>CM058233.1:24309609-25703260 GCA_030180135.1 Orychophragmus violaceus | reverse complement strand
TAATGAAATATTTCCAAAGCGGAGATTAAGCGAAGATTTTCAACGTTCGTCCTATGTACCAACCTTTTCTTCAGTTGTAGGCGGCTTATAGTACGGTACATTTCGGAGGTTGGAGTAGTGAGGCTATCAATTACCAGGGTCAACGCTTGGGTCAAGTTCCGGTCAAAGCAAGTCAACGGTTCGGGGAAGTTTCGGGTTAGCATCGGGTTCTTGTCGGGTCTCGTGGTTCCGTCAATCCGTCCATCCGTTGTCACGATATCATCGTGAGTTGGCTAAACTATTGTGTGATGCATATAGGTAGATCATATAGACCTCGGAGTTATGGAACCATAGAATCATAGGAATGCATACCCATTACTGAAATATGGTAGAACTTCTAGGTTGATTAAATAACTCGGGAATTAAACAAAACGGATAGGACATATATATTGCATATAGTTATCACTCATTAGTTGATTGAGTGATTATATTATTGATTGCTTAATTGTGTGATGCATACATATATAATGGCACGCTAGGGAATATATATTAAGAACATCTCTAAATGAATCTATATACGAGAAATTAAGAGTTAAATTAAAATACGGATTAAAATACATAACACACCTAGAATATGATAATAGGAATGGGTTAAGAAATTAATTATGACTTATTGGGACGTCAGGAGATTAGTAAGTTTACTAATATCAATCTGACGGACTTGAGGTAATTGAACATATAACTATTCAAATAGGAATTTAAAAGACATAATTTGGGATTGAGCCGTATAGGGAGTTAGTAAGTTTAATATCTCCAATCTAGCGGTGAAGTAATTGAATAATTAAAACTAAGGAATTAAGATTAAAATGAATAAGGGTTTAAGCTAAAAAGATTAACTAAACAAGTAATTATCCGTTTGGTGATGTGATTGATTGTATGATTGTTATCTACTCCGGTGTTGGGCCGAGTAGACTGTTGATTGTTTGATTGCTTATCTACTTCGGTGTTAGGCTGCATACACTATTCTGGTAGATACTCCGGTATGGGACCGTGTAAGTCTGTGTATAGCTACCAATTATGGTGCGGGACTGGATAGGTCATGTTGTGTTGATGATTGATGGTAGGACTTGCGGGATAGACTGGGTATGGGGATGGAGATAGTGTTTCTAAATGACCATGTCGGTCTTGTGTTATAGAGTCCCAGTGAGTCTGCTTGTTTACATTACTGTTATTCGGACTCTATAGGGTGCGTTAGATTCCACAATTCTAGAGATAGCATTCCGGTACTTCCGACCCGATTGGATCCTCGGGTAGTTACCTGATCGGTTCATGTGCCTTCAGGTGGTGATTCTAGTTATGGTGTTAACCTACTGAGTGACATCGGTAAGTGTGTGGTCCGGAGAATATGCAGTCGCGTCATAGGGCTGGACTGCATGGAAGCTTTGGTTATCTAGGGGTATATGATAGGTCAAGAATTATCCCTATTCTAACTGCAAGTGCACAGAAATGCAACTGTAGTACAAAAGGTATCGAATCCACAGAGACTCAAGTTCACACGACACATTATATGTTTTAAAACTTAGCTAAGTCAATCAGGTGAAAGCAGTAAGCAAGAAAATGAAATTAAAGGGTATTTTCAATAGGAGAAAGACGCTAGACTTAGGAAGTTCTCAAGAAACCATGCAATGTCCGACAGTTCAATAATCAGGATTCAAATTAAACATATGTTCAGGAACTAGAATCGCAAATATTAATAACCCAACTCTCGCTGCGATTATTATCTATGTCTAGCAACCTAATTATTCAAATCTCTTTGCAATCTTAGAGTTCTAGACAAGCATTAATAGCAAGTTCTTTGGTTCACAATTCTCTAGATCAAATCTCTTTGCATCTAAACAAATTGCTCACACTAGTTCTATCAGATTATAATTCACGCTCTCGTGCCAAATTAGTTATCTAAGATCTAAACTATAGGTGATCAATCCAGAATTCAGTATTAGTCTCAACTAGGTGATGAACGGATTGATTTAGAATCCTAATTATCTAGTGATCTAACAAGGCATGAAATCCCTATGAGAATCCCTAAATCTAACTAAAGTTACTACTCAGACATAGAATCAATATGACAAGACATGTTTGAATAGAAAACAAGATTGAATAGATATAAAGAATGGGGTTCGAAATCCTTCTCTCAAAGGTTACAAGTAGCAGGATCAGCTCCAAGCCAAAATCTCACAATCTCCAAAATGCAAAGCCAAAACAAAGCAAGAACAAAAGATAGGAGAAAACAACCCTCCAAAACCCTACTAAAAGTCTAAACACGTTTTGGGGCAAATTAGAAATAAGGGAAACTTATGGACTTTCTTGCAAATCTTCAGAAAATGCAATAAACTGGCGCATAGCTCTTGTTGGACATCAGTGTCGACCGACACAAAGAGCAGTGTCGATCGACATCTACTCGTGGTCACGACTCCAACTTCAGCTTCCTGTAGAATGCTTCAGAAACGTCCCAAAATTCCTAGCTTTGCTCCAAACGCAAGCTTACCTGTAGAAGACTCGATAGACTTAAAAAGCAAGGTTAAAGACTCAATATATACACTTATATCATGGCTGAAAAACTAGAAAATCCATGATATATTAACTCCCCCACACTTAGCTCTTGCTTGCCCTCAAGCCAACAGAGAACCAAAGTATAGAAAAGAGGCTTGAAAACTCAGAAACTCATTTCGTCTTAGGAACATCGCATTCACATTCACTTTGTAACACACATGAAAACATTTCTGCTGAGATCAAGACCACTATGTACTTCCCCCACACTTAGCAATTGTCCCAAGTAAACTCCATAATCCAGTCAAGACATTCAAGTTAACCACACTAACCTCTGTATACAATTAGGTGCAGTCTCACAAAGGGAGTATCGATAAGAGAACATATGAACTCAACCCAGTCAGTACTTGACCACCAAACTATCAGTTTCTGGTTCCTTTCTTTTCCCTTTCTTTCTTAGCAACTGATTTTTCTCCACTGGGTATCATTTTTTTTATCAGTGCTCTTCCCTTTTTATTTGGGGTGTAACTTTGGACATGTTTCCATGGATGCACATGAGGTAATAGGGGTCTCTACCACTCCCGTGACCACTTCGAAGCTACTAGCTTATCCGCAGTTTTTATCTCTTTTTTTCAAGGGAAGGAAAAGATGGAACCATACTCAGACAGGATTATAGGCTGTGTCTAGCACATCAGAGGAATCAGATCCAGAGATACCAAACCCCTAAGTGAGAGGATTTAGTCAATATTAGAGGTGAAGTCAGTAGTGGATCCTCTGAATACCTGATGACATATGGGTGTCCTTGGTAGGCTGATCAGTGTGTGGTTTTCTAACAGTCATATAGCTACTGCAGGTCAGTCCAATGGTCACTTAGTTCCTGTTTCAGCAAAAAAATTCCTCGAAAAATCATAGTTTCATACTGATTTTGACTCAATAAAATAGATTTGAAAACCAAAGAAAACAAAGGACTGACACTAAGAAAACAAAACAAAATTTCAGTAACCACATCCCTCACACTTAAACTGCACTGGCCTCAGTGCAATCACAGCTTGGGTTCGGTAAAAATCAATCTGGAACGATAGGAAAATTGAGTCAAAATCTCGTACCTGAACACGGTTGGTGTCGACCGACACTAATAGAAGTGTCGGCCGACACTGATTTCGTAGGATCATATGCATGATGCAGAATGAAGATCGTGGTTAAGTTAATGAGTTAGCACTCAATTTCTCACCTGTTAACTGCGTTAGATCACTCAAAAATCACATCAGAAGCAACAACAGCATGCAATAAACTCAAATCATCCAAGTTCCAAACAGATTGGACTGACAAACTGACTCAAAAAGAAACATAAAAATGACTCAAGACACAAAAGGAAAAAGAAAAGAAAAAGAAACACATAACCAGTAGCAGCAAAGAAGCTAGAACTCCTGAGAGTCCTCGTCATCCATCTCCTCAGAATCAGCAGCTTCCTCTGTGTCTTTAGTCTCGGGACTGACGGGTGCAGGTGCAGGTGCGCGACGTTGTGGCTGTGGGTGAGAAACGCGATGTGGTCGACGACAGGAGCAGCTGTAAATACCCTTCCACATCTCTTTGATCGTGCTGGTCATCCACTTCTGCCACTCTCTAGGAGGCATGTCTTCTGCTGGCATAGGAGGGTCTGAGAACCCATAAGTCTCATCAGGATCAGTAGCAGGAACTGCATCATGCTTAGCAGCAGAATCAGCAGCTCCAGAAGTGGCGCCTCGAAGCACAGTGGAGCGACGCCGAACAGGTCGACAAAGCTCCTCAGCAGGCTGAAAAGAGAGCATCAGAGGCTCATTAGTGATACCTGTCAGCTTGGTCTCTGGGAGAGGAAAGAGGCGCTCAACGCCAAATATATCAGTAAAATGCCACATAAACTCTCTCCCAGAGGTGTCTCCCTTAATCCAATGCATACTCTTCAGGTGCGTAAAATCCATGGTGGACTTCTTGGTACATATCTTCAGCTGACTCCTATCAATCCCAAAGTGGTCAAAAATGGGAGTTAGGAGACTCCCCACAGACTCTGTCTTCTTCCCTTTTCCACTGAATGGCCTAGTCTTGAGATCCTCTAGATGGTGAGCAAAGACAGCTCCCATGTTGACATCAGCCTCCAAGTGTGCATCCTGATAAACATCCTCATAAATAATATCACCAATCCCAAAGTACAGCAGGAAAAGCTTAGCTATCCGCATCATTTTTGGCTCCATCTTGCACAGGATCGTGTTGGCAAACAAGCGGAAAAGGTACCTCAAGACCGGGTGCCTCACTGCGGACTGTCTGGTAGTATGAGAGTCATATACTCCATTGCCCAAATGCGTCCATGACACTTGCACATCTCGCCACTTCTCAGGCAGGTTGACGCGTTCCTTGGTCCTGTCAAACTCATAGATGTCGTATAGCTCGGGAATGGTGATCCTGTACCGCTTTCCCTTTCCCTTCAAAAGCTTTCCTCACCACATCGTTGGTGTAATACTCACGGATTGTGGCCATGAACTGTTTGACTAGCTCCTCATGCATGTCATAGTACTTGGTACAGATGGTACCCAAGCCTATTGTCCTCATAATGCACAGGACGTCTGATTTGATTTTCCGCTTGTTCATGGTAGTGGTGCAGGAGAGCCGTGTGGGCAGGAGGTCAACGCTACACCAGGCATTGTAAAACAGGGAGTCATAGTCATCCCACTGCTCCGAGATCGGCCTGTGGGTGCAAGTGGTCTTCTTAGACTCTATCGCAATCTCGTCTGTGAAGCATGTGAGCTTGAACTTCTTCCGCTCCATCCTTGGCCAAGGTAGTCGATTCTGAAAGTCACGGACATTGGTACCAGCAGTGTCGTCCTGCTGCGAGGCGGGGCCAGAAGCATACGCTTCAGAAGCTCTCCTTGGTCGTTTTCCGCGGTTTAGGGAAGGTTCCATCTGAAAACAAACATAGACATTCAAGCATGAGACCCAAAAATAGCAATTTTGAAACATCATAATTTCACTGAATTGAGTCCATACAATCATCCACAACACTTAAATCAACCATATTACATTACAAACTCGTCCTAGATATCAACAAATTGAGCCAAAATCGAAGCTTTTACATTTGGACACGAACTGAAAAGGGAGAATGAGAATCATACCTTAGCATATCGATGGAATAGACACTAGATATGGATATAGCACTAAAAATCGTGTGGATTATGTTGGAATTGTGTCCAGCAATCTCTGTACTGTCTCTATAAAGTAAGAGTATGTCAGTGATCAGACATAAGTCATACAATACTGGGGGTCATGATGGCTTGCTAGAGTCCGCTCATGATCTATAAGTCTCAGACTTATTGCTTTTATTGTATGATCCCATATGGGTCACATGCTTAATCTAGCAGGAAATAAAGTAGGAACGGCTTAGCAGAAGTACGACAAAAGTGCTAGGCATTTGTCGTACTAAGAGAGAAAGATTAACGGGTCTGATTAAATGAGTTTTAATCAGATTGGTGTTTTGGGCCCAAAAGCCCAAAAGAGAAAGAGAAGGCTTTTATAAACTAAAAAGCCAAAGTCTCTTTCTCCCAACCCTAATACCCCAGCCGCGAAAACTCTCTCTCTCTGGCGCCTCTCTCCTCGTGGTCTAGCAGCCAGTTTCCTGTGATTGCGTGTGTGAGCCTTTGGAGGATTCATCCCTTGGTGTATCTCCCTGATCTCTGACCTGTTCTATTCCTTCCGCTGCAACAAACAGGTAAAAGGTGAGATCATAATGTTTCTATTACAAGAGAACCTAGATCCATGTTTAGGACTATTAATCTGATGAACTGAATCAGGATTAATCAACTAAACAATTCTACAGTGGTATCAGAGCTATTGGTTCTTAGGATTTCTTGTTTTAGATTCATGTTTAGGATGTTTAATCTGTTTAGAAGTGTTTTGAATCCATTACTGATAAGAAAAACACTTAAGAAACTGAATTTGAATCCTGAACACACAAAAGAAATCGCAAACCGAGCTATATGACTCGGTTTTGTCGATCGGCCAAGGAAGAGATCAACCGGCTTGGCCGGTTGGTTATCACGGCCGAGAGAATGGCCGGTTGGGTCGGATCGTTGGATCGATCGCGTCACGATCGCGGCTCGTCCAGATCGAAAGACGGATCGCGTCCCGATCACGATCGTCCCGTTCCGCCATCTCTCACGTCCCGATCGTCTCCATGCTTGCTCGATCGCGAGAGGCTTCATGCCGTCCGGATCGTGGCTCGCCCGTGGACGACTCGGCCAGCACCGTCCCGATGAATCGTCCCGACCGCAACTTGGCATTGCCTCGATCTCGGATCGGTTGGCTCGCGGCTGAGCGGCTGGACGATGGCTTCTTGGGTAGGAAGCTAGGTCACGACCAACTCGGTTTGGTTCGTGACCAAATCGGTTCGGTTCAAGGCTCGGTTCAAAACTTAATTGAAATTTTCGTTCTGGTTTGATAAACAGATTTAATAATTTTATTAAATCTGGTTAAACCGGAATAAGAAATCCAATGTCGAAAGAAATATTGGATTTAGTGCCTAAACCAGGAATTTCTAATTTGATTTGGTTGGACCAAATAAATTGAGAAATTCCGGTTTAGTAAATAACCGGTTGACAATTGTGGTCATCGTAGTAATTGAAACTTGGTTAGACCAGTTTTAATGAACCAGACCGGTTATGTCAATTAATTGGACAATTGGGTCATGTCTTGGACATGGACCAATTCTTGGGCCTCGGGCCAAGAAGTTAAAACAATTGGGCCAATTATTTGAGTCTTTCTTCAGATAAATTTAAAATTTATTTTATAATATTATAAAGTCGATTTTAAAATTAAAGTTTCCGAAATTTTGAAATTAGAAAGTTTCTTAAAATAGAAGTTTCTGGATTTGCGGGTTTTGGATTTTAAGAAATTTCTAAAGTTAGAAAGTTTCCGGTTTTAGAAAGTTTCCAATTTTAGAAAGTTTCCAAAAATAGTAGGTTTCCAAAAATAGAAAGTTTCCCGAAATAGTAATCTTCTATTTTGGGAATGAAATTTTAATAAACCTACAAACCTCAAATAATATCAAGCGTTGGATGTCTTGTCCAGGCTATGTCAGCTGTCGAAGCCCATTCAATTGTATTCATGGCCTTACAGTGTGAGGGTGTCTGCTTTTGCGTGGGTAAGACGGTTTGTGATTCATAAATGTCATTGGGAGTCCCAGACATTAATGATTACATGACTGTATAGTCTGGTTTTCTTGACTGGGCCATCGGGAGTCCCGGGCCTTGAGACATCAGAGTGGATTGGGCCTCGGGCCCAGATTCACAACCAAGAGTTATATCACGGATATAATTAGCCGATATAGGGCTTACCGATATAAGCTAAGGTTGGGTGACGGCCAGTGGCCCACTTTGATCTTAGTTATATGTGGATCTTGGAATCATTATATTCTATTGAGGGTAACTGATGTTATTGAATATAATGCATGATTAATCATATTAAATTTTAATACGAGATTAGTCATTTTGAACATATTAACTAAAATCCTTTTATCTTATATTTCAGTTATGACTAGCACAAACAATCAAAACACTTTCTCGATCCGGTCTGTCCTTAAGATGGACAAGCTGAACGGATCAAATTTCTTGACTTGGTCGCGGAACCTGAGGCTAGTCCTCAGACAGGAGAGAAAGGACTATGTCCTTGAGAGAGCTCTCCCCGTGAGGATCGGGTCCAATGCTTCACATGCAGTATATGATGCTTGGAATAAGCATTATAATGATGCGGTAGATGTGCGTGGTCTGATATTGGCTACCATGGACACAGACTTGCGGAAGCAATATGAGAACATGGAGTCGCCAATAGAGATGATCAGCAGCCTGAAATTGAAATTTCAGGAGCAGATAAGAGTGGAGAGATACCGGTTGGTTAAGTCTCTCACTGGCTGCAAGCTACCAAATGATAATCCAGTGAGTCCTCATGTCAGTAAAATGATGGGTTACATTGATAACCTGAGGAAACTGGATTATCCAGTTAGCCAAGAGCTGGCAACTGAGATCATACTGCAGTCACTGCCGTCAAGCTATGATAAGTTCGTAAGGAACTATATCAAGAAAGGCTTAACGAAGACGTTGACTGAACTGCATGATATGCTCAAAACGGTTGAGCCAAACGTGAAGGGTAGGTTTATGAAACCTAGTACTGACAAGGGTGAAGACAAAGTTGTCCAGATTTTGAATCATGGCAAGCGTGTGTCTTCCGAGCCCAAGTCAGATACCTCTTACGTTGGTAAGTGCTGCTACTGTAAAGAGAGAGGGCATTGGAAGAGAGATTGCATAAAATTCATGGAAGACGATGAGGAGTTAAAGTTAATGTATGAGACTACTTCCTCAGGTATTCATGTTATTACTTCAAGTTCTACCTTGCAGGTATTGATTACTGGCTGTGGCACTGATATTTGTTGAAATATGCAGAGCCTAAGCAACAGTAGAACGTTGAAGGAAGGGCAAGTGGAACTGCATGTCTGGAAGGAGCTATGGACGCTGCCTAAGTCATAGAGTTTTCACTTGTAGATGCCTTCTAGGCTTGGTTTTGTATTAAGTAATTGCTACAATGTACCTGCTTAATGCAGAGTTATCTTTCATTTTCTTGTAAGAATTTGAATGATTTTATTTTGATAAAAGACAAGGTTTTGTTCTTTTGATCTTAATGAAATATTAATTGTAGCACCCTATTCAAGGAATGGGTTTTATATCTTAAACCAAAGAATGCCTAAATGTAACATAAATACCAAATTGGTTTAAATCTGATGAATTAAACCTGATTTTTCTTGGCATAATTGTCTTGGTCACAGAGAGTAAGTCGGATTCAGAAATCCCATAGTTATGAACTGTTGGGCTCATTGAATGAATGTCTTATGAGACTTGAATTCTGCTTACTAGACCAAAAGACAAAGGGCCCATCTTAGCCGAGCTAAAGAAAGGCCCAAAAGCTTATTGGAGATTGAACATACTCATGTATGTGGTCTGATGAGCAACAATGCCAGAGAAAATTTTCTTGTACTTCATTGTCTCTACTGATTACTTCAGTGAGTAAGACTGTGTTCATTTGATGAGACACAAGTCGGAATTCTTTGACATGGTCGAAAGAGTTCCAGAATGAGGTATAGAATCTGAATGACAGAAGTATTAAGACTCTGGATTAGATCACGAGTGAGAATACTTGAGTCATTAATGGTGTGATCATCTGAATGAGTGTGAAGTCGTTTCACAGCTCAATTCTCCTGAAAACCTTGAGGTGTTTCTAAGAGAAAGAATCAGATCTTATTAGAAATGATTAAAGATGAGTCACACGAATCTTCCATGATATTTTAAGAATAACGCTCTAGAAATATCTAAATTTACGCTAAAATAGTTCCACAAATATCGGTTGAAAGACACCACGTTAATGTGGATTGGAATCAACCCAAATTTGTCTTTACTGAGTATTTGTAGTTGTGCTACTTCGCTGGTTGTCCTAGAGAAACTAAGGCTTGTTACTTTTACGTCCAATCTGTTTTCTAAGAAGGGAAGTTATTTTCCAAGAAGAACAGTGGGAGTAAAAGCATAACTCGAAGTTTTCTTAGGGAAACCAAGGCTCGGTACTTTTACGACCATTCTGTTTTCTAAGAAGGGAAGTTACTTTCCAAGAAGAACAGTGGGAGTAAAAGTATAACTCGAAGTAATTCGAGATATACAGGAGGCTGCTCAACCTGTTGAGGGAGAACAACGAATGGATTTACAGATTTCTGTAGAATCTACACCTGTAGAGCCTGAAGTTCGCAGATATGAAAGAATCAGTCACTAATACGAGAGTGATTTCTCGTCATTAGTTGAACCTGATGATCATTGAAAGTTCGCATGATCTGATGATCATAGAAAGCGACAAATCTGCGAAATTCAAAGAAGCGAAAGTGAGCCCTTACTCCGAAATTACACTATGTGTAAGTAAACTTCATTGATCCATTCATGGATGGAAGCAAACATATCGGAGTTGGAATCTTCGTTCTGTTGAAGTAGTCAAGGTTTTGACTTGAACAGGAACGAAGAGGAACTGTGCGTTTACTAATAGATTGGTGGGAGCGATATTGCATTTCTCATATTGTATGTCGATGACATACTGATTCTCGGATATAACGTCCCAATGCTGTAGTCGGTAAAGGACTAGCTTGGGAGTTGGTTTAGTGATTGACATGGGTAAAGCCACGAAAGTCTTGGATTCTGGATCTAAAGATAGAGATCCAGAAGAGCTGGTAGGACAAAGTCAGGATTCTTAAATTGACAATTGTGGTACACGTTTTCAGCACTCCAAGAAGGGTTTTTAAGCCAATGTCACATGGCAATACGTTAAGCAAGAAGCAGTGTCCTACGATAACTGCTGAGCTTAAATGCATGGATAAGATTCCATATGCGTCGGCAATTGGATCTATCATGTATGCCATGAAACGTACTTGTTTGATGTTGCTTTAATGTTAAGCAAGACAAATAAAGACCAGTCAAATCCAGCAAAGAATCAAGTTTCCTAAAGTATGTCCTAAAGTATTTGAGGAATACTAAGGATAAGTTCTTGATTTACGGAGAAAGTGAGGTGCTATAAGTCGATAGAGTCTGAAAGGCAAGTTTCCAATAGACAAAGATGATTTCCGATCACAGTCCGGTTATATCTTGTGTCTATCTGGCGGTGCAAGGCACTGTTGCTGACTCAATGACTTAAGCTGAACATTTCGCAGCTTGGGAAGTGGCGAAAAAGGTTGTTTGGAAAGAAGAGTTCGTCACTGAACTTGATGTGATTCCCAGCATAGATGAGACTAGCTGCACATCAGAGGTCCAAACACCTTGAGAATAGGTATAACCTATTCCGTAAGATAAATGACAGAGATGTTAAGTAGATCAGCAAGTTTCAACGAATGAGAACGTTGCTAATCTATTAACGAAGCCACTCCTTAGGCCTAAGCATGAGTCGCGGACTGTTGCTGTAGGATAAGTGAAATTAAGATGTAGTCTTAATTTCAGTGGGAGCTATTAAAGGGCTTTATTTAGTTATTGGATATGTTCTTGAAACAACATTTAAGATGTTTAATGAAATTATTATTTCAAGATTATTTTAACTGTGATGAAATAATCGTTCCAAAATGATATGAATCATTTTATAGGTCATCGAAGTAAATGACTTGATCTTGAGTCATCGAAGTCATTTAGCTTGATCATGAGACCCTATATTTGATAGATGTTTTATATCATCCTGTCCCTAGTCGAAGGTTGTTGAAATTGGAACAACAACAACCGTGAGAGACTAGATTGGTACGTGACTTATGACAAAGTCTTAATGTGTCATAGATGCACGGCATCAAAGTCAGTACATAGGTGTATGTTGGGAACATACGACCGGACAAGACCCGCTTATAAGAACTCTTCAGGATATTTATATCTGTGTCATAAGAGATTCTTACTACGACTATAGAGTATAGTCCTTAGACCTGAGTTCGCATGCATGTGACTGCATATGGACTGATGCACTTTGATCATTGTCTAACGCTATCGTTCTGCGATAGCTATAAGGACCTTGTTTGGGTACATCATGAAATGAGTAGTTTACAGTGATGGAACAAGATGGGATTTGTCCCTCCAATATAAATGGAGTGAATATCTCTAGGCCAATCGGAGATTTGAATACTGGAAAACGCATGGCCATGCTCAAACGGACTTTCCCGAGTCGTTTGGATTGTCAGTATCAAATCAGAGTCCGATGAACAAGATTAGGCTTTATAAGGATGACACTAATCTTGCCTTATGACTAATCGAGATATTGAGACGAAAGGGATTATGAATACAGAGATTCCAGTTCAAGTGGGAGATTGTTGGAATTGTGTCCAGCAATCTCTGTACTGTCTCTATAAAGTAAGAGTATGTCAGTGATCAGACATAAGTCATACAATACTGGGGGTCATGATGGCTTGCTAGAGTCCGCTCATGATCTATAAGTCTCGGACTTATTGCTTTTATTGTATGATCCCATATGGGTCACACGCTTAAGCTAGCAGGAAATAAAGTAGGAACGGCTTAGCAGAAGTACGACAAAAGTGCTAGGCATTTGTCGTACTAAGAGAGAAAGATTAACGGGTCTGATTAAATGAGTTTTAATCAGATTGGTGTTTTGGGCCCAAAAGCCCAAAAGAGAAAGAGAAGGCTTTTATAAACTAAAAAGCCAAAGTCTCTTTCTCCCAACCCTAATACCCCAGCCGCGAAAACTCTCTCTCTCTGGCGCCTCTCTCCTCGTGGTCTAGCAGCCAGTTTCCTGTGATTGCGTGTGTGAGCCTTTGGAGGATTCATCCCTTGGTGTATCTCCCTGATCTCTGACCTGTTCTATTCCTTCCGCTGCAACAAACAGGTAAAAGGTGAGATCATAATGTTTCTATTACAAGAGAACCTAGATCCATGTTTAGGACTATTAATCTGATGAACTGAATCAGGATTAATCAACTAAACAATTCTACAGATTAGAGCTTGAAATCGTTGAAATCGGTTAAGAAATGAGGATTTGACGATTTTGGGAGAGGATTTTCGCGATGGAGGAATGGAGAAGAAACAATCGGGGTCGTGGGTTTTAAAGAAAACTTACCTCGAATACATCGATGTCGACCGAGACTAAGTGGTAATTTCGGTCGACATTCATCGTCTGCCCCTAACTGGCCATGAAAATTGACTGTAGTCGATTATCGTTCGTGCTCGAAACTTCTCGACTCTAGTGTCGACTGACACTAAATTGATATCGACCAACACTAAATCCTCAGTGCTACGGGTTCTGCCAGTCTTAACACAAAGACACCAAAAACAAAGAAAACGAAATGCAAGACTAAAAATCCTAATATGTACAACTCACCGGTGGGTTGCCTCCTACTCAGCGCTTGTTTTTAGTCGTTAGCTTGACTGTGTGTAGGAGATCAGACTCCTGAGGGTTTCGAAAGAGGCTGTGAGTGCCTCTGCGAAAGTCTCCTCATCCATGGAGGTTCGTACGCGGTATCAGCATGAGAGTGTCCAAGGAACGTAGGAATAGATCCAGGGTGGGAGCGAAACTCGGATGGAATAGGGTGTTTCCCTGCGTTCACAACAATGAAGTGAGCAGATTTGAGTTTTGAAGAAGCATACCTTCGCCTTGGTGGTGGTCTGACGTTTGGAGCTTTCTGCTTATGAGCAGTTGCAGGCTCTGAAGATGTTAGAGTGGATTCTTGAGAAACCACCATCTTCTTTTCTCCAATATCGGAATAGTGTCTATCTTCTTGTTCATCTCAGCTATCTGGGAATTGTCAGCTTTACCAGCAGACTTCATCCTCTCCATATCAGAATTCTTGACACTATTACTAGTCACCAAGTTCTCAATAATCTCATTAGCTTCTTCTAGAGATTTAGTGTAGAAGTTCCCAGTACTTACA
This sequence comes from Orychophragmus violaceus, assembly GCA_030180135.1. Lineage (NCBI taxonomy): Eukaryota > Viridiplantae > Streptophyta > Magnoliopsida > Brassicales > Brassicaceae > Orychophragmus > Orychophragmus violaceus. The sequence goes on along the minus strand of CM058233.1, from coordinate 25,689,279 downwards.
GCATCTAAAGCCATCTGATACCACAAATCAACTCCTCCGAAGAAGATACCCAACAACTGCACCTCAGAGAAACCATGATGATGGCAATCTCTTTGGTACCTATTGAATCTCACCTAGGCTGCCTTAAAAGGCTCTGTAGATCCTTTCTTGAAGGTCAAGAGATCCTTTCTAAGCTGATCAGATTGAGCATCGTCATAGAAGTGTCGCATAAACTTCTTCTTCACTGCATTCCAAGTAGTCAGAGTCCCAGGTGGAATCTGCTTCAGCCAGTTAGCAGCTTCTCCTCCAAGAGAGTGAGGAAAAAGCTTGCAGTGCAGGTAGTCAAATCTTACTCCATTTTGCTTCATCCTAGTCAGTAGAGACTCAAAGTCTTCTATGTGGGTGTCCATGAAACAGGTGCTGTCCCACTAGTCTTTAGTAGGAAGTCTTCAATCAAACTCATTCCTCTCAAAAGCAGGAGGTACAATCGCATACCTGTTGGCGTAGAACTCGCCAGGCCTGTTGTAGTCAGCTAGTGTCCTCCTAATAGGTGGGTTAACAATTTGTTGCTCAGGTTCAGTTATCACATTTACTTGAGCATCAATTCTTTGTCCCTGAGCATTGTAGGAATTGTTCTGCAAGTCTCTCAGAACACCTTCTGCATCTCTAATCAAGATCAATCGATTCATCATCCTTGAAGATCTCTGAGGTTTTTTGTTTGTCCTCTCAAGTCTAGCAAGCTCCTTAAGTCTGAGGTTCAAAAAGATATCGTCCGGGTTGGTTCTGGTGTGACGACTTGGCATAAACTGAACTCAAAAACTAGTCTCGAGCTCCATGTCGATCGACACTGGTTGATGTCGGTCGACACTGAATGCGTATGTCGATTCCTACAGAAAAAAAACAAGCAAGACAGAGAAGTATCAGTGGAAGTAAGGGATCTCAAGAGTGAGCTGCAGAACTTAATATCTAGGGTCACCAACATGGAGAAGCAAAAGGGGAAGGCTGATTCTACCAACCATTGCAACACCATTCATTCAAATGTTGACCATGAAAAGTTTGTAGCTGAATTAGAAGCCCCTGTCTATGGTTCTCCACTTGAGAAGGAGAACGACGATAAGTTGGATGAAGAGGCCATCATTGAAGAGTTTCTTCTTGGTCATAATGATGAAACCGTATATGAAGACATGGTTTAGGAAGAACCACCCACGACCAAGATAGCTCCTACTTCACTTCCTAAGCTAGGAGCGCCGGGCAAGTTCTCATTATCTTGCTCTCTTGGTTACTTGAAGATTGAGGATGCCTTGTGTGATACAGGCTCAAATGTGAGTGTAATATCCCTTGAGATGGTTGAAGAATTAGGAATCAAGAGCATTGCGAGTTACAAATCTACTCTCACCTTTGGAGATTCTTCAACAAAAGTACCATATGGGGAGCTTAAAGACTACCCGGTGATGATTGGGGATTGTAAAATCCCAACTGATTTTGTCGTTATGAAAATGAAGAAGGGAAAGAAGCTTCATCTACTATTGGGCACGGATTTTCTCAACACTACCGGTGCAACAATGGATTTCAACAAGAAGAGGGTAGTACTCACAAAGGTGAATGATAAGGTGTTCTATCCCATGAAGTCATCCTCCATCAACACTTGTGGAACCATCACAAGTGACCTTAATCTCGAGGAGGAAAAGACTTTTGATAGTCTTTCCAAGCTTGAGTATTGTGGATCCATCATTTTGGGAGATTTGAGGATTGAGGAGACACAAGTTGAAAAGGTTGAGAAGTTGTACTCTCCAAAGGTTGAACAAGTTATGAAAGATGCTTTGGTTGGAGAGAGTAAGAGCTGATGAGTGAACACTTGGAAAGTGTTCCATTAGAGGAGGTGAGTGGAGCAAAGGAAGCTCCTCTTAAGAGAAAGAAGAAGAAGGGAAAAGCACCTACAACCTCTACTCATACTCAAGCTCCTAGCACTCTCACTCTCCACCCTTTGAAGCTTAAGGATGGGACAATAGAGTACAAGGTAAAATGCAAGGGGATCTCTAAGCCATTCTCAAGTGCAAGAGCCATCCTTACTCCTGAGCTTGAAGTTGATCCAAACAAGCTCCAAAAGCATCTCAACAAAGTCTTTAAAATCACTCAAACGGTCAAGACTCCTCCACCTCCTCACTAAAAGAAAAGGTAGTCAAGCTTAGTGACTTAAAACAAGCTCACTTGGGAGGAAGTCTCATGTCTATCTCTTGTAAATATTGCTTTATGTTTTAAGTTTCCTAGTCATTGTTGATCTCTCTATTAGGTCTCTTCAGGTTTTAGGCTATATAGGTTTTGGCATTGGGAGAAAGAAAGAAGAAGGGTCATGGCGAGAACAACAAAGGATTGAGCTCTCATCCAAGTTGGGAGGAACTCTATAGCCTACACCTCCCATTCCTCCATCCAATTTCACTCTACTTAAAGCACCAAGTAACACTCCACCCTTGTACATATTTAGTTTTTCTTTTCTTTCATGGCATTTTGTTTGTTTTCCGTCTTTCTTCCTCGCTTCTTTCACACAAGGGACTGTGTGATTTAAGTTTGGGGGAGAGACCAGTTGCTAATCATGTTTCTTTTGATCTTATTTTTTTGTCTTTGAGTCTCATGCATTGCATCTAAGGCATAGAAAAACCAAAAAAAAAATCGAAAAATTTTGAAAAATTTTCACAAAAAGAAAGCATTGTAGGATCGAGTCTAGTTAGTATTGTAGGATTCACGCAATGGAGACAATGATGATTTTGCCTTGTAGAGGCTCACCAATTAAGTTGCTCGTTGCTTTAATCAATTTTCAAAACAAAGGAAAACCCATTGCTTGACTTTGAGATTCCGAAATTCTCTATCCTTGTGAAGCTCGCATGAACTTAGCTCAATTCTGTGATATTGGACTTAATTTGACTTTGAAATATCTTGCTTAGGGGCTTGAAATGCAATCCTATGATCCTTGCCCGAATTATTTTTTCCGTTTTACCACTCTCTTGATTAACTCGGGCAACCATTTATCTTATGATCATGGCTTCCCTTACCCAAAGACCCTAAACCTTTCCTTAAAGCCAAAATGATTTGTGAGTGAGGCCTGTTCTTGATAGCTTTTGGCATGTGCAAAAACTTGAGAGTATCGGGAACGACAATGGTCTTTACTCATTCTTAGCTAGCTCTATTTGCCATAAGAGTCTAGCATTAGGATTGGAAATAAGTTTGGGGGAGAGATGAGAGTTAAAATGGGAATGGACGGATCAATGAAAAGAGTTGAAAAAGGTTTAAAAAAGAGAGAAAGAATGTCACTAGGAAGTCTTATAAGAAAAGAGCTATGTGCAATAAGAAAAAGTCCCCTAAGAATGATTCAAAAGAAAGGAAAAGAAAGATTAAGTAAGAGGGGATAAGTTGTGTAAAAGTTTGCTCAAGTTTGAAAAAGAATAAAATCAGTTAAGTGTTTCCTAGTTGACAAAGAAAACAGAGAGAAAAAAGGCTAAAGAGGTGAGTGTTTTGGTAAAAGATTGATCATGAGTTGGGGGTTTGGTGAGTGTTTATCTTTCATTATGGGATTGTTTAGAAAAATCTTATAAGGATTGGGTAGAATAATGAGAAAAGAACTTTGTATGCATGAATTGTTCCCTTTCTTAGATAAATTTTGTGTAATGCCAATTGCTCCTATTCTTGAGTGTTAGCCACCCCAAAAGAAACTCTACTTAACCACCTCAAATAAGCCTTTCTTGAACCTTGCCGATTGGGATTGATTGATTGCCCATTTGTGAGATCGCGCTTAACTTTTAATGAATGTAAGGAATTGAGTTGATGATTGCTTGTGTTCTATAGGATCTCAGGAGTTGGAGTAGGGATTGAGGGAACGGTAATGTGGAAGTACATGGATAGTCAATGTGATTATAGCAACTTGTAACTTCTTTGAAAGATCTTGTATCTTGTTGTGAGTCTTGTGGTTTTGAGTCCTCGCCTTCAAACCTTTCTCCCAACTTTCCTTGATAATCTTATGCTTGCTTGTGGACAAGCAAGGTTTAAGTTTGGGGGAATTGATATACTTGTGTTTTCATACATTTAGGGAGTTGATAAGATCATGTTTTGGTTTCATTTAGCCTTTTTCTCGTTACATTTTCTTGTTCTTTGTCACCTTTGTAAATAGTTGCATTTAGGATTAGAGTTGTGCTTTTTAGTATCTTTTGGAGTGTATATTGGTCATTATTAGGTACTTTGGAATGTCTAAAGGAGGCTTGGATGACTTTATACATAAGGAAAGTAGAGGAAGATTGAAGTTGAACTTGTGTTACAAAACCATGTTGCAGCCAACGTTATGCTGATCAAAAAGAACCAATGAAAGAGTGATACAAGTACGTGGTGAGTCAAATTCAACAATAGTGTGCTCTCCATGCGTGGCTCATGTCGTGCTGCGTGAACCCAAGAGAAGCGAACAAGTCCATGAGGCAAAGCCCCCCCCCCCCCCCCCCGACGACGATTTTCACGAAGGTTGGACAGCGGCTTATGCATCGGGTGGTGTATCGGTGAGCCAGCCCGATGCACTTCTTCGACCAAAAATCCGAGAGCTCGTATCGGTTACCATATCGGCCAGACCAGCCCGATACACTTCTTCGACCAAAAATCCGAGAGCTCATATCGGCCAGCCAACCGATACGACCTCTCGGATTAATTTCAGTGAAAGCATATCGGTTGGCATATCGGTTTAGCCAACCGATACGCTCATTCGACAGAGAACCAGAAGACCAATATCGGCCAGCATATCGGTTTGGCTTGCCGATACAGTGCCCAGATTTCTACTTGGATCCGGGTCAACACCCGGTTTGTCCCGGGTTGACCCGGTTCGCCCCATTCTCACTATTTAAGCCAAAAACCTATTTTCTATTGTTCCTTAAGCTTTATTTTTGTTCTAAACACTTTGGAAGAACAAGTTTGAATCTTGGTTGAATCTAAATACTTCTTTCGAGATTTCTTCTTTTAATCTTTCAATCTTTCTCTAATCACTAATGATTAACACTATCTTAATGGGTTTTGTTGATCATATGATGATTAGTGAGTAGTTTCTCATTTGAGGCTTATGGGTTAGGTAGATTAGGATGATTTAGAGTAATTCATGGATGCTTAGGGCTTTATTATGATTGATCCTTCCTATCTAAATGTGTTTATTGCTAGATTGACATTGATTAAGTTGATTTAGATGTATTGGGTTTTATTGCACACCATGTGTTCGATGAAATGCTAGATTGGATTTTTATGGGAATTTACATGTTTTAGCTCATGAAAGTGAATGTCTAAAAGTGTTTATTAGCTTAAGAGAACTTGAGATTAATGCTTGCCTTATTTTTATTCACAAATGAGAATTTTATCTTGACTAAGGATTAAGCAAAGTAATTAGTACCAATAGATTGGATTAGTTAATTGATTAGTGTTCTTTGCTTAGGATTAGCATCTATGATGATTGTTTAAGCATCCTTGATAGCTCTAGATTGCACAAATCATTGACCTAAACCCATTGGCCTTGCTTTTATTATTGATTTCTTGAGTTTGATCTTTGTTTGCTCATTTATTTGCTTGTTTGATTGTGTTTAGGTTGTTAGAACTTCAAATCTGAATTGTTTGCTTGACTTTATTGGTTTAGTGCATTCCGATTGGTTTAATCCTATCCTAAAATTGGTTCAATATACAACGATAAGCAAGAGGAATTGATACCTCTAGGATTGCAAAATCCTGTTATCATTCGCGGTTGGGGCCCATGGTGTGGAGATTAAATTAAAGATGCATTTAGTGTAGATCGAGTCTAATCGAGGGCATGTGCCGCAGTGTACTCGATTTCCTTCGTTATTTGAATGCTTGTCTGTTGTGGAGCTCATTACGTCTTGGTAGCACGTAATCAGTTGCTTTACTTTACCGCTTGTTATTGTTTGTTATTTTGGGTTTGGGTGGGATTCGTTTAGCTTGTTTAGAAGCCTTTTTAGTTGGGAGCCAACTCACTGGGTAATCTTAGATTGCTCATTAGACTCATTTTGTGTTTTTCAGGTTTAGCTTAGCTCGACAGACGCTTAGGGAAAAGGAAGAGGTTTCAATACTGGAAGAAATAATTTCTAGATAAATGAATGTGGTCGTACATAAAAATCCGATCAATAATGCTTGTTACAAATGCGACATGAAAGGGCATTGAGAACATATATGCCGCACACCAAAGCACTTTGTCGATCTGTATCAAGCATCACAAAACGTCACATTCAATAATGTTGAAACTAACTTCATCAATGATGAAGTCGGCCATTCTTTTAGTGGCATAAATGAGGACACTCATCTGGATGTCACAGATTTTCTCGTCGATAAACCGTAAATGAGTTGCCAAGGATACTGTATATAATAAATCTTAATGTTTTCTTGCTGTCTAATATGTTTTTAACAAAACCTATTAGCAGTTTTAATAAGCTTGTGTAATATGCTTTTGTTGTAATATAAAAGATATTTTAATATATCCTTATCTTATGACACATAACATGTCGAATATTGAGAACCAGAACGGAGATATATGTCTAGCAGACAGTGCTACGACACGTACTATCCTTAAGGATACACGATATTTATCCTGTTTCAAAATCAAAGACTACGCCGAAAGCGTGAGCACCATTTCAGGTAATGCAAAAATAATACTAGGATCTGGAGAAGCCAGTTTCTCAATGCCAAGGGGAACTAAATTTGAGATAAACAATGCGTTATATTCCTCTAAATCTCACCGAGACTTGATAAGTTTCCGAGATATACGTAGAAATGGATATCACATAGAAACTATGGATAAGAATGGCATTCAATTTTTATGCATTACATCTAAGAAAAATATGAATTGGAAGAGCTACCGATGTTAATCTCCGGATTATATTGCACAAAAATAAAAATTATTGCATCCTATGCTATAATAAACCAAGAGGTTTCCAATACCTTTAAATAGGCCTTGGATTTATAACCAATCCGAGTTTTCCGAACCGAACCGAACCGAGATTTTTGGTTTTCGGTTCGGTTTCTTCTACTGATGTTGAACCGATCGGCGGCCATTAGAAATGAGTTCGGATACCGGTTCGGTTCGGTTTCATCCGAACCGAACGGTTAACCGAAATATATATACCATCATCTCTACCATCTACGAGTAGTCTTCGTCACTGTCTTCATCGCCAATCCTTAGTTGTCATATAGTTTTTCTCATCGATCCATCATTTCGAAACCAAAAAAAAGTCCAGATCCGCCGTCAGATGAGTGAAACTCGTCGCTGACTTATTTTTTTAGGGTTATGTGATGTTGAAGATGAATGAAATGCTGCGTTTCATTAACTCGATCAAATGCATATATTACACACGTTTTTCCTTTTTAGTTTTAGGCTGGGCATATTGTTTTGGGCTTGGCCCAACTTAGTCTTAAATTCAAAATAAGGTTTTGGTCCAAAGGTTTGGTCCGAATAAAATCAGTTTTTTTAATACTAAATTAGGATAAAGTTGAACCGAATAAACCGAACAACCCGAATAAACCGAAATTTGCACAAAATACCCAAAAATTCGGTTATTTCGGTTTTTAAACTCAAAAACCGAATTAACCGAAAACCGAACCGAACCGAACCGTTTTAATCTTCGGTTAGTTTTGGTAAATAAATAAAAAACCGAAAAACCGAAAAACCGAGAAACCGAACTGAAACCGAACCGATTAACCGAAGTCCCAGGCCTACCTTTAAAGTCTGTCATGAAAGGTTAGGACATACAAGATCAATAATGAAGAAAAGAATTGTGAAAAATTCTAGTGGTCACCCATTGAAAAACAAAAAGATTTTTTAATCGGGAGAGTTTCCATGTAACTCTTGTTCTCAATGGAAACTCATCACTCTGCCTTCACCAGCAAATGTTGGGAATAAATCCCCATTATTCTTAGAAAGAATACATGGAGATATAAGTGAACCTATCCATCCACCATGCGGGCCGTTTCGATATTTTGTGGTATTACTTGACGCATCTAGTATATGGTCACATGTGTGTCTGCTGACCACAACAAATGCGGCTTTCGCAAGATTCGTTGCCCAAATAATCAGGCTAAGAGCACAATTCTCTTATTATCAAACTAAGAAAGTAAGGCTTGATAAAACTGGTGAATTCACTTCACAAGCTTTCGATAATTATTGTATGTCAATGGGAACCGATGTTGAGCATCCAGTACTCCGTGTGCATACACAAAATGGCATGGCCGAAAGTTTAACAAAATGATTGCAATGAATTGCAAGACCACTAATATTGAGAACAAAATTCCCAATTTATGTATGGGGACATGCTATATTGCATGCGGCCGCATTGGTCCAGATAAGACCAAGTGCATATAATAAATATTCCCCATTACAATGACATCTGGTCAAGAACCTAATATATCCCATCTCCGAGTTTTTGGGTGTGCCATTTATGTTCCTATATCGCAACCATAAGGAAAAAAATAGGGTCGCAATGGAGATTGGATATATATGTCTGGTATACATCACCAAGCATAATAAGGTATCTGGAACCACAAACCGGTGATATGTTTACAACACTGTTTGCTGATTGCCATTTTAATGAAGATGAAATTTCCGCATTAGGGGGAAGATTGGGAGAATCACCAAAAGATATCACATGGTGTACAAAATGTTTGGCTTATCTTGATACTCCTACTAATCAACGCGAGTTGGAATTTAAGAAAATTATACATTTACAAAATATAGCAAATCAATTACCAGACGCATTTACAGATATAAAGAAGGTGATCACATCATATATACCCGATGAAAACGCGCTATCTAGAATTGAAATTCCAAAAGAACTAAGTGATGGAAGCATTGCAAATAAACCTAAAGCTCAATTGAAAAGGGGATGCCAATGGGCTCTAAATATAAAATCCTCGAAAGAAAAAGAAGCTGGGAGAACAAAATGAAAAAGTTCAAGAGGAACCACATCATTAACAATGTCCAGAAGATATTTGTGAAGAGGTTCATGAAGAACATGATGAAGAGAAAATCCTCGAAGTCGAGCGTGATACAACAAGTATGGCAAATCAATTACCTGTCAGATTTACAGATACAAAAAAGGTGACCAAATCATTATACCCGCTGCAAATGTTCCATCTAGAACTGAAATTATGAAAGAACGAAGTCATGGAAGTATTGCAAATTAACCCAAGATTCAGTTAAAAAGGGGGAGATCATTGGACTCTAAAAATAAAAATCCCCAAAAAAAAAGTTGGGAGAACAAAATGAAAAGGTTAAAGAAGAACCGCATCATGAACAATGTTCAAAAGACAGAACTGCATCTTTATATTAACAATGCTATCATGAAACAAATTTATCATTTTCCCCACATAATGACCAAGACAGAACATACATACAACGAATATATTCACTAGTATAGTTATCATGCAAATTGCATTAGTTGCTTGAGTGTTATAAAGCAGTGTTACCTAAAGAGTAGCCTAGTTAACGATATCAACATCAACCAGTAGTGTTTAACAAAACAATACAAATCATACAATATATTGATAATGGTCTAATCATATTAGTGTCCACATGTATTATCTGCTACTAACTCAAGAGCATTTTTAAAATCATTGCATCCATGATGTTTCCCAGAGAGTAGCCTAGTTAACGATTTCAACATCAGCCATCAGTGTTTAGCAAAACAAAACTAGTCATACAATATATTGATAATGGTCTAATCGTATTAGTGTGCACATGTATTATCTGCTATTAACTCTAGAAATTTTTTAACATCATTTTATCCATCACGATTCCGAGAACCGGGAGTACTTCAGTTTCTCATATATGTTCACTTGCTCATCCATTAGCTCTGAACCGACTGCAATAAGTTGAGGAGGTAACTCAACCTCCGACATATTAACCAAAAAAAAAGATTTACTGGGATTTTAACATGAATATATTGTTTGAATTATGCCAACCCAAAGCAACACTTTCTAAAAGTAAATGTATCAATTTTATGCTTTTTTGTGGAATCTATTTATTGTATGAAATTTTTCCTCGATTTTGTTGTGAATCTCCCATTGATATTTGATTTTAGGTTTTGTGTTATAAAATAGTTATAGCTTTTTTATATAGAGACTAACAATTTTTTTTTTTTATGTTTTCATTTTATGTTATTCACGAGAAAATTTTATTTGACAAAAAAGAAAATTTACAATTTATCTACTCATGAAAAGTGTTATCTAGAAAATATGATTGTTATACAATAGAAAAAATGGAAAAAGTGTGATATTCTTTTTTTTTGGTGATACAAAGGATAAAATTAAGTGAGAAAACGGTTTTTATTTATGAGGTTGCTTCACGTTTGAATTTCAAAGTGCAACAAAAGCGCGAAAATATTTATCTAATCATAGTATAATTATTGTTCACGTATTGGAATCTATATTAATAGTGAGATGCTTTTGAGGTTCCAGAAAATAGCCACATCAGCCAATTTAACTTCTTTTCTTGACTACCACGTGTCATTAGTACATTATATCATTTTCTATTATTTTTTTTAGACTTCAATATGATATTAAGTCTCAAAAATGTGAATAAAAACCAAAAACAATTAAAATTCTATAAGCTTTGATCAATTACCTTTCTAAAATTAATTTCTTTTCTTTTCGATAAAGAATCAATTCAATTCCCCTCACTCATCTGAATTTTGAAATTATGGATATTACATATTTGGATCCACAACACCATCTCTTTACAAATTCTCAACAAAAATGGGCTCCACCACCTACAACACAAATAGAGTTACTAGAAACTACGAGGGAGACTTTATATGATCAAATCACAGAATAAAGCTGCAAGACTACCGCGAAGAGTCCGAAATCAACGACAAAGTTGGCTAGCGAAGCGAGAATACCAAAGCAGGCCAAGACGACAGCGGAGGTGGAGGAAGTAAGGGGAGAGGAGGCGATACCAGAAACGACATACACTGGCGAGAAGGAATTTAAGAGGAAGGGATTCTGGAGAGATATTCAAACGGCAAATCGTTTGGTAGACAAGTGATCGGCGTGGACGTGGCTAGAGGATTCACCACCGTAGATGGGTGGTGGATCAGAACGAGTGAGCTTGAATGAACGACTGCTTTTCCCAACCCACTTCTCTGATCAGAATGAGCTCATCTGAGAACAGAAATTGGTAAAGCTGAAGGCCAATGAACTTCTGAAGAAGAATAGCATAAATAGTGAAGAAGAAGAGAAGAGAGTAGAGAGTAAAGGAAGATATTGTTGATAATGTTTTTAATAAAGATTTCCATACAAGCTACGACACTTGATATACTAAAGGAAAAATAGACTTAAACACTCGTTGTTCAAAAAAAAAAAAGACTTAAGCACTCATACTAGAAATGGCCCAATAAGACTAGTGAGGCCCATCTGAAGTGATTATCAATACTCCCCCCCTAAAGTTTCACATTTTCCTCAAGGTTGACAATTCCGGCCATTGAAGTCTCCAACCCTTCCTTCAGCTCTACTCTTCTCAATCACTTCAGCAATCTTCAACGTCTTCATCTCCATTGTATCCTTTGTCTTGTGCCTGCCGTATGACTAAAGCAGTTGAACTGAAAAGGGAGAAACATCCAATCAAAACCGTGACTTAATACTCACAACACTTTCGCTCGAAGTTACTTGTTCCCACACTGAATTCTAAAGCTTTAAACCCACTGGCAGCCATTCAGGTTGTTGTATCTGCTCCTTCCCTGTCAGTTTATTGATTGGCACCACCACCCATTTCATAGTGTTGCTTCCAAGTTCTTCGCCTTTGTAACTAGACCTTACTATGCCCTTATTTGTGACTTGGTTATCATCACTCAAAGTGAACGATGAATTGCTTCTAGTGGTACTGGTATCATTGTTCCGTACTGTCACCCATGATCTCATTGAACTTGGCTTCTTCCTATCATTGTGAATCCTGTGCGTCTTTGGGGAGGTATATCTCTTGATAGCCATCACCGTTATTTTATTCTGCAGTTTGCATTGTCCTCAACTTAACATACTCGAACTTGTTTTTCCATGGAAACCGCTCAGTTTCTCCCTTTACTTTCGATCTGAGCTCAGCCATTACTCTCCTAACCACATCTCCACTTCATGTCTATGTTCTTCCCATCCAGAGAATGACACAAAAGGTGTCCCAATCTCAATATTTTCCCTTGTTAGATCAACGATTAATTCAACATTTGTCTCGGGTGAACCCTCTATACATGTTTTTCCACTCGCACAAGTGTTCCAAAGAACCGGAATATCGTAGGGGATAATGCCTTTCTTCCAGATTATCTTAATCCCGTGTAAGCACTCTAACCACTTGTATCCAAAAATAAGATCACACTCGTTTCCGTTTGTATCAAGAATCATAAATTCTTCTCGTATGACTACCATTTGAACCTGTAACAATAATTTTGGTCTCATTCCCTTAACCTTTATGGTCTTCCCATTTCCCACTATTACCTTGGAAATGACTGAGTGAGCCTTAATATCTTGAGTTTGTGGAATGCTTCCACCGTTATACAGTTGTATGTAGCTCTGGTGTCCACGAGAATCCTTATCCTAGAAATCTGAATTAACCCATACACCATAAATCTGTTCTTCACTTGCTTCTCGGTCTTGAAGGTTGAAGCAATGATTCAAAGAAGATTAAAAAAAATTGTTTATTTATTCTTAATTATCTTTTACAATGGCGATTACAATGCTTTTATAAAGTTAAATGACAGCCCTAATAGCATCTTTTACAGAGAAGCTAGCCAACATATTCTGAGTCCAAAACAGAAAATATGTTGCAGTTTTGACCATTGCCGTACGCTGCACAGGTTGTTGAGCTACCTGTTGAATGTTGGGCTTCGTTGGTTTTGCAAGTCCATTAACTTCTTTGCTGGGCTTCAGCATCTTCAAGCCCAAAGGAGGATTTCCGAGTATAGAAGCGCCAACGTTTTGCTTGAGAGTGTTGATATCCCCTCTCAAACTTGAGTTGGATGGAACATCAACTCCAAGTTTGAAGTGAAGCTTGGTGAAAGGCTGTATAGGCAGGCTCTTAGTGAGTATATCTGCTAGCTGCAGACTGGCCGGAATGTGCTTAACAATCAATGCTCCCAATGCATCTCGTTCCCGAACATAGTGATAGTCGGTTTTGAAATGCTTAGTCCGCTTGTGGAATGCTGGATTGGCAGGCAGATAAACAGAGGAGAGGTTATCACCATAGAGATCCGGAGTGGTAGATAAAGGAACATGAAGCTCTTTGGGAACTGCAGTGATCCATGCCAACTCAGAAGCGGTTTCAGACAGAGACATGTACTCTGCCTCAATCGAATTCTTTGACACAATTGGCTACTTTTTCGACAACCAAGAGATGAAATTTTTCCCCAAGAATGTGCAAAAACCACTCGTGGAACGTCGTGTGATCGGACAGCCCGCTCAGTCACTGTCATTTTAGTCTTGGAGTGTTGAGTCTGTATCACGGAAAAATTTTACCCCCATCTCAGTTGTACCTCTAATATACTTGAGTATCCGTATAAGAGTGTTGAAATTGGACACAGAAGGCTCCTGCATCTGCTGACATACATGATTGACAACAGATTGTATGTCATGTCTAGTTAGAGTAAAATATTGTAACTTACCTGCAAAACTTCGGAAGACGGAAGGATTTTCGAAGATTTCATCTTGTGATACCACTCTGTTCAACTGCAGGGGAAGAAAAGTTTGATCATAAGAATAATCGGTCATAGAAGCAACAACAAGCAAATCTTTTGCGTATTGTTGTTGAGACATAAAGAGACCAGTCGTATGAAATGTGGCCCGTATCCCCAAGAAGTAATGCAATTCCCCAAGATCTTTCATTTTGAACTGACCTTCAACTTAACAAGCAAATTGGTAAGAGCAGGTGAGTCATTACCAGTGATTGCCATATCATCAAAATATTAAAATAACATGATGACATCCTTATTGTGATAGTAAATAAAAATAGAAGGGTATTTAATACTGAAAACAAACCCGAATTCAAGGAGAAAAGTGCTGAATTTGTTGAACCAAGCCCGTGGAGATTGCTTAAGACCGTAGAGAGGCTTGTGTAAGAGACAAACATGATCCGGTTTAATCTGATCCATAAAGCCAGCTGGTTGCCTCATGTACACGATTTTAGTAAGGTGTCCATGCGAAAATGCATTTCGAACATCCATTTGCTTGACTTTCCAGCTAGTAGCAAGATGTAGCACAATCCTTATTGTAGCTGTACAAACGATTGGGCTATAGGTTTCCAAGTAATCAATACCCTCTTCTTGATTGAAACATTGTGCCACCAGACGTCCCTTCAGCTTGTCCAAAGTCCCATCAGCATGAAGTTTGGCCGAGAAACCCCATTTATTATCCAAAATATTCATGTCAGATGTAGCAAGGGACCAAAGACCAGGTATCAGTATCAACACAATTAGTCAATTCTTCCACCATTGCATCGTGCCAACCAGAATGTTTGAGAGCTTGCCGCACTTTTATGGCTCAGGAAAAGAAACCTTATCAGTAAGCAAGGCGTATTTAGGATTTGGTTTAGATATACCATTCTTAGCTCGAGTGATCATAGGGTGGGGATTGGGGTGCTGAGGAACCACATAAGTACTGGGAACTCTTGGACCAGAAAGTATTGTCGAGTTCAAATTACCTAGAGAGGAAATATTGGGGAGAGAACCAACTTCATCATCTACTGTTGTGGTATTGGTAGACTGAAGATCAGACTGATCAGAGTGTTGAGGAGACTGAACCACAGTAGGAACCACAAGAGAAGAATATGGTAGATGAATAAATAGATGAGAAATCAGAGATGAGGACTGATGCGAACTTGGAGCAGAAAAAGAGCTGAGAAAACTTTTCTACCAAGCTGATAATGTTGCCGTAGAGCAGGAGGATGATGACTCTTATACATATCAGCAAATGGGAAGCTTAGTTCATCAAACAAGACATGCCAGGTAATGTAGATTCGCCTGTAGGTGGATACAAACACCGGTATCCCTTGTAACGATCATTATACCCAAGAAACACGCAATGCAGAGACCGAGGATCAAATTTGTTGCATGCATAATCTCTCAATGTTGGATATAAGGAACAACCAAACATTCTTAAGACTGTATAGTTTGGAGATTTACAAAAAACACCTCAAAGGGACTCTTGTGTTGATCCAGAACATAAGAAGGTAGAATGTTGCTAAGAAAGTTGGAAGTGTAGAACGCCTCTACCCAGTGTTTGAGAGGAACCTTTGCTTGGAATAGAATAGTTAGGCCCATCTCAGTGAGATGACGATGTTTACGTTCAGCCATCCCATTTTGTTGAGGCGTGTAAGGGCATGACAAACTGTTGAATACCACTTTGTTGTAAGTGATTAAAGAATTTGTTGCGCATACATTCACCACCACCACCACATTGGAAGATGGTAATCTTTGAAGGTAGCATAGTCTTAACCATTTTCCGAAACTTGATGAATATTGGAAAGAAATCATACTTGCATTTCAATAGATAAAACCAATAGAAGCAAGAGTAGTTATCATTGAAAACTACATAAAATCTGACCCTTGATTAGAAACAACATGAGAAGGTCCCCATAAGTCACAATGAATCCTTTCAAGCGGTTTAGATGATACAAAGCTAGAAACACCAAAAGCTAAACGACTTCTCATAAGCTGCTTTGTGAATCTGTCTTTAACACGAACAACAGAAGAACCAAACTTAAAGGAGCATGGATAGGCTGATGTAAGCTTGGAAACATATAATAAAGATTTAGCAATATCTGAACAAACCAACACTTCTTTAAGAGGAAGAGTACCGGAGGTAGATGGAATATCAACTGACCCAATATGTGTGATAAGTAAGAAGTTACCATCACCCACACTAACAAAATCGTTTCCCATGTAGACTTGAGAATGAGAGAGGTGATGAGGGGAACTTGTGACATGGGATGTAGCACCAGAATCAGGGTACCATTCATTGCATGTCTGCTCGGTAGCATCAGTTATCTTCATAGCTGCTAAGGCGAGTGGGAGGTCCTCGTCCTGATAGCTGTGGTTAAACCTGTGACAACAACGAAGAGCTGGATGGCCATTCTTACCACTGATCAGACAAATGAGACGATCACCCGAGTCAGAGGAAGATGAGGACAACTGTTGATAAAAAACCATGGCCTCTTGTAGAGAAAGATCCACGACTGTGATTGCTGCGAAACCGTATGTTTGATTGACTTTGTGCTCTTTTGTATGTGTTTGAATATGGCTGAGTACGAGCTGTTTGGAAGGCGAGATGAGGAGTAACATCTTCACAAGTGTTTTAGCTTTGCAACTGATATATCATGGTTTTTATAGGTTTTCAACCATGATATAGCTGTATATATTGAGTCTTTAACCTGGTTTTTCGAGTCTGTTGAGTCTTCTACAGGTAGACTTGCGTTTGGAGCAAAAGATGGAATTATAGGACGTTTCTGGTGATTTGTGCAACAAGCTGAAGTTGGTGTCTCGGCCACGACTGGATGTCGACCGACACTAACCTTGATGTCGGTCGACACTGAGAGCGGCCGCGAGTTGAAGACATGTTTTAAGAATTGCAGAATTGCCCAGAAGTTTCCCTAATTCTAATTTAGCCCCAAAACGTGTTTAGTGATTTTTAACTAGGTTTTTCAGAGCAGACTCATTATGCTATATTTTCATCTTGTTCTTACTTGTTCTTGCTTTGGAAATTGAGATATTTTGGCTAGGGGCTGATTCTTGCTACTTGTAACCTTGAGAGAAGGATTTCGAACCCCTTTACTTTTATCTATTCAATATTTGGTTTTCTATTCAATGATGTGTTGTTTAACTGATAATATGTCTGAGTAGTAACCTAGTTAGATTTAGGAATTCTCATAAGGGTTTTATGCTTGCTTGATAACTGATTTATTAGGATTCATCATCTGTTTGTTCATCGCCTAAGTTGTGCTTAATACTGAATTCTGGACTGACCACCTAGGGTTTAGATCTGACATAACTGACAATAGCACGAGAGTGTGAGTTATAATCTGAATAAACTTAGTGTGAGAAATTTGACTAGATACAAAGAGATTTGGTTTAGGAGAATTGTGAACCGATAGAACGGGTTCTTAATGCTTGTTTAGAACTCTAGGATCACAAAGAGATTTGGATCGCTAGGTTGCTAGATATAGAAATAATCTCAGCGAGAGTTGGATTATTTAGCATTGTGGTTCTAGTTCTTGAGCATGTGTTTAATCTGAATCCGGTTAGTTAAGTGTCTAGCATTGCATAATTACCGAGAACTTCCTAAGTCTGACGCCTTTCTCTTATTGAAAACACCTATCTATTTACTTTCTTTTTGTGTTACTGCATTCTTGAATTGATTTAGATTAACTTGACAACATATAATCTATCGTGTGACTGTGAGTCCTTGTGGATTTGATACCCTAAGTACTACATTCGCATATCTGTGTATTTGCAGTAGAATAGGGATATTTCTTGACCTATCAAGTTTTTGGCGCCGTTGCCGGGGACTCAACTGAGTTCGCCGATAGATTTTGTTTTAGAGTTGAGTCTAAGTTGTTTTATTTCTTTTGTTACTGATTTTTCTCGGTTTGGCTTGTTTTGTTGCTGCAGGAATTGATAGACGCATCCAGTGTCGACCGACATCCTCTTTAGTGTCGCTCGACTTCGACCTCGAAACAGTGTTTTGAAGTCAGTGTATGCCTAGTCAAAATACCCGAAGCAACTAGAACGAAGAACTTCTTAATCTCAGACTTGAGGAGCTTGCTAAACTAGAGAAAACGAACAGAAAGGGTCAAAGAACAAGAATGATGAAAAATCGTTTGATTTTGAGACCAGATGCTGAAGGTGTTCTGAGAGACCAACAGAACAACACCTACAATGATCAGGGGCAAAGGATTGATGTTGATGGACGAGTGATCCCTGAACATGAACAGCCTCAAGGCCAGAGGCAGATGGTCAATGCTGAGAGGACTCTTGCTGACTACAACCGTCCGGATGAGTTTTATGCTAACCGGTTAGCAATTGTTCCTCCACCATTTGAGAGGAATGACTTTGAGATCAAGACTGTCTATTATGCTATGCTAAGGCAACACCCCTTCCATGGTCTCCCACATGAGCAACCCATGGACCACATTGAGGATTTTGAAGCCTTCATCACTGGAATGAAGTACAACGGGTGGGTTATGACTTCCTTTATCTGAAGCTTTTCCCATATTCTCTCACTGGAGAGACTGCTGCTTGGCTGAAGCAACTTCCACCTGGGAAGTTGACTACTTGGGATGGTGTGAAGAGAGAGTTCCTGCGACACTTCTATGATGATGCTCGGTCAGATCAGCTCAGACAGGATCTTCTGACATTCACTCAGGGACCTACAGAGCCACTTAAGTCAGCTTGGGTAAGGTTTAAGATGTACCAACGAGATTGTCCTCATCATGGATTCTCTGAAGTTCAGCTGCTGGGCATTTTCTTCAGAGGTGTGGATCTCTGGTACCAGTCTGCGTTGGATGCTGCCAGCAATGGTAACTTCAACACAAAGACTCCCGAGCAGGCTAGAGTGTTGATTGAGAATTTGGTGAGTAGCAACAGCACTAAGACTGCAGATCAGAGGAGGAAAGAATCTGGTGGAAAGATGGATCACATGCAGATTTCTGAGATTAAGAAGCAACTGGATAGTGTTCACAGCCTGTTGACTGGTAAGAAAGCTGTTCACTTTGCTTAGGACGTTGAAGTGTTTGAGGTTGAAGAAGATGTGAACTACATCAGTGGTTCTGGATTCCAAAGAAACAGGTATGGGAATCAGCAAGGGAACAAGTTCTTTAATGGTGGACAGAAGAGTGCTTTTACGAGCAATCAAAACTCTTCTGGGTATGGTCAGAATGCTGGTTACCAGAAGCCTTTTCAGAAGAACAACTCCTATCAGAGAACATATGGATCATCTTCATATCAGACACCTCCTGCTACCAATGCTTGTGAGAGTAAGGTGGAAGCAATGATGGAACTATTGCTGGAAGGTCAGACAAAGACTACTGTGGACTTCAATAAGAAGCTTGAGTCTTTGAGTACTCACATGAAGCAGCTGGACAACAAGTGCACCAGATTTCAAGTTCAGTCAAGGGAAAAATGTCATAGACACCCTCATCAATGCTTGGTCAGTTCAGATTGATGATGGATCAAGTCAAGGAGAGAATTTTGAGATTAAGACTGCTGAACTCGTCGAGGATAGTGAAAAACCCGAGACTGAAATCCCAGTGTCGGTCGACATCGACTTTGATGTCGGTCAACATCCACTTTCAACAGGGATTTCGAGTGCTCATGACGAATGGAAATCGACCTTAACCGATTTTGGAGTCGACATCAAGGGTGAATCAGGCAATGTCGACCGACATAAGTTCAACGTCGGTCGACATCAAGAGCGTGAGGAGCCAGATTTTTTAACATCTTGTGCTATTGCTGAAGAAATAGACCATGAGCCTCCTATACCTTTCCCTAAGGTATCTGTGAACTCTCAACAAGAGCTTGATGAAGCTAAACAACTGGAACTGATGGATAAGAAGTTGAAAGAAGATCCACAAGTTGATACTTCACCCAATCATCCATGTGTACAGAGATACTTGGACATGATGATGCCTATGGACGAGGTATTGAAGGAATGGGTAGTAGTGCTTCCTAAACAAGTCAGTGGCGTATTGATTAACCAGGTCCCCAAAAAGCTATCAGATCCTGGTGTGTTTGTGTTGAGTTGTTCTATCTTTGAGAATGGCTTCAAGCGTTCCTTGTGTGATTTAGGAGCTGCTGGAAATCTCATGCCATACTCTGTGGCAGAGAGACTGGGGATGACAGATTTTTCAAACACTAGGATCTCTTTGGTGCTAGCTGATCAGTCAAGAAGGGTTCCAGAAGGAGTTCTTGAGGATGTCCCAGTCAGAGTTGGAAACTATTTAGTTCCATTAGACTTTGTGGTGCTAAGGTACGATAATGAGCCGGATTATCCTCTGATATTGGGAAGACCTTTCTTAGCCACAGCTGGAGCAAAGATTGATGTGAGGAACGGTATGATCGATCTCCACCTAGGAGATGGATATGATGCGCAGGCCCAAGATTGATGGTCAAACCTTTAGCATTGAGTCGGAGCAAGAAGCTCAGAACAGTGAGACTTCAGTGTCTGATACTGGAGAAAGGAAGATGGTGGTTTCTCAAGATTCCACTCTAGCATCTTCAGAGCTTGCAACTGCTCATAAGCAGAAAGCTCCACACATCAGAGCTCCACCCAAGCAAAGGTACGCATCTCCTAAACCCAAACCTACTAACTTCACTGCTATGACTGCAGGGAAACATTCTGATGCACCCAAGTTTAACTCTGATCCTAATCCCTCGTTCCTTGGACGAGCTCATGCTGACACTGCTTACTCTTCACCATGGATGAGGAGAATTTCGCAGACGCACTCACAACCTCCGTCGAAACCACCGGGAGTCTATCTCCCATCCAATTCAAGCTAATGACTTAAAACAAGCGCTGAGTGGGAGGCAACCCACTGGTAAGTTGTATATACTAGGATTTTTGGTTTTGCATTTTGATTTCTTTCGTTTTTGGTGTTTTTGTGTCAAGTTATGCAGAATCCATAGCACTGTTTAGTCAGGGTCGGTCGACTTCGACTTGGATGTCGGTCGACATTGGACTCGAGAAAGTTTTGGAGCACGGACGATAATCGACCGAGGTCGATTTTAGGGTCGATTTGGTTGAAACAGGTAAGTGTCGGCCGACATCAAGCTTGATGTCGGTCGACATCAAGGAAATCGAGATGGATCCTTCTCTAAACCAAGGAAAACGCCCACGAAAAGCCTTTGCAACCAATGTTTCTGGTTCCTCATCGCAGCAACGCGATGCTCAGAACCAAGCGCCTTGGCCTAGAATGGAAGCAAAGAAGTTCAAGATCACTTGCTTCGATGACGAACCTGCAGTAGAGGTGAAGAAGCGAGAATGCATCTACAGGGATATCTCAGAGCAGGTGGACATCTATGACACCTTGTTCTACAACGCCTGGTGTGACGTTAAGATGAGCCCACACGGCTTCCTGACATGACCACAATGGGCAAGCTGAAGATACGATCATATGTGTTGTGCATCTTACGGACTATAAGCTTGGGTACGATCTGTACCAAGTACTACGACTTATATCCGGAGCTGGTGAGACAGTTTATGGCCACAGTCCGTGTGTACTACACCAACGATGTGGTGAGGAAAGCGTCTGAGGGTACACTGACATTCATGGCCAAGGGCAGGCGGTACAGGCTTAGTCTCCCGGAGCTTTGCGACATCTATGAGTTTGACAGGACGAAGGAGAGAGTCAGTTTGCCTGAGCATTAGTCTGATGTGGAGCTCTTTTGGAAACACTTTGGCACAGGAGTGTATGTATCTCAGACCACCAGGCAAACCGTTGTACGACATCCGCTTCTGCGCTATCTTGTCCGCATATTCTCCAACACTATTTTGTGTAAGATGGAGCCTGAGATGATGAGGATTGCTGAGCTCTTCTTGCTCAATATTGGGATTTGCAAGAGCGTTGATGTCAGTGAGTTTGAGGATGCTCATTTGGAGTTGGATGCTAACATGGGAGCTCTCTTTGCTCACCATTTGGAGACATTAAAGGCGATGAATCCTTTCACTGGGAAGACAATGAAGAAGGAGTCGATCGGGAGTCTCTTAACTCCCATCTTTAATCAATTTGGGCTTGACAGGAGTCAGATGAGCATTTGTACTAAGAAGCTCACCATGAACTTCACGCATCTGAAGAGCAGTCAGTGGATCAAGGGAGACACCAATGGGACACAGTTCTGGTGTAGATTCCACGACATATCTGGCGTAGAGCGCCTCTGTCCTCTCCTAGAGATTAAGCTCACAGGCATCACTGATCATCCTCTCTCACTCTCTTTCCAGCCGAACGTAGATCTCTGCCGAGCTGTTCCGCGCCGTGCTACTGTGCTTAGAGGCGCATCTTCTGGAGCTGCTGCCTCTGCTGCTGAGCATGAGCCTGTCCCTGTGGATGACACAGATGAGTTTCCCGAGCTTCCAAGACCAGCAGAAGACATGCTACCACCGCAGTTCCAGAAGTGGGCAGCGGCTGTACTTAAAGGAATTTGGAAGAAGGTCCACAAGATGTCCTGCCAGCGCTCAAAGCATGTACACCATCCTCATCCTCGACATCGCGCATCAGCTCAAGCACCTGTCCATTTGAGCTCAGAGGAGGAGGAGATGGAGGAGGCTGCTGACTCGGAGGAGACGGACGATGGAGACTCTCCAGTCTTCTAGACGGTTGCTGATTCTGCGTTTGTTTTTCTTTTTCCTTTTCTTGAGTCATTTTTATGTTTCTTTTGAGTCAGTTTTTGAGTCTCGTTTGCTAGGAACCATGACTATTTGAGTTTATGCATCTTTATTGTTGTTTCTGATGAGATTTTGAGTGATCTAACACAACTAACAGGTGAGAAAATTGAGTGCTAACTCATGATCTTAACCACGGACAGATTGCACACATTGCGTATGATACTACGAGCTCGATGTCGAGCGACACTAGCTTAGTGTCGGTCGACATCAGCCGTGATCAGGTTCGGATTTTCAGCTCAAAAACTCTTTGGTTCCAATTTGATTTTTACATATCTCATACTACAATTGCACTGGGGACAGTGCAGTCTAAGTGTGGGGGAGGTGGCTACTGACATTGTGTTTTGTTTTCTTAGAGTCATTTCTTTGTTTTTCATCTGTTTTCAAATTGTTTTATTGAGTCAAAATCAGTATGAAACTATGAATTTTCGAGGAAATTTTTCGCTGGAACAGGAACTAAGTGACCATTGGACAGACTTGCAGGAGCTCTATGACTATTAGAAAACACCACACATTGAAGGAATGTTTAGATCAATCCTGATTCAATTCTCTGATTCAGATTATCCTAAATATGCGGATCTAGGTTCTCTTGAATAGAAACAATATTGATCTCACCTTATACCTGTTTATGTGCAGCGGAAAGGGATGGTATGGTCAGAGATCAGAGAGCCACCAAGGGATGGATCCTCCAAAGGTTCACACACGCACGCAAAGGAATCTGGCTGCTAGACCACGAGGAGGGAGGCGACAGAGAGAGAGAGAGAGGCGCAGACCTAGAGAGAATTCGAGAGCTAGGTCAGGTTTTATTCATTTAAAACCTGTCTTAGTTCTCATGGGCTTTCGGGCCCAATTCTCGGTCTTATTATTTCCTAGGCGTTCACGCACTGTGTCGATCGACACACCTTGTGTATCGATCGACACACGATTGCTGAACCCTTTAATCTCTAAGTACAGTAAATGCCTAGCACTTTTACCGTACTTCTGTCAATCCGTTCCTACACATTTTCCTGTAAGCTTAGGCGTGTGACCCATATGGGATCATATAATAAAGGCAATAAGTCCAAGACTTATAGATCATGAGCGGACTCTAGCAAGCCATCATGACCCCCAGTATTATATGACTTATGTCTGATCATTGACATACTCTTACTTTCTAGAGACAGTACCGAGATTACTGGACACAATTCCAACAATCTCCCACTTGTACTGGAATCTCTGTATTCATAATCCTTTTGTCACAATATCTCGATTAGTCATAAGGCAAGATTGGTGTCATCCTTATAAAGCCTAATCTTGTTCATCGGACTCTGATTCGATACTGACAATCCAAACGACTCGGGACAGTCCGTTTGAGCATGGCCATGCATTTTCCAGTATTCAAATCTCCGATTGGCCTAGAGATATTCACTCCATTTATATTGGAGGGACAAATTCTGTCTTGTTCCATCACTGTAAACTACTCATTTCATAATGTACCCAAACAAGGTCCTTATAACTATCGCAGAACGATAGCGTTAGACAATAATCAAAGTGCATTAGTCCATGTGCAGTCACATGCATGCGAACTCAGGTCTAAGGACTATACTCTATAGTCGTAGTGAGAATCTCTTATGACACAGATATAAATATCCTGAAGAGTTCTCATAATTGGGTCTTGTCCGGTCGTATGTTCCCAACATACACCTATGTACTGACTTTGATGCCGCGCATCTATGACACACTGAGACTTTGTCATAAGTCACGTACCAATCCAGTCTCTCACGGTTGTTGGTGTTCCAATTTCAACAACCTTCGACTAGGGACATAATGATATAAGTCATTTATCAAATATAGGGTCTCATGATCAAGCTGAATGACTTTGATAACTCAAGATCAAGTCATTTACTTCGATGACCTATAAAATGGTTTATATCACTTTGGAACGATTATTTCATCACAGTTAAAATAATCTTGAAATAATAATTTCATTAAACATCTTAAATGTTATTTCAAGAACATATCCAATAACTAAATAAAGCCCTTTACTAACTCCCACTGAAATTTAGACTGCATCTTAATTTCACTTATCCTACAGCAACAGTCCGCGACTCGTGCTTAGGCCTAAGGAGTGGCTTCGTTAATAGATTAGCAACGTTCTCATTCATTGAAACTTGCTGATCTACTTAACATCTCTGTCATTTATCTCACGGAATAGGTTATACCTATCCTCAAGGTGTTTGGACCTCTGATGTGCAGCTAGTCTCATCTATGCTGGGAATCACATCAAGTTCAGTGACGAACTCTTCTTTCCAAACAACCTCTTTCGCCGCTTTCCAAGCTGCGAAATGTTCAGCTTAAGTCATGGAGTCAGCAACAGTGCCTTGCACGGCCAGACAGACACAAGATATAACCGGACTGTGACCGGAAATCATCTTTGTCCGTTGGAAACTTGCCTTTCAGACTCTACCGACTCGTAGCACCTCACTTTCTCCGTAACTCAAGAATTTATCCTTAGTATTCCTCAAATACTTTAGGATATTCGTTACGGCAATCCAGTGATTCTTTGCTGGATTTGATTGGTCTTTACTTGTCTTGCTTAACATTAAAGCAACATCAAACAAGTACGTTTCATGGCATACATGATAGATCCAATTGCCGACGCATATGGAAACTTATCCATGCATTTAAGCTCAGCAGTTATCGTAGGACACTGTGTCTTGCTTAACGTAATGCCATGTGACATTGGCATAAAACCCTTCTTGGAATGCTGAAAACGTGTAGGACTTTGTCGGGATAAGAATCCTGACTTTGTCCTACCAGCTCTTTCGGATCTCTATCTTTAGATCCAAAATCCAAAAACATACGTGGCTTTACCCATGTCAATCATTAGAACCAACTCCCAAGCCAGTCCTTAACCGACTGCAGCATTGGGACGTCTTTTCCGAGAATCAGTATGTCATCGACATACAATATGAGAAATGCAATATCGCTCCCACCAATCTATTAGTAAACGCACAGTTCCAATTCGTTCCTGTTCAAGTCAAAACCTTGACTACTTCAACAGAACAAAGATTCCAACTCCGATATGTTTGCTTCCATCCATGAATGGATCGATGAAGCTAACTTACATAAAATGTAATTTTTCGGAGAGTTCGGGCTCACTATCGCTTCTTTGAATTTCGCAGATTCGTCGCTTTCAATGATCATCAGATCATGCGATCTTTCAATGATTATCAGGTTCAACTAATGACGAGAAATCACTCTCGGATTAGTAACTGATTCATTCATATCTGCGAACTTCAGGCTCCACAGGTGCAGATTTCAATGATTATCAGGTTCAACTAATGACAAGAAATCACTCTCGGATTAGTAACTGATTCATTTATATCTGCGAACTTCAGGCTCCACAGGTGCAGATTTCAATGATTATCAGGTTCAACTAATGACAAGAAATCACTCTCGGATTAGTAACTGATTCATTTATATCTGTGAACTTCAGGCTCCATAGGTATAGATTCTACAGAAATCTGTAAATCCATCCGTTGCTCTCCCTCAACAGGTTGAGCAGCCTCCTGTATGTCTCGAATTTCTTCGAGTTATACTTTTACTCCCACTGTTCTTCTTGGAAAGTAACTTCCCCTTTTAGAAAACAGAATGGACGTAAAAGTAACAAGCCTTAGTTTCCCTAGGACAACCAGCGAAGTAGCTCAACTACAAATATTCAGTAAAGACGAATTTGGATCGATTCCAATCCACATTTACGTGGTGTCTTTCAACTGATATTGGTGGAACCTTTTCAGCGTAAACTTAGATATTTCTAGAGCGTTATTCTTAAATAATATCATGGAAGATTCGTGTGACTCATCTTTAATCATTTCTAATAAGATCTGATTCTTTCTCACAGAAAAACCTTCAGGTTTTCAGGAGAAATGAGCTGTGAAACGATTTCACACTCATTTAGATGATCACACAATCAATGACTTAAGTATTCTTACTCGTGATATAATCCAGAGTCTTAATACTTTTGTCATTCAGATCCTATGCTTCATTCTGGAACTCTTTCGACCATGTCAAAGAATTCCGACTTGTGTCTCATCAAATGAACACAGTCACACTCACTGAAGTAATCAGTAGAGATAATGAAGTACAGGAGATTTTCTCTGGCATTACTGCTCATTGGGCCACATACATGAGTATGTTCCAGGTCCAATAAGCCTTTGGGCCTTTTCTCTAGCTCGGCTAAGATAGGCCCTTTACCTTTTGGTCAAGTAAACAGAATTCAAGTCTCATAAGATATTTTATCAAATGAGCCCAACAGTCCATGACTATGGGATTTCTGAATCCGACTTACTCTATGTGACCAAGAATTTATGCCAAGAAAAATCAGGTTTAATTCATCAGATTTAAACCAATTCGGTATTTATGTTACATTTAGGCACTCTTTGGTTTAAGATATAAAACCCATTCCATGAATAGGGTGCTACAATTAATATTTCATTAAGATCAAAAGAACAAAACTTGTCTTTTATCAAAATGAAAAACATTCAAATTCTTACAAGAAAATGAAAGACAACTCTGCTTAAAGCAGGTACATTGTAGCAATTACTTAATACAAAACCAAGCCTCAAAGGGATCTATAAGTGAAAAACCCTACGGCTGAGGCAGCATCCCAAGCTCCTTCCAGACATGTAGTTTCACTTGCCCTTCCTTCAACGTTCTACTGTTGCTTAGGCTCTGCATATTATCACAAATATCAGTGCCACAACCAGTATCCAATACCTTTAAGGTAGAACTTGAAGTAATAACATGAATACCCGAGGAAGTAGTCGCATACATCAACTTCAACTCCTCATCATCTTCCATGAATTTAATGCAATCTCTCTTCCAATGCCCTGTCTCCTTACAGTAGCAGCACTTACCAACGTAAGAGGTATCTGACTCGGGCTCAGAAGACACACGCTTGCCATGATTCAAAATCTGGACAACTTTGTCTTCACCCTTGTCAGCATTAGGTTTAGTAAACCTACCCTTCTCATTCATGAGATTGTACAGGGTACTCTTCACGTTTGGCTCAACTGTCTTGAGCATATCATGCAGTTCAGTCAGCGTCTTCGTTAAGCCTTTCTTGATATAGTTCCTTCTGAACTTATCATAGCTTGACGGCAGTGACTGCAGAATGATCTCAGTTGCCAATTCTTGGCTAACTGGATAATCCAGTTTCCTCAGGTTATCAATGTAACCCATCATTTTACTGACATGAGGACTCACTGGATGATCATTTGGTAGCTTGCAGCTAGTGAGAGACTTAACCAACTGGTATCTCTCCACTCTTACCTGCTCCTGAAATTTCAATTTCAGGCTGCTGATCATCTCTATTGGCGACTCCATGTTCTCATATTGCTTCCGCAAATCTGAGTTCATGGTAGCCAACATCAGACCACGCACATCTACCGCATCATTATAATGCTTATTCCAAGCATCATATACTGCATGGGAGGCATTGGACCCGATCCTCACGGGGAGAGCTCTCTCAAGAACATAGTCCTTTCTCTCCTGTCTGAGGACTAGCCTCAGGTTCCGCGACCAAGTCAAGAAATTTGATCCGTTCAGCTTGTCCATCTTAAGGACAGACCGGATCGAGAAAGTGTTTTGATTGTTTGTGCTAGTCATAACTGAAAATTAAGATAAAAGGATTTTAGTTAATATGTTCAATATGATTAATCTCGTATTATATTTAATATGATTAATCACGCATTATATTCAATAACATAAGTTACCCTCAATAGAATATAATGATTCCAAGATCCACATATAACTAAGATTAAATTGGGCCACTGGCCGTCACCCAACCTTAGCTTATATCGGTAAGCCCTATATCGGCTAATTATATCCGTGATATAACTCTTGGTTGTGAATCTAGGCTCGAGGCCCAATCCACTCTGATGTCTCAAGGCCCGGGACTCCCGATGGCCTAGTCAAGAAAACCAGACTATACAGTCATGTAATCATTAATGTCTGGGACTCCCAATGACATTTATGAATCACAAACCGTCTTATCCACGCAAAAGTAGACACCCTCACACTGTAAGGCCATGAATACAATTGAATGGGCTTCGACAGCTGACATAGACTGGACAAGACATCCAACGCTTGATATTATATGAGGTTCGTAGGTTTATTAAAATTTCATTCCCAAAATAGAAGATTACTATTTCGGGAAACTTTCTATTTTTAGAAACCTACTATTTTTTGGAAACTTTCTAAAATTGGAAACTTTCTAAAAACGGAAACTTTCTAACTTTAGAAATTTCTTTAAAATCCAAAACCC
This sequence comes from Orychophragmus violaceus, assembly GCA_030180135.1. NCBI lineage: Eukaryota > Viridiplantae > Streptophyta > Magnoliopsida > Brassicales > Brassicaceae > Orychophragmus > Orychophragmus violaceus. The sequence goes on along the minus strand of CM058233.1, from coordinate 25,660,574 downwards.
GCAAATCTAGAAACTTCTATTTTAAGAAACTTTCTAATTTCAAAATTTTGGAAACTTTAATTTAAAATCGACTTTATAATTTTATAAAATAAATTTTAAATTAATCTGAAGAAAGACTCAAATAATTGGCCCAATTGTTTTAACTTCTTGGCCCGAGGCCCAAGAATTGGTCCATGTCCAAGACATGACACAATTGTCCAATTAAATGACATAACCGGTCTGGTTCATTAAAATTGGTCTTAACCAAAATTAATTACTACGATGACCACTATTGTCAACCGGTTATTTACTAAACCGGATTTTCTCAATTTATTTGGTCCAACCAAATCAAATTAGAAAATCCTGGTTTAGGCACAAAATCCAATTTTTCGACTTTGGATTTCTTATCCCGGTTTAACCAGACTTAATAAAATTATTAAATCTGTTTATTAAACCAGGACGAATAATTTTAATCAAAATTCTAAACCGAGTCTTAAACCCAACCGTATCGATCGATGAACCAACCGCATCGATCGATTTATCAACCGCATCGGTCGATGCTCTCAGCATCGATCGATGCGTTCACGCGTTGAGCAGGCTTGGCCGAGATATGCGAAATCCATGCGATCGTTCGATCGATCCATGCGATTGCAGTCGATCTCTCGCGGTTGTATTGACCGATCCATGCGATCGTATCGATCGATCCATGCGATCACAGCCGATACTTCTTTATGAAAATCGCATTCCAAATCAATATAGCTTGGATTTGCGATTTCAAGTGTGTTTAGGTTTCAATTCCTTGTTGCTTAAGTGATTTCTCTTATCAGTAGTTGATTCAAAACACTTCTTAAACAAGAAAACAATCCTAAACTTGAATCTAAACAAGAAAAACCAGAACCAACAAGCTCTGATACCACTGAAGGAATGTTTAGATCAATCCTGATTCAATTCTCTGATTCAGATTATCCTAAACATGCGGATCTAGGTTCTCTTGAATAGAAACAATATTGATCTCACCTTATACCTGTTTATGTGCAGCGGAAAGGGATGGTATGGTCAGAGATCAGAGAGCCACCAAGGGATGGATCCTCCAAAGGTTCACACACGCACGCAAAGGAATCTGGCTGCTAGACCACGAGGAGGGAGGCGACATAGAGAGAGAGAGAGAGGCGCAGACCTAGAGAGAATTCGAGAGCTAGGTCAGGTTTTATTCATTTAAAACCTGTCTTAGTTCTCATGGGCTTTCGGGCCCAATTCTCGGTCTTATTATTTCCTAGGCGTTCACGCACTGTGTCGATCGACACACCTTGTGTATCGATCGACACACGATTGCTGAACCCTTTAATCTCTAAGTACAGTAAATGCCTAGCACTTTTACCGTACTTCTGTCAATCCGTTCCTACACATTTTCCTGTAAGCTTAGGCGTTTGACCCATATGGGATCATATAATAAAGGCAATAAGTCCAAGACTTATAGATCATGAGCGGACTCTAGCAAGCCATCATGACCCCCAGTATTATATGACTTATGTCTGATCATTGACATACTCTTACTTTCTAGAGACAGTACCGAGATTACTGGACACAATTCCAACACACATATCAACTTACCAAGGACATCCATATCTAACCAGGTATTCAGAGGATCCACCACTAGTTTCACTTCTAATCTTGACTTTAATTTCTCACTTAGGGGATTAGTAATCTTTGGGTCGGATTCCTCTAATGTATTTGGCACAGCCTGTGATCCTGTCTAAAGTATGGTTTCTGATTTTCCCCTCCCTTGAAAGTAAAAAAACAAAGAGATAAAAACCGAGGATAAGCTAGTAGCTTCGAAGTGGTCACGGGAGTGGTAGAGCACTGATACAAAGTTAAACCCTAATAAAAAGGGAAGAGCACTGATTAGAAAAAATAAAATGATACCCAGTGGAGAAAAATCAGTGCTAAGGGAGAAAGGGAAAAGAAAGAAACCAGAAACCGACAGTTTGGTGGTCAAACACTGAATGGGTTGAGTCCATGTGTCCTTTATTGGGATAGTGTCTTGAAATCACACTTGTACTCACTCCTGATGATAGTTGTGTGTCGAGATCAGACATTCGTATAATACTGGGCGGTTGCAATGTTTTGCTAGAAGCCTCTTGCAATCTGTAAGTTGTAGACTTACTGCCAGTATTATATGATCCTATAGGGTCACACACCTAAGCAAACTGGAAGCTAAGATATGGGAATGATCATTATGGTAATGATCATGTTAATGTGTATTGGATACACATTAATATCGAGAAAATGGTGTTGTGTCGATCGACACAGCATGTGTGTCGGTCGACACAGTTCGGGTTTCGAAAGGGCTTTTCGAAATTATGACTTGATCAAGTCTGGCCCGTTAAGTGTGTTAAAGGTCGAATAAAACTTGATAGTCTCGACCTAAAACAGTAGCCGTCGAGTTTTTCTCTGACAGAAAAGCAGAAACACCAGAAACTCTTAGATCCCATAGATCCGGCACTAGCATCCCGTTTTCCAGCTTGTGTGCGTGTGTATCTGGTAGAGGCAAGGCGTCTGCGTTGCTCACTGATCTCGTTCACCAATTATTTCCGCTGCCAGTTCAAGGTAAGAACGAGGTTGGTAAATTCAATATAACGAACCCTAAATCCTAGGAGATCCAACAGTGGTATCAGAGCATGTTAGGGTTTAGTCTATTGAATCTGATGAAATTAATTCGAAAACTGAGTTTGTTGAATTGATTATTGCATGCTAAATCGTGTTTTCAAAGAATTAATCTCGGATTTTGTTTCTGTTGAAAATCGATGAACTGTCAAAAATCGCATTGTGTCGATCGACACTAAGCTTGTGTCGGTCGACACGCCGCGAAAACGCATAAAATGTTTAGGGTTTGTCGCAGAGTGTCGATCGACACAGCGTGTGTCGGTCGACACAGAGCGAAAACTCGTAAATTATTTTAGGGTTTCGATCTGAGATCGAGTACCCGTATTCCTGCTGTGTCGATCGATACACTGGGTGTGTCGGTCGACACATGCAATGCGATTAGATAGATCGGTTCAATTGGATTGAACCGGTTATCTCGCTCGGTTAATTTTAATTAACCAATTTGGTTCTGGTTTGGTAATGTCGATCGACACAGAGTTGTGTGACGATCGACATGGACCATTAAACCGAACCGGTTCAATTAGATTGAATCGGTTAAGGAAATTCGATCCGGTTTGACCGGTTATCGAAAACCGGTTTAAATTGTGTTGTGTCGACCGATGCCAATGGTTGGCGTCGATCGACACACCATTCGCAGAATTACTGGTTGGACCATCAATTTGCATATACCAGACCAAATTTAATCCTAAAGTTCTAGATGAACCTAAACTTAATAAAACTGAATGTTTTAAATTAAATTAATAACTTCTTGAATGTATATTGGATATACATCAAAATTAAATAGTTCTTTTCCTCAACTAAATATCAAGTGATCTTGATGTCTTGCCCGATCTTGTCTACTGTCAAGACTCGTTTTGTTTGTTGGATAGCTGATATATCATGGTTTTTACCCATTTTAGACCATGATATAGATGTGTTTTTAGTGTCTTTTGTCTTTGTTTAGAGTCTTTTACAGGTTTAATCAGGTTTGGAGCTAATTGGAGATATTTGGAGCATTTTGGGACTTTTGGGACGTTTTGGCCGAGAGCTTAACTCACTGTCCGATTTATTGATCATGCATCGACCGACACACCTTGTGCATCGGTCGACACACTAGCGAGATGGGCCGTACACGTCGGTTTAATGAAGATATGAAGATTTGTAAAGAAGCCCAAGATAGTTCGAGTATTTACACAGAAGCCCCAGCCGAGATTAGGCCTATATATAGAGGATTTTGGTGTTTATTTTACTTACGCTTTCATAATTAAGAGCAGAGGATTTTTAGAGCTTTTGGGGCTGATCTGAACCTATTACTTCATCTGTATTTGGAGAAGATTTCGAACCCCTTTTACTATTATTCTTTTATGCAATTTATTCATTCTATGATTATGTTTTCATTATCTATGTCTGAGTAGATTCCTAGTTAGGTTTAGGGTTTCTCACATAGGATTTCATGACTTGCTAGACTTGTTCAAATTCAGTTAAGGATTCAAACTATATCTGTTCTTCAATTTAATTGTGCTTAAAGCTAGTTCTAACCTGATCAATTAGAATCTAGATCTTAGGTTGCTAAATACGTCACGGAAGTGGGGTTTAGGAATCTGAACTAATTAAATTGGGCAATTAAACTTTGCGCAAACAGAAGTTTGGTTTAGGATAATTGTGAACATATCAAACTTGGGATTAATGCTAGTTTAATCTGTTAGTTCTCGCAAACGAAAGTTTGGTTAGCTGCACTTAGGCTTAGAGAATTATCGCAAAGGAATTTGGTTAATTCTATATCTGTGTTTTGAGTTCTAGAACTGTGCTTAATTAGATCCTTGCTGAATGAACTGTCTGCTTGTCTGATTTCCTGAGAATACCCTAGGCTTGACGCTTTTAATTACTTTCTTTCACAACCGTTAATCTCTGCTGCTGATTTACTTTCTCGCACTGCTTTCAATTCAATCATATTGCTTTATTTCTAGTATTAGTCTCTACTGTTCTGATCTATTGAGACCAAGTGTCCCTGTGGATTCGATAACCCTATATACTACTTTGACATTGCTGTTCACTTGCAGTTTAGTATAGGGATAAACTTAGAGCCTATCAAGTTGTTGGCGCCGTTGCCGGGGACTCTTTGAGTCTTCGATAGTTTCGAGCCTAGGGTTTTACTAGGAATTTTCGTTTTCTTTTTCGTTTTTGTTTTTTTTATTTTTGCTGATTTATTTTTCTGTTTTCTCTGATTTCGCATTGCATCGATCGACGCTCTTCTTGCATCGATCGACACACTTCGCAGAATCACCAAGAAGAATAAGAGATCATCAGGACGATGTGTCGGAATGATATTTTCAGCTCAGGGATTGACAGTTCACAGATAGTTGGGTTGAAGAACCAAGTTGACTCTCTGCATAGTCTTCTACTTGGAAAGTATGCACAAGAAGCTAACCATTGCGTTGAAGGAACTGGATTCTATAGTCACAGATCTGCTTTTCAGAAACCCTTTACAAGGAGTTGTAGTGTTTCTTCTTACCAAGCACCGCCTGCACCTACAGCTCATGAGAGCAGAATGGAAATCATGATGGAGCAGTATCTTGAGAGACAACAACAGATTGATATGTCCTTCAACTCAAAGATTGATGCGTTGATTGAAGATTTGAGTGAGAAGTTCGAATCTCTGAGCACACATATGGAGGAGCTGGATATCAAAATTGAACGAGCAGATGCAGCAATAGAGAGGCGGAATGAAGCTAAGAGAGCTGAACAGAAGCTGCACATCAATGCTGTGAACATAAGGGATGAGATTGACTTGCTGGAAGAAGAAGAGAGCATAATCTTTGATTTTCTGGATGAATATTGTCTGCCTGATACATGCATCGATCGACACCCCCTTAGTGACGATCGACACGCCATTCTGACGGCAATTTCGAGTTCTTTCGAGAAACAAAATCGCCTTGCATCGATCGACACACATCATGCAACGATCGACACAGAACGCAGACATGTCCAGAAACCTGCAACAGTGCCAGAACGAGCCTACAAGCCCCCAGTGCCATATCCTAAGGTTCCCAAACCTTCCAAACAAGAGCTAGAAGTGGCTAACTGCATAAAAGTGATGGATAAGAAGGTGAATAAAACACCACCAGTTGAAACTTTGCGAGTTCATGAAAAGAAGGTGATCTCCACTGATGGTCATCTGAAAGAAGAAGTTCAGATTGGTGGAACTACAGTATCTGATAGTGGAGAAAAGAAGATGGCGGTTCCTCTTGAACCTGCTCTAACATCTTCAGTACCTGCAACTGCTCATAAGCAGAAAGCTCCAGACATCAGATATACATCAAAGGTATGGTACAAATCACCTAAGCTTAAACCTTCTGACCACACTATTTTGAATGCAGGACAACGCAGTAGACCGCCCAAGCTTTGCTCCCGCCCTGATTCTGATTACTCATTCCTTGGAAGATCTCATGATCTGAATGCTTATACGCCACCTTGGATGAGGAGACATTCACAGAGACACTCAAAGTCTCTGTTGAAACCGCCATGAGTCCGATCTCTTTCTGATAGGTCAGGCTATTGACCTTAAACAAGCGCTGGGTGGGAGGCAACCCACCATTAGGTACTGGTGTTTTTCTACTTAATTTTTGGTGTTTTTGTTAGGATTTTACGTTTGTTTTTGTTTCTGGTAAGTTTATGTTTGCAGGTCTCGGTTAAATCGCAGTGCAACGATCGACGCACTTCTGTGTCGATCGTCACAACACGAAAGGAATCGCATTGCATCGATCGTTGCGGTCCTGAGCAACGATCGACTATACACGAAAATCGCCAAGTAACGGTCGATGCACTTAGTGCATCGGTCGATGCCTGAGCGACAGAGGTAACCCGACAGACATAATTTCACCTTTTCAATTTTTTTTTTATTTTCTTTTTACCGATCCTTCGCTGGACACTACTGGGGACAGTGTGTCTTAAGTGTGGGGGAGGTGCTACTGACTTTTGTTTTCTGTTTTCTTAAGAGTCAGTCCGTTTTTCAAAAAAAATTTTGTTTTATTGAGTCAAAATTGTTTAAGTCAGAAACTATGATTTTCTGAGAAGATTTACAAGACTTGCAGGAACTTAAGTAACCATTGGGATGAAGTTGCAGGATCTATCTCTGACTATTAGAAAACCCCATCACAGATCAACCTACTGGGAACACCCACATCACTTCAGGTATCAGAGGATCCTTTACTGACTTCAACCTTAATACTGACTTAGATTTCTCACCTAAGGGCTTGGTATACTTTGTGTCGGATTCCCTTGTTAGTTCTGACACAGCCTGTCAACCTATCCTATTTAGTTCCCTTCTCCCCTTCTGTAAAGTAAAAAAAAAAGATAATAAACTGAGGATGAGTTAGTAACTCCGAAGTGGTCATGGGAATAGTAGCAAACACTATTATCTCTCATGTGATCCATGGAATGTGTCCAAAGTACACCCCATAACGGGAAGAACACTGATAAAAAAAATAAAATGATACCCAGTGGGGAAAAATCAGTTGTTAAAGAAGGGAAAGAGAAGAAAGGGACTAGAGAAAGATAGTATGGTGGTCTAGAGCTGATAAGGTAAGAATCCATGTGCCCTTTGATCGATAATCCTTAGGTGAGACCGCACTTAAATACTTGCAGAAGTCAGTAGGGAGAATTTGAATGCTTGGATGTGATTGTGGAGTTTACCTAGGACAGTTGCTAAGTGTGGGGGAAGTACATTGTGGTCTTGATATCCTGTGATTGATTCTTTCAGTGGTTTACTAAGGGGAATCTGAGTATTGTAGCTTCCAGGATGAAATGAGTTTCTGAAGAGTTTTCAAACCTCTTCACCATGCTTTAGTTCTATGTTTTGCTTGAGGGCAAGCAAAGGCTAAGTGTGGGGGAGTTGATATATCATGGTTTTTACCCATTTTAGACCATGATATAGATGTGTTTTTAGTGTCTTTTGTCTTTGTTTAGAGTCTTTTACAGGTTTAATCAGGTTTGGAGCTAATTGGAGATATTTGGAGCATTTTGGGACTTTTGGGATGTTTTGGCCGAGAGCTTAACTCACTGTCCGATTTATTGATCATGCATCGACCGACACACCTTGTGCATCGGTCGACACACTAGCGAGATGGGCCGTACACGTCGGTTTAATGAAGATATGAAGATTTGCAAAGAAGCCCAAGATAGTTCCAGTATTTACACAGAAGCCCCAGCCGAGATTAGGCCTATATATAGAGGATTTTGGTGTTTATTTTACTTACGCTTTCATAATTAAGAGCAGAGGATTTTTAGAGCTTTTGGGGCTGATCTGAACCTATTACTTCATCTGTATTTGGAGAAGATTTCGAACCCCTTTTACTATTATTCTTTTATGCAATTTATTCATTCTATGATTATGTTTTCATTATCTATGTCTGAGTAGATTCCTAGTTAGGTTTAGGGTTTCTCACATAGGATTTCATGACTTGCTAGACTTGTTCAAATTCAGTTAAGGATTCAAACTATATCTGTTCTTCAATTTAATTGTGCTTAAAGCTAGTTCTAACCTGATCAATTAGAATCTAGATCTTAGGTTGCTAAATACGTCACGGAAGTGGGGTTTAGGAATCTGAACTAATTAAATTGGGCAATTAAACTTTGCGCAAACGGAAGTTTGGTTTAGGATAATTGTGAACATATCAAACTTGGGATTAATGCTAGTTTAATCTGTTAGTTCTCGCAAACGAAAGTTTGGTTAGCTGCACTTAGGCTTAGAGAATTATCGCAAAGGAATTTGGTTAATTCTATATCTGTGTTTTGAGTTCTAGAATTGTGCTTAATTAGATCCTTGCTGAATGAACTGTCTGCTTGTCTGATTTCCTGAGAATACCCTAGGCTTGACGCTTTTAATTACTTGCTTTCACAACCGTTAATCTCTGCTGCTGATTTACTTTCTCGCACTGCTTTCAATTCAATCATATTGCTTTATTTCTAGTATTAGTCTCTACTGTTCTGATCTATTGAGACCAAGTGTCCCTGTGGATTCGATAACCCTATATACTACTTTGACATTGCTGTTCACTTGCAGTTTAGTATAGGGATAAACTTTGAGCCTATCAATAGCCTTGGAGTCCTTGGTATCCACAGCAACATGAGTAAGGTAGGTGGTCATTGATAGACTTGCAGTGCGACTGTCAGTGATCACAAGACAGAAGAGATTGGTTTCACTTGACTGGGCTATCAGAAGTTCTGGGCCCAGAGACATGAGAGTGGATTAGACATAGTTTGTCTCATTTGCGACCAAGAGTTGTACTGGGTACAATTAGCAATGATTTGCTTACCTAGATAACTAAAGTTTGGGTAATGGCGAGTCGCCCACTCAGATTTTGGTGAAGTATGGATCTTGGTTCATTGTATTCATCTGAGGAAACATAGTTTTGAATACAATGCGAGTTTTCTTATAAGATAAGAATTCTCATTTCTTGAGCATTATAACTAAAACCTCTACCTCTTTTAATTACAGCTATGTCTGTCTCAACTCACATCAACACTTTCTCACTAAGATCCGTCCTTGAGAAGGACAAGTTAAATGGATCTAATTTCTTGGAATGGTATCGGAACCTGAGAATAGTTCTCAGGCAGGAGAACAAGGAATATGTCCTTGAAAGAGTTCTCCCCGAGAGGCCACGTTCCAATGCCCCGCAGGCAGAAAAGAATGCTTGGGATAAGCATTCAGCTGATGTCAAAGATGTTAATTGTCTAATGCTGGTGACTACGAACTCTGAGCTGCAGAAGCAATATGAGAACGTGATGTCACCCATTGAGATGATTAACAGCCTGAAAGCTTTGTTTCAGGAGCAAGCTCGCACAGAGAGATACCAGACGGTTAAATCTCTCACGGATTGCAAGCTGGCTAAGGACAGTTTAGTAAGTCCTCATGTCCTTAAAATGATGGGTTACATTGATAACCTGGGGAAACTGGACTGTGCCATTAGCCAGGAGCTAGCCACTGGCATGATTCAGCAGTCTTTGCCGTCGTGTTTTGATCAGTTCATCATGAACTACAACATGCAAAACATGACTAAGACATTGACTGAGTTGCACGGCATGCTGAAGACAGCAGAGCCGAATCTCAAGAAGTCAACTCCCAGTGTACTGATGGTACAAGGGGGTAAAAGGTTTAAGAAACCTAAGAAGGATAAGGGAAAGGCCCAAGTTGTCCAGACTGAGAGTCAGGACAAGCCCAAGCCGAAGCCCAAATCCGGGCCTTCTCCTGAGGATAAATGCAACTACTGCAAGCAGTTAGGGCATTGGAAGAGAGACTGCAAGAAGTTCATGGAAGATTACAAGAAGCTGAATAAGACGTATGATGCGTCTGACTCAGGTATTTATGTTATCGAACTTAATGTTATGTCTTCTAGTTCTACTTCGTGGGTATTGGATATGCAGGCACTAAGAAACAGTAGAACGCTGAAGAAAGGACAAGTGGAGCTACGGGTCGGGAATGGAGCTAAGCTTGCTGCACTGGCCGTAGGCACTTACGATTTGTCCTTACCTTCGGGCATGGTTTTAGCTTTGAATAATTGTTACTTTGTACCTGCGATTAGCAGAAACATAATTTCAGTTACCGTATTGGATTTGGAAGGTTTTGATTTTGCAGTTAAGAATAAAGTTTGTTCTTTTAATCGTGATGGTTACATATTATGGTAGCGCCCCATTAGATAATGGGTTATATGTTTTAAACCAAAAAATGCTTGTCTTTAGCATAAATACAAAGTGGTTTAAGTCAAATGACGAAAACCCGACTTTCTTATGGCATTGTCGTTTGGGCCATATAAATGAGAAACGCATTCAGAAGCTACATCGAAATGGGCTTCTGGGCTCATTTGATTTTGAATCATGTGAGAAATGCGAATCTTGTTTGATGGGCAAAATGGCTAGAGCCCCTTTCAACAAATCAAATGAAAGGGCCAGTGATTTATTGGGCCTTGTTCATACTGATGTATGTGGGCCAATGAACATTGTTGCCAGAGGAAATTACAAGTACTTCATTACCTTCACTGATGATTTCAGTAGGTATGGCTATGTCTATTTGATGAGACACAAGTCAGAATCCTTTGATAGATTCAAGGAGTTCAAGAATGAAGTACAGAACCGACTTGGCAAAAGTATTAAAGCTTTGCGATCGGATCGCGGAGGAGAATACTTGAGTCAAGAGTTCAGCGACTATCTGAGCGAGTGTGGAATTCTTTCACAACTCACTCCTCCTGGAACACCTCAATAGAATGGAGTGTCAGAGAGGAGGAATCGAACCTTATTGGATATGGTTCGGTCTATGATGAGTCATTCAAATCTTCCATTATCCTTTTGGGGATACGCTCTAGAAACGTCTGCGTTTACACTAAATAGAGTGCCATCTATATCAGTGGAAAAGACACCACATGAATTGTGGACTGGGAACATCCCTAGTCTGTCTTTCCTGAAGATTTGGGGTTGTGAGGCTTATGTCAAACGTTTAATCTCTGACAAGCTCGCACCCAAATCAGATAAATGCTACTTCGTTGGTTATCCCAGGGAAACCAAGGCATACTACTTTTACAACCAATCTGAGAACAAAGTATTTGTTGCTCGGGACTGTTCTTTTCTTGAGAGGGAGTTTCTCTCTAAGAAAAACAGTGGGAGTAAAGTACATCTTGAAGAAATTCGAGATGCACAGGAGACTGCTCAACCTGCTGAGGAAGAGCAGCAGTTGGATCCACAGAGTTCTGTGGAACCGGTGCCTGTGGAGCCTGAAGTTCGCAGATCCGGAAGGATCCGTCACGAACCCGAGAGATACTATGGATTTCTCGTGACCAATTCTAATGATCTGATGATCATTGATAGTGACGAACCAGCAACCTTCGCGGAAGCAATGATGGGCCCGGACTCCGAAAAGTGGCTTGGAGCCTCTAAATACGAAATGGGATCCATGTCAGAAAACCAAGTATGGTCCTTGATCGATTTACCTAATGGTGCAAAAGCCATTGAGTGTAAATGGATCTTCAAGAAGAAGATCGACGTGGATGGCAATGTACAGATTTACAAAGCGAGGTTGGTGGCTAAAGGTTTTAAGCAAATTCATGGTATTGACTATGATGAAACCTATTCCCCAGTCGCTATGCTTAAATCCATTCGGATTCTTCTAGCAATTGCCGCTCATTATGACTATGAGATTTGGCAGATGGATGTCAAAACCGCATTCCTGAATGGTATTCTGGAAGAGGATGTGTATATGACACAGCCTGAAGGTTTTGTTGATCCTAAGAACGCTGGGAAGGTATGCAAGCTTCATAAATCCATTTATGGATTGAAGCAAGCATCACGGAGTTGGAATCTTCGTTTTAATGAAGCAGTAAAACAATTTGGTTTCATCAAGAACGAAGAGGAACCATGTGTTTACAAGAAGACTAGTGGGAGCAGAATTGCGTTTCTTGTACTGTATGTCGATGACATACTCCTCCTCGGTAATGACGTTCCGTTGCTTCAGTCTGTTAAGACTTGGCTCGGAAGTTGTTTTTCCATGAAAGACATGGGAGAAGCCGCGTACATTCCTGGAATCAGAATCTACAGAGATAGAGTGAACAGGCTGATTAGATTGTGCCAGGACACTTATATTGATAAGGTGTTGCACAGATTCAGGATGCATGATTCCAAGAAGGGTTTCATACCAATGTCTCATGGCATTAGTCTCAGCAAGAAGCAGTGTCCGGTGACACATGCTGAGCGGGAGCGCATGAATAGGATTCCTTATGCTTCTGCAATAGGATCTATTATGTATGCCATGCTCTGCACTCGTCCAGATGTAGCTTACGCGTTAAGCATGACGAGTAGATACCAATCTGATCCAGGTGAAGTTCACTGGACAGCTATCAAGAATATTCTCAAGTATTTGAGACATACTAAGGATAAATTCTTGGTGTATGGAGGAAGTGAAGAGCTCGTAGTGAATGGATTCACTGATGCGAGTTTTCAGACGGACAGAGACGATTTCCGATCACAGTCTGGATATGTCTTCTGTCTAAATGGCGGTGCAGTGAGCTGGAAGAGCTCTAAGCAGAATACCGTAGCTGATTCCACGATGGAAGCTGAATATGTTGCTGCTTCAGAAGCGGCAAAGGAAGCTGTTTGGATCAAGAAGTTCATGACTGAACTTGGTGTGGTTTCGAGTATCTTAGATCCAGTGGCTTTGTTTTGTGACAACAATGGAGCCATTGCTCAGGCGAAAGAACCCAGATCACACCAGAAGTCCAAACACGTAGAGAGGAGGAATCACCTGATTCGTGATATCGTCAATAGAGGTGATGTGAAGATCAGCCGAGTTCCGACGGAAGAGAATGTCGCTGATCCTCTGACTAAGTCACTCCCAAGGCCTAAGCATGAGAGTCATACGACTGCTGTAGGCATTAGAGATCTTAAGATGTAATCTTGATTCTAGTGGGAGTTTTAGTTTTATTTTAGTTATAATAAGACGCTCTTGTAAACATTCTTTTGGATATGTTTAATGAAATTTAATTTCAGCATTATTTATTGTGATCTAAATAATGGTCCCAAAATAAGTTTATGTCATATTATAGGTCATCAAGTTGAGGACTTGATCATGAAACCCTATAAGTCATATATGACATAGATTATGTTCTGTCCCTAGTCGAGGTTGTCAAAGTGGGACAATGACAACCGCGAGAGACAAGATTGAGAGGTGACTGTTGACTAAGTTTCATGGAGTCAATGATATGAGTATCACAGTCAGTCACATAGATATATGTTGGTGAACATATGATCGGACATGACCCGCAAAGGAGAAGTCTCCAGGATAGTTATATCTGTGTCATGAGAGGTTCTCATTACGACTATAGAGTATAGTCCTCAGACCTGAGTTCATCATGTTTTATTGTATATGAATTGGTACACTTTGACCTTGTCAAACGTCGACCCGTAACTGGCGACTATAACAGCACTGTTCAATTATATCATGAAGTGTGCGTTGAAATAGGGATGGAACAAGATGGGATTTATCCCTCCTGAATAACGGGAGATAAATATCTCAGGGCCTATCGAAGATTTAATACTGAGAAAAATGTGTGGCCGCACTCAAACGAACTGTAGTTCAGTTGTTTGTAATGTTCAGTATAAGATCAGGAGTTCGATAAACACGATGTTGGCTTAATAAGGATGACACCAATCTTGCCTTATGCCAAATCGAGATATAGAGACAAAAAGATTATAGGAATTGATGATTCCAATACAAGTGGGAGATTATTGGGATAGTGTCCTGAAATCACACTTGTACTCACTCCTGATGATAGTTGTGTGTCGAGATCAGACATTCGTATAATACTGGGCGGTTGCAATGTTTTGCTAGAAGCCTCTTGCAATCTGTAAGTTGTAGACTTACTGCCAGTATTATATGATCCTATAGGGTCACACACCTAAGCAAACTGGAAGCTAAGATATGGGAATGATCATTATGGTAATGATCATGTTAATGTGTATTGGATACACATTAATATCGAGAAAATGGTGTTGTGTCGATCGACACAGCATGTGTGTCGGTCGACACAGTTCGGTTTTCAAAAGGGCTTTTCGAAATTATGACTTGATCAAGTCTGGCCCGTTAAGTGTGTTGAAGGTCGAATAAAACTTGATAGTCTCGACCTAAAATAGTAGCCGTCGAGTTTTTCTCTGACAGAAAAGCAGAAACACCAGAAACTCTTAGATCCCATAGATCCGGCACTAGCATCCCGTTTTCCAGCTTGTGTGCGTGTGTATCTGGTAGAGGCAAGGCGTCTGTGTTGCTCACTGATCTCGTTCACCAATTCATTCCACTGCCAGTTCAAGGTAAGAACGAGGTTGGTAAATTCAATATAACGAACCCTAGATCCTAGGAGATCCAACATCCTTTGATTCGATACTCCCTCTGTGAGACCGCACTTAGTTGTAATACAGAGGCTAGTGTGGTGAACTTGAATGTCCTAATCTGATTGTGGAGTTTACTTGGGACAGTTGCTAAGTGTGGGGGAAGTACATTGTGGTTTTTAGCTCTGGAGGAAAGTTTTCAGTGGTTTACTAAGTGAATGTGAATGCGAAAGTTCCTAGGACGAAATGAGTTTATGTGTTTTCAAACCTCTTTTCTTGTGCTTTGGTTCTTTACTTGCTTGAGGGCAAGCAAGATCTAAGTGTGGGGGAGTTGATATATCATGGTTTTTATAGGTTTTCAACCATGATATAGTAGTATATATTGAGTCTTTAACCTGGTTTTTCGAGTCTATTGAGTCTTCTACATGTAGAATTGCGTTTGGAGCAAAAGATGGAATTATAGGACGTTTCTGGTAATTTCTGCAACAAGCTGAAGTTGGTGTCTCGGCCACGACTGGATGTCGACCGACACTAACCTTGATATATGTCGACACTGAGAGCGACCGCGAGTTGAAGACATGTTTAGAAGAATTACAGAATTTCCCAGAAGTTTCCCTAATTCTAATTTTGCCCCAAAACGTGTTTAGTGGTTTTTAATTAGGTTTTTGAGAGCATACACATTATGCTATCTTTTCATCTTGTTCTTGCTTTGGAGATTGAGAGATTTTTGCTAGGGGCTGATTCTTGCTACTTGTAACCTTGAGAGAAGGATTTTGAACCCCTTTACTTTTATCTATTCAATCTTTGGTTTTCTATTCAATGATGTGTTGTTTAACTGATAATATGTCTGAGTAGTAACCTAGTTAGATTTAGGAATTCTCATAAGGGTTTTATGCTTGTTTGATAACTGATTTATTAGGATTCATCATCTGTTTGTTTATCGCCTAAGTTGTGCTTAATACTGAATTCTAGACTGATCACCTAGGGTTTAGATCTGAGATAATTGACAATAGCACGAGAGTGTGAGTTATAATCTGAATAAACTTAGTGTGAGCAATTTGACTAGATACAAAGAGATTTGGTTTAGGAGAATTTTGAACCGATAGAACATGTTCTTAATGCTTGTTTAGAACTCTAGGATCACAAAGAGATTTGGATCGCTAGGTTGCTAGATATAGAAATAATCTCAGAGAGAGTTGGATTGTTTAGCATTTTGTTTTTAGTTCTTGAACCTGTGTTTAATCTGAATCCGGTTAGTTAAGTGTCTAGCATTGCATAATTCCCGAGAACTTCCTAAGTCTGACGCCTTTTTCTTATTGAAAACACCCTTCTATTTACTTGCTTTTTTTTTACTGCCTTCTTGAATTGATTTAGCTTAACTTGACAACATATAATCTATCGTGTTACCTTGAGTCCTTGTTGATTCGATACCCTAAGTACTACATTCACATATCTGTGAACTTGCAGTAGAATAGGGATATTTCTTGACCTATCAGCAACCGATCATCAAAGGCAGTGAGCGTAGGAATAACAACTTCAAAGGTTGGAGGTGGAGAGGCGTCTATAGCATGCTCAAAGTAGTTTTGATAGGCTCGTAGTCTCGACCAACACCACGTAAGGCAAAGAATATCCTCATCGTTTCAGACAAAGGATTACCAATAAAGCTTAGTTGATCACCAAGATTCTTGATTTCCTGAAGATATTCAGCCATCGTTTTGCCTGCTTTAGACACCGTCTGGATCTTATGTTGTAGCTCAAACAATCTGGAGTTGGATGGTCTGTTGAAGTGGCGATCGAGAGGAAGCCAAATGTCATGAGCAGTCGTACAATGAATATGATGCTCTGAATGGATTCTGAGACAGACCCAAGGAGCCATGACTGCACAATTGGTCAGTTTGAGTCCATATAATGTGATATGGATTAGTCAGCGGAGTAGTAGTCCCACTGATAGTAGCAGAAGACATAATGGAAGCAGGTGGCGGGTGAGAAGAGCCGGTGACATAACCTAACAAACGCTGACCACTAAAGAAAGGTTGGAACTGACTTTTCCAAAAGGGATAGTTTGCGCAGTAAGTTTTACAGTGATAGAATGTATAATGTTCATAGAAGGAGGAGAGAAAGGATCCATGGAGTCTATGGCTCTGATACCATGAAGGTAAGCAATGCTTCAAAGAAGATGAAGAATGATTGTTTATTGATTCTCACTTATCTTTTACAATGGCGATTGCAATGCTTTTATAAAGTTAAATGACAGTCCTAATGACATCTTTTAAAGAGCATCAATACAGCATATTCTGAGTATAAAGCAGCAAATCTGTTGACGTTTGACCATTGCAGTACGCTTCACAGTCAGCTCTGCTCCCTTCTTATCCTTGGCTCTGGTTTTTCTTGTTGCAGAGAGGAAGAGGTCATAGTCGTTGCACGTTCTTGAGCTACCTTTAGAATGTTGGGCTTTGTTGGTTTTGAAGGTTCATTCGCTTCTTTGCTGGGATTCAGCATCTTCAAGCCAAAAGGAGGCTTTCCGAGTATAAAAGCGCCGTTGTTTTGTTTGAGAGTGTTTATAGGTATGTACAACATTCCTCAACCTCGTTTCAACTTTTTTCCCTTTGTCGCCAAGATCAACCATGTTTCAAACCCCCAGCCAATGGTTTGCGTGATCTGTGGATTGGTTCGATGATACTATTGTTTGGCCACCAAAACTTCCTTCCATAGGAACCACCTTGCGTGTCCTCAACATAGCCTTTTATCTCCTCAACCCACTTCCATCAATTGAACAATTCTGTGTGGTAGGAGAGCTTTGCAATTGTGGTTCCACTCCTTTCGTAAAATGTTCTTCCATACAGTTTTCAGGTACGTTAGTAGACCCTAGCAAAAGATCCTCAAATCTCCTATTGTATTCCGAGACCGATACTTCTTGTTGCAGCCGCGCATACTGCCTTACCCCGACATCTCTTTGCTACCCCTGCAAGTCTTGTTACTGAACCGATTAGTAATCCAATTATGTTCCCTATCTTCTCTTGTATGTTGCTCAGCTGGTCGATGGATCTTCCTTGTATGCTTGTCTCTGATGATCTCTGTTGAAACAACATATACTTGAACTTTTCACAACTATTAGGAGCGTGTTTCATGCACAACTCTCTCACCCAAGCCCCCGAAAATCCCTATAGACTCTGATGAGCCACTGCTGCTTATCAACTTCAAGTACATGGTTTTCCGTGAAGTAATTCTCCACACTTTGAATCCAATATTCGCACTCTTCTGTTGAACAATACTTATCTATCTACCCTTGGTTGGTTGCCGTATTGCTCGGCCTATTCACATGAGTGTGCGTCGGTTGTTTTCTTTATATAGAATCTTTCTCATGGAGCCGGTTAAGTTCTTGTCTATGCACCATTGCCTCTCTAACGAGTTCTCGGTGAGTAGCTTGTGTTACCCACTTTGGTTGTACCCTTTTTAGTTATTGTTTCTGCTCTTGCAAACTCACTTCAGGTTCATGCTGTGTGTAGTTGAACCCATCCAAAGAGCCATCTCCCTCTATCTTCCCTTTCTGTTTTTCTATACCCAACTCAACTAAGTATGAATTTGTGAACCCTTTTCTTCCTTCGGGTAATTCCCTAATCTAGTACCCTATTCCTTTGTTCCATCTCTTATTCTTGCAGCAGCCAAAATCATCATCCCTCTCTCGGTTGAATCTGTCACTAGTCATCCTTTCCAATGGTGGCTCAGTATTTTCTGTCATGTGTACTTCTTTTTCCAGCTTGTACTTCAAACCCTCTAGTTGACTCCCATGTTATCTCCACATCCCCATATTTCGATTCCATCCTCGCTTACTAACTCCCGAGCTTGTTCTTCTGCTTAGCTCAATGAACCCAGTCTCCTCACAAATTCTATTTGATGTTTTGGTGTTATTTTTTTCATGTTTCGCTTCTCATTTTTTCCTTCTTCACCCTGTATAAGCCTTAAATCCCAAAGTATCTGAAAATTCAATTACTCGCTTCACCCATCATCTTCCTAAACTCTCCTCACGCTTCTTATTTCACTTTCAAATGAACCTGTGTACACTCACATTTGGATCTCGAGTAGTATCTGACTCACTTGAGGCATTGTAAGCCATCTCACCCTCCAGGTGATTGACCAAATGTTTCAAAGGATTTTCAGGGCTCTTCTGTGCAAAGGGCATTGCAGCTACATAAAAATGTATAACGTCTTAAGTTTATTGATACTGAAACTTTACATATTTATACAGAGGAAGAGGGTTTAGATACTTAGAAGTAATTACAACATTAATCCATATACTTATACACACTTGTATCCTTCATACGCCCCCTCAAGATGGAGGGGCTTGTGTCACTCCAATCTTGGACTGTAGACCTTGAAAGCGCAGGCGTGCAAGTGGTTTCGTCAATGCGTCAGCCAACTGATCATGAGTAGAGACATTAGAAACACGAAGGGCTTTCGACTGGACCAAGTTGCGTATGAAATGATAGTCCAAAGCTAGGTGCTTCATCCGGGAATGAAAAACCGGGTTGGCATAGAGATAAGTTGCGCCCACATTGTCACAGTATATAACTGGTGCAACGGGCAGTGTAAGCCGCATTTCAGTGAGTAGTGAGCATAACCATGTGACCTCTGAAGCTGTATTTGCGACGGACCAATATTCTGCCTCGGTTGAGGAGCGTGCGACACCACGTTGTTTGCGAGAGGACCATGAGATCGGGTTCCGGCCAATGTAAATGATGTAGGCGTTGGTGGAGACGAAGTCATCAGTGTCTCCAGCCCAATATGCGTCGGAGAAAGCATGTAAGGTGAATGATGAGTTCTTGTGAAGGAATATACCATGTGTAGATGTCCCTGCGAGGTAGCGTAGGACACGCTTTGCTGCTTGCCAATGGTCAGTTGTGGGCCGATGCATAAATTGTGACAGTCTATTGACAGCGTAAGAGATGTTCGGTCGTGTGAAGGTCAAATACTGTAAAGAGCCAACCACTGATCTATATTTGGTGCCATCCGAGAGTTTCGTACCCGAGTGTAGAGTGAGCTTCGGAGAGGCGGTCAGTGGTGTTGGTGATGGGTTTGCGTCCGCCATATTATCTTTGAGGAGTAGGTCTTGGATGTATTTTCGTTGCATCATATGTAGGCCAGATCCTGTCCGAATGACTTCGACACCGAGGACGTAATGTAGAACCGTCGGGTCTTTAACGGAGAACCGTTTGGTGAACTGACGGCGCACCGTTGTGATGAAATCAGAATCATTTCCAGTAACAATAATGTCGTCGACATACACCAGTACATACGTGAGAGACGAGCCAGAAGCATGAATAAACAGAGAAGCATCGGCGTGAGAGTTTTGAAATCCAGATTGTATAAGATGACCTTTGAGAGACATATACCAGGAGCGTGGTGCCTGTTTTAGGCCATATATTGGTTTCCGTAGTCGACAAACATAGTCGGCACGATTTTTGTCAACAAAGCCCGGTGGTTGATGTATATAAACTTTTGTAAGATGGCCTTGGAGAAAGGTGTTATTGACATCCAATTGCTTGATGGACCACGACTTTTTCACCGCTATTTGGAGAACCAGTCGAATGGTGGTTGTTTTGATGACCGGACTGAAAGTGTCGGAGTAGTCAACACCATATCTTTGAGTGAATCCTTTGGCTACGAGACGAGCTTTGTACCTATTAATTGAGCCGTTGGCAAGATATTTTGTTGTGAAGACCCACATACAACCAATGCCATTGTGATTGGGTGTTGGAGGCTGAACATCCCAAGTGTGATTTGTCGTATGAGCATCAAGTTCATGGGTCGTTGCACGCCTCCATCGTTCATCTTTTAAGGCCTGATGTACTGTGCGTGGCTCAGTTGTTTTGTTGTTCATGGCAGCAATAGTGAGTGTGAGTTTCTTGATGGGTTTAGTGATATTGTTTTTGGCTCGAGTGGTCATTTTATGTTGGTTGTTTTGTGGTGCTACTGTTGGTGGAATTTGTGGTTGACTGGGAATAGGCTGAGCTGGTAAGGTAGTAGACACATTTTGTTGGTGGTTTAATGGCTGAGTCACAGGTTCTGACTCATTTTCAGGTTGAGCAGTGGGCTCGGGAACAATTGGGAGTGGCTGAGTCGGGTTGGTAGACTCATTTTCAGAAGGAGCAGTGGGCTAAGTGGGAGATAGTGAAGAAGATTGAGAGGTAGAAGGCAATACCAGTGAGTCATATGCAGTTGCAGGCATCGTGGCTGGAGTCGGTGGGTGAAGAATCGTTCCCACATGTCCGTTACAGGCAGAAGACTGTAGTGGAATTTGTATGAGCGGTGGTGATGGTATGGAGGTGATGTCTGTTTCAGGAGACGGAGTGGAAACCTTTTGCAGCTTGGCGAACGGGAATTCTGATTCAACAAATTGTACATGGCGTGAAACATATACTCTCGAAGTCGGTATAAGTAGACATATGTACGCACTATGCGTTGGCGAGTAACCCATGAATGCACACTCAAGAGATCGATTGTCCAGCTTATTTTGAGCATACAGGCGGAGCCATGGAAAGCACAATGATCCAAAAACCTTCTGCTTGTGATAGTCCGGTGGCCTCTTGAATAGTTTCTGATACGGTGAGTCCATGTCTAGAACCGGCGTAGGAAGCCGGTTGATGAGATACATTGCTGTCAGAACGCATAAGTCCAAAAATCTGGTTTCATTGACGATGTGGACGGAAGTGTAAGACCAGTCTCCACCACTTGTCGATGTTTTCTCTCTGATAACACATTGTGTTCGGGTGTGTACGGTGGAGAGGTTAGATGAGCAATGCCATTCGTCGTTAAGAAGCTGCGTAAGGAGATAAATTCACCTCCATTGTCTGAGAAAACTGTCTGTATCTTTGCTTGAAATTCATTCTCCACCAAGACTTTGAAAGCAATGAAGACTTCCTTTACTTGCGATTTTTGTTTCAGTGGGTATAGCCATGTGTACCGTGAATAATGATCGATAAGAACAAGGTAATACTTGTAGTTATCTACAGATATGATTGGCAATGACCAGACATCAGTGAAGATATATTGGAGTGGTCTAGTTGAGGTAATTGTTGTGTTTGAGAAAGGCAATTTGTGGCTTATTAAGTAAAAAGTTTGAACATGGTGAAAGCTTTGAAACAGAGGAAGAAATTGGAATTGAAAAACGAGAAACAAGAGTGTTTAAAATAGAAGAAGAGGGATGGCCCAGTCTCTGATGCCATGATTTGAGAGTGGTTTTTGGGTTCGTTGAGGTCAGAAACGCAGCTGCATATGGAGTAGAGACGGGCCATTCGTAAAATTCATTCCTAATCTTGCCTTGGAGTAACGGGACCCCCGTGGTAAGATCCTGCACCTAATAAGATGCAGGGAAGAATTCAACAGAAACATTATTAGCTTTGCATAGACGATAAAACGATATGAGATTCTTGTCAATATCAGGAACACACAAAACATTGTTCAAGTGGAGATTTTTAGTAGCTGAGGGAAGAATCATTGAACCAGTGTTGGAGATGTGGAGGCTGGAGCCATCTGCAATCATCAGGTCGTCATTACCATTGTAAGGCTTGTGCATCACCAGGTTCTGTAAATCGGAGGTGATGTGGTGCGTTGCACCAAAGTTCAATAGCCACTGTTGTGACGAGTATGGCGAGGCAATAGCTACATTAGCGCGTGGTTGCCAGGGACGAAATGGGCTCGTCGTCGGAGGAGTGGCGATCGCAGATTGCTGGAATTGAGGGCATCTACGAGCAATGTGGCCTTGGTTGTAGCAGATTTGGCATTTTATGAGATACGGGTGATACTGCCTCTGCTCATTCACGACCGAAGACATGTTGCGTTGCTGTGAGTTGTTTCTTCCATAATTGTTGTTGTTGCGATGCTATGAGTAAGACTTGTTTGTACCAGTATTATAGGACCGCTTGTTGGATCGATGCTGGACATTGTTCGCTGAAGCGGGGACAACAGAGGCCGTCGCAGATATTGCGGCATTGAGCTTAGCTTCCTGGTTGAGCAGTCGCTCATGTATCTCTGTGATGCTTGGTGGAGTGTCTTTTCCCTCTATTTGATCAATCACAAGTTTGTAGTCTTCAGGAAGGCCCGCAAGAATCAAGCTCCAATTGATCTTCATGATCGAAGGGCTTCCCAAGGATGGTGAGCTGATCAAATTTCATTGTGACAGATTGTATGTATTCATCAATTGTCTTCGTACCTTTGGTGGTTGATCGGACTTGTGCCCTCAGTTGTTGAATATGACCATGGCTAGGCTTCGCATAGGTGGAGGCAAGCTTCTCCCAGATCTGTGCAGATGTTATAGCTCTCGAGACCATTGGTTGAATTGGTGTTGAGATAGCCCCGAGAAGAGCACTAAATATCAATCGATCTTGTCTCTTCCACCTTGCAAAGTCTGGATTTTCAGATACAATATCATTGACCATGATTGTCGAGGAAGGGACAATGGTGGAGCCATCTATGTGACCAACAAGTCCATACCCATTGAGCAGTGCTTGAACTTGCATTCCCCACATTAAGTAGTTTGAGCTTGTGAGTTTTGATACGCTGGACATGTTAACGAGCAGAACAGTGGAAGTGTTCATGGGGATCATGTCGTTGACATGTGAGTTGGTGTTTGATGAGGATGAGTTTGTGTTATCAGTCATGGAGGCTGTGTATTGGAGAATTGAAAAAAAAGTTAGGTTTTTGAGGAGCGTTGCTCTGATACCATAAAGATGTATAACGTCTTAAGTTTATTGATACTGAAACTTTACATATTTATACAGAGGAATGGGGTTTAGATACTTAGAAGTCATTACAACATTAATCCCTATACTTATACACACTTGTATCCTTGATACTACAACCATCATGTTTTCCTGAAGTTCATGCATATCTGATTCTGGTGAAAGGTCTCGTCACGGAAAGGATTTCTTGCAAACCTTTTGCAAATCATATCTACCTTCTAATCGAGAGACGATACATATTCATGGTGCTCGATCTGTCCCGCTCTAGTCTTGCAATCTCAGTTTCCGTCGACATCTACGACGGCTTAGAAGCAGAGGTCAGATCACGTTTTGGCGACACAGTAACACTGTGCTCTAATACCATTGATAAGACTCGGCTTATCTGAGAATAGAAATGGGGAAAAGGAAGGCCGATGACCTTCTGAAAAAGAAGAAATGGCAGAAATAGAGAAGAAGAAGAGAAAGAGACTAGACAGAAGAGAGCAAAGGAAGATTTTGTTGATAATGTTTTTGATAGTTTCAATACAAGCTATGACACTTGATATACTAAAGGATAAATAGACTTAAACACTCATACTAGAAATGACCCAATAAAACTAGTGAGGCCCATATGATGTGCTTATCATTCTCACTCCACCAACATGTCATCATGGCCGTGTATCCTTTTCTTTAACTTTTCTCCTTAAGGATGACCGAAAATATATACTTTTCCATGTGATTAGAAGTGTTGTCTTAATTTGCAATAATATGTATCAGATGATGGTTATACTTTAGTTCTAATGATGGAATGTCTAATCTTTGCTCATAATATTCTCCTGCTGAGTAGGTATTGACTGGTTTCGTCTTTGATTAAATGTAATTAATTTGGTGGGTTTGGTTGCAGGAACTCAAAGAATCAGAATGTGATTGTTGCATCATCACCTTCAAGATTTTCTAACTACACTAAACCGTTAATTTATCAGTTGAGAAGACATTACTAACTCATAAGGATTCACATACAATATAATGTGTCGTAAATAAATGACGATTTCAAAACTAACATATCCTACTCTTTCTTTATTAATATAAAGTTTATCTTAGGTACAATTAAATATAACTAGACTCGTTTATGGTTATCTTATATATAATGAGAGAAAGGGAGGCTCTTTCAAGCTGCCACGTCAGCCCACTTTTGATTATCCAATTTTAATCAATATATAATGAGAGAAGGAGGAGGCTCTCTCAAACTGCCACGTCAGCCCACTTTTGATTGGCCAATTTTAATCAAAATTTTTCACATCATCATTAAACTAAAACAAATATACAATTAATGTAATATTATTTAATTTAATATAATTAATTAAAACTGTTAAAACATAAATTCTAAATTTGAATTTAATTTATAATATCATTGATATATAAATATTATATATTATAAATTTTATATATATCTTCCATATGTTTATATAATAAATAAAAAAAATTAAATAAATCTAAAAGTGAAATAAAGAATTATACAACTAAAAATAAAGATAGCATTATTAAAAAATTTACAATAATTAAAAACTAAAAGCAAAAAAAAAACCATAAAAGTTATAAATAATAGAAATAAAATATAATAAAAATGAGATACAATGATAATAAAAAAATTATACAAAATATAAGAACGTAAGAAATAAAATAAAATTAATGAAATATATATATATATATATATATAATAGAAACTAAAAATATTTATATATATCTAAAATGATAACTAAAAATATTAAAATATAAAAATAATTATATTCATAATAGAAAGAAAGGTTACAAATGAGATAAAATGATTATAAAAAAGAAATTATATCAAATATAAGAACATAGGAAAGAAAATAAATTCTATGAAATATATATATATATATATATATATATATATATATATATATATAATTAATAAAATTAAAATGATGACTAAAAATATTAAAATATTTTGAATTAAAACTAAAAATTAAGAGTTTGATGAATAAAAATGTATAAATAACAAGTATATATATACATATATTTAAAATAGTTTATAAAAAATTAAAAGGATGATAAAAATGTTGAACGAAATAAAATTTTATAAAAAGCTCACTAAAACTTGATAATTGAAAAATTTATTTATAAAACAAATTAAATTAATAATCGTATGTTAGCGTATATTCTCTCTTAAAATCATTATATTCATAAAAAGAAAGAAAAAGATACAAATTCACAAATTTAAGCAAAATCCACGCATTTGCGCGGATTTTCTCTTAGTGTTTATAAAGGTGCAACTAGTACAACTAGAATAACTCTTTGGTCAGGGCCGGCTCAATACCATTCGGGGTTCTTGGGCCAAAACAAAATTAAGAGCCCCATAACCAAAATTTTATGATTTTTTTTTTAAATTAAAATAAATTTTATTTAAAAAATAATTATAATTTTTTAAAAAGAAAAATTATGGTTATAAAACTAAAAGTATATATCTAAAAGAATTAATACCAAAAAACTAACTCATATTCATATTTTCTTTTATAAAAAACGCTACAAAATATCCAAAAAAATTTGGATCCATGGACTCGGGGCGGTCGCACTCCCCGCCCTCCCATATGAGCCGGCACTGTCTTTGGTAAAGCTAAAAATTTTGGTACAACTAATACAAATGTAAACTAGAATTACTAGAATTAAAAACGTGAAAAACATAAAATCCGTGTGCTATTATAAAGTTATATTTTTCCTTTTTAATATAGAGTTATACCAGTTTTTAGTTGTACAAAAAAAAAATTTTAGCAAAGAATTGTATTTTCATAGTTTAAATTTTAATTATTAATATTATGCATATATTAAAAATTTCTAATTGTATTTATGAAACTAAGTAAATAAACTCGATTTATAATATTGTCATATTGTGAAAAATACTTTGTTAATTATTTTTTATAGTAACTTTGTTAGAATTATAATACTAACCTTAAAAGTATAAAATACATTATGTACAAATGTGATGCTTATATAACAAACACCCAAAATTTGAATTTGTTTAATTAATATAAACATGGAAATATATTTACAAATATTTTAATGACTTTTAAAAACTAACATCGGGATTGTATTTACCCCATATTTTTTTTTTTACATTTTCATACCATCAAAAATTTTCTATGAATTGATGGGAATCTAGTCACTTGATTTCTTCTTTTATTTTTCTTATATGCTGGAGGTAAGACATACTGAGTTAGTATTTTCTAAGAACATCTCAAGTAGAATGAATGACATTTTCCAAACTTTATCCAATTACAAAATTGGAATTTTGACGGTTTTTCTGATTCCATTGTACTCCCATCTCCTTCATATAAAAAATATCTCCCATGATTAAAATGTATGATTGTGTTACGAATATTATCCATTGTCCTCTGAGAAAAAATCATAAACAACATTAGAACACATGAATTGTACTAGTTGTACCAATTATGAAGTCTAATCATATGAGTTGTACCAGTTATACGAGTTATTCTAATTATACTAGTTATACGAGTGATATCAGTTGCACTAATTATACATTCTGTGTCAGTTTTTTTTTTAGGAAAAAAAATTATTAAAAACAAATTTGAAATTTCATATAAATGAGAATTACATAGATTAAAGAGGACCATGATAGAATAATTTTTGACCTTGAGGTCCATAAATTATGATCCTGTAAATACAAGTGGTATGATTAGAAGACTTCCGCATCGGGGTTTTCAACAATGATTTCTCGTTTGATGATGAAAAAGGGCTTCGGGAATTTCATACTAAATGTTGGAGCTACCGACTATTTTATGTGGCCTATAGCAGTGGCGAATTTTCTTCTATATTTTTGGTTACTTTATTTTAGATGAAATATGTGAATAATATGAATAATACAAGTATGTTAGATAATGCTTATCTCTTAAGATAATGCTTATCCATTACCAATAATTTTATATTTTGTTGTAAAATATCTTTTGAAGTCAGTTTAGTTTTCAACTATAAATAGCTAATGTATTTCACTTCTAAACAGACTAAGAAACGGAAATAATAATTATTGATTATGGAGTATCAATGTGAAAAGTCTGAGTTATATGTGTCATCGATAATATCGGTGACATGGATGCTGAAAAGAATTCTAACCTATGTGTGTCATTGACGGTGTCGGCGACATGGATGCTGGAGCGAAGTCAGGATTATGGGGCATCGACGATGTCAGCGTTGATGTCAGCGTCAGCGTCGATGTCATGAACGATTCTACTATATACTACAGTTTTCAAATAAAATAGAACGTCAGAGACTGGCTATCTATTTTGTCTTGTATCAAATTAGGTCTAGACTTTGTTCTCTTTGTATCCCTTTAAATGTCTTGTAGCCACCAAAAATGAAAATATATGTTGTGAAAATATTCTCCCCCATTCTCTCTTGCTCAAAGTCTCTCATCTCTCTAATCTCTCAAAACCTAACATGGTATGAGA
Source organism: Orychophragmus violaceus (assembly GCA_030180135.1). Lineage (NCBI taxonomy): Eukaryota > Viridiplantae > Streptophyta > Magnoliopsida > Brassicales > Brassicaceae > Orychophragmus > Orychophragmus violaceus. The sequence continues at coordinate 25,632,889 of CM058233.1, read as the reverse complement.
GCAATAAAGTTATTGTTCACTGACTCTCTCTATTCTCTCTTCATTCTTCAATTCTCACGGTTCAGATTCTCCATTCTCTCCCTGTTTCTACCCCATTCTTATCTCTGTTCTTAAGCTTTCCCATCTGGTATCATGGAAGACACTGTCCAATGAACTCAAGCCTCAAGCCTACTGTCATTCATGTGGTTCTGAAGGACTTAAACTACAGAACATAGCAAAGAACAACCAAGACAACAATCTGTGGCAGAGAACTTTGGGAGCAAATCCTTGAGGACAGAACACCTCCCGATGAAGATCCAAAGGGGAAGAAAGATGATGCAACAAAGAAGGAGGAGGCAAGGTGGTTTCAAGAAGACCAACCAGTCCTTGGTTTCTTTCAAAACTCACTAGATCCCTCCATTCTTGAAGCTTACTCCCATTATGAAACTGCTAAATCACTTTGGGAAACTCTTAAAAAGGTGTATGGTGATGTCTCCAACCTCAGCCGTGTGTATGAAGTGAAGAAGACAATCAATGACCTTCACCAAGAGGATTGTGAGTTCAACAAATTTCATGGGAAGTTCTCATCTGCTTGGTATGAGCTTGACATGTTAAGGGTAAGCACCATGGACCCAAAGGTTCTTAATGAAAGGAAGGAGCAAGACAAGATCTTTGGACTCCTCCTCAATTTGAATCCGGTCTACAATGATGTTATCAAGTCCATTTTAAGGGAGACTACTCTTCCTTACTTTGAAGAAGTGTGTTCAAGGATCCAAAAGGAACAACAGAGCATTGGGTTGTTTGGAGGAAAGGGGGAGCTTGTCACTGCTAACAAGAGTGTGGTCAAGCATAAGGACAGGAGCGTGTTCAAGCAAGAGGACATGAAACATATTTTTTGTGAACATTTCAAGAAGAAGGGACACACCAAGGACAAAGTGCTGGATCCTCCATCCACATCTCAATCCATCCAAGTTCAGGGATTCAAAAGCCAACATCTCTCAAGAAGTGACTGAGTAGACCACTTTATCTACCCAAGGAGGAGAGCTTGCCTTGTTCATTAACACTGAGTATGTGAGGAGGAGTGATCTGGAGGATCTCATCAAGGCTTATGCCTCTAACCTCTCTGGTATCACACTCTTGTCTCATAAATTACTTGCACTATCTGGTCATAAAAGGATAGTAGACTCAGGAGCTTCTCACCATATGATTAGTGATGCTAAGTTTTTAAAAGACATTAAACCGGCCCTAGGTAGATTAACTATTGCTGATGGTCAAGGTATTCCCATTGTAGGAACATGAAAGTTAAGATTGTTTAATAAGGATAGTGATGCATTCTTTGTGACTAAGTTTAAATCCAACATGTTATCTGTTAAGAGGATCACTAAAGACTTGAATTGCAATGTTGTTTTTGGGCCTAATGAGGTTTGCTTTCAGGATATTAAGAATGGAAAATTACTTGGCAGAGGTGAAACACAAGATGAGCTTTATCTCCTTGAAGACATCACTCCAAGCAATTCGGATTTCTTAGATTTCAATTCTTGTTTTCTTGTTAATCAAAACTCTTTGTGGCATGCTAGACTAGGTCATCCTCATGCTAGAGCTCTGAACTTGATGTTGCCTAATGGTATCTTTGATCATTCAACTTGCGAAGCTTGTATTTTGGGAAAACATTGTAGAACAAGCCTCCTTAAATCTACTACTATCTATAAAAACTGCTTTGATCTAGGGCATTCTGATGTTTGGACTTCACCATGTCTTACTAGGGATAGGAACAAGTATTTTGTGACATTCATAGATGAAAAAACAAAATATACTTGGGTTACCTTGCTTCCATCTAAAGATAGAGTTTATGAAGCATTCATTCACTTTCAAAATTATATCACTAATCAGTTTAATGCCAAGATCAAAGTGTTTTGATCAGCTAATGGAGGAGAGTACACAAGTCAAAGATTCAAAACTAATCTGAAAAACATGGAATCCTACATCAAACAAGCTGTCCACATACGCCCCAACAAAATGGAGCGGCTGAGAGAAAGAACAGACATCTGGAGGTTGCTAGATCCATGATGTTTCATGCAAATGTGCCTCAAATATTTTGGGGAGATGCGATCTTAGTAGCTTGCTATCTAATCAATAGGATTCCAACCAAAGTTCTACAAGACATCTCACCATTTGAGGTACTAAACAAAACTCAACCCTTTATTGAACACTTACGTGTGTTTGGGTGTATGTGTTTTGTCCATATTTCAGGTGATCAAAGAAATAAGCTAGAGGCTAAAAGCATCAAGTTCATGTTCCTTGGATACTAAACTACCCAGAAGGGGTACAAATGCTATGATCCAATCAAAAACCCCACCTATGTCTCTAGGGATGTCAAGTTCATAGAAGGGAAAAACTATTTTGAAAATAGAGATTGGGAAGGATAAAAGACCTATCAAGATCACCCTCTGACCTTTCTACAAGCCTGAGGTTTCTCTTGGATCATTTGGGGAATGACTCTCCTAAGGTACCAAGACAAGAGGAAACAGAAACAAGAAGTCATCAAGAAGAGTTGTATGAAGAAGTACCAGTGACAGCTAATCAAGAACCCACTCAGACTCAAGAGGAAGTTCTACCTCAGAATCAAGATCAAGACAACTTGAATATGAATGAAGGGGAGACTATTCATCATGAAGAAGAAGATATGGGTGTAGAGGAAGCTCCTCAACCGGTCCAACAACTCAGAAGAAGCACTAGAGAAAAGAAAGATCTATCAATCTGGATCAACAAAAGATTCTACTTCAACAATCAGGCTATTGCTCATCCTAACCAGTTTGTGTGTTCTATTCAATTGTTGCCATCAAGTCATTGCGCTTTTCTTGGGAAGATAGAAATGAATCATGTTCATAAAACCTATGAAGAGGCCAAAGACACCAAGGAGTGGATGGATGTTGTGATTGATGAGAAAGAGGGTATGGAAAGGAACCACACTAGGAATGTGGAGTCTTTACCAAAAGGAAAGAAGGCTGTCAGCTCCAAATGGGTATTGATAGGTCAAGAATTAATCCCTATTCTAACTGCAAGTGCACAGTGATGCAGATGTAGTACTTAGGGTATCAAATCCACAAGGACTCCGGTCACACGATAGATTATAAGTAGTTCGGATTAAGCTAAGCGAAGCAGATTGTAAAATAGTAAACTAAGTAACAAGTAAATGGATCAAGCGAGATGGGCGTAAGCAATTAACGAAGACGTCAGGTTTCGGGAGATCTCAGGATATCAGGAAATCAGATTAACAAACAATCAGGATTCAATCCGTAGCGTTCCTGAACTAGAATCACGAAGGTAAAACTAACAAGCTTTCGTTGCGATAATTATCTATATCTAACAACTTAGCAAACCAACTTTCGTTGCGAATCCTAGAGTTCTAAACATGCATTAATTCCAAGTTCGTTCGTTCACAATTTCTCTAAACCAAATTTCTTTGCGAATAGATAAATTGCCCACCTAATTCAGATCTAGTTAATTAACCAACTGTCGTTGTGTAAATCAACCTAAAATCAATAATCTAAATGGCCAGTTCAGATTAAGCTTTGAGAACAGATTAGATGAAGAATTAGATGGTGAATCTATATAAATTAGTTATTCTAACATTCCTTCAAATCCCTAATGAGAATCCCTAACCTAACAAGAGATCTACTCAGACATAGCAATCATAACAGAAAACATAGTCAAAATAGATATCATAAAATAATCAAGGGAACAAGGTTGTGTCGATCGACGCACTGCGATTTTTCGGATCAGTCAGCAAGTCAGCAGGTTAGTCCGTGAGAAATTCTCAAATTTCGAACCTGAAAGCTGAAAATCAATGTAGACAAGCAAAATCAACGCAACGGATAGTTCAAATGCAAGCATATCATCCAAAAATATAAGCATCCTAAGGAATCATAAGAAAAGTGCAAAAAAAAGAAGAAATAAGCAAACACAGAACCGATGTCTGGAAATGCCAATACTCAATCACTCTCATCATCATCGCCTTCCATGCCTTCAATACCACTCGAAAGAACATGAGTTGGAGAGCGCTGCCGACGTCGGCGTGAAGGAACAGGCTGATGAACCTGTGGCTGTCTCCTGCAAGTGCAGCCACGCATCCACTCTCAGATAGTCTTCAGTATCCCATCCTGACGCTCTCTCCACTCAGTCTCAGACATCTCTCCCAAAGGTGCCGATGTAACTGGATAAGGACCAATGTCCTGTGTAGCAGTAGCAGCAGGAACCGCGGATGCAGGAGTAGAAGCAAAACTCTGAGCAGATGGCCCCGGTGCAGAAGAAGAAGAAGCTCCTAGAGGGTGAGCCATCTTAGGAACGCCGCGTCTCAGGTTCCCAGGAGGCTCAAAGCGCAAGGCCTCCAAGGTATCGACTCTAGTAAGCTCAGCAGTAGGAAGCTTCACACACCACTCATCTGCATCTGCATCGTGATAGACCCAAAGCTTCTCGTCCTTCATCCACGTAATGTTCTTCAAGTGACCATAATCCATCCACAGCCTCTTGGTGACGCACTCTCTCCCAGCAGTGGGGATCCTGAAATGCTGGAAGATGGAAGTAAGTAAACTTCCCACGGACTCAGTCTTCTTCCTAAAAAATGGTTTAGTCTTCAGCTCGCACAAATGGTCTGCAAAAACTGCTCCCAAATTCAGCTGGGGACCTGGATCTTGCAAAGGTGTCTCCTCGAACAGGTGACTCACTCCAGTGTACAATAACTGCAACTCCAGCTTCCTTTGCTTGTTCACTTCATGCTTGCAAAGGAGAGTGTATCCCAAAATGTGCCCCACATACCGCAGGACCGGATGGCGCAACTGTATATGCTTCGTATGGCGTGAGTTATAAACCTCACAACCAATGTGGTCCCAGAAAAACTGACAGCTCTCGGTATCCCACTCTCTAACCAGAGAGCAATGAGTGGCCTGATCATTAAAGCCATAGATCCTGCAGAGATCACGAATGCTAATCCGATACCTGTGTCCGTCGCACATGAACATGAATGTGCCCTCTCAAGCTTTCCTGAGAACAGGATCCGTGTAATAGACTCTACAAGTGGACAACAGCTGTCGCACCAAGTCCGGATAAAGATCATAACTCCTCATCGGCATCGTCCCTAACCCTATCTGTCGCGTAACCTCTAGCACCTGACTGTCAATCCCAAGCATCCGACAGGTCTGGTAGTCGGCAAATCGCGTAGGCTTTAGAGTCATGTCATGCCACGCGTTGTAGAACAGTGTGTCATAATCGTCCCAACTCTCAGAAACTGGTCTCTCCAAACATGCATCACTCTCAGTCTCTGTCTTAGCATCATTAGCCCATACTCTAGTCACAGGAATCTTGTCCTGTTCTGCTTTCGGCCAAGGGAAACGCATCTTACCAATCTCGCCAGTGTAAGGAGCAGGCATAGGCGATGTGCGTACGAACCAGTCGGCAGGTGGTTCATCATCGGCAGGCACATTCCGTCTCTTCCTCGGTGCCATCTGAAATCAAAGACACAAGAAATGAGGCCCTGTTAGTTACGTTGAATATCCTGTGAAATCGCAGTGCAACGACCGTTGCACAAGTGCGACGATCGTTGCAAAGCGATTTTACAGTCGCAAATCAATCTTTAATTCGTGCCAAAATTCGTCCAACAAACCCATAAACAGCATGCATCCATCACTAATCAACCTAAATCAAGTCTATAGCAGCATGGAATCATCATTTTAAAGCTTAAAATCTCAAATTCTGAAACCCTAAAATCAAATCCGAAAATGATAAAATTGAGACAAATTACATCGGATTTGCTTCAAATGAGTTAGAGAAATAGATAGAGCGTGTAAAAACAAGGAGAATAGCACTTTGAATCAACAAAAATGATGAAGAAATGAGTGATTTAGGTGATAGGATATTTGTGTGTACGGACGGCGAAGTGGAGAAGAAGAGAAGAGAAAAGGGTTTTAGGCACTTACCTGGTCGTGGGTGCAACGATCGTTGCAGACGAGCAACGATCGTTGCTAGTGAACCGAATTGATTCCGGTTTAGCATGCGTACCTTAATTTTTCAATTTAAACCATTTGCAACGACCGTTGCACAGGTCAGCAACGATCGTCACAAGGCGATCCTATCTCTTCGTCATATCTCCCTGCAACGACCGTTGCACATGTAGAAACGATCGTCACACATCTCCAGACAGTGTTCTGTATTAAAAACTTAGCAAAAACAAAATAAAAACGTGAAATCCTAAGAAAAACACCGAAAATAAGAAAGAAAAACTCTAAAACCTATCAGTGGGTTGCCTCCCACTCAGCTTTTGTTTTAAGTCATTAGCTTGACTATTGGAAGAGATCAGACTCATGGGGGTTTTAACAGAGACTTGGAATGTCTCTGTGAATGCCTTATCATCCATTGCGGTGTGTAAGCAGTATTACCATGAGATCGTCCAAGGAACGTAGTAAGAAATTCAGGGCAGGAGTAAAACTTGGGTGGTATAGAGCGTTTCCCTGCATTCACAGCAATGAAGTCAGGAGGTTTAAGTTTAGAAGGCGCATACCTTTGCTTTGGTGGAGATCTGATGTTCGGAGCTTTTCGCATATGAGCAGTTTTGGATTCTAAAGATGTTAGAGTAGATTCCTGAGGAACCACCTTCTTCTTTTCTCTACTACCAAACGTTGTAATTCCACCAATCTGAACTTTATCTTTCACATGACCATTAGTGGAGACCATCTTCCTTGCATTTCTCAACAAACAGGGATGAACTCGCGAAGTTTTAGCTGGTGGGGCTTCAATCAACTCCTTATCCACCACTACCATGTACTTGTCTACATCTTGCCTATGTTTAGACCTTATAGGAACTTTTGGGAATGGTATTGGAGGTTTGTAGACTCTTTCCTTAACAATTCCACGAGAGACAAGTGAGGCTGATTTTTCATGGTATGCAACGGTCGACGCACTTGGTGCAACGATCGATGCATATAATTCATCTTGAGTTCCAGCTTCAGTCTCGGGTTCTTCAGCTTCTTCCACAAGTTCTGCAGTCTTAAACTCAAATTTCTCTCCTTGGCTTTGTCCATTATCAATCTGAACCTTCCAAGCTCTGATGTGGGTGTCCACGACACTGAAAGTGGGTTGATCGGCACTGATGGATTTTACCAAAAGATCAATGTCAATCTCCGTTGAGTCTGGTCCGTCGAAGCTCTCAAACTCAGGGATTTCAGTTTCGAATTCTTCTCTGTTTTCCACAATTTCCATAGCCTTAACTTCAAGATATGATCCCTGATCCAGCCTATGGTCAACCTGATTTGAGATGGCGTGGACATGAGCTTTCTGAGCATTCTTCTCTTTGGCAAAATTTGAAATTTGATCCACTTGTGTATCCAGCAGCCTCAATTTGATCCACTTGTGTATCCAGCAGCCTCAATTTGATCCAAAATTTGAAATTTGAAGTTCAAGGACTCAAACTTCCCATTCAAATCAGTGTACAAGGTCTCAAACTTCGAGTTGAAAGACACAGTGGTCTGTTGTTGTCCCTCAAGACACTGTTCCATCATGACTTCCAATCTGCTCTTATGTGTGGGTGCAGGTGGTGCTTGGTGAGATGAATAACCATAATATCTCGATCTCGGAGCATAACTAGAACTTTGTCTCTGCTGATTTCCATATGTCTGTCCATGATAGTCAGTTCCAGCTATATAATTCACCTCTGCAAACTCTTCAGCTACTGCATTAGCTCGGATTTGTCTCTTCCCAAGTAGGATGCTGTGGATAGACTCAATCTTGTCTCTCATCTCAGCTACCTGCCCAACCAATGCATAATACTCTGGTAGGACGGGGTTTCCTTCCCCATCCAGTTTCTGACCCTTTGCGTTGCATATATGACCCTCTTGGTCTCGTAAAATGCCGTGTTCACCGCGAATCAGAATCACAGGTTCCATTAGAGTGAAACCCGTTAAGTGCTCAAACTCTCGGTATCACTGGTTTCGCCTTGTGTCGATCGATGCAAGGTATGCGTCGATCGATGCAGTGCGATTCCTGCAACACCAAAGAAACAAAATCGTAAGTAAACTAGAAAAAAATAAAATAAAAAATGCTTATTCTAAATCCTAATACTGAATCTATCGGCGAACTCAAAGAGTCCCCGGCAACGGCGCCAAAAACTTGATAGGTCAAGAATTAATCCCTATTCTAACTGCAAGCGAACAGTGACGCAGATGTAGTACTTAGGGTATCGAATCCACAAGGACTCCGGTCACACGATAGATTATAAGTAGTTCGGATTAAGCTAAGCGAAGCAGATTGTAAAATAGTAAACTAAGTAGCAAGTAAACGGACCAAGCGAGATGGGTGTAAGCAATTAACGAAGGCGTCAGGTTTCGGGAGTTCTCAGGATATCAGGAAATCAGATTAACAAACAATCAGGATTCAATCTATAGCGTTCTTGAACTAGAATCACGAAGGTAAAACTAACCAGATTTCGCTGCGATAATTATCTATATCTAACAACTTAGCAAACCAACTTTCGTTGCGAATCCTAGAGTTCTAAACATGCATTAATTCCAAGTTCGTTCGTTCACAATTTTTCTAAACCAAATTTCTTTGCGAATAGATAAATTACCCACCTAATTCAGATCTAGTTAATTAACCAACTGTCGTTGTGTAAATCAACCTAAAATCAATAATCTAAATGGCCAGTTCAGATTAAGCTTTGAGAACATATTAGATGAAGAATTAGATGGTGAATCTAAATAAATTAGTTATTCTAACATTCTTTCAAATCCCTAATGAGAATCACTAACCTAACAAGAGATCTACTCAGACATAGCAATCATAACAGAAAACATAGTCAAAATAGATATCATAGAATAATCAAGGGAATAAGAACAGGGGTTCGAAATCAAGTCTCTTTCGAGAACAAAACCAGCCCCTAAAATATCCTAAACTCTCTCTAAGAAAAGCTTAGCCTAACAAATGGCCGTAAAACCTAATTATATAGCTAAAACACGAATTGGAGCTTTTTTGCAAATATCAGGAACTTCTGGGCTTTAATGCAATTTCCACATTCTTCATTAACTTTCGCGAGAATGTCTGGTCACGTTGTGCATCGATCGATGCCTATTGTGTGTCGATCGACACAACTGTCAAATATGGGCAGTGACTTCTTTTCTCTCGGCCAAATGCTCCAAAATGCTCCATTATCTTCAATTCCGCTCCAAACGTGCATGTACCTAATAAACACCTGAAAAGACTCTAAAACATAGTAAAAGACTCGATAAATAAGACATATACCATGGTTAAAAGCCCTAAAATCCATGGTATATCAGTTATTCACAATCAAGTATAAGAGCAATGGGGATATAGAGAGGTACAAGGCAAGATTGGTTGCTAGAGGATTCACTCAGACTTCTGGAGAAGACTACACTGATACATTTTCACCAATAGCTAAGCTTCACACTGTAAGGGTCACTCCCTCCTTAGCCACCAACCTTTCATGGGATCTATGGCAGATGGATGTCAAAAATGCTTTCCTTCAAGGAGAGCTTGAGGAAGAGGTTTACATAACTCCACCACCAGGTCTTGAACACCTTTGTAAACCAGGGGAAGTGTTGAGGTTGAGAAGAGCTATATATGGTTTGAAACAGTCTCCAAGGGCGTGGTATCAAAAGTTGAGTCACACTCTTATGAATCATGGGTTCAGGAAGTCCCAATCTGACCATACCTTGTTCACTCTTCAGAGCTATTCAGGCGTTGTTGTGGTACCAAAGCATTTCTCTAGAGTTCATTTGATATCAAGGATCTTGGTGAGTTGAAATGCTTCTTGGGAATTGAAGTGTGCCGATTTCAAGATGGCCTGTTTTTATCTCAAAGGAAGTATGTGAAGGACTTGTTGACAGAAACATGAATGCAAGACAGCAAGATAGGTAAAAATCCTCTTGAATATGGCTACCAAGTCAATAGAAAGGGGGAGAAATCAGATAATGAGAAGTTCAGGGATGTGTCCCTATACAGAAGAATGGTTGGGAAGCTCATCTACCTTACACTCACTAGACCAGACCTTTGTTTTGCTGTGAATCAAGTAAGCCAACACATGAAAACACCTACTGTCTACCACTGGAGCATGATAGAAAGGATACTTAGATATCTCAAAGGCTCTCAAGGACAAGGCATTTGGATGGGTAAGAATGATATCACTGAGATTGTTGGATATTGTGATGCAGATTGGGCTGGTGACAAGAGTGATAGGAGATCCACAACCGGTTATTGCATCTTCATTGGTGGGAACTTAGTGACTTGGAAGACTAAGAATCAGAAGGTTGTTTCCTGCTCAAGTGCTGAAGCTGAGCATAGAGCAATGATGAAGCTCACAAGCGAGTTAACTTGGCCGAAGGCTCTACTTAAGGACTTCGGAATTGAGCAATCAGGTCCCATTACCTTTCATTGTGACAATCAGGCTGCAATCCATATAGCCACAACCTTTGTGTTCCATGAAAAGACTAAACACATTGAGATTGATTGTCACAAGACCAGGGAGAAGATTGAAGATGGAATCATCCTACCCTGTTATACAAGAAGTGAAGATCAATTAGAAGACATCTTCACCAAGGCTGCAAGTCTCAAAGTTTGCGATCATATCTTTAGCAAACTAGGACTTGTAGACCTCCCTACTCATGATTAGAACTTCCCTGATTCATGTGCAGCATACTATTTTCCCTTGATGTGCTTTTGTCCCAATTGGTTTTCCATATCAAGGTTTTAACGAGGTGTTGCCATGATCATTCCAAGTTCAGTATTTAGGGTGATTCCAAAGTCTGAACTTGAGGGGGGAGTATTGATCATGGAGTATCAATGTGCAAAGTCTAGATTATATGTGTCACCGACGATGTAGGCGACATGGATGCTGAAGAGAATTCTGATCTATATGTGTCACCGATGATATCGGTGACATTGATGCTGAAGAGTATTCTGACCTATGTGTGTCACCGAAGGTGTCGGCGACATGAATACTGGAGCGAAGTAAGGACTATGTGACATCTACGATGTCAGCGTTGATGTCAGCGATATTAACGATGTCAGCGTCGATGTCATGAACGATTCTATTCTATACTACAGTTTTCAAATAGAATAGAACGAGGGAGACAGGCTGTCTATTTTGTCTTTTATCAAACTAGGTCTAGACTTTGTTCTCTTTGTATCCCTTTAAATGTCTTGTAGCCACCAATGAATGAAAATAGATGTTGGGAAAATATTCTCCTCATTCTCTCTTGCTCAAACTCTCTCATCTCTCTAATCTCTCAAGCTTAATCTCTCAAAAGCTAACAATAATAAAAGAGATACACTACTACAACTTTCTATCATCTTTCTCTCGTACCAATACCACCACCCATCATATCTCTTTCAATAATATTATATGATAATAAGATAAATACACATATATAAAACACATATATCATATATTACAATAATAAATTAATAACACGTTATCAGAACAACTGTCTCTCGATCCATTCATATACCAAAAATGTGAGGTTTAATTATGATCAATTTATTTTACAAAAAATATTAGGTCTTTTATATTCCATTCATATATTATTTTCGAAAAGATATGCGTTGCCTTCTCCGAACCGATCGTTATGGTAGACTATGCCTGCACGATCATGATGACATGGTAGACTATGTCTGCTCTGATCATATTTATGGAGAGATAAGTTAAGCCTCCTCCTTAATCAATATTATCGTTATGGTAGGCTATACCTCCACGATCATTATCACATGGTAGACTATGTCTCCTCCGATCGTATTTTACTTTCCTTTTTTAATTAAGCATTTAAATTATGCATTTATATTTATGCTTTTAAATTACTATATTTAAATTTATCATATTTCTTTAAAATAAAATTAAAATTTAATAATAGGTTTAATCATATAGAGATAATGTCGAACTTGGAAAAGCTCGAGATCATTGCCCTTGATGCTGCTGGAAAAAATTGTATGACATGGGCATCAGATGCAAAATGGCGTTTGGGATCAAATGGCCTTCTAGAAACCATTGATCCGTCGGAAGACATCTGATGAGGCTAAGGCTAAGGCCATGGTGTTTTTACGCCACCCCCTCTATGATAATTTGAAAAATGAATACATCACACAGGAGGATCCTTCGAATCTCTGACAATCACTCAAAGATAGGTCCGATCATCAAAAATATGTGATATTACCAAAAGCTTGATACCATTGTTTGCACCTCCGATCCATGGATTACAAAAATGTTGAAGAATATAATTCCGCGTTGTTCGAAATTACTGCCAGGATGGCATTATATGGAGAAAAGATAAGTGATTATGATATGATTGTGAAAACACTCTCCACATTCCATTCTGGAAACGTAATCCTGCACCAATAGTACCTGGAAAAATATTATACCAAGTACTCGGAGTTGATGCAAGTCCTCCTTGTTGCAGAACAAAATAATGAACTCATGATGTTAAACCATCAAACTCGTCCTACTGAATCAGGTCCATTCCAAGAAGCGAATGTCGTAGCATCCAAAAATAGTGATAACTATCGTGGACGAAGACATGGACGCGACAGAGGCCGCGGTCGAGGTCGTGGATGATATCATGGACGTGGACAAGAAAGTGGTTTCAACACTGGAAGAAATAATAATTTCTAGATAAATGAAGGTGGTCGTGCCATAAAGAAGCCGACCAATAATGCTTGTTACAGATGCGACATGAAAGGGCATTGAGAACATATATGCTACACACCAAAGCACTTTGTCGATCTGTATCAAGCATCACAAAATGTCACATTCAATAATGTTGAAACCAACTTCATAAATGATGAAGTCGGCCCTTCCTTTAGCGGCATAAATGAGGACATTCATCTGGATATCGCAGATTTTCTCATCGATGAACCGTAATTGAGTTGCCAAGGGTACTATATATAATAAATCTTAATGTTTTCTTGTTGTCTAGTATGTCTTTATAACAAAACCTATTAGCAGTTTTAATAAGCTTATGTATATGCTTTTGTTGTAATATAAAAGATATTTTAATATATCCTTATCTTATGACACAAAAGATGTCGCATATTGAGAACTAGGACGGAGATATATGTCTAGCAGACAGTGCTATGACATATACTATCCTTTATGATAGACAATATTTCTCCTGTCTCAAAATCAAAGACTACTGAAATCGTGAACACTATTTCTGGTAATGCAAAAATAATACTAGGATCTGGAAAAGCCAGTTTTTCAATGCCAATGGGAACTAAATTTGAAATAAATAATGCATAATATTCATCTAAATCTTACAGAAACTTGATAAGTTTTAGAGATATCCGTACAAATGGATATCACATAGAAACTATGGATAAGAATGGCATTGAATATTTATGCATTACATCTAAGAAAAATATGTATTGGAAGAGCTACCGATGTTAGTCTCCGGATTATATTGCACAAAAATAAACATTACTTAATCCTATGCTATAATAAACAAAGAGGTTTTCAATACCTTTAAAGTCTGTCATGAAAGGTTAGGACATACACGATCAGCAATGATGAAAAGAATTTTTCAAAATTCTAGTAGTCACCCATTGAAAAACAAAAAGATTTTTCAATCGGGAGAGTTTATATGTAATGCTTGTTCTCAAGGGAAACTCATCACTCTGCGATCACCAAAATAAGTTGGGAATGAATCCCCATTATTCTTAGAAAGAATACATAGAGATATATGTGGATTTTTCAATCGGGAGAGTTTTGATATTTTGTGGTATTAACTGACACATCTAGTATATGGTCACATGAGTGTCTGTTGACCACAAGAAATACGGCTTTCGCAAGTTTCGTTTCCCAAATAATCAGGTTACAAGCACAATTCCCTGATTATCCCATTAAGAAAGTAAAGCTTGATAACGCTGGTGAATTCACTTCACAAGCTTTCGATAATTATTGTATGTCAATGGGAATCGATGTTGAACATCCAGTACCCCGTATGCATACACAAAATGGCATGACCGAAAGTTTAATAAAAAGATTGCAATGGATTGCAAGACCACTGATATTAAGAACAAAACTCCCAATTTATGTATCGGGACATGCTAAGACATAGTGCATATAATAAATATTTTCCATTACAATTGACATCTGGTCAAGAACCTAATATATCCCATCTCCGAATTTTTGTATGTGTCGTTTATGTTCCTATAACACCACCATAAAGAACAAAAATGGGGCCGCAACAGAGATTGGAGATATATGTCGGGTATACATCACCAAGCATAATAAAGTTTATGGGATCACAAACCAGTGATATGTTTACAGTGCGGTTTTCTACTTGCCATTTTAATGAAGATGAATTCCCCACGTTAGGGGGAGGATTGAGAGAATTGCCAAAAGATATCACATGGTGTATAAAATCTCTGGCTTATCTTGATCCTTCTACTATTCAACGCGAGATGGAAGTTCAGAAAATTATACATTTACAAAGTATAGCAAATCAATTACGAGGTGCATTTACGTATACAAAGAAGGTGACCAAATCATATAAACCCGCTGCAAATGCTCTATCTAGAATTGAGATTCCAAAAGAACGAAGTGATGGAAGCATTGCGAATAAACCCAAAGTTCAATTGAAAAGGGGGATGCCATTGAGCTCTAAAGATAAAAATCCCCGGAAAAAAGAAGTTGGGAGAACAAAATGAAAAAGTTCAAGAGGAACCGCATCATGAACAATGTCCAGAAAACATTTGTTAAGAGGTTCATGAAGAACCTGATGAAGAGAAAAGCCTCAAAGTCGAGCATGATACAAAAAGTATAGCAAATCAAATACCAAATACATTTACAGATACAAAGAAAGTGACCAAATCATATATACCCGCTGCAAATGTTCCATCTAGAATTGAAATTCCAAAATAAATAAGTGATTGAAGCATTGCGAATAAACCCAAGGTTCAATTGAAAAGGGGGAGGTCATTGAGATCTAAAGATAAAAATCTCTGAAAAAATGAAGTTGGGAGAACAAAATGAGAAAGTTCAAGAGAAACTGTATAATGAACAATGTCCAAAAGACAGAAGCGCATCTTTATGTTAACAATGCTATCATGTAAATAAATTTATCATTTTCCCCACATATTGACCAAGACGGCAAGACAGAACATATATACAACGAATATATTCACTAGTATCGTTGTCATGCAAATTGCATTAGTTTCTTGAGTGTTATAAAACAGTGTTACCTAGAGAGTAACCTAGTTAACGATTTCAACATCAATTAACCATCAGTGTTTAACAAAAAAAAATCAATAATACAATATATTGATAATGGTCTAATCGTATTAGTTGGCACATGTATTATCTTCTACTAACTCGAGAGAATTTTTAACATCATTGTATCCATCACATTTCATAGAGAGTTGCCAAGTTAACAATTTCAACATCAACCATCAGTGTTTAACAAAACAAAACAAATCATACAATATATTGATAATGGTATAATCGAATTAGTGTGCGCATGTATTATCTGCTACTAACTCTAGAGAATTTTTAACATCATTGTATCCATCATGTTTTCGAGAACCGGGATTACTTTAGTTTCTTATATACATTCACTTGTTCATCCATTAGCTCTGAACCGACTGCGATAAATTGAGGAGGTAACTCAACCTCCGACATATTAACAACCAAAAAATATGTTTAGTGAGATTTTAACTTGAATATATTGTTTGAATCACACCAACCCAAAGTAACGCTTTCTAAAAGTAAATGTATCAATTTTTTGCTTTCTTGTGGAATCTATTGATTGTATGAACTTTTTCCTCGATTTGTTGTGAATCTCCTAATGATATTTGATTTTAGGTTTTGTGTTATAAAATAGTTATAACGTTTTTTATACAGAGACTAACAATTATTAAAAAAAAAACTGTTTTCATTTTATGTTATTCACAAGAAATCTTTATTTGACAAAAAAAATTATAATTTATCTACTCATGAGAAAGTGTTATCTAGAAAATATGATTGTTATACAATAGAAAAAATGGAAAAATGTGATATTCTTTTTTTTTTTGTGGTGCAACTGATAAAATTAAGTGAGAAAACGGTTTTTATTTATGAGGTTGCTTCATGTTTGAATTTCAAAGTGCAACAAAAGCCAGAGAATATTTATCTACCCATAGTATAATTATTGGTCACGTATTGGAATCTATATCAATAGTGAGATGTTTTTGAGGTTCCAGGAAATAGCCACATCAGCCAACTTAACTTCTTTTCTTGATTACCACGTGTCATTAGTACATTATATCATTTTCTATTTTCTTTTTTGGGTTTCACTATGGTATTAAGTCTTAAAAAGGTGAGTAAAAAACCAAAAAAAATTAAAATTCTAAAAACTTTTATCGATTACCTTTCTAAAATTAATTGCTTTTCTTTTCGATAAAGAATCAATTCGATTCCCCTCACTCATCTGAATTTTGAAATTATGGATATTAAGTATTTTGACCCACCACACCATTTCTTTAGAAATTCTCAACCAAAATAGGCTCCACCACCTACAACACAAAGGGAGCTACTGGAAACTGCGAGGGAGACTTAAGAGCACCCCCATCCATGGTTCTTAAGGGTGGGGGTTCTTAACTATTCACGTGGGTCCCACGTGAATAGTTAAGAATCGGGTCCTAAAAATCCTTATTTAAGAACCGGTTCTTACACTGTTCATGACACGTGGCGGTTTATCATTCGTCTAATTTTTTTTTTCGATTTTTTTTTTTTTACACTTTTCCCCAAAAAAAAAAAAAAATTTATTTTAAGAACCCCCACAAGCGGTTCATTGATGGTTATGCTCTAATATGATCAAATCTCAGAAGAAAACTGCAAGACTACCGCGAAGAGTCCGAAATCGACGACAGAGTTGGCGAAGAGAAATACCAAAGTAGGGAGAGAGGAGGCGAGACCAGCAACGACATACAACTGCGAAAGAAGGAATGGAAGAGAAAGGGATTCTGGAGAGATATTCAAGCGGCAAATAGTTTGGTAGACAAGTGATTGGCGTGGGCGTGGCCAGAGGATTCACCACCGTAGACGGGTGGCGAATCGGAACGAGTAAGCTTGAATGAACGGCTGCTTTTCCCAACCCACTTCTCTGATAAGAGTGAGCTCATCTGAGAATAGAAATGGGGGATGCTGAAGGCCAATGAACTTCTGAAGAAGAAGAATAGCAGAAATAGGGAAGAAGAAGACAAGAGAGTAGAGAGTAGAGGAAGATTTTGTTGATAATGTTTTTGATAAAGGTTTTCATACAAGCTACGACACTTGATATACTAAAGGAAAAATAGGCTTAAACACTCGTTGTTCAAAAAAAAAGAAGACTTAAACACTCATACTAGAAATGGCTCAATAAGACTAGTGAGGCCCATCTGAAGAGCTTATTAATACTCCCCCCTAAATTTTCACATTTTCCTCAAGGTTGACAATTCCGGCCATTGAAGTCTCCAACCCTTCCTTCAGCTGAGAATTCAATATGTGGGGAGGCTCGAGAGGAATTAGAGATTGGTTTCAGTGGAGAAATGAATCAATTTCAGTCCCCAATGGAACTTGTTGAAAATTTCAGCTCGGTTTCTGGATTTGGAATTTTCTTGGAGCATCTAAGAGAGTCAATTTATGTTGTATGCGTCAATGAAGTTTAGGTAGTAAATCACCCATCAAAAAGTGTTGATCACAAAAATATTTCACACCAACCGTGTGCCCAGTTTTCTGTACAAGTAGTGAGTAAGAAGAAGTGGAGAAGGTGTTTCAAATTCCGGAGATTCAAGTTTAAAGACATGGAAAAGTCAAGGAAATGGATAATAGAAAAGCTATGTCTTAAGGATTTACAGGAATCTGATGTTACTAAAGTAGGTTCTACACAAGAACAAAGATTTGTTGATGTTATTTTGATATATTCAGAACTGAAACGAATTGAACAGAAGATGAAGTCTTGACACTATAAGTATGGGACGAAATTGAGTTTAAGTGTTCAACTTCTATGTTTAGCAGTGGTGAATGCACTAAGAGTTGATTGGTTTTGGGAAAGAAAGAAGCTTGTGTTGTTAAGTACAAAAGAATGACAAAATAATGGGTTATGTTGCTAATGAGACTTATGGTGCATTGGTGCAAAAACAGAAGGAGCTCTTAATGTCTTTTTCTCTAATTTCACTATTGGAGCTAGCTTCAGAGTTTTTGAGCTGTGCAGTGACAGTCTATGCAGTAGTTCTTAGCAGGAAAGATGGATTGAAAGTCATATAGAGCAACAATAGGACAGTAAGGGATCGGGTTGAAGTGAGGATACAAGGCATTATGGTTAAAAATCACATTGATAAAATGGCTGGCTGCAAAAACATAATTCAACATTCTGTCTTTGTTGAGCACAATGCCAAGTCTTTCCTAGTTAATTCTACGTCAGCTCTTAGAAGAGAGGCTCCACAATAACGAAGAGTATATGATCAGAAATGCAGAGAACATTCCCATGAAGAATTTATATTGGAAGTTGGGGCATGATATTCTTACTCAAATGATGCTGCTGCGATTGATAACAAGCTCAATGAAGATAGCGTTTTACAAAGATTGGTGGTTTAAATACAAAGTTAACGGGTGGAGGAGTAAAGTACATTTCTTAGAGTGGACGCATAAATCTAAAAAACTACAGAAAGTTTCAGCATTTTGAGTTGTTTCTTCTGGTTAATCTTCGGTCTTATACAATTTATGAAGTATGGCGATTGGAGAGGAAATCAGAAGATGCTAATGTTACAGGCATGGAGGACACACCGTAAGTAGTGCACATTCTTAAAGATCAACGTACAACTGGATATACACTGATCTTCTCAACTATGATGGCACGATCTAATGAGATATTGTGGTTCCATCTTCCTTGGGAGCTGGGTTTATTTGGTATGTGCATTGACCAAACCAAAACCACTAGCACAACTACTTTGTTGTGCTCTAAAAATGGATGGACTCTTCTCTCAGTGGGTGCATATTCATATTGGGGTCATGAGGCTGTTTTCAGAACAATTATATCCCCATCAATGCAGAATACACTGATAAATGAGAACAAAGTTTTTGTGGGATTGTCTACAAAACTGCATGGACAAGCCTTGGGTAGTCTATTAGAGGAAGCAAACCTTCCATTATTGGTGCTTATCAACGGCAATATGAGACAGCCGCCTGTACAACAAAAAGCATAATATAAGAAAGTGTTTCAAGAGTTGGGTGTACAAGTACGAAACAACAAGAAGGGTATTAAAGTTTCTACATTCATTTATGAGGGAAGCAATAGAACTCGTGTTGCAAAGAAGGTCCCGGTACAGACTGTAGGAAACTATATTGAAAAACACAACATATGCAGTGAGAATTTGCAGATATATGTTAGTTTTACTGGCTCAGAACCACGGTAGAGGATATAAACATATGTGGCACCGGTGGAGAGTGGAGACGCAAGAGCTTCATTCCCACATACATTTTGGATACAATTTTTAACATGACGGGTGACAACGATTGTGTACCTGCAAAAGTGCTATCACGTCAGTTTTGGTATAGACTCACAATATACTATTGTGGCAACCATAAGCTTGGGGACAAGCTAAGTTTCGAGGGAAGGGTATTGATAAGCTTGAGCAACTATATATTCGTAAGAAGAGAAGACAGTTGAAGGTAAAGCCACAATGTTAAGGAGTTGACCAGTCAACTCTGCTGAGCTGGCAGTTGAGTGTAAAGAAGAACATATATAAATAGGATGTTGTGTTGTTCTTTAATCTTTAGCTTGGATTTGGAGTGTGGCGAGAGACTTGAGGCAATCTTGTATCGTGAGTAGAGATATCGGGTTAGGCCGATAGATCTTGAGTGTTCGAATTCAATGTTGTATCTATTTCATATTCTTTCAATAAAAGTGATATCGGTTTAGGATTGCGTTTGAGATACAGAAGAGTAAAGATTTGGAGCTAAAACTTTATCATAATCACACCACTCTTGGAGATCTTCTAGGTTCTTATCATATCGCCGATGACAATGAAGTGTCATATAACTTTGTAGATCGTGTAAACTGAATATGTTACCGTCATTTTGTGAATTCCTTTCAGTTTTAACTTTATAATGAATGATGCTCTGCTTCTATTTCACATGGGGGATTTTAGGTGACTTTTAGAGATCCATAAGCTGCTAAAGAACTTGTGCTAACTCAGATCGAATTATAGATGGTAAACATGCAAACTGTAATCTGGCTCCACTTGGGAGACCTCGGCCTCCATTGCCCTATGCATTGATACCTAATATACCTGGTCAGTCTTACTGCAATACTCATCCTCCATTACTCTCTTTTTTATTGATACTGGCTTACTTTGTTTTAATATTCTATGTTGCGGTGGAACATTTCAGTTGTAGATTACCTGTAATTTAGTGCATTCGTGGTTTTCTTTGGTTAGGACGTTTAAAACCTGCTTCTCCGTACATTGGAAATGTGCAGCGTCCTCGTAGTGGGTCAAATTCTCATATGCTATTTGACTCAAAGTCAAATTGTCTCCTACTCTTCCCTTATCTCCCATACTCTCTACTCTTACTCTATTAATTCATTTTCGATTTTTCCCTTACTGTTTTAATAGTATAGATAAGAAATACACATAAAATCAACCAATCATATAGCTTATCTTTCCTCTTTCTCGGGCTCATCCCTCATTCGTCCTACGTTTTCATCCGCCATCCATCAGCCACAGATTGCCTTATATTCGGGTTCCAATTCTATTCTTCCATTATTGAAGGAAAAGATTTAAAATCCAGGTTAGCTCTTCTCCTTTATTCTCGTCGTTCTTCTCTTTATTCTCGTTTTTATCTTAAATCTCGAGTTGGAATTGTGCTCGATTTCACCATTGATGCTAGTTTAGGGGAATTGAGCTCAATTTCAAATTTTGGGGTTGGAAATTAACGAACACTGGGTTGGGAACCATGTTTTCTTAGTGGATTAGGAAAATGGATTGATAATTAATTGAAATCAATGGTTTAATCGTCCTAAATCGTAGGTTGGTTATCGTTTTTAGTCGGAAAAGTATCTTAACTTCGTAAAACTTGGTATCTAAAGTCGTAGAACTGGTAAAACTAGGTATTAATAGCATGGTAGAACTAGTATAACTTGGTAATACTACAACAGTAGAACTGGTAGAACTTGGTATTACTGGCGAAAATCTGAGAGTCCTAGTGTATATTTTTATGTCATTTTCAGAATAGGATGGGTTCTCCTTTCAAAAACATACATTTTGATTATCAAGAACATTATTAAAAGACCGGGATGGATTCCAAAAGAAGCTCGGTTGTATGGTATATCGTTTAAGACATCATCTATGGAGGAGATAACATATTCGTTGTTAGTGGATAAGATACGCAGAAAGATTTCGATAGATGATTCTACGAGGAGGCTGAATTTGAGTTATATTCCATTGGTAGTGAACCTCAAAGATAGTTACATATTTTTGATAACGAGGATGTTAATGTGTATCTAACCTATGTGGATAAAGAGCAACGAAGAAGTGTTTTGCATGTAGAGGTTATCAAAGATTTGGAAATATTTCTGATGGCCGAGCAACTTTCAAGAGTAGAGAGGGGAAAACAAGATGGTGGGAGTTATGGTGAGCTTATTTAAAGTGCTCTAAATAATATTGAGGTAATTAATTATGGTGATGCTACCTTGATACTGGCGAGGAATCAGCAGAACAACCTCATCAACCGACTGAGCCGTTGGAGAATGTTGATATTGGACAACATGACAATATGCATGATTCTGGTATGGTTGAATTAGTTGAGCTTCCACGAGTTATGGAAGAGACAAAGCGTTTAGATGAATGGGAAGATGGTATGGGTTTGGAAATATGGCAAGAATTTAAAAGTAAAGAAGATGTGAAGTGCCGTGAAGCGAAACAATGTTGTAAATAGCAGTTGAGAGTTTCAAAGGATACAAATTCAACCATTTTCTCGATTAGAACATACAAGAAGATGCATTCAAGCTCTCAGAAAAGTTCAAGTGGTGTAAGCAACAAGAGGAAAGGTACACCACAATTAGTTGCAAGCATCTTTAACGAAGACTATCTCGTTAACTTTGATACTCCATGTCCTAAAACTATCGTCAAGCTTGTCCAAGGAAGAGCCGGTGTGGAAGTGTCGTAATCCACGACTTATAGAGGGAAAAACCTAGCTGTTACTGATATATGTGGCAGTCCAGATGAAGGTTTTAAGATGTTTCATTCTTATTTGCATATGTTGGAGAAGGTGCACCATGGAACAAAAACAAGTTTGCTTTTGGATAAGGAAAATGTTTCAAGTACCTATTTGTGGATTTGGGAGCTTACATTGAAGGGTTTCAAGCAATGAGGAAAGTGCTCATTGTTGATGCAACTTTCATTAAGAATGTATATGGAGGTTTTCAAATTTTCCCACAACGCAGGATCCAAATCATCACTACTACCCCATTGCTTTTGCTATAGTTGATGGTGAAAAGGATGAAAGTTGGAGGTGGTTTTTCAATACGCTAAAAACCATTGTACAAGATAGTCTTGAATTGGTGTTTACTACGGAC
This sequence comes from Orychophragmus violaceus, assembly GCA_030180135.1. Classification (NCBI taxonomy): domain Eukaryota; kingdom Viridiplantae; phylum Streptophyta; class Magnoliopsida; order Brassicales; family Brassicaceae; genus Orychophragmus; species Orychophragmus violaceus. The sequence goes on along the minus strand of CM058233.1, from coordinate 25,610,327 downwards.
AAAAATGCAAGTCTGATCAAGGCAATAGCTCGGGTATACCCTCCCTTGGAACTTGGTTATTGCATCTATCATTTGCCATAGAATATGAAAGGATCAGTTTCCCACGTGAGCAAAGATGAAGTTGGAAAAAAATTCAGGGAAATTGCTCGGTTATACACGGAGGCTGATTTCCTAAAACAATTTGGTGATTTTAGGAATAGGTATCCACAAGCAGCTGCATATCTTGACAAAAGTGTAGAAGTGAAGAAATGGGCAAGGTGTTATTTTCCCGGTGCAAGGTAAAGCATAGACACCCCTAATTGTGTAGAGTCTATGAATTCAATTTTCAAGAAGGTGAGAAAGTATTATTTACTACCTATGATCGTTGCAATTGTTGCAAAAATGTCTGAGTGGTTTAAAAGTCATAGGAAATATTTTGTTGCTGAATCAAGCACACGGAAATTGGTATATTGTGGAGGTTGAGTTGCATGGTAGATGTGTGTTTGCGTCAAAACTTACAGCGAATGAACTTAACGCATACAAGCTTAAATATGGTGTTACTGGAAACGACGGATTAACTTATGTGGTGGATTTGAGACATAAAACATGCAGCTGCAAGCTCTTTGATATTGATAGGTACCCATGTGTCCATGCAATAGCGGCTACTACTAAGTTCTTAGCGCCGGAAATTAGGCCAACGAAATTAAAATATTTGTATGTTTTTGTTGGCCTTATTACATTGTAGAGTTGTGGGCTTTGGCTTATACAAGGACAATTTTCCCAGTTCCGCATATGTCTAAGTTGATTGTTCCGGAAGATGTCGAAAAATTGTACGCTTACCTCCAAACTATTCGAAAAGAAAGGGAAGAGTTCAAGAAACTAGGTTTCCATCAATTGGGGAACCACAACGGAGAAGGAGAAAAAGTGGAAAACATGGGCTTGGAAAGCTGGTTCCAGTGCGGTAGTGGGAGCTAAGAGGATATGACCCAAAACTAGTTTGTATTTATTTTTCGAAAAAATTGCATTTGTTTCTGTATGTATAACTTTGAATAATTTGGTGAAACTAAGATTTGTAGAACTATGATTCGTTTACAATATTCAATTTTTATAAGAATGTTAAATATAACAATTATAATACAATATAAACGAGATACCTATTGTTTAAACAAATTGAATATTTATATAATTTCAAAGATAATTGTTGTAAATTTATATGTTAACAATGAAAGATCATAAATTTTTATGAGTTATTTGTTGATTTTACCATCTATATTTGCAAAATGTCAAATAAAAAATGTATTTTCAAATATTATTGCATGAATATATTAATAATGCATCTAAATAGCTATAAATCATTGGTATAACCAAAATGTTTTAATTGAGTAAAACCATTAAAATTAAAAATTGATAGAAGTATAACTTTCAGTTTTTTTTGTAGAATTAGAAACTTCGTAAAACTATTATGTATTGAAAATTCCCGCCCAAAAATTTTGAAAATTCCCGCCAACAAAATTTCAAAAATTTTCGATTTCCCAAAGTTAAAAAACCTCTCATTTTTCTCTCTCTCTCTCTCTCTCTCTCTCTCTCTCTCTCTCTCTCTCTCTCTCTCTCTCTCTCTCTCCTTCCGTCACCCACACATGAGTTTGGAGGTAATTTACTTGCCTACAAAGACGAGAAGAGGCACAATAAGGAGATGGAGCGGTTTAAGGCTCACGAAGAGTTCTTGACGCCATCAACGATGCCTAAGCCATAATACCAAAGAAATGTCCATGTGGTGGATGAATCGTCCACAAGGTCTGTAAAACTCTAAAGTATTGGAGAGATATCAGTAGGTAATTTACTTGCCATCAATTCAAGGTAAAAATTCAAATTAGGGATTTATGGGTTTCTAGGTTGAATAACTGGTAATTCTTGATGAAACTATGAGTTTTCTGAGTATTATTTATAGGATGATGGATTCCACTTTCATCAACCATGGGTTGTTGGTGTCGAAGAGGAGATTGACAAGGTGCTGATCAAGGTTGATGAGCAGCGCAAGACGATTGAAGATATGCAAGAAGAGATTAAAAGCAATTTTGAAGAGATTGCCAAGCTAAAGGAGTTGGTGGCTGGTATGGGAGGTGTTTTCGGAGTCTAAGGAAGGAATTTGGTTTCATTTAAGTAATTGCACTTGTAAAACTTTGGAAGGAATGATGTAATAAGGATGGTAAAACAAGGCATAAATTGATAAAACTTAGTATTTTGATGAAAATTTGTTCATAGTTTTACTAGTTATACTTATACCCGATAAAAAACAAACGTTTTAACAAGTATAATTCTTATAACATGTTCATAAATAAGATTAAATACTTACAAAAAAAAATTTTATATACCAAATATACTATTTTCCAACATTAACTTAAAACTTAATCATAACCATTCAAACCATATACCATAAACCTTAAACATACTCTAAACCTTAAACTTTTAACCATAAACTATAAATTAAATATAAAAATTAATTATATATATATAACTAATATTTAAACAATTTACATATACACTTTAGATATAATTAATTAAAGTATTATAATTTATTATTTGAAATCATTTTTATTAGTACATATACTCATTTTTATTAATTTTAATCATTTTAAAAATTAAATATTTTAAAAAGTTTTTTTATCTTTACACTTATAAATTTAACATTTCATTTAAATCATTTATACTATTTTAAAATCATTTTTATTATTATATATGAATTAAACCCAAGAATTTATTTTTTTGGCTAAAAATTGTATCACACAAATCATATATGAGAGCCATTGATTAAACAATATCAATGGCGCAGATTTTGTTCGGTATATACGCGGATCACAATATCAACCGCTAAATTTTTATCTCATCTACAAATCTCAGTCGTTGGATTCTTTTTTTTTGTTTTGTTTTGTTTTGTTTTTGTTTATTTTTCTCCTCTCCTTCACGAGTTCTTCCAATGTCTTTCTCTCCTTCATATTCAATCTCTTTCTCTTCTTCATTTCATTCAAAATAACGATTTCTTCAGATTCAAACTCCTTATTATAACGATTGATAACCAAGGTGGTCCGACGGGACACAACCTTCATGTGGAGCTGTGGCGGTGGTCCCGTGGATATGCGGCGGTGGTCCGGTGGAGCTGTGGCGTCTTGTTTTGTTTTATTTATATTTGTTGTTTTTTTATTTATTTAGTTTGTATTTTTATTTTTTTTGTAAAGATCTTTATAATGTATTTATTTTTAATAAATTATATATCAATTATCATTATTATTATTTTTTAAAAAGCAATGAATAGCTACAGATTTAAGTCGTGGCTAAATCGTGGCATTATCTACGATTCCACCGTTGTGGCTATTCGTAGCATTTATAACCACAAATTCATGCCATAGATTCGTGGCTAATAGCCATGAAACTATTCGTGACGACTCGTGGAAGGGTTTGCTGCAGATAGGCACGAATTCATGATAACCACAAATTCAGGATAGCCACGAACCCGAACCCACAAATCTGGTTTCGTGGCTATGGGTCAAATAGGCACGAAAATGGGTCATAGCCACGAATTTTTCCGTGGCTATAAGCCAATTTTCTTGTAGTGGATGATTTTAAGGATGTGTGCTTTTTAATATCTTCCTAGTGACCATTATCGTACTATTGTGAGTATATGGACAAGGTAGAGCACCACAATATCGGATCGCTCCCTCCCCACAAGAATTAAGCATATTGAGGTTTCATGTGAAAGACATGATGTAACATATTCATACCAGCCCATATAAAAAAATTTAAGAAAAGAAGAGAAGGCCCAGCTAAAGCCCAGAAGCCCATCCCATTTTTTTGAAAACCCTAGGACTTTTCCTATTTAAAGGAGCCTCTACCCATGAGAAAAAACCAAAGAAAGGGATCTCGGCGAAGCCCTACCTCTCCACCGTCGCAGCCTCAGCCTCCAGAAGGTAGATCTGATGCTCCTCCATCGCCTAGAGCATAAAGAGATCTGGTAAGCCCTTTTTCAGATCTGGTTTTCTTCAACCCGAGCACTAAAAGCCTCGTATCTTTCTGACCGTGAGGAATCTGGGAAATCTGAGACCACCATCGCATTCCTCTCAACGAGACGAAGCCGTAGCCGCAAACTGCACCTTCATAGCTGCCCGGACGCGCCCGCAATCGCAGGAGGAAGAATCATCGGTTTAACACGCGCCGCCCACTCGCCGCCGCTGGAGCCACGCGCCACCGCCGTCCACCGCCGTCCGTCGCCGACCGGAGCCGCCGCCGTCCGCCGGAGCTCCGCCGTCACCGACCAACGGAGCTGCCGCCGAGTCAACTCGGCCAGCGACCGAGTCAACTCGGTTGACCGTTTACCGTTTACCGGGTTGACCGTTGATCGGGTCTGGTTTAGATCTGATGTCCGTTCGGGCTAATGGAGCTTCTAAATTACTGTTTTTCCCTCTTCTTTGGCTAAGGTGAGGACTGGTTGTGATCTCCCTTATTCTATCAAATTCCGGACGATAGTCCTTAGTTAATGTCGTCTTTCCTAGGTAGTCTAGGGCAGTAGAGAGCTCCATGTGATTGATTGCAGAACGTAGAATTCTAGGTTATCGCTTAAACAGAAAACGTTGCTTGTGGATGATGGATATGCGTGGTTTAACTGTGCTAGGGCTTTGCGTGTAAGGCGTTGGACGTCCTTGATCGTCGGAGGAGGATGTTGGCGAGCCCTCCCGTGCGGTGGTGCGTTGGACGTACCGTGCGTTGGACGCATTGTGTGGGGCTTGGAGCCGTTAGGTGTTCATGAGTATGAGATTGGAGCTCGTATGCACGATTGGGCGTTAGAATTGTGTTGTGAAGCCTTCGGGTGATGTTTGCAAGGTGTTATTAGCTTAGGACTTGTGTTTCGTAATTGTGTGGCGTAAGCCGGGATCGCGGGTTCTTTAAATCCGCCCTCGCTGGGTAATTGTGTTTGAAACAATTACTCAGTCCTCTTTCCTTTCCTTGCCCCTGTTTTCTTGCAGGTCCGGATGCGGGATTGAGCGATCGTGTGACGTCATTGGTGAAATTGAATACGAAGGAAGCGCCGGGTCCTGGGACAAGATGAGTTGGCATGCCGGTTGGACCGAATCCGGTTAAACGGGTGTCCTAATGCCGCGTCTCCGGTTCGCCGGGAGACGGGTGTTACAATTTGGTATCAGAGCCTAGGTTAAGGTCTCCCAGTGCTATCCTGGGAGATCAGCTTTCGTTGTTTTCCAAAAACCTTGTTTTCAAATCTTTTTCAAAAGTGTTTGCGAAATTTTTATAAAATGATTACTTTGCAAAAGGCTTTTTCAAGCACCATGTATATCATAGATTGCTCTCCACGCCGGTCCTAGTCCAGATAGAATTTCTCCTTGCAGGTTGGGTTCAGTGTCTTCAAACCTTAGTGGTGCTACTGCCCTTAAGATGTGCGTTGAGATGTATGTCGTGATGTGTGCCGTCGAGGTGTACGTTGGGGTGTATGTTGTGGTGTGCGCTTACAGGGCAGTCGGTACTAATGAGGTGTGTATTGGGGGTCATTTTCGGTTCGGAGCGTTGTTAAACCAAGCGTGCGAGGGCATTCGAGATGTGGAGACGTTCACTAGAGAGACTACTGCGGGAGTGTAGCAGAGATTTGCAAGAGTTACAGGAAGTGTTAGAAGAGTTGCAAGAGGCGTTGAGGAAGCTGCAAGGAGTGCTACAGGAGCTGCAAGAGGTCGATGGAAAGACCGGATTGCAAGGAGGCCATTTGGAAGTGGCAGTGTTCCGACTGGATTAAGCGTCAGGAGTTGCGGAGTTGCTTGGACCACAAGGAGCAGCAGGAAACTGTCCAAACCTATTCTAAGTATGGAATCTTGAAATCGGTTTGTGACATTAACTTCAATGAGTTATGGACGGCTCGTTGAAGATTGATCAAGCTGGAAGCTGGAGGAGATCTTCATGGCATGGCGGGCTCGAGATTCAACGGTGGGACCGGAAAAGAAACGGTCTGCCCTGGAGTTCTTTGTGGATTACTGGAGCAGCTAATGGAGTTCCTCAATATGGAAAGAAGACGCAGAAGTGTTTTGGGAAGTGGCGTTGTGGCATTTGGAATTGCCTTGCAAGCCAGACTACAGTAATTGCAAGCTCAAGTGGACCATAGCCGGTTATTGGAAATGGAAATCCAACGGAAGAGTGTTAGGAAAACATTATGAAGGATTGGAAACAAGCTGTAAGGAATAGCAAAGGAGGGCAAGTTTAATGGGGAAGGAAACCCAAAGGATGGTGTTTGGAAAGAACTACATCTGGATCACAAGGTAGGAAACCTTGAGCAGGAAGTCAGATTGGAACCGGTCTGGGAATCAGCTTGCACAGCGGAAGCGTGATGGGTCGTTCCCCATCAGTCAGGTAGCCATAATGGACATGGTTAACCTCATCGCTCACCAATGAAAAGCAAGGATGATAATTTGTGCGACAATCAACACCCTAGTGTACGGGAATGGAAACCGTCGAAGAGAATCCATTTGGAAGTGGATGATGCACTATGGCACGGTAATGGAAACCGTTGAGGAGGACTGGTTTGGAGCAGAGCATCTCATTCAGGTATTAGAACCACTCGAGAGATGAGTGTTGTTTCTAAACATTGGAGACCGACCCTAATGGACATGGGCGGTACATATGGCGTTTGCGTTGCATTCTAGGAGCTGCTAATAGATAGACACCAAGGAGAATAACACTCCAGAGCGTGGTTTGAAATAAGGGGGGGGTGAGAAGCATTTTTCAGGATTCAAGGATAAGTTCTTTTCAAGCAAGTAAGCAATCAAGTCAGATTTGGTTCAGCGAAGTCTGCGGGGTGTGGTTGGTAAAGAGTTGCAGAGGAGAACTCCGGCCACGGAATTCGGGACGAATTCTTTTCCGGGGGGGGGGGGAGAATTGTAACATACTCATTCCAGCCCATATAAAAAAATTTAAGAAAAGAAGAGAAGGCCCAACTAAAGCCCAGAAACCCATCCCATTTCTTTGAAAATCCTAGGATTTTCCCTATTTAAAGGAGCCTCTACCCATGAAAAAAAACAAAGAAAGAGATCTCGGCGAAGCCCTACCTCTCCACCGTCGCAGCCTCAGCCTCCAGAAGGTAGATCTGATGCTCCTCCATCGCCTAGAGTATAAAGAGATCCGGTAAGCCCTTTTTCAGATCTGATTTTCTTCAACCCGAGTACTAAAAGCCTCGTATCTTTCTGACCGTGAGGACTCTGGGAAATCTGAGACCACCATCGCATTCCCCTCGACGAGACGAAGCCGTAGCCGCAAACTGCACCTCCATAGCTGTCCGGACGCGCCCGCAATCGCAGGAGGAAGAATCGTCGGTTTCTCACGCGCCGCCCACGCGCCGCCGTCCGCCGGGAGCCGCCGCCGTCCGACGCCGTCCGCCGCCGACCGGAGCCGCCGGAGCTCCGCCGTCGCCGACCACCAGAGCCGCCGCCGAGTCAACTCGGCCGGCGACCGAGTCAACTCGGTTGACCGTTGACCGTTGACCGGGTTGACCGTTGACCGGGTCTGGTTTAGATCTGATGCCCTTCGGGCTAATAGAGCTTCTAAATTACTGTTTTGCCCTCTTCTTTGGCTAAGGTGAGGACTGTTTGTGATCTCCGTTATTCTATCCAATTTCGGACGATAGTCCTTAGTTAATGTCCTCTTTCCTAGGTAGTCTAGGGCAGTAGAGAGCTCCATGTGATTGATTGCAGAACGTAGAATGCTAAGTTATCACTTAAACCGAAAACGTTGCTTGTGGGTGATGGATATGCGTGGTAGAACTGTGCTAGGGCTTTGCGTGTAGGGCGTTGGACGTCCTTGATCGTCGGAGGAGGGTGTTGGCGAGCCCTCCCGTGTGGTAGTGCGTTGGACGTACCGTGCGTTGGACGTACCGTGCGTTGGACGTACCGTGCGTTGGACGTATTGTGTGGGGCTTGGAGCCGTTAGGTGTTCATGAGTGTGAGCTTGGAGCTCGTATGCACGATTGGGCGTTAGAATTGTGTGGTGAAGCCTTCGAGCGATGTTTGCAAGGTGTTATTAGCTTAGGACTTGTGTTTCGTAATTATGTGGCGTAAGCCGGGATCGCGGGTTCTTTAAATCCGCCCTCGCTGGGTAATTGTGTTTGAAACAACTACTCAGGCCTCTTTCCTTTCCTTGTCCCCGTTTTCTTTCAGGTCCGGATGCAGGATTGAGTGATCGTGTGACGTCATTGGTGGATTTGAATACGAAGGAAGCGCCGGGTCCTGGAACAAGTTGAGTTGGCATGCCGGTTGGAGCGAATTCGGTTCAACGGGTGCCCTAATGCCGCATCTCCGGTTCGCCGGAAGATGGGTTACACATGAACTCTACTTTACTTGAACCTTTGACTGAAATTCTTCTTGTTATGGGCATTAGATTAGGGGATCAAAATTATATTCATGACTTCTTATTCCTTTACCACTCTTACTGATCATGAATAGCTAGCTTATATGTATATAGTACCCACCACAAACCTCACCTCCTTTTAGACTTCATGCACTCTTGTTTTTCAGTTTCACATGTTCAGATTTGTGCAAAACGGCCGGAGATAAAAGGATCGACGCAGTCTCTAACTCACTCTTTTCCAAACATCAAGAAAAAAGAAGAAAGAGTGATAGAGCAACCAAATGGAGAACCTTCTCCATTCTGATCACATGTATTTAATTTTGAGCCATCGGTCCAAAGGAAGAGAAGCAAAGTTCAGAGGAATGTGCGATCTTTACTTGGGTATGCACAATGAAAGTTACAATTTTCGTGCTAGAGAAACACAATACATTGATTGATACCTTCTTCATAAAAAACAGAAAAAAATAAATCAAAAGATCAAAGGAAATGGAAAAAAGGGAAGATGATGACGGGGGACTTAGTAACTCAAAAATGTCTCTCAGCTTAAAGAAAACATCCATGGAAGATGAAGGAAATATTCGAAAGTGGAAGATCTTAAGAAAAGAAGAGTGATTAGAGATTGTGGAACATCAATGGATCTACTCTCTATTACCATTTTGTGTAATATCATGCACATCCTACACACACACAAAAATTGTAACTTCTACACACTCTGAACTCCACCATTTAACTAGCCGCCTTAATTCCTAGCATCATCTACCCTAAATAATGATTGTAATGAAAATCTCATGCCACATGTAATGAATGTTAAGAGTTTATTGTCTGGAAAATGGAGTTTTGTGGGTTTGAAATGATTAGTATAGATCAGGGTTTGAGAAGATGTTGGAGGGGTTTTGGTAAGGATGGTTGTTCAAGTTATTAAATATGTGGCCTGCGGGTCATAGTTAAGAAATCAGTTTTGGAGAATTTGAGAGTTCCCGCGTTTTCAAATCTCTTTCTTGTATTGGATTTGAGTTTTGTTTGAAGAAAAACATGGATCTAAGTCTAGGGAAGTTGATGTTATGCGTTTTTGACGCATTGTAACATTCGTTTTGAAGTTGTTTTTGAGTTACTACAGGTTAACAGATAGCTTGGGATGAAGATTGGTGTTTTGGAGTAAAAAGAATCGAAAGTGAGCAAAAAAACTAATATTTCGTACGGAGCTGGCACACTGGAAGATGGAGCAGGTGCTCCAGGAGAACATATAACAATGGAACAGGCGATCCAAAAAGAGAGCATGCACTCCAAGCTAATGAAGAATTAGAGTGTCTAACTTGGAGCAGTCTCTCCCGACAAAATCTATAAGAAGATATTTTTTATTTATTTAATCAGCACAAAATCCTCTACACAATTCTATTCCTAGCCGCCAAGTTCTGTAGATTGTCACCTCTTCCCTTATATATGTTGTATTATCTTTCCACTAAGGGAGACAAGACACATTGAGATTAACAAAAAGAGAATAACAAGAAAGAAATAAAATAAAAAGAGAGAAGAAAGATACGAGAGTGTTTCAGGAGAGTTTTCTTTGAGTGTTTTTGGAATGAGTTTTTGAGAGTTTTATTTACAGGTTTTTGTGTGGATTGAAGTACTTTGTAAGGTTTGGGAGAAGAATCTATAAACCATTTGAGAAGATTTCTAAACCCTGTTTAATTTATTTATAATGTTTTCTTCTTCATCTATGGCTGTGATTTCTATTTTCATGTAAGAGTAACTCTGAAGTTAGGCTTAAGGAAGTCAAGAGAATTATGAGTAATTGAATTAAACATAGATAAGGATTATCCTTAGATTGTCTTCACCTAAATTTGATCTCATAGATTAGGTTAATTTGATCACTTAACCTACGAAATGTTTTTAAGTATATTCATCAAAAAGTAATAGGTTACTTGAAAACATTTAGGTGAGCGAATTTTCCTCAACCAACGAAAGTTTGATGTTGGGGTAAATCGTGAACATATAAAACCTGCTCATTAATGCTTGTCTAGAATTCTAGGTTCAAATGACAGTTTAGAATTCTAGTTTGTTAGATAAATTTGTGAATACCACGATAGTGGATCGATCATAGTTGAAGTTTGAGTTCAAGACTCATTCGTAAATCATTCCCTGGATAACTGTTGGATTTATTGTTTCTTTTTTACTACAAATAAACCTTGTCCTAACGCTTTGTGTTAATTGTTTTACAACCAATATTTGCTATTTTTGTTGTTACTTTTCATATACAAAATCATTATCTACGTCTTAGCTTAATTCCACTCTCATAAGAAACATAGTGTGACATTGATCCTCTCGAAATCGACCTTTCTATACTATTGTGAATTGTTGTCGACTTGCGGTAGTTTACAAGGATCTAAATTTGTGTATCATCATCGAGCATCCATCTTTGTAGAAATTGAGGAAGAGTGGACAGTACTAGTGATAGGTCAAGAAATATCCCTATTCTACTGCAAGTGCACAGTTATCTGATTGTAGTATAGAGAGTAACGTATCCACAAGGACTCAAGTTAAACGCAATATATTATATGCTTTCAAACTTAGCTAAATCAATCAAGAGAAAACAGAAGACAATGCAAGTAAATTAAAGGTTTGTTTCAATGGGAGAAAAGCGCTAGACTCAGGGTGTTCTCAGGAAATCATGCAATGTAGACACTAAGCTAATCAAGATTCAGGTTAAGCACATGTTCAAGAACTAGAATCACAGTGTACAATAATTCAGCTCTCGCTGCAATTACTATCTATGTCTAGCAATCTTAGAGTTCTAGACAAGCATTAATATCAAGTTCTTAAGTTCACAATTCCTCTAAACCAAATCTTTTTGCATCTAGTCAAATTGCTCACACTAAGTTCTTTCAGATTATAATTCAGACTCTCGTGCCAAATTAACAATCTAAGATCTAAACCCTTGGTGATCAGTCCTGAATTCAGTAGTAATCTCTACTGAGATGATGAACAGATATATTTAGAATCCTAATCATTCAATGATCTAACAAAGCATGAAATCCCTATGAGAAAATAAGACTGAATAGATAAAAACAGGGGTTCGAAATCCTTCTCTCAAAGGTTACAAGTAGCAAGAACAGCCCCAAGCTAGAATCTCTCAATCTCCAGAACAAAGCAAGAACAAAGAACAAGATAAGAGTTACTGCTCTCAAAAACCTAATTAAAAACCACTAAAGAAGTTCTGGGGCTAAATTAGAATTAGGGAAAACTTCTGGACAACTTTGCAATTCTTCAAAAGATGTCTTAAACCGGCGCATGTGTCGGTCGACATCACCTCGTGGTCGAGAGTCTCAATTCAGCTCGTTTCACAAATCACCAGAAACGTCCCAAAACTCCGCTCTTCGCTCCAAACGCAAGCTTACCTGTAAAGGACTTGATAGACTCGAAAAACCAGGTTAAAGACTCAATATATACAATTATATCATGGTTGAAAACCTAGAAAAACAATGATATATCAACTCCCCCACATTTAGATCTTGCTTGCCCTCAAGCAAATAAAGAACAAAAGCAATGAGAAAGAGTTTTGAAAACCCAGAAACTCATTTCGTCCTAGGAACATTCGCATTCACATTTACTTAGTAAGCCACTTAAAACATTCCTACAGAGATCAAGACCACAATGTACTTCCCCCACACTTAGCAACTGTCCCAAGTAAACTCCACAATCTAGACAGAGCATCCAAATTCACCACACTAACCTCTGTATACAATTAGGTGGGTCTCACAGAGGGAGTATCGATCAGAGGACACATGGACTCAAATCAGTCAGTACCTGACCACCAAACTGTCGGTTTCTGGTTCCTTTCTTTTCCCTTTATCCCTTAGCACTGATTTTTCCCCACTGGGTATCATTTTATTTTTTCTATCAGTGCTCTTCCCTTTTTATTCGGGGTTTAACTTTGTACATGTTTCCGTGGATGCACATGAGGTAATAGGGGTCTCTACCACTCCCGTGACCACTTCGAAGCTACTAGCTTATCCGCAGTTTTATCTCTTCTTTTTTTACTTTCAAGGGAGGGGAAAATCAGAAACCATACTTAGACAGGATCATAGGTTCTGTCAAACACATACGAGGAATCCGATCCAGAGATACCAAGCCCCTAAGTGAAAAATTCAGTCAGGATTAGAGGTGAAATTAGTGATGGATCCTCTGAATACTTGAGAAGAATGGGTGTCCTTGGTCGGTTGATCCGTGTTGGGTTTTCTAACAGTCATAGAGCTACTGCATGTCTGTCCAATGGTCACTTAGTTCCTGTTCCAGCGAAAAAATTCCTCGAAAAATCATAGTTTCATACAAAATTTAACTCAATAAAATAATTTGAAAACCAAAGAAAAACAAGGACTGACACTAAGAAAACATAACACAATGTCAGTAACCACCACCCCCACACTCAGACTGCATTGTCCCCAGTGCAATCGCAGCTTGGGTTCGGGAGAACAAGGTATAAGTCAACCGAAAACTTGGAAAATCGGAAACCTTACTTGCAGGCGTGGTGAGTGTCGACCGACACCCAGCCAATGTCGAGCGACACACGGTTTTGGTAGACATTCATCTGCTCTGAATCGAGAGTGCTCGATTTCTGTCCGTGTTTTCGATTTTGGTGTCGACCGACACTAGGGAATGTTGGTCGACACTGCTGTCTGCAACCTGTTCTTCACGATTCTAACACACAAAAACCAGAAAAAATCAAAAGACTCAAGAACAAAAACCAAAAAGGAAAGAAAAATGGCCCTACAGTGGGTTGCCTCCCACTCAGCGCTTGTTTAACGTCAATAGCTTGACTGTACTGCGACTAGGCAGTGGGTGGATTATCCAGATGGACAATTTCGCCTTCAGGGATCTTGGCTTTCGCCCAATAGTGTTTCACCCTTTGCCCATTGATTGTGAACTCTTTTCCTTTGGAATTCACCAAGATAACAGCTCCGTGTGATCTAGCTTCCTTGACGGTGAATGGACCTGACCAACGAGAACGCAATTTGCCAGGAAACAGTTGTAAGCGAGAGTTATAGAGGAGTACCTGGTCATTGGGTTCGAAGTTGTGTGAGATGATCTTCTTATCATGATACGCCTTTGTACGCTCCTTGTACAACTTTGAGTTCTCATACGCATGGTGGCGAATTTCGTCTAAATCATTAAGTTGTATCAAACGCCTCTCAGCTGCAGGCTTGAGATCGAAGTTCATCTGTTTAACAGCCCATCTAGCCTTGTGCTCGAGCTCAAATGGAAGGTGGCAAGCTTTCCCATAGAGTAGGTGAAAAGGTGTAGTCCCAAGTGGCGTCTTGAACGCAGTCCTGTCGGCCCACAACGCATCATCCAGCTTAACAGACCAGTCCTTCCTATTCTTTCCCACTGTCTTTTCCAGAATCTCCTTGATCTGTCGGTTTGAAACCTCAACCTGTCCACTAGTCTGAGGATGATATGGAGTAGCCACACGATGATTAACACCATGCTTCTTAAGCAACTTCTCGAAGACCTTGTTGATGAAGTGAGAACCGCCATCACTTATCAAAATCCTAGGCACTCCAAATCTGGGGAAGATGATAGTCTTAAATAGCTTAAGAACTACCGAAGAGTCATTGGTCAGACAAGCAAGCGCTTCAACCCACTTAAGGTCGTAGTCCACAGCAACCAAGATATACTTGTTCCCATAAGAAGATGGAAACGGTCCCATGAAATCGATGCCCCAACAGTCAAAGACTTCAACCTTGAGGATGAAGTTTTGTGGCATCTCATGTCTCTTGCTTATCTTCCCCCTCCTCTGACACACATCACACTGCGAGACAAACAACTAAGCATCCTTGAAAATCATAGGCCACCAGAGGCCTGCTTGAAAGACCTTGGATACTGTCTTGAACGTAGCAAAGTGTCCTGCATACTCCGAACCATGGCAGTGGTACAGCACACTATCAAATTCAGACTCCGCAATGCAACGTTTATAGATACCATCAGAACAGTGCTTGTACAGGTAGGGTTCATTCCAATAATAGCGCCTTATTTCCCTAAGGAACTTCTTCTTAGCATATCCTTTAAACACTTGGCTCATCCTCTGCAGCAAGGTATTTGGCTATATTGGCATACCAAGGTCTAGTGGAGAGAGACCCATGGGTAATTGCAGCTATGAACATGTCAGCTTGATCATCGAAAACAACTTCCTGCATCTGCGACTGGTGTCGACCGACACTTGTGTTGGTGTCGATCGACCTTGATCCCAATTGGCCAATCGATGTCGGGTTTGATCGATTATCGTCCGCTGTTTCGAATGGAGTGTCGACCGACATGAACTGAATGTCGAATGACATCGTCTCTGTGACTCGTGAAAAGCGCAGTGAACTCAAACCAACTGCCTGAAATCCTGTTTCAACCTTATAGATGTTCTCTTCTAGTAGAAAATCATCTATAGGAACGTCCTCATCGATCCTAATCCGTGACAGATGGTCAGCAACACCATTCTCCACTCCTTTCTTATCTCTCACCTCTATGTCAAACTCTTGGAGCAACAAAATCCATCTCAGTAGCCTTGGCTTAGCATCTTTCTTCTGCATCAGATACTTAAGTGCAAAATGGTCAGTGTGCACAACTACTTTAGATCCAATCAGATATGGGCGGAACTTCTCAAATGCAAACACAACTACTAGCAACTCCTTCTCAGTTGTTGCATAATTCCTTTGCGCATCATCAAGAGTTCTACTAGCATAGTAGATGGCATGGAGCTTTTTATCCTTTTTCTGACCAAGTACAGCTTCTACTGCATAATCACTAGCATCACACATCACCTCAAAAGGCAGATCCCAGTCCGGAGTTTGTACAATTGGAGCAGAAATCAAAGATTGTTTCAGCTCCTGGAATGCAGTATGACACTCATCTGTGAACTCAAACTTCACATCTTTGCAGAGAGGTGCAGTGAGTGGTCTAGCTATCTTGCCGAAGTCTTTAATAAACCTCCTGTAAAATCCAGCATGCCCAAGGAAATTCCTCACTCCTACTGATTCTGGCGCCTGTAGCCCTGTCATAACCTCAATCTTAGCTCTGTGCACTTCAATTCCTGCCTCAGATACTCTGTGTCCAAGTACAATGCCATCCTTGACCATAAAATGACATTTCTTCCAATTCAAAACCAGGTGATTTTCCTCACATCTAGATAGCACCATGCACAGATTATCCAGACAAGCATGGTAAGATGGTCCGTAGACAGAAAAATCATTTATGAAGACCTCCATAAAATCCTCTATCATGTCTGTGAAGATAGACATCATGCACCTATGAAACGTCATAGGAGCATTACACAGTCCAAATGGCATTCTGCGGTATACAAAGGTGCCATAAGGACAGGTAAATGTGGTCTTCCCCTGGTCCTCTGGGTGGATAGGGATCTGAAAGAAAGCAGAATAACAATCCAAAAAGTAATAGTAAAATCATTTGCCAACCTTTCCAACATCTGATCAATGAAAGGGAGTGGAAAGTGGTATTTTCTGGTGGCTGCATTCAACTTCCTGTAGTCTATGCACATCTTGTGACCAGTGCTTGTCCTTGTAGGAATCAGCTCATTCTTGTCATTTTTCACCACTGTAACTCCTCCTTTCTTAGGAACCACATGAACTGGGCTGACCCATTCACTGTCTGAGATAGGATAAATAATCTCAGCTTGCAGCAGCTTCATTATCTCCTTCTTCACAACCTCTTTCAGGTTAGGATTCAAACGCCTCTGATTCTCAATTGACGATAAGCTCTCATCCTCAAGGTGTATCCTATGCATGCATAAGTCTGGAGAGATGCCTGAAATATCATCAAGAGAATAGCCAAGAGCCTTGCGATGCTTACGCAGCTTGCTTAGCAGTAAAGTGAGTTCCTCGTTATTCAAATGAGCATTGACAATAACAGGATAGGTAGAATTCTGACCTAGAAATGCATATTTGAGGCCTGCAGGGAGCTGCTTCAGCTCAATCTTTGGAGCTTTTTCGCCACTCCAGTCTCCAAGTGTGGCCGCCTTCTGCGAAACGCCAACCAACTCCTCTTGAGCTACTACTTGCATCACATGCTCAGTAGGATCCATCAGCCTCAAATACCCAGCTGCAGCAGCATCCTCTAGCTCCAAATCCTGCTCAAAGTTAATCAAAGCTCTTTCCAAAGGGTCCGCAGGATGCATCTGAGACAAAAGTTCTGCAGCTAGATTATCCAAGGTGTCCACATAGAAAGTCTGCCCATCGATAATAGGATGTCTCATCAGCTTGTTCATGTCGAAATCCATCACCAAATCACCCACATTCAGTCCAATATTCCCTCGCTTAACATCAATGATTGCACCAGCTGTAGCAAGGAACGGTCTGCCTAAGATAAGAGGGTCCCTAGGTTATTCATTGTACTGCAAGACAACAAAGTCTGTGGGAATTACACATTCACCAATCTTCACCGGTACATCCTCCAAGAGGCCTTCAGCAATCCTTATGGAGTGATCAGCTAGAATCAAAGAGATCCTAGTAGGTGTGAGATCCGTCATCCCCATCTGCTCAGCAACCGAATATGGCATCAGATTAACACTTGAGCGCAAATCACACAATGATCTCTCAAATCTGTCTCTAAAAATTGTGCAGTCCAAGACAAAGCTTCCTGGATCCTTTTGCTTCTCTGGAACTCTGTTCAGGATGACAGCGTTGCAGACTTCAGTAATCATCATCACACACTCTTCATCTCCCATGTCAGAAGTCAACATCTTCTTCAAACACCTCTTCATCACTGGGTTGTTGTTGATAGCATCCATCAATGGCAATGGAAGAGTGAGCTTGCTCAACATATCCATATATTTAGCCTTGAACCATTCAAACTTGGACTGCTTCGGGTTTCTCGGGAAAGGTACCTTGGGTTTATACACCTTCCCAACAGCAACATGAGCCTTTTTCACATTATCATACTCTGTCCGCGAAGGGTGTCGGTCGACACTAGGTTGGTGTCGGTCCACATCGATCGATTCTCCATTGTTATCGACTTCATAATTGCCCTCGGTCGATTTTTGTTCATCACAAGCACTCGAAGAGTTGGGTGTCGGTCGACATTGGGTGTCAGCATCGGTCGACGCTCGTCTTTCGGCTTCAATTTCTTCATCCAATTCCTCTAACTCCTCGAGTTCCTCAGCACTCACTTGCCTGTTGGGGATAGTTTGTAGCTTTTTCCCACTCCTTAGTGATATTGCATTGCAGTGATGCTTAGGATTGGTTTATGTACTTCCAGGAAGGAATCCGGCTTGCCTCTTAATAGGTCCAGCAGTTTGAGCAACCTGAGTATCCAACTGCTTCATATGTGTGCTCAAAGACTCAAACTTCTCGTTCGGATCAGTGTAGATGGCATCCATCTTCTTGTTGAAGTCCACAGTAGTCTTGGTCCCCTCAAGTATCTGCTCCATCATAGCTTCCAACTTGCTCTCATGAGCATTAGCAACAGGAGGAGTCTGATATGAAGATGATCCATAGGTCCTCTGATAGGAGTTGTTCTGCTGAAAAGGTTTTTGGAGACCAGCATTCTGACCATATCCAGAAGAGTTTTGATTGCTTGTGAAATCACTCTTCTGACCACCAGTGTAGAACTTGTTACCTTGCTGATTTACAAACATGTTTCCCTGAAATCCAGATCGACCGATGTAGTTCACATCCTCTTCTTGGCAGCCATCTTCAGGTTCAAACTCTTCAACCACTTGAGAAAAGTGGACAGCCTTCTTCCCAATCAGCAAACAATGAACAGTGTCCAGCTTATTCTTCATCTCAGCAGTCTGAAAGTTATCAAATTTTCCACCAGACTCTTTTCTCTTCCTTGTTGGAATTGTGTCCAGTAATCTCGGTACTGTCTCTAGAAAGTAAGAGTATGTCAATGATCAGACATAAGTCATATAATACTGGGGGTCATGATGGCTTGCTAGAGTCCGCTCATGATCTATAAGTCTTGAACTTATTGCCTTTATTATATGATCCCATATGGGTCACACGCCTAAGCTAACAGGAAAATGTGTAGGAACGGTTTAGCAGAAGTACGGTAAAAGTGCTAGGCATTTACTGTACTTAGAGAGAATAAAACGGTTTGGCCACTGTGTGTCGATCGATACACAAGGTGTGTCGGTCGACACAGTGCGCGAATGCCGTCGAGTTAATTGGTGTTTGGGCCAAATGGCCCAAACGGAACCGGACAAGTTTTATGAGATAAAACTCGAGTTCAGAACAATTAACCCTAGCCTCTCAGCCGAAAACTCTCTCTCTCTCTGTGCCGAGTTCCTTGTGGTCTAGCAGCCGTTTTCTGTGATCGCGTGTGTGAACCTTTGGAGGATTCATCTCTCGGTGTTTCTCTGATCTCTGACCTGTTCTATCTCCTTCCGCTACAACAAACAGGTAAAAGGTGAGATCATCAATTGTTTCTATTCGAGAAGAACCTAGATCAGCATGTTTAGGATGATATGAATCAGAGAATTGAATCAGGATCAACTAAACAATCCTTCAGTGGTATCAGAGCCAGGTTCTGGTTTTTCTTGTTTAGATTCATGTTTAGGATTGTTTTCTTGTTTAAAAGTGTTTTGAATCAACTACTGATAAGAGAAATCACTTAAGCAACAAGGAATTGAAACCTAAACACACATAAAATCGCAGAAACCAAGCTATATGATTTGGTAGAATGCGATTTTCAAAAGTCAGTATCGACTGCGATCGCATGGATCGATCGATACGATCGCATGGATCGGTCGATACAGTCTATCGGCTAACCCTGTTAACACGTGAAAGCATCGATCGATGCAGGATCGATGCAGGTTCGATGATGGTGCATCGACCGATGCGGTTGGTGCATCGATCGACACGGTTAGGGTTTTGGCTCGGTTCCGTGCATGCGTGAGAGCATCGATCGATACAGGATCGATGCACGATCGATGCAGGATCGATGCTGAGAGCATCGACCGATGCGGTTGATGGATCGATCGACACGGTTGGTTCATCGATCGACATGGTTGGTTTAAGGCTCGGTTTAATATTTTGATTAAAATTAAACGTCACGGTTTAATAAACAGATTTAATAATTTTATTAAGTCTGGTTAAACCGGGATAAGAAATCCAAAGTCGAAAAATTGGATTTTGTGCCTAAACCAGGATTTTCTAATTTGATTTGGTTGGACCAAATAAATTGAGAAAATCCGGTTTAGTAAATAACCGGTTGACAATTGTGGTCATCGTAGTAATTAAAATTTGGTTAGACCAATTTTAATGAACCAGACCGGTTATGTCATTTAATTGGACAATTGGGTCATGTCTTGGACATGGACCAATTCTTGGGCCTCGGGCCAAGAAGTTAAAACAATTGGGCCAATTATTTGAGTCTTTCTTCAGATTAATTTAAAATTTATTTTATAAAGAATATAAATCGATTTTAAATTAAAGTTTCCGATATTTTGAAATTAGAAAGTTTCTTAATTTATAGAAGTTTCTAGATTTGCATGATTCGGATTTTAAGAAATTTCTAAAGTTAGAAAGTTTCCGTTTTTAGAAAGTTTCCAATTTTAGAAAGTTTCCAAAAATAGTAGGATTCCAAAAATGGAAAGTTTCCCGAAATAGTAATATTCTATTTTGGGAATGAATTTTTTTAAATAAACCTACGAACCTCAAATAATATCAAGCGTTGGATGTCTTGTCCATTCTATGTCAGCTGTCGAAGCCCATTCAATTGTATTCATGGCCTTACAGTGTGAGGGTGTCTGCTTTTGCGTGGATAAGACGGTTTGTGATTCATAAATGTCATTGGGAGTCCCAGACATTAATGATTACATGACTGTATAGTCTGGTTTTCTTGACTGGGCCATCGGGAGTCCCGGGCCTTGAGACATCAGAGTGGATTGGGCCTCGGGCCCAGATTCACAACCAAGAGTTATATCACGGATATAATTAGCCGATATAGGGCTTACCGATATAAGCTAAGGTTTGGTGACGGCCAGTGGCCCACTTTAATCTTAGTTATATGTGGATCTTGGAATCATTATATTCTATTGAGGGTAACTTATGTTATTGAATATAATGCGTGATTAATCATATTAAATTTAATACGAGATTAATCATATTGAACATTTTAACTAATAACCTTTTATCTATATATTTCAGCTATGACTACTACAAGCACACAAAACACATTCTCAATCCGGTCTGTTCTCGAGAAGGAGAAGCTGACTGGAACGAACTTCCTGACGTGGTCAAGGAACTTGAGGCTGGTCCTCAAGCAGGAGAAGAAGGATTATGTCCTTCGTGATCCTCTCCCCGAGAGGCCTCCTGCCAATGCCGCCAGGACTCTGCATAATGCTTGGGAAAAGCATTCGTCAGATGAAAATGATGCCTATTGCCTGATGTTGGTGACAATGACTCCTGAGCTGCAAAAACAGTTCGAGAGTGTATTGTCACCCATCGAGATAATGGCAAGCCTGAAATCGCTTTTTCAGGAGCAGGCTAGGACTGAGAGGTTTCAAACAGTTAAGAACCTCTTGGACTGCAAGTTGGCTGCGAATGCGGCAGTGAGTCCTCATGTCTTGAAGATGATGGGTTATCTCGATCATCTTCAGAAACTCGACTGCCCAATCAGCCAGGAACTTGCCTGCGACATCATTTTGCAGTCATTACCTGCAAGCTATGATCAGTTCATTCTGAACTTTAACATGCATGGCTTGAGTAAGACATTGCCTGAGCTTCACGGAATGCTCAAGACTGCGGAGCCCAATTTGAGGAAAACCGCCAAGGACCCCAATGTGCTTATGGTGCAGAAGGGCAAGGGGTTTAAGAAATCCTCTGCTAAGGATAAGGGAAAGGCCAAGGCTGTCCAAGTCGCGGACAAGGACACGCCAAAGCCCAAGCCCAAGTCCAAGGCTGGGCCAACTGACATATGCAGGTTCTGTAAAGAACCAGGGCATTGGAGGAGAGAATGTAAGAAATTCCAGGAAGGTCTAAAGGAATTGAAGAAGAAGACTTTTGAGACTTCTTCAACAGGTATTTTTGTTATAGAAGTTAATACAACTACTTCTGATAATACCTCATGGGTTATGGATACTGGTTGTGGGGCTCATATTTGTACTAATATGCAGGCACTCAGCAACAGTAGAAGGCTGAAGCAAGGACAAGTGGAGCTACGAGTTGGGAATGGAGCGAAAGTTCCAGCACTAGCTGTAGGCACTTACTTGTTGTCTTTACCTTCGGGATTGATTTTAGAACTCAATAATTGTTATTTTGTACCTGCTATAAGCAGAAATATTATTTCAATTTCTTTGTTGGATTTGGAAGGTTATGATTTTTCAGTTAAGAATAAATTATGTTCCTTCAATCGCAACAATTTGTTCTATGGTTCTGCCCCTCTTATGAATGGGCTTTACATACTAGATCAATCCGCGCCAATTTATAACATTAATACCAAACGGTTCAAACCTAATGAGGAGAACCGAACGTTTCTATGGCATTGTCGTTTAGGGCACATCAGCGAGAAACGCATCAAGAGGCTCCATTCAAATGGACTTCTTGGCTCATTTGACTTTGAGTCATGTGAGAAATGCGAATCCTGCATGATGGGCAAAATGACACGGGCCCCCTTTAATAAACCTAACGAGAGGGCCAGTGACGTATTGGGCCTGATACACACTGATGTGTGTGGCCCAATGTCCACAAATGCAAGAGGAAACTATCAGTACTTCATTACCTTTACTGATGATTTCAGTAGGTATGGATATGTTTATTTAATGAAACATAAGTCTGAATCTTTTGAGAAGTTCAGAGAATTCCAAAATGAAGTACAGAACCAACTTGGCAAAAGCATTAAGGCTCTTCGGTCCGACCGAGGAGGAGAATACTTAAGCCAAGAATTCAGTGATTATCTGAGAGAGTGTGGGATCGTATCCCAACTCACTCCTTCTGGAACACCTCAATGGAATGGTGTGTCTGAAAGGAGAAATCGGACCTTATTGGATATGGTTCGATCTATGATGAGTCACACAGACCTTCCAATATCCCTTTGGGGATATGCTCTGCTAACAGCAGTGTTCACTCTAAATAGGGCGCCATCGAAAGCAGTAGCAAAGACACCATATGAATTATGGACTGGAGAAGCTCCAGTGCTGTCTTATCTCAGAATTTGGGGTTGTGAAGCCTATGTCAAGAGATTGATCTCAGACAAGCTTACACCAAAATCTGACAAATGCTACTTCATTGGTTATCCACGGGAAACCAAGGCTTATTACTTCTATCTACGTTCTGAGAACAAGATCTTTGTTGCCCGGGATTGTAACTTTCTTGAGAGGGAGTTTCTCTCTAAGAAAGACAGTGGGAGTAAGGTACTGCTTGAAGAAATTCAAGATGAACAGGATACTGCTCAACCTAATGAGGAAGAGCAGCAGGAGGACCTACAAGAAATTGTAGAGCCTGAACCTGTAGTACCTGAAGTTCGAAGATCCGGGAGGATCCGTCACGAACCCGAGAGATATCAAGGATTCCTCGTGACTGACTGTCATGATCTTCTGATCATTGATGGTGATGAACCATCGAACTTCAATCAAGCCATGATGGGCCCAGATTCCTCTAAGTGGCGCAAGGCCACTGATTCCGAAATGGACTCCATGTCGGTCAACCAAGTGTTTTCGTTGGTTGACTTACCCGCTGGTGTAAAAGCCATCGAGTGCAAATGGATCTTCAAGAAGAAGATTGACGTGGATGGAAATGTCCAGATTTATAAAGCCAGGTTGGTGGTAAAAGGTTTCAGACAAGTTCACGGTGTGGATTACGATGAAACCTATTCACCAGTGGCTATGATGAAATCTATTCGGATTCTACTAGCAACTGCAGCTTTTCATGATTATGAAATTTGGCAGATGGACGTGAAAACCGCCTTCCTGAATGGTATTCTGGAAGAGGATGTGTATATGACACAACCTGACGGTTACATAGATCCAAAGAATGCTGGAAAAGTATGCAAGCTTCATAAATCCATTTATGGATTGAAGCAAGCATCGAGGAGCTGGAATCTTCGTTTTGATGAAGCGATCAAGCAATTTGACTTCATCAGAAACGAAGAAGAACAATGCGTGTATAAGAAATCTAGTGGGAGCAAGATTGTATTTCTTATTCTGTATGTCGATGACATACTGCTTCTCGGAAACGACGTTCCAATGCTGAAGTCCGTAAAGGACTGGCTTGGAAGTTGTTTTTCCATGAAAGACATGGGTGAAGCCGCATACGTTCTTGGAATCAGGATCTACCGGGATAGATCTAGAAGGCTGATTGGCTTGTGTCAAGATTCATACATTGACAAAGTCCTACAAAGATTCAGCATGAAGGATTCCAAGAAGGGCTTCACGCCAATGGTACATGGCACAACGCTAAGCAAGAAGCAGAGCCCTACGACGGCTGCTGAGCTTGAGCGCATGAAGAATATTCCTTATGCATCTGCAATAGGATCTGTCATGTATGCCATGATCTGTACTCGTCCTGATGTTGCTTATGCATTGAGCATGACGAGTAGATACCAGTCAAATCCAGGTGAAAACCATTGGATTGCCGTAAAGAATATCCTGAAGTATCTAAGACATACTAAGGATAAGTTCTTAGTGTACGGTGGAAGTGATGTGCTTAAAGTCAGTGGATTCACGGACGCAAGTTTCCAGACAGACCAAGATGATTTCCGGTCACAGTCCGGTTATATCTTTTGTCTGAATGGCGGTGCAATCAGTTGGAGAAGCTCCAAGCAAGACACCGTTGCAGATTCCACTACAGAAGCTGAATATATCGCCGCCTCAGAAGCTGCGAAGGAAGCTGTTTGGATACGAAAGTTCATTATTGAATTAGGTGTGATACCAGATGCGGCTGAGCCTCTGGCACTGTTTTGTGACAACAATGGTGCTATAGCTCAGGCAAAGGAACCAAGATCACACCAGAAATCCAAGCATGTTCTAAGAAGATTTCACTTGATACGTGACATCATTAATAGAAAGGAAGTCAAGATCAGCCGAGTTCAGACAGATGATAACGTCGCTGATCCATTGACAAAGCCACTCCCAAGGCCTAAGCTCGAGTTTCTGACTGAAGCTGTAGGCATTAGAAACATTGAAATGTAATCTAAGTTTGAGTGGGAGTTTGAGGGCTTTGTTTAGTTATTTGATATGTTCTTGTAAAACATTTTATGTTTAATGAAATTATTATTTCAGGATTATTTTAACTGTGATGAAATAATCGTTCCAAAATGATATGAACCATTTTATAGGTCATCGAAGTAAATGACTTGATCTTGAGTCATCGAAGTCATTTAGCTTGATCATGAGACCCTATATTTGATAGATGTTTTATATCATCCCGTCCCTAGTCGAAGGTTGTTGAAATTGGAACACCAACAACCGTGTGAGACTGGATTGGTACGTGACTTATGACAAAGTCTCAGTGTGTCATAGATGCGCGGCATCAAAGTCAGTACATAGGTGTATGTTTGGGAACGTACGACCGGACAAGACCCGCTTATAAGAACTCTTCAGGATATTTATATCTGTGTCATAAGAGATTCTTACTACGACTATAGAGTATAGTCCTTAGACCTGAGTTCGCATGCATGTGACTGCACATGGACTGATGCTCTTTGATCATTGTCTAACGCTATCGTTCTGCGATAGTTATAAGGACCTTGTTTTGGTACATTATGAAATGAGTAGTTTACAGTGATGGAACAAGACGGAATTTGTCCCTCCAATATAAATGGAGTGAATATCTCTAGGCCAATCGGAGATTTGAATACTGGAAAATGCATGGCCATGCTCAAACGGACTGTCCCGAGTCGTTTGGATTGTCAGTATCGAATCAGAGTCCGATGAACAAGATTAGGCTTTATAAGGATGACACCAATCTTGCCTTATGACTAATCGAGATATTGTGACAAAAGGATTATGAATACAGAGATTCCAGTACAAGTGGGAGATTGTTGGAATTGTGTCCAGTAATCTCGGTACTGTCTCTAGAAAGTAAGAGTATGTCAATGATCAGACATAAGTCATATAATACTGGGGGTCATGATGGCTTGCTAGAGTCCGCTCATGATCTATAAGTCTTGAACTTATTGCCTTTATTATATGATCCCATATGGGTCACACGCCTAAGCTAACAGGAAAATGTGTAGGAACGGTTTAGCAGAAGTACGGTAAAAGTGCTAGGCATTTACTGTACTTAGAGAGAATAAAACGGTTTGGCCACTGTGTGTCGATCGATACACAAGGTGTGTCGGTCGACACAGTGCGCGAATGCCGTCGAGTTAATTGGTGTTTGGGCCAAATGGCCCAAACGGAACCGGACAAGTTTTATGAGATAAAACTCGAGTTCAGAACAATTAACCCTAGCCTCTCAGCCGAAAACTCTCTCTCTCTCTGTGCCGAGTTCCTTGTGGTCTAGCAGCCGTTTTCTGTGATCGCGTGTGTGAACCTTTGGAGGATTCATCTCTCGGTGTTTCTCTGATCTCTGACCTGTTCTATCTCCTTCCGCTGCAACAAACAGGTAAAAGGTGAGATCATCAATTGTTTCTATTCGAGAAGAACCTAGATCAGCATGTTTAGGATGATATGAATCAGAGAATTGAATCAGGATCAACTAAACAATCCTTCATTCCTATCAACATTCTTAGTGTTGTTGCTGCTCAGCAAGTTCTCAATTAATATCCTGGCCTGCTCTAGAGTCTTTGTGTTGAAATTGCCATTGGTGGCAGCATCCAACGCAGACTGGTACCAAAGATCCACTCCTCTGAAGAAAATGCCCAGCAGCTGAACTTCAGAGAATCCATGATGAACACAGTCTCGTTGGTACATCTTAAACCTGACCCAGGCTGCTTTAAGAGGCTCTGTAGGTCCCTAGTGAATGTCAGAAGGTCCTGTCTAAGCTGATCAGAGCGAACATCATCGTAGAAATGCCTCAAGAACCCTCTCTTCACTGCATCCCAAGTGGTTAGCTTCCCAGGTGGAAGTTGCTTAAGCTAAGCTGCAGCCTCTCCAGCGAGAGAATATGGGAAGAGTTTGAGATGCAGAAAGTCATAACCCACTCCATTGTGCTTCATCCCAGTGAAGAAGGCTTCAAAATCCTCAATGTGATCCATTGTCTGCTCATGGGGAAGTCCATGGAAAGGGTGTTGCCTCACAAGTGCATAATATGCAGTCTTAAGTTCGAACTCATTCCTTTCAAATGGAGGAGGCACAATCGCAAACCGGTTGGCGTAGAACTCATCAGGCCTGTTGTAGTCATCAAGAGTCCTCTCTGGTGGAGGATTAGCAAGCTGTTGCTCAGGTTCAGGGATCACATTCCCTTGGGCATCAATTCTTTGTCCCTGAGCATTGTAGGCATTATTTTACGGGTCTCTCAGAACACCTTCAGCATCCTGAATCAAAATCAATCGATGCATCATCCTTGAAGTTCTCCGAGCTTTTCTGTTTGTTCTGTCAAGTCTAGCAAGCTCCTCAAGTCTGAGGTTCAAAAGCTCTTCGTTCGGGTTGCTCCTGGTATGACGATTATGCATACACTGATCTCAAAGGCGAAATCCGTGATTGGTGCCGAGCGACACTGATTGATGTCGGCTGACTCTGAGTGTATCTGTCGATTCCTGCAGCAACAAAACAAGCAAGACAAGAGAAAATTTCAGTAACAATGGAAATAAAAACGACTTAGTCTAAATTCTAGAACAAAATCTATTGGCGAACTCAAATGAGTCCCCGGCAACGGCGCCAAAAACTTGATAAGTCAAGAAAAAATCCCTATTCTACTGCAAGTGTACAGTTATGTGATTGTAGTATAAGGAGTATCGTATCCACAAGGACTCAAGTTTCACGCAATAGATTATATGCTTTCAAACTTAGCTAAATCAATCAAGAGAAAACAGAAGACAATGCAAGTAAATTAAAGGTTTGTTTCAATGGGAGAAAAGCGCTAGACTCAGGGTGTTCTCAGGAAATCATGCAATGTAGACACTTAGCTAATCATGATTCATGTTAAGCACAGGTTCAAGAACTAGAATCACAATGCACAGTAATTCAGCTCTTGCTGCAATTACTATCTATGTCTAGCAACCTAACAATTTAAATCTCTTTGCAATCTTAGAGTTCTAGACAAGCATTAATATCAAGTTCTTAAGTTCACAATTCTACTAAACCAAATCTCTTTGCATCTAGTCAAATTACTCACACTAAGTTCTTTCAGATTATAATTCACACTCTCGTACCAAATTAACAATCTAAGATCTAAACCCTAGGTGATCAGTCCATAATTCAGTATTAATCTCAACTTAGGTGATGAACATATAGATTTAGAATCCTTATCATTCAATGATCTAACAAAGCATGAAATCCCTATGAGAATCCCTAAATCTAACTAAGGTTACTACTCACACATTATATCAAATGAACAACACATGCTTGAATAGAAAATAAGACTGAATAGATAAAGACAGGGGTTCGAAATCCTTCTCTCAAAGGTTACAAGTCGCAAGAACAACCCCAAGCTAGAATCTCTCCATCAAGCAAGAACAAAGAACAATATAAGAGTTACTGCTCTCAAAAACCTAATTAAAAACCACTAAACACGTTCTGGGGCTAAATTAGAATTAGGAAAAACTTCTGGACAACTTTGCAATTCTTCAAAAGATGTCTTAATTTGGCGCATGTCTCTGTCGCCCTCAGTGTCGACCGACACTAAGGTGAGTGTCGGTGACATCACCTCGTGGTCGAGACTCTCACTTCAGCTCGTTGCACAAATCACCAGAAACGTCCCAAAACTCTGATCTTTGCTCCAAACACAAGCTTACCTATAAAGGACTTAATAGACTCGAAAAACCAGGTTAAAGACTCAATATATACAATTATATCATGGTTGAAAACCTAGAAAAACCATGACATATCAACTAGCTAAAAAGTTAACAATGCGGAGTTCGTCCGCAAAAGAAAAGTCTAAAAAGTCGTCGCCTTAGGACCGAGAACATGTTAACACTACGATCAAGACTATAAAAATTACAAGGAAGAAAATAGCAAGGCTTCATACCCTTAACAAGCTCGTCAACCACAAGATTGTTAGCAAGATCGTAAGCAGCACAACCGACCATGGAACAAATATTTCAGAACAGCGATCAAGATATGCTTTTCTGTGATTTTCACCAACGAACAGGGAACGAAAACTCTGAATGCAAACTTGCAGTCCACTCTGTTCAACGAGTACAAAAGGGGAGGAATGAATGCGACAAGCGGAAATACACCCTCAACGACTACCAAGCACCGAGAAGTTCATCGTCAGCCAAAGAGTTTAGGAGAACGCTTCAAAATTTCCCAGAGAAAATTAGATAAGAAGAAATACCGATGAGATATCGAGAAGCAGAGAAAAGAAACGCCAACATGGAACCTCCGAAGAGATCCCGATAAAGGCATGAGAAATATTGAACACCTCCTCCGAGGAGGCATATAAATATGGTTATGGGTGGATTCCCAGCGTGAAATTATTTAGTATGATCAATCAAGGAATATTTAGTATTGTCAAGTTCGTCGTCATTGACCGACCAGCCACCTACAACGTAATATTGGGAACACCATGGATACATGCGATGAAGACAATTCCTTTGACTTACCATCAATGTGCTAAGTTTCCAACTCCAAGTGGTATCAAAGACTCTCGAGAACCTGCTTCCAAATTGAGCATAAGCTGCACCACATGGTGGACCTCACCGAGACGCAGTGGTGCAAGTCAACACCAATCTCAGCTAATAAGAGAGGTGTGTAGGGATCGGTGACGATCTGCAAAAATACTTGAAGGATCATCTTATTTGTTTCCCTCCGAAGAAACACTATGACCTTCACATGGACGACCAGTGACATGACAAGAATAGATCCGTCCATCGCTTTCCACGAGCGCCATGTAGACCTAATGTTCAAACCTATTAAAACAAAAAAGGAGGAAGCTTGCCTACTCGCTTGGAGAGAGCTTATCTTTGAATCCAGTAAACTGCTCCCCCCCCCTTTATTCCAAACCACACTCTGCAATGTCCTTCTCCTCGGTATCATGCGAACAACATCCTCTGAGTTGCCTTATGAATATCTCCTACCACCGCCCATGTCCATTAGGGTCGGTCGCCAACTGATGAGAGGGTTTACAATTCAAGCTTCCATTGCTAAGAAGAACTCCACCTCGACATTCGTTTTACCACTTGAGTCGAACGAGTTCCAGCTATCCTTGAGACTGATCATTATTGACGCTTAGCATTATGACAAAGGAAATTACCAATGTCATAGCTAATGCTTCCAACATTTAGAAACATCATTCATCCTTCGAGTGGTTCTTAGACTTGAACGAGATGATCCGCATCCAATCCAATTCTCCTCAACGGTTTCCGTTGCCATGCCACAGTGCATCATCCACTTCCAAATGGATTATCTTCGACGGTTTTCCATTACCGTGCACAATGGCGTTGACTGTCGTACAAGCAGATATCCTTGCTTATCCTTGGTGAACGATGAGACGAACCATGTCCTACCTGGCATGTGGGGAACGACTCACCACGCTTCCGCTGAATTCTGATTCCTAAACCGGCTTCCGATTTGACTTCCACTCAAGGTTCCTTACCTTGTGATCCAGATGTGGTGCTTTTCAAACACCATCCTTTGGGTTTCCTTCCCCGTGTGAACCTGCCCTCCTTTTCTGTACCTTGCAGCTTCTTGCCAATCCGCCATAGTGTTTTACTAATACTCTTCCGTTGGATTTCCATCTCTGATAACCTGATTTTTCCGCGTGCGCTTGCAAAAAACCAAGGTCAAGCTGACTAGGCTTTTCTAAATGCCACAACGCCACTTTCCCAATTGCTTTTGCGGTCTCCTCTTCCTCGTGAAAAACTCCATAGCTGCTCTGGTAACACACCAAGAGCTCCAAGGTAGACCGTTTCCTTTCCGGTTCCACCGTCGAATCTCGAGCCCGCCATACCACGAAGATCTCCTCCAGCTCCCAGCTTGGGCAGTCTTCCAACGAGCCATCTATAACTCATTGAAGGTGATGTCACGAATCTAATTCCAATGTTCCATACTTGGAATAGATTCGGACAACCTCATATTGTTCATTGTGCACCAAACGCCACGAACAGCTCCTGCCGCTTATTCGAATTGGAACACCGCCACTTCCAAACGGCCTGCTAACGGCCTCCTTGCAATCCGGTCTTTCCATTGACCTCTTGCAACTCTTGCAGCACTCCTTGCAGCTCCTACAATGCTTCTAGCACCACTCCCACCCTAGCCTCTGGCCTGAATGTCTCCACATCCTTATCTCCTTAGCACGCTTGGTTAACCAACACTCTGAACAAACACCAATCCCAGCACCCACCCCAACAATATCCACTACCTTTTAGGCGGGCGCTGCAACATATATCTCAACATACACCTCAACGGCACACATTACAACGTACATCCCATCACGCATCTTACGAGCAGTAACACCACTAAGGACTAAGGGAACTGACCAAAACCTGCAAGAAAATCTAGCTAGACTAGGACCAATGCGGAGAATAATCGGTAATACAATTGGTGCTTGAAAAAGCCTTTCGAAAAGTAACCGTTTCTAAACTTTCGCAAGCACATTAGAAAATTCTGAAAACATGTTTTTGGGAAAACAAAAAAAAAGATTATCCCCCATGAAGGCACTGGGGGACCTTAACCCAGGCTCTGATGCTAAATTGTAACACATGTTCCCCGACAAACCGGAAACACGGCATTAGGGCACCCGTCGAACCGAAATCATTCTGACCGGGCTACCTCCTCAATAAGTCCCAGGAATCTGTGCGCTTCTTTCGGTTTAAATCCACCAATAACATCGATCGATCGTCAATCCTGCATCCAGACCTGCGAGGGAAAAAGGAAGGAAAAGAAAAGAGACCTGAGTAATTGTTTCAAAATACCATTACCCAGTCAGGGCGGATTCAAGGAACCCGCAATCTGATAGGGTCAGGTTTTAATCCTATTCTACTGCAAGTGCACAGTTAAGTGATTGTAGTATATAGGGTATCGAATCCACAGATACTCTGGTTTCGATAGATTATGAACTGTAGAGATTTAAACTAAGAAGAAAGCAATGTGAAGTAAATTAAATAAAAGTGCGAGAAAGTAAACAAGTAGCAGATTATCGGTGGTGAAAGCAGTCAATTAAAGGCGCTAAGTCTAGCGCGTTCTCAGGAAATCAGACAAGCAGACATATCAATCAGTCAAGATCTAATTAAGCACAGTTCTAGAACTCAAATCACGGATATAGAATTAACCAAATTCCTTTGCGAGAATTCTCTAAGTCTAAGTGCAGCAATCCAAATTCCTTTGCAATTACTAACAGATTAAACCAGCATTAATTTCAAGTTCGATATGTTCACAATCAAACTAAACCAAATTCCTTTGCGAGAAGTTCAATTTCTCAACCTAAATAGTTCAGATTCTAAACCACACTTTCGTGTCGTATTTAGCAACCTAAGATCTAGATTCTAATTGATCAGGTTATAAGTAGCATTAAACTCGATTTAGATCGAAGAACATTCTATTCATGTGAATCCTTAACTGATTTAAACAAGTCTAGCAAGTCATGAAATCCTTAATGAGAAACCCTAAACCTAACTATGAATCTACTCAGACATGATTAATGAAACATAAATCATAGAATAAATAGATTGCATATAAGAAATTAAATAGATAAAGGGGTTCACAATCTTCTCCAAAATAGACGAAGTACAGGATTAGATCAGCACCAAAAGCTCTAAAAATCCCTTAGCTCTAAGTATGGAAGCGTATCAAAAGCGTATGTAAGCGTCAAGAAATAAAACACCAAAATCCTAATTATATAGGCTAAATCTCGGCTGGGGCTTTTTTGTAAATACTGGAAACTTCTGGGCCAAAGTGTAATATCTTCATTCTTCATTAAACCGCCGAGTTCGGCCCATCTCGCTAGTGTTTCGATCGATTCACAATAGTGTGTCGATCGATGCAGTCCTGCTTTCTGGACAGTGAGCTCAATCTCTCGGCCAAACACTCCAAAAATCTCCAATAAGCTCCAATATCTCCAATTCTGCTCCAAACCTGATTATATCTGTAATAGACTCTAAAAGAACATAAAAAGGCTCTAAAACACATTTATATCATGGTCTAAAACTAGTAAAAACCATGATATATCAACTCTCCCAAACTTAGCCTTTGCTTGCCCTCAAGCAAAACAGAGAACTAAAACATGGTGAAGAGGTTTGAAAACTCTTCAGAAACTCTTTTCATCCTAGAAGCAACAGCACTCAGATTCCCCTTAGTAAACCACTGAAAGAATCAATCACAAGACATCAAGACCAACATATACTTCCCCCCACACTTAGCAACTGTCCTAAGTAAACTCCACAATCACATTCAGGCATTCAAATTCTCCCTACTGACTTCTGCAAGTATTTAAGTGCGGTCTCACCGAAGGAGTATCGATCAAAGGCACATGGACTCTTACCTTATCAGCTCTAGACCACCATACTATCTTTCTCTAGTCCCTTTCTTCTCTTTTCCCTTCCTTAGCATTCTGATTTTTCCCCATTGGGTATCATTTTATTTT
Organism: Orychophragmus violaceus; assembly: GCA_030180135.1. NCBI lineage: Eukaryota > Viridiplantae > Streptophyta > Magnoliopsida > Brassicales > Brassicaceae > Orychophragmus > Orychophragmus violaceus. The sequence continues at coordinate 25,577,337 of CM058233.1, read as the reverse complement.
TTTTATCAGTGCTCTTCCCATTAAGGGGTGTACTTTGGACACATTCCATGGATGCACATGATATGAAAGTTGTAGCTACCACTTCCATGACCACTTCGGAGTTACTAACTCATCCTCAGTTTATTATCTTTTTTTTTTATGGAAGGGGAGAAGGGAACTAAATAGGACAGGTTTACAGGCTGTGTCAGAACTAACAAGGGAATCCGACACAAAGTATACCAAGCCCTTAGGTGAGAAATCTAAGTCAGTATTAAGTTTGAAGTCAGTAAAAGGATCCTCTGATACCTGAAGTGATGTGGGTGTCCTTAGTAGGCTGATCTATGTCTGGGTTTTCTAATAGTCAGAGATAATCTGCAGTTTCATCCCAATGGTTACTTAAGTTCCTGCAAGTGCTGCTAATCTTCTCAAAAAATCATTGTTTCTTACTTAAACTGATTTTGACTCAATACAACAAATTTTGAAAAATTTAACTGACTCTAAGAAAACAAAAGAAAGAAGTTAGTAGAACCTCCCCCACACTTAAGACACACTGTCCCCAGTAGTGTCAAGCGAAGGATTGGCAAAAAGAAAGAAAAATTTGTTTAAGGAATGGTTGAGTTCTGTCGGATTTTTACCTTTGTCGCTCAAGCATCGATCGTTGCACTAGGTGCACCGACCGTTGCTGTGCGATTTTCGTGTATGATCGATCGTTGCTCAGGACCGCAACGATCGCTGGAATGCGATTTCGATCGTGTTGTGACGATCGACACAGTGGTGTGTCGATCGACGGACTGCGATTACTCTGAGACCTGCAGACAAAAACTCACCAAAACCAGAAACAAAACGTAAAATCCTACAAAAACATCAAAATTAAAATTCAAAAACGAAAACAGTGGGTTGCCTCCCACTCAGCGCTCTTTTAACGTCAATAGCTTGACGTTTCAGCTGATCTAGGTAGAGGGTGCATCATCCAGAGGCAGAATATGACCTCCTGGAATCTCGGCCTTAGCCTAATAATGTTTCACCCTCTGTCCATTCACAGTGAATTCATTACCTTCCTTGCTGGTTAGAACGACAGCTCCATATGGACGCACCTCTTTGATCGTGAAAGGACCGGACCACCTTGATTTCAGCTTACCTGGAAACAAATGCAGACGAGAGTTATACAAAAGTACCTGATCATTAGGCTCAAATTGTCTAGAGACAATCTTCTTGTCATGATAAGCCTTAGTTCTCTCCTTGTACAGCTTTGAGTTCTCATAAGCAAAATGTCTAATCTCATCCAACTCTTTAAGCTGCACCAATCTCCTCTCTGCAGCAGATTTAAGATCAAAGTTCATCTGCTTTACAGCCCATGCTACTTTGTGCTCAAGTTCCACCGGCAGATGACATGCTTTTCCATATAGCAGATGAAACGGAGTGGTCCCAAGTGGTGTGTTGAATGCTGTCCGGTAGGCCCATAATGCATCATCCAGCTTTGCTGGCCAATCCTTTCACGTTTTCCCCACAGTCTTCTCCAGGATCTCCTTGATTTGCCTGTTAGAGATTTCAACTTGTCCACTAGTCTGAGGGTGATAAGGAGTAGCAACCCGGTGATGAACTCCATGCTTCCTTAGTAGCTTCTCGAAGACCTTATTAATAAAGTGAGATCCTCCATCGCTAATTACTATCCGAGGTACTCCAAATCTAGGGAATATGATGGTCTTAAACAGCTTAATGACCACCGAAGAATCATTGGTTGGACTAGCTATTGCTTCCACCCATTTAGACACATAGTCCACATCAACCAAGATGAACTTATTCCCATAGGATGAGGGAAAAGGACCCATGAAATCTATGCCCCAACAATCGAAAACCTCAACTTCCATAATGAAGTTCTGAGGCATCTCATGCTTCTTGCTGATCTTCCCTCTCCTCTGACAGGCATCACATTGAGAGATGAAAGAATGAGTGTCTCTAAACATTGTAGGCCACCAGAAACCTGCTTGCAGAACTTTAGACACAGTCTTGAATGTAGAAAATGTCCAGCATAATCTGATCCATGACAATGGAATAGGATGTCTGGAACCTCTGATTCGGCAACGCATCTCCTGTAAAGACCATCTGAACAGTGCTTATAGAGATAAGGCTAATCCCAGTAGTATCGTCTAAGCTCCCTAAAGAACTTCTTTTTTGCATAACCTTTTAAATCATCTGGTTCAGTCTCAGCAGCAAGGTAATTAGCTATATCTGCATACCAGGGTCGATCAGTGGTTGCTACAGCAGCAATTTCGAAATCATAGTTCCCAATTCGGATCCTTAAAGATTTTGGGTTCGTATCAGGTCTGCATCGACCGTTGCATGAGCATGTGTCGATCGTTGCTTCCCCGATACTTGCATTGACCGTTGCCAATGTGGCATCGATCGACACTGAGCGATTGTCCCGACAGTTCTGCAACTCTCTGCCCAAATCCGTCTGAAACACTGTACTGACCATATTGACGTTCTCCTCAGGAAAATAATCATTGATTGGCACGTCTTCCTCAACCAGCATCCTTGAAAGGTGATCAGCAACTCCATTCTCAACCCCCTTCTTGTCCCTCACTTCAATGTCAAACTCCTGAAGCAGCATAATCCATCTCAACAATCTTGGTTTAGCATCCTTCTTCTGTATCAGATACTTCAGGGCCGAATGATCAGTATGCACAATTACCTTGGAGCCAACAAGATAGGGGCGGAATTTATCAAATGCAAAGACAACAGCCAACAGCTCTTTCTCTGTGGTGGCATAGTTTCTCTGCGCATCATCTAGTGTCCTACTAGCATAATAGATAGCATGAAGCTTTCTATCCTTCTGCTGCCCCAGAACAGCTCCTACAGCATAGTCACTTGCATCACACATAACCTCAAAAGGTAGATTCCAATCCGGTGGCTGAACTATCGGAGCACTCACTAATGCCTGCTTGATTTGTTCAAATGCAGTCTGACAATCTGCATTGAATTCAAATTTGGTATCCTTACACATCAAAGCAGTTAGTGGCCTAGCAATCTTACAGAAGTCTTTGATGAACTGTCTATAGAAGTCAGCATGTCCAAGAAAGTTCTTATAAACTTAACTGAATCAGGTACCTGAAGGCTGGTCATAACCTCAATCTTGGCGCGGTCTACCTCGATCCCTGCTTCAGACACTCTATGTCCAAGTACAATATCATCTCTGACCATGAAATGACACTTTTCCCAGTTAAGGACCAAATGCTTTTCCTCACATCTAGTTAGCACTTTGCATAAATTATCTAAGCACTCATTGTAGGAAGGTCCATAAACTGAAAAATCATCCATAAATACCTCCATAAAGTCCTCAATCATGTCAACGAAGATGGACATCATGCATCTCTGAAAGGTGGCTAGCGCATTACAGATTCCAAAGGGCATCCTACGGTAAGCAAATGTACCATATGGGCAAGTGAAGGTGGTCTTTCCCTGATCCTCTGGGTGGATAGGAATCTGAAAGAAACCTGAGTATCCATCAAGGAAGCAATAGTAAGGGTGATTTGCTAACCTCTCCAGCATCTGATCAATGAAGGGCAAAGGGAAATGATCCTTCCTTGTTGCAGCATTGAGTTTCCTGTAATCTATGCACATCCTGTGTCCCGTCACAGTCCTAGTAGGGATCAGCTCATTCTTATCATTCTTCACTACTGTAACTCCGCCTTTCTTAGGCACTACATGGACTGGACTCACCCAATCACTGTCTGAAATAGGATAGATGATCCCAGCATCCAGGAGCTTCATAATCTCCTTCTTAACCACTTCCTGTAGATTAGGATTAAGCCTTCTCTGATGCTCTACAGATGTCTTAGACTCGTCCTCAAGATGTATCCGATGCATGCACAGCTCCGGAGAGATACCTGAAATGTCATCAAGAGAATAGCCAAGAGCTTTGCGATGCTTGCGCAGATTGCTTAGCAGTAAAGTGAGCTCTGCGTTGTTCAAACTAGCATTAACAATCACTGGATAAGTTGAATTCGGTCCAAGAAAGGTGTACCTTAGCCCGGATGGAAGTTGTTTTAGCTCAATCTTCGGAGCTTTTTCCTCTGCCCAGTCCCTGTCGACTTGTAACGACCGATGCTTAGTTGGTGTCGATCGTTGCATCGTCGCGTCTGATACCTGCATTACTGCTTCAACAGAATCCATCAGCCTTGCATATCGTCCTGTAGGTATTCCAGCTCCATTATAGAGGTAAGTAAAGCTCTTTCTAGTGGATCTTCAGCACGTGACTTGTGAAAGTATTCTGCAGCCAAATCACCTAGTGTGTCCATATAGAAGGTCTGTCCGTCGATGGTTGGTCTCTTCACCAGTTTGTCCATATCAAAACTCATCTTTAGATCACCCACATTCAGAATTATTCTATCTCCTTGGCAGTCAATCATCGCACCAGCAGTAGCTAAGAAAGGCCAGCCTAAAATCAGTGGATCCTTTGGTTCCTCTCATACTGCAGAACCACAAAATCAGTAGGTATCACACATTGGCCAATCATTATAGGTACATCCTCCAATAATCCTTCGGGAATTCTAATCGTTCTATCTGCCAAAACCAGTGATATCCTAGTGGGTATAAAATCAGTCATTCCGAGCCTCTTGGCAACTGAGAAAGGCATAAGATTCACACTGGAACCAAGAACACATAGGGACCTTTCGAACCTTTCTCTGTAGATAGCACAATCCAACACAAAGCTTCCTGGATCTTTCAACTTCTCAGGAATTCTGCCCTGAATTACTGCGCTACACACCTCGCTGATCATCATTACACTCTCCTCATTAGACCACTTTCCATCAATTAAATCCTTAAAAATCCTTAAATCCTTAAACTCTTGGCACTTTGCGTACTGCCTATCATTCTTAGCTTTTCTGGGATTCTTGGGATAAGGTACCTTAGACTTGTAAACCCTCTCGGTCGACTGTTTCGGTTTCTCTGGTCTTGAACTCTCTTCAGTCGCCTTGTGTCGATCGTCACTGGTGTTGTATCGATCGTTGCTAGGCGACTTTGTTATGACAGGTTCTTTGTTTTCACTTTGCATCGACCGTTTCTGAGTGGCGTCGATCGATGCATTGCGAATATCACGGATCTCATCTTCCAATTCTTCAATTTCCACGAGCTCTTCGACACTCAACTGCTTTTTCTGGCCAGCCATTAGCTCCTTACCACTTCTCAATGTTACTGCATTGCATTGATACTTGGGATTAGCATCAGTTCGCCATGGGAGATATCCATCTTCCCTCTGAGCATATCCAGCAGTTCTTGCAACTCTAGCGTCAAGCTCCTTCATGTGTGCGCTCAGGTGTTCAAACTTCTCGTTCAGATCCTCATAGACAGTACCTATCTTCTTATCGAGGTCTGCAGCATTCGTAGTCTGACCCTTCAGCAGCTGTTCCATCATTGCGTCCAATTTACTCTAATGAGCAGTAGCTACAGGAGGCGCTTGGTAAGAAGGTGATCCATAGGTTCTCTGAGTACCTTGATTAAAAGGTTTCTGAAAACCACTAGTCTGTCCAAAACTAGCTGAGTTCTGATTGCATGCGAAGGCACTCTTCTGTCCTCCATTGAAGAACCTGTTTCTCTGCTGATTACCAAATCTATTACCTTGGAAACCAGATCCTCCAATGTAATTCACATCTTCTTCCTGAGTGTCCTCCTCAGTCTGAATTACCTCAACATCTTGGGCAAAGTGGACAGCTTTCTTACCAGCTAGAAGATTACAAACTGTGTCCAGCTTAGATCTAATATCAGCAATCTCCGAATTCTCTACACTTCCACCAGATTTCTTTCTCCTCTCATCCATAGTCTTGCAACTGTTTCTGCTCACTAAGTTATCAATCAACTGCTTAGCTTGTGCAGGAGTCCTGGTGTTGAAATTTGCATTGCTGGAGTTATCCAGCGCAGACTGATATGGAAGATCTATCCCTCTGAAGAAGATACCTAGCAATGTGACCTCAGTGAATTCATGGTGTGGGCAGTCACGCTGGTACTTCTTGAATCTCATACATGCAGTCTTAAGAGGCTCAGTAGGACCTTGGGAAAATGTGAGTATGTCCTGTCTGGACTGATCAGAGCGTGCATCATCGTAGAAGTGACGCAGGAACTCACTCTTCAGGGCTGCCCAAGTATCAAACTGCCCAGGTGGCAGTTGCTTCAGCCATGCAGCAGCGTCTCCAGCGAGACTGTATGGAAAGAGCTTGAGAAACAGATAATCCTGGCAAACTCCATCATACTTCATGCCAGTGATTATATCCTCAAACTGATCAATGTGATCCATAGGCTGCTCCGTGGAATGACCATGGAAGGCATTTTGTCTCATCAGCGAGTAGTAGATGGTTTTGATCTCAAAATCATTCCTCTCAAAACCAGGCATCACAAGAGCTGACCGGTTGCATGAAACTCATCCGGTCTGTTGTAGTCAGCTAAAGTCCTCTCATGGACTATCTTCTGTCTATTTCGGTTCTGTCCTTGGCCTTGGTTCTGCGGCTGTGGCTCAGGTTCCTATACCTCAGGGATCTCACGTCCCTCAGCATCAATCCTATGCCCAGCAGCATTGTATGGATTGTTATCTCGGTCCCTCAGGGTACCTTGAGCATCAGGCATTATGATTACCTTTTGTACCACCATCCTTGCTCTTCTTTCTCTTCTGTTAGTCCTCTCTAGTCGTCCAAGTTCGTCAAGTCCGAGATTAACGAGGTTCAAGCTCTGATTACTTCTAGTTTCACGCGTCTGCATAAACTGTCTGTAATCGTCAAGCAATGATCGATGCTATCAGTGCAACGATCGATTCAATCTCAGAATCGCCTAGTGACGATCGACACAAAGGTGCAACGATCGACGCTATGCGAAATCGGTACCTGCGACAGAGAGAAAACAGAGAAAAATTAGTAACTAAAAACAAAAATAAAAACAAAAACAAAACGAAACAAAAACAATAAAAATCCTAGTAAAAACCCTAAGTTTGATCCTATCGAAGACTCTAAGAGTCCCCGACAACGGCGCCAAAAACTTGATAGGGTCAGGTTTTAATCTTATTCTACTGCAAGTGCACAGTTAAGTGATTGTAGTATATAGGGTATCGAATCCACAGAGACTCTGGTTTCGATAGATTATGAACTGTAGAGATTTAAACTAAGAAGAAAGCAATGTGAAGTAAATTAAATAAAAGTGCGAGAAAGTAAACAAGTAGCAGATTATTGGTGGTGAAAGCAGTCAATTAAAGGCGCTAAGTCTAGGGCGTTCTCAGGAAATCAGACAAGCAGACAAATCAATCAGTCAGGATCTAATTAAGCACAGTTCTAGAACTCAAATCACGGATATAGAATTAACCAAATTCCTTTGGGAGAATTCTCTAAGTCTAAGTGCAGCAATCCAAATTCCTTTGCAATTACTAACAAATTAAACCAGCATTAATTTCAAGTTCGATATGTTCACAATCAAAGTAAACCAAATTCCTTTGCGAGAAGTTCAATTTCTCAACCTAAATAGTTCAGATTCTAAACCACACTTTCGTGTCGTATTTAGCAACCTAAGATCTAGATTCTAATTGATCAGGTTAGAACTAGCATTAAACTCGATTTAGATCGAAGAACATTCTATTCATGTGAATCCTTAACTGATTTAAACAAGTCTAGCAAGTCATGAAATCCTTAATGAAAAACCCTAAACCTAACTATGAATCTACTCAGACATGATTAATGAAACACAAATCATAGAATAAATAGATTGCATATAAGAAATTAAATAGATAAAGGGGTTCGCAATCTTCTCCAAAATAGACGAAGTACATGATTAGATCAGCCCCAAAAGCTCTAAAAATCCCTTAGCTCTAAGTATGAAAGCGTATCAAAAGCGTATGTAAGCGTCAGTAAATAAAACACCAAAATCCTAATTATATAGGCTAAATCTCGGCTGGGGCTTCTTTGTAAATACTAGAAACTTCTGGGCCAAAGTGTAATATCTTCATTCTTCATTAAACCGCCGAGTTCGGCACATCTCGCTAGTGTGTCGATCGATGCACAATAGTGTGCCGATCGATGCAGTACTGCTTTCTGGACAGTGAGCTCAATCTCTCGGCCAAACACTCCAAAAATCTCCAATAAGCTCCAATATCTCTAATTCTGCTTCAAACCTGATTATACTTGTAATAGACTCTAAAAGAACATAAAAAGACTCTAAAACACACTTATATCATGGTCTAAAACTAGTAAAAACCATGATATATCACAATCTCGGCTTACGCCACACAACTACGAGACAAGTACCTAGCTAATAACACCTTTCACCCACGCCCGAAGGCTCAAACAAGCAACATACACAACTATCGCTCCCACAGAAACACAACACCACACCGTCGCACGGGCGACATCTCACATCACTCATTTGGGAAGGCGCGTCACACCTCCCCCGACGACCTTTAGAACATGTGCCTTTCCCTCTTCGGTCTCAGACACGTGCCCCTGCACAGAATCTTGTCACATGCGCCTAGCGCAATCAACTAAACAGACAAGCCTTCAAGCACAAGAAACGTTTTCAGTTTAAGCAATAATTTAGCGGTTCTATGTTCCGTCAATCACATAGAGCTCAACACTAAACCTAATTTAACTAGGAAAGACGCTATTAAGAGGGGACTCATGCCCGGAATTGAAATGAAGTAAGAACGTATCACGTTTGGTCCTCATATTGGCCAAAGAAGGGAAAAAGCGTAATTTAATAAACTCTGACGCCCAAACTGACTTCAGATCTGGAATGAGGACGGAAAAACAATCAATTTAGGCTTTCGTTTCGCTCGAATCGGGTTAAGGATGAACAAGCTATGGCTACTTAAAATTTGGTTGACTGAAAGTCAACGGTCAGGTCAAAGTCTAACGGTCAACCCGGTCAGCCCTGACCCAGACCCAACCCAGACTAAACCAGGCCTAATCCATAATCAGACCAATTACTCTAAACCGATCCTAAACCAAACTGAACCGGAAATTGATTTGAAATTGGATCAAACGGGAAATTGAAATCAAAATTAAACAAAACCGGAGTAAATCAGCCAAAATGGATTGAACCGGACCGAACCGACTAAACTGGGTCAACCGTACCGGTCAACGATCCAACCCGGTCAGCAGAGTTAACTCGGTCGCCAACGAGTCGACTCGGCGGTGGTCTGGTGGCGGCGAACGGTGGCTCTAGCGGTCGGCGGTGGCTCTAGCGGTCGGCGGCGGCGGCTCCGATCGCCGCCACCAGCTGGCTCCAGGCGGTGGCGGCGGCGGCTCCGGTGGAAATCCGGCTACGCGTGACGGAGGTGCGGCGGCGCGTGAGAAATCTGATTGTTTTCTCCCTGTGGTTGCGGGCGTGTATAGAGGGCTATGGAGGAGAAATTGACAGCCACGGCTTCGTCTCGTTGATAGGAACGCGGTGGTGGTTTCGGATTTCCCAGATTCATCACAGATAAAAAGATATGAAGCTTTTAGTTCTCAGATTTAAGAAAATCAAATCTGAAAAAGGGCTTACCGGATTTCTTTCGATTCTAGATGATGGAGGAGAACTAGATCTAGGTTTGGAGGGTGGTGGCTGCGACAGAATAGGAGGCGAGGTTTGCCGGAGTTCTCTTCTTCACATTTTCTAAGAGGTGGAGGCTCTTATTTATAGGGAGGAGACCTAGGGTTTCTGGAAAGGAAGATGGGCTTCGGGCTTTGGGCTGGGCCTTTCTCCTTCTTTTCATAATTTTTTTAAAAGGGCTGGGTTTGGGTCATTACAAATGGGATTGATGTCAAGTAAAATAAGCTTAGGGTTTCTTTCACTGTATAGAATTGATTGTTTGGGTATTTGATTTTGGATTGGATTTTCTCAATGGGTTATTATGTTTCTTTTTCTGTTTACCTGCAGCTAACTAGATATAATCTATTAAAATTGATAAATTGTTTGAATCAGTAAGAAGCAACTCAAATCGGATATGTTAGTGAGAAAACATGCACAACAAAGCGACATTGCTGCTAATTATGTAAAAGATGTTGGAGATGGAACTATAGCTTATCACGAGCCTTTTAACAACACCAACGCTAAGGTGACTTCACCTCCTAACGGGATAGCTGCATTATGGGGAATCGGAACCACACTCCAATCTTTCAGAACGGCGTTGGATTTGACAATGGAAATGGATTGTGGTCTGGTGAGCAAGGTTTTGCTATCGGTGGTGAGGAAAGACTAAGCCGCTTAAACGGTTATCTTTCTGAATTGGCTGCTGGGGCGTTCGTCTGCAGAATGAGTTTGTAATGAACCCTTGGTCTTGATTCTTATTAGCCACTGTTTTAACTGAAACCCGTTTGTTTTGCTTCCCTTTAAGGGTGGAGTTAAAAGAGTACACTTGATGGATGGTACTATCAGTGGAGTTCTATTGTTGGAACTTTTCTAAAAGATGGAATGGGGACTATGGTTGCTAGGTATACTCATTTTTGGGTCGTCATTCATGTATCAGCCCGGTTTATCGTTCTTGCAGTGCTATAATGACTGTTATGTTGCATTGTCAATAGCGATGTTTACGAAGGAACCCGAGATGCCAAAGTGAAAGATCTTGCAGGAATTAGACATATCATCAAACCTTTGGAGGAATCTTGGATCTTGGTTCGCACAACTGATGAGGAGGTTAAAGCCTTACATATTTTCCACATCTCATTTCTTTATCAGTTTATCATTGTTTGATCATTGAGTGCAGTTACTACGAGCTTTGGATTTGTTCGTGGTTTTTGAAAGAGAAGGTCAAATCATCGCTTGTGCGCCTCTTTTTATGTTCTATGAAGATAAATGCGGAGAAGTTGCAGTGATCGCAGTTGCATCAGATTGCCGCCATCAAGGCCAAGGCGATAAATTTCTAGGTAAATAAACTAAACTTAAGACGTTTTGTGTCAAGTTTTCAAGAAAACTTCAGTGACACACAATTTGTTTGTGCAGATTACATAGAGAAGAAAGCTTCGTCTCTCAGTTTAGAGAGGCTGTTTCTTCTTTAACTCGAACAACATATTGGTTTGTGAGACATGGGTTTCAAGAATGTTCAATCGAGGTGACACCAGAGACTAGAAGACAAAGAATCAGCCTTTCTAGAAAATCTAAACATTACATAAGAAGTTACTATCTGGTAGGAGTGGAATTTCAGTGTTGAGATTATAAAAACAAGAGAGAATCAGGATTGTAATGGAGATGATGGAGCAGTTGAGGTGAAGCCAGTGAATGGTGACACATAAAATTTCAGGAGAAGAGGAAATCGTAATATCTGGTGGGAATGAGTTGATTGATGAGAAGGCAAACTGTGAAGTTGAAGATATTGGTGGTAATGTTTCTGATGCCGAACAAAATGTTAAAACTGACAAGTCGCAAGAAAGTTCAATCGCTAATAACACCTTTCACCTAAAGCCCGAAGGCTCACAATCAACCTACACACTAACAACTTGTCCATAGGTGCGGTCTCGGGCCCCAACCTCCATGCACGCACCCATGAACCGACTCGGACCACAACCATACTCAACTGGCACCAACCGACATTCACTTGGCCACAACCGACTCTGGACACAACCCTACTCACACCACAACCAGATCGGCCACAACCCAACTCATGACTAACTCACACAAGCCATCAATCAAAATCAATGTTTTTGGTTTAAGTGATAACCTAGCTTCTATGTTCTTTCAATTGCATCAACACAAATGGGTCATATAATGAGGGAATGTCTGAACCGAGCCGCGAGAGTAGGAGCCGGAGCTGGAGTGTTGCCGATACCAACACCCCCAGCTTGAACCCTAGGTAGGGGTGGTGGTATCGACATTATTCCAGCTCTGGCTCCTACTCTCGCGGCTCAGTTCGGACACTCCCTCATTATATGACCCACTTGTTCGCAGCGAAAGCACGTTATTCCTCCTTGGTAGGCAGGCACTGTCATCCTGGCAGGGTTACGCGGGCAATGCCTTTGATAATGTCCCGATTTTCCACCCCTGAAGCATACCATGGGTTTCTCCTGTTGCAATTGAATGTTCGAAATGACGGCATTAGAGGTATCCCAGTTCCTCTTGGTACCCTTATCCTGCGCACTCTTGGTATGTTTCTGCTCCTATTCCCACCCAATCTCTGCATCAGCTGCCTTCTCGATCAAGTCATTGATGTCAAAGTAATCCCTCATCTTGCAGCGGTTCTTAAGCTCGATCTTCAGTCCAGCGATGAACCGACGGATCAGCTCATGTTCAGTCAAATACCGACCAACGAACCTCCTAAGACGGTTGAACTCTTCTCCATACTCCCGCACACCCCTGGTTCCTTGACGGAGGTTGTGAAACTCTCCTTCCATCCTATACATGATCTCCTGCGGAAAGTACTTTCAATTTAAAGCTTCCTGGAACTCCATCCACGTCAGTTGGCGAACTTGTGCTCTTTCCACTACTCCTTTTCATCAGACCAGTGCATCATCCTTAAGGTACAAAGCTACCAACTCAACCCGGAACTCCATCGGACACCGAGCTGTATCCAAGTTTCGCTCCAACTTCCTTCTCCAATTATCAGCTGAAATAACATTTTTTCCACTGGCGAAATGCTTCATTTGCATTTCCCACATATGCTTCTTCATACTCCAGTAGGACAATCCACTCCGGGCACCTGTGGTGGTGGCGGTGGTGGTTATTGAACCACTACCGGTGGAGGCTGAGCAACTCCAAATCCCATGGGAGCGAATCCAGCTCCCCCAAAAACATAGTCAGCTCCACTTGCTGTATTTCCAGCTCCTCCTTCGGCCTCTGCTGCCACAATTTTGTTTCCCAGCATAACTTCGGGAGCTCCTGCTCCTGCTGCTCCTATCGTGGCACCTACTGCTTCTTCTCTTGTGGCACCTACTGCAGCTTCGGCAACACCAAAATTTACCTCACGGAAGGCTATCAACTCTTGCAGAAGAGCGGCGTCCACAACTACCTGACCAGCACCTAAAGCTGCTCCCGCTGGATTCCCGGGAGCTACATCTTGACTTCCGTTCACACTTGTAGCACTGCCCGTCGAGGTGGTTTGAGAAGCGAATTTGGGGCTACGGCGGGCTGGCGCGGTTCTTCTCTTAGGCGGCATCATGTTAGAAAAGAAGAACGAGTGATTCAGATGGCCATTGAAACTGAACTCACTTCCAGCGAGTATATAAGGAGTAGATCGGGGTGATGCTTGTAGAATATAACTTTTAGAAATCCCCATTAGAATCTAATTGAAAACACTTTGAAAACAACTTGAAATCTGAATATAAATACACTACTCTACCCTACCGAGCTAGGGCGGAACCGCCTAGGTCTAACTCGACTCTGATACCAGATTGTAACACTCGTCCCGTCAGATCCAACAAACAACTCATCGGCTTCTCAAGCCATAGTCAACAAACCCGTGAACCAAGTCATTAACCAAAATCTAACACTTCATCATAAACGGTTTACTCTATTAAAACCAAAACCCGAGTCTTACAACTAAACCCGAACCAAACCGAAATAGTTTTGACAGAAAAACAAAAGAAACGCATAAGTTTTATTGAAATAAAGAAAACACCAAAAGATCCCGCTTCCCAAAACATGACACCACACTCGACCGTCTATTCATGTAACTCTCCGGAATTACCTGCAAAACAATCAACGAAGGAGGTCTGAGCAATTGGTTCATCACCAATAACCAGTAAGTGCAGGCTCTAGGAACCCACGATCACATCATACGCTATCACAATAACAAGAAATAAGGACAAGGCTAATAACACCTTGAACACAAAGCGCGAAGTCTCACAATCAACCTACACACTGACAATTTGTCCGTAGGTGCGGGCTCATGCCCTAACCCCAGCCAATATCCAGATTTTGATGAGATTTCGCTACTCTTGTTATGTCTCCAGCAGAGGAAATCCTCAATCTGTCAGTATCCTCCGTTGCCCAAAACATTAGCGCGATAAAAGAAATGAAGGAAACAAAGATGAAGATGAACCACTGCTGAAGAAGAAGAGGAAGCTTGATTCTCTTACTTCACTCTCAGTGAAGGATGGAGAGGAGTCATAGCTAGTTCAGCTATCGGAGGAGACATCAACAACTCTGATTCTGAGTGCGACTTAGGGAAATTTGGGTTGAAGGTAGTGAGTTACAGTGATCCACAAGAAATGATAACAAAGCAAAGGTGGGGCAAAATCCATTTAGGACGATGAGAAACCTTGAACAGCTCTTGAATTTCCTGCACATACATCCTCTTGACGTTGATTATGTTTGGCATGAATCATACTACGAGGACGATGCTAAATCAGATGATAAGGTTTAGTATCTGAATTGCTATGAGGATATGCTGAATCGCGAGTCTTTTTTATTCTTTTATTTAGTTTGTCTTTTTTTCTATTGTTAGAGAATCTGATAGGTGTTTTTCATCTTTTTTGAGCGGTTTTAAAAATCTTCTTTTCCAGCCATTCAGTCTCTCTCCCTCTTATAGTGTTGTAGAGATTGTCAGTTTTCTAAAGAAGATTTTGTAATGACCCAAATTTTGGGATTTGGGTTTGTTATAAAAGTTGCCCAAAAGCTTATAGCCCATTTAGAAACCCTAGGGTTTGCACATCTTTTCCTATAAAAGGAGTTAGCCACCAAGAAAAAGAGGGGGAGATAAAATCAAAGCGAAGCTCTGCGGAAATCCCGAACCATTAGCCGTCGCCTTCTATCGTCCGTCGATCTATCAAAGAGGACCCAAATAGTATTGGAGACACAAAGAAGAAGCTTTTCAGAGAAGGTTTCCCGGATTTCCGTCATCAGAAAGGTGAGAATCAATCCGTTCGATATAGCGTTTGTGAGTTATGACCATTTCCCAAAACGTGTATGTGTTTTTGCGAATCTCTAGCAGGTTATCGGATCTCTCTTTTGGATGAGCAAGCGAGGTCCGCTTCACCCGAAACTTTTCAGGGACATTCTAGACTTATAGATCAAGATCTCGGTTTAAGGAGAACCAATTCGGGTCTTTGGAGCATAGGGAAGCGTGTTGTTGAAGTTGTAGCATCATTTCTGTCCAATTAGACGATCGCTCATCATCGTGGCTAAGGTGAGGACCAGTCATCAATCACAATCAACGTTTTCGGTTTTAGTGATAACCTAGCTTCTATGTGCTTTCGGGTCGCATCAACACAAATCATCCTCTTGATCTACACTACCTAGAAGACCCCTCCCGTGAAGGATAGTTCGCCAGCAGAACGATGGTCTTGATCCTATTTCCGCCTCTAGGAATTCATCCTCTTCAAAATATCGGCTTTTCAGAAATCTTGACAACAAGCTCTCTTTGCCCGTGTATAATCTCCAAGCCTATTTTGCTAGCAAAGCTTGGTTAAATAACTCAATGTCTTTAAATCTAAGACCACCAAGAACTTTCCGTAAGTATAGACCTTTTCCAACTTACCCAATTATTTTTCCTCGTGTTCTCATTCGCATTCCACTAGAACGCTGACATTGCCGATGAGAGGTTCTCACAGGTAGTCTTCGGTAGTCTGAAACACGTCATTCCGAACACCGGCATAGCCATCACAACAGATTTTAGGAGGACATCTTCCCCCCCCCCTCCCGGTGATAATCGAGCATAATATCCGGAAAATCTATCTTTCAGGCGATTTTGTGAGAATTGAAGCAGCTCAATCTTCGATTCACTGAAGCATTCCGGCAAGCCAAGATATGTACTTGCACCTCCTTCCGATGTTGCATTTCTGATGGATCGCGAGTTTTAAATTCTCCTTTACCTTAACACCGAAAGTAATTGAAGATTTCAGAACATTATTCACTTGGCCTGTAAACCTGACATACTGCGCCATTATAGCCAACAACTGGTTGCATTGAACCTCATCAGCCTTTAGCATAAACAAACTATCATCCGCGAATAAGAGATGGTGAATCTCCAGACCCAAGGCTGAGAACTGCACTCCATTGATACAACTGTCTTGTTCCACTTTGTTTAGTAAATGGGTCAGACCTTTGGTACACAACACAAAGAGAAAATGTGATAAGGGATCTCCTTGTCGCAGCCCGCGTTTGGGGTAAATCAGACCATGGGACTCACCATTTATCAGCACAGCGTAGGAGACCGTTAAGATACATAACATGGTCCATTTTATCCATTTTCCGTCAAACCCCATAGCCTTTAACAAAGCTTCCACATAGCTCCACTCAACTCTATCGTAGCCTTTAGACATGTCCGTTTTCACAGCCATATAATATCCATATATCGACTTTATGAGTCCTCAATGCACGTACTACTTCAAAATTTTAGTAAGGCTGGGTTATAAATAATCAAAATTTTAAGATTAAAATCGAATTTGACCACGTTTTCTACCTTATAAAATTAATAAAAATAGGTTTTTCTGATAATTTCGGTCAGCCTTGAGGGCCACCTCAGATTATGATCCCATAAGAAATGTTAAGAAACTTACGTTATCTTTATATACTCTCGAGGTCATATTCTATTTTGTTCTCTCGTGTAATAGTTGCTTTCGCTAAGAACTAAGGAAATCGGTCGTACTTGGTGTAAATTCAAATTCCTGAAGCTAAGTCTTTGCACTGATCATAATGCATAATCAAAGATCTTCTTAATGTGTTTTTGTCTTGTTTCAACTCATTTCTCTTTGCTGTGAATCAATGCTGGTTTTAGACAACATCAAATGGTTAAAAATTGAGTGTAGAGAGATGGAGATGGCAAGCAATGCTAATTCTCATTCCACGTTTAGAAACTCTAGTCCTTTGACATCTTAAAAACGTAATACCAAACATACTAGTTATTATTAGATACTTAAATATGTATTTTTTGTCAAAGATACCTAAATATGTTTTATTGTGTTTTATTACAGAAAACGAACATGTTAACCAAGACCAGATTGCGTTCACTAAAATCGAATGTAAGCATCAAAGCAAGCAATAAGATGTTTTTCAACGCGCATGTCTTCAACATATAAGGTGTAAAGCTCCTTTCCCGGAGAACCGGAAACGATGACGTTAAGACATCCGTCTAAACCAAAAATGGCTAATCGGCATGTCCTCCCATGGTCCCATGAAGTCCTGCGCATGATTCCTTCTGTTAAAATCCACCAACGTAACCAGCAACTAAACTAATGCTACTAGTTTTGTAGAAAAATAATGGGGAAAAAAGGGGTGAGTAATTGGAGAATCATTCCGCGAGACAATCCGAACCAATCCACATCAACACATCCAGCATACGCTTTGACACCGACATGAGAATTAAGCAGCTACAAGGACCAACTATGTATAAGGATATATGTAGACTCAATATTAACAAATACATCAAGCAAGAGATTCCGACTATCCAGTAGTAACGTACAACCAGGTACCGTTCCCCAAACGGCACCCGCTCTTTTGTCTGTGTCCTGACAATCAACGTGTGTACAGAGGACTCTCAACCCCACACACTCACATCTAAATCTACTCAACAAATTATGGTTTTCACCCTATCCATCTTTAACAGACCACTTATTTTCTCACACAACAACATAAGCGACTCAATCTCAACTTCTAAATCAATCAACCAATCATGCAACACTATTCATTTGTCTCACAATCCTTACTTTGATTCCCAATTCCAGTTTTCTCAAGTCCAATACTTACATCAATATGGATATCGAAGATTCAATTTCGATTAGCCGTAAGTTCTTGCTAGACAATATTATATAAATATTATAGCTTATATAACTATAAAACCACATAATTTCACACAACAAACATGGAAGCAAACTTAACATAATCATGACACCATGACATACAACGAAAGCGAGGAAGTAAATTGGAGTGAACCGCCTCACCTTGGCTTTGACTGATAATGAGATACGGTTATGGTAGGACGCCTTTATCCGCAAGCGAGGTCGAGAATGGGTCGAGCTCCACGCGGCTGGTCGGCTTCTAACTCCGATGACTTGAAAACAACAGTGAACCGCTAGACGAGCATGGAAATGGACTGCGATCGAGATCGCGGAAGAACCACATGGCTATCCATGATCCAAAGTATTAGATCGTTTCTAAATGAACCGAGAGCTATATCTATGTGTCTAATAAGTCTCTGTAAGGATTTGGGTAAAGCGGAATCCGTTTGTCCAACTCAAAACATAGACATAACTATACTAATCACAGATTCGTCATGAATAGAACGCTTTACAAAACAGATCATTACTTACAAAATTAAAGTCAGATTGGAGCGATTCTTACCGTTTTGGAAAGCTGAGACGGAGACCTTTCCAATGACATCTTTTGCATTCCGTGGTTCCTTACAGATCTCCGATAAAATACAATCAATATGACGGTCAGAATTGATCTAATCATAGATCTGCATTCGAAACAGTGAAGGATCGAAGAAACAACATTAGAGTTCTGATCTAACAACACAGGGGATCTAAACACGGCCTGAGGATAAGGAAAAGAGAAGATATGATTGAGATTAAGGATTCGCTTAACCCGGGACAAAGAATTGAAAGAGATTGCACGAGAAGAACGACGAGAAGATCGGAGGCGATGACGGAGGTAACAGTGGCTCGCTGAATTCCGGAGAAGGCTTGCCAGACGGAGGCAACGATGCTTCGTACATGCAGGGCTTTGCCTCTCCATTCTCTTGCCTTTTTCTTTGGGTGGAAACACCTATTTATAATAAAAGACGAGATGGAACTAGGATAAGGAGATGGGTTTGGGTTTAGTGGGCCAATTTTTTGTCAAACTCCAAATTGAAAAATCTGGGCCATACAATTCTGCCTCAGTTTAGGGGAATTTGTCTTGAATTCTAAGAGGAAAGATATGTGGAACACAATCCCAAAACACAACGTAACACAGAAGGCACCAAGGCGGAATGAGGAAACTCTTTCAAAGTTTTTTTTTAATTTTTTTTAATTATTTATTTTTTAACTCTTTCAAAGTTACACTCTTCTTCTTGGAGTCCAAGGAATGGATAAAGGAATGAGTAAGGAGTTGGACTTCCAAACCGTACAGTTGAATCCTTTTGACTTCGGAAGATCATTTGATCAATAATAAAAAAATAACATGATCAAACGACAACCCTTGGTCTCGCCTAGAGATATTATAGAATGGCATCCATAAAAGCCTCTACCTTCTCATCCTCATTCTCAAGTTGAGGAGGAAAGACGGGATAGCTAAGTCTCACAATGTGAGACCACAAAGTGACAAAAGATCCTAGCCGGAGGAGAGAAAGGGCATGGAACCAGAAACGACTCCGGAAAAAGACAAGATTACATATGCACTTAGAAAGGACGAGAACTTTCTTGGTCTACTCCCTTATTTCGACATCCAAGAATGGACGATTGAATAAAAGGCTCAACTTGCAGAAACCGTAGAACAATAGACTGAAATCAAAACAAACAAAAAAAGAAACTGGTTTAACTCTAGTAAGAATCGGGAAACTTGGCTAACTACCCGAGTGTAATACCCTGTTTCACAAATTGGGTCAACAGGCAGCAGAAATGTTAATCTGGGCAATTTTGTAATTTTCAGAAGATGAGGAGAATTTTGATAATTTTACCAAAATGCGAGTTGGAAGCCGAGACAGGCCAAATGTTTCTCGTTTAAGTAAATAAAACATTTAGAAGCAGACTTTAAACAAGTTTTTTGGACTATCGGGAAAGGAAACTGATAGAACCGATGAAAATTGTAAAATTCATTACGGGAGCTACGGGTATCCGTTTGAGGTGAATCAAATTTCTAAATGTTTCTAAAATCCTATAGTGTTTGAAAATGTGGCTTGGAGGATTTATTTATGAAGCTGTGGGGGGGGTTGTAAATTAAACTTGGATTTGGCTATATCGGATCAACGGAATGAAACAAAGTTTTTGGATCGGTTTAAGTTTCTCGAACAAATTTATGGGAGAAGATTGGACCCTGTGAGGGCAAGTGTCTCTCCTATCCTCATCCCTGGCGCCACAGACCCCCCTTCTATGGATTCTGTGAATCTAATTGATTCATTGCATGAGATTGCATGCAAATCACTCCCATCATTTCACTCCTCTCTCTCACTCTCAAATCACCAAAAACTCTCCAAAATTCTCGGAACTCTCTCCTCACAATCATCACAAAATGGATGAATATTCAAGGTGTTCTTCATGGTGTTCTTGATGTTCATCAAGACTAGAAGAACAAGTAATGCAAATACCTCTCTCATCAAGACAAATCTCCTAAAACCTCTTGTATCATTGGACTCACCATCTTCTCCTCTTGAAGTGCCGCCGATCAGCTTCCTCCTCCGAGGCCGGAGCTCGCCGGAAAAGTGGTCGCCGACGAGCCACCGCCATTTCTCCTCCTTCTTCAGCCGGTTTTCTTCAGTCTCACTTCCTCTCCTCAGCAAGTGCTTATCCTCTTTGGTCTCATCTCAACCATCAGAGCTCAGTCACCACCAAAGAAGCTCTTAAATCGCCGGTCAACGCACCTCCGCTGCCAGTCATCTCCGGAGAAGCCGCCCTCTCCGTCATTGTCCAGCCAGTTTTGTTGGGAGTTGGTTTGGTTCCGGTTATGTTCTGGTTAAGTTGGTTTAGCCCTCGGTCAACCCAAGTCAGCCGGTTTAACTTTGGTCAACCGGTTTAACCGGTCAATGGTTTTGTTCAATTCGGTTTAACTCAAGCTGGTTCAGTTGGAGTCGGTTCAGGTCGGTTCACTGGTGGTCAAGGCTTGGTCAACTCGGTTAAGGAAGTCAACGGTCAACTTGGACAACGTCGGTCAACGGCCAGTCAACGCGTAGTCAATGGCCGGTTCTTGTTCGGGTGAGCTCGAAGTTGTTCGTGATTCGGTTCGTCAGTTCGGGAAAGGTTCGGGGTTCCAGTTGCTCGGTCTCGGGAGTTCACATCCGTCACATTCGTCTTCCCTCGCACATACACACTGCGAATCAGTTATTGCATTTATAGATAGTTCATATAGACCCGAGAAATCCTTAACTGTAGTTTAAGAATGCATGCCCGTTGAATAATTATATTGATTGGTTAAATAATTTGTATCGATTTAATTGATAACTTGGATAGGTTTTAATTATATGCATGCTAGATAGTTAGTTGTTACTGATCGTTAAGTTGTTAATTGCATGTTGATTGATGCATTCATATAGACTGGAATGTTTTAGGTCGTATATGCATATATATTCTGTTAAGAACATTTTAAATGAACCTATATACAGGAATTAAGACGGTATTAAAAATAAGGATTAAAGGTTAATTGACTTAAAGTTAATTGACTTAAAGTTAATTGACTTAAAGTTATTACCAATGAGATGTCAGGGGATTAGTAAGTTTACTAATCCTAAGCCGACATATCGAAGAGATTATTAAAAGATACTTAGGAAAGATGATTAAAAGGTTAATTAAGTGAGCCGTCTACGGGGTTATCAATCCGCTAATCCCAAGGTAGCGGACTGATATATCATGGTTTTTACCGGTTTTATGTCATGATATAAGTATGTTTTAGCGTCTTTTTGTGTTTCTTTAGAGTCTTTTACAGGTTTTACTAGGTACTAGCACGTTTGGAGTGGATTTGGAGTAATTGGAGCATTTTGGTGCATTTTGTGAGTTTTGACCCGAGAGATAGAGCTCACTGTCCAGAACAGAGTGATGTGTCGATCGACACACATTAGCATCGATCGATGCATAGCGAGTTGGGCCAGTCTCGGCGAGAGTTAATGAAGAATGATGAATTTGCAGAATTGCCCAGAAGTTCCAGATATTTACACAGAAGCCCCAAGACATGATTTAGCTATTTAATTAGGTTTTTACATCAGTTTTAAGATACGCTATCATACTTTAGAGCATAGAGTTTTTAGAGCTATTTGGGGCTGATCTGATCCTGTACTACATCTTGTTTTTGGAGAAGATTTCGAACCCCTTTACTTATTTAATCTCTTTTATGCAATCTATTAATTCATTGATTATGTTTACATATTCCATGTCTGAGTAGATTCATAGTTAGGTTTAGGGATTCTCATTAAGGATTTTATGACTTGCTAGATATAATTAATTCAGTTAAGGATTCATATCAATAGATGTTCTTCGATCTAAATTGTGTTTAATGCTAGTTCTAACTTGATCACTTAGAATCTAGATCTTAGGTTGCTAGATTGACACGAAAGTGTGGTTTAGAATCTTAACTATTTAGATTGAGCAATTTAATTACTCGCAAAGAAATTTGGTTTAATTAGATTGTGAACATATCGAACTTGATCATTAAAGCTGGTTTAATCTGTTAGGAATTACAAAGACATTTGGATTTCTGCAATTAGGCTTAGAGAATTCTCACAACGAAAGTTGGTTAATTCTATATCTGTGTTTTGAGTTCTAGAACTGTGTTTAATTAGATCCTGACTGAATAAATTATCTGCTTGTCTGATTTCCTGAGAACTCCCTAGACTTAGCGCCCTTAGTTAATTGCTTACAACAAACCTTGCTACTGATTTACTTTCATGCTTGCTTTTAGTTTTCTAATCACATTTGTTTTCTCCTAGTTTAATCTTTTTTGTTCTAATTCTATCGTTGCCTAGAGTCCTCGTGGATTCGATCCCTAAGTACTACATTGATATTACTGTGCACTTGCAGTTAGTATAGGGTTAAAACTTAGAGCCTATCAAGTTTTTGGCGCCGTTGCCGGGGACTCTTTGGAGTCTTCGATAGATTCGAACTTAGGCTTTTTACTAGGATTTTTTTTTTTTTAGTTACTGATTTTTCTGTTTCTTTCTCTGTCGCAGGTTTTACTTTCGCATAGCATCGATCGTTGCATATTTTGTGTCGATTGTTACTAGGCGACTGGAGTTGAATCGATCGTTGCACTGTTAGCATCGATCGTTGCTTGGCGATTACAGACGGTTTATGCAGACGCGTGATACCAGAAGTAATCCGAATACTAACCTCGTTAACCTCCAACTTGAAGAGCTTGCTAAACAAGAAAGGACTAACAAGAAAGTTCAAAGAGCAAGGATGGTTGTTGAACGTGTGATTATAATGCCTGATGCTCAAGGTACCCTGAGGGACCGACAAAACAATCCGTACAATGCTGCTTGGCAACGGATTGACGCTGAAGGGAATGTTATCCCTGATCCTCCTGAGCCACCACGACAGGAGCAGAACCAAGGCCAAGGACATGCCCAAGGTAGAGAGATGGTTGTTCATGAGAGGACTTTAGCTGACTATAACCGTCCGGATGAGTTTCATGCTAACCGGTCAGCTCTTGTACCTCCTGATTTTGCTAGGAATGATTTTGAAATCAAGACCATCTACTACTCTCTTCTGAGGCAGAATGCCTTCTATGGTTTTCCTAATGAGCAGCTGATGGATCACATAGATGAGTTTGAGGACATAGTCACTGGGATGAAGTATGATGGAGTGAGCTATGACTATCTGTTTCTCAATCTTTTCCCCTACTCTCTCGCTGGAGATGCAGCTGCCTGGCTGAAACAGCTTCCACCTGGGAAGTTTGTTACATGGGATGCTCTGAAGATTGAGTTTCTGAGACATTTCTATGATGATGCTCGCTCTGATCAGTCAAGACAGGACATTCTTACTTTCTCCCAAGGTCCGACAGAACCTCTTAAGACTGCCTGGATGAGGTTTAAGAAGTACCAACGTGACTGCCCGCATCATGGATTCACTGAGGTAACATTGTTGGGCATTTTCTTTATGGGTATAGATCTCCCATACCAGACTGCGTTGGATAATTTCAGCAATGAAAATTTCAACACTAGGACTCCTGTGCAAGCTAAGCAGTTGATAGATAACTTAGTAAGCAGTAATAATTGCAAGACTACTTATAAGAGAAGGAAGGAGTCTGGTGGGAAGATGGATAACCAGGAGATAGCTGATATTAGGAGTAAATTGGACACTGTTTGCAATCTTCTAGCTGGGAAGAAAGCTGTCCATTTTGCTCAAGATGTTGAAGTGATCAATGCTGAAGATGATGCTCAGGAAGAGGATGTGAATTACATCGGAGGATCTGGTTTCCAAGGAAACAGGTTTGGAGGACAGCAAGGTAACATATTTTTCAGTGGTCAGAAGAGTGCTTTCACAAGCAATCAAAACTCTTCTGGCTTTGGACAGAATGCTGGTTTTCAGAAACCTTTCCAACAAGGTAATCAGAGGACTTATGGATCTTCCTCTTACCAATCACCTCCTGTTGCTAATGCTCATGAGAGCAAGATGGAGAGTATGATGGAGCAGCTGCTGAAAGGTCAGACTAAGAATGCTGTAGACCTCAACAAGAAGTTAGGTGCTGTTTATGAGGATCTGAATGGGAAGTTTGAATCTTTGAGCACACATATGAAGGAGCTTGTTGCTAAGGTTGCAAGGACTGTTGGATATGTTCAGAGGCCAGATGGATCTCTTCCGGGATGGACTGATGCTAATCCTAAGTATCAGTGCAATGCAGTGACATTGAGAAGTGGTAAGGAGCTGTTTCCTGCCCAGAAAAAGCAGTTGAGTGTCGAAGAAATCGTGGAGACTGATGAAATGGAACATGAGATCCGTGGAATTCACAATGCGTCGATCGATGCACCTCAGCAACGGTCGATGCAAAGCGAAAACATAGAACCAGAGGTCGTAGCACAGTCGCCCGGCAACGATCGACGCAACACCAACAACGATCGACGCAAGGCGACTGCAGAGGGTTCAGACACAGGAAAGCCAAAATAGTCAAACGAAAGGGTTTACAAGCCTAGAGTACCTTATCCTAAAAATCCCAGGAAGGCTAAGAACGATAAACAGTATGCCAATGTGCAAGGAGATCATCAAAAAGGTGAAGATTGAAGTGCCTTTGATTGACTCTATGGGACTACTCCTTGTGATAAGGAGATGTCTTAAGGACTTACTTGCTGGTAAATCTGATGAGGAGAGTGCAATGATGATCACAGAGGTATGAGCAGTGATTCAGGGCAGAATTCCTGAGAAGTTGAAAGATCCAGGAAGCTTTGTGTTGGATTGTGCTATCTACAGGGAAAGATTTGATAGATCCCTATGCGACCTGGGTTCTAGTGTGAACCTTATGCCCTTCTCTGTTGCTAAGAGACTTGGAATGACTAACTTCTTACCTACTAGGATCTCACTGGTTCTGGCAGACAGAACAATCAGAATTCCTAAAGGAATATTGGAGGATGTGCCTATAATGATAGGCCAATGTGTGATTCGTACTGATTTTGTGGTTCTGCAGTATGGAGAGTAACCAAAGGATCCACTGATTTTGGGTAGGCCTTTCTTAGCTACTGCTGGTGCGATGATTGACTGCCAAGGAGGTAAAATAATTCTAAATGTGGGTGATCTGAAGATGAGTTTTGATATGGACAAACTGGTGAAGAGGCCAACCATCGACGGACAGACCTTCTATGTGGACACACTCAGTGATTTGGCTGCAGAGTACTTTCACAAGTCACATTCTGAGGATCCACTGGAGAGAGCTTTACTGAGCTCTATAATGGAGGTGGAACACCTGCAAGACGAGCCCGCAATCTGCTATGCGAGGCTAATGGATTCAGCTGAGCAAGTAATGAAGTTAGATGTGTCTGACTCGACTTTGCATCGATCGACACAGCCTAAGCATCGATCGTTGCAAGTCGACAGAGATTAGGCAGAGGAAAAGGCTCCGAAAATTGAGCTGAAACAACTTCCATCCGGGCTAAGGTACGCATTTCTTGGACCTAATTCAACTTATCCTGTAATTGTTAGATGCTACGTTTGAACAACGCAGAGCTCACTTTACTGCTAAGCAAGCTTGGCATCGCAAAGCTCTTGGCTATTATCTTGATGACATTTGAGGTATCTCTCCGGAGCTGTGCATGCATCGGATACATCTTGAGGACGAGTCTAAGACATCGTTGAGCACCAGATGCTGAGGCTTAATCCTAAGGGCTAAAGGATGTGGTTAAGAAAGAGATTATGAGTTGTACTCCTAGATGCTGGGATCATCTATCCATTTCAGTATAGTGATTGGGTTAGTCCAGTCCATGTAGACCTAAGAAGGGTGGAGTTACAGTCATGTGAAAAATTAGAAGAAGGAGCTGATTCCCCTACTAGGACTGTAACTGGACACCGGATGTGCATAGATTACAGGAAACTCAAGCCTGCACAAGGAAGGATCATTTCTTCTTCATTGATCAGATGCTGGAGAGATTAGCAAATCACCCTTATATTGCTTCCTCGATGGATATTCAGGTTTCTTCCAGATTCCCATCCATCCAGAGGATCCAGGAAAGGCACCTTTACTTGTCCATATGGCACATTTGCTTACCGCAGGATGTACTCTTTGTGAAGCTGAATGCACAAGCCACCTTCCAGAGATGCATGGAGATGTCCATATTCATTGACTGAGGGAGCAGTTTAGGAGACTGATTGATGGATCCCACCAGAGGACTCAACTTGGGAGTTGTCTTTGTGTTGGGAATGTCCTGAAATCTACCGTACTATCTCTAGAAAGTATGATAAGTGTCGAGATCAGACATAAGTCATAAATACTGGGTGATCATGATGACTTGCTAGAGCCCGCTCATGATCTATAAGTTTAGGACTTATTACCAGTATTGTATGATCCCAAAGGGTCACACACCATAGCTAACGGGAAAGTTAAAATGGAATTAATACGGTAAGATGCAAGGCATTTACTGTATTTGTACAGAGAATTGGGCCAGACAAAATACAGTCTTTTGTCTGATTTGGGTCTTGGGCCCAAAATCCCAATAGGCCATTAGTTTAATTACTTGGGCCCATATAAGGAAGAGGAAAGCGCCTAGGGCCTAATGCACTGCTTCTGCGATTTTCACCTGAGCCGTCCTCCTCTCTCTCTGTTGATTCCAACTTGGTCTAGCAGCCTGATCCAGTAGCTTGTAAGCGTGTGGATACCTAGGAGGAGCCGGTTATCATCAGCTCTAACTGATCTCTTCATTCCTTTGATCAATCCGCTGCAATCATAAGGTAATGAATCTGATCTGTTTATGATTCAACTGCAAATCACCTAGATCCTAGTTGATTATGTGCTAGGTTGTAACCTGACAATTACACCATGAACACACATAATCCTACAGTGGTATCAGAGCCTAGGTCGTTAGGTTTTTGCTTTTGGATCATATTTAGGTTGTTTATTAGTTTGATGAATCGAATTTTAATGAGTAAAATTGATTGAAACTTGGAAAACCTAGAAATAAGAAATCGCTTTGATTTTAAATGGTCAATATCGTCGTTT
Source organism: Orychophragmus violaceus (assembly GCA_030180135.1). Lineage (NCBI taxonomy): Eukaryota > Viridiplantae > Streptophyta > Magnoliopsida > Brassicales > Brassicaceae > Orychophragmus > Orychophragmus violaceus. The sequence continues at coordinate 25,550,151 of CM058233.1, read as the reverse complement.
TTTGTTAAGCGAATTACTTGGTTTGATAATCGAATAGCATGAAACGAATAGCATGAAACGCTTGTTGACTTTGTTTGCTTGCTTGAATTAAAGAAACGATTTGATAAGGTTTGGAAAAGTAAAAGTCGAATGCATGATTTAATTAGTCAATCATTATTGAAATAAGTTGAATCGATTTTGTTGAATTGAAAAAGGTCAAAATCGTTTGTTTAATCGATTTGAAAATGACAATCATGTTCGTTAATTGAATCGATTTTGATTTTGTTTTGTTTTGCAAAAGAGAAACAATGTTTGGTTTGTTTGGTTGATAATCATAAGTGTATGTCACGTTGATAATGTGACTTCGTGGTATGAAATTGTACAATTATTGAATCAAACCGATTACATGAATCAATTGGCTTTAGTCAAAATCGATTAAGTCAAAAGGGTCAAAAGTGTTTTTGATTCTTTAATGTATGAACCATTAAATTTAATAATGTATGGTTCAAGCGGTTAACCCAAATCGCGGTTTGCTGGAAATTATTTAATACAATTGGTATTATTTAATTTCTGGTTAAACCGGATTTAAATTCAAAATTGAATTTTAACCTAAACCGAAGGCTGGTCTAAGTTTGATTTGGTTGGACCAAATAATTTAGAGCTGGTCTGGTTTAGTAAATAACCAGTTGGATTTAGTAGTTAATTTGGTCTTGGACCAGAATTAATGAACCGACTCGGTTATGTCAAATTATTGGGCCAATTGGAATTATGTGGTCTTGGGCCAAGAATTGGGCCTATAATTTGTGACCCAACCGAAAACTTTAATAAAATATTAAATTAGAAATTTCTATTTTTAGTATATTTCTAAATTTAGAAAGTTTCTAAAATAAGTAAGTTTCCCAAAATAGTAATCTTCTATTTTTGGAAAGAAAACCTAAAATCCTCAAAACCAATATCAAGCTTGGATGTCTTGCCCAATCTTGTCAGCTACTTAACGCTTATTCAATTACAGATATGGCTTACAGTGTGAGGTGTCTGTTTTTGCGTAAGTAAAGTAGTATATAGTCACTAATTTCATTGGGAGTCCCAGACTTTAGTGATTATTTGGCTGTAAGAGATTGGTTTCCTTGACTGGGCCATCGGGAGTCCCGGGCCTTGAGACATCTGGTGAATTGGGCCTTGGGCCCAATCCACAACCGAGAGTTATATGGATATAACTAGCTGTGTGTATGCTTACCAAGTAAAGCTAATTCCGGGTGACGGCCAGTGGCCCACTTTGGTTTTAGTTGAACATGGGTCTCGGAATCATTGCATTCTTATGAGGTTAAACAAAGAAATTTTGAATGCAATGCGAGTTTTCTTATAAGTTATTAAGATTACTCTTTTATGAACTGAATAACTAAAACTCTATTTATCTCTAAATTTCAGTTATGACTAGCACAAACAATCAAAACACTTTCTCGATCCGGTCTGTCCTTGAGATGGACAAACTGAACGGATCAAATTTCTTGACTTGGTCGCGGAACCTGAGGCTAGTCCTCAGGCAGGAGAGAAAGGACTATGTCCTTGAGAGAGCTCTCCCCGAGAGGATCGGGTCCAATGCCTCTCATGCAGTATATGATGCTTGGAATAAGCATTATAATGATGCGGTAGATGTGCGTGGTCTGATATTGGCTACCATGGACTCAGATTTGCTGAAGCAATATGAGAACATGGAGTCGCCAATAGAGATGATCAGCAGCCTGAAATTGAAATTTCAGGAGCAGGTAAGAGTGGAGAGATACCAGTTGGTTAAGTCTCTCACTAGCTGCAAGCTACCAAATGATCATCCAGTAAGTCCTCATGTCAGTAAAATGATGGGTTACATTGATAACCTGAGGAAACTGGATTATCCAGTTAGCCAAGAATTGGCAACTGAGATCATTCTGCAGTCACTGCCGTCAAGCTATGATAAGTTCAAAAGGAACTATATCAAGAAAGGCTTAACGAAGACGCTGACTGAACTGCATGATATGCTCAAGACAGTTGAGCCAAACGTGAAGAGTACCCTGTATAATCTCATAATGGAGAAGGGTAGGTTTACTAAACCTAGTGCTGACAAGGGTGAAGACAAAGTTGTCCAGATTTTGAATCATGGCAAGCGTGTGTCTTCTGAGCCCGAGTCAGATACATCTTACGTTGGTAAGTGCTGCTACTGTAAAGAGACTGGGCATTGGAAGAGAGATTGCATTAAATTCATGGAAGATTATGAGGAGTTGAAGTTGATGTATGAGACTACTTCCTCAGGTATTCATGTTATTACTTCAAGTTCTACCTTATAGGTATTGGATACTGGTTGTGGCACTGATATTTGTTATAATATGCAGAGCCTAAGCAACAGTAGAACGTTGAAGGAAGGACAAGTGGAACTGCATGTCTGGAAGGAGCTATGGATGCTGCCTCAGCCGTAGGGTTTTCACTTGTAGATGCCTTTGAGGCTTGGTTTTGTATTAAGTAATTGCTACAATGTACCTGCTTTAAGCAGAGTTGTCTTTCATTTTCTTGTAAGAATTTGAATGTTTTTCATTTTGATAAAAGACAAGTTTTGTTCTTTTGATCTCAATGAAATATTGATTGTAGCACCCTATTCAAGGAATGGGTTTTATATCTTAAACCAAAGAGTGCCTAAATGTAACATAAATACCGAATTGGTTTAAATCTGATGAATTAAACCTGATTTTTCTTGGCGTAAATGTTTTGGTCACATAGAGTAAGTCGGATTCAGAAATCCCATAGTTATGGACTTTTGGGCTCATTTGATCGGATATCTTATGAGACTTGAATTCTGCTTACTGGACCAAAAGACAAAGGGCCCATCTTAGCCGAGCTAGAGAAAGGCCCAAAGGCTTATTGGACCTTGAACATACTCATGTATGTGGCCCGATGAGCAGTAATGCCAGAGAAAATTTCCTGTACTTCATTATCTTTACTGATTACTTCAGTGAGTATGACTGTGTTCATTTGATGAGACACGAGTCGGAATTCTTTGAAATGGTCGAAAGAGTTCCAGAATGAGGTATAGAATCTGAGTGACAGAAGTATTGAGACTCTGGATTAGATCACGAGTGAGAATACTTAAGTCATTGATGGTGTGATCATCTGAATGAGTGTGAAGTCGTTTCACAGCTCATTTCTCCTGAAAACCTGGAGGTGTTTCTGTGAGAAAGAATCAGATCTTATTAGAAATGATTAAAGATGAGTCACACGAATCTTCCATGATATTCTTTAAGAATAACGCTCTAGAAATATCTAAGTTTACGCTGAAATAGTTCCACCAATATCAGTTGAAAGACACCACATAAATGTGGACTGGAAATGATCCAAATTCGTCTTTACTGAGTATTTGTAGTTGTGCTACTTCGCTGGTTGTCCTAGGGAAACCAAGGCTTGTTACTTTTTACGTCCATTCCGAAAACGAAGTTAGGTTGTTCGGAATTCTGTTTTCTAAAAGGAAAGTTGCTTTCCAAGAAGAACAGTGGGAGTAAAAGTATAACTCGAAGAAATTCGAGAAATACAGGAGGCTGCTCAACCTGTTGAGGGAGAGCAGCGGATGGATTTACAGATTTCTGTAGAATCTACACCTGTAGAGCCTGAAGTTCGCAGATCTGAATGAATCCGTCACTAATCCGAGAGTGATTTCTCGTGATTAGTTGCCATGATCTGATGATCATTGAAAGTGACGAACCTGCGAAATTCACAGAAGCGAAAGTGAGCCCGGACTCCGAAAAATTATACTGTATGTAAGTTAGCTTCATCGATCCATTCATGGATAGAAGCAAACATATCGGAGTTGGAATCTTCGTTCTGTTGAAGTAGTCAAGGTTTTGACTTGAACAGGAACGAGATGGAACTGTGCGTTTACTAATAGATAAGTGGGAGCGATGTTGCATTTCTCATAGTGTATGTCGATGACATACTGATTCTCGGAAATAACGTTCCAATGCTGCAGTCGGTAAAGGACTGGCTTGGGAGTTGGTTTTATGATTGATATGGGTAAAGCCACGTAAGTTCTTGGATTTTGGATCTAAAGATAGAGATCCAAAAGAGCTGATAGGACAAAGTCAGGATTCTTATATTGACAAAGTCCTACACGTTTTCAGCATTCCAAGAAGGGTTTTATGCCAATGTCACATGGCATTACGTTAAGCAAGAAACAGTGTCCTACGATAACTGCTGAGCTTGAATGCATGGATGAGATTCCATATGCGTCGGCAATTGGATCTATCATGTATGCCATGACACGTACTTGTTTTGATGTTGCTTTAAAGTTAAGCAAGACAAGTAAAGACCAGTCAAATCCAGCAAAGAATCACTGGATAGACGTAATGAATATCCTCAAGTATTTGGAAAATACTTAGGATAAGTTCTTGATTTACGGAGAAAGTGAGGTGCTACAAGTCGATAGAGTCTGAAAGGCAAGTTTCCAACAGACAAAGATGATTTCCGGTCACAGTCCGGTTATATCTTGTGTCTGTCTGGCGGTGCAAGGCACTGTTGCTGACTCCATGACTTAAGCTGAACATTTCGCAGCTTGGGTAGCGGCGAAAGAGGTTGTTTGGATAGAAAAGTTCATCACTGAACTTGATGTGGCTAGCTGCACATGTCCAAACATTGAGGGTAGGTATTACCTATTCCGTGAGATAAATGACAGAGGTGTTAAGTAGATCAGCAAGTTTCAACGAATGAGAACGTTGCTAATCTATTAACGAAGCCACTCCTTAGGCCTAAGCACGAGTCGCGGACTGTAGCTGTAGGATAAGTGAAATTAAGATGTAGTCTTAATTTCAGTGGGAGTTTGTAAAGGGCTTTATTTAGTTGTTTTGAAAGGTTCATGTAAACATAATATTTTAAATGTTAATGAAATTTTGATTTCTGGATTATTTTTAACTGTGATATAAATAATCGTTCCAAAATGATTCATGTCATTATATATGGGCCATCGAAGTACATGAGTAGACTTGATCCTGAAACCCCATATTTAACGAAATGACATAAATCATAGTGTCCATAGTCGAAGGTTGTTGAAATTGGAACACCAACAACCACTTGAGACTAGATTGTGTTGAGACTTATGACCAAGTTTCGAGGGGTCATAGATGCGCGGCATCAAAGTCGACACATAGGTATATGTAGGGGAGCATATGACCGGACATGGCCCGCTGATGAGAACTCTACAATATATTAATATCTGTGTCATAAGAGGTTCTCAAATACGACTATAGAGTATAGTCCTTAGACCTGAGTTCGCATGCATGTGGCTGCACATGGAGTGATGCGCTTTGATCATTGTCTAACGCTGTTTCGTAACTGGGAGCTATAAGGACCTTGGTTGGGTGTATTATAAAGTGTGTAGTTCATAGTGATGGAACAAGATGGGATTTATCCCTGCCGTTTAACGGAGGTAATATCTCTAGGCCAATCGGAGACTTGATAGCTGGTAAGAGAGTGGCCACTCCCAAACGGACTTGCCCAAGTCGTTTGCATTGTCAGTATCAAATCTGGTCCGATGAACATGGTCTGGCTATATAAGGATGACACGCATCTTGCCTTATGCCAGATCGAGATATTGAGACAAAAGGATTAGGGAATGTAGGATTCCAGTACAAGTGGGAGATTGTTGGGAATGTCCTGAAATCTACCGTACTATCTCTAGAAAGTATGATAAGTGTCGAGATCAGACATAAGTCATAAATACTGGGTGATCGTGATGACTTGCTAGAGTCCGCTCTTGATCTATAAGTTTAGGACTTATTACCAGTATTGTATGATCCCAAAGGGTCACACACCATAGCTAACGGGAAAGTTAAAATGGAATTAATACGGTAAGATGCAAGGCATTTACTGTATTTGTACAGAGAATTGGGCCAGACAAAATACAGTCTTTTTGTCTGATTTGGGTCTTGGGCCCAAAATCCCAATAGGCCATTAGTTTAATTACTTGGGCCCATATAAGGAAGAGGACAGGCGCCTAGGGCAAATATACACCACAGTCTGCGATTTTCAGAGCAGCCGTCCTCTCTCTCTCTGTTGATTCCAACTTGGTCTAGCAGCCTGATCCAGTAGCTTGTAAGAGTGTGGATACCTAGGAGGAGCCGGTTATCATCAGCTCTCTGTGATCTCTTCATTCCTTTGATCAATCCGCTGCAATCATAAGGTAATGATTCTGATCTGTTTATGATTCAACTGCAAATCACCTAGATCCTAGTTGATTATGTGCTAGGTTGTAATCTGATGAATTAAACCATGAACACACATAATCCTTCATATCGGTCATCTTATAATGAATGGTTGGATAATCTGTGCAAAGTACTGACTAGATGCGAGGAGAAGCACTTGGTTCTTAATTGGGAGAAATGCCATTTCATGGTCAGAGATGGCATTGTACATGGAAATAAAGTGTCTGAAGCAGGGATTGAAGTAGACCGCGCTAAGATTGAGGTAATGACCAGCCTTCAGGCGCCTGATTCTGTAAAGTCTATAAGGAGCTTTCTTGGACATGCTGGTTTCTATAGACGGTTCATCAAGGACTTCAGTAAGATTGCTAGACCACTAACTGCCTTGCTGTGTAAGGATGCCAAATTTGAGTTCAATGCAGATTGTCAGACTGCATTTGAACAAATCAAGCAGGCATTAGTGAGTGCTCCTATAGTTCAGCCACCAGATTGAGATCTACCTTTTGAGGTTATGTGTGATGCGAGTGACTATGCTGTAGGAGCTGTTCTGGGGCAGAAGAAGGACAGAAAGCTTCATGCTATCTATTATGCTAGCAGAACACTAGATGATGCGCAGAGAAACTATGCCACTATTGAGAAGGAGTTGTTGGGTGTTGTCTTTGCATTTGAGAAATCCCGCCCCTATCTTGTTGGCTCCAAGGTGATTGTGCACACTGATCATTCAACCCTGAAGTATCTGATGCAGAAGAAAGATGCTAAGCCAAGATTGTTGAGATGGATTCTGTTGCTTCCGGAGTTTGACATTGAAGTGAGGGACAAGAAGGGAGTTGAAAATAGAGTTGCAGAGCATCTTTCAAGGATGCTGGTTGAGGAAGACGTGCCCATTAATGATTTCTTGCCTGAGGAGAACGTCAATATGATCGGGACAGTGTTTCAGATGGATTTGGGCAGAAATTTACAAAACTGTCGGATTAAGCGCACTGCGTCGATCGATGCCACATATGTGACGATCGATGCATGTGTTGAGGTTGCGACGATCGATGCTGCCCTATGCGACGATCGTTGCAATGTGGATACAGACCCAGAACCTTTCACGGTTCAAATTGGAGACTATGTCTTCAAAGTAGATGCTGTCACAACCACTGATCGACCCTGGTAGGCAGATATAGCTAATTACCTGGCTAAAGAGACTGAACCAGATGATCTGAAGGGGTATGCAAAGAAGAAGTTCTTTAGGGAGCTTAGACGATACTACTGGGATGAGCCTTATCTCTACAAGCATTGTTCCGATGGTCTCTACAGGAGATGCGTTGCTGAATCAGAGGTTCCAGATATTCTATTCCACTTTCATGGATCAAATTATGCTGGACATTTTGATACTTTCAAGACTGTGTCTAAGGTCTTGCAAGCAGGTTTCTGGTGGCCTACAATGTTTGCAGATGCTCATTCCTTTTTTTCTCAGTGTGATGCCTGTCAAAGGAGAGGGAAAATCAGTAAAAGGCATGAGATGCCTAAGAATTTCATTCTTGAGGTTGAGGTTTTCGATTGCTGGGGCATAGACTTTATGGGTCCTTTTCCCTCATCCTATGGGAATAAGTTTATCTTGGTTGTTGTGGACTATGTATCTAAGTGGGTAGAAGCAATAGCTAGTCCAACCAATGATTCTTCGGTGGTTATTAAGCTGTTTAATACCATCATATTCCCTAGATTTGGAGTACCTCAGATAGTAATTAGTGATGGAGGATCTCACTTTATTAATAAGGTCTTTGAGAAGCTGCTGAAGAAGCATGGAGTTCATCACCGAGTTGCTACTCCTTATCACCCTCAGACTAGTGGACAGGTCGAGGTTTCTATCAGACAGATCAAGGAGATCTTAGAGAAGATAGTTGGGAAGACAAGGAAGGATTGGGCAACAAAGCTAGATGATGCACTATGGGCTTACCGGACTGCATTTAAGACACCACTTGGGACAACTCCATTTCATTTTCTATATGGAAAAGCATGTCATCTGCCAGTAGAGCTTGAGCACAAAGCAGCATGGGCTGTGAAGCAGATGAACTTCGATCTTAAGTCTGCTGCAGAGAGGAGATTGGTGCAACTTAATGAGTTAGATGAGATAAGACATTTTTCCTATGATAACTCAAGGCTGTACAAGGAGAGGACTAAGGCTTATCATGACAAGAAGATTGTCTCTAGACAATTTGAGCCTAATGATCAGGTACTTTTGTATAACTCTCGTTTGCAATTGTTTCCAGGTAAGCTGAAATCAAGGTGGTCTGGTCCTTTCAAAATCAAGGAGGTACGTCCTTATGGAGCTGTCGTTCTGATCACCCAGGAAGGTAAGGAATTTACTGTGAATGGACAGAGAGTAAAGCATTATTGGGCTAAGGCCGAGATTCCAGGAGGTGACATTACTTGACCATTGGGATGAGTTTGACACATTGCTATACAATGGTTGGTGTGGCAGGACGCTTAAGCCGACCAAGTTTGCAGATTATTCGACTTGCAGGAGTCTAGGCATCGATGAGCAGGTGCTGACATTGTGTAAGGGCATTGGTCTGGGGACAATTCCTATGCAGCATTACGAGTTGTACCCTGATCTGGTGAGGCAGCTGCTGGCCACTTGTAGAGTGGTTTACCCTGACCCAGAGAGCAGGAAGGCTTCAGAAGGTTTCTTTACCTTCATGTGCTTAGGAGCCAGGTATCGTATTCCCCTTCTCGATATCTGTAGGATTTATGGATTCAGCACTGAGCCTGAACGCATTGGTATGACTCTTGAGTGGGATGTGCCGGAAGCTCAGTATTTCTGGGACTGAATTGGGAACGGTCGGTATAACTCGAGGATGACGAAGCTGATCCAGGTTAGGCATCCTGCTCTTAGATACATCTTGCGCATCTTGGGGTGTACTCTGTTGTGCAAAGCTGAAGCCAACAAGACGCATAAGAACGAGCTGGAGATGTTATTCATTGGACAGAGGGAGCAGTTGGAGGTGACTGATCTGAGAGATCCCACCATAGGACTCAACTTGGGAGCTGTCTTTGCTCATAATTTGTGCGGTCTGCAGAAGAAGCCATTCGATGGTAAGGATACTGAGACAGCAGGGAGTCTGCTTACTCCCATTTTCAGGCATTGCAGGATTCCCTTAGAGGGTACGGAGTGTGATGATAGCAAGGAGTTCCTTGATTTTAGCCACCTGCAGAGTGCTACATGGCTGAAGAAGGGACGTGTATGGGTCTATTATGACCCTGCCACTACGAAGCATGGTATAGATCTTCCTGCTGCTGGTCTGACACAGATTGATACGCTGGATGCCTTGAGATTCCAGCCTCCTACAAAAGATCAGCGCAGCGTTCCTACTATGGCTCATCCGCTGGGAGAGCCTTCTACACGAGCTTCTTCTTCATCTGCACCTGCTGCTCCTGCTGATGATAATTGTCCTTATCCCGAGCCTTCAGTGCCTTTCAGTGAGATGTCTGAGACAGAGTGGAGAGAGCGTGAGGATGGCATTCTACGGAGAATCTGGAACTTCATGCGTACCTGCACTTGCAGGAGACAGCCGCATATACATCATCCAGGACCTTCTCGTCGACGTTGACAACGATCTCCGACTCCTGGTTCTTCGAGGGGTACTGATCGATATGCTGACATAGATGATGAGTGAGAGTAGTGGCTTCTCTAGACATCGGTTCTGTATTTTCATTTTCATCTTTTCTTTTGCATTTTTCTTTCGATTTTTCTAGGATACTTGTGTTTGGATGATGTGATTGCTTTAGACCATCAGTTGCTTTGATTCTACTTTTTTGCAGTGATCTTCAGCTTGCAGGTTTGAAATTTCACAATTTCTCACGGACTAACCTGCTAACTTGCTGACTGTTCTCGGATATCGCAATGCAACGATCGACACGGTCCTGTGTGTCGATCGTCACAACACGAAAATCGCATTGCAGCGATCGTTGCGGTCTAGAGCAACGATCGACACATGACAAAAAATCGCCTAGCAACGGTCGTTACATTTATGTGTCGATCGATGCATGAGCGACAGAGGTAAAAATCAAACAAAACTCAACACATCCATTAACATTTTCTTTCTTTTTACCAACCCTTAGCTTAACACTATTGGGGACAGTGTGTTTCAAGTGTGGGGGAGGTAGCTACTGACTTTCATCTTTCTGTTTTCTTAGAGTCAGTCCGTTTTCAAAAAAAAAATTTGTTTTATTGAGTCAAAACCAGTCTAAGTAAGAAACAGTGAATTTTTGAGAAGTTAACAACATCTTGCAGGAACTTAAGTAACCATTGGGATGAAGCTGAAAGATCTATCTATGACTATTAGAAAACCCAACACGGATCAACCCACTGAGGATACCCATATCAATTCAGGTATTTTACTGGCTTCACCCCTAATTTGACTTAAATTTCTTGCCTAAGGGCTTGGTATACCTTGAGTTGGATTCCTTTGTTAGTTCTGACACAGCTTGTAAACCTGTCTAAGTATGGTTCCCTTCTCCCCTTCCATAAAAAAAGAGTAATAAACTGAGGATGAGCTAGTAGCTCCGAAGTTGTCACGGGAGTAGTAGCAAACACTATTACCTCCTGCGTGATCCATGGAATGTGTCCAAAGTACACCCCTTAACGGGAAGAGCACTGAAAAAAAAATGATACCCAATGGGGAAAAATCAGAATGCTAAGGAAGGGAAAAGAAAAGGAACCAGAAAAAGATAGTATGGTGGTCTAGAGCTGACAAAGTAAGAATCCATGTGCCCTTTGATCGATAATCCTTAGGTGAGACCGCACTTAATATGCTTAAGAAGTCAGTAGGGTGAATTTGAATTGTCTGGATTGATTGTGGAGTTTACTTAGGACAGTTGCTAAGTGTGGGGGAAGTACATGTTGGTCTTGATATCTTGCAGTTGATTCTTTCAGTGGTTTACTAAGGGGAATCTGAGTGTTGTTGCTTCTAGGACAAAAAGAGTTTCTGAAAGTTTTCAAACCTCTTCACCATGTTTTAGTTCTCTGTTTTGCTTGAGGGCAAGCAAAGGCTAAGTGTGGGGGAGTTGATATATCATGGTTTTTACCGGTTTTATGCCTTGATATAAGTTTGTTTTAGAGTCTTTTTGTGTTTCTTTAGAGTCTTTTACAGGTTATATTAGGTACTAGCACGTTTGGAGTGGATTTGGAGTAATTGGAGCATTTTGGTGCATTTTGGAGTTTTGACCCGAGAGATAGAGCTCACTGTCCAGAACAGAGTGATGTGTCGATCGACACACATTAGCATCGATCGATGCATAGCGAGTTGGGCCAATCTCGGCGAGAGTTAATGAAGAATTGTGAATTTGCAGAATTGCCCAGAAGTTCCAGATATTTACACAGAAGCCCCAAGACATGATTTAGCTATTTAATTAGGTTTTTACATCAATTTTAAGATACGCTATCATACTTTAGAGCAGAGAGTTTTTAGAGCTATTTGGGGCTGATCTGATCCTTTACTACATCTTGTTTTGGGAGAAGATTTCGAACCCCTTTACTTATTTAATCTCTTTTATGCAATCTATTAATTCATTGATTATGTTTACATATTCCATGTCTGAGTAGATTCATAGTTAGGTTTAGGGATTCTCATTAAGTATTTTATGACTTGCTAGATATAATTAATTCAGTTAAGGATTCATATCAATAGATGTTCTTCGATCTAAATTGTGTTTAATGCTAGTTCTAACTTGATCACTTAGAATCTAGATCTTAGGTTGCTAGATTGACACGAAAGTATGGTTTAGAATCTGAACTATTTAGATTGAGCAATTTAATTACTTGCAAAGAAATTTGGTTTAATTAGATTGTGAACATATCGAACTTGATCATTAAAGCTGGTTTAATCTGTTAGGAATTACAAAGACATTTGGATTTCTGCAATTAGGCTTAGAGAATTCTCACAACGAAAGTTGGTTAACTCTATATCTGTGTTTTGAGTTCTAGAACTGTGTTTAATTAGATAATGACTGAATAAATTATCTACTTGTCTGATTTCCTGAGAACTCCCTAGACTTAGCGCCCTTAGTTAATTGCTTACAACAAACCTTGCTACTGATTTACTTTCCTGCTTGCTTTTAGTTTTCTAATCACATTTGCATTCTCCTAGTTTAATCTTTTCTGTTCTAATTCTATCGTTGCCTAGAGTCCTCGTGGATTCGATCCCTAAGTACTACATTGATATTGCTGTGCACTTGCAGTTAGTATATGGTTAAAACTTAGAGCTTATCACGGACTAAGTGAATGGAAAGTTAATAATATACTTAAAGGCTTGATTGTTAATTATGATTGTGTGTTGGACTGATGTTGTGTTGTGCAGGCATGTTTATTTGACTACTCTGGTGTTGGGCCGGTAGTTTTGTTGTGTGATACTTACCACGGTCATGGTACTGGGTAAGTTTGGTAGTTACCTAATACGGTATAGAATTGGTTAAGGTTGGTGGTGGTGGATGAATAGGACCAGCGGGATAAATTGAATGTTGTAATTATTTCTGTTGACCTTGACGGTCACCTGTTCCGTGTTAGAGTAACAGTGAGTCCGCGTGTTTACCTTATTGCACTAGGACTCTAGGGTGCGTTAAATCCCACAACCTAGGATTGAAAGCGTTCTGGTACTTCCGACCCGATTGGATCCTCGGGTAGTTGCCTGACCGGTTCACGTAGTGAATCTGGTTATGGTGTGAACCTAATGAGTGATGCCGGAAGGTGTGTGGTCTGGAGAATATGGGGTCAAGTCCTAGGGTCGGACTGCATGGAAACTTAGGCTATCATGGGGTAGCTCGAGTCGCTGTGTATCGATGGACTAAGAACAATGTCCTAGGTCGTAGGAATTCGTGTTTACGTCTAGGAGTCGTGGGTAGTTTTAGTTATCATGTTGGTAGCTAAGTTTTCCCGTGGAAGTTACCGAGTTCGCATAGTGGATCCAGTGGTGATAGTGTTAGTTTTTTTGCGACAGATAGATCAAGTATAATCGAGGGCATATGCCGCACTGACTTCGATTTTCGTAGCCTTAATGCTTGTGTGTTGTGGGTTTATAACATCACGGTTGCATGTGATAAGCTATTTCTTTCTTTATGATTGTTATTTTTGATTTTGGGGCGGGAATTAGTATTTGTAGGTGAGACTAAAAGCCTTTAGTGGGGACTGACTCGCTGGGTTATTCTAGATCACTCATTAGAGTCTTTTTGTTGTTTTCAGGTTTAGTAGCGACGGACGTGGGAGATCCTCTGTGTAGTTTCAGGATTGCTTGCGGGCCGGAGAGATTTGATTTGATGTTTTGTATGATGTATTTCAGTTCGGATTTTCATGGCGCATATCTCTTTTAATTGTTTATACTTAAATTTGAATAGGCAAATTGTTTGTAAAAGATGCTTCCCTGATAATGGTTTCGTCCGAACCGACACAACTCGTGGAAGCAATACAAGATGAAAAGCTTTGTATTGTGGAGCGAGGTAAAACGGGGTCAAGGACGGATTGGTGTGAGCCTTTGTCTCAAACCGAACTGTCTCTGGCTTCGTACTGTTACGAACCTTCCTCGTTTGGCTTGCTCGTGTAAGATCGCTCATGTTGTTTTTTATTGTTGACCGGTCAGCTCGACAGTCAGCGGATAACGAGAAAGGGGCATTACAGCAAGGGTCTCGAGGTTACCTCCGATTCGGGTCTCGACGCAATCCTGGAACTTTCATGTGACACAACTTCTCCCATATACTTCAGATTCACTAACGGATCCTTCTTGACCCATACAAGAATCCGAAGCTCGAGCTAAGGCAAACCGACGATCCTTTATCACTCCGAAATTCAGTAAAAACAAGAATACGAAGAAAAGTCCACATGTTCCCTGACACCCTTCAAGGCGTTCCAGATATATCACATGTGCCCACACCTGTACACTTCAAAATATCTCGGTCGTGGGTCGTCATACAGGTCACATAAGTCTTCTTTGGTCTACTCTGCTATCGCGAAGCAATTAGAAAACATAGCTTTAGAGCGGAAGGGACGTGACACTAGAAATAGCTCCAGAAGAAGAATTCAGAAATGGGGAAAACACTTAGAGAGATCACATGAAGCAATAAGGAAGAATCATAGCTTTTCCCATTAGACGACTCTCTCGGGAACCAAGAATGGTTAAGATAAGAGATAGGAGCAAGACTGCAATAGTCCAAGGAAGAAACACATGAAGGACGAAAGTCCAACATTGCAGAATATCCAGAACTAGAAAATAATGAGAGCACCGGGAATAGGAAGGATATTCGAGACTAGAAACAAATATTGAACGAGAATGACAGAGGGGAAGATAGAAACTTGGACTCGAAAACACTACGAAAGATCTTCTTTGATTCACCTCGAGAACTCCACTCAAAATGCTTCTCGAATTTCTCCGATGAATGTTACAACATTCATGTCGCTATGTTAAACACCGTTAGGCACCACTCGGACAACAACAGTCCCAACAAGCACCTCAATGGCATCTACACACAACTCAAAACATACACCTCAATTGCATACTCCGCAACATACATCCCAACATAAACCTTGATGGCGTACATCCCGACATAAATCTCGACACACAACTAAGGGCAATTGATACCACTCAAATCACAAACCACATACTACTCTAGTTGGTGGTTTGAAAACACTTTCACAACTTTTATTGGGCCACTAACGTTTCGTAAAAACTTTTTGAAAACGGAAATAAGGATTTTATAAAACGACATAAGCTGATCCCTCAGGGCAGGACTGAGGGACTTTAACCCATGATCTGATACAAATTGTAAAGACCACTTCCCAGAGAACCAGAAGCGACGACGTTAGGACATTCGTGTAAACCAAAAATGGCTAACCTACATTTCCTCCCATGCTCCCATGAGTCTTGCACACGCTTACTTCTGTTCAAATCCACCAACGAAAAGAGGAATCAAACTTCTTCTATTAGTCATGCTGAAAAAGAACGGGCAAAGAAGAGGGGTCAGTAATTGGCAATTACTCCATGAGACAATCCAAACCAATCCACATCAACACATCCGGCATACGCCTTAACACCGAGACAAGAATTAAGCAGCTACAAGCACCAACTACGTATAAGATATACGTAGTCTCAAAATTAAACAATAAAGAAAGCAAGAGAGTCCAACTACCCAATAGTCACGTACCAACATGTACTGTACCTCCTAACTACACCAGGCCCCAAATGGCACCGACCCTTTCTGGCCAACAACAAGCTCGCTAGACCCCACCGGAAAGACACGCTCGGCATTCCCACATCGTTCGTGCCATGACAGTAACCAGAAGGACACACACGGAATTCCACCATCGTCTGTGTCTTGACAATCAACGTGTACGGAAGACTCTCAACTCCGCATACTCACACCTAACTCTACTCGACAAATTCTAGTTTTCACCCTATCCGTCTTTAATAGACCATCTATGTTCTCACGTAACAACACAAGCCACACAATCATAACTTCTCAATCAATCAACCAATCACACAACAATATTCATATGTTTCACAATCCTAACTTCGATTCCCAATTCCAGTTTTCTCTTTTCAAATAATTTACATCGGTATGGATATTGATGATTCAATTTTGATTAGCAATAACTTCTTGATAGACAATATTAAATCAAAACTATAGCTCATGTAACTATAAAACCACCTAATTTCACACAACAAACAAGGAAGCAAACTTAACCTTATCACGACAACAAAACATTTAACGAAAGAGAGGAAGTAAATTAGAGTGTACCGCCTCACCTTGGCTATGGCTGATGATGAGATACGGTGATGGTAAGACGCCTTTATCCGCAAGCGAGGTCGAGAACGGGTCAATCTCCACGCGGCTGGTGGGCTTCTAACTCCGATTACTTGACAACAACAGTGAACCGCAGACGAGGATGGAATTGGACTGCGTTCGAGATCGCGGAAGAACCACATGACTATCCATGATCCAAAGCTCTAGATCGTTACTACATGAACCGAGAGCTATATCTATGTGTCTAATAAGTCCCTGCAAGGATTAGGGTCAAGAGGAATCCATTTTCCCAATTCAAAACTTAGACATAACTAGTCTAATCACAGATTCGTCATATACATGCATTTTTTACTAAAGAAATCATAACTTCCAAACGTTAAGTCAGATAAGAGCGATTCTTAACTTTTTGGAAGGAGAAACCGAGGCCTTTCCAATGACATATTGTGCATTACGTGGTTCCTTACGGATCTTCGGGGAAACGCAAATCAATATGACAGCCGTAATTGATCTATTTTTAGATCTGCATTCGAAATAGTGAAAGATCGAAGAAACGACATTAGATTTCCGATCTAACAACACAGGGGATCTAAATGATCTAAACATGACATGAGGATAAGGAAAAGAGAAGATTTGATTGAGATTAAGGATTCACTTAACCCATGACTAAGAATCTAGAGAGATAGCACGAGAAGAACGACGAGAAGATCATAGGCGATGATGGAGGTGACGGTGGCTCGCCGGATTCTGGAAAAGGCTTGTTGACGGAGGCGACAAAGAAAAACACATAAAAAGCGAGATGCAAAACTCATGAACATTCAAATATATAACAAAGCCATAAAGGCACTATACTTAGAAAGCTGGAGCCAAAAATCTAGTACAAAGAAAAACGGGTTGGAAAGACCCAATACACTCGAAAAAGAAAACAAGTCACAAAGACGGATTTGGGAAAACCGGTGAATATTGGTGAGGTATCCATCAATACACATACAAAGCGAGATGGTATGTATGTTGATCGGAAGGCGGAGAAAATGGCTACAAATTTTAAGAAGAACGTGCAAGAGAAGTTGGCAGAGCTCGATGTAGAGACTTCATAAGTTTTGGATGGTGCCGCTTCGCAACCTTGTGACCTCTCAATAGATAAATATGACTACATCTTTCTTCAGGCAAAATAATATTTTCACAATCCAAATTTATAAAGTCATATCATGTTCTTTATTTAATTATTTTTCTTTGATTGTATTTAATTATAACAAGCCACTGAGAAGGATATACGAGGAAATCCATATGGAGTTGGAAGCCTCAAAGAGAATCATTTGAGTGGCAAGCGCAAGCAGCCAGGAGACTCTTCAGGGTTTGTGGTGCTGCAAGAGCAATTTAAGGAAGCTCAACGTAAATCGAAGAGCAAGGTGCCCGTGAAGTAGATCAATCCCGAGTTGCGACTGAGAAGAAGGAAAAGATCGAGCACCTTTCCTTGGTGGAAAAGTATATGCGACTAAACGATCCGCAGTTTATGGAGTTCCTACATACTCAGAAGGCTGCAGCAAGCAAAGAGCCTCGTCCCCCAAAAGGTACAACTTCAACTCCATCTGCTTCGTAGGTTACTTATTATTGTCCCTACCAAACTAATTTTTTGTGAATGATTTAGAAACTCCCTAATGTTGGATTTTGCATATGTAGATAACCATTTGCGTACCGATATATCATGGTTTTTACTTGTTTTAAGCCATGATATAAGTATATATTCGAGTCTTTTGTAGTGTCTTTCAAGTCTTTTCAGGTGTTTATTAGGTACATGCACTTTTGGAGGATTTTGGAAGATATTGGACATCGTTGGGCAAGTTTTGGAGCTAAAGCCGTAAGGAGCAGAAATGACTATCTCGGAGCGACCTCAACATCGATCGATGCTACCTTGGTGTCGATCGATGCAGACCTGCGACCAGCTCATTAATGAGAGATTTCAAGATTTGTAGTTTTGCCCCATAAACTTCCGGTATTTACAGAAGAGACCCAAAACGTGATTAGCACTTTATAAATAGGTTTTTGGTTTTTTTGTTTAGAATACACATTCATACTTTTAGCTAGAGAGAGTTTGAGAGCTTGGGGCTGATCATACATTGTATTGCTTTTGCTTTTGGAGAACATTTCGAACCCCTCTTTATTCTCTACTCTTTTATTTATGCAATCTATTCATATCATGATTTATGTTTCATTGTTCATGTCTGAGTAGATTCATAGTTAGGTTTAGGGATTTCATGACTTGCTAGATTAATCAGTCAGTTAATGATTCATAACTTGATTAGTTTTTCAACATGAATTGTACTTAATACTAGTTTCTAATCTAATAACTTAGAATCTAGAACTTAGGATTTATAAATTGACACAAAAGTGTGATTTAGAATCTGATCTATTTAGGTTGAGCAATTTAATTATCTGCAAAGAAATTTGGTTTAATTGAATTGTGAACAAATCGAACCTGCACTTAAGGCTAGTTTAATCTGTTAGGAATTGCAAAGAAATTTGGATTTCTAGGGTGTAGACTTAGTGAATTCTCACAACGAAAGTTGGTTAGTTATACACCTGTGTTTGATTTCCTGAGAACTTCCTAGACTTAGCGCTTTTAGTATATTGTTAAAACAAACGACTTGCTTTCTGATTTAGTTGCTGATTTTAGTTTATTTATTTCTGATTTGCATCACCTAGCTTAATTTGAAGTTATGTAATCTATCGTAAGATTTCTTGAGTCTATGTGGTTCGACCCCTAGATATTATATTTGCATGTGCACTTGCAGTGTAACTTAGGGAATTAAACTCTGGGCATATCAAGTTTTTGGCGCCGTTGCCGGGGACTCTTTTGAGTCTTCGATAGATTTGAATTTAGAGTTTAGACTAGGTTTTTCGTTTTTGTTTTTGGTTACTAATTTTATGTTTTTCTTTCTTCCTCTGCGTGTTTCAGGTTTTACGCTTTGCATCGATCGACACAACGTGATACTCGTACTGAATCGATCGATGCGGTCTTGTGCATCGATCGACGCTTGATGATTACCGACGGTTTTTGCATAATCGCGCGACCAAAAGTAATCCATACAAGAATCTCGTAAATCTCAGACTTGAGGAACTTTCAAGGCTTGAAGAATGAACAGAAAGGCTCAGAGACCAGTTAAGATGGCTAGAGTGAATGCTGCGCATTTGATTTTGATTCAAGATGATGAAGGTGTTATGAGGGATTTGCAGAACAATCCTTATAATGCTCAGGGACAGAGGATTGATGCTGAAGGAAATGTGATTGAACAACATATTGTTCAACCTTAGCAAGAAGCTCAAGGTGGAGGAGAAGGTGTACAAGGAAATCCACAACAAGAAGCGCCACCTAGAGCACCAGAGCCTCCTGTTAGGAGGACGCTAGCTGATTACAATAAGTCTGCGATTGTACCTCCTGCTTTCCCGCGGAATGATTTTGAGCTGAATACTTCGTACTACACGCTTGTGGGATAACACGTTTTCTGTGGACTCCCACATGAGCAGCCTATGGATCACATAGAGGACTTTGAGTCCTTAGTCACTGGGATGAAGCATAATGGAGTGAGCTATGACTACTTACACTACAAGCATTTTCCTCACTCTCTCGGAGGATAAGCTGCTAATTGGCTGAAGCAGATTCCACATGGGAATCTGACTACATGGTTTCTTTGAGGTTTAGCTGCTGGGCATTTTCTTCAGAGGAGTTGATTTGTGGTATCAGATGGCTTTAGATGCAGCAAGTAATGGGAACTTCAACACTAAGTCTCCAGAGGAAGCTAAGGAGCTGATTGAGAACTTGGTTACTAGTAATAGTGTCAAGAATGCTGATATGGAGAGGAAGAAGTCTGGTGGCAAAGTTGATAGCTCACAGATAGCTGAAATGAAGAACAAGATTGACTATGTTCATAGTCTTCTTTTCTTAGAGTCAGTTGAGTCAAAACAGTTGAGTAAGAAACAATGAATTTTTGAGGAGATCACCACACTTGCAGGAACTTAAGTTACCATTGGAATGAGCTTGCAGATGAATCTATGACTGTTAGAAAACCCAACACGGACCAACCTACTGAGGACACCCATATCACTTCAGGTATTCAGAGGATAACTGCTGACTTCACCCCTAATTTTGACTTACTTTTTCTCACCTAGGGGCATGGTATAATTTGAGTCGGATTCCTCTGTTAGTTCTGACACAGCTTGTAAACCTGTCCAAGTATGGTTCCCTTCTCCCCTTCTTTAAAGTAAAAAAAAAGAGAGAGATAAACTGCGGATGAGCTAGTAGCTCCGAAGTGGTCGCGGGAGTGTAAGAGACCCCTATTACCTCCTGTGCATTCATGGAATGTGTCCAAAGTACACCCCAATACGGGAAGAGCACTGATAAAAAAAAAAGTACAGTGATACCCAATGGGAAAAGTCAGTTGCTAAGGAAGGGAAAAGAGAAGAAAGGAACCAGAAAAAAAGATAGTATGGTGGTCAGGTGCTAACAGAGTAAGAGTCCATGTGTACTTTGATCGATACTCCCTAGGTGAGACCGCACTTAATAGCTTATAGAAGTCAGTAAGGTGAATTTGAATGCTCTGAATGTGATTGTGGAGTTTACTCAGGACAGTTGCTAAGTGTGGGGGAAGTATATGTTGTTCTTGATGTCTGTAGGTGCATTTTTTATGTGGCTTACTAAGGGGAATCTGAGTGTGGTACTTCTAAGATGAAATGAGTTTCTGAAGTTTTCAAACTTTTTCACCACATTGTGGTTTTCTGTTTTGCTTGAGGGCAAGCAAAGGCTAAGTGTGGGGGAGTTGATATATCATGGTTTTTACTTGTTTTAAGCCATGATATAAGTATATATTCGATTCTTTTGTAGTGTCTTTCAAGTCTTTCCAGGTGTTTATTAGGTACATGCACGTATGGAGGCTTTTGGAAGATATTGGAGTTTATTGGGCATGTTTTGGAGCTAATGCCGTAAGGAGCAGAAATGACTATCTCGGAGCGACCTCAGCGTCGATCGATGCTACCTTGGCGTCGATCGATGCAGACCCGCGACCAGCTCATTAATGAGAGATTTCAACATTTGCCGTTTTGTCCCAAAAACTTCCAGTATTTACAGAAGAGACCCAAGACGTGATTAGCACTTTATAATTAGGTTTTTGGTGTTTTGTTTAGAACACACATTCATACTTTTATCTAGAGAGAGTTTGAGAGCTTGGGGCTGATCATACCTTGTATTGCTTTTGCTTTTGCTTTTGGAGAAGATTTCGAACCCCTCTTTATTCTCTACTCTTTTATTTATGCAATCTATTGATATTATGATTTCTGTTTCATTGATCATGTATGAGTAGATTCATAGTTAGGTTTAGGGATTCTCATTAGGGATTTCATGACTTGCTAGATTAATCAATCAGTTAAGGATTCATAACTTGATTAGTTCTTCAACCTGAATTGTACTTAATATTAGTTTCTAATCTGATCACTTAGAATCTAGACTTAGGATTTATAAATTGACACGAAAGTGTGATTTAGAATATGATCTATTTAGGTTGAGAAATTTAATTATCTGCAAAGAAATTTGGTTTAATTGAATTCTGAACAAATCGAACCTGCACTTTCGGCTAATTTAATCTGTAAGAAATTGCAAAGAAATTTGGATTTTTAGGGTTTAGACTTAGTGAATGCTCGCAAGGAAAGTTGGTTAGTTCTACACCTGTGTTTGAATTCTAGAACCGTGCTTAATTTGCATCACCTAGCTTAATTCGAAGTTCTATAATCTATCGTAAGATTTCTTGAGCATATCATGTACATTGCTACACAAATTATATAAGTTATCTATGTAATCTTGAAGTAAATGTCTTTTACATTTCTTGTATCATTCAAATTACAGTATCACCAATTACCAAATCATAAATTCGACAAATTTAATGATACAAAATTCTTATTTTTACTCCACGAAACTTCGTCAATTTATCGCACAACAGTCACAAAGAAGTGGCACATTCAATACCATAATCTTATCTGGATGTCCCATGTAGTCGCTGCATAGTCGTTAGATTAGTCATTGGACAGTCGTCAAATTATTATGGCTATGTTGTGACTACATAGGACAATCACATAGTCGTCCCCAAGTAATGGATGGATGTTTCCTCTTGACCACTAAATAGTCGTTAAATTATTAATTAAAATAGTGGCCAAGTTGTGGCTAAATGTTGACCATAATCATTTATGGATGTTTCGGTAGTCGATGTATAGTCGTTATATTTGTCACTAAACAGTCGCAAAATAGTCGTCATATCTTACGACTAATATGTGACTATACTATTCAGTCACATAATAGTCACCACATAGTGGCGTTATAAATACTATAATTGTATGTGTATGTTCCGATTAGTCGATGTAAATTCGTTAAAATAGTCATTACCAAGTCGCTACATAGTGGCCAATGTTTACAACTACTTTGTGACTATATTATACAATCATATATTTGTCGAACATTGGTCATCTAATTTAACCACTATTTGATGACTAAATTTCTCCGACTGCATCTGGACTGTCGCACAATTATCGCGATATAGTCAGAAGTTGGTCCCTATATATTGTGATTATGCTACGTATAAGCTACGACTACTGATGTTAGTCGTACAAATAGGCGTAACTTGTTGACTATTTTTACGACTTTGAAATTTAGCGACTATGGATTTACAACTACCAGATTAAGTGTAATATAGTCGTAAAACCCGTATACCGACTAATTTGCGATTAAATGTGCAGTCACAAAATCAATGTTTTCTTGTAGTGTGAGATAAGACGGAAATGTCCAAATGAAGGTAGCTAGGAATGAGCCCAAAAGGGTTTCGACATTGGAGTGAAGTTCAATTTGGGGCATTACGTAGAGGAAAAGTATCGTTGTACTCATAAATTGCTCTCTACTTCTAGAATTTTTTCTATAGGCCATTCATTTTTGGGAAAACCCTTGTTTGGATCAACAATCTTTGTTTAAATAATCTTCATCTCAAAACCTTGTTCCAAATGAGTTTGTTTGATTTGCATGAGAATGATCCATATGAAACACTTAATGAAATGTTAAAGACCGAGTTGCTAAGAATGCTTGTGTAAAGTAAGGCTTGAGTATGAAACTTGTTGGGATGAGCATGGCTAAATATTTAGGAGTAAGTTTTCTTGATTGCATCTTAAAAGTGCTAACTTACTTTGAAACTAATGGATCTTGAAAAAACTTTTGAGTTTGACCTCCCACCTTCAAACCTTTCTCTCTTCTTGTTTATGCTTGTTTGCTTACGAACAAGTAAAATGCAAATTTGGGGGAATTGATAGCTTCATAAATTAAGGAATTTAAGCATTCATATTAGTCATATTTTCATTTTTCATATTGAGTTTTTTGATTTTTCAATCAGTTAGAGGTTATTGAGTCTAGGTTTAGGACTTGCATATTTTTGTCCATTTTGGAGGGTCTTAAGGTGATTTCTAGATGTTTGGGGAAGCCTTGAAGATTCATGTTGATTAGGAGAAGGAGGGAAAAAGAAATTAATAAAATAAGCTATTTTTGGCACTAGAGGCCAACCATATCGAGTAATATCAGCCGCTGCATCTCAAGCCTGGTTGTAGTCCATGTTACGACCGAGCCACTGCGGACACACTCATCTGAAACACAGCCTCAATCCATGGAGATGGAAGTGCTCGCTACTTATACGAGTGAGCATTGCTATTGTTCTGAACTGCAGCCTGAGCTATGATCCGAGATGATGTTCCATACTCACCTACAATATGCTGGTCGACCATTGCATCCTCACGACCCAAGAGATTGGCGGACCTGCCCTCGAGATCCACAGAAGCCGCAGTCAATATGTCACCTCCCTATGACTAAGACATTGTGATCAGATTCATCAAAAATTTCTACGACCAAGTGTTGCGGCCTGTGTCACCTTCAGCCAATATATCATGTGCGACGTCTTGAGCATTGTGGCTGTCCATGACTGCAGCCCACAAACAACCACAACCAATCTATGTCCCAGAAATTCCTACGACCAGGCTGCTTCAGCCTTTCACATCCGTAATGTCCATTGTGACCAAACCACACCGGCTGTGAGCGTCCGCAGCCGCCACTACGTCCCAACGATTGTGGCCATCATGGCCCGGTGTGGCGCGTCCAATTTCCTCTTAACCCATTTTGACTTCGTAAATACCCGGTGGAACCCTCTCTCTATAAATACTTTTAGACTTAATTTCTTAAGAAAATCTTAGGTTCTCTCTTACATACTTTTCTTTTATGGTTCTAAGCAATTTGTAAACAAATTTGGAGTTTTTTGGTAACCTAAACATATTTCTTCTAATCTTTATTCCTAGTCTCTTTTTTAATCATGAAACTTGACAAAAACTATATGGGTTTTTGTTGGTTTAGCATGATTAGTGAGTAATTCCATTACAGCTCATGGATAAAGTAGATAAGGGTGTGATTAAGGATGATCAAGGATGTTTAGGACTACAATATTATTGATCCATCTATGTTAAGTTCTCTTAATGCTAGATTAGGCTTGATTAATTTGATCTAAAACTTATGAATATTTATGCATTAAAGGTGTGTGAAAATTCTCCAATATACTTAATGAAGGATTTACTTACTTATCTCAAGGAAATGATTGTTTAAGGAGTATTTCGGTTGTAGGATCATGTTGTTAATGCTTGTTGATATCTATTTTGGAAATGAAATTTGATCTTGAGTTAGTAATTAGCATAGGGATTAAGACATATGAATATGATTAATCTTGTTTTATTATCTAGAAATTTGGAGTAGCAACTATTTGATAACTGCTATTGATGAGCTTACCTAAAGATTTCATCCTTCAGTTTCTTGTTGTTTGCACATTAACTAGTTTTTTTAACAGAAAGGTGCAATTGGTTGATGTGCGATATCAAACCATTTCCTTCTTGACCAACTCACACAGAGCTCCGTCCAACTGCTTGGCTTCCCTATTTCTCCATAACAGGTCCGCATGATCCAAAGCTTCCAGCCAGTCTCTTCCTCTTCCGCAGACGTAGCTAACAAGTGAAAATTTTCTAATGTGACCATAAGCTCTTGTACTTCCTTTGCTTCTTACACAACTTTCCTTCTCTTTATTAAGGCATATACCACCTTGTTGGCCTTCCCATGGTGATACTCGATCACCAAATAATTATCTGCCAATAACTCTATCCATCTGCGTTGTCTCAAATTCAAATCCCCTTGGGTGAATATTCTTCAAACTATTATGGTATGTGAATACTATTATTCTATACATATAAATATGCACACCATATCTTTAGGTCAAAGACTACTGCTGCTAACTCCATATCGTGGGTGGGGTAGTTAACATCATGCTTTCTCAACTGTCTCGATGTGTAGGCTATGACCTTTTCTTCATGCATCAATACATACCCTAAGCCTACTCCTGAGGCGTCTGTGTAGACTACGAACATTATTCCAGACCGCGGTAGAACTAACACTAGCGTTGATTCAACCGTTCCTTTAGCAGCACAAAGTTATTGGTACAAGTTTCTATCCAGAAAACTTTATATCTTTCCCTGTCAAGGTGGTTAATGGCTTTGCCATACTAGCGAACCACTTCACAAACCTTCAGTAGTATCTCCTAAGCCATGGAAACTATGAATCTCAGTGGCACTCTTAGGCGTCAGCCAGCTTATGATAAAGACAATATTCTTCGGATCTAGTGCCACTCCGGTTTCTGAAATAACAGAGCTTATGGATCCAATATTCCTTTTCCAGAAACTGCTCTTACTAAGTTCGGTAAACAGCTTATGCTTTCAGAGCTTATCCAGAATGACACGCAAGTACCATTCATGCTCATCCTTAGTCCTTTAGTACACTAAGATGTTGTCAATGAATACAATCACTCACTTATCCACGTATTCCGGAAAGACACTATTCATCAACTTCATGAAGGCAGCTTTGCATTGGTCAGTCCAAACGACATTACCACGAACTAGTAGTGTTCATAAGGCATTCAGAATATCGTCTTCCGAATATCCTCTTCCACTATTGGTATTTAGTGATTACTTGAGGCCATATCTATTTTGGGGAACCATGAAGCTCCTTGCAGTTGGTCCAAAACAAAATGATATGTTGCAACGGGTACTTGTTCTTGATGGTCATATTGTTCAATCCCCGGTAATCTATAATCTGAAACTTATGTCCTTATTCATTACAAATAGAAGAACATGGCCTCCCCACAGTGAGTTGTTTGCTCGGATGAATTATTTTTCCACTAATTCTTCTAGTTGCTTCTTCAGTTCGACCATCTATAACTGTGACAAACAATATGGTGACTTTGACACGGGTGACATCCCGGGCACCAATCGAACGCAAAGGTATCATCTCGCTCTGGTGGCAGTCCTTGTAGTGCTTGAATATGTCCTTATATTCAGGTGCTACGGGAATGGCATCCATACTCATGCCTTTTACTTCCTCTGTCACCATGATTGTGGCTAAGAATGCCTCATTATGTTTCTCACTCAACTCCTCTGCTTGCAAAATTGAAATTATTGAAATCTCAGTCAATGTATTTATCCCCTTGAGGACTATTTTTCCTCCTCTCTAGGAATTTAGACGTTTTCATTGGCACTATTCATCACTGCTCGGTGTTGGGTCAACCAATCTATTCCCGAGATGAATTGGTAGCGACTTGATATTGTAAATTTTATCATTTTCACTACTCCATCTGCAAGTATACAGCCTAGTCTTTGTAGTTTTGGGGTGTCAATCCTCTTGTGTGATTAAACTCACTAAGAATGCAAGTTCTCTCTTATTCTAAGTGCAATCGGAAAAAATCACATATTCTATAACTAATATTGCGGGAAATGGAAACCAAAAAAAAATAAGAATACATAAACTATATCATAAACAGAACATAAGCTTTCAGTTTGCAATATGAGAAATTATAAAAACAGAACAATACAAATTATGCAAAGGTATT
The DNA here is from genome assembly GCA_030180135.1 of Orychophragmus violaceus. NCBI lineage: Eukaryota > Viridiplantae > Streptophyta > Magnoliopsida > Brassicales > Brassicaceae > Orychophragmus > Orychophragmus violaceus. The sequence continues at coordinate 25,523,198 of CM058233.1, read as the reverse complement.
AAAAATAGATGATTAACGACTAAGTTCCCTGGGTTGAGATTTCTGATTTAGGTGATCAATGGTTAATCTAAGATGTCAAACAACATAAGAATGATTTATCAGGATAAGAAAAACATGTCAAGCTACTCATTCCCATGATAATAGCTCTATACTTAACAAGCTTTAGCATCAGCTTCCATTGGTAAATACAAGACAAGTATGCATGAAGAATATGTTCTTACTACCACTTAACACTTTAAACATCATCTTACATTGGTTAAGTATGTAAATCACTTGTAAGATTAGAATCAAACTTTTATCAAATACTATCCAGTGAAAGAAACATCTAAGATTTATATATTGATAAGCTACTTTAATCCTAGCATTAGGAACAATTAGCAAGTGAGAAACAAGATTTCTAAGTCTTGAACATCCTAGATCACCATTAAATCACTCTCATTTACTCAAACCCAAAAAAATATAGAGAACTACTCACTACCCATGATAAAAACACAAGAAAACATGAGTGAGATGATTTAAGATAGAAGAAAGAAGTAGATTTACAAGAACAACTCAAGAACATAAAACCAAATTGCATAAAGATGAAAGAAAAAAATTTTTATCTAGATTCATACAAGAGTGAATGACTGATCTTGAAACACACCCAGTGTCAATTCATAAAGGAAATCAAGTTTCTTTGTTGACCCAAAAAACTTTGGGTCTACAAGCCAAAAGGAAAAGCATAAAGTGAAAAGTAGGAAATTTGGTGGGTCACAGCGGACTTCTGACGTTGCTTTATGTCGTCTCTCTAGGTTTGTTTCTCCACATCGGCCTTCTGACGTTGCTATATAGGTTGTGGATGCTCACAGTTTTCTTCTGCAGCAGGATTCTGATCTTGTTGCATGAGGTCGCTCCACGCCTACCCATTTCTCAGATGCTTCGTCTTCACGGCATGGTTGATATGTGTCCACTAAATCAGTCATAACACATGGAATACGTCTCCAAATGACTTAAAACCACCTCTATTGGAAATCTAACTCAATTTTCAATAGTTTAATTTGAAGCTCCAAATTTAAATATGAACTTAAGGGCTTCATATGACTTGATATTTTAAGAGTAACATTTGGATTCGATATATCATCATGTATATCAAGCCTCACATCTTCCTTGTATGATTTTTGTAAATGTTTATTGGATCAAAAACGCTCCAGTAGCTTCCAAAACACCAAAGTAGCCATTCCAAGACCTGATATAAACGAATGCATTTATATACATTCCAAACGATGCATAAATTAAAGTTTAAGACTAAAAACATGAGGTTAAAGCCATGAAAAACACAATATATCACAATTCCTAGGCCGCCCGCGCCCGCTATGGTCAAACCGTGATGTCGGGCATGGCCGATTTAGACCGCTTCGATCCATCTACAATTCGGCCTGGTCGGTTGAGCACTTGAGTTTTGGAGCGCATTTAGGTCAGGTCAGAACAGTGTGCGTAGACCGGTACAAACAAGAGCGCTTAATTCTGGGGAGGCGGTTCCGGGCGGTTCCAGCCGTGATGGTCGAGTCGGCATGGTCGTTGTGGGAGGCTTGGTCTGAGAAGTCAGATCGTGGAATTTCGTGATCATTTGAGGAACATGGCTCGCGAGGGACTCAACAGATGTCTCAAGAAGCTACGGATGATCCGGTAGGGAAGTCACGGTCCTGCTCATCAGGCTCGCACAGTATGCGGGGTGTTTAGGCGTAGAAGGTGGTGTTAGTTGGGCAGGGTGTAGCGGGTGGCCTGGGTCAAGATGGCCAGACAGCGGTGATGCTCGCGGGCACCTAGACCCGTGATGGACCATCCAAAAAAGTCCTTGGTCGGAGGGAGGTCTTGGGCGAGCAATGGTGGATGGATCAGATGGTTGGTAACGGTGATGCACCCTTTTTATTCATGGCTCTCGAGTTTCAAATATATAAATCCGAGTCTGCAAGTGCACATATGTGCATTGTAGTACTTAGAGTGTCGATCCACAGAGAAGCAATGTCTATCTGCAAAGTCAAGCAAGGTTAGAGGAGAGCTAAGACAAAGGGGGATTGTGTGGATGTCACATAATCTAATTATCTAATAGCAAAGAATATAAAATTAAAATGAAACTATATGGGAAGGCATTGGGCGTCCAAGGAGCATCTAAAGAGGCTCGAAATGATTCATACAAGTCTAACTTAGCTTCTAGAAGTTTCCAACAAATTCCACAAACTCGAACACAAAATATGTCTAATATTCTCTCTTAGGAGTACACACTTAATCTCTTCAACTCGATCAGTTAACTCTCGCAGCTGGACGCAAAGAAGATCATGCATTAATATTAAGTTCATCAAAATGTTCACAATGCCCTACAAGTCAACTCTCTCAGCTTGCAACACAACTACTCTCCAAAGTTAGGTCAGGTTAACAAATTCAGCACTATTGTGGCTTTTCAATCCTAAAATCAGTTTCGGTTTAGCTACTATCTAATCATGTAATAAGAACAAACTTAAAAGAAAGAAATCTAGAAATCAAGCATAAGTCTCGTACCAGTATTCCTAATCAAACCGATATCATTCGTACTAGATATATATGTCGTAAAATCCAATAAACGGACTACTTAGCCATGGAGTAGCAGATCATAGCCATAGGCTAGCTGCTTAGAATAACTAGGATGAATTAGGTATAAGGTTTCTCTTGAGCACCCTAAAACTTCTAAACCTTAAACCTAAGAAACTAAAGACTAAAAGGACTAAAACTCTAAATAAAAAATAATATCAAGTAAATTTTTATGGTTTTTTGGTGTGTGTTACAAGGAGAGGAGTGCATCCATGTATATAGTGTTAAAAATCTCAAAAAATCCAAACTTTCGATGTGGGATGTTCAAAAATAAGGAAAAACAGACTGAAGATAAAAAAAAAAAAATTGGCCCAAATTGGCCATAATGTGAGACGGCCGCGAACAGGGGTGACTGGGCCACGATATGTTGCTCCAACTCGCGGCCAGAGTGGTCTTGGCCGCGACATGGACTAGTGATTGGGCTATCTTGCTACGGATATATCTTGAGATTTAATCAATTGATCATCCTCAAAAAAAAACATTACAAATGAAAGTTGGTAGATCCTTGTATCTTGTGTCCAAATTTTAGCTTGATCAGACGATGATAAGCTTTTCATTATGCTGAAATTGTGACCGAATGATTCGGTATCAAAAAGTGGACTTTGACTCTATTTGACTCATATTAAGCTTGAGTTTCCTTAAAAGAGTCTTGACACTAGAAAAAGGCGAAAACGTACTAACAACCATTTAAAAACACTTGGATCACTTACTTCAAGTGTCCTAAAATATACGATAAAGCGGGTAAAATATTAGTTATATCACGCGGGTAACGACACAAGTTGCGGTCGCTCCGGTCGTGGTGCTTAATCCAAAATTTATCGGATATTCATTTTTATTTCTTCTTACTCCCAACTCTAAGAATTCCTCCAAACTCCAAAATCGGCAAACAAAGACTTTAAAACACACATATATGCAAAACTCTATCATAGACACATTAGATGCTCAAATGAATAATTTCTTAGTGAAATGACAAGAAATGAATGCAAAAGACATCAAAAACATGGCAAATGAGGATGTTAAAATATGCTAATATATGGAATCATTACACGATGCACTGAATCCTCCGCCAACTTGATTGCGGCAAGTCAAAGAAAAATTAAAACTTAGAGATCAGCCGTCGAATCAATTGTCAATAGTAAAGCTGGGCTAAGCTACCTCATATGTAACATCCCCGAACCACGCTAGGGTCGGAAGGACGAACCATGGGACCGGAACAGGAGGACAAATGATCAAGGGAGATCAAAAGAAGTGTTTCATGGTCAGAAGATGGCTAAGTCCGGTGAAAAAGGAGCTTAGCCAAGTATGGAAGGAGCTGGACGAGGAGTATTCAGCTGGAGTAAGCTGAAAATTCATGCTAGGTCATCTGGGTCAGCTACCACTCAGCTCAACTCAGTTGGGAGGAGTGTTAGGTACTTAGGTCCGCTGGTGGGCTAAGTGAGCTTGTGACACTAGCTGGGTCGTGGGCGGTTATCAGCCAAAGCGCACAAGAGTCTTGGCACCCATTCGCCAACCACTTGCACCTTTTCTTCAATGGATGGTTTTGGAGAATTATTGCCTATAAATACTTCATTCCTTGGCGATTTTGGGCATCTTTTTACACAAGGAAAATTCCCATAAATTACTAAGAAGAAATCGCAAGAAGGCTAAGGATAGAAAGGAGATCCTGGCGGATTCTTTGAAGAGGATCACCGGCGGTTTGAGGGAGTTTTTGTGCGGTTAAGGCTTACACTAAGGAGGCTTAACAATGAACATCCATGGATCCTAATGCGTCCAAGGAACATGTGAGAACAACCGGCACACAAAAGGTGAGTCCCGAAGGCCCTATCAGAACTGCGAACACGACTAGGCTGTGTGGTCGACGTACGTTTGGGGCAGATTAGGTTCTTTCTATCTCTCGCCAGTTACTATTTGAAATGGGACATTTTTTAGGTTTGTTTCCCACGGACGAAGGATCGCGTTTGTTCGATCCGCCTTAATCGTACAGCTAGAGGAGTCGGCGGTATATGCAGGATGCGGATGTGTATGGGTTAGGCGCTTGGTTGTATTGCTTCTGGAAACCAACTGATAAGCGGGTAAAGGACCATCGGCGGTTAGGACAGCGACCATCCACAGGCCGGTCCATGCACATTTGGGTGAGGGCTGGTTGTCCAATGGCTTTGGAATCCGACTGCGGTCATGGTGCGGTTGGTGCTAACGACCGTTTTGGATTCTCGATTGTCTGTGGCTAGGGTCGACTAGCGACCGTGGATATTTTCTCTGTTTAGTCAAGTAGGCCGGATTTGGGAGTTAACGAATATAGATAAGTGAATTGGGAAATGCATATAGATGGATATGTTAGGTTGCTGGTTTATATGTTAAGTCATTATAGACTTCTTATGTACTTTGTATATGCAGGACTTGAGGTTGATCGCGGTAATGACCGAGTTTAGGCGTGCAGAAGAGAAGACTAGATGGGACGAGTGGTGGGATAGACTGGATAGTTTAGAACTGAACAATACACTAGCCTATTGTGAAACTTACAATTTTATCAGTACTTTGGTTATATTAATAAAATGCAAGTTTATTGCCTTATATGTTTATGCTTATTGTTTATAAACTTAGGTTACTGGAATGAATATACGGAATATGACATAATCAAATGGATGGCATCTTAAGGATTTGGATTGAATGGTTCGGGTCACTTAATGATCGAACGGGGACAACCTCCTTGGGCTTAGTAGCCGAGATGGGGTGTTTCAAGCTAGTATCAGAGCAGAGTTGTTTCTAGAACAGTTTTGGTTAGGTCATACACCACTCGTCTGGAGTTAGTTGTTCCACGCTAAGTAGTTTTTCTTAGAATTGGAGGTTGATTGTTAGGATTGAACTATCTTGTTGACTCCTCAAGTTGGAAGAAGAAAATCTGGAAGAAGTAAGAAAGACAGGGAGACGGCTGGTACCAGACATGTGGTTGTCTTGAGTGGCACACCACTTACGTTGCTCCCTACACACGTTAGGACGGGGGTCAAAGACCCATATTTTCACATAGTGAGGAACCGGAGGATGTGGGAGAGACCTCACATGCAGCCCATGACGAGGTCGAGAATGTGGGGAACGGTGTGACGGGTGGCGAGGTACAATAACCCGCGGTTCAAACATCAGGGAGATGTGGAACATGATGAAGGCGGTGATGGACCAGCTGATAGTTCCGACTCAGAAAGCTCCGCCGGTGGAAAAACCAGCTAGTGATCAGACTAGATTTGCATTGCCATACCGATGAACAACAATCAGGTGGACGATCAAGCCGAAGTGGTTGAGATAGATCCGCCTCCGATCAGGACTATTCGAAAGGTGGACTATCTAAGCATCTTGGGCCACATCACTAAGCTGGGCACAAAGCATTTCAAGGGAAAGGTGAATCCTGTTGTGGCAGACGAGTGGATGATTCGTTTGACCCGAAACTCCCTCTCTACTCTATGTTCGGAAGACTATAAGAAATACATTGCGGTTCACTTTCTGGAGGGTGATGCACATAACTGGTGGCTTTCGTTCGACATGCGCACAGGGGAAGCATCGTGACGTTTGATGACTTTGAGACTACGTTCAACCAAAATTATTTTCCGGCCGAGGCTTGGGACACACTGGAAGCTCAGTACTTGAGCTTAATTCAGGGTCATCAAACGGTACGGGAGTATGAGGCAGAGTTCGATCGACTCAGGCATTACATGGTACGAGAGTTCGAGGACAAAGCAGCACATGTGTGAAGTTTCATGTGTGGGTTACGGGTGGAACTTCGTACCCACTGCTCGGTTTGTAGCTTTAGCTCTGTCTCGGAGTTGGTCGAACGGGCTGCCACCAAGGAGGCCAACTTTGCCGAGGAGAGCCAGATGAAAGCCGGATGGGCCGAACCGAGAGGGACCTAAAGAGGAAATGGGACCAGGTGGATGGTCACCAGACCTCTAGTGGTCGCACAGTGTGCTTTACTTGCGGGAAGAACCACAATGGGAGTGCTGGATGTCAAAGGGGGACTGTGCGAAGTGCAGAAGGACGTATCATGGAATCCTAGACTGTCCACGGAGTAAGGAAAAGGTGGCAGTTGATGGCCCAAGGTCCTGCTTCCTTTGCGGCCAACCAGAGCATTATCGAAAGGATTGCCCAAAGCTGCAAGGAAGAGCACAAGGACGTTAAGGGGTTAACTGCGAGGGTAGTAACACAATCCAGGACAAGATCCAAGTCAGTGCACCTCGAGTATATGCGTTAGTGGAGGACTCTAGGGAGGCCACTTCCTTCAACGCGATCACAGGTACTATCACTGGACCGTAAATTTATTTACTTTACGTGGATGCATTATATGGGGGAAGGGTGGCGATTTCTACATGCATCGCATTTAGTAGAAGGGTGGCGATTCAAACATTCATTGTATTGAGGAAAAGGGTGGCTTTTCCTGTAACTCATTTTCCTGCGGAATTGGGAAATTCCTACATATATCGTATTGAGTAGAAGGGTGATTTCTCCTGCAATTAATTTGTATGCAGAATTGGGTACTTCTTACATAGCATCTTGTTAAAGAAAAGTGTTGCTTTTCCTGCTAGTCATTGCATGAAGAATTAGAGTTTCGGTACTCACCATTATGGGGGTGAATGTGTAGGGACCGTAACCATTGGTTGTGTGGAAACACATGCACTATTTGACTCTGGGGGCTACACATAGCTTTGTGAGACCGGATATGATCAGAAAAGGGTTTTTCCAAATGGAACAAGTGAGCGGCTTTGGTGTCAACGCGGACGGGGGCCAGGTCATGCCAACAATAGGGTCGTTCTGGACATACCCGTTTCCATAGAGGGCGTGAGTATGCCGGCTACCTGTTTGTTATCCAGCTCAAATACTACGAGGTGATTCTGGGTATGGACTGGGTTGGGCAGTACAGAGCTATGATTGATTGTCACCGAGGGATGGTGCGTTTTGAAAGACCCGAAAGGAGGATCGAATTCCAAGGAATAAGGTAGACTTAAAGAAGTTTGGGGGTCTCAGCAATCCAAGCATGAAGGATGCTCGAGAAGGGTTGTGAGGCTTACTTGGCCACTACGAATTTGTAGTTATGTTGTTTCGTCTGACGAATACACCACTTGCATTCATGAAGATGATGAATGGAATATTCCTTGATTGGCTAGACGAGTTCGTGATCATCTTCAGATTTGAAATTCTCGTTTATTCAAAAGACTGGGAGACGCACAATGATCATCTACAAAGGGTACTGGAACGGCTAAGGGAACAAAAACTCTATGCCAAATTAAGCAAGTGCAGCTTCTGGCAGAAGAACATGGGTTCCTAGGACACAATGTATCAGAAAAGGAGTATATGTTGATCAATAGAAGATCAAATCCATCAAGGAGTGGCCATGAGCAAGGAACGCCACGGAGGTACGGATTTTCCTTTGTCTGGCGGCGTACTACAGGAGGTTCTTCAATGGGTTCGCGAGCAAGGCAAAGGCCATGACTCGGCTAACCAGAATGAGAAGAGTTTCTTGGAGTTGAAGGACATGCTGACCAAACCACCGGTCCTAGTCTTACCAGAAATGAGGTATCTTATGTGGTCTATACGGGTGCATCCATAACCGGCCTTGGGTGTGTTTTGATGCAGTAGGGCAAGGTCATTGCTTGTGCTTCAAGGCAGTTAAATAAGCATGAGGGAAACTATCAAACTCATTACTTAGAAAGGGCTGCGGTGGTATTTACCTTAAAGATTTGGCTATTTTACCTTTGTGGGACCAAAGTAGAAATACTCACCGACCACAAAAGCTTGAAATACATATTCACTCAGCCAAATCTAAACTTGAGGCAACAGATGTGGATGGAATTTTTGGCCAACTATGACTTGGACATTGCTTAGCATCCCGGGAAAGCAAGCCTAGTGGCCGACGCCTTAAGCAGAAAGAAAATCGAGGTGGCGGTGGAACGAGATGCTGAAGCATAGGTTTGGTTGATCGGGGCCTTACATATCAACGCACTGACCGTGGATGAAGAGCCATTGGGTTTAGGAGCAGCAGACCAAGCAGCTTTGTTGACTAGAGTTCGGCTGGCATAAGGGCAATACGAGGAATTGAATAAGGCAGCGAATCACATAAACACTGAATACAAGTTCTCCAATAATGGGACGATTGTGGTTAACGGTCGGGTCAGTGTACTGGACGTTAAGGAGCTAAAGGAGGAGATCTTGAGCGAAGAACATCAGGCTAAGTTTGCAAGATGTACTGTAATGACCCTGCCGAGGGCTAAGTACGACCGCAAAGTCAACGACGAGGAAACGCGGGAAGAATGATTTCAAAAATTCTCTGGAAGAAGTAATGAGAGTTTGGGTTGAGATTAAAATCAGAAACGAGCGAATGAATCAGAAGACAGCTCACAAGCACCTCCGAGAAGACCGACGATACAAGCGGCCGAGGAAACTAAAAATCCCGTAACGACTTGGAACGACTCTGAGATAATTCAAGACTCAAGATGGACTATAAAATGATATTTTTCACATGAAAATCCAGTTGGCCTGAGAAGAAATGAAGATATACCACAACGGCCTTAAAACGGGCCGTACGGCTAAACAGCGGGAATCGGTATGGATCGATATGCGGATCAATGCTCTAGCAGATCAGCCACGTCAACCTAAGCATCATGGGAAGAGGATAAGATCATTGTCAGACCGTTTGCCTCACTCCCATTGGCCACAAGTATTCATCCTTATCAAAAACAAAAATGGATGATTTTTGTTTACCGGTTTTTCTCTCACAAAAACCAAGCTGGTGGAGAAATGGCCTGATCCTATTGTACCAGAACCCTGTCGACCTTACATGCACCTGAATGTCCTCATTTTATTGGTTTAGCTTACCAAAGCTGGAGGAGAAATGCCACACTCCCATTGGACCAAAATCTGATCGGTATCGTGTTATCGTCTGATTGGTCGGAATTTCCCCAAAGCTAGAGGAGAAATGTTCCGCCCCCATTGGAACATATCACTACTTTTCAGACTGTAAAATGTGTGCCACGTTCTGGTTGGTTGCGGTCTCCATCATTATCAGCAAGGAAACGTGTCTTCTTCCCATTGGCCGAGCTTACCCCCGATTGAAGTAACCTAACCGCTATAAGTACCACGACCCCCTGCTCTAATTTTCACTCATCCACCACTCTTAGATCATAGTAAACACTAGAAAAATAAATAGTAAGAAGGAGAAAGAAGGGAAAAAAGTAGGAAAAGAGGAAGTACCCGATAAGCGAAAAAACCCGAGTCTAGAAAACCGTCTACCGAAAGCACTGTGAGTTATGGTGATGTGTGATTTATTGCTAGGAATGCATGCTAGATTTCGTAATCTATGTTTAAATGTTTGTTTTATGTTGAAGTTTAATAGTATTTGCATGATGTGTTGCATGCTTATATATCGTTACGTTTATGATGTTTCGTTTGAGGTTTTCCTTATCTTGCACTGAATTTTGGTAAGTAAATTCATGCTTGAGAGGGTACCTCGTGTTTTAGAATTAAGATGGGTAGGGTGGAAGGTGATGGTTCGATCTTTCCTTTTGTTGCCTCACTCTAGCGAAGGACCGTCTAGGTGAGAAGACTCGAAGCGATGGGATTACAGCCTAGGGCCGAGTTCTATCCGACGGGATAGTTGGGATAGCCGTGGTAGACGGAACCCGCCGAGATGTTAGCGTGGGGACGGGTCTCGGATGGTGAAGTTCTATGCTCATGTTCCTTGGTGACTATGACATAGGTGTTCACGTTTGGAAGGAAAGATTGAATGCGGGAGACATAGGATGGAGTGTTAATGTTTTTATTGTTAAGCTTTATATATTCTATGCTCTGATTGATTGTTGTATGTTGTGTGTTATTTTGGGTTTTGGGGGGAATATATTGCATGTTAGGGGAGCAATAACTCACGGAGCGAGTAGCGCTCACCCCTCACTCTCTTTTGCAGATAACCAATAGTTGGGAAACATTAGCGGGGAAGCGAGGAACATTAGGCCAGCCAGTGTAGGTTTTTGTTGTCTTTGTAAAATAATGTTTACCGGTTGTATTTATGATGGTTTTAGGGCACGTAGGCCCGGAACCAAGGAACTTTTAAATGTTGTGTTTTATATTTTGAAAACCTACAAATAAATAAAGATGTATTTTGTATAATGACTGTGTTTCCTCTGATATTAGCTCCGTCCGAGCTAACACAACTCTCAGCCCAGGTACGGGTTGGCAAGCCTTAGGCCTTGGTCGAGAGGGACGGTACTAACGACGGATCGACCAGGGACTCTCAAAACTTGGTTGGACCGTTCTTGATATTCGTCATTGTAGCATTTTCGATCTGGTTTGGGTTGTAAGGTTGGTTGTGCATGTTTTTGTTTGGTTGTTGCACGACCGACAAGTCAACTTTGACCTAAACCGGTTAGGGGGTGTTACAGATGGTGGAATCCGAGTATGGTTATCCGATCATGATATATGGGATTTGGTTATCAAAATTTTATCGAGTCAAAATGAGTCGCAAAGGCAACTAGGAAAACTAGTACGTTCCTTGCATTAGGTATACAGTTGAGGATTAACCCTTGATGGATGATGCAGATGGCACCAAGACGAGTTTTGGTAAGGGGACAGCCGAGTCGATCGCAGACGGGATGAAGAGGGGTAAACCTTGATCGGTATCCTTCTTATTCTAGTTCCTCCGCAACGGAATCTGATTGGGGGGTATCGGATGATATGGAAACGGAAGTGGTGAGTCAGAGTGTTACACTATCAGAAGAAGACTATGGACAACAAGTATCTAGTCGAGATGGGTCAACCAGATCGGAGTATGAGAGATGGGTACATTCAGAGTCCCCATCATTGAGACTGAACCATGCAGGTTAGGATTCTCCAGAACATGTTGAGTCCGGGCGCACCTATCCAGAAGAAAGATTACCAAGAAATGAACGTGTGGAGCGATAACAAAGAGGAGGAGATGATCACTCAAGATCAACCTATGTGCAAGGTCAACCAAGGGAGCCTGGGAATCAAGGGCCTGATCCAATGTTAAATATAATGCAAGACATGCTCTCGTACTTGATACAACACCAACAACCGGGAACAAACATTTCGTTTAGATCTTTAGCACCACCAGACTTCCTAAAGATTGTAACAATGATGAATAATATCGGAACAACCCAATTTGGAGGAGAACCAAATCCGTTCGATGCTGATGCATGGTTGCAGAACTTGGAGAAGAATTTTGCGGCCACTCGATGCCCCGAGGAGTACAAGAAGGATGTTGCTGTCTATTATTTGGAAAAAGACGTTCTAAGTTGGTGGTCAAGTATTGAAAGACACTACAACTACATGATACCATCATGGCATGATTTTCGTCGGGAATTTACAAGAAAATATTTCCCAGAAGAAGTAAAAGATAGATTGGAAGCTTAATTCATAAGGCTCGAACAAGGAGAGAGGAGTGTGCGAGAATTCGAAGCAGAGTTCACTAGGCTCAGAAGATATGTTCACTATGGATATGAAGATGAAGGTGCGGTAATAAGAAGATTCATGCAAGGACTCAAGCCAGAACTTCAGAGTCGTCTTCAGGTGGTAAAATTCACAAGTTTTCTCGAGTTGGTCGAACGAGCCGTGAATGTAGAAGATGGAATATCTGCGGAAGAAGAAGCTAGGTCCCAGCACCGTAAAAGAAAGTATGATGGAGTTACACAAGGAGATTCATCAACAAAGCCACGCGGCTAAGGACAATATAGTAATCAGGGAAAGAAAGGAGGAAACAAGGAGAGTTATACGAGCGCACCTACAGAGAAAATTATATTGTGCTACTCGTGCGGACAAATTGGACACATTGCTCGGAAATGTCCAAATAGAGAACGATCAGTGGATGTGAGGCATACCATTTGCTTTGCATGTGGGGGAGAAGGGGCATTATGCAAATACCTTCCCAAGGATCCATCCCAGTACACAACTTAATGAGTTGATAGCGTTGAAGACACCACTACCAATTCCACCCCCCTCCCCAGTTCGTCCTGCGATCGAAGCACCATCACCAAAGAAACCAGAAACTGTGGGACGTGTGTAGTCCCTAGGTAGATAAACCCAAACCTTCACGACCTTGTTAAGGTCTCAGAAAAGGTAAGTAAGGGTTCCCGCTCTCTAAATGATTGATTTCGTGATTGAGTGTTTGGTTGTTTTTTTGGAATTTTGATGAGTATGTGTTAAGGCGGGAAATAGGTTAAAACCTTATAAACCTTAACTATAGAATGTTGGTTAGTCCACTGAAACCAGAATAGTTAGGAAACCTTTAGACCTAACCGTTAGAATTCGGGGACGAATTCTGGAAGAATGTAATGACCCTGCCAGGGGCTAAGTACAACCGGAAAGTCAACGACAAGGAAACGCGGGGAGAATGATTTCAAAAATTCTCTGGAAGAAGTAATGATAGTTTGGGTTGAGATAAAAATCAGAAACGAGCGAGTGAATCAGAAGACAGCTCACAAGCACCTCCGAGAAGACCGACGATACAAGCGGCCGAGGAAACTAAAAATCCCGTAACGACTTGGAACGACTCTGAGATAATTCAAGACTCAAGATGGACTATAAAATGATATTTTTCACATGAAAATCCAGTTGGCCTGAGAAGAAATGAAGATATACCACAACGGCCTTAAAACGGGCCGTACGGCTAAACAGCGGGAATCGGTATGGATCGATATGCGGATCAATGCTCTAGCAGATCAGCCACGTCAACCTAAGCATCTTGGGAAGAGGATAAGATCATTGTCAGACCGTGTGCCTCACTCCCATTTGCCACAAGCATTCATCCTTATCCAAAACAAAAATGGATTATTTTTGTTTACCGGTTTTTCTCTCACAAAAACCAAGCTGGTGGAGAAATGGCCTGATCCTATTGGACCAGAACCCTGCCGACCTGACATGCACCTGAATGTCCTCATTTTATTGGTTTAGCTTACCAAAGCTGGAGGAGAAATGCCAAACTCCCATTGGACCAAAATCTTATTGGTATCGTGTCATCGTCTGATTGGTCGGAATTTCCCCAAAGCTGTAGGAGAAGTTCTCCGCCCCCATTGGACCATATCACTACTTTTCAGACTGTTAAATGTGTGCCACGTTCTGGTTGGTTGCAGGCTTCATCATTATCAGCAAGGAAACGTGCCTTCTTCCCATTGGCTGAGCTTACCCCCGATCGAAGTAACCTAACCCCTATAAGTACAATGACCCCCTGCTCTCATTTTCACTCATCCACCACTCTTAGATCATAGTAAACACTAGAAAATAAATAGTAAGAAGGAGAAAGAAGGGAAAGAAAGTAGGAAAAGAGGAAGTTCTTGATAAGCGAGAAAACCCGAGTCTAGAAAACCGTCTGCCGAAAGCACTGTGAGTTATGGTGATGTGTGATTGCTTGCTTGGAATGCATGCTAGATTTCGTGATCTATGTTAAAATGTTTGATTTATGTGAAGCTTCCTAGTATTTTCATGATGTGTTGCATGCTTATCTATCGTTACGTTTATGTTGTTTTGTTTGAGGTTTTCCTTATCTTGCACTGAATTTTGGTAAGTAAATTCATGCTTGAGAGGGTACCTCATGTTTTAGAATTAAGATGGGTAAGATGGAAGGTGACGGTTCGATCTTTCCTTTTGCTGCCTCACTCTAGCGAAGGACCATCTAGGTGAGAAGACTCGGAGAGACGGGATTGCAGCCTAGGGCCAAGTTCTATCCGAAGGGATAGTTGGGATAGTCGTGGTAGACGGAACCCGCCGAGATGTTACTGTGGGGACGGGTAGCGGATGTTGAAGTTCTATGCTCATGTGCCTTGGTGGCTATGACATAGGTGTTCACGTTTGGAAGGAAATATTGAATGCAGGAGACATAGGATGGGCTATTAATGTTATTATTGTTTAAGCTTTATATATTCTATGCTCTGATTGATTGTTGTATGTTGTGTGTTATTTTGGGTTTTGGGGGGAATTGATAGGTCAAGAATTAATCCCTATACTAAACTGCAAGTGAACAGCAATGTCAAAGTAGTATATAGGGTTATCGAATCCACAGGGACACTTGGTCTCAAGAGAATCAAACTGTAGGGAATGAATACTAGAAATAAGCAATGTGATTGTATTGAAAGTAGTGCGAGAAAGTAAATCAGCAGCAGAGATTATTGGTTGTGAAAGCAAGTAATTAAAAGCGTCAAACCTAGGGTATTCTCAGGAAATCACACTAGCAGACAGTTCATTCAGCAAGGATCTAATTAAGCGCAGTTCTAGAACTCAAAACACAGATATAGAATTAACCAAATTCCTTTGCGATATTTCTCTAAGTCTAAGTGCAGCAAACCAAACTTCCGTTTGCGAGAACTAACAGGTTAAACTAGCAATAAGTCCAAGTTTGATATGTTCACAATTATCCTAAACCAAACTTCCGTTTGCGCAAAGTTTAATTGCCCAATTTAATTAGTTCAGATTCCTAAACCCCACTTCCGTGACGTATTTAGCAACCTAAGATCTAGATTCTAATTGATCAGGTTAGAACTAGCTTTAAGCACAATTAAATTGAAGAACAGATATAGTTTGAATCCTTAACTGAAATTGAACAAGTCTAGCAAGTCATGAAATCCTATGTGAGAAACCCTAAGCCTAACTAGGAATCTACTCAGACATAGATAATGAAATCATGATCATATGATAAGTAAATTGCATAAAAGAATAAGAGTAAAAGGGGTTCGAAATCTTCTCCAAATACAGATGATGAATCAGGTTCAGATCAGCCCCAAAAGCTCTAAAAAATCCTCTGCTCTTAATTATGAAAGCCAACTATAAAGCGTATGTCAAAACTTATAATAAAAACTCTAAAAACTCTATTATATAGGCATAATCTCGGATGGGGCTTCTGTGTAAATACTGGAACTATCTTGGGCTTCTTTGTAAATCTTCAATACTTGTCAAACCGACGTGTACGGCCCATCTCGCGACTGCATCGATCGATGCTTTGAGTGCAACGATCGACGCATGATCAATTATACGAACAGTGAGTTAAGCTCTCGGCCAAAACGTCCCAAAAATCCCAAAATGCTCCAAATATCTCCAATTAGCTCCAATCCTGATTTAACCTGTAAAAGACTCTAAACAAAGATAAAAGACACTAAAACACATCTATATCATGGTCTAAAATGGGTAAAAACCATGATATATCAGGAATATATTGCATGTTAGGGGAGCTATAACTCACGGAGCGAGTAAGGCTCATCGCTCACTCTCTTTTGAAGGTAACCAGTAATTGGGAAACATTAGCGGGGAAGCGAGGAACATTTGGCCAGCCAGTGTAGGTTTTTGTTGTCTTTGTAAAATATTGTTAAACCGGTTGTATTTATGATTGTTTTAGGGCACGTAGGCCCGGAACCAAGGAAATTTTAAATGTTGTGTTGCATATTTTGAAAACCTATAAATAAATAAAGATGTATTTTGTATTATGACTGGGTTTCCTTTGATATTAGCTCCGTCCGAGGTAACACAACTCTCAGCCCAGGTACGGGTTGGCAAGCATTAGGCCTTGGTCGAGAGGGACGGTACTAACGACGGATCGACCAGGGACTCTCAAAAATTGGTTGGGCCGTTCTTGGTATTCATCACTGTAGCATTTTCGATCTGGTTCGGGTTGTATGGTTGCTTGTGCATGTTCTTGTTTGATTGTTGCACGACCGACAAGTCAACTTTGACCTAAACCGGTTCGGGGGTGTTACATGTACCATGACCTCAAACGGTACTACCACTAGGTCGGGATTAAACGGGTGTGGCCGAGTGGGTGGCTAAGTGTCCTACCTGTCACTTAACAAGGCAGAGCATCAGGTGCCAGGTGGTTTATTGCAAAGTTTTCCCATTACGGAGTGGAAATGGGACCACATCACGATGGACTTTGTAACAGGGTTGCCAGTGACCAAAATGAAGAGGGACACGATTGGGCCTTGTATGGACAGCCTTGCCGGCACCCCTTTGTTGGACGCAAGTAAGGGAATTGAGCAGGATTGGGCCAGGAATTATCGAAGAAACAACGGAGTGAATCAGGTTCCTGAGGTTCCTAGAGTTTGCAGTAGGCGAACAAGTGTACCTAAAGATGATAACGTTCAAAGGAAGGGCAAGAGTTTCTAAACGGGGAAAGTTGGACCCAAGATACTTAGGACAGTTCTGCGTTCTAGAGAGGGTGAAAATGGTCCCATAAAGCTCAATCTGTCGAACGAGATGGACGCCTTTCAGAACGTGTTCCATGTTTCTCAACTTCGGAAGTGTTTTACGGTTCAAGATGTAATTGTACTGGAGATACCCAGGGATCTCAAGAAGAACCTGACCATCGAGGTTAGACCTATATGAATCCTAGCCTGGTCGGAAAAATCAACAAGAAAGAAGGTGATACAAATAGTTAAGGTTGAATGGATTTTCAACCAGACCAAGGAGAAGACTTGGGAAACAGAAACCAATATGCGGATCAATTATTCAGAATTGTTTGCAGAGTTTGAAGAGGGTGACACTTTAAGTAGGATTTGAGGATAAATCCATTCCAGGGGGGATACTTGTAACATCACCGACCCATGGTAGGGTTGGAAGGACGGACCATGGGACCAGAACAGGAGGGACAAATGACAAAGGGGGATCAAAAGGAGTGTTCCATGGTCAGAAGCTGGTTAAGTCCGGTGAAAATGGAGCTTATCCGAGTAAGGAAGGAACTTTATAAGGAGTATTCAGCTGGAGTGAGATGACCAGTCAAGCTAGGCCAGCTGGGTCAGCTACCACTCAGCTCAACTCAGCTGGGGAGAGTGTTAGGTACTTGGGTCAGTTGGTGGGCTAAGTCAACTAGTGACACTAGCTCGGTCATGGGCTGTTATCAGCCAAAGAGAACAAGTGGCTTGGCACCCATTTGCCAACCACTTCCACTTTTTCATCAGTTGGTGGTTTTGGAGAATGATGGCCTATAAATATTCCATTTCTTGGCGATTTTGGGAATATTTTTACTCCCAAGGAATTTTCCAGAAATTTCTAAGAATAAATCGCAAGAAGTCTAAGGAGAGAAAGGAGATTCTGTCTGGATTCTTTGAAGAGGATCGCCGGCGGTTTGAGGGAGTTTTTTTGCGGTTAAGGCTTGGACTAAGGAGGCCCAACAGGGACCATCCATGGATCCTAATGTGACCCATACCGCGACCACAGCCATGCCATGTGGTCGACAGACGTTTGGGTGGATCGGGTTCTATCAATCTCTCGTCCGTTACTATTGGAAATGGGAAATTCGTTAGGCTTGTTTCCCACGGACGAAGGATAGCGTCTGATCGTACGGCTAGAGGAGTCGGAGGTATATGCGGGATGCGAATGTGTGTGGGTAAAATATGGGTTGTATCGCTTGTGAAAACCAACCGATAGGCCGATAAAGGACCATCGGCGGTTAGGAAAACGACCATATGCAGGCCGGTCCATGCAAGTTCGGGTCAAGGATGTTGGTCCAATGGATGAGGAATCCGACTGCAGTCATGGTACGGATGGTGGTGATGACTGTTTTGGATTCTCGATTGTCTGTGGCTAGGGTCGACAAGCGACCATGGATATTTTCTCTGTTTAGTCAAATAGGCCGGGTTTGAGAGTTAAATAATATAGATAAGGGAATTGAGAAATGCATATAGATGGACATGTTAGGTTGCCGGTTTATATGTTAAGTCATTATAGACTTCTTATATACTTTGTATATGCAAGACTTGAGGTTGATCGTGGTAATGACCGAGTTTAGGCGCGCGGAAGACAAGACTAGATGGGACGAGTGGTGGGATAGACTGGATAGTTTAGGACTGAACAATACACTAGCCTATTGTGAAACTTACAATTTTATCAGTACCTTGGTTATATTAATAAAATGCAAGTTTATTGCCTTATATGTTTATGCTTATTGTTTATAGACAGGTTACTGGAATGAATATACAGAATCAAACTTAGTCAAACGGCTGGAATCTTAAGGATTTGGATTGAATGGTTCGGGTCCCTTAATGATCGAACGGGGACAACCTCCTTGAGCTTAGTAGCCGGGATGGGGTGTTTCATCATCGATATGCCCTTTCGGTCGTGCTCATCTACCGAATTGGGGTGGATAATTGTTGGGAGTTCTCTGAGCACCCCTCAAATTCAGCTCGGCCCGGAAAGTACCAATTGGGACTAAACACAAAAGAATTCCAATTGACAAAAAGCCCTAAATGAAGTATGGCATTAGATTCGAAAAACAGACCGGACGCACCTAGTCAAATTGTGACGAATATTATAAACGGCGTAATGATGACTTTTTCTGACCTGATCCTTTCTGCAAACGCAAGAAGCCTCTCAATGACATCCGCCGTAAGCTATCTAGGCCAGGTAGGGAAGGACATCTCATAGCCGAGCTATGACCACTAGAAACTAGACACAAAGCACTATAGATGCGAAGGGTTCCGTATTAATGAATGGTATTCAATTATAGAGAGAAGATTTTCAAAGAGAAGTTCACATAAAGGGTATGAGCTATCCACTTCAAATCTCGATCCCAACCTTAGCTTTCCGTGTTTGTTTTTTCTTTTTATTTCTTCTTCAACTTTTCATAAGGCATTATTGTAACCCGACCTATACAATCAATATACTTATCAATATATCTCGACCTAAACGATTTTCGAACTGATGTCTTATTGGTTGATATGGGTTTAGCACCCATCCAAAGCCCATTGAAAATCTTGTTAATCAACCACATCCATCTCGGCCAAAGAAGACAAGCCCGCTAAGGAGTCAATGGCCCAAAGAGAAGTCAGCATCCAAGCACTATAAATAGGACCCTTCACTCTTCATTTTACACACATTGTAACTTGCGAGAGTGTCGAGCTACTTCTATAAAGCTCCGACCTCAAGAAATATTTAGGGAGCACGTCATTCGATGAACTCCCACCTCGTACCATCTTGTTCATAGCTCAGCTTTGGCCTTAAGATCAATAAAGAACAGTTTCCACCTCACTGAAAGTTTACCTCTCACCTCGTAGTTAAGACATTTCAGATCGTAGCCCGGCTTTTCTTATTAGATCGAATTTCCGTAACAACAATTGGCGCCGTATTTGGGGAACAAGAAACTTTTCTACGCTCTAAGACGAAGCCGAGATGACAGGACCTCTCCGAAACCGAGGCGAATTCAAGCCGGCCAAACAGATCTTTGACCCGCTTTCCGGTGGCTCGGGTACCTCGACCTGCAACAATGCCCTCGAGCCGACAGCGACGTCTAGCCGGGCCCAAACAAACCACATGATCATGGGAGGGCTCCCGACCTGCAACGACTCTGTGTGGTCAATAAAGGAGTACAGACGAAGAGTAGTCGCATACCGACGTCGCAAACCAATCATGGACCACGAGCTCATCGGCAAGGAAGGGATAACGTTCACCGAGAACGATGAGGAAGGATTGTATAAACCGCACAACGACCCACTCGTCGTCGAGGTGCAGATCGGCGATTGCGATGTGACCAGGATCCTAATCGGCACTGGAAGCAAGGTTGACCTCATATACGAAGAAACCTTGAGGAGGATGGAACTATACGACTACGAAATAAAGCGCTCAGAAAGACCCCTGACCGACTTCACCGGAGGGACGACCACAACTGTCGGAACAATCCCGGTCCGCGTTGGAAGGACGACAGTAATGACCAAATTTGCGATCGTCGATCGACCAGCAATCTAAAATGCCATTCTAGGAACGTTGTGGATCCACGCCATGAGGGCGGTCCCATTAACCTACTATCAATGTGTCAAGTTCCCTACTTTGAGAGGAACGTTCACGCTCCGTGGAAGCCAGGAAGTCTCAAACACCTATTTCCTTGTTGAACATAAGCTGCGCAAAAAGCAAACCTAGTGGCCGACGCCGTAAGAAGAAAGAGAATCGAGGTGGCGGTCGAACGAGATTCTGAAGCATCAGTTTGGTTGATCGGGGCCTTACATCTCAATGCATTGACCGTGGATGAAGAGCCATTTGGTTTAGGAGCAGCAGACCAAGCAGCTTTGTTGACTGGAGTTCGGCTGGCATAAGGGCAATACGAGGAATTGAATAAGGCAGCGAATCACTACAACACCGAATACAAGTTCTCCAATAATGGGACGATTGTGGTTAACAATCGGGTCAGTGTACTGGACGTTAAGGAGCTAAAGGAGGAGATCTTGAGGGAAGAACATCAGGCTAAGCTTGCAAGATGTACCATGACCTCAAATGGTACT
Source organism: Orychophragmus violaceus (assembly GCA_030180135.1). Classification (NCBI taxonomy): domain Eukaryota; kingdom Viridiplantae; phylum Streptophyta; class Magnoliopsida; order Brassicales; family Brassicaceae; genus Orychophragmus; species Orychophragmus violaceus. The sequence continues at coordinate 25,502,355 of CM058233.1, read as the reverse complement.
ACCAATAGGCCGGGATGAAACGGGCGTGGCCGGGTGGGTGGCTAAGTGTCCTAGCTGTCAGTTAACAAGGCAGAGCATCAGGTGCCAGGTGGTTTATTGCAAAGTATGCCCATTACGGAGTGGAAATAGGACCACATCACAATGGACTTTGTAACAGGGTTGCCAGTGACCAAAATGAATAGGGACACGATTGGGCCTTGTATGGACAGCCTTGCCGGTACCCCATTATTGTTGGACGCAAGTAGGGGAATCGAGAAGGATTGGGCCAGGCATTATCGAAGAAACAACAGAGCGAATCAGGTTCCTGAGGTTCCTAGAGTTTGCAGTAGACGACCAAGTGTACCTAAAGATGATAACGTTCAAAGGAAGGGCAAGAGTTTCTAAACAGGGAAAGTTGGATCCAATATACTTAGGACCGTTCCACTTTCTAGAGAGGGTGAAAATGGTCCCATAAAGCTCAATTTATCGAACGAGATGGACGCCTTTCAGAACGTGTTCCATGTTTCTCAACTTCGGAAGTGTTTGACGGATCAAGATGTAATTGTACTGGAGATACCCAGGGATCTCAAGAAGAACCTGACCATCGAGGTTAGACCTATATGAATCCTAGCCTGGTCAGAAAAAGCAACAAGAAAGAAGGTGATACAAATAGTTAAGGTTGAATGGATTTTCAACCAGACCAAGGAGAAGACTTGGGAAACAAAAACCAATATGCGGGTCAATTATTCAGAATTGTTTGCAGAGTTTGAAGAGGGTGACACCTTGAGTAGGATTTGAGGATAAATCCATTCCAGGGGGAGACTTGTAACATCACCTACCCATGGTAGGGTTGGAAGGACGGACCATGGGACCAGAACAGGAGGGACAAATGACAAAGGGGGATAAAAAGGAGTGTTCCATGGTCATAAGCTAGCTAAGTCCGGTGAAAATGAAGCTTATCCGAGTAAGGAACTGTATAAGGAGTATTCAGCTGGAGTGAGATGACCAGTAAAGCTAGGCCAGCTGGGTCAGCTACCACTCAGCTCAACTCAGCTGGGAAGAGTGTTAGGTACTTGGGTCAGCTGGTGGGCTAAGTCAACTAGTGACACTAGCTCGGTCATGGGTTGTTATCAGCCAAAGAGAACAAGTGGCTTGGCACCCATTCGCCAACCACTTGCTCTTTTTCGTCAATTGGTGGTTTTGGAGAATGATGGCCTATAAATACTCCATTTCTTGGCGATTTTGGGAATATTTTTACTCACAGGGAATTTTCCAGAAATTTCTAAGAATAAATCGCAAGAAGGCTAAGGAGAGAAAGGAGATTCTGTCTGGATTCTTTGAAGAGGATCGCCAGCGGTTTGAGGGAGTTTTTTTGCGGTTAAGGCTTGGACTAAGGCGGCCCAATAGGGACCATCCATGGATCCTAATGTGACTAAGGAACAAGGAAAAAAACGGCACACCAAAGGTGTGTCCCGGAGACCATACCCATACCGCGACCACGGCTATGCCATGTGGTCGACAGACGTTTGTGCGGATGGGGTTCTATCAATCTCTCGTTTGTTACTATTGGAAATGGGAAATTCGTTAGGCTTGTTTCCCATGGACGAAGGATCGCGTCTGATCGTACGGCTAGAGGAGACGGAGGTATATGCGGGATGCGGATGTGTGTGGGTAAGAGATGGGTTGCATCGCTTGTGAAAACCAACCGATAGGCCGATAAAGGACAATCGCCGGTTAGGAAAACGACCATATGCAGGCCGTTCCATGCACGTTCGGGTCAGGGATGTTTGTCCAATGGCTGGGGAATCCGACTGCAGTCATGGTACGGATGGTGGTAACGACCGTTTTGGATTCTTGATTGTCTGTGGCTAGGGTCGACTAGCGACCATGGATATTTTCTCTGTTTAGTCAAATAGGCCGGATTTGGGAGTTAAATAATATAGATGGACATGTTAGGTTGCCGATTTATATGTTAAGTCATTATAGACTTCTTATGTACTTTGTATATGCAGGACTTGAGGTTTATCGTGGTAATGACCGAGTTTAGGCGCGCGGAAGACAAGACTAGATGGGAAGAGTGGTGGGATAGACAGGATAGTTTAGGACTGAACAATACACTAGCCTATTGTGAAACTTACAATTTTACTAGTACATTGGTTATATTAATAAAATGCAAGTTTATTGCCTTATATGTTTATGCTTATTGTTTATAGACAGGTTACTGGAATGAATATACAGAATCAAACTTAGTCAAACGGCTAGAATCTTAAGGATTTGGATTGAATGGTTCGGGTCCCTTAATGATCGAACGGGGACAACCTCCTTGAGCTTAGTAGCCGGGATGGGGTGTTTCATCATCGATATGCCCTTTCGGCCGTGCTCATCTACCGAATTGGGGTGGATAATTGTTGGGAGTGCTCTGAGCACCCCTCAAATTCAGCTCGGCCCGGAAAGTACCAATTGGGACTGAACACAAAAGAAGCCCAATTGAAAAAAGCCCTAAATGAAGTATGGCATTAGATTCGAGAAACAGACCGGACGCACCTAGTCAAATTGTGACGAATATTATAAACGGCGTAATGATGACTTGTTTCTGACCTGCTCCTTTCTGCAAACACAAGAAGCCTTTCAATGACATCCGCCGTACACTATCTAGGCCAGGTAGCGAAGGACATATCATAGCCGAGCTATGACCACTGGAAACTAGACACAAAGCACTATAAATGCGAAGGATTCCGTATTAATGAATGGTATTCAATTATAGAATGAAGATTTTGAAAGAGAAGTTCACAGAAAGGTTATGAGCTATCCACTTCAAGTCTCGATCCCAACCTAAGATTTCCGTGTTTGTTTTTTCTTTTTATTTCTTCTTCAACTTTTCATAAGGCAATATTGTAACCCGACCTATACAATAAATATCAATATATCTCGACCTAACGATTTTCGAACTGCTGCCTTATTGTTGAATATGGGTTTAGCACCCATCCAAAGCCCATTGGAAATCTTGTTAATCAACCACATTCATCTCGGCCCAAGAAGACAAGCCCGCTAAGGAGTCAATGACCCAAAGAGAAGTCAGCATCCAAGCGCTATAAATAGGACCCTTCACTCTTCATTTTACACACATTGTAACTTGCGAGAGTGCCGAGCTACATCTATAAAGCTCCGACCTCAAGCAATATTTAGGGAGCACGTCATTCGACGGACTCCCACCTCGTACCATCCTGTTCATAGCTCGGCTTTGGCCTTAAGATTAATAAAGAACAGTTTTGACCTCACTTAAATTTTACCTCTCACCTCGTAGTTCGGACATTTCAGATCGTAGCCCTGCTTTTATGACTAGATCGAATTTCCATAACAACAATTGGTGCCGTTTGTGGGGAACAAGAAACTTTTCTACGCTCTAAGACGAAGCCGAGATGACAGGACCTTTCCCAAACTGAGGCGAATTCTAGCCGGCGAAACAGATCTTTGACCCGCTTCCCGGGGGCTTGGGTACCTCGACCTTAAACAACGCCCCCGAGCCGGCAGCGATGAGTAGCGGGGCCCAAACAAACCACATGATCATGGGAGGGCTCCCGACCTGCAACGACTATGTGTGGTCAATAAAGGAGTACAGACGAAGAGTAGTCACATACCGACGTAGCAAACCAATCATGGACCACGAGCTCTTCGGCAAGGAAGGGATAACGTTCACCGAGAACGATGAGGAAGGATTGTATAAACTGCAGAACGACCCACTCATCGTCGAGGTGCAGATCGGCGATTGCGATGTGACCAAGATCCTAATCGACACTGGAAGCACGGTCGACCTCATATACCAAGAAACCTTGAGGTGGATGAAACTATACGACTATGAAATAAAGCGCTCAGAAAGACCCCTGACGACTTCACCAGAGGGACAACCACAACCGCCGGAACAATCAAACTACCAGTCCGGGTTAGAAGGACTACAGTAATGACCAAATTTGTGATCGTCGATTGACCAGCAATCTACAATGCCATTATAGGAACGCCCTGGATCCACGCCATGAAAGCGGTCCCATCAACCCACTATCAATGCGTCAAGTTCCCTACTTTGAGAGGAATGTTCACGCTCCGTGGAATCCAGGAAGTCTCAAGCACCTGTTTCCTCGTCGAACATAAGCTGCGCAGAAAGTTCTGAGCCTTCCTGCTCGCCGAACCAAAGATAGAACTACCACCTCCAGAAGGACCCAGCCGCGACGTTATCGAGCAAGTCAACAACGACATCAGTGACCCAGAACGATGCGTAGGCATAAGCGCGGACCAAAGAAAGGATCTGAAGGACCAACTCATCGAGTTCCTCTGCCGAAATGCTTCGACCTTCGCTTGGTCGACCTGCGACATGAATGGGATCGACCCTACGGGAACATTCCACGAACTCCATGTCGACCCGGCGTTCAAGCCCATAAAACAGAAAGGAGGAACCTCGGGCTAGAACGGTCCCAAGCCGTAAACGATGAAGTAGAAATATTATCCAAGGCGGGCTCGATAACTGCAGTGAAATACCCGGACTGGCTTGCAAATCTGGTGGTCGTCAAGGAAAAGAACGGGAAATTGAGAGTGTGCGTCGACTTCACCAACCTCAACAAAGCCTGCCCAAAGGATAGTTTCCCGCTTCCCTCACATCGACAGACTCGTAGAGGCCACGGCCGGCAACGAGCTCTTATCATTCATGGACGCCTTTGCCGGCTACAACCAAATAATGATGCACCCCGACGACCGAGAAAAAACATCGTTCATCAATGACTGAGGGACGTACTGCTACAAGGTAATGCCTTTCGGCCTCAAGAACGCCGGAGCAACGTATAAAGGCTCGTCAACAAAATGTTCGCTGACCAATTCGGGCAAACGATGGAGGTGTACATCGACGACATTCTGTTAAAATCAGCCTCGGCCGAAGACCACATCGCTCACTTCACAACCTGCTTCAACAGCTTGAACAAAAACGGGATTAAGCTCAACCCAGCCAAGTGCACATTCGGAGTTACTTCGGGGGAATTCGTCGGATACATAGTCACCAAAAGGGGGATCGAGGTGAACCCACAGAAGATCGCAGCGCTTACCGAGCTCCCTTCTCCAAGGAACACGCCCGAGGTGCAAAAACTCACCGGACAAATTGCCTCATTAATCCGGTTTATTTCAAAATCAACAAACAGATGCCTACCATTCTACCAACTTCTCTGAGTGAACAAGCAATTCGAATGGGACGCCGGATGCGAGAACGCCTTTCAACAGCTGAAAGAATACCTATCCACGCCTACTGTCCTATCCAAACCAGAAGAAGGCGAAACATTATACCTCTACATATCCGTATCAAGCTTTGCAGTAAGTGGCGTTCTCGTTAAAGAGGACATGGGGGACCAGAAGCCAGTCTTCTACATCAACAAAAGCCTCGACGACGCTGAGACCCGATACTCCACTTTGGAAAAACTTGCTCTAGCGGTCGTCACCTCGGCGAGGAAACTCCGGCCATACTTTCAATCCCACTCAGTGACCGTCCTCACCAATCAGCCACTATGAACCATATTCCACAGCCCAAACCAATCAGGACGAATGGCAAAATGGGCGGTGGAGCTAAGCGAGTATGACATCGACTATAAGCCTCGAACAAGCGCAAAATCGCAAGTCCTGGCAGATTTCCTGGTCGAGCTACCACCAGAGCTGACCCATGATGGGGACCAGGCTACTGTTGAAAAATGGACCCTTTCCCAGCATCCTACAACAAGGCGGAATACGAAGCCCTGATAGCGGGACTTCGGCTAGCAAAGGCAATCGGAGCAAGACATATCAACGCATTCTGTGACTTGCAACTCGTCGCTTGCCAGTACAACGGCGAATACGAAGCAAAGAATGACTGAATGGGCGCATACTTAAAGGTCGTCCAGAAATTAGCTGGAGAGTTCAGCATCTTCTCGCTCACCAAGATCCCGCGAAGTTATAATTCACCAGCCGATGCGCTAGCAGCCTCGCATCTACATCCGACCTACGACGGATCATACCAGTCGAATGCATCGAAAAGCCGAGCATAGGTCAAACCAAAAACTTGTTCGCCATCTCCAAATTCGAAGATAGGATGGGCGACTCCAACGAGACGGACTAATCCGCCGTGCAGGGAACCCACGGGCAAGCAGATGACTGGAGGGATGAGATCATAGCCTACATCCTGGAAGGGACGGTTCCAGAAGATCGATGGGCGGCCCGACGCCTAAAAGCGAGATGCATCCACTACTCATGAGCGACGAAAAGCTATTCCGCGTAAGCGCATCAAAAACCCTGCTAAGCTGCATCCACGGCAAAGAGGTCAAATGGGTATTGGAAGAAACACACGAAGGAGCTGGAGGAAACCACTCCAGTGGCCGGACACTCGCTACGAAGATTAAGATATAGGGACACTTCTGGCCAACGATGGTAGCAGACTACGAGAAGTACGTCGACCGCTGCGAAAAATGCCAAAGACACGCTCCGAACATACACCAGCACGCCGACTTTTAACCACCTCAGTCGCTCCTTACCCGTTCATGAGATGGGCGATGGATATAGTAGGCCCCATGCCGGCTTCCATGCAAAAGAAATTTGTCATCATCATGACGGATTACTTCACCAAATGGGCAGAAGCCGAATCTTACGCCAGCATCCGAGACCTCGACGTGCAGAAATTCGTGTGGATATACATCATCTCCCGCAAATGCCTGCCATACGAAATCGTCATGGACAACGGATAACAGTTTATATCAAACGTCTCGAAGACTTTTGCACAAGATGGAAGATACGTCTGAGCAAATCGACACCCCGCTACCCTCAGGGAAACGGGCAGGCCGATGCCACAAACAAGAAAATCATCGACGGGCTCAAGAAGTGCCTCGAAAGCATAAAAGGAGTTTAGGCCGACGAGCTAGACCGAGTGATGTGGTAGCACAAAACGACCCCACGACGAGCAACGGGACAAACCCCTTTCTCGTTATCACACGGAATGGAAGCGATGGCACCGGCCAAAGTTTGCATACCAACGATCAGACGCAAACTCGTGTCAAAACACGAAGACCTCAACAACTACATGATTCTCGATCACCTCGATCACATAGAAGAGAAACGCGACCAAGCGCTCCTCAGAATCCAAAACTACCAGCAACAAGCCACACGCTATTACAACAAAATGGTTAAAGGAAGGCATTTCAACGAAGGAGACCTCGTCTTACGAAAGGTGTTCGAAAACACTAGAGAACATAGAGCGGGAAAACTCGGAGCGAATTGGGAAGGCCCATACATCAGCTCCAAAGTCGTAAAACCAGGAGTATATGAGCTCTTCAACACGCTCAAACAATACTACTACTTAAAAAAAAAAGAGAAAATAATGTAAAAGAGAACTACGATCGGCTTGATACCTACCCGGAGGGTACGTAGGCAGCCTTTTTCAAGGTCCAGCTAGTGTAACAAAAATTATTTATAAAATTCCATCTCTCTTAACTGCTTGCATTCCCTTAAACTCACCGACGTTCTGGCCAAACGATCGATGAGAATAAAACATCGCACGAAAAGTTGACCAACACGTGTCATAAACTAAGACCGGGCCAGACCCGCAAAAAGTCTTCACCCAAACGGATAAAATAAGCCGAACACCTGCTCGCACGTCCAATTCAAACGAGACTTCCACAGGGTAAGCCGAGCACGTACTTGCACCTAAACATATTTATCCACGGGATAATCCGAGCTCAAGCTCGCCCCCAAAAGAACCACAGGATAAGCCGGCAACAGATCGGCACCTCCAAGAGACCACAGGATAAGCCGAGCACGTAATCGCCCCTAAGAGTCAATCACTGGATAAGCCGAATTCGGAACTAAAAATCAAATACAGGATAAGCCGGCAACAGTTCCGCACCTCAAACGACTACATGATAAGCCGAGCACGTACTCGCGCCTAAAGGTTATCACGGGATAAGCCGACAGTAGCCCGCACCCCAAAAAAAACTGACTACAGAATAAACCGAGCACGTACTCGTCCCTAAAAGTCATTCACAGGGTGAACCGGCAACAATCCCGCACCTACGAACACACAAAATAACAAACGAAAAAACTCAAAAAAAAAAGAGAAAGAGGAGGCAGGAGCACAACCGTTCGCATTCATAAAAAAGGGTGGACTACAAAGCAAGGCGCATAAAAGCCCAATCTAAGAAAAACAAGTACAACCAAACAAAGCAGGAGAACAAACCCACACCCCCAAAATCAAACCAAACACTAAGACCCGACCGGGACACACTATTCCGTAGGAACAAGCCCTTCGTCACAAAGTCTAGCGACGTCAGCAGCAGTTATGATCCCCTCGTTCGAACAATGCACATCCCACACAAAGCGACCTGCCAAAATGTCTCTTCGACGATCTCAGTTACTCAAAGGAGTCATGCGAAAGTCTCCTTCGGAAAGCTCGGTATAGTCCATCGAATAAAGCTCATCCCTGAGGATCTTCTCGTCAGTAACCAGCCGTTCTATCTTCGACACCGGAACATCCAGACCACCATCGACTAGAAGACGGAATGACGCTAAGACCAAAACAACCTGGTTCAGCTCCAGAAGTTTGTCCCGGGATCGTACGTCCTCCTCCCTAGCTCTCCTAATTTCACCAAACGAGCTTCCGCTCTGCCAAAAATCTTGGCCTTCGCTCGAACGATCTTATTGGCTAAAGATATACGCAATTTTTCAAACTCTGACCGGTGCACGTCTTGGGCAGCGAGCAGCACGTCCCTTTCTCTCGATGAATCAGCAACCCGAAACTCGAGATTCTCAACCCTCCTCTTCTCGCGACGGAGGACATCACCAACTCCCTCAAGCTCACGAACCCTCGCAAGCATCTCAAGCAACTTCGATCAAAATCTCTCCTTCTCGAGTCTGAGTGCCTAGATCTCTTGCTCATAAGCATCCGTCAGACGGTTCTCGTCCACAAGAGTCTACCACCAAAATCAAAGGCTCACAACAAGAAGGAAAAGGGAAGGAAAGCAGAAGCACAAAGATGGAAAAAACCTTACCCGAACACGACCACATCCAATCCTCCGATGAAGGTCGGAACTAAACGACGCAGAAACCGGAAGCCGCTCACTCGATGGACTCGACCTCATCGATCAGAGAAATCGGACACACGCATCAGCATCATTAGCAATCGCCTCAGAGTCAGAATACTCAAAGCGAACCAAAAAACCAACCGCTTCAGCTCGGACTAACGTCTCAGGCTTAGATACAGAGGCTAAATCTCCCTTCTCCGTTTTCATCCTCTTCACCCTTGACATCGAGGAATCGCCACTAACCACACCATCTCGCATACCAGCCGACATACCCCCGGACGGCCGCTCATTCTTTAGATCCCACTTAGCCGCCCCGGCATCCATACGAGAGAAACTCCTTCGAATCCTCTCCATATGGACATCAGGCCACGACAGAGGACCAAGCAAAGTCAGCTTCCTTAAACCCAAAGGAAAATCCTTCGGATAAGGAGCACTGAACATGCGACGATATGGGCAAAAGAAAACACGAATCAAAAAAGGGGGGGTGAAGAAGGGGAGAAAGCAGGAACCATACCATGAGCATGATTCCATGACGATCGGAACTACCCGTTACTATGAGGGACATACGCATCATTAATCTTCGCGAAGAAATATCTATCCTGCCAGTTGGGTATTTTACTCACTGCGCCGGTAACAAGCTTGAGCCCATACCGACTCATGGCCGAAACATAGCACTTTCTGGTGATCTTCTTGTTAGTAGAGATCCTCATCACCTCTGTTGGTACTGGATTTCCCTCTAGGAAATCCGGCCCATTAACAGACAATACAAAGGCCCATAATTACAAGCCCGTTCCAGAATCAAAGACAAAGAGGAAAAGCCGACTCCTTTGTTGGGCCCAAGCGAATAAACGCCCTGACAAGGCCCGAACGATGCCGAAGCCGGAGACGATCGAGCTCGAGCTCGGCAGAAGATGACGTGGAGATAGAGCAACTCGGTCTTGTCAAGTTCAACTGATCCGCGAGAATCTCGGAGATCGTTACGACGACGAGGCCGAAATATCGGAACGAAGAGGTCAAGGGCTAGACTATTTAAAAGAAGAAGTGGCGACTCATTCAAGACATTCCAACCTAGGCTAAGAACACTTCGATTAGATAGCCCGATTTTATACTTTGTACTCTCTTCTCGATTGTGTTTGTTCTATCTCGACGATCAATCTCAATAAAGTCTTTGATTCATAGGAAACTATACCATTTCTATATCCTAAAGTCTAAATCCATGAATACAAATTCTTAGTGTGAATCCCGGATCTCACATTTGGCGCCGACTGTGGGGACATTCTATAGCCTTTCCTATCTTAAGAATCAGATCCTAGATCCGATAGATCGAGATGAATCCCGACCAAACTGGCTCTCCCAGCACCACACCACCAGTTGACCGCCCTCAAACGGTCGACAACGTTCCTCAGAACACTACCGGGGTAAGAAACATGGGTCAGACCGACGGCGTGTTGACGAGCTCTGCCTCAGTCTCCACGACCTCGGCACCAGCCGGCTCCGTCGCTCAAACAATCGCGACGAGCCAGACTCCGACAAATGTTTTGTCAGGAACCAATGATCCGAGCAGAAACTGGGTGTGGATGAGAAATGATTCAATACCCACCCCAGGAGGTGGATCTGGAGTAACCAGACCTAATTCGCCACTACCTTCTGCTCCACAGAGACAAGGGCCAAGCGATCTTGCCGAGATCCATTCGATGTTAAGCCTGTTGGTAGATCAAACGAGAAACAACGAGGCAAGCGCAAGGGCCCAAGAGATCGTGAACCGTTCTCTGGCAGCGCAGCTCGACGAACAAGAGCGGCGTCTGAACGCCCGTCTTGAAGAGCTCGCCAGTCAAAGCCAAGGGGGCAGACCAACGCGAACTCCCATAAGTCCTCCACCGTGTACCCGCTTGGACTTCTCCCAGGTAGTAACTCCTCCGGGAACGTCGGGAAATTTCGGTAATACGTCAAATAGCGGCTTCCGCCCTACAATGACCCCTATCGCGATACCGACCCCATTTGGTTCGAGTTCAATGGTCACAGATCCAACCGGGTCAAGAAACCGACCATTACCCGGGCCACCACCTTTCCCGAATAACTCTAACATCCGACCGAGGCAACTAGGAGGTTCTGCCTTCGCCTCGAGCTCGGGACTCCTTAACGGATCAAACTCAGTTCAGTTCAGAACACCCCAGATCGACCAGACAAGGTCGGTCCAACACGATCGATCTCCTCGACCCCATTTTTCCAGAACAAACGTCAGAACAGGCACAAGCCCAATTCGCACCCGCAGAGGGCGATGAACACGATATGCTTAGACAGTACATCGAGCAGGCTAAGGCCCAGTTCAACAGTCTGAGCTCGAAAGTTCACATGGAAACAAGCGCGGCTCCTGACATCGATCGAGTGATCGAAGAAACACAACAAACACCGTTCACAGATCGGATTGCGTTTGCAAGGATCCGAGAGATCAAGAAAACTAAGTTTCCAGAATTCTCTGGGAAATCAGACCCGAAAGCCCACATCAGGGCATTCCGACTAGCGATGGCAAGGGTGTACCTTACCGATGAGGAGAGGGAGCCAGCCTTCTGCAGGCTCTTCGCAGAAAACCTATCGGGCTCTGCCCTAGAATGGTTTGCCGGACTGGAAGAAAGTTCCATTGACAACTTCACCCAGTTCATGACGGCTTTCCTCAAGCAATACTCTGTTTTCATCGAGGAAAAGACTACTGAGGCAGCCCTATTTGGCGTCTCTCAAAAACTCGACGAAACACTTCGCTCGTACATCGACCGATTTAAGGAAATAAAATCCAAAATCACGAATAGCTATAGAAGCGTTAAGACGGGGACTATGGTTCTCAACCAGATTCCGCGAGGAAATAACAGTCCGCGAACCTCAAACGCTCGATGACGCCCTCCATTGCGCATCGGCCTTTGCTCGCCTCGAGGACAAAACCACGGCCCTCAGGGAAAAACACCTGAAAGAAAGGAACCCGTCGGGCTCGCAGAATTCGAACTCGAAAAAGGATTCCCACAAATCAGGGAACGTCAACGCGGTCGAGAGCCCAAAGAGCTCGAAGAAATTCGAGTTCGACAAGGAAAAATTCTGTGATTTCCACAATAAAAGAGGACACTCGACCGAGGATTGCTATACTAGAGCTAAAGCAGAGGCTCAAAAGCGAGAGTCCGAAAGCAAACAAGACTCCGAAGTCGAGGAGGAAACTCTGCCCGATAAAAAGGAAAACAAACAGACCAAGGAGTCGAACTCCAAAAAGCCTTCTCAGAACAAACGGGAACGGTCAAAAGAGCCGGAACGAATCGACTTCATCTTCGGTGGCTCCAAGCTTTGCCGCGACTCGGTCAATTCGATCAAAGCTCTTCAAAGAAGAGTCGAGACCGACAGAGGGGGGAAAACCCCAATGTTGGGTCCAGACCACGAAATCATTTTCTACAAAAGCGAGACAAGTAATCTCGACAAACCACACGACGACGCCCTCCTCGTGTCTAGTAGTGGGAGATGTCGAACTCTCAAGGATAATGATTGACAGAGGAAGTTCGGTAGATGTCCTCTTTTACGACGCGTTCAAAAAGATGGACTTCAACGACTTCGAGATCGTGGAAGAAAAGACACCACTAGTAGGTTTCGCTGGCGAGACGACATACTCGATGGGCTCTGTCTTCGCCCCAGTAATTGCTGGAGGAGTTCGGAGAATGACGGAGTTCGTCATAGTAGATCGGCCAGCTCCCTATAACGCAATTCTAGGTCGACCATGGATATACGACATGAAAGCGGTACCATCGACCTACCACCAATGCGTAAAATTCCCGACTCCCAAAGGGATCAAAACCATTTACGGAAGTCAAAAGATTTTCCTTCATTGCTACATGAACGGATACAAGCAGATCGAGAAATCCCCTGCGTAGCAATTACAGAAAGAGGAGGAGCTCGCCACCATGCAGACCAAAAGGTCGAACGACCCAAGTCAAATAGGACCCCCAAAGGACCTCACGACTCAGGTCTGCATAGACGATGCTCATCCCGAAAGACTCGTTGGCATCGGAATCAACCTATCAGAGCCAGTCAAAAATGAACTGGTCTCTTTTCTCAAACAGAACATCGACTCCTTCGCCTGGTCTTCAGCAGATATGAAAGGGATCAATATCGACGTAACCAGCCACGAGCTGAATGTCGACCCAACCTACAAACCGGTAAGACAAAAGAGTCGATAACTAGGTCCTGAGCGGGCCAAAGCCGTCAATGACGAGGTCGATCGGTTATTAAAAATCGGATCGATCAGAGAGGTCAAGTACCCCGACTGGCTTGCGAACCCCGTGGTGGTTAAGAAAAAGAACGGAAAGTGGAGGGTCTGTGTAGACTTCACGGATCTCAACAAAGCATGTCCAAAGGATAGCTTCCCACTCCCGCACATCGACCGACTGGTCGAGGCTACCGCCGGACATCAGCTACTATCTTTTATGGACGCGTTCTCAGGGTACAATCAAATATTGATGAACCCTAAAGACCAAAAAAAGACTTCGTTCATAACGGATCGAGGCATGTACTGCTACAAAGTCATGCCCTTCGGACTGAAAAACGCAGGAGCAACTTACCAACGCCTCGTCAACAAGATGTTTTCAGGACTCCTAGGCAAAACCACGGAAGTCTACATCGACGATATGCTGGTAAAATCTTCCAGATATGAGGATCTCATCCCCCAACTAAAAGAATGTTTTACCATCCTCAATAAATATGGGATGAAACTCAACCCAGCTAAGTGTACCTTCGGGGTTCCCTCAAAAGAATTCCTTGGTTACCTAGTGACCGAAAGAGGGATCGAAGCGAACCCCAAACAGATCGCAACGTTCATAGAGATGAAATCTCCCAGAACAACGCGAAAAGTCCAGCGCCTAACCGGCAATATAGCTGCTCTGAATCGCTTCATCTCAAGGTCGACTGACAAATGTCTACCCTTCTATCACTTGCTCAAAGCAAACAAAAAGTTCCTCTGGGACGAAAAGTACGAAGAAGCTTTCACTCAGCTCAAAGCTTACTTAAGCGAACCACCCATACTGGCGAAACCAGTAGAAGGAGAACCCCTTTACCTCTACCTAGCTGTCTCGACGGCAGCAGTAAGTGGAGTCCTGGTTCGCGAGGAACAAAACGAACAACGGCCGGTGTATTACATCAGTAAGACCTTGATCGACGCTGAAACCAGATACCCCGGCATGGAAAAACTCGTCTTAGCGCTAGTAACATCGGCTCGGAAACTCCGACCGTACTTTCAATCGCACTCGATCATAGTGATGACCTCTCAGCCACTGAGAACCATTCTTCACAGTCCAAGCCAATCAGGTCGATTGGTCAAATGGGCTATCAAACTTAGCGAATACGACATTGAATACAAAGCTCGAATGTGCCTAAAAGCACAAGTACTGGCAGATTTCATAATCGAGCTCCCTCCGACTATAGAACTCGATCCGACTTCGGCCCAAAGATGGAAACTCTACGTCGATGGAGCTTCCTCAAGGCAAGGATCCGGAGTCGGAGTGAAATTAGTCTCTCCAACGGGCGAAGTACTGGAACAATTGTTTAGATTGGGCTTCGCCGCATCGAATAACGAAGCAGAATATGAAGCGTTAATAGCCGGGCTCAGACTCGCGATAGCTATAGGAGCCCGGGAAGTAAACGCCTTCAGCGATTCCCAACTGGTCACGAGCCAATATCATGGCGACTACGAGGCCAAAGACGAACGGATGGAAGCATACCTACGGGTAGTCCATACATTGGCTGAACAGGTCGAATTCTTTGATCTAACACGAATCCCACGAGGGGAAAACACTGCAGCCGATGCCCTAGCCGCATTAGCATCGACATCAGATCCTAACCTCAAAAGGATCATACCAGTCGAAGGGATAGAAATACCAAGCATCGACATAGCCCTCAAAGCCCTGTCCTTGAAAGAGGACGGGCCTGCTGTGAAGGACGATGTCAAGCACAAATAACGTCCTGGGGGCACCAGTAGCAACATCATCGAGATTGATGATGATCTCGATCCTAGAAACGCTGTGTACGTCGCGAACGTCCCCGATGGACCAATTCAAACCGCATCCACTAGACAGGGACCTGAGCCTAACAACAACGAAGATTGGAGGATTCCGATCATTCGGTACATCACAAACGGCTAAGTTCCCGATGACAAATGGGAGGCGCGGAAACTTAAAACATAGAGTGCAAGGTACTGTGTCACGCAAGGAGAGCTCTTTAAAAGGAGCCTCTCCGGACCTTACCTTAAATGCCTGGACAAAAAGCAAGCCCTAGCCGTGATTACACAGACGCATGACGGATCCTGCGGAAGCCATTCCGGGGGACGAGCGTTGGCCGTGCGAATCAAAAGGCAAGGTTACTACTGGCCAACAATGGCCACCGAATGCGAGTCCTTCTCCAACAAGTGCGACAAATGCCAAAAGCATGCTCCAATTATCCACCAAGCGTCGGAGAAGCTCTCCTCTATCTCATCTCCATACCCATTCATGTGATGGGGAATGGATATTATGGGACCGCTAGTCGCATCCGGCAAAAAGAAAGCTACACACATGTTGGTGATGACGGACTACTTCACCAAGTGGATTGAAGCAGAGTCATACCAGAAAGTTAAGGACGTTCACGTTAAGGAGTTCATCTGGCGAAACATCGTTTGCCGACATGGACTACCCCACGACGTTCAAAGAGTTCTGCAGAACTTGGAACATAAAGCTGACTTACTCAACGCCACGCTACCCCCAAGGGAACGGGCTAGCAGAAGCAGCTAACAAAGCGATTATGAACGGTCTCAAGAAAAGGCTCAACGAGTGCAAAACAACCTGGAGTGACGAACTCCCAGCCGTACTCTAGGCCTACCGGACTACCCCCCGCAAATCCACTGGCGAGACTCCCTTCTCGCTGGCTTACGGAATCGAGGCGGTAGTACCAGCCGAAATTCTCATGTCAAGCATTCGCAAGGAAGAATGCCCACGACAAGAGGAACTTAATAACAAGATGATAACTGACGAGCTCGACCTCGTCGACGAAAGAAGGAACCTCGCATTAGCTCGACTCCAGAATTACCAACAAGCCGCAGCTCGCTATTATTATTCCCGAATCAAAACTCGAAGGTTTCAAGTAGGAGAGCTCGTCTTGCGGAAAGTGTTCGACCATAAAAAGGAAGAACACGCTGGAAAATTAGGAGCAAAGTGGGAAGGTCCTTACCAGGTCACCGACGTCGTGAAGGACGGGGTCTACCGACTTAAATCGGTAGAAACCCAGAAACCTGAACTACGACCTTGGAACATCATCAACCTCAAAAAGTATTTCCACTAGGAGTACATCAACATAATCGAACTACGAAATGGCTTGATCCCCTTAAAAAAGGGTACGTAGGCAGCTCGACTTCGAGCGCAGCCGCCCCCCAAACACAAAGCTCTTACCGAGCTCAATAACTTCAAGCGAAGTCCTACTAGCTTATCTTTGTGAAATCAAAATAAGTCTCCCAATCAAACGTCTCTTCCTGTCGAAAAAGTTAGAGCCGTTACGTTGTGCAAAGCGATATGAAATTATCTCTTCCAAAAACTAAAGAGATATGAAATTATCTCTTCAAAATTAAGCGATATGAAATTATCACTTCATAATTAAGTGATATGAAATTATCTCTTCAAAATCAAGCGATATGAAATTATCCCTTCTAAAACAAAAACGATGTGAAATTATCCCTTCCGAGCGACCTGAAATGGCCTCTCCCAAAGCTAAAGCGATATGAAATTATCTCTCCTAAAGCAAGCGATATGAAATTATCCCTTCCAAGAGACCTCAAACGGCCTCCCGCAAATCAAACGATATGAAATTATCCTTTTTCGGGCGACCCGAAATGGCCTCTCCCAAAGTCAAAGTGATATGAAATTATCCCTTCAAGCAAAGCGGCCTAAAACGGTCCCTCCAAACCGAACGAACTGAAATGATCGTCCCAAAACAAGCGACCTGAAACGGTCCTCCCGATTCGAACGAACTGAAATGATCGTCCCAAAGAAGGAAATCCAGAACGATCTTTCCAAAAAATACAATTCTTCTAAACCTTATACGGATTAAAAGAATCGGGGGGCTACCCCACCCCTTACAATTCTTTGTAAGTTTACTTCGATTCGTTTTCATACTTAATACTTCTCTTTTCAATTCAGCGATTAAGCCTGAATCTTACATTACGAAGTAGTCGCGCTTCAGACTATTCCTAGCAGAGAGCTCGAGCTCAAATGTGATTGACTTAAAAGTTCACAAAGAACTACCTAAGGCAACTCAAAATAAGTTATCTGCTCGATTCCCCTGGAGAAGTTCGAATCGCCGCAACGGCTCGAATTTTATGTTAAGGCATAAAAACATAAAAATCTATGCTAAGGCATGAAAGATTTAAAAAGCAGTTCATAAAAAAAGGACATGATGTCCTCGAGTTCGAACAAAAACAAAGAAAAGCCCCCTTGGGCAACAAAAGTCTGAAAAAGAAATTAAAAACCCTCTCGGGCAACAACAACGACAGTCTTCAAAATGGCGCATAGGAGGAGTCGCCGACCTGGCCCTCCGCTTCATCGCCCGCCTCTCCTCTCGGCCGGGAGTCGACCTCATCAGTCATCCTCGGGTCGGTCTCAACTGGGGGAGCAGGCGGAGAACCCGCAATGGCCACGGAGTCCTCCGACATTGCCGGCAAGGCAAGCTTGCCAACGCTAAAATCGGAGACTGCCGCGGCCTCCATCTCCGCTAGAGCAACTCTTTTTTGCTCAGCCAGCTTAAGCACCTCTCGGGTCATGTCCACCTCTCCAGCTGCGATCTCGGCGATGAGCTCGATGTTGGCCAAGTCTCCTGGAGACGGATCTCGGCGCTAGTCTGGACTTTCCTCTTCTCGGCTCTCTCTTTGACCCCGGCCAGAATCATCAAATACTGGCCATGGAGTTCCTTTCGAGCCTTGCGAAGCTCGACCCGGCCCGATTCTTCCACAGTCCGAATTCGAGCCTCGGCGGCGCCAAGCTGACAAGACAGCTCCTCCTCCCTCCTCTCGAGATGCGCGATCCTGGCCTCCGCGGCGGCGTGATCAGCGACC
Source organism: Orychophragmus violaceus (assembly GCA_030180135.1). NCBI lineage: Eukaryota > Viridiplantae > Streptophyta > Magnoliopsida > Brassicales > Brassicaceae > Orychophragmus > Orychophragmus violaceus. The sequence continues at coordinate 25,484,205 of CM058233.1, read as the reverse complement.
CTTTTCTTCAAACGCTCCTCCCTAGCCAAAGCTTCCTGGAGCTCGGCATTCATTTGGGTAGCAGCCTCTCGAGTGGATTCGAGCTCATAAGTCTGAGCATCCAACACCTCGTTCTCAGACCGGACCGCGTACGCATTCACGGCCTCTACAGCCTGCACAAAAAAGGCGTCGGTTTTAAAAAAAAAAGGGGAGGATAAAAGGGAAAAGAAGACCAAAGCAAAAACGTCTCACCTTCCCGATAACCGCCATCATCTCGGAATACTCACTACCGAGGACCGTTTCCCCAGAAACCGGGAGCTCAGAACCGACAGGCCTAATGCGCCTCAGAAGACGAACCACACCTTCCGGATCATCCACAACCGAGCACTCCTCTTGGTCCGACCCCTCAGGACTCCTTCCCGCGTCAACTTTACGACGCTTCGGCGAAGGGGGAAGAGAACCTCCTCGACTCCGACGGTCTTCCCCCCCGGACAGATCCAGCCGAGAGTCACAGAGAGCAGCACCTCCAGACTGAGGTAAAATTGCCTCTTGTTCAGCCACGGGGAGAGCCGCGTCGACAACCCCCACAATCGTTCCCTCCGGGCCCGTCACCGGAAGGAGCGAGGTCTGAGCAGGAGGAGGAGGATAAGCCGGAGGCGGAGGAGGAGCCCGATCAAGGGCAAAGAGAATAGCGTTACTAAGTTCGCCCGCCTCCATCTTGTCGACCAAGTAGACCGGATCTTTCCCATTCCGGCGACTGCTCACTCTGCGAGCTGGCATCTCGCGAGGAGAGTAATTAGCAGCCGAGCTGCCGCCCGGAAGAGGCCGAGCTGTATATATAAAACAAAAAAGTCAGACAAGTCGAAACGACGACACAAAAAGAAACTCGAATCCAAACGACTCACTCTCTCCTGCCCGCTCGGTAATGCGGATCGGAGGCTGAGCAACTCTGACCGGAAGAGCCCGAGAAGGCTCGGAAGGAAGTACTGGATTTCGAGGAACCGGCGCAAGGTCCGGCAGAGCCCGTTCAGGGTTGGTCCGCAGAGCGGCTTGCACACGCTGAACCGAGAAACTACCCCAATTAACAGCGCCCCCTCGCAGACGAGCTATCAGAGCCTCTGTGATCGGGTTGGTAGCAAGCGACTCCGGAGCCTCTGTGATATAAATTAGATCAGATAAGGGACGGCCTGACAACAACAACAAAAAAACACTAAAACCAGAGCCTTACCGACACCGGGCGACCATCGAGACGGGATAACCGAATAGTCGAAGTCCCCGACCGAATGATGGGTTATCCTGAAAAAGAAGTATCGGTCCCTCCATACGTCTTTCGTCGGGACCTCCTCGAGGACCCGCCCGAAACGAGGCGAGAGGTAGTAAGTTCCGCGGAACTTGGCATTATGCTTCACTGAGCAGACACGCATAAGTTCCTCAGGCCCGAACTCGATTCCCTCCTCCGCGGCCCTGACCCCGAGTCCAATGACGTACCGGACAAAGTTCGGCGTCATCTGATGGAACGCCAGTTGGAGCTGGGCCAGCACCAAAGAGATTAAGCGGGGAATAGGGAAGAAAAGTCCGCATTTCTCGAAGTAGGTGTATGAGGCGCAGCAGTAGCCCTCTACCGCGGTCTCCGGTGACATCGCCGGCGACGGAATCACGATCTCCACCTCCGTCGGAATCCGACAAACCCTCCGCAACCGTTCGATTTGATTCACGGTTAGGGAAGACGGCGGATGCGGGCCAAACGCACCTGCAGCCGTACTTGTACTGGCCCCCGTAGCATCTCTTAACGCCATAAAGAACGGTGTGCCAGAATATAAAAAAAAGGGGGGGGGCTAAAATCTTTTCTTAGGAGAAGAAACTTTCCGGTGACAGAAGAAAGATCATAGCAAAAGTAGAGGAAGAAGCAAAAGTGGGGAGAAAAGAAATCACCCTCGGCAAATAAGAGAAAATTATAGTGGGAATCGTGCGAAATCTAAACCGCATGATTCCGAACTCATAATAATTACGGGAAAAACGAGGTAATTCGGACTCCTCGCTTCCCTCTTGCCAGCCGGACAACGGTTACGAATGCGCCGTAATTAGGTCACTTCACCAAAAGAACGAGCCCGAAAAGACTCTTTGCAACCTTCGAATCTGAGCCGTTGATGATCGACCTAATCTGCGGTGAGAGATGAAAATTCTCGAAACCAATACACGCAACGACTGCGGACGCGCTGAAAAGAAGTTCAGCCCGTCTCACGCGCTCATTCCTCACCGTTGGATCAAAACAAGATCTACGGATGGGGCGAAAATAATCATTAGGTTTGTCACACCCGAGGCACGCGCGTCTTCCCAAGAACGTCCACCGCCCATTAACCTCGACCTCTCGAAATCAATGGGCTGGGGGGCTATTGTTGGTACTGGATTTCCCTCTAGGAAATCCGGCCCATTAACAGACAATACAAAGGCCCATAATTACAAGCCCGTTCCAGAATCAAAGACAAAGAGGAAAAGCCGACTCCTTTGTTGGGCCCAAGCGAATAAACGCCCTGACAAGGCCCGAACGATGCCGAAGCCGGAGACGATCGAGCTCGAGCTCGGCAGAAGATGACGTGGAGATAGAGCAACTCGGTCTTGTCAAGTTCAACTGATCCGCGAGAATCTCGGAGATCGTTACGACGACGAGGCCGAAATATCGGAACGAAGAGGTCAAGGGCGAGACTATTTAAAAGAAGAAGTGGCGACTCATTCAAGACATTCCAACCTAGGCTAAGAACACTTCGATTAGATAGCCTGATTTTATACTTTGTACTCTCTTCTCGATTGTGTTTGTCTTATCTCGATGATCAATCTCAATAAAGTCTTTGATTCATAGGAAACTATACCATTTCTATATCCTAAAGTCCAAATCCATGAATACAAATTCTTAGTGTGAATCCCGGATCTCACAACCTCCTCTAAAAAACGAAGATTCATGTCAACCCTCCCTTCAGCACCAAGTAATAAGGCAACTACTTTGTTACGAACTGCAGCCGGACAAAGTTGAATAAGAGCAATCCGACGCTGCTCACAGTAACTAACCAGAAGTTTAGGACGAGGAACCCAAAGATGGCACTTGACAAACAAACAGTCATAGAGACAAATCCATCCATCAGGAACCGACCATGGCCGCTCATCCACAGCCGGGAGACGAAGCACAAGACCCGTAACACGAGCATGGACTCTCACAATTCCGTCCAAAGTCGCTTGCTTGCACAAGGATCTCCGAATCTCGCGAGACACCAAAGAAATTTTCGTCCAGGACACCTCACAAATAGCACTCAAGTCAGAGTCATCCACCTGGTATTCCGGGACATCAAAACGAAGACGATGATGTACGGAGGACGAGTTCCTCCCGAAAACCTGAGATTCCTCCTCTTCGTCAGGCAACTTGAGACAGGGGAATCCATCGACAAGAAAATAAATCAGCTGTCATCATCACTATCACGGCTAGAAGACGAAAGATCAGACGAAGAACTCATCGACAAGTATCAAATAGAAGATGAAACCAAAAGCAACGTAAATAAAAATGGATGAAAGGAGACTCATTTGAAGAATACTTATACTAAAAACTCTCAGCAGACATCGAGGGAGCATCATCATTACCTTTGCATAGATCCCAAGGCCCGACGGTTGCACCGGTGACGTTGCAGGCGATACGCAATTCCCTTCCGTACGACCGTTAGTCCCCTAGTGATATAGCTACACGTGTACAAAAATACAAAGGGCTAAAAGGCCACGAAAATCGAACACATTTGACAAGATTTCCGCCAGACTTAAACGCTCGAAGAAATTCGCCGAGCTCGACTAAACACCGCAGCTCGACGAACTGGGGGGGGGGGGGCTAACTGTTGGATATGGGTTTAGCACCCATCCAAAGCCCATTGGAAATCTTGTTAATCAACCACATCCATCTCTGCCCAAGAAGACAAGCCCGCTAAGGAGTCAATGACCCAAAGAGAAGTCAGCATCCAAGCGCTATAAATAGGATCATTCACTCTCCATTTTACACACATTGTAACTTGCGAGAGTGCCGAGCTACTTCTATAAAGCTCTGACCTCAAGCAATAATTAGGGAACACGTCATTCGACGGACTTCCACCTAGTACCATCTTGTTAATAGCTCGGCTTCGGCCTTAAGATCAATAAAGAACAGTGTCGACCTTACTTAAAGTTTACCTCTCACCTCGTACTTCGGACATTTTAGATCGTAGCCCGGCTTTTATTACTAGATCGAATTTTCGTAACAATACCTATAACACAGAAGATCTCTGAATATCTCTTCAACAAATGTGTGTGACACAAACGGATTTGGAGTACTACAACTTCTTGAAATTGTGATTTAAGTAGCTGTTTAATGGAAACTGAGGTGTTACATTTCCTTGAACTGTATCGTTTTTCTTTCTTTTTTTAGAACTGACTTTAAAAACTATACATGTCGACATCTTTTCACGAAGCAATGAATTTGGTTTCCTCTTATTTGTCCGAAATCTGAATTATGGTATACTTCAATGAAATTTGACATCCTGCGAATAAGTCAGCGTTTATAGAGATGTTAAACTTCTCTCTTGCTTTCATGGAAAATTCACTACATTGTTGTTACAGAAATCCGACCTAGTCAAAATTACGTGCTACGATCTGGAGTGTCTGAACTACGAGGTGAAATATAAATGTTAAGTGAGGTCGAAATGATTCTTTATTGATCTTAAGGCCGGAGCCGAGCTATGAACAGGATTGTACGAGGTGTTAGTCCGTCAAATGACGTGCTCACTAAACAATGCTTGAGGTCGGAGCTTTATAGAAGTAGCTCGGCTTCTCACAAGTTACAATCTGTCTCAAATGAAGAGTGAAGGGTCATATTTATAGCGCTTGGATGCTGGCTTCTCCTTGGACTGTTGACTCCTTAACGGGCCTGTCTTCTTGGGCCGAGATTACATTGTTGATTTAATTAGATTTCCAATGGGCTTATGAATGGGTGTTAATCCCATATCCAACAATTAGTCCCCCCCCCCCAGTCCGGCGAGTTGCGAGGCTGAGCTCGGTGGATTTCTCTGAGAATTTAAATCAATTTACTTTGGATTGTATCCTTATAGGAGTAATATATCTTCGCAGCGCTTGAATCGTTATGAGACTTGTTGCTTTTTGGTCTCCTCGGCTTCCGTGTCTTCTTTTCTATAAACTCACGCCTTTATTTCTTGGTTACTGGTATTTTTTCTTTGTTTTTCATCAGGCTTCTTAAGTTGGCATGCGAGCGGGGGCGGCTTTCTATTTGTCTTCTAGAAGCAGCGATTCAAATTCCTCTAGTTCGCCGGGTGTGAGTTCTGTGCGATTCAGGCTTTCTCATGACGACGAGGAGTTTTTTTATTTCTCGTGGTGGTTAGATTCTTCGTCCGTTTGGGGCAATCCGGTGATGAAGAAACCCATTGCTTGTCAGCCGTTCTCCAACTTTTCCCTTCCTCCGCTTTCAGAAGAGGAGGATTTGGGTTTACCCCTTGATGCTGATCGAGGGGGAAGGGATGAACGGGAATCAGGTATTGATGCAGATATGCCGGGTCTAGGGCGTGATACTGATGATTTGGTTGAACCTGGGGATGATACTTCTGGGGCTAGCGCTTCTGCTTCTGCCAATCGCTCTCAATCGGTTGTTCCGAAAGCAAAGAAGAAAAACAGAACGGAGAAAGAAGCGGTTACAACCGTCAAAGGAGATTCCCTGGATGTTCTTTTGCGGGCTCGTATCCACATTCCTGGTCTTGATTATCGATTGCCGTCCTCGACGGAGAGACCTTGGAACGCTCCTCCTGGATGGGTTTGTCTTAACGAAAGTTTGTTCTCGGAGTGTCATTTGTTTTTTCCTCTTCCGAGACTTTTGGTTGAATATTGTGAAGCGAGGAAGATAGCTATCTCGCAGCTTTGTCCGGGTGCCATTCGTAATATGGTGGGTGGTTTGATTATGGCGGTTGACGAGGGTTTTGATATGTCTACTGATTTATTCTGCGGGCTGACGTTGATAGCGAAGAACCGAGGCACCTCCGGTACTTTTTATACGAAGGTTTTGCCTAGGCATTGTCTAAAGATTGTGTCCGACCCTCCAGACAAAACGGATCGTTGGCAGGACGGCTATTTCTTTGTGCGAATTAATAATTCGTTAACGTTTGATGTGAATAGGGTCTTCTATTCAGCTTGGAACACTAGTCCTGGTAGTTATCTTTCTTGTATGTTCTTCTTTTTCCATTTTGGGCATTTTGTCGTTGCTTATGTGGCTCGTTGTTTTTCTTTATTTGTTCGTTTGTTCTGCAGACTGTTCTCCTTCTGGTTCCTGGACTGCGGAGTTTTCTGAGAATTTGCTGAAGATGAAGGCTCATCTGACGGTACCCTGGCCTTCTAGGAAAGATGAGGGAGAGAAGATTCGTTTTGATTTGAAGGTTCGGGCTTGTTTCCTGAAAATTGATTCAGGTATGGATCCCTCTCCCCCCCCCCCCCCCCCCCCCCCACTTGGTTTAAACCGAATTTTGGGGTGATGTAGTGTATGTTTCCTAATTTTGAGGTTGTCTTGTCAGAATTCTTGGGACCGGTGTCTTCTAGTCGTCCAGCCAGCGTGTCGCTATCCCCCCGTCTTCCTAGGAAACGTCGTAAGGTTTCGAACATGGGCCGTGACTGCCCTGTCGCGAGTTGCTCTTCTGGGGAGTACATCTCGTTTCCAGGTGGTTCGCCTGTCGTTGATCTAGAGATAAGTTCTGGTACTGTGGGGCGAGCTATCGCACGGTCTTCTGTAGATGCGGGGAACCGGAGTGAAGGGGTTGATCCCGGCCTTGGATGGGATCGGGAGGTTAATCTTGTTCAAATCCCCATCCCTGATTTTTGTTCTCAAGGAACGAATGAGGGCGTGTTAGTCTTGAGGCTTCCGATGCTCTGCGTCCTAAAGTGGCGGAGGTCGGTCTCGCGGGGAGAGGATTCGATGGTCGGGAACCTGACCCGATGGATTTTTCTTGGTCGTATTGTCATACGGGGGTGATTCCTTTGTTAGAGGACATACGGTCCTGTGCCAAACTTCTCCAACTCATCGCCGTGAAGCCTCCGTGGAAATTGATTCCTGTTGATGAGATGCTTAGGCTTGATCTTCAGGATGACCTCAGTCATCGTGTTATGAACGTGAGTTTATTGATTCTTGTTGGTTTTTTATTTGGCTGTGTTTTAGGTTGACTGTTCCTCGTGCTTTCCTTCTTCCCTTTTTTGTTTCTTTGTTGTAGTCGGTTGCTGCTTTCAACCGGCTCAGGGATTGCTATGAGCATGACATGGAAAGCTCCAGGTTGACGGACGACGCTCTCAGAGAACAAATCGACGGGTTGCGTGACGTGGCTCGTGAGTTGGAAGCTGCTCGCGGATTGTTTAAAGAGGCTGAGCGTCTGTGGCTACTCTAGCGCTTGCGAAGCGGGGTGTAGCGGACCTTGAGAATAGGATTGCAGATTTTGTGGCTGCAAATGACGACGAGCGTCGCGAGGTCGATCGTTTGAGGTCGGAATTTCACCGTCTGACTGCTCGTCGTGAAGAGCTACGAATCTCGTTTGATGAGCGTCTTTTGGTCTAGCAGAAGGCTCGCCGCGATATGTTTGACGACCATCTTGCAAAGTTGAGGTCGGATAGGGAACGGGAAGAGCTTTACGTTGAGAAGCTTCTTCTTCTTAATCAGGTGGCTTCCGTTCTTTCGGCGTACCGGCTGTTGGCTGAAAAGAGGATCCCTGTCCCTTCTGCGTTAACTGCTCAGCTTGAGCTGGATGAGCCCTTGCTCCGTCAACAAGTTGATGCGTTGAAGCCTGTTGCACTTGGTTCCCATGATTTGTTCGCTTTGCCATTTTCTGCTGATAATGTCATTGTTGATTGTGTGGCGAGTACTGGCGGGGTGGGTACTTCGTCTGCTGGGCTCGTGGCTTTTCCTGAGAGGCCGGTCTCTTTGGACTGATTGCGTGGTGCAACTCAGCTCGCGGTCTCCTTCCCCTCTTTTTGTGAAATATTAACCTTTGGTGGTTGTGTTATGTCGGTAAATGTTTCTCTTTTGCTTATGTGCTTATTTATTGCGCTTCGGGACATGTATGTGCATTGAAGGTTGCGTTGGTAACCGCTATGCTGCTCTAGGAATTGCTTTTTCTCTTTCTCTTTTTTCTGTTATAAATGTTTCTCCTTTCCCTTTGTCTTGCTGATTTGATTTATGTTCTTGCTTGCGAACCACCGTGTTTGGTTGAGTCTTTGGCTGTGGAGCTGCCAGTTGATGTTGTGGCCGGGTGGTTTCGATGTTTTTTATACTTGTAGGTTTGAGGGTGACTTTGATGTGTTACTGATTTTAGTAATGAGCCGGGATCGGGCTGGCTTTCCCTTCTTTTTGGTGAGGGGGGCTTTGTCGTTGCCAGATTGTCCAATAGATTCGTGGGATCTATTCTTTGGGGTCGGTTGTTATTGTGGGGCCGGTGTTTACTCCAGCTTGGACTGCTTCGGTCGGTTGCCCTTGCTCGGATTCTCTGCCCTTCTGGGAGTGGCTTTGCAGGGAACAAATGTTTGATGTGTCGTTTGTTGCATAATTTTTTGTTTCTTCGCCGTAATTTTGGCTCTTTCTCTTTTTTTTTTGAGCACTTGCTTTAGTTTGTTCCTTTGTAATTTGGACGAGAATAGTATTTGAAGGAAAAAGGAGACGCGTTTGTTGTCTTTTTCGCACATTTTTTTTTGTTTTTGCGAGGCGTTTCTCGGCTTTGGGCAAGATCAAATTTTAGGTGCGAGTACGTGCTCGGCTTATACTGTTTTTGATTTTCTCGAACATGAACAATGCTCGCCCATCTACACACGGATGTTCGTGGGTGCGAGCTTAGGCTCGGCTTATCTCGTCATCCGTCAAGTTACCTAGGTGCGAGTACGTGCTCGGCTTATCCTGTGGGGTCTTTGGACATAGTTGTGCGAAGGAGGTTCGGCTTACGAAACTTTTCCTTGAGACCCGTGCGGGCTCTGGGCCCGACTTACAAAAATGCGACGCAATATGTCGCTGTGCATGGGACACGTGTTTATTTGATCGATCATTTGGCCAGAATGTCGATTGTTAGTTGTTTGTGGGTTAGTTTGTATGATAATGTATGAAAGTTTTGATATAAGAAACTATAGAGGTGGCTGCACCTAATACAGGTTGCCTACGTACTCCCCGCAGAGAGATCAAGCCGAGCATAGTTCTTTTTGGTCATTATATTTACACGAAAATAGGGAAAATCCGTTTTCACCTTGGTCACTTGTGGTTTGGTAACTCCGCTTCTAGAGGGTGCTGGAGTGTTCCGAACCGATCGATGCGTTTTCTTTGCTCGTCGTTCGATTCTCCCTCGCTTCGTTTGCTGTGACTTCGCGTTGGATGTCCCCGGGTGGCTCGAATGCCCTGGTCGCGTTGTTGTTGTGGTTGTTTGAAAATCTTAGCGGTCTCGATGTTTGCGGAGTCCTCCGAAAAGTGAGGTTAGCGGACCTGTTTGGCTCTAACGTGACTTTGATGATTCTCTGCCCGCTGGGGCCGAACTCGACGATGAGTGAGTCACTGTGCTCTGTCCCGAAATTTTCTTGGTTTTCCGCAATGGGAATAATTTCCTTGTCGCTTCCTGATTTTGCCGTGATAGCCGCGTCTGCTCGTCCTCGTCCGTTTACGCTTTGAATGCGTCCTCGTGCTAATTGTTCCGAATTGTTTGGAGCTTGTTCACTTGTTGTGCCGATTTCGTCATGGTTCTTGCGGTGAGCTCGTTTTGGCTGCACTTCGGTTGTTGCTCCCTGTTTTTCCCACCATTGATCAGGTCGCTCTGATTGTCCTTCCTTACACATGGGTTGTTCCTTCATCCCTTGTCCTTCATGTGAGGTCGTTGGCGTGTTTTGACTGGCTGGAGCCGCTGCTTCGCTCTGATATTTGCTGAGTATGAGGCTTCGTAGGTGCCGACATTCAGCGGTGTTATGTCCGGATCGTTGGTGGAAGGTGCAGAAGAGTTTATCCTGATCATCGGCCCGTGTGGGTTTGATCTGTGCTCGGTGTTGTTGGATTAGGCTGTGGTAGGTTCCTGGCATTTTCCTTTTTTCTCTGAGAAGTTTTTGTATGGGTTCCTTTATATTTTTGGTCGAGGAGAACTTTTCCATCAGCAAATTTTTCTTTTCTTCTAACGCGGTGAGAGCTGACGCTTAGTGGAGGGGGTCTTCGAGGGCTTGTGCCTTGTTCGTCGTTAGTTCGTATTGGAGGGGCGATGCATGCCAGAGCTCGTGTCGTAGCACTGAGAGCCCTTCTTCGCCTGTCGTCGGGGCTTCAGAGGCGGCGGCTTCGAATCTGTTGATGTACGATCTGAGAGATTCCTTCGGGCCTTGGCTTATGTTCCAGATATCGCTATCGGGGGCGTCTTCCTTGTTGATCGCGAAATGGTGCTCGAGAAAAGCGGTTGTTAGTTGCTGGTAACTATCAATGGAATGTGTTTTCAGAGATAGGAACCAGTCGAGTGTTGCGCCACCTAGACTTTCGATGAAGAGTCGGCAGTAGCCGGCGTCGCGCTCCCCCGGGGGAAGCCGCGTTCGCATTAGCGCGGTGTTGAAAGCTGTCAGGTACCGGCGTGGATCCGGGGTCCCTTCGTAGATTGGCAGCTTGATTCCCTCGAGGTGTCCGATTGGCGTGCTGGTTATATGCACTGTGAATGGAGTGCTTTGCCCTTCTTCGCGGGGTTGGTCGGGATGGAGGTTATTGCTTCGGATCAGTTCGTTGGTCGATTCCTCTTGGTCACCGACGAAAAGAGGAGGGCTCGGGGTTTGTTCATGTCGGCTCGAGTAAGGTCATGTCATCTCGGCTTCGTCTTAGATCGTAAAGAAGTTTATTCTTCCCCACAGACGGCGCCAATTGTTTATTTTCGATTTGACTATCACGGCTAGAAGACGAACGATCAGACGAAGAACTCATCGACAAGTATCAAATAGAAGATGAAACCAAAAGCAACGTAAATAAAAATGGACGAAAGGAGACTAGCTCATTTGAAGAATACTTATACTAAAAACTCTCAGCAGACATCGAGGGAGCATCATCATTACCTTTGCACAGATCCCAAGGCCCGACGGTTGCACCGGTGATGTTGCAGGCGATACGCAATATTCCCTTCCGTATGACCGTTATTCCCCCAGTGATATAGCTACACGTGTACAAAAATACAAAGGACTAAAAGGCCACGAAAATCGAACATATTTGACAAGATTTCCGCCAGACTTAAACGCTCGAAGAAATTCGCCGAGCTCGACTAAACACCGCAGCTCGACGAACTGGGGGGGGGGGCTAACTGTTGGATATGGGTTTAGCACCCATCCAAATCCTATTGGAAATCTTGTTAATCAACTACATCCATCTCGGCCCAAGAAGACAAGCTCGCTAAGGAGTCAATGGTCCAAAGAGAAGTCAGCATCCAAGCGCTATAAATAGGATCATTCACTCTTCATTTTACACACATTGTAACTTGCGAGAGTGCCGAGCTACTTCTATAAAGCTCTGACCTCAAGCAATATCTAGGGAGCACGTCATTCGACGGACTTCCACCTCGTACCATCCTGTTAATAGTTCGGCTTCGGCCTTAAGATCAATAAAGAACAGTGTCGACCTTACTTAAAGTTTACCTCTCACCTCGTACTTCGGACATTTTAAATCTTAACCCGGCTTTTATTACTAGATCGAATTTCCATAACAATACTTATAACACAGAAGATCTCTGAATACCTCTTCAACAAATGTGTGTGACACAAACGGATTTGGAGTACTAAAACTTCTTGAAATTGTGATTTAAGTAGCTGTTTAATGGAAACTGAGGTGTTACATTTCCTTGAACTGTATCGTTTTTCTTTCTTTTTTTTAGAACTGACTTTAACAACTATACATGTCGACATCTTTTCACGAAGCAATGAATTTGGTTTCCTCTTATTTGTCTGAAATCTGAATTATTGTATACTTCAATGAAATTTGACATCCTGCGAATAAGTCAGCGTTTGTAGAGATGTTAAACTTTTCTCTTGCTTTCATGGAAAATTCACTACATTAAGAGATACAGAGAAAAAAAATACAGAAAAAGAAAGAAAAAAAGATTTCTAAACAAATGGTGATTAACTATATATTATATATAATCTATCAAAACTTGTACAACCTGAAGCCTCTTTGTTCTCCTTCAAAGCTTCCTCAAGAACACTCTAATAACGGCAATTCCATCCAAATTCCAGGAAAAGAATCGATCAATCAAATATGATAATAGTTAATGGATGTCCTTCTCTACAACTTTACTCCTCCGAAGCACGAGAACAGACTTTCTCTACATGTATAGGCCAATTCTCTCCAAGAACCCGTGGATTCAATTCCATGGCTGCACGTAAATCCAACATCGATATCCGCTTTCGTAGGACTAAACTCAAACAAGGCTTTATCAGCCTTTTCATAAACGCATCCAATCCACTATTCAAAACATTAGCAGAGTCCATAGAAAACGTTATCCCTTCCATATCCAGCTTCTTCTCCAACATACTCTTCAATGTCATTGTATTAGGAAGCTCAGCGCTATTTTGACAAGTCTCACTATTTCTGGAAATAGACTTTCTTGCTCCGGTTATAGAAAGACCAAGCGGCACGGTTAACTGGCTTCTGCTCTGTACAGTTTGTTCAACTTCTTCTCCTTCTTCAACAGAAGCGATTTCCACTGGAAGTCTATGTAGCTTCGACATCGACTCATCATTCGTTGTAGTGATGCTTTGAGGCTTCCCAAGTGGACCAAGAGGACTTGGCCGGTCTCTAAACTTCCTTGACCTGAATTTTTTAGGCGAGGAAGGAGGAAAGGCAGAATCACCATAAAGAGAATTCTTGAGATATCTAGGTGAAGGAGATTTAGAAACAGTTGCGCTCTTGAGGATCGAACGTAATAGACGATTGTGAAGTGTGACGTGTTCTCTACCAATCGTCTTGATACAAAGCTTATCAAAATCTGACTTGCTTATCCTTGAGGTGAGGAATTTACCGAGCTGGTCCAAGTAACTATTTGCTCTTGAATGTCCGATTTTCTCGTAAATGAGAGATTTTATCTCAAGTGTATATAATCGGGAACAACACTGATCTGATTCTGACCCCATCTTGCAACAAATTTTCACCTGAAACTAAATCAGAGTTTCGAAGATCTAAGAATCTTCAATTCTCAATTCGTAGACCTGATTTTCAAAATCAAACACGTAAATTAATTTATGAAATTACAGAGAATAAGTTGAATTACAACATGAGCTTAAACAGATTGACGAAAAATCAATTGTTTAGCTTTGGTAAGTAAGAACAAAGATTCAAAACTAATTCATCAAGAATCGGATTATACGAACATAATCGAGGTAAGAAACTAAGGAAACCGGAGAAGAAATTGAGAGGATCCGATAGATTAAAGCATGAAGCTTTTCTCCAAGAAAGGGTCAAAATCAATCAAACCCAGGATGATAACCGAAGTTTGAGATTAGAGTTGAGTACGAACCAGTAGAAGCGATTGATTTAGCCGCGAAATTTGCTGCTTCTTTTCTTTTCTTTTTTTCTTTTTTTTGCAGAAGTGCTTTTTCTCTCTGTGCCCTAAAGGGATTTTCGTTTTTCCATCGTTATTTTATCGAGTTCGCTTGTGTTTTGTTTGTGTGTGTGTTCTGTTCGTACGTGCGTGAAATAGAGAGACCAAACCGGGAGATTTTTAGTCTTAAAGGCACTTATAAAATGTTTATTACAAAATGGGGCACCTAAGTGTTCTAAGATATTTTACCCCTATAGGAGTAATATCGTTGTTGCTTTTTCACCTGGCTTGGAACTAATAGGACTGCCCTTTTACGGCTGTCCAACGCAGCGCTTCCTGGGTCTGAGGTGATCGGCGAAGAGGTTGTGGCAGCGCTTCATCTTCATCCGTTTCTTTCTCCATGGCTCTGTTGGTGGATTACGAGCTCGGCAGGTAGAGATCCGTGATGGCAGAGACGTATCGTCGTGATGCTTTTGGCGCGATTTCCGGTGCTCCATCACCGCGTGCTTGCATGCCGGCGAGGCTATTTGATGGACATGTGACTCCCCGATCGTCTATTCTTATCCGATTCACTTTTTGTTTGATTGGGCTTGGCCCGAGTTGTTTAGTTCTCTGTCTGACCTTGTGTAATCTTCCTGTTTAGCCCATTGGGTTTTAGCCAATAGACAGTTGACCAAAAAAAAAAAAAAAAAATACTTTACCCCTATTAATTATAATATAATTTACCCTTTAACTATCTAATAACTAGATGAGTCTAAAAATTTTATTTCTTATTTTTCAGATTCGTTTTTGTTTTCATGTGGGTTTGTAAAAGAGAGAGAGAGAGAGAGAGACTTTCATTTGCCAAAGTGACGACATCTGGCTTCCGAATCGAAAGACGACGGTGCTGGCTCCCGGAAATCTCACAGATGGATGAATTGTGGTTCGGGCTTTTGTTGCTCACCGGCAATAAACCCGCGGTCATACGCATTGTATACATTTCCTAGCCATTATTTTGTCACAAATTGATTTATTTTCTGATCGTGTTTAGGTGAAGTTTGCAAGAGAGGTGATGAATCGGATAATGGAGCATGGAAACAAGTTCCATATTTAACAGAGGAGGTTTCTCATCGCAGATATATTGCTTCTTCTAAAGGTATCTTACATATTTAGCCAAATTGGGAAACTTTTTCTTGTATACTACATACTATTCTTGGTTAAGATCCTTGTGTCTGTACAAAAAAGTGATGGATTAGTTGTTAAAATCATGGATGCATACTTCAGCTGCGAACGATGTCTATACAAGAACCAAAATGCAAAGTATTAGTTGAACGATGCCGGCGAGTTTAGGAATCTTGCGGAATTTGAGTCTGAAAAGGAAAGCTTCTCTACCCAACTATGAGAAGAGATTGCTAATTAATCCTAGTGTTTCAGAAACCACTGAGAAGCTCTCGTTATTAGATCCATTACTTCGCCATATTGCAAAAAGTTTTTTTTTTGTCATCTCAAAATAAAAGGTTGGAGTTTGTTTTTTTTTTTAGAGATGATTGTCCATCAGTTTCAAGATCTTTGTCCATGCCAGAAAGAAATTTTGAATGAAGCAAGTGGTGGTGATATATACTATTTTCCTTTATTTTCTTTTCGGTTGCTTTATGGATTCACACTACAAGAAACTGTGATACAGCCACGATTTCGTGGGTATGAAAAATCAGCCACAGATAGTCACGAAATACCCACGGAATTAGAAAATCGAGCTTTGTGACTATTTTGTGGCTATTCGTGAAAAAATAACCACGAAATATACTTTGTGGCTATTCGTGGCTATCTTTGCCACGAAATGTTCGTGGAAGGAGTTAGTTACGACCAGCCACAAAACTTTTCGTGGCAAATTAACCACATTTTTTTTTTTGCTATCCGTAGAAAATATAGCCATGAATTACGAAATAGCTACGGATAGCCATGATTTTATTCGTGGCTATAACCCTAACCTCAAATAAACCCTAAAACTTAAAATGTAAACAATAATATAATTACTATAGCATAACTTAAGTTAAGATTAAACACTTATAAAAAATTCTTATTTTCTAAATTTAATATTTTCAAAACGTTAACTTAAAACTTTAAATATAACCCTTTAAACTCTTACCCTAAACAATAATCATATTATAAACCTTAATTTTTTTATCAAAAACTATAGTTCAAAAATATAATTATTAATTATATATATACAACTAAGATTTAAAACATATTATCTCTTACAATTATAAATTCAAAATCCTAAACCCCAAATACACCCTAAAATCCTAAAGTATAAAACAAAAATCCAATAACTCAAATTTTAAACAATCTAATATATCTAAAATTAAGATTCAACATTTATAAAAGAATTTCTATTTTTTAAATATACTATTTTTCAAACATTAATTTGAAACATTTAGTATATAACCCTTTAAACCCTAAAACTCTAAAGTACAAACAAAAATCTAATAATTAAAACTCCAATTATTATAAAATATCTAAAATTAAAAAACACTTATAAAAAGAATTTCTATTTTCCAAATATACTATTTACAAAAATTAAAATCAATTTTACCTTAAACCTAAACTTCAAACATATACCCCAAACATCAACCCTATACTTTAAACTTAAAACTCTAAATTATGAACTATAACCCTTAATTGTTATTCTCAAACATAAAATTAAACAAAAAAACCAAAAAAACTATAATAATATTTGAGATACTTTACATATAACCAATTAAAATTTTTTTAAACAATAATAAAATAAAAAGCTCTATGATTTTTTGAGATCACTAATCTTTTAATATTAATAAGAAACTAAAATTCTTAAACCATAATTTAATTATAGTTTATATTAAATTTTTAAAAATAAAAATCATGTAAATGAAAACTAAATTCAAATTTAATCTTTTGTAACATATCCACCAATCTTAAAACCTTATTGTTATTTATTTATCAATATAATTTATTTAAATAACAAAATAATGCTATTGGCTAAAACAGCCTCATATGGATCACAATTATAACCCTTAGATTAAAAAAAAAAAATCATTGGTCTCAGAACATCCTTCCTCTAACAAACACATCCAATTTTTTTAGGTGGACACACACATTTCATCTCTATCTCTCTCTCTTTCCTCTCGCCATCTTCATCTTCCTCTCTTCCTCACCAAAACTCTCATCGATCTTCTTTTTTCTATGGTAAAAATTAATTAATCTTCATCTTAACATCCTATCTCCTTCAACCATCTTCTTCATCTTCACTAATCTATTATATGTGTTTCAACAGATCCAGTGTGCAACGATTCGTGATGACTGTTGGGATTATGTCCTGAAATCACATTGTACTCACTCCAGAGATAGTTGTATTGTCGAGATCGGACAATTCATATGATACTGGGTAGTCATAATGTTTTGCTAGAAACCGCTTATGACAAATGAGTTGTAACTCATTTCCAGTATCGTGTGAACCTACAGGGTCACACACCTAAGCAAGTTGGACATACTTCATATGGGATTGATCATTGGCATATGGTCTGGTCGATGTGTATTGGATACACATCGAATATGAGTTTCAAAAGGGCGTATCGATCGACACCATTGGGTGCGTCGGTCGATACAAGATATGTGTCGATCGACACCAATGGGTGTTTCGGTCGACACAATGGCGAAACCGAAACTGATGTTTCGGTTCACCTCGAGGTCAATATATAAACGTGTTTTATGTATTTCGACGGAGTGTGGAACAGTGCGCCGCCCAGACAGTGTTTCTCAGAGAGAAAACACAGAAACCTCTAGAAACTCAATTCCCAGGAGATCCGAGCACCGGCACTGGTATCCCGGCGGATTCCAACTTGTGTGCGTGTGGACTGAAGTAGAGGCGCAGCATCTGAGGCGCTCCAGAGATCTCGTTTATCTGACCATTTTCCGCTGCCAATCTCCAGGTAAACACGAGATCAGATCCTTGATTCAATTAACTAGACCCTAGATCCTAGGCTATCTGGAACCTGACAGCAATTCTGAATCTGGTAGAATTGGCTCCAAGTTCCAACAGTGATATCAGAGCCTTAGGGTTTTATCATTGAATCAAACCTGTTCATTGAATTTGATGATTTAGATTCGCAAACTAGGTTGTTTGGTTAGAACATGTTAGATCGATTATGATCGAAAATCGAATCTGTGATTTCGCACAGTGTCGATCGACACACTAGGTGTGTCGGTCGACACAGAGTGGCGAATTCGACAGAGTGGGCGGCTAGGGTTTTCGCGAAGAAAAAACCGAAAGCCTACTGTGTCGATCGATACAGGTTAGTGTCGGTCGACACATACCTAGCTAATGGTTAATCGGTTCAATTGGATTGGACCGGTTATCATGCTTGGTTAAGTTCGAATAGATCGATTTAAATTGGATGAATTGGTTCAATTGGATTGAACTGATTATCTCAATTAGAATGAACCGATGAGTTGAATTGGTTTGATTGGATAAGTCGACTCAATTGAATTGGATCGATTATCGCAATTAGATGAAGCTGATTAAAACGGTTTAAATTGGATGAATTGGTTCAATTGGATTGAACTGATCATCGCAATTAGTATAAACCAATTTGAATGGTTAAGATCAGTTTGGTCTGATAAGTCGGTTCAATTGGATTGAACCGGTTATCAAAGCTGTCTTCGGTTAAGGTCTATGTCGACCGTCACACATGGGTTGTGTCGATCGACATGACCGGTTCGATGAACCGGGTTAATTAGATTAACCGGTTATTGAAGTCCGGTTTTGTTTGGTGGTGTCGATCGACAGACATAGTCTGCGTCGATCGATACAGTGCTCGAAATTCTGGTTATTGAACCTTGAATTTACAGAAACCAAACTCGACCTAATCCTTGATCAAAGCTTAGCTTCAATATGGTCAACTGTCAAGACTCATTTCGTTGTGTGATGGTCTAGCCAAGAGCTTGGTGTCCAAAATTACGTGAGTAAGGCATGTAATTATGTTGATGGATTTGCAGTGCTAAACATCAACAATTACATGACCTAATAGATTGAAATGCTAACCTTTTAGAGTTTAGTTTCCTCAACTAAATATCAAGTAACCTTGATGTCTTGCCCAAATCTTGTCTACTGTCAAGACTTGTATCGTTTGTTGGATAATATTGGAGTCCTTGGTATCCACTGCAACATGAGTAAGGCAGGTGGTCATTGACAGACTTGCAGTGCAACTGTCAGTGATCACAAGACAGAAAAGATTGGTTTTACTTGACTAGGCTATCAGCTGTTCTAGGCCCAGAGACATCAGAGTGGATTAGACATAGTTTGTCTCATCCACAACCAAGAGTTGTACTGAGTACAATTAGCAATGATTTGCTTACCTAGATAACTAAAGTTTGGGTAATGGCGAGTCGCCCACTCAGATTTTGGTGAAGTATGGATCTTGGATCATTGTATTCATAGAGGAAACACTGTTTGAATATAATGCGAGTTCTCTTATTAGATAAGATTTCTCATGATATACATAACTAAATCTTTGTTTTTCTTGGATTTCAGCTTATGTCTATGACTACTTTCTCGTTGCGATCCGTCCTTGAGAAGGACAAGTTAAATAGATCCAACTTCCTGGATTGGTATCGGAATCTGAGATTCATTCTCAAGCAGGAGAGCAAGGACTATGTCCTTGAAAAGGCTCTTCCAGAAAGGCTTGGGACCAATCGCTCGCATGCAGCATATAATGCTTGGAATAAGCATTATACTGATGTGGTAGATGTGCGTGGTCTGATGTTGGCTACCATGAACTCGGACTTGAAGAGTCAATACGAGAACATGGAGTCGCCAATAGAGATGATCACCAGCCTGAAATTGAAGTTTCAGAATCTGGCACGAGTTGAGAGATTCCAGATGGTGAAGTCTCTCACTGAGTGCAAGCTACCAGAGGATACTCCAGTAAGTCCTCATGTCATTAAAATGATGGGTTACATTGATAACCTGGGGAAACTGGAATGTCCTGTCAGCTTAGAGTTGGCCACTGACATCATTCTGCATTGAAGGTTGCGTTGGTAACCGCTATGCTGCTCTAGGAATTGCTTTTTCTCTTTCTCTTTTTTCTGTTATAAATGTTTCTCCTTTCCCTTTGTCTTGCTGATTTGATTTATGTTCTTGCTTGCGAACCACCGTGTTTGGTTGAGTCTTTGGCTGTGGAGCTGCCAGTTGATGTTGTGGCCGGGTGGTTTCGATGTTTTTTATACTTGTAGATTTGAGGGTGACTTTGATGTGTTACTGATTTTAGTAATGAGCCGGGATCGGGCTGGCTTTCCCTTCTTTTTGGTGAGGGGGGCTTTGTCGTTGCCAGATTGTCCAATAGATTCGTGGGATCTATTCTTTGGGGTCGGTTGTTATTGTGGGGCCGGTGTTTACTCCAGCTTGGACTGCTTCGGTCGGTTGCCCTTGCTCGGATTCTCTGCCCTTCTGGGAGCGGCTTTGCAGGGAACAAATGTTTGATGTGTCGTTTGTTGCATAATTTTTTGTTTCTTCGCCGTAATTTTGGCTCTTTCTCTTTTTTTTTGAGCACTTGCTTTAGTTTGTTCCTTTGTAATTTGGACGAGAATAGTATTTGAAGGAAAAAGGAGACGCGTTTGTTGTCTTTTTCGCACATTTTTTTTTGTTTTTGCGAGGCGTTTCTCGGCTTTGGGCAAGATCAAATTTTAGGTGTGAGTACGTGCTCGGCTTATACTGTTTTTGATTTTCTCGAACATGAACAATGCTCGCCCATCTACACACGGATGTTTGTGGGTGCGAGCTTAGGCTCGGCTTATCTCGTCATCCGTCAAGTTACCTAGGTGCGAGTACGTGCTCGGCTTATCCTGTGGGGTCTTTGGACATAGTTGTGCGAAGGAGGTTCGGCTTACGAAACTTTTCCTTGAGACCCGTGCGGGCTCTGGGCCCGACTTACAAAAATGCGACGCAATATGTCGCTGTGCATGGGACACGTGTTTATTTGATCGATCATTTGGCCAGAATGTCGATTGTTAGTTGTTTGTGGGTTAGTTTGTATGATAATGTATGAAAGTTTTGATATAAGAAACTATAGAGGTGGCTGCACCTTATACAGGTTGCCTACGTACTCCCCGCAGAGAGATCAAGCCGAGCATAGTTCTTTTTGGTCATTATATTTACACGAAAATAGGGAAAATCCGTTTTCACCTTGGTCACTTGTGGTTTGGTAACTCCGCTTCTAGAGGGTGCTGGAGTGTTCCGAACCGATCGATGCGTTTTCTTTGCTCGTCGTTCGATTCTCCCTCGCTTCGTTTGCTGTGACTTCGCGTTGGATGTCCCCGGGTGGCTCGAATGCCCTGGTCGCGTTGTTGTTGTGGTTGTTTGAAAATCTTAGCGGTCTCGATGTTAGCGGAGTCCTCCGAAAAGTGAGGTTAGCGGACATGTTTGGCTCTAACGTGACTTTGATGATTCTCTGCCCGCTGGGGCCGAACTCGACGATGAGTGAGTCACTGTGCTCTGTCCCGAAATTTGCTTGGTTTTCCGCAATGGGAATAATTTCCTTGTCGCTTCCTGATTTTGCCGTGATAGCCGCGTCTGCTTGTCCTCGTCCGTTTACGCTTTGAATGCGTCCTCGTGCTGATTGTTCCGAATTGTTTGGAGCTTGTTCACATGTTGTGCCGATTTCGTCATGGTCCTTGCGGTGAGCTCGTTTTGGCTGCACTTCGGTTGTTGCTCCCTGTTTTTCCCACCATTGATCATGTCGCTCTGATTGTCCTTCCTTACACATGGGTTGTTCCTTCATCCCTTGTCCTTCATGTGAGGTCGTTGGCGTGTTTTGACTGGCTGGAGCCGCTGCTTCGCTCTGATATTTGCTGAGTATGAGGCTTCGTAGGTGCCGACATTCAGCGGTGTTATGTCTGGATCGTTGGTGGAAGGTGCAGAAGAGTTTATCCTGATCATCGGCCCGTGTGGGTTTGATCTGTGCTCGGTGTTGTTGGATGAGGCTGTGGTAGGTTCCTGGCATTTTCCTTTTTTCTCTGAGAAGTTTTTGTATGGGTTCCTTTATATTTTTGGTCGAGGAGAACCTTTCCATCAGCAAATTTCTCTTTTCTTCTAACGCGGTGAGAGCTGACGCTTAGTGGAGGGGGTCTTCGAGGGCTTGTGCCTTGTTCGTCGTTAGTTCGTATTGGAGGGGCGATGCATGCCAGAGCTCGTGTCGTAGCGCTGAGAGCCCTTCTTCGCCTGTCGTCGGGGCTTCGGAGGGGGCGGCTTCGAATCTGTTGATGTACGATCTGAGAGATTCCTTCGGGCCTTGGCTTATGTTCCAGATATCGCTATCGGGGGCGTCTTCCTTGTTGATCGCGAAATGGTGCTCGAGAAAAGCGGTTGTTAGTTGCTGGTAACTATCAATGGAATGTGTTTTCAGAGATAGGAACCAGTCGAGTGTTGCGCCACCTAGACTTTCGATGAAGAGTCGGCAGTAGCCGGCGTCGCGCTCCCCCGGGGGAAGCCGCGTTCGCATTAGCGCTGTGTTGAAAGCTGTCAGGTACCGGCGTGGATCCGGGGTCCCTTCGTAGATTGGCAGCTTGATTCCCTCGAGGTGTCCGATTGGCGTGCTGGTTATCTGCACTGTGAATGGAGTGCTTTGCCCTTCTTCGCGGGGTTGGTCGGGATGGAGGTTATTGCTTCGGATCAGTTCGTTGGTCGATTCCTCTTGGTCACCGACGAAAAGAGGAGAATTCGGGGTTTGTTCATGTCGGCTCGAGTAAGGTCATGTCATCTCGGCTTCGTCTTAGATCGTAAAGAAGTTTATTCTTCCCCACAGACGGCGCCAATTGTTTATTTTCGATTTGACTATCACGGCTAGAAGACGAACGATCAGACGAAGAACTCATCGACAAGTATCAAATAGAAGATGAAACCAAAAGCAACGTAAATAAAAATGGACGAAAGGAGACTCATTTGAAGAATACTTATACTAAAAACTCTCAGCAGACATCGAGGGAGCATCATCATTACCTTTGCACAGATCCCAAGGCTCGACGGTTGCACCGTTGATGTTGCAGGCGATACGCAATATTCCCTTCCGTATGACCGTTATTCCCCCAGTGATATAGCTACACGTGTACAAAAATACAAAGGACTAAAAGGCCACGAAAATCGAACATATTTGACAAGATTTCCGCCAGACTTAAACGCTCGAAGAAATTCGCCGAGCTCGACTAAACACCGCAGCTCGACGAACTGGGGGGGGGGGACTAATTGTTGGATATGGGTTTAGCACCCATCCAAATCCTATTGGAAATCTTGTTAATCAACTACATCCATCTCGGCCCAAGAAGACAAGCTTGCTAAGGAGTCAATGGTCCAAAGAGAAGTCAGCATCCAAGCGCTATAAATAGGATCATTCACTCTTCATTTTACACACATTGTAACTTGCGAGAGTGCCGAGCTACTTCTATAAAGCTCTGACCTCAAGCAATATCTAGGGAGCACGTCATTCGACGGACTTCCACCTCGTACCATCCTGTTAATAGTTCGGCTTCGGCCTTAAGATCAATAAAAAACAGTGTCGACCTTACTTAAAGTTTACCTCTCACCTCGTACTTCAGACATTTTAAATCTTAGCCCGGCTTTTATTACTAGATCGAATTTCCATAACAATACTTATAACACAGAAGATCTCTGAATACCTCTTCAACAAATGTGTGTGACACAAACGGATTTGGAGTACTAAAACTTCTTGAAATTGTGATTTAAGTAGCTGTTTAATGGAATCTGAGGTGTTACATTTCCTTGAACTGTATCGTTTTTCTTTCTTTTTTTTAGAACTGACTTTAACAACTATACATGTCGACATCTTTTCACGAAGCAATGAATTTGGTTTCCTCTTATTTGTCTGAAATCTGAATTATTGTATACTTCAATGAAATTTGACATCCTGCGAATAAGTCAGCGTTTGTAGAGATGTTAAACTTTTCTCTTGCTTTCATGGAAAATTCACTACATTAAGAGATACAGAGAAAAAAAATACAGAAAAAGAAAGAAAAAAGATTTCTAAACAAATGGTGATTAACTATATATTATATATAATCTATCAAAACTTGTACAACCTGAAGCCTCTTTGTTCTCCTTCAAAGCTTCCTCAAGAACACTCTAATAACGGCAATTCCATCCAAATTCCAGGAAAAGAATCGATCAAATTAATATGATAATAGTTAATGGATGTCCTTCTCTACAACTTTACTCCTCCGAAGCACGAGAACAGACTTTCTCTACATGTATAGGCCAATTCTCTCCAAGAACCCGTGGATTCAATTCCATGGCTGCACGTAAATCCAACATCGATATCCGCTTTCGTAGGACTAAACTCAAACAAGGCTTTATCAGCCTTTTCATAAACGCATCCAATCCACTATTCAAAACATTAGCAGAGTCCATAGAAAACGTTATCCCTTCCATATCCAGCTTCTTCTCCAACATACTCTTCAATGTCATTGTATTAGGAAGCTCAGCGCTATTTTGACAAGTCTCACTATTTCTGGAAATAGACTTTCTTGCTCCGGTTATAGAAAGACCAAGCGGCACGGTTAACTGGCTTCTGCTTTGTACAGTTTGTTCAACTTCTTCTCCTTCTTCAACAGAAGCGATTTCCACTGGAAGTCTATGTAGCTTCGACATCGACTCATCATTCGTTGTAGTGATGCTTTGAGGCTTCCCAAGTGGACCAAGAGGACTTGGCCGGTCTCTAAACTTCCTTGACCTGAATTTTTTAGGCGAGGAAGGAGGAAAGGCAGAATCACCATAAAGAGAATTCTTGAGATATCTAGGTGAAGGAGATTTAGAAACAGTTGCGCTCTTGAGGATCGAACGTAATAGACGATTGTGAAGTGTGACGTGTTCTCTACCAATCGTCTTGATACAAAGCTTATCAAAATCTGACTTGCTTATCCTTGAGGTGAGGAATTTACCGAGCTGGTCCAAGTAACTATTTGCTCTTGAATGTCCGATTTTCTCGTAAATGAGAGATTTTATCTCAAGTGTATATAATCGGGAAGAACACTGATCTGATTCTGACCCCATCTTGCAACAAATTTTCACCTGAAACTAAATCAGAGTTTCGAAGATCTAAGAACCTTCAATTCTCAATTCGTAGACCTGATTTTCAAAATCAAACATGTAAAATTAATTTATGAAATTACAGAGAATAAGTTGAATTACAACATGAGCTTAAACAGATTGACGAAAAATCAATTGTTTAGCTTTGGTAAGTAAGAACAAAGATTCAAAACTAATTCATCAAGAATCGGATTATACGAACATAATCGAGGTAAGAAACTAAGGAAACCGGAGAAGAAATTGAGAGGATCCGATAGATTAAAGCATGAAGCTTTTCTCCAAGAAAGGGTCAAAATCAATCAAACCCAGGATGATAACCGAAGTTTGAGATTAGAGTTGAGTACGAACCAGTAGAAGCGATTGATTTAGCCGCGAAATTTGCTGCTTCTTTTCTTTTTTTTTCTTTTTTTTTTGCAGAAGTGCTTTTTCTCTCTGTGCCCTAAAGGGATTTTCGTTTTTCCATCGTTATTTTATCGAGTTCGCTTGTGTTTTGTTTGTGTGTGTGTTCTGTTCGTACGTGCGTGAAATAGAGAGACCAAACCGGGAGATTTTTAGTCTTAAAGGCACTTATAAAGTGTTTATTACAAAATGGGGCACCTAAGTGTTCTAAGATATTTTACCCTTATAGGAGTAATATCGTTGTTGCTTCTCCACCTGGCTTAGAACTAATAGGACTGCCCTTTTGCGGCTGTCCGGCGCGGCGTTTCTTGGGTTTGAGGTGATCGGCGAAGAGGTTGCGGCAGCGCTTCATCTTCATCTTCATCCGTTTCATGGTTCTGTTGGTGGATTACGAGTTCGGCAGGTAGAGATTCATGATGGCAAAGACGTATCGTCGTGATGCTTTTGGCGCGATTTCCGGCGCTCCGTCACCGCGTGCTTGCATGCCGGCGAGGCTATTTGATGGACACGTGGCTCCCCGATCGTCTGTTCTTATCCGATTCACTTTTTGTTTGATTGGGCTTGGCCCGAGTTGTTTAGTTCTCTGTTTGGCCTTATGTAATCTTCATGTTTAGCCCATTGGGCTT
Organism: Orychophragmus violaceus; assembly: GCA_030180135.1. Classification (NCBI taxonomy): domain Eukaryota; kingdom Viridiplantae; phylum Streptophyta; class Magnoliopsida; order Brassicales; family Brassicaceae; genus Orychophragmus; species Orychophragmus violaceus. The sequence goes on along the minus strand of CM058233.1, from coordinate 25,458,532 downwards.
TAGCCAATACACAGCTGACCAAAAAAAAAAAGATATTTTACCCCTATTAATTATAATATAATTTACCCTTTAATTATCTAATAACTAGATGAGTCTAACAAATTTATTTCTTATTTTTCAGATTCGTTTTTGTTTTCATGTGGGTTTGTAAAAAAATAGAGAGAGATAGAGATAGAGAGAGATAGAGAGAGAGAGAGAGAGAGAGAGAGAGAGAGAGAGAGAGAGAGAGAGAGAGACTTTCATTTGCCAAAGTGACGACATCCACTCGGCGTCGGCGCTGGCTTCCGAATCGAAAGATGACGGTGCTGGCTCCCGGAAATCTCACAGATGGATGAATTGTGGTTCGGGCTTTTGCTGCTCACCTGCAATAAACCTGCGGTCATACGCATTGTATACATTTCCTAACCATTATTTTGTCCAAATTGATTTATTTTCTGATCGTGTTTAGGTGAAGTTTGCAAGAGAGGTGATGAATCGGATAATGGAGCATGGAAACAAGTTCCATATTTAACAGAGGAGGTTTCTCATCGCAGATATATTGCTTTTTCTAAGAGCATCCCCATCCATGGTTCTTAGGGTGGGGTTCTTAAGAAAAAATTATAAAATATTGTGGACCCCACCACAATAGTTAAGAACCCCAGCTCCAAAAATTCTTAGCTAAGGATCGGTCCTTGCACTGTTCATGCCACGTGGCGACATTCTATTCGTTCTTTTTTTTTTTATTTTTTTATTTTCCAGAAAAAAAAATTAAAATTTTTTTTAAGAACCTCACCTTGGGGTTCATGGATGTACATGGCCTAAAGATATCTTACATATTTAGCCAAATTGGGAAACTTTTTCTTGTATACTACATACTATTTTTGGTTAAGATCCTTGTGTCTGTACAAAAAAGTGATGGATTAGTTGTTAAAATCATGGATGCATACTTCAGCTGCGAACGATGTCTATACAAGAACCAAAATGCAAAGTATTAGTTGAACGATGCCGGTGAGTTTAGGAATCTTGCGGAATTTGAGTCTGAAAAGGAAAGCTTCTCTACCCAACTATGAGAAGAGATTGCTAATTAATCCTAGTGTTTCAGAAACCACTGAGAAGCTCTCGTTTTTAGATCCATTACTTCGCCATATTGCAAAAAGTTTTTTTTTTTTGTCATCTCAAAATAAAAGGTTGGAGTTTGTTTTTTTTTGGAGAGATGATTGTCCATCAGTTTCAAGATCTTTGTCCATGCCAGAGAGAAATTTTGAATGAAGCAAGTGGTGGTGGTATATACTATTTTCCTTTATTTTCTTTTCGGCTGCTTTATGGATTCACACTACAAGAAACTGTGATATAGCCACGATTTCGTAGATATGAAAAATCAGCCACGGATAGCTACGAAATACCCACGGAATTAGAAAATCGAGTTTTGTGGCTATTTTGTGGCTATTCGTGAAAAAATAACCACGAAATATATTTTGTGGCTATTCGTGGCTATCTTTGCCACGAAATGTTCGTGGAAGGAGTTAGTTACGACCAGCCACAAGACTTTTCGTGGCAAATTAACCACAATTTTTTTTTTTGACTATCCGTAGAAAATATAGCCATGAATTACGAAATAGCTACGGATAGCCACGATTTTATCCGTGGCTATAACCCTAACCTCAAATAAACCCTAAAACTTAAAATGTAAACAATAATATAATTACTATAGCATAACTTAAGTTAAGATTAAACACTTATAAAAAATTCTTATTTTCTAAATTTAATATTTTCAAAACGTTAACTTAAAACCTTAAATATAACCTTTTAAACTCTTACCCTAAACAATAATCATATTATAAACCTTAATTTTTTTATCAAAAACTATAGTTCAAAAAAATAATTATTAATTATATATATACAACTAAGATTTAAAACATATTATCTCTTACAATTATAAATTCAAAATCCTAAACCCCAAATACACCCTAAAATCCTAAAGTATAAAACAAAAATCCAATAACTCAAATTTTAAACAATCTAATATATCTAAAATTAAGATTCAACATTTATAAAAGAATTTCTATTTTTTAAATATACTATTTTCAAACATTAATTTGAAACATTTAGTATAAAACCCTTTAAACCCTAAAACCCTAAAGTTCAAACAAAAATCTAATAATTAAAACTCCAATTATTATAAAATATCTAAAATTAAAATTAACACTTATAAAAAGAATTTCTATTTTCCAAATATACTATTTACAAAAATTAAAATCAATTTTACCTTAAACCTAAACTTCAAACATATACCCCAAACAACAACCCTATACTTTAAACTTAAAACCCTAAATTATGAACTATAACCCTTAATTGTTATTTTCAAACATAAAAATTAAACAAAAAACCAAAAAAACTATAATAATATTTGAGATACTTTACATATAACCAATTAAAAAGATTTTAAACAATAATAAAATAAAAAGCTCTATGATTTTTTGAGATCACTAATCTTTTAATATTAATAAGAAACTAAAATTCTTAAACCATAATTTAATTATAGTTTATATTAAATTTTTAAAAATAAAAATCATGTAAATGAAAACTAAATTCAAATTTAATCTTTTGTAACGTATCCACAAATCTTAAAACCTTATTGTTATTTATTTATCAATATAATTTATTTAAATAACAAAATAATGCTATTGGCTAAAACAGCCTCATATGGATCACAATTATAACCCTTAGATTAAAAAAAAAAATCATTGGTCTCAGAACATCCTTCCTCTAACAAACACATCCAATTTTTTTAGGTGGACACACACATTTCATCTCTATCTCTCTCTCTTTCCTCTCGCCATCTTCATCTTCCTCTCTTCCTCACCAAAACTCTCATCGATCTTCTTTTTTCTATGGTAAAAATTAATTAATCTTCATCTTAACATCCTATCTCCTTCAACCATCTTCTTCATCTTCACTAATCTATTATATGTGTTTCAACAGATCCAGTGTGCAACGATTCGTGATGACTGTTGGGATTATGTCCTGAAATCACATTGTACTCACTCCAGAGATAGTTGTATTGTCGAGATCGGACAATTCATATGATACTGGGTAGTCATAATGTTTTGCTAGAAACCGCTTATGACAAATGAGTTGTAACTCATTTCCAGTATCGTGTGAACCTACAGGGTCACACACCTAAGCAAGTTGGACATACTTCATATGGGATTGATCATTGGCATATGGTCTGGTCGATGTGTATTGGATACACATCGAATATGAGTTTCAAAAGGGCGTATCGATCGACACCATTGGGTGCGTCGGTCGATACAAGATATGTGTCGATCGACACCAATGGGTGTTTCGGTCGACACAATGGCGAAACCGAAACTGATGTTTCGGTTCACCTCGAGGTCAATATATAAACGTGTTTTATGTATTTCGACGGAGTGTGGAACAGTGCGCCGCCCAGACAGTGTTTCTCAGAGAGAAAACACAGAAACCTCTAGAAACTCAATTCCCAGGAGATCCGAGCACCGGCACTGGTATCCCGGCGGATTCCAACTTGTGTGCGTGTGGACTGAAGTAGAGGCGCAGCATCTGAGGCGCTCCAGAGATCTCGTTTATCTGACCATTTTCCGCTGCCAATCTCCAGGTAAACACGAGATCAGATCCTTGATTCAATTAACTAGACCCTAGATCCTAGGCTATCTGGAACCTGACAGCAATTCTGAATCTGGTAGAATTGGCTCCAAGTTCCAACAGTGATATCAGAGCCTTAGGGTTTTATCATTGAATCAAACCTGTTCATTGAATTTGATGATTTAGATTCGCAAACTAGGTTGTTTGGTTAGAACATGTTAGATCGATTATGATCGAAAATCGAATCTGTGATTTCGCACAGTGTCGATCGACACACTAGGTGTGTCGGTCGACACAGAGTGGCGAATTCGACAGAGTGGGCGGCTAGGGTTTTCGCGAAGAAAAAACCGAAAGCCTACTGTGTCGATCGATACAGGTTAGTGTCGGTCGACACATACCTAGCTAATGGTTAATCGGTTCAATTGGATTGGACCGGTTATCATGCTTGGTTAAGTTCGAATAGATCGATTTAAATTGGATGAATTGGTTCAATTGGATTGAACTGATTATCTCAATTAGAATGAACCGATGAGTTGAATTGGTTTGATTGGATAAGTCGACTCAATTGAATTGGATCGATTATCGCAATTAGATGAAGCTGATTAAAACGGTTTAAATTGGATGAATTGGTTCAATTGGATTGAACTGATCATCGCAATTAGTATAAACCAATTTGAATGGTTAAGATCAGTTTGGTCTGATAAGTCGGTTCAATTGGATTGAACCGGTTATCAAAGCTGTCTTCGGTTAAGGTCTATGTCGACCGTCACACATGGGTTGTGTCGATCGACATGACCGGTTCGATGAACCGGGTTAATTAGATTAACCGGTTATTGAAGTCCGGTTTTGTTTGGTGGTGTCGATCGACAGACATAGTCTGCGTCGATCGATACAGTGCTCGAAATTCTGGTTATTGAACCTTGAATTTACAGAAACCAAACTCGACCTAATCCTTGATCAAAGCTTAGCTTCAATATGGTCAACTGTCAAGACTCATTTCGTTGTGTGATGGTCTAGCCAAGAGCTTGGTGTCCAAAATTACGTGAGTAAGGCATGTAATTATGTTGATGGATTTGCAGTGCTAAACATCAACAATTACATGACCTAATAGATTGAAATGCTAACCTTTTAGAGTTTAGTTTCCTCAACTAAATATCAAGTAACCTTGATGTCTTGCCCAAATCTTGTCTACTGTCAAGACTTGTATCGTTTGTTGGATAATATTGGAGTCCTTGGTATCCACTGCAACATGAGTAAGGCAGGTGGTCATTGACAGACTTGCAGTGCAACTGTCAGTGATCACAAGACAGAAAAGATTGGTTTTACTTGACTAGGCTATCAGCTGTTCTAGGCCCAGAGACATCAGAGTGGATTAGACATAGTTTGTCTCATCCACAACCAAGAGTTGTACTGAGTACAATTAGCAATGATTTGCTTACCTAGATAACTAAAGTTTGGGTAATGGCGAGTCGCCCACTCAGATTTTGGTGAAGTATGGATCTTGGATCATTGTATTCATAGAGGAAACACTGTTTGAATATAATGCGAGTTCTCTTATTAGATAAGATTTCTCATGATATACATAACTAAATCTTTGTTTTTCTTGGATTTCAGCTTATGTCTATGACTACTTTCTCGTTGCGATCCGTCCTTGAGAAGGACAAGTTAAATAGATCCAACTTCCTGGATTGGTATCGGAATCTGAGATTCATTCTCAAGCAGGAGAGCAAGGACTATGTCCTTGAAAAGGCTCTTCCAGAAAGGCTTGGGACCAATCGCTCGCATGCAGCATATAATGCTTGGAATAAGCATTATACTGATGTGGTAGATGTGCGTGGTCTGATGTTGGCTACCATGAACTCGGACTTGAAGAGTCAATACGAGAACATGGAGTCGCCAATAGAGATGATCACCAGCCTGAAATTGAAGTTTCAGAATCTGGCACGAGTTGAGAGATTCCAGATGGTGAAGTCTCTCACTGAGTGCAAGCTACCAGAGGATACTCCAGTAAGTCCTCATGTCATTAAAATGATGGGTTACATTGATAACCTGGGGAAACTGGAATGTCCTGTCAGCTTAGAGTTGGCCACTGACATCATTCTGCAGTCACTGTCGTCAAACTATGATAAGTTCATTAAGGACTATATCAAGAAAGGCTTGACGAAGACGTTGACTGAGCTGCATGGCATGCTCAAAACAGTAGAGCAAGACATCATAAAGGGTAAAAGATTTGAGAAATCTTGTGTTGGCAAGGGTAGAGGCAGGGCCGTCCAGATTTGGAATCAGGATAAGCCTGTGTCATCTTATAAGCCCAAGTCAGGCCCATCTGGTGTTAGAAAATGCTTCTACTGCAATGAGTCAGGGCATTGGAAGAGAGATTGCATTAAATTCTTGGAAGATTCACAAGAGATGAAGGAGATGTATAGTACTTCTTCTTCAGGTATTGTGTTATTAATTCAAGTTCTACATAAGTATTGGATACTAGTTGTGGTACTGATATTTTTTTAAATATGCAGGACCTAAGCGACAGTAGAACGTTGAAGAAAGGACAAGTGGAACTGCGTGTCTGGTTGAAGCAATGGTTGCTGCATGAGACGTAGAGATTCTCCACTTGTAGGAGCCTTTCATACTTGGTTTTAGAAATTAAGTAATTGCTACTATGTATCTGCCTTGTGCAGAAATGTCTTTCATCTTCTTGTAAAGAATTTGGATGTTTTTCATTTTGATAAAAGACAAGTTTTGTCCTTTAGATCTTAATAAAATATCATATGGTAGCACCTCGTTTGGAATGGGTTTTATATCTTAAACCAGCGAAAGTTAGAATATAACACAAATACTAAAAGTTTAAGTCTGATGACTTGAACTCGACTTTTCCTTGCATAGTCGTTTGACCATACAGAGTGAAGCGGATTCAGAAGTTCCATAGTTTTGGACTCATTCGATTGTTAATCATTTGAGATATGAATTCTGTTCACTAGACCAAATGACTAAGGCCCCTTTTAGCAGAGCTAAAGGAAACGAGCCAGAGGCTTATTAGGCCTTACACATACTGATGTATGCGGCCCTATGAGCATAAGTGCCAAAGGAAATCTTATGTACTTCATTACCTTATTGATGGCATCAATAAGTATGGCTGTGTTCATTTGATGAGACACGAGCAGGAATCCCTTGAGGAGTTCCATAAATGAAGTGTAGAACCGATTTGACAAAAGTATTGAGATCCTCGATTGAATCGCGGAGGAAAATACTTGAGTCAAGAATTGGGTGATCATCTAACAGAATGAATCGGATCTTATTAGATATGCTCCGATTGATGATGAGTCACAGGAATCTTCCATAATCATTTAAGAATACGTTCTAAAATGTCTATGTTTACGCTAAATAAGTTTCTATCAGAATCAGTGAAAAACACCACATTGGATGTGGACTGGGTGATTTCCAAATTTGTTTTTCTGATTAATTGGGATTGCAAGGTTTGTGTAAGACAGTAGTCAACAAACAAACTTGAACCCATATCTGATAAGTTCTACCTCGCTGGTTGTCCTAGGGAAACCGAGGCTTACTACTTTTATGACCAACCCGAGGACAAAGTTTTGTTGTTCGGAACTGTGTCTTTTGAAGAAAGATCATACTTTCCAAAAGAACAGTGGGAGTAAAAGTACACATCGAAGAAATTCGATTAACACAGAAGGCCGATCAACCTGTTGAGGGAAAGCAGCGGTGAGATCTACAAAGTGCTGTAGGATCTGCACCTGTGGAGCCTGAAATTCGCAAATCCGAAAGGATCCGTCACTAACTCGGGAGTGATTTCTCGTAGCCGATTGTCGTGATCTGTTGATCATTGAAAAGTGACGAGCATGCAAAATTCAAAGAAGCGGTGGTGAGCCCCAACTCCGAAAAATTGGCTGGGTATGCATGTTAGCTTCACCGATCCATTTCTGGATTGAAGCAAACATCTTGGAGTTGGAATCAACATTCTGATAATGTGGTCAAGAGTTTTGACTTGATCAGAATAGAAATGAAACCATGCGTTTACAAGAAGACTAGTGGGAGCGTAATTGCAATTCTCACACCGTAAGTACGTAATGTACTTAATCTCATAAACGACGTTCCGACGCTAAAGTCTTGTCAAGATTTGGGTCGGAAGTCAAATTTAACGAAGGACATGGGAGAAAGCCGTAAAAATTCTTGGAATAAGGATCCATTGGAATGGATCAGAAAGGCTAATTGGATCGTGTCAAAATCCTTATGTTGATAAGGTATAGGACAGCTCCAATATGCATGATTCCAAGAATGGCTTCATACCAAAGGTCTTATGGCAATAATCTAAGCAAGATGAAGTGTCTTGGACACTGGCTGAGCTGGTAACAATATTAGCTAGATAAAGGGTTTTTGAACACTGGCTGAACTAGTATTGATGAGTGTGATCCCTAATGCTGCTGCAATAGAATCCATCATGAATGCCATATTTTGCGCTCGTCTAGATGCAGCTTACGCATGTAGCATGACACAAAAAAAACCAAAATGTTCCGGTAATAATCACTGAACAGTTACCAGAAATATCCCAAGTGTTTGAGGAACACTAAGGATAGGTTCGTGGTGAACTGATAAAGTGACGAACCAGTTGAAAGTAGTTAGACGGACAAAGACGATTACCGGTTCCCAACTGGTTATGTCTCTTTGTCTGAATAGCGGTGCTATCTGTTGGAAAGGCTCAAGCAGTGGACCGTAGATTAGTGCTTTTATCTGAATGGCGGTGTGGTTTGTTGGAATTGTTTCAAACAAAACACCGCAGTCTCTCCCACAACCTAAGCACCAGATTTATTCTGTTGCTGTAGGTATAAGATATCTGAAGAGATGATCTTGATTCTAGTGGGAGTAATTCTAGTTATGTTGTAATCTTTACATAGACATGCTATGGTAGTGTTTATGTAAGTCAAACTGACATCAGTATTATTTAATTATTGGATAATTAAGTAATAGTCCCAAGGTACTTTATGGTCATCATATAGGTCATCAAGTTGAGGACTTGATCATGAAACCCTATAAGTAAAAGATGACATAAATTATGATTGTCCCTAGTCGAGGTTATTGAAGTGGGACACCAATAACCGCGCGAGACTAGTATGTGAGGTGACTGCTGGACTAAGTTTCATGGAGTCAATGATATGATTATCAAAGTCAGTCACATAGATATATGTTGGTGAACATATGATCGGACATGACCCGCTTAATGAGAACTCCACAGGATAGTTATATCAGTGTCATGGGAGGTTCTCATTACGACTATAGAGTATAGTCCTCAGACCTGAGTTCATCATGCTTTCTAGCATATGAATTGATGCGTTTTGACCTTGTCAAACGTCGTTCCGTAACTGGCGGCTATAACGGCATTGCTTAGGCGTATCATGAAGTATGTGTAGAAACAGGGATGGAACAAGATGGGATTTGTCCCTCCTAGAACGGAAGATAAATATCTCAGGGCCCATCGAAGATTTGATACTGAGAAAATGCATGGCCGTGCTCAAACGAGGTGATTGTCAGTCGTTTGTTTTATCAGTATAGATCAGGAGTTCGATGAACATGATGTTGGCTATAATAAGGATGACACAGTCTCTTGCCTTATGCCATATCGAGATATAGAGACGAAGGAATTGTAGGAATAGGTGATTCCAGGACAAGTGGGAGATTGTTGGGATTATGTCCTGAAATCACATTGTACTCACTCTAGAGATAGTTGTATTGTCGAGATCGGACAATTCATATGATACTGGGTAGTCATAATTTTTTTCTAGAAACTACTTATGACAAATGAGTTGTAACTCATTTCCAGTATCGTGTGAACCTACAGGGTCACACACCTAAGCAAGTTGGACATACTTCATATGGGATTGATCATTGGCATATGGTCTGGTCGAAGTGTATTGGATACACATCGAATATGAGTTTCAAAAGGGCGTATCGATCGACACCATTGGGTGCGTCGGTCGATACAAGACATGTGTCGATCGACACCAATGGGTGTGTCGGTCAACACAATGGCGAAACCGAAACTGATGTTTCGGTTCACCTCGAGGTCAATATATAAACGTGTTTTATGTATTTCGACGGAGTGTGGAACAGTGCGCCGCCCAGACAGTGTTTCTTAGAGAGAAAACACAAAAACCTCTAGAAACTCAATTCCCAGGAGATCCGAGCACCGGCACTGGCATCCCGGCGGATTCCAGCTTGTGTGCGTGTGGACTGAAGTAGAGGCGCAGCATCTGAGGCGCTCCAGAGATCTCGTTTATCTGACCATTTTCCGCTGCCAATCTCCAGGTAAACACGAGATCAGATCCTTGATTCAATTAACTAGACCCTAGATCCTAGGCTATATGGAACCTGACAGCAATTCTGAATCTGGTAGAATTGGCTCCAAGTTCCAACAATGACGACATAAACTTCTCGCTAATTCGAACCCATCGCCATGGGTATCAAGGTCTTATGGGTTTTAATATGAACGAACGATTAATCTCATGTTTCAATTTTTTTATTGGGATTCCTTAATTCGATCTAAGTTCATGTGTTTTGTTTGGGGGGGGGGGGGTGGAACTGTCTAATTTCTAGGGTTTCGACGACAGTATCAGAGGAAGAGTTATGGTGGTGGCAGTTTCTGAGGAAGATGAGCTTTTGGTGGTGGCGGATTTCATTGGTGGCAAGAAGGCGATGACGGTGGTCGCTGGAGCTGAAGGCAGTGGTAGCCGGAGGTGACAGCGTGGTCTAGGGAGCTGACGGCGGTGGTCGACACTATAAATGTTTTATGTATTTGTTTGTATATTTGTTTTTATATTTATTTATATATTTATTTGTTAGTAAATAACAAATGAAAAATATTTGTTTAATTCATTTTTTTTAAATCAGAAACATTTATATATTTAATTTTAATCATTTTTATTAAATTTTAGTAAATAAAAATTAATTTTTGTTTAATTTTTTATTTGTATATGTTTTTTTTAAATTTTTTTAAAAAAAAATCTTATACAATAACCATGAATATTAAATTATTACGTGGCTATTTCGTAGCTATTGGCACATGTTTATTTGTGGATATTCGTGAAAATTTAGCCACGAATATATTCATGGCAATTCATGGCTAATCCGTGGAAGCGTTGCCACGAACTGCCATGATTTTGCAATATCTGCGAGTTCATAACCACGAAAATATTTTGTGGCTACCCGTGGCTATGGTCATTATAGCCTCGAATTTTGGTTCATAGCCACGAAAAAGTCCATAGCTTTGGGATAGTTTTCTTGTAGAGTCATGGGAAGGATTAGTGTTGAATGTTGATAATTTGATAGGAGGAATATATTGATTCACGAGAAGATTTATCAATTCAAAGAAATTTGGATTTTTGGTCAATGAACGAAATGTATGATACCTATGTACCTTATTTCTTGTGTTTCATTAGTAGATCAGATCACTCCGGTTCCTGTGGAAGGAACATAAGAAGAAATCCCTTAAGAAGAAGCGGTGTGGAGGATTTGTCTTGACGTGTGCGAAGATGGTAACACACTGAAATGGAATGCAGTTGCAAAGGTGACCTCAGACTCGTTCATGAGCACTGTAAATGTAGTTGCATACTTATCCGCTAAGGAAGCTCTCTAGCTATGTATTTATATGGTTTCGTGAACATCTTGCAGTCAAAGAGTTGTCACTACTGCACTTTTGGTGGACAAGTTCTAGCCATGTCATAATGTCTGAAGTAGTTCACTCTGTCACAGATTTTGCGAAACAGGTTTGTTGTTGTTTTCAACTTTTTTTTTATTTTGTGTCCAGTATAGTGTATTAAGTAATAGGTGCAGAGAAACTGATACATTTTGGTGTTGTAGGCACTTCTTTCTTATAGGCTCAGTAGCTCAAGGCATGCATCAGATGCACTTCATCCGTGAGACTTCATTGATCTTGTACATTAAGTAAAATCACACAATACGTTCAGCCATATATGTTTTTGTGTATACCAAATTATGTCCACGTCATCACCAAATCCTGTTTTGGAGATCGTGTCTGCAGCTGTTCAAATCGGAAATATTTGTGATATTGTCATTGCAGTTGCTAGGTACATGCTAGTTCAGATGTTTTCATGGACGTTGGTTCATATTATTATTATAAGGAGATTATATTTCCTAATTTATTCAACAATGTAATAAATAAAGTTGGTCCAACGCTTTCCACATGGCTATATTATTGATACGAATCTTTATATCACTATCAACAACAAAATATTAGAAAAACAGTTTGCAATAAGATCTGAATCCAAATTAATCATTTCATGACTATTTTTTACATACTTTTTGCTCATACAACAACAAAAATGACTTTATTATTTATTCATTTTGTTTCTCATGTTTCTAATATTAGTGGGCCCATGGGCCTTACTCCAATTGAGGGGCGATTCCTAATTACGGTATTATACAGCTTCAATGCTGTCGTCTGTTTCAATGATAGATCTTTCGAATACAAGTAGAGGTTAAACAATGATACTAGTAACAATGTAGTGATCCCTAAATTGTATACACTCAATGTAGAGGTTAATTGCGTGTCCAGTAACAATGTAGTGAACCCTAAATTAGTACACTCAATCATGGACATGCTAATTTGACATACATTTGTTTGTGGACAACAATTTTTGGATATAATATTACACAGATTATTTGTGTACGAATGTTTGTGGACATCATAGATTCATCGCTTTCACTTGACCGTGTACATCGCTTGCGGTTGCCGTATACACCCATTAATCCAATAGCATCCACAAACCATTAAATTATATTTATGCCACTATTCTCAATTGTCGTCACTACGATGTCCACTAAATTCTATCAATCATTTTATATTTTTTTTTCGTATCCACAAGATTTGGTAAAAATAAACTAAAATATATCAAAATGAGTGTCAAATATAAAGAAAAAATAGTATAGCTTATAATATAAAAATATGAATTTATCTTTATCAAAAAAAAATTTAGAAATAGAGAGGGAGAGAGAAAAAGTGAAAGGGAGAAAAAAGCAAAACGTGAGTGTGAGAGAGAGAGAGAGAGAGAGAGAGAGAGAGAGAGAGAGAGAGAGAGAGAGAGAGAGAGAGAGAGAGAGAGAGAGAGAGAGAGATGATTAAATAGAGAGGTGAAAGTTTTGGACAGGTAAGATAAAGTCCATAAAATACAGCCATACGATCCACTCAATCAATGGCCCAGACAAAAAAATATATCCCCCCTTTTTAACTTTGTCCATAGCCATAGGATTTCATTAAAATCGGACGGCCTACATCGAACATGTACAACAGCTTCTAGTTACAATTATCTAACCGAATACATTTCCCTTCAAGGCAAATTAGGCAATAGAGCCCTCCAGAGATTGAACAGTACCACAAGTGCCTCTTTGTGTAATTAACACTTAGGGAAGTGCCCTATAGTGTAAAGCTCTCCCAAATCGAGGATTTATGTTAAAGCAGTCAGTGCGAAGAGATATAAGAACCTCATTGACTCTTTTCCGTTCGCAACTAAGACATATACAAGTGCGAATTTCATTCCTTCCACTTCTTTTAAGATATAAATAATTCTCAACTTGGGAATAAAAAAGACACTGCTTTGATACAGTTTCTCCGACCCACTCAGGTCATGCGTCGGCCATACTTCCTTTTTTTGTGAAACAAAAGTTTCATTAGAAGGGATAAAAGCCCAAGCTGAGAAGAAGCCCATGAAGGGCCTGCTTAGAAAGAGTATATGCGTTTACATTCAATGAGCGTTAAATAAACTTAACTGGAAACATAAGATAACGTTGGAGGATTAAATTGATATCACCAAGGATGGAATAAATCTCGGGTAGGAACGATAGTGAGTTGATCGCTTTGAATCCGAATGAATTGCAAGTCTTCTATATCCAAGATCGAGGGCCTTGGTTAATACTAAGCGGAGCACAAGAGATTTTGCTACTAAGGGAGATCCGACTGGGAATGTTGAATCAGAGAATTGGTTGATCCGACGGCCTTACTTCTTATCTTTTATTTTAATTATTAGATTTCTATTTTATTAGGTTTGGATAGAGACCATGAGTCTATAATCACAAAACGGTGTCTTTACAATAACTTGATTGAGTTGCTGATTATCGCCTTATGTTAATCCGATGGGTATTAATTCACGGTGCCTGAACGGATCTAAGAGGTTTGTCATCAATATATGTGTTCCTCTCTTTGCACTATAAGAAAACAACATTTTGTGACTGTACTTTTAGTCGTAAAATAATAGTTAAATGAGGTTTTACCACTAAATTTGGTAGTTGCAAACTTTTAGTCTCTAAATTACGTAGTCGTAAAATAGACATAGCGTTATCGCAATATATAGGAATGAATTGGCGATTATTTTGGCGACAATTGTGCGAATAAAGACAGAGTCCAAATGTAGTCGGAGCAAATAGTCATCAAATTTTCATTAATTAGGTGACCAATGGCCGACTAATGTGAGAGTCGAAACACGCAGTGTCGATATTTTCAGAGCAAAGTTTTTAGGGAACATAAATTCCAAGAGTAAACACATGAAACAGAGACTCGACGGATATTTTTATTGATGGGTTGAATTGGAAACGAAGTACAAAAGAGAAAAAGGCTACAAAGTTCTAAGTTCTAAGTCTATATGCTAGGGTTTTTCGAGATGGTTTGATCGTAGGAAGTTCCTCTTCTTATATAGTCGCGGCGAGCCGGCTTCAAGGATCTTCGCCTGCAAGGTTTCATAAATCTTCATGTTATCATATATTCCATTTCCATTAGGATTTACTTTTATGCTCCGATTTTCCTCTTCTGCTCGGATATATCTTCTCCATTTCTTCTTCGAGTTTATCTTTCCATTTTATGGTTATTCTTCCGCGATTTAATATGTTTTGCCGAATGGGCCGAAAAGGGACGATCCAAGTCCGTTTGAGCGTACATTTCTGAATTCGGCCAAAAGTCTCGAAAATACGAGTCTTGTGGGTTAGGCCCAAGCTCGTATTTCGTATAACCTTATTCAGAAATCCTGTTATAGGCTAAGAGTGTATAAGTTATTGTTTCGAAGACGGGTTGCGGCTAGTCGCGCATCCGGAGAGAGATATTGACAAACGTCCGGTCGAAGCAGAATGTCAGTTTAGAAGGTTCAAGGAATATAACCAGCTCGAAAGTTCCTAAGGAGTGCATTGAGCTCAGAACTTTCGAAGGACATGTCATGCTCGGAAAACAAGATGAGATGAGCCGTAAAACAAGATTAGATTAGCTAGGAAAATCCGAGCTGGTTAGATCAATAATTCCAAGCTGGTTTGCTTGGAATTCCGAGCCGGTTAGCTCAGAAATTCAGAGCTGGTTTGCTCGGAATCCGAGCTGGTTAGCTTTGAAATTACGAGTTGGTTAGATCAAAAATTCCGAGCTGGTTCTCGGAATTCCCAGCTGGTTGCTCGGAATTCCCAGCTGATCAGCTCGGAGTTTAATTGATGTTTCGTCTCATTTATCGATCTGGATGTTCTGGGAAATGGTTTCGTATATTTCGTTCAGGACGTTATTCATACGAAATGTTTTTTGTCCGAAGTGTTTGTTTATACAAAATCCTGTTTATACAAAATGTGATTCATGCGAAGCGTTATCCATACGAAGTGTTTGTCTGTATGGAATGTTTCGTACAAAATGTTATTCATCAGAAATACCATTTTTATGAAGTGTTTCGTATAAAACGTCATTCATACGAAGTGTCGTTTATACGAAGTGTGGAGAACGATCGTATCCGATTTCTAAATGATGCTTTTCGGATATCGTTTTGTCTAGGGGGATTTTGATCCCAACAGTTAGCCCCCAGCTTGTCAGACTCGAGTACGATGATGGCGAGTTTTTTGAGTAGTCGCGTCGAAAACAATTGTCCGAAAGTTCCGATTCAGCCATTTTATTTTTCGGTGATGGTTCATTTATGACGGGAAGTTGTCCAAATTTTTTGTCGTGCTTTGGTTGTTGTCTACTATGTCGAGCACGATGAAATTTCGGAATGACATTTACGAGCGGGATTTGTTCCGACTTCCTGCAATGTAACCAATGTCCGTTGGTGGACGTATGAGGATCCTCCCGGACCATTCGGCCGTAATTGATTTGCTCGTGCGATTTCGAGGCCATGCCTAATCATGATTAGCTCCGTCATGATTAACCTAAGAATGCTTAAGGTAATCAACTGCAATCATACCCAAAGTTCCATGTCTTTGTAAAATCTATAAGTATTCAATTCTCTTCACTTCACTCCTCACACTTTCACTCCAAATAAAAACCTTAAGGTGACTTCTCCCTCTAACTTCTTTCTAGTATTGGTGAGTTTTGTCAAAGTTTTTCTCCCTTGTTTTTGTAAAATTTTGGGTCTTGAATCTTTCCCAAGTTTGGACTTCTGCTTTGCTGCGTTTTTCAATGGAAGGATCTAGTGGTGCGACTAATAATGTATCGAGATATGGACACGCCAACCTTTCTTCCGAAGGTGAATATCCTGGATTTTGGTGATCGACCAAGTCTCATGCCAACCGGCCATGTTCCTTGACCAGAACGGGGGTTACGTTTCCGGATAACGATCAATGCATGGGTGATGATAACATTCTCAGGAAATCTCCTTTCGTGATGGGCGGTCCAACAATCAAAGAGGAGTTTGAGGATAGTCGCATTGGCGAGGAGGAAGCTATGCACCATTGGGGTTATCTTCCGGAGGAGCTAAAAGCAGTTCGTCCTAAGCCTAAAAAGAGAATAAAAAGATATTGAACCCTCCTGGTTCAACCTTGTCCACGGAAAAGTCAGTTGGAGAGCTTCATCATAATTTGGGGTTCCCGAAAATGTGACGTTCATGGTTCAGTCTCCTTGCGATTGAGTTGAATCCCCGCCGGATGGTTATTTCTCGGTGTACAGGTACTTTTTCAAAACACGCTTCCTATGGTTCCCGGTCCACGGGCTTATACTCCACTATCTTCGGCGTCATGGACTTGCCCTTACGCAGCTCACTCCCCGAGGCCTGCGACATCTGATTGGACCATTATTTCGTAGTTTCGAATGTGGGGTCAATCTCCGAGTGTTGCATCTTCGGAATATGTTGACCGTAGTTCTGATAAAAGGCGGCCCGAATATAGTCTCAGGCCCCTTCCGCAGTTGTTTCAGGTTTTGAGAGTCGTGATTCGTAGTGGAGATATCGCTTTCTTTATGTCTTGATCGATGAAGCATTTGTTGAAAGAGATTGCGTTCCACTGATGAAGTCGAGATGGGGAAACCTAGGTAGCTATTTGGTCGCTTGGGTTCATGCTGTTTTTGTCCATTGTTGGCCGACCTTTTAACTTTTCTCATCTATTTTCCTTTTGCAGAAAGGAGCTTTTTCTAATGTGTCTGTCAGATTTAATCGATCTTATTTGGAAGTTTCAAGCCAAGAGAACAAACTGGAACAGGAGTTTCTCCGTTGAACGTCTTGCTCAAGCGAGAAAAATGGATATGGCTCGCCAAACGACAAGGACCAAAGAGTGGATGGCCGAGGGGGAGCTCTATGATGATGAGATAATGCAAGAAGATGACTCGATCATTTTGTGGCTTAAAAGCGGAGCGGAGCTCCCTGAGTTTGAGTTTTATATGCATGATGAATGGGCTGGTCTGGATCCCACACTCGGTGAAGGAATCTCTGTTGCTTTTGCTGATGTTTATGGCAACGGAGATACAATCGTTCCTCAAGGACTAGTCTCCGGGTTGACGGATCATACTGTCTCGCCCAAGTCTAAACATCGACGAAAGAAGAGGCATGTCAAAGATGATGAGGTCCCACAACCCGATTCTGAGCCGATCCGATTTAATCGTGGCAATGTAGCTTCTCGTATACCAATGCTGCCAAGGTTGCCAACCTCTGTACGGGTGTGCGTCATCCTGGAGATTACCCTGCAAAGTATGAGGATATGATATGTGGCAGTTCTCTTGTCGATGCAGGACAAGATTTGCTAAATGTTAGCATTACCTTCTTGCTTGGGATAATCTTTTCTTTTCTCGTAGCTTGATTGAATCGAGTTGCTGATAATCGTAAAAAAATTGTCGCATGCTTGGGCTTTGGTTACCCAGAACGCTTCCAAATCCAAAAGAAATTTTTGAAGGAACCATGGTCGTCTTGCTAGGCATTCCGCTAACAATGCAAATATGGAGAATTCTGCCGCCGCTTTGAATACGTCTATTGAATAGAAGAAAGATGAGTTCGATGCGGCGAGACTTTCGCTTGACAGCGAAAAATCGAGGGCTCATGCCCGATATCTTGAGGAATCAACTCACATAAAGGAAATTTTCCCATGATGCGGCTCAAAAGGAAGCGGCCGAGAAAGGAAAGAAGAGAATGTTGAAGAAAATTGTATCGCTCTTGTCCAAGTTTCGCGGGATCTTCTCGAGATTACCATCTGCCAAAGAGAGGCAAAGCCGATTTACTGCAGTAAGGAGCAATCTTGACCAGATTGCCGACTTAAGATCTGAGGGTCCTTCTGCATTCGAATCCGAAGAGGCGGATCTTAGATCGACGAGAGATTTTTTGGACGTGAGTGATGTCTTCGAATATGACCGATTGATAGCCAAAGCCGAGAGCTGCTCGACCCATCTTTGCTTTTTGGCGATGTTGCCAGCTCGTCCCAATAAGACGCGTTTCTTTGAAATCTGAGTTCAGTGATATTTAGTGCATATATTAGCTTCTTTTCCAGAACGGTTGGTCGTTCCGATCTATGAACTAACTATCTTGTATGTTTTAAGCAAGTCAATTGCTTTAAGTCGTTAGAATTATTGTAGGATTTTACTAAATATGCCATGGTTTTCTGCTGTTCTTTCAAGATATTTAGTCAAGCGAAGATTTCTTATATGTGTCGAATCATTCACTAAACGCGATAGGCTTGTGACAGCAACCCGAGCCATTCAGTCATGCTTGCTTAGAGTCTCCGAGATACTCGGGAACTTTACTCGGATAACAAGTTGGGATGAGCTCGGAAAATATGAGCTGGCTGGCTTGAAAAATCCGGGGTGGTTAGCTCGGAATTTCTGAGCTGGTTAGCTTGGATTTCCGAGCATGTCGGGTCCACTGGAAGAGTCGTACTTCCGAGCAGTCGTGTTGTCATTGTATCGATTAGTACTCGAGAGTTTAGCGGGTTTTGTCCTCTGGTTCCATTTCCTTTTCGGCTTTGCTTGGATTATTTTGGTTATGACTTTGTACGGTTCTTATAGGATATAGCCTTCATATCTTGGTACATTGCATTCGGACGCGTATCTGATTGCATTCCGTATTTTGGGTCAAGCACTAAGAGCGTCTGCAAGATACACTCGGCTTTCGACTTGTCATGACCGGCGTGCTTTGGAAACATTTGATTGGATTTTGAGCTAAATTTAAAGTTTTTATTCGACTCTTTGATATGTCAAGACTGAGACCAATGTGCTAAAAAGCGTCTAATTGGGTTTCAGAGTTAAGTTCGAAGGTCAGTGATATGCTCACGAGTTTAATCCCTAGAGTTACACTGCAAGTGCACAGACGTGAGGGGTTGAATCCACAGAGACTCAAGAATCTTAGATAGATTATAGAATGTCGAATTAAGCTAAGCAGAGCACAGAGTAAGCAGTAATCAATCAAGCAAAGCGTCAGGTCAAGGGAGTTCTCAGGAAATCAGGAATACAGACAATCAATCAATCGAGATCAAATTAAGAACGATTCTAGAACAAGAATCACAGAAGCATAAGAAACCAACTTTCGTTGCGAGTATTATCTATGTCTAGCAACCTAGCAAACCAACTTTTGTTGCGAGTTCTAGAGATCCTAAACATGCATTAATCTCAAGTTCTTTCGTTCACAATTATCCTAAGCCAAATTTATTTGCGAATATTCAAATTGCTAATCTAGGTTCTTTCTAGTTAATTAACCAACTCTCATTGCGGAAATCAACCTAACATCATTAATATGGGTAGCTAATTCAAATTAATCATTAAGAACAACCCTAGATGAAGAACTAGAAAGTATGAATCCCTATAGATTGATCAACCTATAATTACTTGAAATCCCTAATGAGAATCCCTAAACCTAACAGGTAAACTACTCAGACATGGCAGATGAAACAAAAGACATGATGAATAGAAAACCAAATATCATAAAAGAAGTAAAGAAACAGGTGTTCGAAATCTCTTCTCTGTCGAGTACAAGACCAGCCCCAAAATCTCTCAATCTCTAATAGAATAAAACTTAGCCTAAAACATTGGCTTAAAACCCTTAATATAATAGTTAAACACGTTTTGGGCTTCTTTGTAATTATGAGAAACTTCTGGGCCAAGCTGCAATTTCCAAAGATCTTCATTAACTTGACGAGAATTAGCTGATCAAGACCTGTGTCGATCGACGCCTAGGATGTGTCGATTGATGCTGAACTTTGTACTCACCAGTGATTTCTTCTTCTCGCACAAATGCTCCAAATAGCTATAGAATGCGCCATAACGTCCAAATATGCTCCAAACATAACTAAACCTGTAAAACACATGAAAGGACTCCAAAACACACTAAGATACTCAATAACTAAGACATATATCATGGTTAAAACCCTAAAAACTATGATATATCAGTCAGGGAGATATACTCTATTTGCCAACCCGTGATGATTTAGACTAGTGTGCTCGAAAGCGTCTAATTGGGTTTCGGATTTTACTTCGATCTTAGTATTGGTGCAGGGGATCCCGAATTATTTTCCCGTCGTCGATAGTAAATTGATATCAGTAGGTATCAGACGAAAGTGTACTTGGCCGGGACATCGTTTAGACAAGCGTGCTAAGCAGCGTTTCCTGGGTTTAGAGGTGTACTTCTAGTTTGGTGTTTTTTCGAGACTTCTTATCTTACGTTCCGTCGTTGATAGTAAGTTGATATCGCGCAAGACATACCTTGAGGATTCCATACCAAGGTATACTTGGTTTGGATGTCATTTACCAGTGTGCAAAACAATGTTTACTGGGTTTTTGGGGTTTACTTTGAATTTTCTACTGGTGCGAGATATCTCGACTAATATTCCCATCATCAATAGGAAACATACCTTACAACATTAAAAAATTTCATAGCGCGCTTTTATCCGTTTGTTGGATGTATAGAACCTCAATCCGCATAGGACATGTTGGTTAAGATCCATAAAGGATGCATTGTTTGTCTAATGTCGCCAGCAACAGACAAGATAAAGAATTCTTAAGAAGGCACACAAACATACTGAGAGTGGTTAAGTGGCAAAACTGGGATGGCCTGAACAAGAGTCTGGTTGTTCTAGACTTCTTGTGACGCCGGAGACGTATCGACTTCACGTTGATTAGTAGTCAAGTTCTGGAAATTTTGTTGAGGCGGTAGATAGTTTCGGAATTGGGGTGTTGACGTTGACGGTTGGGAAATAACATGGTCTTTGTCTTGACGTTTATTAGACAAGGTCATAGGAACTTCGGCCGCTGGCGTGAAGTTGTAATATGCCGGTAGAGGGTCACTACAAGATAACAGCGTTTTTGCGGCTGCATCTTGCGACTATATTTGTAGTCGTAACATTTTGCGACTATTTAGAGACAAGATTGCGACTGGTTTACGATGACAGAGATATGGTTTTCTATTAGTCGCTACTTTATGACCGAAAAAGGTTGTCACCAATTTAGTCGCCAATTTACGAAAAATTAACGACTATAATTGTTATCGGAAACATTAGTCGCAAAGTAGTCGCTAACTTTGCAACTAATGTGCGACCAATCAGGAGAGTTGTTTAGAAGATGTAAATTAGTCGCAATGCTCACGACTACGTTGCGAACCTGTCGGCCGGTCGCAAAGTTATTGAATATCAGTTGTATCTTACCTGTTTGTGGTAGGTGCACCGGTTTCATGCGAGATGCATCTATGACCATAAATGGTAGTGGCCAATATAGTCGCCTAAAATGTCTACATAATCGAAATTCATCCCTATCTTATTTTTTTATTTGTAGAAAAAAAGAATTTTTGGATTTAGTTTAATGGCGGGAAATTACAATTATAGCTACCATCGGGAGTGGATATATAGGAGGTTCGATGATGCCACATGAAATTTCTCGGCAGCCTACAAAACGGGGGTGGAACAGTTCATGCAATTTTTAAATAACCATCCTCTAGGGAAGTGTAATGGTGGTAAGTTTCACTGCCCTTATAATGTTTGAAAGAACAAAAAACAAATAACCTCGAAAAAGGAATTTTGAGTCATATGTATAATAGAGGACTTATGCATGATTATTATGTTTGGTATAAACATGGAGAATAAATCCGTATGGATTTAGGAACATGTTATGTTGATACGCATGATGTTGGTAATGTAGTAGAAGATATATATGTGGAAATGATGAATGATGCATTTTGTGATAACGTGGTAATGTTGAAGAACCTGTACGTAATCATTCAAAAAAATTTATTACATGTTACAAGGAGACAAAATCCATTATATGATAGTTGTCGTGAAGGTCCTCGCAGTTATCCTTGGCTGCCCGGGTCTTGCAAAATAAAGAAGATCATATTATGAGTGAAAAGTTAGTGGATTCGATATGTGAAATGTTGACAGAGTATTTACCTGAAGGAAACCATGCAATTGGTTCACATTAATTACAAGACAAAGAAACTAATGCACAATTTAAGCATCCCCTATTATACAATTGATGTTTGCATGAACCATTGTATGATATTCTGTAAAGAAGACGAACATGAAGATAAGTGTATGTTTTGTGAGGCACCAAGATGGAAGCATAACGAGGGACAACGTAGAACCAATGTACAATATAATTGTATGTGGCATCTACCATTTGCTTACAAACTTAAGAGAATTTATTAAGGGCGAGATAACTGCAGCAACAGTGAGATGGCATGCCGAGAACCATTCAATGGAGGGAGAAATGTGTCATTTGTGTGATGCAGCAGAGTGAAAATCTTTTCAAGATCAACATCCTTTGTTTTCCCAAGAACTTGTAACTTTAATTTTGGATTATGTATATATAGGTTCAATCCATTTGGCATTTCTCGTAATCCTTCGTTGTGGCCTATGTTCTTGACTACATATAATTTACCCCCCCCCCCCCCCCCCCCCCCCCCGATATGTGCATGAATACACAATACTTGTTTCTTACAATTCTAAATTTAAGGCCAAATCAGCCGAACACTAGTCTCGATATCTTCACCCAACCTCTTAGTGAGAAGTTAAAAGAATTGTGGTCTTCTAGAGTCGATGCATACAATGAGTCCTTGAATAAATATTTAAATCTAAAATCAGTGTTACTGTGGACGATAAGCGACTTCCCAGCGTATGTGATGTTACCAGGATGGATGACACATGGTACATGGTCTTTTCTAATTTGCAAGGAAAAAACAATTTTTTTTTTTATCTTTCTAACGAAAGGAAGACGTGTTGGTTTGATTGTCACTGAATATTTCTTCCACATGATCATCCACTGAGGAAGAATAAAACGAGTTCTTGATGAGAAAGACGCCTTGAGAGAGCATCCACCTCAGTCTTTAACTGGTGAGAAATTTTATTGCGAGCGGTTGGAAGGTGTAAATCTACCGAAAAAAGGACTATAGTGGAAAAGAAAGAGCTTGGCTGTGGGAAGTGGCATAACTGGCACATAGAAAACATATTTTGGGAGCTTCCGTACTAGAGGCACCTCAATCTCCGACATAATTTTGATTTGATGCATATGGAGAAGAATGTTTTTGATAACATCATGAATATTCGTATGAGTGTGAAAGGTAATTCCAAAGGCACCACTATGTCAATATTGAATATAGAATGATTCTATTCTCGGGCACACTTACATATTTATAATGAGGGTAAAGCTAATTTCTCCGCATACAGATTGACAGACGAGGCCAGAAAAAGTTTAGTGGAATGTGTGAAACATGCAATCAAATTCCCAGATGGTTATGCGGCCGACTTAGCTACTTGTGCTGATATGTATAATAATAAGTTTTCAGGGATAAAGAATCATAACTTCCATGTTTTTATAGAGCGGCAACTTCCATTTATCTTTTCCAAACTCTTAGACCAGAAGGTCTACCTCGCCTTATCAGGTTCTAATTATTTTACTTATAGTTCAAAAAATATTTGATAAGTAAATATGAGTATAGTATTTTATATTTACCATTGGAAGTTTCAAAACAAATATTGTAGAGGTTAGAGGATTGTTTCGTGACTTATGCTTGAGAACTTTACAAAAACGTTGCGTCCAAATTCTAAACGAAAACATAGTTTTAATCATATGCATTTTCGAAAAGATCTTTCCACCATTATTTTCGAGGTGATGCAGGACTTGCCGATACATCTCCTCTACGAAGCTGAATTAGGAGCCCCTAAGCAATATATGTGGATGTACCCTTTTGAAAGGTTTTTTTTAAAAGTTGAAAGGATAAGTAAAGAACAAAAGATATGTAGCATGATCAATTGTTGAA
The DNA here is from genome assembly GCA_030180135.1 of Orychophragmus violaceus. Classification (NCBI taxonomy): domain Eukaryota; kingdom Viridiplantae; phylum Streptophyta; class Magnoliopsida; order Brassicales; family Brassicaceae; genus Orychophragmus; species Orychophragmus violaceus. The sequence goes on along the minus strand of CM058233.1, from coordinate 25,434,455 downwards.
TCATATATAAATTAGGGGTAGCTTATTTCTCAGACCACTACTTTGATGCGGATATAAAAATGAAATCAAGGTAAACGCTATAATTAATCAGATGTTCACATTGCCATTTGTAAAAGACACATGATAACTATTAATTAATTATAAATTTTTATTTACTAATTAATTTGGCTAGATTCACTTAAGGTGAACTCCAAGTATATCATCTCCTTGCACCTGATATATTTACTCAGTTTTGTCGTCCAAGTGGGAGAATGCAAAAAATCTGGCTTTCAGAGAAAGACTATAGACGTGCACATGTATATGATCTGCGAAATTGTAATTATTTTCAGACACTTGAGAGGTATATAAAACTTAGAATGTCTTATCTTACGTTTTAATAAAATTCACTATATATGATTTCTCATATATGTTTTGGTCGAAAGCATGTTCGATGATTATGTTTCTAAAAAATATCCAGAACTCTCCAAAAAAGAACTCTTCGCGAATAAACCCGAAGAATATTCTACATGGGTGAAATATTATATATGTGTAAAATTCAGTAGTATCTATATACATATTATATATTTATATGAAATTATCTGCATTGCTATATATTTGATATCTTATTTTTCTATATACATGTTATTTATTGGAAAGCCACATATCCTTTTCCTCCTTGGGTGCAAGAAATAGTGCATGGACCCATGAATAAGGCAAAAATTTGGCCCATCTATATTACAAGAGGATATTTATTTAATTCGGAGAATCACAGCGAGGGACATAAGACATGTTACTGTGGTATACGTGTTAAGGGAGAGAATTATGGTGATGAATTTAATGAGGTTGATTCCCACGGGATCTTAAATGATATCATACTGCTCGAGTACGATGGAATTGTTAATTTGAGAATCTCACTTTTAAGCGTGACTCGTACGACCCTATTTTTGGTAGAGGCACTCGTAAGGCGTTCTTTCATTAAGAAATACAATAAATACGAAACCATTTGTTGTAGGTATGTATGTTCCTTACCTATATATCTTATTGTCGTCAAATATATGTATGTATATATAACTTCATCCAGTACAAACAAATTCTACAGTCTCACAAGTGGATCAAGTTTGTTATATCCCATATCCATACACAAAGAAACCAAAGTAGTTGTAGCTAAATGTTGTTCAAGTCAACCCAAGGGGAAATATTTCTGGAGATTATGGTGACATGGAACCGATTCTTTTGCAGTAAGAAAATGATTACCCTGTAATGATAAATTGAATCGAAGATCTCGTAATAGAGAATTCGAGACAAGGAGGAAACCCAATACATCTTGATTATCAGGTCAGAGATGCGGAACCAGAAGATGAACTCATGTGTAATTTATCCTCTTATGATGATGAGGATGAAGATGAGGATGAAGAACTCTAATAATATGCTTATTATATTTGTCAGTGTAATTCATCGTCTTCTCAATTACAAAAATTTAATGAATTTTTATATTTCATCAGTTAGACCCGCCAAACCCAACATTATTCCTTTCTGAAACCGCCAACATTATATTTCATTTCGAACATTCAAGTTTTTAAAAAGGCATAGCATAAGACTACATAGTAAAAGAAAATCAAGATTTATTGGAGCATAGCATGAAGACTGGAGTTGTGGAGTTTTCCCAAAGTAGCTCCAACACAAGTATGATTTTAGCCTTGATGTTGTTCTCTTTGAGAAATTTCTCTCATGCCACCAGTTAAATGCAATCGCCGCATCCTACTTTCAACAATCATCACTAGTTTGACGGACCATTTCACCTCAACCTCATTCACCATATATATGGTCTTGCTTGCAGTCTTTTCTAATTCTTTGGCCTTGCTGAATGACTGAGGAAGAAACTGCACAAACAAAATATGGATTGTGTTACACAATACAAAAATCACAAACCATCACTTACCAAAGGAAATTTCTAAAAATTCAAAAACCATGATCAAAATAAAGTTTATTATAATTTTGCTACTCTTGATACTCTCTGCTGTGAAATTTAGTGTTACAAAGTTCTTTCAATTCCTACAACCATTGGAGTCTTGAGCCATTAGAATTCATAGCAATTGGGTCCAAATGCATGTACATAGAAATTTAAATCTCCAAAGTACTTGAATATTAAAACGTCTCTGACTAAAAAATCATATCCCTCGGTGAACTCTTTCCAACCTTCAGTTATTTTTTCACCAACAAGTTTCACATGAAATTTTAGGTTACAAGCATCTGAAGTGAGCTCAGCAGCTGTTAGATTAGTTTTTTCATATGTGGTCTTTGTAGAACATTTTGGGGATATTTTGCAACGCCAAAAAAAACACAAGTAAGAAGAAGTAAGCATTAGATATATATATATATATATATAGAGAGGAATTTTTGCGATAAAAAGTGTTCGCCCTAAGTGAAGATCCCATATGCTCTTTTTGAGACAGCTGCCGCCGGTGAGCTTTTTCTTCGATGTCGCTTCTTCGCCGCCGATCTACCCCCTGTGTCTAGTCTGCTCTCGTCTTCAGCATGGTTCTTGACCCTCCCGAACCCCCCGACCCTCAACCTCTTGAACTCAGCTGTCCTCCTCCTCTACTCGTGGCTCAACTTCTTCTCCTCCCATGCTCGCGACTTCACCTCCGTTGTTGGTGCCTCTCTCAAATCTGCCGCCATCGCATTTTCCATCCTCTACTTTGTCTCCCTTGCTTGCCCGCGGTCTCCCCTGTACCTTGGCCCTCCGCTGCTGTTGAATGTGCCCCCTCTCTGCCGTTCGTGATTTTACAGTTTTGCTGCCACCTTTATCTGCCTTTGGTTTGTCGATATCGATGTTCTCATCTCCATTTGAATCCCAAGCGTTCAACATCCCTTCCCCGGAGCTCAATCTTGACAGGTTTGGTCCTTGTGACCTCTTTTTGTCACTTGGAACATGTTGAATTTGTCATTAGCTTAGGAATAGTTTTCTTCATCTTAAGATTCAACAGTTATATTTACCTCAGTATGAGGTCTCTGAGATGTTACCAAGTGCTCTTTACTCTGATTTAAGACTTGTAACTTGTTCTATTAGAGAGTGATTACCTCTCTATGAGGTTTGTTTACCTCATTATGAGGCCCATTTACCTCAGTATGAAAACCTTTCTGTGGGCAGCACCATTGATAAGGACGGAGTACGAAACCTAGGTGACACACTCCATCACCCAAGAGATCTAAGTACTATGAAACCCAAGTCGAGAGAGGACACACTTAAGGAAGGACCATACAATACGGTCATAGGCTTTACTCATGTCGGTTTTAACAGCCATAAATCCTTTCATTTGAGCATGTGAGTGTTTTAGCAAGTGGAGGGTTTCATGGGTTATGAGGATTATCCGCTATTTCTCTATGCGGGACGAATGATGATTGGTTCTCAGAGATAAGGTTTGGTAGCAAGGTTTGTAGCCTTTTGGTAAGGATTTTAGCCACTATTTTGTAGGATACATTGCAAAGGGTAATATGTAATGCCTCCTTCCCGTTATCCGCTGACCGACAAGATGACCATCCAACAATCAAACAAGAACATGACCGATCGAACCCATGCAAGCCATACGAGAAAAGTTTGTCACAATACGAAAGCCAGAGAAGGTCCGGTTTGAGTCTATGGCTCGAACCAAACTATCATTGACTCCGTTTACCTCGTTTCCACGATACAAGGCTTTTCAACCTGTATCGCTTCCACGAGTTGTGTTCGGTTCGGATTAAATCGTATATCAGGGAATATTCCATTTTATGTAAATATTTTAAATATGTTAATCTAATTAAGATTTTCTTGAAAGATAACTTATGGAGCTCCAAATCCAAAATAAAGCCATGAAATCGAGTCGAAAACAAACCACAGCCTCATGCGAATCCCGAAACTACTCCGAGTTCCCTAGGCGTCCGCCGAGCTAAGATAAACCTGAAAAACACAAATGAGTCTAATGAGCAATCTAGATTATCCATTGAGTTGGCTCCCAACTAAACATGCTTATAAACAAGCTAAAAGAATCCCACTGAAACCCAAAATAACAAACATTAACAAGCAGTAAAGTAAAACAACTGATTACGTGCTATCAAGACGTAATGAGCTCCAAAACACACAAGCATTAGACTCGATATAACTAAACACATCTCTAATGCAATCTTCACACCATGGGCCCCAAACGCAAACTCGGTAACTTCCACGGGAACACTTAGCTACCTCACGGTAACTAAAACCTCACAAGACTCCTAGAAGGAAACACGAAGTCCTACGACTAGGACACCGTTCTCTATCCATCAATACGCGGTGACTCGGGCTACCCCTAGATAACCAAAGCTTCCATGCAGTCCGGCCCTAGGAAGCGACCGTATTCTTCGGACCACACACCTACCAGTGTCACTCAGTAGGTTAACACCATAACCAGAATCACCACCCGAAGGCACGTGATACCGATCAGGTAACTACCCGAGGATCCAATCAGGTCGGAAGTACCAGAACGCTATCTCTAGAATTGCGGGATCTAACGCACTCTATAGAGTCCTAATAACAGTATGTAAACAACAGACTCACTGGGACTCTATCACGCAAGACCGACAAGTTCAAATAGAAACACTATCTCAATCCCAGTACCCAGTCTATCCCGCAAGTCCTACCACCATTCATTTACACATCCTAACCTACCCGGTCCCGTACCGGAATAGGTAACCACACCCAGACTTACCCGGTAACGTATCGGAGTAAGTATCTACTACCATAGTCTACTCGGCCCAACACCGGAGTAGATAAACAATCAAGCAATCAACAGTCTACTCGGCCCAACACCGGAGTAGATAACAATCACACAATCAATCACATCACCAACAAGATAATTACTTATGTTTCATTAATGTTTTTAGCTTAAACCCTAATTCATTTTAATCTTTAATTCTTTAGTTGTAATAATTCAATTATTTCACCGCTAGATTGGAGTTAGTAAACTAACTAACTCCCTAGACGGTTTAACTCTAGATTATATCTTTTAAATTCCTATTTCAATAGTTTTATGTTTAATTCTCCAAGTCCGTCAGATTGAGATTAGTGAACTTACTAATCTCCTGACGTCCCAATAATTCATAATTAATTACTTAGCTGAACCCGATTATCATATTATAGGTGTGTTATGTATTTTAATTTAACTCTTAATTTTTCGTATATAGATTCATTTAGATATGTTCTTATAATATGTGTATATATGCATATATTCCCTAGCATGCCATTCTATATGTTTGCAGCACCCAATCAAGCATTCAATAATACTCAATCAACCAATGAGTGATAACTATATGCAATATATATGTCCTATCCGTTTTGTTTAATTCCCGAGTTATTTAATCAACCTAGCAGTTCTATCATATTTCAGTAATGGGTATGCATTCCTACCATTCTATGGTTCTATAATTTTGAGGTCTATATGATCTACCTAAATGCATCACACAATAGTTTAGCCAACTCACAGTGATATCGTGACGGTGGATGGACAGATTGAATGAAGCACGAGACCCGACGCTAACCCGAACCTTCCACGAACCATTGACTTGCTTTGACCTGAAATTGACCCAAGCATTTCCCTAATAATTTTGATCGTTCCTCCACACGAACCTCCGGACCAACTTCATGCAACGTCTACTACAAACCGCCTATAAAGAAAGAGAAGGTCGGTACGTGGGATGAACGTTGAAAACCTCCGCTTCCAGAAATATTTCACCATTCCTCCATCACCATCCCATCTCTTATCTCTCTTACCTCACTTTCTCTCTCCTATTTCTCTCCTTATTTATATCTCCTTTCTCTCTCTCTCCCCTCCGGCTCTCCTCCTTCTTCTTCCTCCCTCCTTCTTCTCGTCTCCTCCTTCCTCCGGCTTCTTCTTCTTCCCTCCTGCTTCTTCTTTTTCCTTCCTCCTTCCTCTTCTTCCTCTCTTCTTTCTCTCTTATTTTCTCCTTTGAGTTTTGGTGTGAAGAATAAGGGATGGGAGGGCCTCCTTTATTGTGAAAATGAGATGATTTCCACCCTCCATTTGTCTCACCTCTCCTCTCCATCTTCCACCACAACTTCACCCAAAATCAGGCCAAAAACAATGCATTTCATCACTTACCTTACACCTGTAGCCCCCTTCTAGAAGCCTCATGGATTGTTGCCAACACAACATTGGTTCAATGAACCTAATTTTACAAACAATGCATATATTTCTTCCTTGCAAGATTTTGTGGCCCATGCTTATTGTTGGGCTTGAATTATGTCTGAAACAACTTCATTTCTTAGACCAAAACATCTTGATCCAACCCCAAGCCCCCATGATTTTATTTTGATTTTTTAGCCATTAATTACCTTCTAATGGTCCAAAAATCATATCTTAATCCAGGAGTAAAATCTTGCAAAATCCTTTTAACCATAGCTCATAAATAATTTATTTGTGGTAAAAACTTCATATTTTTTGGAGAAAATTAGAGGTGTATCCATCTTTTTCTCGGTTTTCTCGGTTTCCATTCCCGACAGCCCGTAAAGCCTCCAAAATTCTTATTTCAGCGCTCTAAAAAGAAGATTACTTGGCCAGTCAAAGCTTCCCGTCTTCAATTTGTTGAATTTACCAAAATACCCCTGAGCTTCCAAATTTACCAAAATGACATCCGGTGACTTTCCGTTGACTTGTAATCTAGCCGTTGACGATATCTTGAGACATGGTATTAAACAATAGGTCTAAAATCTGAGACTTTCCGAGCACTAGAGGATTTGGGAATTAGACGAATATGGTTCGTATTGGATCTTAGAGGGAAGGTCTACAAGAAATGCTAATATTAATCACTATCTTACTAAAATATGGCTATTCCGTTGTTAAATGGAAATATTTTATAATATATATGGTTAATATACTCAGTTATATAATTTAGACGGTTCATAAACTATTAAGAAACTGAAAGCATAGTAAAAAGTAAGGTTCTTTAAGTAACATATATAAAACTAAACATGAGTTTTAGATAGGGACAATAGGCATGTTTCCCGCAACATGAGGGCAACAGGGCTCTAGCTGGACCCTGAGATATTGAACCTCTTGCATCCGTGGATTGAAACTTAAGTCCGATAAGCCATCCACTGTCTCAATTCATGTCTCATCAGCAGCACTTATAAAATGAGTACTTTAGAAACAATTTCTAAATTATTATATTTTAAACTAGTAAGAATTATTAAAGCAGCTACTCCGATAGCTCCTCCACATCTTGAGCACCACGATCACCTATGGAGGCCGATTCTTTATAAACCCATCCCAGGGGTAATAAGTATATTTGCCGAATGCCAGACACTTTAACCTATTGTTCCTATTATGAATAAAAAATAATGATAACTACCCTAATGTGATTCATATCATGGTGTTAATTATTATATTACTAAATACCACACACTTTAATAAATTGTTCTTATAATGAATTAAAATTTAATGAGAACTAGCCTAATGTGATCTCTGAGGTAGAACACTCTCTTTGTCCTTACAGGGGTTTAGGAATCGACTTCAAGGGGTTTGACAATCGAGACAACGCCCATGGTGTCTACACAAGATAAGTGTGCATATTTCAGTTCACTAGAGTATCATGGTAAAAAAAATGAAAACTTGGGATAGTTTTTACCTATACGAACGTTTCTGTTGGTTTTGATGTCACGGATTTGGATGAAACTAACAAAATCCATGTAGTGGTTGGTTTCCAAAGGCTCGATAAATTTGATCTCAATGTCTTCGGTAACTTCAAGTCGGTGGAGAGACTTTGTTGGACTGAAACCTGAATCCGCTCGGACCACTCTAACTCTAGAGATCTTAATCCACTTGCCTTCTTGTTTCTCTAATACAGAGAAGTCCTATACATCCCCTGGATAATTCACCATTTCCATCTTACTTCCCTGCATAGGTTAAAGCATCAAGATATAGTAAAAACCATGCATTCTTGCATTTCGTAAACTCTATTAAACGCTTTTCACTTACTCTCTGGTCAGCCAAGATGTAACTCCAATACGGCCCATCTCCAAAAACATAGTAGGGGTAGACCCGAAGAATCTTTACTCTGAAGCGCCATGTGGTTTCCTCTCTGGTAGCTTGTGTTTCTGCTATGTAGTTGTAATGGACCATGGTGTTTTGGTTCTATTCTTAGATGTGAAATATTGTGGTTTCATAGAGAATGAAATTGGGAGAGAGTTACTGAGAAGGATGATTATTACGATGAAATAACTTCCTCTCACCAAACAATCTACTTAAATTAAGGACGGTTAGAAGAAATGAGGGTTTTAAAAGTAGCCTCGAGCGCCGCATCAAAACAGAGGGAGAGAGACGTACTGTTACATGCCACATACACAAACTTTTGTACGTGGAGTGTGTCTCTTCGAAAACCCCATCATATCAAGACTAATCACAGTTAAATACCATGCAAATGAAGAGTTACGATGCTTGGTTAACTTACTCTGTTTTTCATTTAAGGTTTGCCATAATATCTCGACATAAAGGAGGAAGAAAAGCTTAAAACAAGAGAGATGCAGTCAAGCTTTGGAGAATCTTTACTTCTACAAATCACAACTGTTCCATAAGTATTACGCCAACACATCATATGTGTTCCTGCAAATAACAGCTAAATTAGAGTAGAGCTTCTAAGCCCTTGAGCCATACACTGGTTTTGCCTTTTGTTCTGTTATAGCCTTTGAGCCCTTGAACCATACGCTTGTTTTGTCTTTTGTTCTGCTAAAGGTTTTGCAGAGCTCCTCTGTTTCGGCTGGACCTGTATGCTGCAGTGGGCTTTAATCTTGTTTTGGGGTTCATTTGATAGGCTTGTGCTTATTGTTGACACATTAACATAAAATCAAGAAGAATATTCAATGTTCCTCTCAACCGATATTATTAAATTTCCTTAACATGGTAAGTACATATATACACAATAAATAAATTAGATATGTTGCAAAATTCAAAAAATCATACTTTAATATTTCATAACATCATATAACTAGTAATAATATTTCATACCAACCACTTCATCTTGATATGTTTCATTAAGATTATTCGGAAATGCTATGTTCAATTTTCTTTATGTTTTTATTTTGTTAAATACTCCATGCAATTTATTTTCGGTATGCTTGATTAACAAACATAAAATACGAAAGCATACTTTTCTATTTATTATTTTTAATTTTAGGGTTTTAAAATAAAGGCCACAAATACTAGCAATTGCTTCCATAATATTAATAACCAATTTGATGAAGGATCCAAGAAGTATATCCAAACTTCATTGTGATTTATAATCCAGGAAGTATATCCAAAATTTTCATAAAACTGAAAAGCAAAAATTGCTTTCATAAAATCTGTCTTCAATTCTACTTTATATTGTGAGGAAACCTTTTGTGGATTTTAACTAAATTACGATTACAAGTGGGTTATTTGTAAGTAAAATAAAGTAGTATAAATTTTTTAAAATGGAGACAAAAAGGAAAATGTGATGACTAAGTCATGACCACGAGTGGGTAAAAATTCAAAAAAAAAAATCTTAATTAATCCGGGGAACCTAAACCCAATTTAATAACCTAAAACATATAGTTACCCGTTTAAACCCAAGAATATTTGAAAAGTGTCAAAAATCCTCAAATATGTTCCAAAATCTCCTTCGAATCATCTCGCTAATCTCTCTCTAAATCCTCTTCTCCGCCCACCCATATCTAACGGGTATCTCTTCTTTGAATCTCTTATTTGAAGCTCTCAATATCTAACTTTGGCAAATACCCTATCAATCCTCTCAATCTCTTCTTTGAATCCCTCCGTGATATGATGCCTACAACTAAACGTGTGTGTTAAACCGTCTAGTTCGCTTCTGCTTTTTTTTTCTTATGAAACAGGATTGCTTTTAAATATGATTGTTGGTTTGCTTTTTTCTTCTGGTTTGCATGTAAATGACTCATTTATCCTCTATTTCAATAATTCTCTACAGTCTAGATAAGTTGTTTTTTTGTTTTATGAGTGTTTCATGTGTTCGATTCTCTGATGGTTAGGATGTTAATCTTATAGTTATTAAGCAATTAAGTTTGATGTATTAGTTTAAATACTCTCTATGTTTTGTTAAGTTCGAGGTCTGAGCATTTGCAAGATAGTGTTTGTATCATTTGAGACATGACCGAACCACTCGTAAGTTTTTCTGTTAAAGCGTTTGTCCATGTTTAGTCATGACAGAGGATCAACATTTTTTCAAGGATATCTGTCAACGACACATGAAAGACATAATTAGTGAAGGATTCGTTTAGTATTTCCTGGTTCAATTCATCAGATTAATTGATCCTACTAAACATGCCAGATCTAGGTTCTCTTGCAGAATCATAAAGGATCTCACCTAATACCTTGTTTATGCAGCGGAAGGAGAGGTATTGTCTGAGATCAGCAGAACCACCAAGAGATAGCTCCTCCAAAGGCTCACACACGCACACTGCAGGAAGTTGGCTGCTAGACCAAGCTGGTGGGAGGCGCAGAGAGAGAGATAAGAGGCGCAGGAGTGGCTTAGGGAAATTAGGTGGCTAGGTTAAGTTTTAATCATAAAACTTATGCCTAGTTCCTTTTGGGCTTTTGGGCCCAATTCCCAGTTTGATTAAATCCCTTGGATTTAATCAGGCCCTTCTATCTCTCTAAGCACAGTAAATGCCTAGCACTTTTACCGTACTTCTGCTAAACCGTTCCTACACATTTTCCTGTTAGCTTAGGCGTGTGACCCATATGGGATCATATAATAAAGGCAATAAGTCCAAGACTTATAGATCATGAGCGGACTCTAGCAAGCCATCATGACCCCCAGTATTATATGACTTATGTCTGATCATTGACATACTCTTACTTTCTAGAGACAGTACAGAGATTACTGGACATAATTCCAACAATCTCCCACTTGAACTGGAATCTCTGTATTCATAATCCTTTTGTCTCAATATCTCGATTAGTCATAAGGCAAGATTAGTGTCATCCTTATAAAGCCTAATCTTGTTCATCGGACTCTGATTTGATACTGACAATCCAAACGACTCGGGACAGTCCGTTTGAGCATGGCCATGCATTTTCCAGTATTAAATCTCCGATTGGCCTAGAGATATTCACTCCATTTATATTGGAGGGACAAATCCCGTCTTGTTCCATCACTGTAAACTACTCATTTCATAATACACCCAAACAAGGTCCTTATAACTATCGCTTAACGACAGCATTAGACAATGATCAAAGCGCATTAGTTCATGTGCAGTCACATGCATGCGAACTCAGGTCTAAGGACTATACTCTATAGTCGTAGTAAGAATCTCTTATGACACAGATATAAATATCCTGAAGAGTTCTTATAATCGGGTCATGTCCGGTCGTATGTACCCAACATACACCTATGTACTGACTTTGATGCCGCGCATCTATGACACACTGAGACTTTGTCATAAGTCACATACCAATCTAGTCTCACACGGTTGTTGGTGTTCCAATTTCAACAACCTTCGACTAGGGACAGGATGATATAAGCCATCTATCAAATATAGGGTCTCATGATCAAGCTAAATGACTTTGATGACTCAAGATCAAGTCACTTACTTCGATGACCTATAAAATGGTTCATATCATTTTGGAACGATTATTTCATCACAGTTAAAATAATCTTGAAATAATAATTTCATTAAACATCATAAAATGTTTTACAAGAACATATCAATAACTAAATAAAGCCCTTTATTAACTCCCACTGAAATTAAGACTACATCTTAATTTCACTTATCCTACAGCAACAGTCCGCGACTCGTGCTTAGGCCTAAGGAGTGGCTTCGTTAATAGATTAGCAACGTTCTCATTCGTTGAAACTTGCTGATCTACTTAACATCTCTGTCATTTATCTCACGGAATAGGTTATACCTATCCTCAAGGTGTTTGGACCTCTGATGTGCAGCTAGTCTCATCTATGCTGGGAATCACATCAAGTTCAGTGACGAACTCTTCTTTCCAAACAACCTCTTTCGCCGCTTCTCAAGCTGCGAAATGTTCAGCTTAAGTCATGGAGTCAGCAACAGTGCCTTGCACCGCCAGAGAGACACAAGATATAACCGGACTGTGACCGGAAATCATCTTTGTCCGTTGGAAGCATGCCTTTCAGACTCTACCGACTTGTAGCACCTCACTTTCTCCGTAAATCAAGAACTTATCCTTAGTATTCCTCAAATACTTTAGGATATTCTTTACGGCAATCCAGTGATTCTTTGCTGGATTTGACTGGTCTTTTACTTGTCTTGCTTAACATAAAGCAACATCAAAACAAGTATGTGTCATGGCATATATGATAGATCCAATTGCCGACGCATATGGAATCTCATCCATGCATTCAAGCTCAGCAGATATCGTAGGATACTGTTTCTTGCTTAACGTAATGCCATGTGACATTGGCATAAAACCCTTCTTGGATTGCTGAAAACGTGTAGGACTTTGTCAATTTAAGAATCCTGACATTGTCCTACCAGCTCTTTTGGATCTCTATCTTTAGATCCAAAATCCAAGAACATACGTGGCTTTACCCATGTCAATCATTAAAACCAACTCCCAAGCCAGTCCTTTACCGACTGCAGCATTGGGACGTTATTTCCGAGAATCAGTATGTCATCGACATACAATATGAGAAATGCAACATCGCTCCCACTTATCTATTAGTAAACGCACAGTTCCATTTCGTTCCTGTTCAAGTCAAATCCTTGACTACTTCAACAGAACGAAGATTCCAACTCCGATATGTTTGCTTCCATCCATGAATGGATTGATGAAGCTAACTTACACAAAATGTAATTTTTTTTTTTTTTCGGAGTCTGGGCTCACCTTCGCTTCTTTGAGTTTTGCAGATTCGTCGCTTTCAATGATCATCAGATCATGCGAACTTTCAATGATCATCAGGTTCAACTAATGACAAGAATTCACTCTCGGATTAGTGACTGATTCTTTCATATCTGCGAACTTCAGGCTCCACAGGTGTAGATTCTACAGAAATCTGTAAATCCATCCGCTGCTCTCCCTCAACAGGTTGAGCAGCCACCTGTATTTGTCGAATTTCTTCGAGTCATACTTTTACTCCCACTGTTTTTCTTGGAAAGTAACTTCCCTTCTTAAAAACAGAATGGACGTAAAAGATAACAAGCCTTGGTTTCCCTAGGACAACCAACGAAGTAGCTCAACTATAAATACTCAGTAAAGACAAATTTGGATCGATTCCAATCCACATTTACGTGGTGTCTTTCAACTGATATTGGTGGAACTATTTCAGCGTAAACTTAGATATTTCTAGAGCGTTATTCTTCAAGAATATCATGGAAGATTCGTGTGACTCCTCTTTAATCATTTCTTATAAGATCTGATTCTTTCTCACAGAAATACCTCAAGGTTTTTCAGGAGAATTGAGCTGTGAAACGACTTCACACTCATTCAGATGATCACACCATTAATGACTCAAGTATTCTCACTCGTGATTTAATTCAGAGTCTTAATACTTCTGTCACTCAGATTCTATACCTCATTCTGGAACTCTTTCGACCATGTCAAAGAATTCCGACTTGTGTCTCATCAAATGAACACAGACTTACTCACTGAATTAATCAGTAGAGACAATGAAGTACAGGAAATTTTCTCTGGCATTACTGCTCATCGGACCACATACATGAGTATGTACAATCTCCAATAAGCCTTTGGGCCTTTCTCTAGCTCGGCTAAGATAGGCCCCTTTGTCTTTTGGTTCAGTAAACAGAATTCAAGTCTCATAAGATATCTGATCAAATGAGCCCAATAGTGCATAACTATGGGATTTCTGAATCCGACTTACTCTATGTGACCAAGACTTTTATGCCAAGAAAAATCAGGTTTAATTCATCAGATTTAAACCAATTCGGTATTTATGTTACATTTAGGCACTCTTTGGTTTAAGATATAAAACCCATTCCTTGAATAGGGTGCTACAATTAATATTTCATTAAGATCAAAAGAACAAAACCTTGTCTTTTATCAAAATGAAAAAACATTCAAATTCTTACAAGAAAATGAAAAACAACTCTGCTTAAAGCAGGTACATTGTAGCAATTACTTAATACAAAACCAAGCCTCGAAGGCATCTACAAGTGAAAACCCTACGGCTGAGGCAGCGTCCATAGCTCCTTCCAGACATGTAGATCCACTTGTCCTTCCTTCAACATTCTACTGTTGCTTAGGCTCTGCATATTACTACAAATATCAGTGCCACAACCAGTATCCAATACCTTTAAGGTAGAACTTGAAGTAATAACATGAATACCTGAGGAAGTAGTCTCATACATCAACTTCAACTCCTCATCATCTTCCATGAATTTAATGCAATCTCTCTTCCAATGCCCTGTCTCTTTACAGTAGCAGCACTTACCAACGTAAGAGGTATCTGACTCGGGCTCAGAAGACACACGCTTGCCATGATTCAAAATCTGGACAACTTTGCCTTCACCCTTGTCAGCATTAGGTTTAGCAAACCTACCCTTCTCTATCATGAGATTATTCAGGGTACTCTTCACGTTTGGCTCAACTGTCTTGAGCATATCATGCAGTTCAGTCAGCGTCTTCGTTAAGCCTTTCTTGATATAGTTCCTTCTGAACTTATCATAGCTTGACGGCAGTGACTGTAGAATGATCTCAGTTGCCAATTCTTGGCTAACTGGATAATCCAGTTTCCTCAGGTTATCAATGTAACCCATCATTTTACTGACATGAGGACTCACTGGATGATCATTTGGTAGCTTGCAGCTAGTGAGAGACTTAACCAACTGGTATCTCTCCACTCTTATCTGCTCCTGAAATTTCAATTTTAGGCTGCTGATCATCTCTATTGGCGACTCCATGTTCTCATATTGCTTCCGCAAGTCTGAGTCCATGGTAGCCAATATCAGACCACGCACATCTACCGCATCATTGTAATGCTTATTCCAAGCATCATATACTGCATGAGAAGCATTGGACCCGATCCTCACGGGGAGAGCTCTCTCAAGGACATAGTCCTTTCTCTCCTGTCTGAGGACTAGCCTCAGGTTCCGCGACCAAGTCAAGAAGTTTGATCCGTTCAGCTTGTCCATCTCAAGGACAGACCGGATCGAGAAAGTGTTTTGATTGTTTGTGCTAGTCATAACTGAAATTTAAGATAAAAGAATTTTAGTTAATATGTTCAATATGATTAAACTTGCATTATAGATAATATGATTAATCTCTCATTATATTCAATAACATCAGTTACCCTCAATAGAATATAATGATTCCAAGATCCACATATAACTAAGATCAAAGTGGGCCACTGGCCGTCACCCAAACTTAGCTTATATCGGTAAGCCCTATCTCGGCTAATTATATCCGTGATATAACTCTTGGTTGTGAATCTGGGCCCGAGGCCCAATCCACTATGATGTCTCAAGGCCCGGGACTCCCGATGGCCTAGTCAAGAAAACCAGACTATACAGTCATGTAATCACTAATGTCTGGGACTCCCAATGACATTTATGAATCACAAACCGTCTTACCCACGCAAAAATAGACACCCTCACACTGTAAGGCCATGAGTACAATTGAATGGGCTTCGACAGCTGACATAGACTGGACAAGACATCCAACGCTTGATATTGTTTGAGGTTTGTAGGTTTATTAAAATTTTATCCAAAAATAGAAGATTACTATTTTGGGAAACTTTCCTTTTTGGGAAACCTACTAATTTTGGAAACTTTCTAAAATTGGAAACTTCCTAAAATTGGAAACTTTCTAAAATTGGAAACTTCCTAAAATTGGAAACTTTCTAAATATAGAAATTTCCTAAAATCCAAAACATGCAAATCTAGAAACTTCTAATTTAAGAAACTTTCTAATTTCAGATTTTGAAAACTGATTAATTTTAAAATCAAATTTTAATAATTAAATGAATTTTAAAATAATTTGAAGAATAAGACTCAAATAATTGGCCCAATTGTTTTAACTTCTTGGCCCGAGGCCCAAGAATTTCTCTAGGTTCCAAGACATAACCCAATTGTCCAATTAAATGACATAACCGGTCTGGTTCATTAGAATTGGTCTAACCAAAATTAATTACTACGATGACCACAATTGTCAACCGGTTATTTACTAAACCGGATTTTCTCAATTTATTTGGTCCAACCAAATCAAATTAGAAAACCACTGGTTTAGGCACTAAATCCAATTTTTCGACTTTGGATTTCTTATCCCGGTTTAACCAGAACTTAATAAATTTTATTAAGTCTGTTTATTAAACCGTGACGTTTAATTTTTAATAAATTTTAAAACGAACCACGAACCAAAACCGACCCGAATGGTCACGAACCGATCACGGTCGTGACCAAGCTCCATGCGATGCACGGACGAAAGCGGGACGGGACGGGCTTGGGCCGAGAGATGCAAGACGCGGGATCCATGCGATCGATCGATCCATGCGATCGTGGTCAATCTCTCGCGACCAAGCCGATCGGGACGATAGCGGGACGTGAGACCGGGCGCGACGGGATGAGGCGGGACGCGATCACGATCGATCGTGCGATCGTTCGATCCGATCCGATCCGTTCGATCGGCCCATCTGATCGTCCAGGTCGCCGATCGGATCGACGACACAACTCGATCCGTGATCGGTTCGTGCGTCATCCGATCCGGACGTGTGATCCGATACTGATCAACACTCCGACGCATACCGATTCATATAGATCGGATCATGCGATTTCTATTAGTTTAGGTTTTAATTCTTTGTTTCTTAAGTGTTTTTCTTATCAATATATTGATTCAAACACTTCTAAAACAACCTAAACATGATTCTAAACAAGAAATCCTAACAGAACCAATGGCTCTGATACCACTGAAGGATTCGTTTAGTATTTCCTGGTTCAATTCATCAGATTAATTGATCCTACTAAACATGCCAGATCTAGGTTCTCTTGCAGAATCATAAAGGATCTCACCTAATACCTTGTTTATGCAGCGGAAGGAGAGGTATTGTCTGAGATCAGCAGAACCACCAAGAGATAGCTCCTCCAAAGGCTCACACACGCACACTGCAGGAAGTTGGCTGCTAGACCAAGCTGGTGGGAGGCGCAGAGAGAGAGATAAGAGGCGCAGGAGTGGCTTAGGGAAATTAGGTGGCTAGGTTAAGTTTTAATCATAAAACTTATGCCTAGTTCCTTTTGGGCTTTTGGGCCCAATTCCCAGTTTGATTAAATCCCTTGGATTTAATCAGGCCCTTCTATCTCTCTAAGCACAGTAAATGCCTAGCACTTTTACCGTACTTCTGCTAAACCGTTCCTACACATTTTCCTGTTAGCTTAGGCGTGTGACCCATATGGGATCATATAATAAAGGCAATAAGTCCAAGACTTATAGATCATGAGCGGACTCTAGCAAGCCATCATGACCCCCAGTATTATATGACTTATGTCTGATCATTGACATACTCTTACTTTCTAGAGACAGTATAGAGATTACTGGACATAATTCCAACAATTAGCACTAGAAAGGACGGCATAACCATTGCGACCTTGGGAGCTCTAAATGGATGAGTATAAGGTAAAGCAACATTTTTCTCAATCCACATTTATTAAGTCATGTCATATTCCTTATTTAATTGTTTTCTCTTACTGCCTTTAATTTTCACATGCCACTGCGAGGGATGGACGAGGAAATCCTTATGGTGTTGATAGCCTCAAAGAGAATCTTTTAATGGGAAAGCGCAAGCAGCTTGGAGACTCTTCAGCGTTGAGGCCTAGCAAGAGCAACTGATGTAATTTCAACATAAAACTTCAACTCTATCTGCTTTGTAGGTTACTAATCACTGTCTCTTGCAATTGTTAATTTTTTTGTAGGATTTGACAACTCATTAATGATGGAGTATGCATATTGATAGGCTCGAGTTTTAATCCTATTCTAACTGCAAGTGCACAGTGATGTAGTTGTAGTACTTAGGGTATCGAATCCACAGGGACTCTGGTCAACGATAGATGAAAACAGAAGTGATTAAACTAGGAGAAAGCAATATGGGAAAGCAGTAAATCAGACAGCAGAAAGTAAATCAAGCGAGTTGTGAGCAAGGAAGCGAAGCGTTAGGTTTCAGGAGTTCTCAGGAAATCAGGAACGCAAGCAATCAACCAGTCTAGATCTAATCAATAACTGTTCTAGAACTCAAAACACGAATATAGAATTAACCAAATTCCTTTGCGATAATTCTCTAAGTCTAAGTGCAGCAAACCAAACTTTCGTTTGCGAGAACTAACAGATTAAACCAGCATTAACTCCAAGTTTGATATGTTCACAATTAAACTAAACCAAACTTCCGTTTGCGAATAGTTTAGTTGCTTATCTAGGTTCTTTCTAGTTAAATTAACCAACTTCCGCCGCATTAATCAACCTAATATCATAATTCTGATTAGCTACTTCAGATTAAGCATTAAGAACAACCTAAACAAAGAACTAGCAGATATGAATCCCTACAGATTGATTTAAACTATAATTCTCTGAAATCCCTAATGAGAATCCTTCAACCTAACAGGTAAACTACTCAGACATGTTCATCGAAACAGAAAACATCTTAAGTAGAAAACCAAATATCATAAAACAGAATAATCAACAGGGGTTCGAAATCCTCTCTCTTTCGAGAGCAAGATCAGCCCCTAAGGCTCTCTGAAATAAAATAAGACTTAATGAAAGCGTAGCCTAAACAATGGCTTAAAAACCCTTATATAATAGCTAAAACACGTTTTGGGCTTCGGTGTAAATATCTGGGCTTTTCTGCAAAATCAGCATTCTTCATTAAATCGGCGAGTCTGGCCCATTCGCATATGCAACGATCGATGCAGGTGTGCAACGATCGACGCAGTCTTCAAAACTGGACAGTGAACTCTGTCTCTCGGACCAAATCTCCAAAATACACCAAACAGCTCCAAAATCTCCACTTCTGCTCCAAATGTGTCTAGACCTGAAAAATACTAAAAAGAACACAAAAGACACTAAAAACACATCTATATCATGGCATAAAATGGGTAAAAACCATGATATATCAATTCCCCCACACTTAGCTCTTGCTTGCCCTCAAGCAAGTAAAGAACCAAAGTATAAGCGAAGAGGTTTGAAAACACAGAAACTCATTTCGTCCTAGGAACTTTCACAATCACATTCACTTGGTAAGCCACTGAAAACTTCCCTACAGAACTCAAGACCACAATATACTTCCCCCACACTTAGCAACTGTCCTAAGTAAACTCCACAATCACATTCAAGCATTCAAATTCTCCCTACTGACTTCTGCAAGTATTTAAGTGCGGTCTCACCTAAGGAGTATCGATCAAAGGCACATGGATTCTTACCTTATCAGCTCTAGACCACCATACTATCTTTCTCTAGTCCCTTTCTTCTCTTTCCCTTCCTTAACAACTGATTTTTCCCCATTGGGTATCATTTTATTTATTTATCAGTGTTCTTCCCGTTATGGGGTGTACTTTGGACACATTCCATGCATAGCACAGGAGATAATAGGGGTCTTTACCACTCCTGTGACCACTTCGGAGTTACTAACTCATCCTCAGTTTATTATTATTTTTTTTTTTTTTACTTTATAGAAGGGGAGAAGGGAACTAAATAGGATAGGTTGACAGGCTGTGTCAGAACTAACAGGGAATCCGACACAGAGTATACCAAGCCCTTAGGTGAGAAATCTAAGTCAGTATTAAGTTGAAGTCAGTAAAAGGATCCTCTGATACCTGAAGTGATGTGGGTGTCCTCAGTAGGCTGATCTGTGTCTGGGTTTTCTAACAGTCATAGAGGCTCTGCAAGTCTGTCCAATGGTCACTTAGTTCCTGTTCAAGCGAAAAGTTTCCTCGAAAAATCATAGTTTCATACAAATTTTGACTCAATAAAACAAATTTTGAAAAACTAAGAAAACAAAAGCGTGCGTCAGTAGCTTCCTCCCCCACACTTAAACTACACTGTCCCCAGTGTAATCGAAGCATGAGCTCGGTGAAAGAATAATCAAATTGAAGAACAAACCGAAAATTCGCAGAATACTTACCTGTCGTCGCCCTGTGTCGATCGATGCCACAAGGGTGTCGATCGATGCAAGGCGGTTATCGCTCGCGGTTATTTAGATAACCGATGTCTGAACCGCAATTGAATCGGTAAACCACAAATCGTGACTGCATCGACCGATGCACTATATGTGTCGATCGATGCAGTGCGATTCTGCCTGTTTCTCACGGCTCTGAACACACTTAAAAGAAAAATCAAAACACCAAAATCAAAACGAAAAATGAAAATAAAAATGAACCTACTAGTGGGTTGCCTCCCACTCAGCGCTTGTTTTTAGTCATTAGCTTGACTATTGGAAAGAGATTGGATTCATGGTGGTTTCAACAGAGACTTTGAGTGTCCCTGTGAATATCTCTTCATCCAAGGAGGTGTATAGGCATTATGATCATGGGGCTTTCCAAGGAAAGAGAAATCAGAATCAGGGCGGGAGCGAAGCTTGGGCGGTCTACTGCGTTTCCCTGCATTCAAAACAATGCGGTCAGGAGGTTTAAGCTTATGTGATTTATATCTTACCTTTGGTGCAGATCTGATGTTTGGGGCTTTCTGCTTATGAGCAGTTGCAGGTACTGAAGATGTTAGAGCAGGTTCAAGAGGAACTGCCATCTTCTTCTTTCCACTATCAGATACTGTAGTTCCACCAATCTGAACTTCTTCTTTCAGATCACCTTCAGTGGAGATCATCTTCTTTGCATGAACTCGCAAAGTTTCAACTGGTGGTGTTTTATTCACCTTCTTATCCATCACTTTTATGCAGTTAACCACTTCTATCTCTTGTCTGGAAGGTTTAGGAACCTTAGGATATGGCACTGGGGGCTTGTAAGCTTGTTCTGGTACTGTTGCAGTTTTCTGGTCATGTCTGCGTTCTGTGTCGATCGTTGCATGATGTGAGTCGATCGATGCAAGGCGATTCTGTTTCTCGAAAGAACTCGAAATTGCCGTCATAATGGCGGGTCGATCGTCACTGAGGGGGTGTCGATCGGTGCATGTATCAGGCAGACAATATTCATCCAGAAAATCTGAGATTATGCTCTCTTCTTCACCTAGCAACTCAATCTCATCCCTTAAGGTCACAGCTTTGATGGATCTACACTGTTCAGCTTTCCTAGCTTCATTACACCTTTCTATTGCTCCAGCTGTTTGTTGAACTTGGACATCTAGCTTCTTCAAATGTGTGCTCAAGTATTCAAACTTCCCATTCAGATTTCCATGTATAGCTTCCAGCTTCCTGTCGAAGTTTGCAGCAATCTTAGCATGATCCTCTAGCAACTGCTCCATCATGGATTCTATCTTGCTCTCATAAGCTCTGTTTCCTTGAAACCCAGGACCATTTATGTAGTTCCTCTCCTCTTCATATCTTTCTAGTAACTGCTCCATCATACTTATCAGCTTACCATATTGTTTATTTTGAGGAGGAACAGGCTGATATGATGGAGATTCATAATCTCTGGTGAATGAATAGGAACCATAGCCTCCGCAGAACGAGTTATTCTGCTGATTTTCCAACATCTGTTCCATCATTCCCATTATTCTTTCGCACTGTGCTGATCGATGCAGAGTAGCGTCGATCGATGCAAGCTCAAGAATGCAACGATCGACACACAGGACAGTGTCGATCGATGCAAAGCGATTACAGGCGTACCTGAAACGCAAGAACAGAAAAAGAAAAAAATTAGTAGCAAAAATTAAAAACGAAAATCCTAGTCTAAACCCTAAGTTCAAATCTATCGAGGATTCAAAAGAGTCCCCGGCAACGGCGCCAAAAACTTGATAGGCTCGAGTTTTAATCCTATTCTAACTGCAAGTGCACAGTGATGTAGTTGTAGTACTTAGGGTATCGAATCCACAGGGACTCTGGTCAACGATAGATGAAAACAGAAGTGATTAAACTAGGAGAAAGCAATATGGGAAAACAGTAAATCAGACAGCAGAAAGTAAATCAAGCGAGTTGTGAGCAAGGAAGCGAAGCGTTAGGTTTCAGGAGTTCTCAGGAAATCAGGAACGCAAGCAATCAATCAGTCTAGATCTAATCAATAACTGTTCTAGAACTCAAAACACGGATATAGAATTAACCAAATTCCTTTGCGATAATTCTCTAAGTCTAAGTGCAGCAAACCAAACTTTCGTTTGCGAGAACTAACAGATTAAACCAGCATTAACTCCAAGTTTGATATGTTCACAATTAAACTAAACCAAACTTCCGTTTGCGAATAGTTTAGTTGCTTATCTAGGTTCTTTCTAGTTAAATTAACCAACTTCCGCCGCATTAATCAACCTAATATCATAATTCTGATTAGCTACTTCAGATTAAGCATTAAGAACAACCTAAACAAAGAACTAGCAGATATGAATCCCTACAGATTGATTCAAACTATAATTCTCTGAAATCCCTAATGAGAATCCTTCAACCTAACAGGTAAACTACTCAGACATGTTCATCGAAACAGAAAACATCTTAAGTAGAAAACCAAATATCATAAAACAGAATAATCAACAGGGGTTCGAAATCCTCTCTCTTTCGAGAGCAAGATCAGCCCCTAAGGCTCTCTGAAATAAAATAAGACTTAATGAAAGCGTAGCCTAAACAATGGCTTAAAAACCCTTATATAATAGCTAAAACACTTTTTGGGCTTCAGTGTAAATATCTGGGCTTTTCTGCAAAATCAGCATTCTTCATTAAATCGGCGAGTCTGGCCCATTCACATATGCAACGATCGATGCAGGTGTGCAACGATCGACGCAGTCTTCAAAACTGGACAGTGAAATCTGTCTCTCAGACCAAATCTCCAAAATACACCAAACAGCTCCAAAATCTCCACTTCTGCTCCAAATGTGTCTAGACCTGAAAACATACTAAAAAGAACACAAAAGACACTAAAAACACATCTATATCATGGCATAAAATGGGTAAAAACCATGATATATCACATATGTAGATCGTTTGTGTATATATGCTACACATAAGTATATAAGTTACCTATGTTTTTTAAGCAAATTTTGTTTTACATTTCTTGTACCATTCCTATAACAATATCACCAATTCATAAATTGCAATGATACCATATTCTTCTTTTTATGAGTAAAAAGATATTAAACAGTCGTCAGTTTATCACACAACACACAAAGTAGTAAAAAAGTATTTACCATCATTGTATCAAGATTTTTTGATTAGTCGCTGAATAGTCGTTAAATTAGTCTTTAAACCATCGCCAAGTAGTCACCATATATTAAGACTAAGTTGTCACTATATTAGATAGTCAGTTAGTGGACGCCAAGTAGTGACACAATCATTACCTTAATCAAATTTGGATGTTCCGATTAGACGTTGCGTAGTTGTTAAATTAGTCATCAGACATACGCTAATTAGTGGAAAATGTCTACCATAATCATATTTGTATATTCCGGTTAGTTGTTGTATCGCCGGTAAATTAGTCAATAAACAATCGCCAAATAGTCACCATATATTATGATTAATTTGTGGCTATATTGGACAGTCACATAATAGTTGCCATGTAGTGGCCGAGTCACTACCATAATCGTATCTGGATGTTCCTATTAGTCGTTGGATAATCGTTGAACTAGTCACTACTCAGTCGTCATTTAGTCGCATATTTTTACGACTCCATTGTAACTATATTATACAATCACATATTAGTCGGTCATTGGTCACCTAGTTTAACGACTATTTGTTGACTACATTTCTCTGGCTGTATCTGGACTATGTATTTAGTCACACAATTTTCGCCAATATAGTTAAAAATTAGTCCATATATATTGCGACAACGCTACGTCTATACTACGACTACTTATGTTAGTCATAAAAATAATCGTACGCCGCCGACTATTTTTTTTACGACTATGCAATTTACTGACTAAGAATTTTCAAATAACGACTATTTTGCGACTAAAACTGCAGTCACATAAATGTTGTTTTTTGTAATGGGTATTGTATTCTCTACATAGTTTTGCCGGTTAGTCCCAACAGCTCTCTGAGAAACGTTAGAAATAGTTTGTCTCTTATGTCCTTTCTTACTTGCAGTTGTAGTCATCGTATCACAAAGAGTTTCGTGATTGAGAGATTCAAACAAGAGGTTGAGGGGTTGATATGGTTTCTGCGAAAGTTAGCGATCAAATTGAGATGGGTTGGCAGATAGGAGGATTTAGAGAAATTAGCGATATTATTAGAAGGAGATTTCATAAAAGGGGAAGAACAAAATAAAATCAGGGTTATCTTTCTGGTAAATGAAGATTTTTCAACACTTAGTCAAAAATTATTGAGATTAGGCGGGGTAATTGAAATGTTTTGGGTTATAAAATTGAGTTTAGTTTCCCGGATTAATTAGGCAAATGTTTTTACTTTTCCCAAAATAATATTGGAGTACCTTCCCAGTGATGTACTACAAAAAATCCTTCATGGCGTCATTGACGGTGAACAAGGTTTCCGCAATTTTGTAAGGGCGAAGGCAACATGCAAGGCATTGCAAAACATCGGAGAAAGTCCAGATTTCTACAAGTTGACCGATCTCTACTTCGAGAACATTAACTTAAATATTTGGTGTTCACATCCGGTTATATAAAATTTCGTCAACAGGTGTGTGGAATCTAGAAACCCTTCTGCTATTCTCCTCTGAGGTATGTGTTGTTTTATCTAAAGAGACCGGATGGTTCAAGTAGAGGCTATGATCAAGATATTGGCAAGAATTCCATGGGATACGGGGATATACGCGTACTCCATGGTCGTGCTGGTTTGTTATGGAGATAGAGAAGTTTTGAACCGTGAACATGTCATCAAGCGCGAAGTTTCCACTCCAATACGTGTTAAGATAACTAGGAGAGATAGATGTATGGCCAAAAAGACCGCGTGCTCTGTTCTCTGAGAAGAAATATAGTGTAGAAATCAAGAGTGTTTATAGATGTATGTGTGATCCAATAAAAACTTGGATGGCTTGGTGAGACTATAGTTTCAAAGGTTCTAACATGTGCGATAGATGCTTTTGTAAAATTGAGTCATTATTTTAATTCAGACTCATCATAGATAATATCGGATATTGGCCTATTTATATTTTTGAAGATCCTTGATTAATATGTATACATGATCCTTGATTACATTGCGACTACTTTTCTACTATTTCATGACTGAATTAACGACTATTTGAAGACTAATATGAACATCAAAATGTGCTTATGGTTAGTTTGTCCATGTTAATACTTCTTTACAATTAGTGCTGAAATTTGTAAACATGTGATATGATTATATTGATAGGACATATACCTAAATTATTTCTCAAGAATCAATGGAAGTAACTATATTTTTATTTTTCTAAAATCTGAACTGAAATAAATAATGACTCGACATTATATATTATTACCTAGCCAAATAGATTCATCATTTACATACTTATTACATCCGAAGATGCACGCGAACATATACATATTAATTAATAAATAACAATACCATAAATATTATTTAAATATATGGAAAACCCAAAGGTTGTGTCGTTTCTATGAATAAAGTTTTGTGGTTGCATAAAACGATATAGATCTCTCAAATATTCTACAATATTATTTATTAAATTATTCTTTCTTATTTCCATCTTTTCTTTACCAAAATCGTAATGGGTTATCTTTCCAGTGATGTCCTACAAACATTTCTTCTTGGTGTCCTTGACGATGATCAAATTTTACGCTATTTTGTTCGGCGAAGGCAACATGCAAGGCGTTGAGACGTTGGAGAAAGCTCAGATTTCTATAAGTCGATAGATCTATACTTCGGCAAAATTAACTTAAATATCTTGTGCCCACATCCGGTTATACAAAATTTCGTCAATAGATGTATGGAATCCCTAAACCCTTCTGCTCTTCTCCTCCGAGGTATGTGTCTTTTTTGTATATTGCGACTGTTGGGACAGATGGTCCTACAGCGACTGGATGTTACAAGGGGAGGCTATGAGAAAGAGATCAGCAGGTAGTCGATGGGAGACGGGAGTATACGCGTACTCCATGCTCTTGCGGATTTTTTTATTGAGAAGGAAAAGTTTTGAACCCTGGTTATTTCACCGAGTGCGAATTTTCCACTCGGATACGTGTTAAGATAACTAGGAGAGATAGGTGTGTATGGCCAGACAGACCATGTGCTCTATTCTTTGAGAAGCAAGCAAGTGTAGATATCATTGGTCTTTATAAATGTATGTATGATCCGATAATAACTTGGATGACTTGGTGGGACTATGGTTTCAAAGGTACAAACATGTGCAATAGATGCTTTTGGAAAATTAGGTCACTATTGTATTTCACAATTATGAGAGATAATTTTAGAATTTTGCTCGGTTATCTTGATGATGTGAAGAACTAACAAGTTTTGAGTGGGTGAAACCGAGTAGACATGTCTCTTTTTCAAATGTTCTAGAATAAAACTCACAAGAGGAGGAATCATGGAGTTTGCAAATGGAGAATGATTTGGAAAACACAACCAGCCATGTTCTAGAACCGGCCAATGATTCATACCTCGGGAAAAAGCACAATAATCTTAGTAAGGAATCTAGTTTCTTTGCCATTTATCCTAGCTATTTATTTCTGGTTACTCAAGAAGAAGAAAAGTGTTTTGGTTTAAGCAATGTAAAAAAGAGATTTATGTTTCTGGCTTGGTTTTTGACAAACTGATTTCAAAATTTGAAACACCCAAGCTTGAGATGTTTTTGAAACCAAAGATTTTTCTGCTTGATAAAATCTATGATTATAATTTTGGTTTAATTTTTTTTTAAAGTCAAACCATATTTAGATTGCAGTAGACTTGATCAGTCATAGAAGATAGAGTTTGGAGGGATTCTTTGGCAATGCCATCAGCCTTAAAATTAAGTTCTCTTGGAACAAAACAGAAGGAAATAGAGATAAGATGCAGTGTAATGAATCGAATGTCTTGGAGAAGACCATGAAGATTATTATGCTGCTCAGATGAGTTGAGGATCCTGACCAGTACTTGTGAATCAGATCGCATTTGGAGGCTCGGACGCCTCATGAGAGAGCATGCTGCAGAAGATGGAGCTGAAGGAACAAAGAGTTTTGTCGCACAGTAATCTTGCGAGAGTATGCCTGGAAGGGCTCCATAGTAATACAGTAATGCTATCCAAGTCCATTAGATAGTGACTGAGGAAGCCAAGCTTCATCCACGCAGAAGAACATATCAGAAGTAGGAGGGGCCAGAAAGAAGTGGTGGGGATGAGGAGCTTTAGGAAGCTCTAATTGAGCAGAGCACTAGAGTTTAGTTTCACCAATGGCTTTATCAATATTTTCAGATTCTGCAAACTGCTTGTCTTCAAAAATAAAAACTTGTATCTACCAACCTAAATGAACCAACATATCCAAGGATAGAGGGGGGGGGGGGAGAGATACCGGTTGGTGGGAGATTTATCCAGAAAGGTGCAAATTGCAGGAAATCACATGCTTTGATTTCTCATGGCAGGGATAAACCTTAGATAGGGGAAAGTTTCCAGACATTTTGAGCGAAATCGCATTCAAAAAAATTTTCTCCAAAGTTTACATCCAACATATATATCCATACCTCGACGGTGAAGTTGGTCTCCGACAGGTAATGCTGCGACTGAAATTTTCCAGAGTAAGGTGACGATTTTTGGGGAGGCTTAAGTCTTACAGATATGTCTCCGCCAGTTCATGGAAGGTAAGGGGTTTGGATTTTGGGAAGTGGCTTGGAGACCATAGCCTGATCTAGTGGTATATTCACCTGACTTCACTGGAAGCCATGACAGAGAGTCTCGTCGACCAGATATTGGCGGAAGTAACTGGAGAATATGTTTTTCATAAATTTGGATCCAACGACGAATTGCTTAAACATCCCATCGTCCAGAGATTGGGCACACTAAATAAAAGACCTTTAGAGATGCCATGGCAGGGAGGATATGACAGATAGAAGTCATTGGGGCTGTTGTTGATAACCAGGGATCAGTCCAGATAGAGATGGACGATCCGTCACCTATTAACCAGCCTAACCCATTGCGTAGTACCTTTCTTTCATGTAAAATACCTAACCAACCATAAGATGCATTCGAAGGAGAGTTAACCTCAAGGAAGCTAGAGTCACTGCAGTATTTACCCAATAGAACTCTAGCCATCAGAGAGTCAGGTTTATTCAGTAGTCACCAACCGAGCTTTTCAAGTAAAGAGTCATTAAAAAGTTCCACTTCTCTGAAGCCCCGACATTCTTTGCCAAATTCACCTTGGACCATGCGACCCCGGAAATCTTCTTAACCTCTGGAGACGAATCCCACAAGAATCTTGTTAAAACAGATTGAGGCTATTACAAAGGGAAATTGGGAGCTTGAAGAATGAAAGCGTGAAGGATGGCATAGCCGAAAGGACATATTTTAACATGATTATCTTGCCAGCCGAGTAGAGGAATTTGTTGGATCAGTTATCGGATTTGTCTCACATTGTCAATTGTTGAAGCAAAAATGTCTATCAAAACTCTCGGGAGACCCAAATATTTACCCAATCCACCTGCTCTTGTGATCTTCAAGATATTAGAAGCCATTTGTCGTTCTCTCATGGGGGTTTTGGAGGAGAAGGTTATGGCGGATTTGGATAAGTTAACACACTTTCGTGAAACGGCTTCATAACCTTCTAAAATGTTTTTTGGGGGCAAGCAGCTTTGTTTATCTGCAAAGAAAAAGAACATAGTATCGTCAGCAAAGAGGAGCTTATTAACCTTAGAACTTCTTCTCGATACCCTAATGCCTCTTAGGGATCCAGTAAGTTGGGCTTGATGAAAGAGTTTGGGTAAGACCTCTATACAAAGTATGAATAAGTATGGTGAGATGGGGTCGCCTTGTCGAAGGCCTCTCGAAGGTAGAACCTTTCCTTGGGCAGCTCCATTGATATGTAATGAGTACGATACCAAGGTGACACAGTCCATCACCCAAGAAATCCAAGTACTATGAAACCCAAGTCGACAAAGGACAGCCTTAAGGAAGGACCATTCAATACGGTCATAGGCTTTACTCATGTCGATTTTAACAGTTATAAATCCTTTCGTATGAGCATGTGATTTTTTAAGGAAGTGGAGGGTTTCATGGGTTATGAGGATATTCTCCGCTATTGCTCTATGCGGGACGAATGATAATTGGTTCTCAGTGATAAGGTTTGGTAGCAAGGTTTGTAGCCTTTTGGTAAGGATTTTAGCCATTATATTGTAGGAAAACATGCAAAGGGCAATAGATCTAAAATCTAAGACTTTTTGATCATTATAGGTTTTGAGAATTAGGGGAATATGGTTCTCATTGGATCTTGGAGGGAAGGTCTTAGAGATGAAGAACTTTTGGATCTCTTCAACTACATCAGGGCCGACAATGTTCCAAAATTATTGGTAGAAACCTGCAGTAAAGCCATATTAACTGTAACACCCGTATCCCGGGACATCCCTCCCTAGGAGGATTGGGGGAATGAGGCATGGAACAAGAACGTTGACAATCAGTCTAAGAGACCAAGGAGAAGTGTTCTAAGATCTGGAGTTAGCTAAACTCATTGATAAAGGAGCTTAGATGAGCTGAACCAAAAGTGTTCAGCTGAAGCGAGCTGAACAGTGGAGCTGGGCAGCTGGGTAAGCTAACAGTCAGCTCAACTCAGATGGTCCTAGTGTTCACCTCTTGGGTCAGCTGGTCAGCTAATTACACTAGCTGACTGGTGGGCGGTTACCAACCAAGGGGCACAAGTGGTTGGCAACCTTTCGCGGAAGTGATCGGGTGAATCATTCCTACCATGTACTGATCGCCATGTTTGACGACATTAAGGGTGACCGGTGAAGTGATCATGAAAGGACATGGTCAGTGTCAACGTTTGGATCACGAGCTTATCGTACCTAAGGATTTGGATCAGTCTTAGAGTCAAAGATGCAGGAAGCAAACGCGGGTAAGGCAAGAGGACGTACGATAAAGAGAAACGAGCAAAGGATCAAGAACGAATGGTGGTCAAAGGAAGGCACTAGAAGACCTCTCTTGTGATTGGTCATGTGGGGATGGTTGGTTGAATGACTAGGTACAAGGGAGCTATATTTTATGAGTTCGACGAACGAATGAGCTAAGCTTGACATCGAGCTAGCTTCTTACCGGCTTCACCTAAAAGGCTAAGGTACGAGTTCAAGTACTCTTCTATAGTTCTAAAGAACGATTAGAACTGGATAGGTGAACGGAATAATCTGATCAAGACTTAGGTTGTTAGAACGGATAGATAGGAACGGAACCTTGTAATAGTTTTAAGGAAACCAAATAAGGTCATAGGAGGTTCACGGATGGATCGTGTTGGAATTGTGTCCAGTAATCTCGGTACTGTCTCTAGAAAGTAAGAGTATGTCAATGATCAGACATAAGTCATATAATACTGGGGGTCATGATGGCTTGCTAGAGTCCGCTCATGATCTATAAGTCTTGGACTTATTGCCTTTATTATATGATCCCATATGGGTCACACGCCTAAGCTAACAGGAAAGTTATAGGAACGGCTTAGCAGAAGTACGGTAAAAGTGCTAGGCATTTACTGTACTTAGAGAGAATAATGGTTTTGGCCACGGTGTGTCGATCGATACACAAGGTGTGTCGATCGACACAGTGCAGAGGAAACCGGACGAGTTTTATAAATAAAACTCGAGTCTGTTTTTCTGATACAAGAAATAACCCTAAACGAGCCGCCTCTCTCTCTCTGTCTGTCGCCTCCCTCCTCGTGGTCTAGCAGCCAGCTTCCTTTGCGTGCGTGTGTGAACCTTTGGAGGATCCATCCCTTGGTGGCTCTCTGATCTCTGACATACCATCCCTTTCCGCTGCAATAAACAGGTATAAGGTGAGATCATCAATTGTTTCTATTCTGAGAAGAACCTAGATCGCATGTTTAGGTTGATATGAATCTAAGAATTGAATCAGGATCAACTAAACGTTCCTTCAGTGGTATCAGAGCCTATGGTTCTGGTTTTTCTTGTTTAGATTCAATGTTTAGGATTGTTTTCTTGTTTAAAAGTGTTTTGAATCAACTATTGATAAGAGAAAACACTTAAGCAACAAGGAATTGAACCTTAAACACACTTGAAATCGCAAATCCAAGCTATATTGATTTGGAATTTGCGATTTTCATAAAGAAGTATCGACTGTGATCGCATTGCATCGATCGATGCAATGGATGGATCGGTCGATACAACCGAATGAGAATCGGCTGCGATTGCACGTATCGATCGATACGATCGCATGGATCGGTCGATACAATTCGAAGATCGCATGGATCGATCGATACGATCGCATGGATCGGTCGATACAGTCTATCGGCTAACCCTGTTAACGCGTGAAAGCATCGATCGATACAGGATCGATGCAGGTTCGATATTGGTGCATCGACCGATGCGGTTGGTGCACATCGATCGACACGGTTAGGGTTTTGGCTCGGTTCAGTGCATGCGTGAGAGCATCGATCGATACAGGATCGATGCACGATCGATGCAGGATCGATACTGAGAGCATCGACCGATGTGGTTGATGGATCGATCGACACGGTTGGTTCATCGATCGACATGGTTGGTTTAAGGCTCGGTTTAATTTTGATTAAAATTAATTCGTCCTGGTTTAATAAACAGATTTAATAATTTTATTAAGTCTGGTTAAACCGGGACAAGAAATCCAATGTTGAAAGAATTATTGGATTTAGTGCCTAAACCAGGATTTTCTAATTTGATTTGGTTGGACCAAATAAATTGAGAAAATCCGGTTTAGTAAATAACCGGTTGACAATTGTGGTCATCGTAGTAATTAAAATTTGGTTAGACCAATTTTAATGAACCAGACCGGTTATGTCATTTAATTGGACAATTGGGTCATGTCTTGGACATGGACCAATTCTTGGGCCTCGGGCCAAGAAGTTAAAACAATTGGGCCAATTATTTGAGTCTTTCTTCAGATTAATTTGAAATTTATTTTATAAAGAATATAAATCGATTTTAAATTAAAGTTTCCGATATTTTGAAATTAGAAAGTTTCTCAATTTATAGAAGTTTCTAGATTTGCATGATTCGGATTTTAAGAAATTTCTAAAGTTAGAAAGTTTCTATTTTTAGAAAGTTTCCAATTTTAGAAAGTTTCCAAAAATAGTAGGTTTCCAAAAATGGAAAGTTTCCCGAAATAGTAATCTTCTATTTTGGGAATGAATTTTTAAATAAACCTACGAACCTCAAACAATATCAAGCGTTGGATGTCTTGTCCATTCTATGTCAGCTGTCGAAGCCCATTCAATTGTATTCATGGCCTTACAGTGTGAGGGTGTCTGCTTTTGCGTGGATAAGATGGTTTGTGATTCATAAATGTCATTGGGAGTCCCAGACATTAATGATTACATGACTGTATAGTCTGGTTTTCTTGACTAGGCCATCGGGAGTCCCGGGCCTTGAGACATCAGAGTGGATTGGGCCTCGGGCCCAGATTCACAACCAAGAGTTATATCACGGATATAATTAGCCGATATAGGGCTTACCGATATAAGCTAAGGTTGGGTGACGGCCAGTGGCCCACTTTGATCTTAGTTATATGTGGATCTTGGAATCATTATATTCTATTGAGGGTAACTTATGTTATTGAATATAATGCGTGATTAATCATATTAAATTTAATACGAGATTAATCATATTGAACATATTAACTAAAATCCTTTTATCTTAATTTTCAGTTATGACTAGCACAAACAATCAAAACACTTTCTCGATCCGGTCTGTCCTTGAGATGGAAAAACTGAACGGATCAAATTTCTTGACTTGGTCGCGGAACCTGAGGCTAGTCCTCAGACAGGAGAGAAAGGACTATGTCCTTGAGAGAGCTCTCCCCGTGAGGATCGGGTCCAATGCTTCTCATGCAGTATATGATGCTTGGAATAAGCATTATAATGATGCGGTAGATGTGCGTGGTCTGATATTGGCTACCATGGACTCAGACTTGCGGAAGCAATATGAGAACATGGAGTCGCCAATAGAGATGATCAGCAGCCTGAAATTGAAATTTCAGGAGCAGGTAAGAGTGGAGAGATACCAGTTGGTTAAGTCTCTCACTAGCTGCAAGCTACCAAATGATCATCCAGTGAGTCCTCATGTCAGTAAAATGATGGGTTACATTGATAACCTGAGGAAACTGGATTATCCAGTTAGCCAAGAATTGGCAACTGAGATCATTCTGCAGTCACTGCCGTCAAGCTATGATAAGTTCAGAAGGAACTATATCAAGAAAGGCTTAACGAAGACGCTGACTGAACTGCATGATATGCTCAAGACAGTTGAGCCAAACGTGAAGAGTACCCTGTACAATCTCATGAATGAGAAGGGTAGGTTTACTAAACCTAATGCTGACAAGGGTGAAGACAAAGTTGTCCAGATTTTGAATCATGGCAAGCGTGTGTCTTCTGAGCCCGAGTCAGATACCTCTTACGTTGGTAAGTGCTGCTACTGTAAGGAGACAGGGCATTGGAAGAGAGATTGCATTAAATTCATGGAAGATGATGAGGAGTTAAAGTCGATGTATGCGAATACTTCCTCAGGTATTCATGTTATTACTTCAAGTTCTACCTTAAAGGTATTGGATACTGGTTGTGGCACTGATATTTGTGATAATATGCAGAGCCTAAGCAACAGTAGAACGTTGAAGGAAGGGCAAGTGAAACTACATGTCTGGAAGGAGCTTGGGATGCTGCCTCAGCCGTAGGGTTTTTCACTTATAGATCCCTTTGAGGCTTGGTTTTGTATTAAGTAATTGCTACAATGTACCTGCTTTAAGCAGAGTTGTCTTTCATTTTCTTGTAAGAATTTGAATGTTTTTCATTTTGATAAAAGACAAGTTTTGTTCTTTTGATCTTAATGAAATATTAATTGTAGCACCCTATTCATGGAATGGGTTTTATATCTTAAACCAAAGTGTGCCTAAATGTAACATAAATACCGAATTGGTTTAAATCTGATGAATTAAACCTGATTTTCTTGGCATAAATGTCTTGGTCACAGAGAGTAAGTCGGATTCAGAAATCCCATAGTTATGAACTGTTGGGCTCATTTGAATGAATGTCTTATGAGACTTGAATTCTGCTTACTAGACCAAAAGACAAAGGGCCCATCTTAGCCGAGCTAGAGAAAGGCCCAAAGGCTTATTGGAGATTGAACATACTCATGTATGTGGTCCGATGAGCAGTAATGCCAGAGAAAATTTTCTGTACTTCATTGTCTCGACTGATTAATTCAGTAAGTAAGAATGTGTTCATTTGATGAGACACAAGAAGGAATTCTTTGACATGGTCGAAAGAGTTCTAGAATGAGGTATAGAATGTGAGTGACATAAGTATTGAGACTTTGGATTAGATCCAAGTGAGAATACTTAAGTCATCGATGGTGTGATCATCTGATTGAATGTGAAGTCGTTTCACAGCTCATTTCTCCTGAAAACCTGAAGGTTTTTCTGTGAGAAAGAATCAGATCTTATAAGAAATGATTAAAGATGAGTCACACGAATCTTCCATGATATTATTTAAGAATAACGCTCTAAAATATCTAAGTTTACGCTGAAATAGTTCCACAAATATCAGTTGAAAGACACCACGTAAATGTGGATTGGAATCGATCCAAATTCGTCTTTACTGAGTATTTGTAGTTTTGCTACTTCGCTGGTTGTCCTAGAGAAACTAAGGCTTGTTATTTTTACGTCCAATCTGTTTTCTAAGAAGGGAAGTTATTTTCAAGAAGAACAGTGGGAGTAAAAGTATAACTCGAAGTTTTCTTAGGGAAACCAAGGCTCGGTACTTTTACGACCATTCTGTTTTCTAAGAAGGGAAATTACTTTCCAAGAAGAACAGTGGGAGTAAAAAGTAATTTTACGACCATTCTGTTTTCTAAGAAGGGAAGTTACTTTCCAAGAAGAACAGTGGGAGTAAAAGTACAACTCGAAGAAATTCGAGTAATACAGGAGGCTGCTTAACCTATTGAGGGAGAGCAGCGGAAGGATTTACAGATTTCTGTAAAATCTACACCTGTGGAGCCTGAAGTTCGCAGATATGAAAGAATCAGTCACTAATCCGAGAGTGAATTCTCGTCATTAGTTCAGCCTGATGATCATTGAATGTTCGCATGATCTGATGATCATTGAAAGCGACGAATCTGCGAAATCCTAGGAAGCGAAAGTGAGCCCAGACTCCGAAGAATTACATTTTGTGTGTAAGTTGGCTTCATCGATCCATTCATGGATGGAAGCTAACATATCGGAGTTGGAATCTTCGTTCTGTTGAAGTAGTCAAGGTTTTGACTTGAACAGGAACGAAGCGGAACTGTGTGTTTACTAATAGATTAGTGGGAGCGATATTGCATTTCTCAAAGTGTATGTCGATGACATACTGATTCTCGGATATAACGTCCCAACGCTGTAGTCGGTAAAGGACTAGCTTGGGAGTTAGTTTAATGATTGACATGGGTAAAGCCACGTAGTTCTTGGATTTTGGATCTAAAGATAGAGATCCAAAAGAGCTGGTAGGACAAAGTCAGGATTCTTAAATTGACAAAGTCCTACACGTTTTTGAGCAATCCAAGAAGGGTTTTATGCCAATGTCACATGGCATTAAGTTAAGCAAGATACAGTATCCTACGATAACTGCTGAGCTTAAATGCATGGATGAGATTCCATATGCGTCGGCAATTGGATCTATCATGTATGCCATGAAACATACTTGTTTGATGTTGCTTTAATGTTAAGCAAGACAAGTAAAGACCAGTCAAATCCAGCAAAGAATCACTGGATTGCCGTAAAGAATATCCTAAAGTATTTGAGGAATACTAAGGATAAATTCTAGAGTTACGGAGAAAGTGAGGTGCTACGAGTCGGTAGAGTCTGAAAGGCAAGTTTCCAATAGACAAAGATGATTTCCGATCACAGTCCGGTTATATCTTGTGTCTATCTGGCGGTGCAAGGCACTGTTGCTGACTCAATGACTTAAGCTGAACATTTCGCAACTTGGGAAGTGGCGAAAGAGGTTGTTTGGAAAGAAGAGTTCGTCACTGAACTTGATGTGATTCCCAGCATAGATGAGACTAGCTGCACATCAGAGGTCCAAACACCTTGAGGATAGGTATAACCTATTCCGTAAGATAAATGACAGAGATGTTAAGTAGATCAGCAAGTTTCAACAAATGAGAACGTTGCTAATCTATTAACGAAGCCACTCCTTAGGCCTAAGCACGAGTCGCGGACTGTTGCTGTAGGATAAGTGAAATTAAGATGTAGTCTTAATTTCAGTGGGAGTTATTAAAGGGCTTTATTTAGTCATTGGATATGTTCTTGAAATAACATTTAAGATGTTTAATGAAATTATTATTTCAAGATTATTTTAACTGTGATGAAATAATCGTTCCAAAGTGATATAAACCATTTTATAGGTCATCGAAGTAAGTGACTTGATCTTGAGTCATCAAAGTCATTTAGCTTGATCATGAGACCCTATATTTGATAAATGGATTATATCATCCTGTCCCTAGTCGAAGGTTGTTGAAATTGGAACACCAACAACCGTGTGAGACTGGATTGGTACGTGACTTATGACAAAGTCTCAGTGTGTCATAGATGCGCGGCATCAAAGTCAGTACATAGGTGTATGTTGGGGAACATACGACCGGACAAGACCCGATTATGAGAACTCTTCAGGATATTTATATCTGTGTCATAAGAGATTCTCACTACGACTATAGAGTATAGTCCTTAGACCTGAGTTCGCATGCATGTGACTGCACATGGACTAATGCACTTTGATCATTGTCTAACGCTATCGTTCTGCGATAGTTATAAGGACCTTGTTTGGGTACATTATGAAATGAGTAGTTTACATTGATGGAACAAGACGGAATTTGTCCCTCCAATATAAATGGAGTGAATATCTCTAGGCCAATCGGAGATTTGAATACTGGAAAATGCATGGCCATGCTCAAACGGACTTTCCCGAGTCGTTTGGATTGTCAGTATCAAATCAGAGTCCGATGAACAAGATTAGGCTTTATAAGGATGACACCAATCTTGCCTTATGACTAATCGAGATATTGTGACAAAAGGATTATGAATACAGAGATTCCAGTACAAGTGGGAGATTGTTGGAATTGTGTCCAGTAATCTCGGTACTGTCTCTAGAAAGTAAGAGTATGTCAATGATCAGACATAAGTCATATAATACTGGGGGTCATGATGGCTTGCTAGAGTCCGCTCATGATCTATAAGTCTTGGACTTATTGCCTTTATTATATGATCCCATATGGGTCACACGCCTAAGCTAACAGGAAAGTTATAGGAACGGCTTAGCAGAAGTACGGTAAAAGTGCTAGGCATTTACTGTACTTAGAGAGAATAATGGTTTTGGCCACGGTGTGTCGATCGATACACAAGGTGTGTCGATCGACACAGTGCAGAGGAAACCGGACGAGTTTTATAAATAAAACTCGAGTCTGTTTTTCTGATACAAGAAATAACCCTAAACGAGCCGCCTCTCTCTCTCTGTCTGTCGCCTCCCTCCTCGTGGTCTAGCAGCCAGCTTCCTTTGCGTGCGTGTGTGAACCTTTGGAGGATCCATCCCTTGGTGGCTCTCTGATCTCTGACATACCATCCCTTTCCGCTGCAATAAACAGGTATAAGGTGAGATCATCAATTGTTTCTATTCTGAGAAGAACCTAGATCGCATGTTTAGGTTGATATGAATCTAAGAATTGAATCAGGATCAACTAAACGTTCCTTCAGATCGTTCTTTAGAAGAACGATATAAAGGTTAAGTAAGGTTTTCCGCTGCGTAATATTAAGTATGAAGAATCTAACACTAGAAGTCAATAGGAAGATCCGAGGAATACTTGTTCCTTAAGGAAAATTTTAAATAAAATGGAATTTAGGAAGGTTCAGGCCTGGGCACGACCTGACCACTGGAGCGCTTCGACCGCGGCCTAGGAAGGCCGGGTTGGGGTATTTCAAGTTGGTATCAGAGCGGAGTTGTTTCTAGGACCAATTGGTTAAGTATCTCGGCATAAGTCCCAATATCCGCATGATCGACCAACAGATCGATGATGGTTGAGTGATAGCTTCAGCGGGACGATGCGCGGGTCGGTCCGTGGGAAGACCATAAGAGTCGTGTGGGCGATACGCATGCGATCTGCCGATAAGTCAGAGGGACGGAATCAGGGACGACGGACCGTGACCACTGATAGGGTGTACCCACCGGAATGATCATGTGAATCAGTCTGGATGCGAACAAACTGGACGTGTGAGTATCACTCATCAGTTCTTTGAGTCAACTATCTGTAGGGGCTTAGATCGGGATATGGAACCTTAGATTGGTTGTTAAGTTCTGGTTACTATCTTAGTTAACCGCCACCAAATTCGGGGACGAAATCCCAATTGGTTGGGGAGACTTGTAACAACCGTATCCCGGGAACCGACCCTAGAAGGATCGGGGGATTGACAGATGGGACCAGAATATGGAACAATCAATCTAAGGGATCAAGAAGAAGTGTTCTAAGTTCCGGAATTGGCTGAACTCAGTGAGTAAGGAGTTCGACCAAGCTGGACAGGAAGTGTTCAGCTGAAATGAGCAGAACGGCCGAGCTGGATCAGCGGGATCAGCTGACGGTTAGCTCAACCCAGCTGAACAGTCTGAAATGACACAAGGTGTCATAAGGGCAAAAATGGCAAAAGGCCATAGTGAAAGGTCTGAAGAGACACAAGGTGTCAGAAGGGCCAAAATGGCAAAAGGCCTTGACAAACGCTCAAGTTGACACAAGGTCATGTAGGAGCAAATGGCAAAAGGCCATTAAAACGCTCAAGTTGACACAAGGTCATGTAGGAGCAAATGGCAAAAGGCCATGATGAACGCCCAAGTTGACAAAAGGTCATATAGGGGCGAATGGCAAAAGGCCATGATGAACGCCCAAGTTGACAAAAGGTCATGTAGGGGCGAATGGCAAAAGGCCATAGTGAACGCTCGAAGTGACAAAAGGTCATAAGGGCTAAAGTGGCAGAAGGCCATAGTAAAATTGCTTGAAGTGGCACAGGGTGTCATAAGGGCCAAAATGGCAAAGGTGCCATAGTGAAATGCTAAAATGACGTAGGTGTCATAAGGAATGCCAAAATGACATAGGTGTCATAATGAAATGCCAAAATGACATAGGTGTCATAATAAAATGCCAGGAAGTTAAGTACTTACCAATTCAGGAATGAATGTGTAAGGACTGTAACCATTGGTAGTGTGGAAACACACTCATTATTCGACTTTGTGGCTACACTTGGTTTGTGAGTCCGGAGATGATGGATAAAAGGGTCGAGATCGACGAGGTCAAGGGAGAGCTAAGGCTTACCAAGATTGAAATGAGTGTATGAGGATTAGACATGGATTCCTCAAAGGCTAAATAGTCTAACAAGGCAGCCGGAAACAGCCAAGGTTGCAGGTATATTATCTAAGTATTGTTTAGAATCAAAAATTAACCTCCGCTGAATTCGGGGACGAAATCCCAATTGGTTGGGGAGACTTGTAACACCCGTATCCCGGGACATCCCACCCTAGGAGGATTAGGGGAATGAGGCATGGAACCAGAACGTGGACAATCAGTCTAAGAGACCAAGGAGAAGTGTTCTAAGATCTGGAGTTAGCTAAACTCATTGAGAAAGGAGATTAGATGAGCTGAACCAAAAGTGCTCAGCTGAAGCGAGCTGAACAGTGGAGCTGGGTAAGCTAACAGTCAGCTCAACTCAGCTGGTCCTAGTGTTCACCTCTTGGGTCAGCTGGTAAACTAGCGGACTGGTGGGCGGTTACCAACCAAGGGGCACAAGTGGTTGGCAACCTTTCACTAACCATTTGCACCCCTTTGCTTAATGGGTGGTTATGGAATTTGTTTCCTATAAATAAAGGAGACCAGGGATGAATTGGGGGATCTTTACCTCTCTTTTTACACCACACACACAGAGAAATGATCAAGCAATCTTCATGGGAGAACCATGAAGATTCAAGGGAAGAAAGAGGAAAAAGACCGGCGATCATGAAGAGAGATTGCGGACGGTTTAAAGGGGAAATAGGGGCGGTTTCTCCAGGGATCCTTCCACCTTCTACACACCCCAATTCACGCTTGAAAACACAGTAAAATCTCAGCCACAATTCAGAAGAAATCGCAAGGCAAAAGGGGCAAGTTCAAGAAGGGTTTCATGGCCAGTTTTACAAGGAATTGGCTGGCCATGGAAAGAGAGTTTTGGGGTGGTATCTGGAAGGAAAACCTTGATCTCTACACTCCAATAACATCAGTAAAATACCAAGAATCTTTAAGAGGACTCCGTGAAGAATCAAGGAGGAAAGAGAGGAGAGTTGGCCGGAAAACTACAAGAGACTGGACGGCTGTTTGAGAGAGAACTGGGCGGTTTTCCTCAAGGGAAAACCATGTTCTCACGCTGGAGCGCTTCGACCGCGGCCTAGAAAACCCAGGGATTTGAAGAGTGGAAGCCCTAATGTTTGGGAGAAGAAATCAAGGAAGTATGGCCGGATCTTTAAGGAAGATGGCGGCGGTTCAAAGGAGGATTTGGGCGGTTCAGATTATGCATTAAAAGGAAGGGAAATTCAGGGAATTTCTCTAAGTCATAAGTGGATTATCAAGGAGGAACCATGACAGGCCAATGGCAGAGATCATGGTCGGATGCAAACCGCATCCATTCGTGGGGAGCTCACAGACGACCACGGGTCACTTACGGTCGACCGCAGGTTTCTTACGGACGACCGCGGGTTGTTCACTGATGGCCGCGAGACGATCACGGACGATCGTATCCGTTCACGGATGGTCGTGTCCGTTCACGGACGGTCGCGGGTTGGACATGGACGAACGTGGGTTATTCACGGGCGGTCTTATCTGTTTACGGACGACCGTAACCGTTCACGGACGGTCTTGTCCATTCACGGACGACTGTGGGACATTCACGGACAGCTGTATCTATTTACGGACGACCGTAACCGTGTGACTGTTCGTGGTCATGGCAATTGACGATTTCGGCAGACGGGATGGATTCATGTCCAATAAACCGTTTGGGTTGATCAGAAGGATCAAACACGGTTACGTTTGGGCTCGCGGGATGACATGGGTTGGACCGCGGATCGGATCAGGAGGATCGCGTGGTCGAAACGCGTGTGGACCGGTCGAACAGTCAGAGGAACTGGGTCGACGACCGACGGTACGATCCACGGGTCAGACCATCCACGGAAGTGATCGGGTGAATCATTCCTACCATGTACTGATCGCCATGTTTGACGACATTAAGGGCAACCGGTGAAGTGATCATGACAGGACATGGTTAGTGTCAATGTTTGGATCACGAGCTGATCGTACCTAAGGATTTGGATCGGTCTTAGAGTCAAAGATGCAGGAAGCAAACGCGGGTAAGGCAAGAGGACGTATGATAAAGAGAAACGAGCAAAAGATCAAGAACAAATGGTGCTCAAAGGAAGGCACTAGAAGACCTCTCTTGTGCTTGGTCATGTGGGCATGGTTGGTTGAATGACTAGGTACACAGGAGGTATGTTTTATGAATTCGACGAACGAATGAGCTAAGCTTGACGTCGAGCTAGCTTCTTACCAGCTTCACCTAAAAGGCTAAAGTACGAGTTCAAGTACTCTTCTATTGTTCTAAAGAACGATTAGAACTGGATAGGTGAACGGAATAATCTGAGCAAGAATTAGGTTATTAGAACGGATAGATAGGAACGGAACCTCGTAGAGTTTTAAGGAAACCAAATAAAGTCGTAGGAGGTTCACGGATGGATCGTTCTTTTGAAGAACGATATAAAGGTTAAGTAAGGTTTTCTGCTGCGTAATATTAAGTATGAAGGATCTAAGACTTGAAGTCAATAGGAAAATTCGAGGAATACTTGTTCCTTCAGGAAAATTTTAAATAAAACGAAATTTAGGAAGGTTTAGGCCTGGGCACGGCTTTACCACTGGAGCGCTTCGACCGTGGCCTATGAAGGTCGGGTCGGGTGTTTCATTAACCAGGGGTTATAGAGTTATGGATGGAGAAGGCAGCAGCTTTAATTTCATGAGCATCCGGAATAGCCGTGAGAGAAGAATTCGTTTCAGGTGTGACCACGGGTTGAATGGCGTCAAGAACTATCTAGAAGTCGTTATTAAGATTAGAAGTGAAAATATCTTGAAAGTAGTTGGATATAATATCCACAAACTGGGACTCCTCATGCTTTGCTACACATTTAGCATCCTCCAAGACCGTAAATCTGTTTTGGAGTCATCGGGTTCTTGTAGCCGCATGGAAAAAGGGGGTGTTACGATCGCCACTATGGAGCCAATTTATACGGCTTCTAAGCTTCCAAAAGAGCTCTTCAGCCTTGAAAAGCGAATCCATTTCTGAAGACAGGTTGGAGATGAGGGAGAGGTCGGGTGGATCGGCTGAAAGAGCTAGCTCCAGCTAGGTTTGCAACCACAAGATCTCCTTGGAACTGTTAACAGAGTGGGTTTTGGACGAGTTAATAATCTCTGATATGCAGCTGTTTAACTTGGTGAGGAGAGAGTTAGCGCCATTACCTGTGGTCTGAGCCTTCATAATGCAAGCACTCGGATCTGAATGAGGGAATAGTTCAATCCATTGTACATTGGAGACTGATCTGTCGAGTCGTTTCCTCACAAATGTGTATGCCTCATACCTCTCCAGGATAGAGAATCACCTGAATGCTTAACATTCCACAATCCTTTCTGCGATAGGAACCTTATGAAGTTGATAAATGAGGCTTCGAATCTCAACATGCCAATGATGGACAGGTTTGCCCAGACTTCCTGTCGCATTTGTGAGTTAGGTTCACCATAGATAAATGTGATGAATGAGGT
This sequence comes from Orychophragmus violaceus, assembly GCA_030180135.1. NCBI lineage: Eukaryota > Viridiplantae > Streptophyta > Magnoliopsida > Brassicales > Brassicaceae > Orychophragmus > Orychophragmus violaceus. The sequence continues at coordinate 25,391,462 of CM058233.1, read as the reverse complement.
TCTTCCTTTAAAAAGATTTTTGGTGTCAATGAAGTTAGTTGAAGACTGCAAGATTTCCAAATCAGTATCGTTCTTCCAACCTAATGCAACCCTCTGCTAAGTCCCAAGGGTGGTACCGTAAACACATATGGGTAGTCATAATCCTTAAATTTTGCAATAACATAATCATCTTGTCTTTTGTTTTAGAGAGAGAAAATATCAGGGAAAATTACACGACGGATCTCCTTGAGTCTCGGAACAGTCAATTTACTACCCATACCTTGATAGTTCCAACTCAGCGCAGCTAAGAAAGAGGCTGTGGTTGAGCCCGAAAAACAGTAACTGGGTGGGGAGGGTGATTCGAAGAAGAGGGGATAGTAGGATTATGTCGCTGCTCACTACAGAGATTCTTACGTGAAGTTGGTTTAATGGGAGTCCCCAATCTCTTCTTTGTACTTGCTCCTTGTAATGAGCTTCTAACTACCTTGTTTTTGATTGTTCCTTATTTTACTACTCTTTTCTTTGGTGTGGGTTTAGGTTGTGGATTAGCCAGCGGGACCGAGATAGTAACATTATTTAGGGCAGGTTCTAGGCGGAGTGAGGTATCAACTCGCTGTTCAGGAGGTTGGGTCAGTGTTTGAGATTAAGGTAGAAACGCAATAAGGACAACTCTTTTTCCACTACTAAGAATTAACTCCTCCTGATTGATGACATTATCATAGTGTACTTCAATGTCTTGGAGTCTGCTCGACCCCGAGATTCTATCATCTCTGGATCTAGATGAATATGTAGGTAAACGAGAGAGGGGAACGATATTAGGGCGGGGAGAGGTAGGGGATGATTTCTCTAGATTAATCTTGCGGTTGTTACCAGACTGGTTAGGGAAATGTCGCGGATTGAGTGGTGAAGATGCTAATGAATGAGAAATTTGGGGTAACTGGAAGTTATTATTGGTCAGTGTCTGATCATTCTGTGGTAAAGCTCTTTGAACCGCATGTCTCGAAGTTGGATCAATCGCGGGGTGAGAATGCTTTTTGGGGGGAGACTAAGAGTAACGTCTATGAGAGACACCAGTATCTGAGAAAGTTCTTTCTCTTGGATAATATTTGGAGAGAGAGATGCTATGATAATGAGATCGACTGACGTGTAAATCTATGGATAAATCTTGGAATTCATGAGGTCGAATATCGTTTTCTGTAGGTCTCGTTGCAGAGGGAGATCTAGATGAAGATCTCTGCTCACTACAAGCGGATGGAAGGGAGGGACGTCTGGTGAGGGTATTATTTTGATTTTCAGCTTCCAGTTTATTATGAGTTCGATGATGATGGATGGAAGGGGCTGCTGGACTGATGCAGGTAGAGGGAGGAGCTCTGGGGCAGTCCTATTTTTTCATGGGACACTGAAAGGCAGATGAAGCAATGTTTTCACAAACGTTTGTATTTAAAGGTTACAGTTGTTACTTCATCAAATGGGAGCCAAATTTCCATATCCTTTTCCAACGCCCATTAACAGTCACTCTGACTCTAGCGTGGTCAGTATCCTCTCCCACATAGGTACCAAGCTCTTCACCAATTGCTTTCAGAGTTTCCAGAGCCCAATAATGGAGGGGGATGCCGTGAACTGTTAACCAGAAGGTAATGGATGATGGGAAATCTACAGAGATTACAGGTTCCCAGCGCTGAAGCAGAATCATCCAGCTTTTAAAATGGTAAGGTCCTTTATCAAGGACAGTTTGGATCTCATCTTGTAACTGAAATCTGAAGTGAAACTTTTCCGGTCCAAGTTCACAGACCGTAAATCTGTCTTCAAGTTCACAAAGATGCGGGAAGTACGAGACTATAGCTCGTGGATGTTGAACCATCGGGTTAGTGACTCTACCAATTAGAGTAGGTTGGTTCTCCTCAATAAGCTGGGAGTAGTTACTTTCTGGAATTCGGACAGTGGAGCGGCACTTCGGGTAAGGGGAGTTTTCCGGCCATTTGGCTTTTTCACGGCGGGAGTATCGATGGTTCATTGCTTAGTCATGATACTGGTAAGGTCAGGTGGGTAATAATCTAAAGGAAACTGCAATGAGGCAGTAGAGGTGCGTACAAAAAGCCTGAAAACTCGATGTAAGCTTCGAAAGAACAGAGTATACCCAAGCGTCTAAAACGGTTTCGAAGAGGAAGGGGAGGCTTACTCGAACAAAGCAAAAAGGGAGACGAGATTACCGGAAAGTTCATACTGAAGCTAGGACGAAGTTGAGGCTCTCCGACCTTATTCGGGGGCTGAACCCGGCGGAAGAAGTTCATACAGAAGATGGTGGTTTTGAAAATTTCCTGAAATGTGTAGGAAACTTAGTAAATATTTTTCGTTGTCTCTAAAACCAGGTAGAGATCAGCCGAAAAGGGAAAGAAACTAAGTAGATATATGTCGCTTTTATCAAAACCTGGAAGCTGAGACTGCCTTAGGATACGGGTCAGAGAGAAAAAGTTTTTAGTGAGAGAAACTTGTTCTTTTTAATTTTGGTTTGAATATATTCAAAGAAAATTGTTACATTCTGAACTTTAATGTGAAAGAAAACGTTTTGGAAGCTTTTCCAATCTAAAACAAGTGCTCACATTTCTGCTTTGTCTTTCTCATGCTTGGATCACTTCAAGAAGATTGTGAATTCAGTTGTGCTATGATTAGGTTTTTGATTAATTAATTGTGTGATAAACAAGTTCTTAGAACTAGGAGAGGTTTCACATTTAGGAATGCTGAGAAAGCTTCTAAGTTATATATGGTTTTTAATCTGAGTTCTAGAACATATGCATTCTTGAATGGTTTGAGTCTAAATAATGAACTATGGATAAACTTGTGTTCTGTTTTGTTACTTGTCTATGATAAATATCTTGATGAAAATCCAAGGAACTTGAGACTCTCTTTAGAAGTTTTGGGAATAACGTGATTGTTTTGTTCTTTATTTTGTCACATACGACTTGTTCCTTCTAGTTTATGTGAAATAACAGGTTAACATGTCTGAGATTCTTTCCTAAGGGAAATGGTGGTACACGGCCAGGATAAGCAAGTGGACTATGGACCAAAAAAACACTTGATCACATAATGGCTTCAAATGAGAGCAAGCCTAGGACTTCCACAAAACCGTTTGCCACAGAATTATGTCTTGGAGCAGTCTACCTGCTTTATGCCACAACCAGACCTCATGTCATTTCCTAATGACTATCCAAATCACTGTAAGAAAGCTGACTTGATATGTTTACTCTAGCTTATGTGCAAAAATAAAAACGTTTTTGTTTGGCCAAGGCTAAAGAATTTTGTGTTTTTTGGTTTGTCTTTGATAAAATGATCCATCCTTTTGAAACACTTGAGCATAAGTGTTTCTTTAACCAAAATGTTTTATGTTTGATGAATTTTGTGGGTTTGAAAGTTCTATGAGAGTTACTTTGAAAAATAAAGCATTTGAGTCATTTGGAACTAAAGAATAATTTGTATTTAGTACAGCTTTCTCTAAGAGACTCACCAGTCTGGAGATTGGATTTGGGAACACATAAGGAGAACCGCTTCATGAATCCAAGAAAGTCCCATTCCAATTCTTTTATGTGATTTTAATTACATAATTATTTACTTGATCATTTTCTTTTTAACTAATCTATTTCCTTTCAATGTAGGAGAAATGAATTTGGGTTCAAATACTTTTCAATATGGAGAGTACGATATGGTCATGGATCTAGAGCTGGAACCTGAACATGAACCCGAGCTAGGATTGGGCAAATGAGAGCATGAAGCTGAGAAGCATCTCGTGGCCGAGCGAAATGGAGCCATGGCTGAGGGGGAATTGGTATTGACTGAAGAAGAACCGAACTGGGCCGAGGATGTCCAAGCTAAGTCTATTGGAGCCAAATCAAAGTCTAGAACTGATTTGCGAGCAAAATCAAAGTCTATAACTGATTTGCAGGTTTCATTTCTACCATAGACAAGAACCAAGTCTAATAAGCTGAAAGAAGCTGTGAAATTAAATCTAGCCATGACAAAATATCAAATGGCATGTGGTGAAGTACAAGACCGTTCTATGATACCATAATATAGGTCTTTGTTATTGAGTCTTTTCAGTGTTTTTGGAATCCTTTGAGTCTTTTACGGGTCTAGTTGTGTTTGGAGCTTAATTGGAGATTCTATGAGCTTTCAGAATAATTCTGCAACACATATGGATTTCATAGAGGTCACTAGCTGCATCTGCACTTTGTGTCGGTCGCACCACAAAATGAGAAAAATCATGCGCATCTTTTTTAAGAGAATTGGAAATCTTCATTTTACCCAAGAGTTTTTCTTATTTACAAAAAGGTCTAAATCGTGTTTAATGAATTTATATTAGGTTTTTCAGCCATTGTTTAGGCTACGCTTTATATAATTCCCAAAGAGATTTGTAGCAGAGATTTGGGGGTTGTTCTCACGAGAATTCGAACCCCGGTTTCATCTAGTGATTTCACTTATGCTTTCTGATTCAAACATGTTTATTGTTTAATTTTCATGTCTGAGTAGTTTGCTAGGTAGATTTAGTGTTTCTCATTAGGGATTTCAGGGATTGTTAGTTTGACTGATTAGTTAGGGATTCATAATTTATAGTTCTTCATCCTATATTGTTCTCATCGTTTGACTGATATTAGATTGATTAGCGCAATAAGAGTTGGTTAATTAGCTAGAAAGAACTATGGTGAGAAAATTACATATTCGCAAAGAGATTTGATTTAGGAAATTTGTGAATAATTCGAACCTGGAATTTATGCATGTTAATAAGTCTAATTTCACAAAGAGATTTGGCTTTTAGGTTGTTAGACATAGATCTTTTCCGCAACGAGATTTGATTGACTTTATCTCTGTGTTTTGAGTTCTAGATCGATTTGAATCTTTGTATTGACTGATTTGCATTCTTGATTTCCTGAGAATTCCCTGAGCCTAGGGATTTTCATATCCTATTTTACACTTGTTTATTGTTCTGTTACTCACTTTCAATACAATCATCTTGTCTAGTTTAACTTGAATCGACAATCTATTGTGTATTCTTGAGATCCTTTGTTCGATACTCTAAAGTATTACTTCAACATAGTTGTGCACTTGCAGTTAGATACTAGGGATTAAACTTAGTCTATCAAATTTTTGGTGTCGCGTTATATTATCAAGTTTTGGCGCCGTTGCTATGGGCCTCTTTGAGTGCCAATAGATTTTAGTTTTAGTGTTTCTTCTAGGCTATTTCTTTTCTTTTGGTTTCTTATATGTTTTGCCTCTTCTTTGGTGTTTCAGGTGAAATGATCAGAAGCTAAAAGAGTTGGAGCACGCAGACACTGGTAGTGTCGATCAACACAAATATTAGCATTGTTCGACACCACGCTCGAGCATCACCACAGGACGCCTAAATTAGCAGCAGTAGCGTTGGATCCTTTGATTCTGATTCATGATGAAGCTGGTGTTCTACAAGACCAAGAGGGTCGGTCATGTACACAACGCACAAGGACAGAGACTTGATGGGGAATGAAACCCCATAGCTGGACAAGGCGATGCAAAATGGCAGTTGTCCCAACCTGTGGCAGGAGCACGTGGTCACAGGCACACCCTTTCTGATTACAACAATCCTAATTAGTTCTACGCAAACAAGTTTATGATTCGACTGCCTACTTTCGGAAGGCATGATTTCAATCTGAAGACTGCCTACTACACTCTGGTTTGGCAGCATTAGTTTCATAGACTTCCTAGTGCATCCTATGGACCACATTGAAAGGTTTGAGGACTTGGTCGCGAGCATGAACTACACTGGAGTCTTCAATGACTACCTATTCTACAAGCTCTTCCCTCGCTCTCTTGTTGGGGAAGCAGCCTACTGGCTAAAGCAGTTAGCCCAGGATCTCTGACAACCTGGGAACAAATCAAAAATGAATTCCTCAACAACTTTTATGATGATGCTAGGTCTGAGGAGATGAGGAAAATGATCTCTACATTCAAGCAGGGACCAAAAGAAGCATTCAGAGGTGTAGATTAGTGATATCAGATGGCTTTGGATGATGAAAGCAATGAGAACTTCGACACAAGGTATCCAAAAGATGCTTATGTGCTACTTGAGAACTTGGCTTCTTGCAACAGTACCAAGAATGCATATTTGGAGAGACATATTGCGAGCATGGATGGTTGTGAGATTGCTGCAGTTAGTGTAAGTTTGACTCAATTCACTGTCTTCTTTTGGGTAAGAAGACAATCCAATTTTCTCCAGAGGTTAAAGTTATTGAAAAGGATGTGAACTACATAAACGGAGCTGGATTTCAAAACAATAGAGGTGTCTTTGCAAGCAATCAACACTCCTCTGAGTTCACTTCTAATCTAGCCTATCAGAAGCCATTCCAGAGCAGTGGTTTCAGGAACTATGGATCTCTTTATACCAGACACCTCCTCTACAAGCCCATGAGAGAAAGCTCGAATCAATGTATTGGTGGTAAGATAGATGCAGTGTATCATGATCTCAATGGGAAATTGGAGGCTCTCATGGATCTCGTCGACGGTATAGATGCTCCATTAACTAGAACATAAGCAATTTTCAATGGGAAAATGGTTCAGAATGCAGCAGTCAATGCCATCTCAGTTCAGATTGAAGATGAGATGGATCATAAGCAGTAAATTGGAGCAAAGGCTGTGAAAATAGTGGAAAACAGTTGTAAGTACAAACCTGCATATAGTGTGTCAATCGACACCCATGACTGGTGTCGAACAACACAATTGATTTTCCCGAATTTTCGACATTTGACGGACCAGAATCAACTAAGATCGACATCAAACTACTAGTGTCAGCCCTCAATGTCGAATGACACCCACTTAGCTTCGGTCGCCACCTACCCCACCCCCCCCCCCCCCCAACAAGGACACAAAATTGAGTTTTCACGGACCGCAAACGACCATGGTCGACACGCCTCAGCGTCGATCGACACCCACCTGGTGCTGGTCGACACCCATCCAACCAGAAGGAAAATTGGACTACCTCAAAGCCAGCGTATATCAACACATCTCTAGTGTTGGTTGACACCCATCCCTGGCGAGTCCAAAAGCTTGCAACATCACCATAACGATTCTATAAGCCTAAGATTCCTTTCTCTAAAGCTTCTAAGAAGTCCAAACATGAGTTGTATGAGGCTAAGTGAAAGGCAAACATAGATAAAGAGCTGATTGAGCATCCACTTGTTGATTCCATGAGGATTCATCCTTGTATGAGGAGTTATGCAAAAAGATTATCTCCAAGGATGGAGATCTAAAAGAAGGGGTGCTGACAGTCTCCAAAAAATTCATTGATGTGGTAGATTGTACAAAATCAGATTGTACGATCTGAAGAAGCTTAAAGCATTCTCCATGTAACTTAGGATCTGGAGTGAATCTTATGCCATACTTTGTGGCTGTTAGGTTGGGATAGATGAATTTTCAAGCGAGAAGGATTTCTTTGATTCTAGTTGATTGCTCGAAGCAGATTCCAGGAGTTCTTGAAGACATCCCTATCAGATTTGGAAACTACTTGATTCCAACATACATTGTGGTGCTAACGTATGATGTTGAACCAGATGATCTTATGATAATTGGTAGATCCTTCTTGTTTACAACAGGATCACTGATTGATGTGAGGCGTGGTCTTATTGATCTCCATATGGGAGATAAGTCTATTCACTTCAAGATAGACAATCTGCGTAGATCTAGCATAGATGGACAAACCTTTAGTGTTGAGGTGGAGCCACATATTCGGATTAGTGAAGACAAAGTGTTTAATAGTGGAGAGGCAGAAATGGAAGTTCAAACTCAGTTGACTAAGACATATTTAGTACGTGCAACTGCTCCTAAGAAGAAAATTCCAAACATCATACTTCCACCAAAGCAAATGTATGAATCCTCTCGACCTTCACCTCCTAACCACATTTATATGCAGGGAAACGCTCTATCCCACCCAAGATTCGCTCCCGCTGTGGTTTTCTTCTCTTGTTCCTTGGTATATAACATGCTCACCATTATGGATGAGGTGACATTCGCAGAGGTACTCTTTACCTCTGTCGAATACAGCTGGAATCTGATCTCCTACCATAGTCAAGCTAATGACTGAAAATAAGCATATGGTGCGAGGCAACCTACTGGTGATTCTGTACATATTTTATTTTTCGTATTTATTATGATACATTGACTTTTCTTTGATTTGTATGTCAAAAAGCTAAGAATAGGGTTCAAACACGATCAGTGCCAACCGACACCACTTTTGTGCGGTCGACACCCTATTCGAAATGACGGACGGTTGTCAAGGGCGCTCGACACATACCCAATGTATGTCACCAAATCTTGGTGTCGCTCGACATCAGTTATGTGTATCGTAGACACTCATCGCAATTATAGATAATGTTTCTGATTTCTCAATTTGATCTCGGATTTGACTCTCTTTTTTTTCAAACCCAAGCTTCTATAACACTCGGAACAGTGTTGTTTAAGTGTGGGGGAGGTGATTGCTGACACCGTTTTCGTTTTTCTTACAGTTAGTTATGTCAGTCCGTTTTGAGTTAAACCCTTGTGCAGGAAACAATGATTTTTCGAGGAATAACCACATTTGCAGGAACTTAAGTTACCACTGGAACGAGCTTGACAGACATCTAAGTCAAATGGAAAATCCCACAATGGAATAACCTTCCAATTCTACCCATATTCGCTTGGGTATTTGGAGGATCCACTACTGACTTCACCCATAACTTGAATAAATTCTCTATCTTGGGGCATGTTATACACTTGATCGGATTCCTCTTTCCGTCTTGAAAAACTTTGTTTGTGTTAGTACGGTTTCCATCTTCCTTCCCTTCAAAAAAAAATGAAAAAATGAGAAAAAGTCTGAGGATAAGGTAGTAGCTTCGAAGTGCACATGAGAGTGGCAGTTACCCCTGTTATCTCTTGTGCTTAATGGAAACATTTCCAAAGAGAACCCCAAATAAAAAGGGAAGAACAGTTGGTAGAAAAAATGGAGAAAACTCGGTTGTTGAAGTGAGAAAACGGAGAGGAAAGAACTAGAAATAAGACAGTATGTGTGATCATGTACTGAATGAGTAAGATTCCATGTGTCCTTGTATTGATAGCCTCGATGTGACTACATTTAATCTTAAACAGGTCAGTACTTCTCACTTAGATTGTGGAGTTGTTTGGGACAGTTGCTAAGTCTGGGAAGTACACGGTGGTCTGGATTTTGTCAGGTAAGTTTTTTATGTGGCTTACTATGGTGTTTGTTGATGTGGTGTTCTAAGGACAAAATGAGTTTTTGAGTTTTCCTTTCAGGTCTTGGTTTTCTATTTTCTTGAGGGCAAGAAAAAAACTAATTCTGAGGGAGTTGATATATCATGATTTTTATGGGTTTTTAACCAAGATATAAGTCTTTGTTATTGAGTATTTTTGGTGTTTTTTAGTCCTTTGAGTCTTTTACAGATCTAGGTGCGTTTGGAGCTTAATTGGAGATTTTGAGATTTTTTGGAGTAATTTTGCAGCACATATGGATTTCACAGAGGTCACTGGCTGCATTTACACTTGGTATCGGTCGACACCACTTTGGTGTCGGTTGATACCACAAAATGAAAAAATCATGCGCAAATCTTTAAGAAAATTGAAAATCTGCACTTTCAGCCAAGAGTTTTCTTTATTTACAAAAAGGCCCAAATCGTGTTTAATGACTTTATATTAGGTTTTTCAGCCATTTTTTAGGCTACGCTTTCTATTTTTCTCCAAAAAAGATTTGTAGTAGAGATTTGGGGGCTTTTCTCCCGAGAAGTCGAACCTTATTCAAACATGTTTATTGTTTTAATCTTCATGTCTTAGTAGTTTGATAGTTAGGTTTAGGGTTTCTCATTAGGGATTTCAAGGATTGTTAGGATGATTGATTAGTTAGGGATTCATAATTTATAGTTCTTCATCCTAGGTTGTTCTTATCGTTTAACTGATATTAGGTTGATTAGTGCAACAAGAGTTGGTTAGTTAGCTAGAAATAACTACGGTGAGAAAATTCTCTATTCGAAAAGAGATTTGGTTTAGGGAATTTGTGAACAAATCGAACATGGAATTAATGCATGTTTAATAACTATAAATTTGCAAAGAGATTTGGGGTTTATGTTATTAGATATAGATAGTTTCCGCAACGAGAGTCGGTTAACTTTATCTCTGTGTTTTGAGTTCTATAAAATGATTTGAATCTTGACTATTGATTGATTTTCATTCCTAATTTCCTGAGAACTCCATGAGCCTAGCGATTTTCCCATCTGATTATACACTCATTTACTGCTTTGTTACTCGCTTTCAATAAAATCATCCTGTCTAGCTTAATTTGAATCGACAATCTATTTCATATTCTTAAGATCCTTTGTTCGATACCCTAAGTATTACTTCAACATAGTTGTGCATGTGCAGTTAGATATTAGGGATAAAACTTAGTCGATTAGCCTACTCATTTGTGAACTCACTTTGCTAAGGACGGCCAGATCATTAGATGTCCGACCACTGCCATTTTTGACAAGTCTGAACGCCCATCGACCGAGTTGGAATGGGAGTTGGCCAAGGTGGCTTAAGTTACTCGGTTTGGCCCGTTTTGGAGTCTAAGCTGAAGCATGGCGATCCGAGCTACTTCTCAAGTAACCAAGGTGATTTCCCTCAACCAAGTGACCCTTCTGAATATCTTGGTCGAGTCAAAAGAAATCAGGCCTGTGCTGGATCAAGAGATGGTTGATACTGTCCCCATTCTCAGCCATACCGAGCTACCGAAGCAAAATGTACGTCCAAGTGAGTTAATACTTGTTTCTGAAGAGTCAATGAATACTTCTCATTTGCCTAAGTAAAGTTTTAAGCCAAATGGACCAAGGAAGAGATTGGCCACGAATTGGATCAAGTTACCAAAGGAAAATTGAGTTTTGGCCTTAAGAAGAAGGAGATTAAACCAATCCATTTTGACTACGCCTTACGGAAGCATATAACTTGGCCCATTATTATTCATAGAAGCCCAAGAAAGACCCAAACGAACACAAATTTCGTGGACAGAAAGAATGCCAAAAGAACACAAGTGATTTTGGAGCTGAAGAGTGATTCAACACTTGATTTAATTCTGGTCTTTGGTAAAGTCTTCCTTAATTATTATTTTTCTATTTCCTAAGTATGTTTTAACACATTTTCATGCAAGTAACTCTTCTATATGTAACCATTTCGAAAATCATAATAAGATCACCCTTTCTGATTATTTTGATCTTTACTCTTTGAGAGCAATCTCATTTTGTTCCTTGTGAACATTCTGAAGACTGGTGCGTCACATCAGACTATTGAAGAGGTGGTAACACCAATGGCCTTTCGCAACCACTGTGCGACCTTCCGATCCACTTCCCTTGTCCAAGCCGGTTGCTAGTAGCTTCTATTGGACCAAGGCTTATCCAATTACCGTAATAATAATGCATATCCTTGGAAGGATTATATCACTTCTAAAGAATTCTACTATATGGTAGACTTCTCAACAAAGTTTCATACCACGACACAGATCGGAAAATCGAAAGAAAACTACACGAAGGCAATTTTTACCTTCTTCAACTGCCCATAACTTCTGATATATCATGGTTTTTACCGGTTTTAGACCATGATATAAGTGTGTTTTAGTGTCTTTTGGTGTTCCTTTAGAGTCTTTTGCAGGTTTTATTAGGTACACGCACGTTTGGAGCTAAAGTGGAGATTATGGAGCTAATTGGTGTGTTTTGGAGATTTGACCCGAGAGACTGTACTCACTGTCCAGATTTGATGACTGTGTCGATCGTTGCACACCTGCATCGGTCGATGCACAGCGTGAATGGGCCATACTCGGCGGTTTAATGAAGAATGCCAATATTGCAGAAGTGCCCAGAAGTTCCAGATATTTACACAGAAGCCCCAAGTCGTGTTTTAGCTATTTAATTAGGTTTTTAACTTCTATTTTACATACGCTAACATACGCTATCATAACTTAGAGCAGAGAGTTTTTAGAGCTTTTGGGGCTGATCTGATCCTGTACTACATTCGTTTTGGAGAAGTTTTCGAACCCCTTTGTTATTTTAATCTCTTTTATGATTGCTATTTATTCATTGATTATGTTTACATCATCCATGTCTGAGTAGTTTCATAGTTAGGTTTAGGGTTTCTCATAGGGATTTCATGACATGCTAGATATAATTAATTCAGTTAAGGATTCACATCAATAGATGTTCTTCAAACTAAATTGTGTTTAATGCTAGTTCTAACCTGATCAATTAGAATCTAGATCTTAGGTTGCTAAATACGACACGACAGTGTGGTTTAGAATCTGAACTATTTAGGTTGAGCAATTTAATTACTCGCAAAGGAATTTGGTTTAATTAGATTGTGAACATATCAAACTTGAATTTAAAGCTGGTTTAATCTGTTAGTAATTGCAAAGGAATTTGGATTACTGCACTTAGACTTAGAGAATTCTCGCAAAGGAATTTGGTTAATTCTATATCTGTGTTTTGAGTTCTAGAACTGAGTTTAATTAGATCCTGACTGATTGATTTATCTGCTTGTCTGATTTCCTGAGAACGCCATAGACTTAGCGCTTTTAGTTTATTGATTTCAAACAACAAACCTGCTACTGATTTACTTTCCTGCTTGCTTTTAGTTAATAGAATACAATTTGCTTTTTACTTTCTCCTAGTTTTAATCTCTTTAAGTTCTTGATTTTATCGTTGCCTAGAGTCCTCGTGGATTCGATCCCTAAGTACTACAATTGATTTACTGTGCACTTGCAGTTAGTATAGGGTAAAACTAGACACCTATCAAGTTTTTGGCGCCGTTGCCGGGGACTCTTAGAGTCTTCGATAGCTTCGAACTTAGGGTTTTTACTAGGATTTTTATTTTTATTTTTGTTTACTGATTTTTTTCCCTGTTTTCTTTCTGTCGCAGGTACGACATTCGCCTAGAATCGATCGTTGCACCTTTGTGTCGATCGTCACTAGGCGATTCTGAGATTGAATCGATCGTTGCACTGCTAGCATCGATCGTTGCTTGACGATTACAGACAGTTTATGCAGACGCGTGAAACTAGAAGTAATCAGAACTTGAACCTCGTTAATCTCGGACTTGAAGAACTTGGACGACTAGAGAGGACTAACAGAAGAGAAAGAAGAGCAAGGATGGCACGTGAACGTTTGATCCTGATACAGGATGCTAACGGTATCCTGAGGGACCGAGATAACAATCCGCACAATGCTGCTGGGCAGAGGATTGATGCTGAGGGACGTGTGATCCCTGATGTTGAGGAGCCTGAACCACAGCCGCAGGCCCAAGGTAGACAGATGGTTGTTCATGAGAGGACATTAGCTGACTACAACAGACCGGATGAGTTTCATGCAAACCGGTCAGCTCTAGTACCTCCTGGTTTTGAGAGGAATGATTTTGAAATCAAAACCATCTATTACTCGCTGATGAGACAGAATGCCTTCCATGGCCACCCATCGGAGCAGCCTATGGATCACATCGATCAGTTTGAGGATATAATCACTGGCATGAAGTATGATGGAGTGTGCCAGGTTTATCTGTTTCTCAAGCTCTTTCCACACAGTCTCGCTGGAGACGTTGCTGCATGGCTGAAGCAACTGCCACCTGGGCAGTTTGTTACTTGGGCAGCCCTGAAGAGTGAGTACCTGCGTCACTTCTATGATGATGCACGTTCTGATCAGTCCAGACATGACATTCTGACATTCTCCCAAGGTCCTGTGGAGCCACTAAAAGCTGCATGGATGCGATTCAAGAAGTACCAGCGTGACTGCCCACACCATGGATTCACTGAGGTCACATTGCTAGGTATCTTCTTCAGAGGCATAGATCTTCCATATCAGTCTGCGCTGGATAACTCCAGCAATGCAAATTTTAACACCAGGACTCATGCACAAGCTAAGCAGTTGATTGAGAACTTAGTAAGCAGCAATAGTTGCAAGACTACTGATGAGAGGAGGAAGAAATCTTGTGGGAATGTAGAGAATTTGAAGATTGCTGATATTAGATCTAAGCTGGACACAGTTTGTAATCTCCTAGCTGGTAAGAAAGATGTCCACTTTGCCCAAGATGTTGAGGTAATTCAGACTGAGGAGGACACTCAGGAAGAAGATGTGAATTACATAGGAGGATCTGGATTCCAAGGTAATAGATTTGGTAATCAGCAGGGAAACAGGTTCTTCAATGGAGGACAGAGGAGTGCCTTCACAAGCAATCAGAAATCCTCTGGCTTTGGACAGACTAGTGGTTTTCAGAAACCTTTTGGACAAGGTACTCAGCGAACCTATGGATCATCTTCTTACCAAGCGCCTCCTGTAGCTACTGCTCATGAGAGTAAGTTGGAGGCAATGATGGAACAGCTGCTGGAAAGTCAGACCAAGATTGATGTGGACTACAATAAGAAGTTGGATGCTGTCTATGAGGATCTCAATGGGAAGTTTGAGTCTCTGAACACTCATGTGAAGCAGTTGGATACTCAGGTGAGTCAGATTTCTAGTTCTGTTAAAGGAAAAGGAGTAGCAGACACCCATATTAAGGTCTGGTCAGTGTACATTGATGATGGATCACACCTAGGTGAAGGATTTGAGCTAAGCACAGTTGAGTTGGTAGAAGAGGCTGAATTTTCGGATTCTTGGAAAAATCTCTTGGGTAGAAACTGTGAAAACAGTGTTGCATCGATCGACGCACCACTAGTGTCGGTCGTTGCAGGTCGTGAACAGACAGACTCGCAGGATTCTGAAGGCATTGATGCAGATTTAGAGCTTGATCGTTTATTCCCTGGAGTATCTGAGATTACTCAATAGGAGATTTATGCACAATCCATTAGATTATATCCCTCAGTGTATGAAGTGATTAAGCAAGAGATTGAAGAGCTTAAGCAGCTGGAAGAGATTGGTGAAGAGTTGGAAGAAATTCCATCATCTGATGATCCAAATTATCACCCATGTGTGCAGAGGTACTTGAATAAGATGTTGCCTTTGGATGAAGAGCTGAAGGATTGGGTGATTGTGGTCCATCAACAGATAAGTGATGTGCTATTAACCAAGGTTCCCAAAAAGCTACCTGATCCTGGGATTTTTGTGCTAGGTTGTTCTATCTTCAAGGATAGTTTTAGGCGTTCTCTGTGCGATCTGGGAGCTGCTGGAAGTCTTATGCCATACTCTGTGGCAGAGAAGCTGGGTATGATGGATTTTAGACCCACTAGAACCTCTCTTGTCCTAGCTGATCAGTCTATAAGGATTCCAGAAGGACTCCTTGAGGACATCCCGGTCAGAGTTGGAAACTACTTAGTTCCAACAGACTTCTTAGTGCTGAAGTATGACAGTGATCCTGATGACGCGTTGATACTTGGGAGACCATTCTTAGCTACGGCAGGAGCAGTAATAGATGTTAGACACAGTCTGATTGATCTCCACCTGGGAGATGAGCCGCTGCATTATGAGATGGATAATCTGCGCAAGCCACTGATAGATGGGCAGACCTTCACCATTTTGGATGGAGATGATAAGCAGCCAAGTGATACTGTGATTTTGGATCCTGAGGAACAGTTTACTCCTTCTTTTCTTGGGCGCGTTCATACTGATAGAGCCTATTCTCCGCCTTGGATGAGGAGACTTGCACAGAGACAATCAAAGTCTCTGTCAGGATCTCACGGTGCCTGATTCTTGTTCGTCCGGTCAAGCTAATGACCTTAAACAAGCACTGAGTGGGAGGCAACCCACTGTTAGGTTTTAGTATTATTTTTGGTGTTTTTCTTAGGAACTTACGTTTTGATTTGTTTTTGCTAAGTTTTTAGATACAGAACTCAAGTCTGGAGATGTGTGACGATCTATGCACTTGTGCACCGGTCGTTGCAAGGAGATTACGACAAGGCGATGGGATCGCATTGTGACGATCGTTGCGGCCCTGTGCAACGGTCGTTGCAATTGGTTAAAATTGCAAAATTAAAGTACGCGTGCTAAACCGGAATCAATTCGGTTCAACAGCATCGATTGTTGCTCATCTGCAACGGTCGTTGCACCCACGATCGAGGTAAGTACCTTAAACCCTTTTTCTCCTCTCTTCTTCTCCACTCTCGTCGTTCGTACAACCGAAATTCCACAACTCTAAATATCTCAAATCTTCATCGTTTTCTCTGATTCAAAGCCTGTTTTACTTGTTTTAACACCCTCTATCTATTTCTTTAGCCCAATTGCAGTGAATCCAAGGTAAGAACACTCATTTTCAACTTTTTCGGATTCGGTTCTAGGGTTTAGAAATTATGGATTTTAGGTTTGAAATTGATGATTCCGTACTGAATTAGACTTGATTTAGGTTATTTGGTGATGAATATTTGATGTTTGTGAGAATGAGGATTGATTTTGCACGATTTTGAATCGTTAATGTGCGACTGAGAAATCGCCTTGCAACGATCGTCGCACTTGTGCAACGGTCGTTGCTGGTCGATTTCACAGAGAGATTGCCGAGACTTATGGTTTAAATTTTTCTTGAATGCAAAATGGCAACTCGCAGACAGCCTCGCAAACGCAGAGCCACCGCATCTGCTACTTCAGCTTATCATGCTCCACCACCAGAGTGGTTCCACAGAGAATCACCACATCCTGAGCCTTACGTGAGAGTTGGTCCGACAATAGCACTGCCTTGGCCCCGAGCAGATAAGACAGAGATCCCGTCAGACAGAGAGTGGCCAAATGATATTGCTGAGTTCCTCAAGACCGCTGATTTCACAGAGAGACCGTTGCTTGATCACAGGGATGAGTTCGACACGTTGCTATATAACGGTTGGTGTAGCATGACGCTTAAACCAACCAAGTTTGCAGACTACTCTACCTGTAAGAGTTTGGGGATAGACGAGCAGGTTCTTACACTGTGTAAGGGCATTGGTCTAGGGACAATGCCTATGCAGCCTTACGACTTGTATCCTGAGCTGGTGAGACAGCTGCTAGCCACTTGCAGGGTGGTTTATCCGAGCCCAGACAGCAGGAGTGCTTCAGGAGGTATCTTTACCTCCATGTGCTTAGGAGCCAGATATCGGATTCCTCTTCTAGATATTTGCAGGATTTATGGGTTCAGCACTGAGCCGAGACGTATTGGCATGAGTCTTGAGTGGGATATGGAGGAGGCTCAGTTTTTCTGGGAGTGTATTGGCAGTGGTCGATACAGCTCGAGGACTACACCAGTGAAGCAGGTTAGACATCCGGTTCTGAGATACGTCTTGCGTATCTTGTGTTGGACTCTGTTGTGCAAGTTTGAAGCCAACAAGATGCGCAAGCTTGAGATGGAGATGCTATTCAGTGGACTGAGGGACCAGTTTGAGGAATCTCCTCTGCGAGATCCCACTAAGGGACTCAACTTGGGAGCTGTTTTCACTCAGCACTTATGCGACCTGCAGAAGAAGCCATTTGATGGCGTGGACACTGAGACAGTCGGGAGCCTGCTTACTCCCATTTTCATGCACTGCAGGATTCCCTTAGAGGGCATAGAGTGTAACACTGCCAAGGAGTTCCTTGATTTCAGCCACCTGCAGAGCGCTACATGGCTCAAGGAGGGGCGCGTATGGGTCTATTACGACCCTGCCACTGCAAAGCACGGTATAGATCTTCCTGCTGCTGATCATACACGGATTGATACGCTGGATGCCCTGACATTCCGGCCACCTCAAAGAGATCGGTGCAGTGTTCCTTCTATGGCTCATCCGCTGGGAAAGCCTTCTACACGAGCTTCATCTTCCTCTGTACCTCCTGCGCCTGCTGCTGCCCCTGTTGATGGCGTTGGACCTTTTCCCGAGCCTACGATACCTTATGGAGATATGTTTGAGGCAGAGTGGAGAGAGCGCTCAGATGGTATTCTACGGGTCGTGTGGAACTTCATGCGTACCTGCACTTGCAGGAGACAGCCACAGATACACCATCCAGGTCCTTCTCGACGCAGACGACGCTCTCCCACTCCCGATTCCTCGAGTGGTACTGATCGCATTGCTGAGATGGATGACGAGTTAGAGTGATCTTTCAGACTACGGTTCTGTTATCTTTTCTTGTTTTTCTTTGCACTTTTTATTTTTTATTTTTAGGATGCTATTGTTTTTGGATGTTGTGCTTGATTTGATACATCAGTTGCTTTGATTTTACTCTGTTTTCAGTGTTTTCAGCTTGCAGGATCGAAAACTTAGATTTTCCAACGGACTAACCTGCTAACTTGCTGACTGATCGAGTATTCGCAGTGCGTCGATCGACATACATTGTGTCGATCGTCACAACACGATAGAAATCGCATTGCAGCGATCGTTGCGGTCCTGAGCAACGATCGACCTTACACGAAAAATCGCCTAGCAACGGTCGATGCACCTAGTGCAACGATCGATGCCTGAGCGACAGAGGTAAAAATCAAACAGAACTCAACACGTCCATTAACATTTAACTTTTTCTTTCTTTTTACCAATCCTTCGCTTGACGCTACTGGGGACAATGTGTCTTAAGTGTGGGGGAGGTGATACTGACATCTATTTTTCTGTTTCCTTAGAGTCAATATATTTTTCAAAATCATGTTTTATCGAGTCAAAACCAGTTTAAGTAAGAAACAATGATTTTTTGAGAAGATTAACAGCACTTGCAGGAACTTAAGTAACCATCGGGATGAAGTTGCAGGATCTATCTATGACTATTAGAAAACCCCATCACAGATCAACCTACTGAGGACACCCAAATCACTTCAGGTATCAGAGGATCCTTTTACTGACTTCACTTTAATACTGACTTAATTTTCTCACCTAACGGCTTGGTATACTTTGTGACAGATTCCCTTGTTAGTTCTGACACAGCCTGTAAACTTGTCCTATTTGGTTCCCTTCTCCCCTTCCATAAAAAAAAAAGATAATAAACTGAGGATGAATTAGTAACTCCGAAGTGGTCTCTGGGAGTGGTAGCTACAACTATCATATCCTATGCATCCATGGAATGTGTCCAAAGTACACCCCTTAACGGGAAGAGCACTGATAAAAAAAAAAATGATACCCAATGGGGAAAAATCAGAATGCTAAGGAAGGGAAAAGAGAAGAAAGGGACTAGAGAAAGATAGTATGGTGGTCTAGAGCTGATAAGGTAAGAATCCATGTGCCTTTGATCGATACTCCTTAGGTGAGACAGCACTTAAATACTTGCAGAAGTCAGTAGGGAGAATTTGAATGCTTGAATGTGATTGTGGAGTTTACTTAGGACAGTTGCTAAGTGTGGGGGGAAGTATATATTGGTCTTGATATCTTGTGATTGATTCTTTCAGTGGATTACTAAGGGGAATCTGAGTGATGTTGCTTCTAGGACAAAAAGAGTTTCTGAAAGTTTTCAAACCTCTTCACCATGTTTTAGTTCTCTGTTTTGCTTGAGGGCAAGCAAACGCTAAGTGTGGGGGAGTTGATATATCATTGTTTTTACCGATTTTATACCATGATATAAGTGTGTTTTAGTGTCTTTTGGTGTTCCTTTAGAGTCTTTTGCAGGTTTTATTAGGTACACGCACGTTTGGAGCTAAAGTGGAGATTATGGAGCTAATTGGTGCGTTTTGGAGATTTGACCCGAGAGACTTTGCTCACTGTCTAGATTTGATGACTGCGTCGATCGTTGCACACCTGCATCTGTCGATGCACAGCGCGAATGGGCCAGACTCGGCGGTTTAATGAAGAATGCCAATATTGCAGAAGTTCCAGATATTTACACAGAAGCCCCAAGTCGTGTTTTAGCTATTTAATTAGGTTTTTAACTTCTATTTTACATACGCTAACATACGCTATCATAACTTAGAGCAGAGAGTTTTTAGAGCTTTTGGGGCTGATCTGATCCTGTACTACATTCGTTTTGGAGAAGTTTTCGAACCCCTTTGTTATTTTAATCTCTTTTATGATTGCTATTTATTCATTGATTATGTTTACATCATTCATGTCTGAGTAGTTTCATAGTTAGGTTTAGGGTTTCTCATAGGGATTTCATGACTTGCTAGATATAATTAATTCAGTTAAGGATTCACATCCATAGATGTTCTTCAAACTTAATTGTGTTTAATGCTAGTTCTAACCTGATCAATTAGAATCTAGATCTTAGGTTGCTAAATACGACACGACAGTGTGGTTTAGAATCTGAACTATTTAGGTTGAGCAATTTAATTACTCGCAAAGGAATTTGGTTTAATTAGATTGTGAACATATCAAACTTGAATTTAAAGCTGGTTTAATCTGTTAGTAATTGCAAAGGAATTTGGATTACTGCACTTAGACTTAGAGAATTCTCACAAAGGAATTTGGTTAATTCTATATCTGTGTTTTGAGTTCTAGAACTGAGTTTAATTAGATCCTGACTGATTGATTTATCTGCTTGTCTGATTTCCTGAGAACGCCCTAGACTTAGCGCTTTTAGTTTATTGATTTCAAACAACAAACCTGCTACTGATTTACTTTCCTGCTTGCTTTTAGTTAATAGAATACAATTTGCTTTTTGCTTTCTCCTAGTTTTAATCTCTTTAAGTTCTTGATTTTATCGTTGCCTAGAGTCCTCGTGGATTCGATCCCTAAGTACTACAATTGATTTAATGTGCACTTGCAGTTAGTATAGGGTAAAACTAGACACCTATCAACATCCAAGTTGAATCACCAACAAAGAAACTCAAAATTTAAAACTTAAAACTTACAAGTTGAATTACCAAAAGGTCAAGATCCAAGAGATCGAAAAATTTAAAATTAAATTAGAGATTTGGGATGAAAATGGAGAGGATAAAGAGGAATATGAAGTTTGTGAGACAGGTAATGAGCTTAAGAAGATTAATTTTAAGTGGTTGAAGCATTTACAGCTTCAAAATCGCTTGTCTATGGGGGTTGGAGGAATTGACGATGATGGTATTTTTATAAATACAATGTCGAAGAAAAGTTGGTTAGATCATTTTACTTTACCAAAAATTTACAGCAAGAATTAGCGAAAGTTGAGAGACCACATTTTTACTGTCATTTTTGCATATGACTTCAAATTGTGGGTCAATATGAAATCAATCCTCTTATTAATTAGTATTTTATGGAAGACATGTCTTTCTCTATGTCTATCACTTACCACAAATGTTAGAATTGAATCTTATGATTGCATAGATATTGATTGATATTATCCCTCGCAACATTTAACATATGTTTGGTATAGAAAACATGTCATTCATCCTTCTGGTATGATCTTCCATCAGCATGTTCAATTTAACCAAAGTACATGTCCTACATCTGTTCCTAGTGTTAGCATAACAGTCTTGAAACTTTTATGTGGAGCAAAGGAAGACAATGAGATAGATGGGTCGTGATGTGTCATCACGAATACTGTCTTTGGAAGACGGCAAGATTCTCCTTGGTGCCACTTTCCTCTGTTGAGAATTGGCTTCAAGGTGTTGAGGCAAATGTTGAGGTTATTTATATGGTATTTCTATTGAAAATTCTTCTTGAAACAATTTGGGGTTTTGTTATGGTAGAGAACGAGCTGCGGTTCAACACTTAGTATTTTTTTTTTATCTTAGTGTCAAAACCACAAGGCTGCAACAAAAAAAACACTTAGTTTTAAGTTTTTAACTCGTATTTGGTCATTTAGAGACAACAACGATGACGATTCTCGGAGAGACTACTCGAGAGCCCACAAAATGTTGAACACAGAAAATGCTAAGCGTCCATAAATTGGATTTTCGTCTACCAAAATCCAAAAAAAAAAAGCTACATACTAAAACATGTCAAAAGAAACAGAAACAGATGACAATCAATAAACTCCGACCCGCGAAATAAAGGGACAACACCGTCACAAAGAACCGCATCCTACAGGATCTAAAGCAGGGCAAACTGATATGGATAAATCAGGAAAGTATATGTTGAGCCAGTATTATCACGCTGTCCGATACGATATTACCTTCATTGCTGCTCCTCATCGGGAATTTCTTGACCAAGTACCCGTTGTGCAAGTCGGTAGTATAAAATCCCCATTGTTGCCATACATGCTCTGCCCATCAGTTTCATAGTTGAGTTAACAATTAGCCTACAGTTGATAATATGAAAAGCAGTTGAAAAAAAAACCTTAAACAAAGTCTCACATGATTGCTAGGAAAAGGAGTATTTTCCTTATATCCATCCTTGATGATCGATGTCTTACACGTCCTTCTGAACTATCTTCTGCCTTCGTTGCATCTTTACGAGGTGGTGCAGTCACGGGTAGAGTTGGTAATGCACTTGACCAGAATGGTAGTAAAGCCCGCAGAAACTTGTGACGAAGAGGACCTTACATTAAACAAAAAAATAACCAGTCTTAGTAAGTAAAAGCAATAACGCATACATTATTTCAGCAAGAGGTCAGAAGGATAAGTTTATTCTCTCACCTCTTCTTGAGTACTTTTTTTTATTCCCGTCTTCGTCGTCTGCATAATATAGACTCTCGGAGTTCTGCCTGTCCACAGCGGGTACACCACCTTTCCTTGCAGCCGCAGCAGCAGCAAGCTATACACAGCATCAAACCATAGACACAAAATTAGAAACTCCAACTACAAAAAACCAAGTTTTGAGAAGAATCTCTTACTCCAGGGCTTGAGGTCTTCATGTAATTCCCAGCAGAAGCCGGAATATCTATCTCAACTATTTCTGAAACCACAGATTTGACATATTCTCCATTTCTAGCTACCGAATAATCATCATGAAGATTCCTCCCTTCTTGTGTAGATGATACATTAATTAATGTATCTGAAGCAAATGCAGGGGGTGGGCTACGAGATTCGGTGGATCGAGAAACTGGATGGTTCCCAAATAGATTCTTCTCAAGACCAGTCTGCCATATAGAGAAACTGGAAATTTAACTGCCACATCACTGGGGATAGTATATGATCTCATTTAAATATGTCTTAAGCGAGGGCAAAGTAATACTTTTAGGATTTTAACTTCTTTCAAGAAGAAAAAGTTGGATAATCTGCAACACCATTTGAGCTAAAATATAAAACGGACCTGCAATATCACTTCTCTTAACTGTGCATGAAACCGAGATCCTGCATCTTTTACCATCTTGGGAGGCCATATCTGCATTTGACGACCATATGACAGCTATAATATGGCACTCTTCAAAGAACGAACAACATTTCAAGGCAAGATACGAGATAAAACCAGGCTATTCAAAACATTCACGGAAATAAAGAAGGATTGGCATTTACCTCAAGCCCGAAGGAGTAAAATAACCTAGATAACTACGTCCACTATATTACATCAGTATTACACACCAGACTAAAGGAAGCAGCTGAAAATCATCCGAAGTTTAATAGAAAGACTTAATAAAGCATGAATAATCAATCATTAAATACGTCTGATACGTGCAACGTATCAAACCGGCAGAATAGAGAAAAGCTAAGATAAGTTTTATAGAATATCGATACCGATTACAAGATTTGAGAGATATTAAGGAGTCTCACACCTCCTACATGAACATGAATGATCAAACCACTTGATGATCTTCTTACAAACCCACACCCTCTTCTTATACTCACACACTCACGACCCACACTCACTCTTCACACAACTCACCCATGTGCACACATCACAAACAACATGATGAACACTTTCATCATTAACACACACTCATACTCACTTTATCATGTGGCCATTATATCATGTAGCCATTTCTTTATTCTTTCCACTCATTATAACCCACTAAAGTAAGTTCCCCACCATCTTGTGCACATAATTAATTTATGAGTACGTAACAATACCCCCTCCATTTTAACTGACCTTGTCCTCAAGGTCAAAAGTAGGTAATTGTTTTTCCATTGTTCACCACCGGTTCTTCTAACAGTTCTGTCTCTGCGCCATCTTCTTGTACAACGAGTACTAACAATTCTTTTCTCGGACACACGTGATTGACGTGAAACTTTTCGTCGCATTTGAAACATAGTCCTTCTGCCTTCCATTTTGTGACCTCTGCCGGTGTCAATCGACGGAATGGTGGTTTTAGTCGTTGGTGGTTGATGTTGACAGTTTTGTTGTTATGTCCTCGAAACGTCGTTGTTGTGTTGTTGGGGATATTATCGATTTTGGTTTTTGTCATGTTTAACCCATTTCCAAAATGTTGGCCCGTTTGTAAGGACGTAACCACTTGTTTGTTAACACCCACTCTTGGGGACTGTTGTTCCGTCGAGCTCTCCAACTCCACCTCATCATGCCCCGACCACTCCTCCACCATCTTTGCGACGCTCATCATTTTCTTTAAGGTTTTAGGTTCCATCAGTTTCACTCCGGCTCGAATTTTTGGTTTGAGTCCATTCATGAAGGCCATCTCCAGGACATTCTCGGCGATGTCTGGAGCGTTGGTAGCTAACGAAATGAAATCTTTACAGTACCCATTCACCGTATTCTCCTGGCGTAGCTTCAACAGTCTCTCGCCGGCCGTCGTGTCATGTGTTGTGGAAAACTGTTCCAGCACGCGTTGTTTCATTTGAACCCACGACTCAAACGGAGTCCGATCTCTCTCCCACCGGTACCACAACAAAGCCTCCCCTTCATAACACATCCTCACCGCCTGCATCTTCTCTTCCTCCGTGTAGTTGCTTATTTCAAAATACTGTTCCACCTTAAGAACCCAGTTATCCGCATCTTCTCCGTCAAACATCGGGATCTCGATCCTCCGGGTTAAAGGTTGGTTCCTCATATCCATGAAAGCTTCACGAAAGCTTTGATCCCAGTTTGGTCTCCTCATGGATCCTCCTTCTGGTTTCATTGAAGAACCTATTCCCGGTTGACCATCGGACCCACCTGTCGATCCTCCAGTACCGCCATCTTGCTCGGAGTTGTGAGGAAACTCCGTCTGGAGCTGTTTTCCGTCTCGCTTCTCCAGTATCAGACGACGGTTCTCCGTTTCCTCAATCATCCACTGCTCCATCCGATCCAAGACACTGAGCTTCCCCAACTGCCGCTGAATGTCTTCGATCGTCTTTTCCATCACTGCGACCTTCCCTGCCGTCGCTTCCACAGTCGCCTCTACGTCCTTCTTCGGTGGCATCTTTGTTTCCAGGTTTCGTTGCAAGCTCTGATACCAAGTTGATACGTGCAACGTATCAAACCGGCAGAATAGAGAAAAGCTAAGATAAGTTTTATAGAATATCGATACCGATTACAAGATTTGAGAGATATTAAGGAGTCTCACACCTCCTACATGAACATGAATGATCAAACCACTTGATGATCTTCTTACAAACCCACACCCTCTTCTTATACTCACACACTCACGACCCACACTCACTCTTCACACAACTCACCCATGTGCACACATCACAAACAACATGATGAACACTTTCATCATTAACACACACTCATACTCACTTTATCATGTGGCCATTATATCATGTAGCCATTTCTTTATTCTTTCCACTCATTATAACCCACTAAAGTAAGTTCCCCACCATCTTGTGCACATAATTAATTTATGAGTACGTAACAACGTCTCCCAGATTTATTTGCACTAGAGGCGTAATTTTGATTGCTTTATTTTAATTTGTTACATTGCAAACAAGGGCAACTGACTTGAGAATGTTAAACAACATTCAACCTATAATGCTAGGTCCAAAACATGACACCTAAATAATCCTTAAAATGTACACATGTGTCTAAACATGCAAATACTCTTCAAAGTGTTTTTACGGCCAGAAAGAAGAACAAAACAGATATAGAGCTCATTATTGCTATAGTGAAACACGTGAAATCACTCCCATTCAAATACTTCTCTAAATCCATGTATCGATGTGAGACACATGAAATCAAATCCCTGTACCAAACAAGAGTTCTCACGATATACCAACACGCAAGGAAAACAATGGGATAGAAACAGGAACACAAAAAACTTTTCTACTAATATAATACAAATCAATAGGGCTTACAGTAGTGCTGCATGATGGGCAGACATAACCAGCAGGTGCGGTATGAGGAGGAAAACTTTTAAGAAGTGAAACCAAGCAACTTGTATGTATGGCATCTGATACAAATAGGAGATAGTTCGATTTATTTAATTGTACAGAATTCAGAAATAAAAATCCAATCTACTAATGGTAAGAGTGAGATTACATACGCAAGCAACCCAACCGAGTGACTTGATGACCTCCCCCCTCATCAAATGTTACTTGGCATTGACAACACTTTGACTGGTCATACTCTCCATCTATCACCCATTCTGAATAAGTCCGGACCTAATTATTACAACATGAAAAAAAACATATTTCAGCATTGTCCCTCCATGTCAACCAAAAAAAGCAGTAAAAAGAAGACACAAAATTCTGAAGATTGTTCAACGATAGATGGAGGAAATCGGCCGCATAAGGATTATGAAAAAATATCAGATGGCTTCTTATGAACACAAATTAGGAAAAAAAAATATTACATAATACCCGTGAAATAGATATTGATGCCACTAATGTTTATTATGAATTTGTTAATAATAGACCGGCTTGAGATTACCATCTATAAACAACTTTGCACCATATATCCAGATTCCAGATTTTCTTTTGAAATTGCACCAAGATACTAATCAACAACAAAACCACATGCTTTTGTTCTCAAAAGCAGCAAAATTTTCAACAGTCAAAGACCGCCCATACAATCTAGCTATCTTTACAAGGACACAACGTTCAAAACAACAAGAGACTTAATTTCGTCTAGAAAACTATCAACTCGCGTCAGCAAGCATATAATTCGATCAACATACCACACAAGTTTGATGCTCAGGGAAGCAAATGCATTCCCCACAAACAGGGACCTTGTGAACAAAGCAATACAGCTTGGTAGCCTGTACAAAAACAAAGAGATATGAAAAAACATCAGCATTCACTTGATGAGCTCTACGAGCAAGACAAAAGTTACAAAAACAAAACCCAAATAGTTCATGTTTTCTTCTACAATTACAGATAGCTGAAACAAATGCAAATCCAGATCAAAAAGGGTCAAATTAGGGGAAAGGACTCAAGGAGACGCAAACAAATCGAAAATTCAGATGAAATATCCGAGATCACGAACGCTCTCGTTTTAACAAGGAAAGCTTCCGAAAAGACCATAAAATGAATCATACCTTTTTGCATTTGCAGACCACCATTGCGAAAGATCAGGATGGAGAAGCCAGAGCTCAGAGATTAGAGCGTTCAGTGCGATCTCAACAAGCTTAGGGTAGATTACAGATCACACACAGAAGAAGAAGAAGCAGAGGGAGAAACATATATCAAATTTACGGAGAAATTGAGCATTTCGGAATCAGATCCGGGACTAAAAAATCATTGAAAGAAGAGAAGAAACCGAGAGGATTCGATATTCGAGGTTAAAAAAAAAAAAAAACTAAATTGATATTTGGAGAATGGAGATAGAAAATTGAGGATCGAGGGACACTAATGATGGAAGATCAGAATGAGAACGTACCAAGCAAAAGCGATTTGATTTAGCAGCGAATCGATTTCCCGTTCCTATTTTTCTGAAGCGCCTTCCCTTGATGAATGAAAAGAACACGAATAATAACGAGTATATGCACACCACCATATACAAAAATTTGTCAACAATTTACAAAATAAGTAAATAAGAAAGTGTTAAAGTTTCTATTCAAGTGGTGCCTTATCTAAAATATATATTTTTTTATAATTATACATAATTTTTTTACGTTTAATATCATTAAACAATATTTAAAAAGTATTTTTTTTTTTTTTTTTTTTTGGTCAAATATTTAAAAAGTATTATAAGTATCAATTATAGCATTATTATTTTCCCAATCTTTGACTTAAATGAGGGTTATAAATAAAAATTTAACTTAAACTCATAAACCATAATTTATTTTTATTTTCCAAATCCAATAAATAACAAAAAAAAATTTTAACACAAAAAAGATTTAGAGTATCTAATGGAAAGGAAAAAAATCATAGTAAAATAATAACACATAAGATCCCAAAAAAACAAAAACATCTATACTATATAATTTATGAGGTGTTAAATAAATACATTTGAACATAATTACGAAATTCTTCTACTTCATATGTATCAAAACATATATTCGAAACTCGTTGAATAGCGTCCAATCTCATTAACCCTAATCAATTTTTTTTTTAATTATTACTCACTAGTGATCTTCAGCCTCCGCGCACGCGCGGGGGTTCGGTTACAAAATTTTCATGTTTAACTCTATTTTCCATTATTAAGCCGTAAATATAATCTTTTGCATAACATGTTTAATGTTGATTGTTTAATACTTATTAGTGTTAGAGGTTGTTGCGTAAAGCAATTTACAATCACGCATTTCTTTTAGATATGATCGGAAGTGTTCTCGTGTCACCTTCCTCTGACTTGCCGTAGAACCCCGGATCAGCACCATCCTATCCTATACGGCAGAAAGAAGTAAACTTCAATAGAGGCATTGTTTAAGAAAAGAATGTTATGAAGGGAGAACTGGAGATTATATCGAACATTTGCCCAATAAGAGTTGTCTTTAAGCTTATCGTCAGTGAACACATCTTCCTCAACGTTCAGTCTCTGAAAATCAATGCTAAAATATGCATCAGTACACAGTCACCTATCTCAAAAGTAATCAATCACCTATCCATGGTTTCTGCCATTTCCATTTTAACTGAAGTAGACATTGATGACGACTTCTCTTCCACTTCCACAGCTTCCCACTATGTCCCATTTTCTTCATTGCTTTCATATTTTCCTTCCACAGTATTCCCTAAACTACCGATAAACAAAAACTGTATTACTTTATATTTCATGGGGGAAATAGTAATTGTTCCGTAAACTACCAGTAAATAAAATAAGCAAAACAAACAATCCATTTTCATTTGTAAATATGACATACTAAAGCAAACATACGAAGAAAGGAAAATACTCACACATGATATTTAGAAGCATGAGCTTCATTCTGCTACGAATCTAGCTAGCAAGGATATCCACCAAGGTTGCCAAGTTTGCTTAATGCTGAATATTCATTCCAGACTATTCATCTCAGACACAAAGTCTATTCCATTGCTAAGCTTAAACACTTCAATAAAATATAGAGAAAAGCCATTGAATCATCACCTACTTCCTTTTTCCTTGAACCAAGCTGCATCGCAATGGAAATGCGTACGACATATCATGGTATTTGCATTTTCAACCAATCTCAGGTGTGTCGCTTCTTGGATGTGTTCCGTACCTTCGTCATATACAAATTAGCAAAACATAATCAGATCAGGACTATCATAATGCACAAATTTTAAAACCGCGTAACATATATCATCCGCGTAAAATTTCCTACCCTCTAGCGAGGTCAACGCATACATATATTCTCTGTGCGTTTATCCTCTAGCGAAGTCAGACCGAGCCGAACCACAACTTTAAATACTATTTTTCTCCTTCTGTTCTTGATCAGGAAGGATTTTAAAGCACCACTTTGAAGATAATCAACAATATCACAACACATATTGTTTGGCATTGAAAATGGACCAATCTCTGATTGTAGCTGTAAACCAAATGACCCATTGTAGCTCCTAAGAACTGCATATTTCATTGATATACTCAATATCTAACAACAGTTAAAAAAGGGTAAACTGCATAAGTAAAATATGAACCTTAGTAACATCAGGATGATCCAGTGTTGACACCATAAGCCATCCGTTGGGACATGAATCATTTCACCAGGTCAGGTAATGTTGTTCTCGTTGTTATGGAAAGCCTGAAATTTGTAAATGGGAAGAACACCTAGCTCGGCCTCTGATACTCCATCTGTGTAAACCCGCAAAAAAGCGTTTATTAGGCAAGGTGTGTACTTTAAAGACAACAAAAGATCAATGTTTTTGAGAGACAATTAATCATGCTCATACGGTTCCTGCAACGGCATAAAGAAGGGCGATTATGCAGGGGAGGCAACAACAGAGAGCTAAACCAACACGGCAAGCCAAAACAACACAGAAAATAGCGAAGAACACATCAATCTCAAGTAGAATCTCCGACAACCTGGAAGAATCCGGGAAGATTTGGGAAAACAAAGCAAAACTTGTGTAGAGTTTCAAAACCGAAGCAATGTGATCGAAAGCTTTTACCAGAAAAGGTTAGGAGCTTCTCCTAAAAGCCTATCTCCACCTTGTACTACCCATTATAATCCAATTATCCACCCTATGAATGATATCAGTGTTTATCGACTCACATCTTTCCCGCAAAACTAATACAACAATCATCATAATGCAGCAATTCAATCAAATCATCATATAAAGACAAAAAAATAGACAGATTAGTTTTTAGGGATAATAGGATGGGTAGTAGAGATTGCGTCGTTGTGGAGCTTGAATTTAAAACCAGAAAGAGTAGACAGACTTGCTACCACAAAGGGTATCTCTACGAAGTCAACCTGTGCCATGTCGGAAGTCCTAATTGAAAGAGTGGAGAGCTTTGTGAATGAATTGTGGATATTTGCGCGAAGTTTGCGAGGAGGTTTCAGGCATTAGGAGCTGCTGATTTATAGGACCCCATGGTGACCCGAAATCGAACGGGAGATGTAAAGGTAAGATGAGTGAATGAGATTGGCGCAAATTAGTGAAGCTTTAACTTCAGTTGAAGGGGCGTGAACGGATATGGGGAGTTATAAATCTTTCTGTAACGGCCGCCGGTGATCTGAAAGTGAAGTCAACGACGATTCAGTTGAGGTGGGACTTTTTCGGCCTGAATTACGTATTGGGTGATGTTGACATTTGTGGGCCTATTTTATATAAGGCCGTGAGTTTGGCAATTAGAAAAGACTGTGTACGGTTTTTTGGCCCAACAGCAAAATGAAGGAGGAGGACACGTGGACCATCTGAGAGGAGAGAACACTCTCCCATTATATAATAGATTTCACAGTAATTAGAACAAATTTACAAACGGTATGAAATCTCATCGTACCACTATTGTCTTTGACGATATTAAAGCATTGGAATAAGCAAAACAATATCTCATTCGAGCTTTTGCTCCAAGCTGTCACAAGCTTAACAACAATATCGTCATTGACCACACAATTCACTGACTTGTTGTTGCCAATAGCAATTACAAATAAGCTTTTAGATATTCTAAGAATATTCTACATTAAATAATTGGAAACTGTACTTACTCCAAATCTTTAATTGAGAATTTTACTTGAAGAAGCCTCTAGTAATTCGTTTCCCAATCTTTTGTAGGATCCACTGGATCTCATCCGAAGCCATCAATTCCAATGACAACACCAATAAAATCTATATCAAAAAAAAATTAAACAAATTCATAAACAATTCCAATAAATAATAAAACAACATAAAAACTATTATAATCTTAAAACAAAAACTATATCAATTGGATAAGTGATAGTTATAATGTCGTTTGAACGTCATGTATAGTCTTCAAGTCAAACTAATGCCAACCATTAGGGAGTGGGATTCTACAGATTATACTCGAACTGATTCGACATAAAAAGAATAAACTATCTGTCAAGCGGCATAACATTAGCCTATCAAGGATAAGAATGTTATCTCATTGAACCCAGTGACCCTCAGATTCCCACAGCCACTTGAAGATTCCAAAAAAATCACCACATAGTTCTCCTTCTATCCTTTGGCCCTGTTGTTATAAAATGCAAAACACAAAACTTAATACAGTGTAAAAATAAAATCGTATAACTATTAGTAATATCATATATTCAAACGTATGGTTACCGTAAAGATAACATGTTCATCCACTAAAAGCAGGTTTGATAGTTTTGCCAGTGAAAACCTCTTGAATCATCCATGACCGAAAGACCTTCAATCCCAAACTCCATTTCGTTGTCGACTTGTTGATCTCTGAAAGAAATTGTTATTGCCTTTGAGCCATTTTTATTTCTTTTGCAATAATTTTTTTAGAGAGAAATAAACGAAAGACGAAAGGAAGTTGAAATCAGAAACGTCTAGCTTTTGCCTAGGGTTTGAAAAAACAACTCTCCACGATCTTAGGATGATAAAAAACTTACACAAAGCTTATACTTCTTTTTAAATATATTTTAACTATTTAATAATTAGAAAACAAAATAAATATATAAGTTATACTAATTTGAGATAATAAAAAATTACTATTAAAATTTACATAATGGAAATATTGAACTTTATTGTATAACATATTGAACAACATTGTACAACATAGTAAGAAGATATTGTATAACATATTGAACAATAGTGTACAATATATAGTAAGCAGATAAATACCAAATAAATTCTTAAACTACAACTAGAATTTGACACGCGCTTTTTAAGCGCGGATTTATTTTCTTTACAAATTTTAATTTTTATTTATTTTATTATTAGTAAAATATATATTTTTTTTAATTATACAATATAATTTTGTT
The DNA here is from genome assembly GCA_030180135.1 of Orychophragmus violaceus. Taxonomy (NCBI): domain Eukaryota; kingdom Viridiplantae; phylum Streptophyta; class Magnoliopsida; order Brassicales; family Brassicaceae; genus Orychophragmus; species Orychophragmus violaceus. The sequence goes on along the minus strand of CM058233.1, from coordinate 25,359,096 downwards.
TATAATTGTTAAACCCGTATTATAAAAAGTAGTTAATAATTTACATTTAAAAAAAAAATTATGTGTTATTTGGAAAATGGTATATCATAAAGAAATAACGATTTCGTATTTTAAATTTTAACCCGCGTTGTATCGTAAGATCACGATTTAGAAATAATTTTTATTTTTTTATTATGAAAACAAACATTCTGAAAGTTATTTGATATACGTTTAATACTTATTGCATTTATTTATAATATTTTTATAAACTAAAATATATTTTTACAATTTAAATATTTATATAATTGAAATTGATTAATTCAACTTTATAACTTTTTTCAATGAAGAAAGTTAAATTTAAATATTTATAATCAAAATTGGCTAATCAATTTTTCAACACGTGTTATAATGGTATATGATTTGAAAATTTGATAGAACAACCCGTTAAAAAATGCATTCAAACATGAACCATAACTTAAACACATCATAAATTTGAATAATATAAATATTGAATTATTTTAATATTTTATTAAATTAAAAATAAATCAATTGGAATTAGTTAAACTTGTGCAAATTTCATTTATAGAAATCGAAATTGGTTAATATTTTTCAACCCTTTCTTATAATAGTTTAAATAATCTGCAATTTAATGGAACAATCCGGTAAAAAATACAATCGTAAAAAAATATTTTTGTTATGAAATAAATAAATTTAAAATAATTGATAAGATTTTGTTATAATATAAAATAATTATTTATATTTGAAACAAAATAAAGAAAATATTAATTAATGAATATTATCTTATATATACCAAAATAGTTGATGTTTAAATTATTTAGTTATATTAATCAATTGATTTAATAATAGTTTCATATATAATTAATTAAAAAAGTGGAACCCATTATATTTAGTTTGTTTGGATACATGTTTAGTAATTGTCTTGTTTGGAAACTTGGATAGTAGAGAAAATGTTATATTCCGTAATTACCCTTAATGAATATTAAAAATATTCTTAAATCTCTATTGGCATTCTATGTAAATAACACATGATCCAAAGGTTAGTTTACTTTTGACTCTAATTTTTTAATAGTATTGATCTGTGAAGATGGAAAATATCCATTTAAAATAACATCACATCATATATATATATATATATATATATATATATATATATATAAACCAAAATAGTAAGATAATCACAATTTCAACATTCTAAAAACCTAAAATAATAAGATGATAACACAATATATAAAATTAATAAGATAAACTTGCATTCTGATTTTCTGATCGACTAAATTATTTTATATTAAAAAATTTAGTAACAGAAATATTGTACAATGTTGAATAACATATACTAGTAAAAAGATAATCATCACATAAATAGTCTTAAATATTACAATGTTGAGATAGAAATTATCCCTTAAGATAACAATATAATATATATAAAACTTTTCTTTCCATATAAATATATTTAAATATTTAATACATGGGACATAAGTTAAATAAGTAAACTATGGACCTCCAAAAAATGTAAACTTATTGTTAAAAATTTCGTAAACGTAAATATTGCAAAATATTGAATAGAATATAATAAGAAAACAAATATTACTGCAATATTATTAAACTATAAATTCCTAGAATTGAAAATATCATTTAGAATGACATGACAATGTATATAAAACTAAACTAAGATAATAACTAACCCAATATTATTAAATTCATAAATCTTAAGATTACAAAATATCCATTTAGGATAACAACACAATATACATAAAATTCATCATTCCTTTTGAATATACTTAACAATCTAGTATGATAGATATTAGATAAAAATCCAAGTTATAGTTATCCGGAATATAATATATTATTGAACAATTTTAAAAATATATCATAAGCACTAAATCTAGCATCATTATATATACAAAACCTATCGCCGTAAAACAACATCCATTATTTTTTTCGATATCTGGACGTCATGCAATAAGACTAAAACACTGAATATTATAAATATCACAAAATAAAGTTAAGATCAAGTCAACACCCATATGAAACACGCCAAAATACAAAACATTAGTTTTGCCCAAAAAGAAAACCAATTTCCAACATAAGATTTAGAAACGTTAGACAGAGACATAATTCTTGCAGGAGAGTTTGAGGACAACAATAGTTGCGTTTTTCCAGATAAGCTCAAGCACCATAGTTTTGTTGGCCTTGACATTACTTGCCCACAAAAATTTCTCAAGCCACCACTTAAACGTAAATGTCGTCTGTCACTATCACAATGCACTGCCAGTTTAACAGACCACTTCGCTCCAACATCAATGTCGCATGTCACTATCACAATGCACTGCCAGTTTAACAGACCACTTCGCTCCAACATCATTGACCATAGATATGTTCTCACCAGCAACCTTCTCTAAATCGTTATTATCGACAAAGGACTTAGGAAGAAACTGCAAAATCACAATATTGATCATCTAACAACATTTTTAAATAATAATACACACGAACAAACACAACCCAAAAGATAAAAATTACGAGAAAGTAAAAGATAACAACTTACGATTCTGTTACGTTTGATGTTGTCTCTCGTGACGTTTAATGTAACGATGTTCTCCTCAATTCCTTCAGAAAATAGACAAACATTAGTCAAAATAATTAAAAAAGACGAAACAACTTATCTCGAAGATAACAAAAAATAACTTACTCGTGTTTTCTTCTCGAACTTTCCATTGGGGTATTTTCCCATTTGATCTCACAACAACTTGATCTGAAGGCATGTATATGGAAATCGGCACATCCATAGTACTCAAAATTAAAACTTCATATGCTCAAAAATCATGTGCCTCAAGGACGTCTCTAGCCTTTCGTAAGTCTATCACCAACTCGTTTGATATGTCACTTTCGATCAGAAGCATTAGAAGTGAGTTTCCGAACTGTAACATTAGTTGTTCCAAGTATAATTTTTTTGAAGAACGTTTTTGGGGTATACTGCAACAAAGAAAAAAATATTGACAAGAGGGATCAAACTATACAAAATAGAGAAATCGAGAGAAAAAACTAATATTACGTACCACACTATCAAGAAAATCAGGAATAAGTGGCTTGCAAAAATGAGGGTTTCCCTTCCGTTGATTTATTTTGCAAACCTAATATTTCGTCATAAAAATCCAAAATCATTACACGCATAAACCCAAAACAATCGAAAAAATCATACAAGTTTAATAGAACGAAGTGCAATAGAGAATCTTTGAACTAGTTGACTAAACCCTAAAGTCTACTTCTCAAATCAAATTTTGTTCTAATAATAAGAAGCAACAATTATAAATGGAAACAACCACAAGAAGTTATACCAAAAAGTATTCTGACCGACTTCACAATATGTTTATCTCAATAGAATGGCTACAAAACCCTAGGTTTATAGAAATCTACAAAAATACAAGATTACCTTGTCGCCTGAGTGGTTGAAAACCAAACGATCCTCCTCATATCTCCTATGTATACTTCACCGTACATTAACACCATATTTCCTCGATCGCCAGTTCAAATTCCAAACGTGTTTAGATTGTATCAAATGACTTATTTCCGATGGCATTGATTCATCTTCACCTATCCTAGAGTGGGCATCAATAATTTGGACTTTCTAATTGGATTCTAGTATATTGTCCTTATAATTTAAACAAAGTAAGATTTTAATGTTGTTTTGAATAAATTAAGCTATATTCAGTTTAAACTGAATGAAATAAATTTATATGTATTATGAAAATATATGAAAAATTACCATATTAAACACACAAATTTGATTATCAGAATATATTCTTAACAAAAATACTTTAAATATCTATTGCCTTTAAATCATTGTTATGTGAGAATCATAAAGATTTTGTAAAATACTCTTTATTTCCTTATCTCAACTGAATATATACTTACTAATAATATGTTTTGTTATATGCATATTAGATTTGGTAGATTAAGGAACAATAATATCTTCACAAATATCTAATTAATAAAACTTCCAATAATTTATACAATTTTTATTGTTAAGATATTAAGTTGATAGCCTAATAAAATAATATATGATAATTTAAAATTGTAAGACTTGGTGGAAGTGTTTATTATTCATTGAACTGTTTTATTATTCTAAAACTGCGTTAGTAGACATCAATTAAATTGCTATTTAGTTTTACAAAATGTATTTATTTCCATTTGTTATAAATTAAACCTTTAAGATTCGACCAAAATTCATATTCTCATAGACATTTAATTATTCAAAATCCTAAATATAACCTTCACCAAATTGATTTGTCAAAGATTCTCTATTATAATTAAATATATAATATAAACGAGATTATGATTCTGAACAAAAAAATTGTAAATTTTACGGATATATATGTTTATAAAACAAACATAAAGAGGATAACACGATCCTCTAACCAAAAAAGATAAAAGTTTTAAAAGGTCTACTAAAAAAATACATGAATTAGTAGATGAATGAGACATAAGATTTTCTTCAAGATATTGCTCAGGTTAAATTCGGAAAGCTACAAAAACAGAAATTCATGTATTACTCAAAGATATATAAAAGCATAACAAATAAATGAGTTGAAATAGGTTTACGAACACAATTTGTTGAGGAATCAAACAAAGTCATGATTCTCAGTTTGATCATAGATAATTGTTGAAAGCTTTTCTTCTCCTTTAAGCCAAGTATAACCTAAGTTAATACAACCAAGAAAAAACTTCATAAACATTCATTACAATGGAGAAATTGTTATATGAGTCAATCCTAAACCTAAACATTTAATACACAATACAATAATTTTCATCTATTACACATAAAATTTCAATGCTTACCCGATTCTCATCTTATGAAGAAGCATCTAAGAATTATAAAGACATGGTTATCCATATCCTTCCAAATTTTTTTGATTAATTCTTCACCATCTTTCCCAATTAATAAACACTAAAGACTTTGGAGGCTAGTAAAAAAAAGAATTTGCTAACTATTATTAGAGACAACAACAAAACAACTCATCAAAATATATGACTAAGATTAAACTCACTTTATATCGCGAATGGGTAAACTGCAATTTTGGTCCAGTCCAATAATATTGGAGATTTCCAACATGGGTTACAACACCAATGACATCTATATAGTGAAAATATCAAGTAGACAACACATACAAATAACATGATTATTATAATCCTAAGCACAAAAACAAATATTGGTTTCAAGTTACCTCTAGAGTAAGGATCATAAACTCTCCGATCTAATATATCGGGAATCGAAATGCAAACCATAACATGACCTTCCGGAACATTATCATAAGTCACACAGAAAGATGTCTCTAACGCGAAAACCAGCTTGAAGTTGTGAGGGGTCAAGGAAATATAATGTGGTGAAAGAACAACTTGGGCATTTTTAAGCTTAAACCAACGAACCTCAAACCAAGTTGACCACCGAAATTTATCAACAACAGAGGTATGAACAATTGCCTCTATATTGATACCCTTAACCAAGAAATTATTCGCTTAATAAAACATGCAAGAATAAAAAGACAACAAATGAAAATGAAAAGAGAGATTACCTCTTCATCGACCAAAATTATTGAGATTTTAGGATTCCAACAGAAGAAACACACATCCATACACACATGAGAAAAAACTTTTAGATCCAAAATAGATGGAACATGGTTGTGGATCTGAGAAATTTTTTGAAAACTCTGAAGAGACATGGTTGATTCTAGCTGATTTTTCGGATAAAATCTAGAAAGCAAGTTCTCTTTTGGTAAACAGTATAATATGAATCGCCTAGGGAAAGAATCTATATAGTTTCTAAAATTTATGAGTAAAATGTGTAAAGATCAAAGGAGACAACCCTTGGTTTAGTTAATATGTTTGGCCTTAACCGCTAATGATATTTTTTATTATCTTAGCTCAAATGAAATTGTTTTCGAAAGGTTATTAAGGCTTGTCAATATTAGGAAAATAATTACAATTATGATAACCCAAATCAGTTCTAAAAATATTTACAATTGAATTGAAAATTATTAGGGCAATATATTTTAAAATATTAACATATATCAGAAAAAGTAAAGATAACAATTTCTGTTAACATTGGCTCCAAAAATAAATAAAGGTTTATACATTACCGACTTTAGGTTTTTAAGAAGAGAAGGGAGTTTTTGGATGAAGGAAATCTATGATCCGTGATCTTTAGCATCCAATGTGAGTAACTATTCTTCATAAAAAACCATAACAACAATCCTTAAAAAGCCATACAAAAAAACAATTTCCCAAGAGTTTAGATTAAGACAAAAAGAGATCTAGAAAATATTGGTATCAAACTTGTCATTGTTGGAGTAACATTTAGGTAGAGGGCGTGGGTACCTACAAAAAAAATAAACATTGGAATATGTTAGATGTTGTTAATGATTTATATGATTATTAAAATGATCGACATTACAATCACAACATCTTCATACCTATCCATCAAAGTGTTCAACTCATCCAAGGTTAAACGATAGTATTCAATCAAAGAAGGCCCTTCCATACCCTTAAGCCATGTATTCCCTACAAAAAACAATATATAATCATAATTTTCTATATATTCACGTAAGGTACATAATCTTTTCTAAAAATAATATCAACAAATCCTTAAATCTTATGGTCCAAAACATTCGGAGCAAGACAAACAAATGTTTGTCAGGAAGTGCACGAAAACGTTTAGACAACTCCTTAGCAACTTGGCCAAATGCAACACATTCTATAGACCTAAACCTTCAATTTCAACAAAATCATCAATCAAACTTTGATTGAAAAATATGAGATCAATAAAGAATTTCGTAATTTGGGACCTCATATACGTGAATATCTTACTCAGAATCTCTCAACGTGAACTGGACTTTAGTAAGTTTTCGCGAATATGAATAAACCTCCGAGGAGTCATCTTGCCATTCAAGGTTTCCAACCCACATTATAGAACCGACAACATCTATTTATCAAAATTCATTAAAATATAAGTCAAGAAAAAAATAACAATCTAACAGTTTCAGATGGTAGATTTGTCTTCATAACATAACAATAACGGACCAAAAAAACACTTACTAATTGAACATCTGTTTGAAACCGTCCCGTCCTTTATTCCTTGGATTGGTTTGATACTCAAGAGTTCATCCCACGTTGGAGGATGAGAATTATGAGTGATTTTTGTTTCATCGATGATATGAACTTCTTTAAAAGTTGGACACACTTTGTAATAACTTATCATAAGCGTAATCCTAAAATCAGAAATTAGACCAAAAACCTCCTTTATGTAAAAAAAATAAAAACTTTCGAGCGTTTTTCCATATGCGACGCCTTGAATCCGATTTCCCTCTCGATCATAAAAAGTTAACATGAGTTTTGAATAACAAATACTATAAACGCAAAATGACGAAAAACGTTTTGATACATTGGTATTACCTAGAGGAAGAAAATATATGGATTATAAAAAAATAACGATGCTAATCATCAGAAAGAAAAATACCTCCTCATCGGCTAAAATTAACTCAAGAGGAGCATTAGACCCATAGTGAGATAATACCAAACCCTTAAAATCTTAGCCCTAAGATTCCAGCAAACATCATTCAAAGAAAGGTCAGAAACCTTGTGAAACTGTGATTTTGTCGAATCACCGGATATAATAGGATTTTTTTTTTGGATATATTCCTGCAATATCGGAAAACGAAAGCGAAGAAGAAAAAAGTGAAGAGTTCCTTGGCAGTTATTCGAAACAAAATATGATATAAACAATACATACTTTTGACATTTGAGACATAGATCAATATGCCTTTCATGGGTTTCCAAATATTTTTGTAACATACTATAGACGATGGACTTTATACCGATCTAAAAAAAACTAATATCATATGTTAACTAAATAATAGGACATTACAAATGTTTAAATATGAATTCACCCCAACACATTTAAACACTAAACAACAATAACCAGTTTTAAAAACCAAAATATTTGTTTATCAAAGATAATGAGATTCAATAACTCCTAAACATCATTAGAATCATTCAAATTATCAAGAAACATGACCAGCTATAGTACCAGACTTGCAAGCCTTTTTTCAAGGGAAAATACAACCACAATCAATTTCAAGTAGATGTTTATCACCGGCAACATTAGATACACTAACATCGATCATGGAAGCCCGATCAAAGAAAACATGTTGTTTTGTTAGATCTTTAACCAAAAATGCATCATGTGTATGTTTAATGTCGAGATCATTACCATTCAACAAAACCTCGCTCACACCTAAAACTGTCATACATTCCCATAAACCTACCATAAAAAATAATATAAGAAATCAACATACACTAACGAAAAATTGAAAAAAAAACTCTCAATACCTCTAATTCGATGTAGTCTCGCGAATCTTATTATGCAGATGTCAACATCTCTTAATGCTTGTCTAAGTTTAATAGAAAAGCAGTTGCAAAATCCATATCCAGAAAACACCGCAACCGAAAACCTCTGAAAATAGTATTCGACTAAACCAAAAGAATAAACGTGCATAACAAACATAAAGAGACCAATCAAATATTACCTCAAATTTTCCAATTGAAAGGAAATTTTGTCAAGATTCGATGATTAATACTATTGCGGCTGACATGAAAGTTCCCAACATTAACAACATTACCTATTAAATCTGTATTTAACAAAAGAGTAATTATGTAATACAAACAAACAAATCAATATACGAATCTAAATAGAAACCTTAATATGAAAGTAATTGTATTTTACTCACCCACAGAATAAATCGGATTACATATTCCATTAACAATATCTTCAAACTCAGCAAAATTGTAATAGTGAATATTAGTTAGTTGTGGGGTATGCACAACATAAGACGTAGATACCCAATTAACTCTGTATGTATGAGTTGTGGGTCAAAACTCTCACCTAACCAACTCCAAACCAGAAAACCCTAGGTAGACGAATGCACCTAGAAACAAACGTTTTGAAATTTTTACATAATCAGCTGTAGAGACAGAGACTTGGATCCTCGAACCCACGAATAAATGATCCTATATCGTTAACAAAGAAACCAAAATAACAGATGCGAACACTAAATAAAGAATACCTTCGAGTTAACAATAATGAACTCCTCAGTCTCAACACCAAGATTGTGATGACTGTATCGGCGATTAACTGTAACATATATTCGACCTCTAAAAATATTAGGATCCAAATACTCTATCTCAGTCGCTAGAAGAAACTTAAGATAAGCTATGTGAAGCATGAGAGGCGAACTAAAGTCCTAAAACTATTTTTCTTGTCGAGTATACATGAGTAATAAAAATTTGATAGGATCATATATAATGCACATACAGTAAAAAAAAATATTGTATAGAAGATATAAAATTTCTATGCAAATGTTTAAATATCATATTTGAAAATATCTTATTCACATCTTAATAAAACTTAAGAAATTGTACTGATATATATATCATTAAAAATGAATGATTACAAATTAAAAATTTCAATAAAATAAACTAAAAATATAAAAAATAATAATTTAGAAATAACTATGTCGATAACATCAAAGAAAACTTAGCACAAAACACATATAATTAAGCAATGAGCATGAATACAATATTTTAAAACGTTAACCGCGCCGATGAGAAATTTTCTCTAAACTCTCGATTTCGGGAAGAGTGCCATCCATAATCACATGAACACAATCACCAGCAGTTGTTGCAATTCACTTACCTATCATAAATATTTTATAAAATTGGTGAATAAATTGCTCCAAAACAACCGATATAAAACATAACTAAACAGTGTGACCCAAACCGACCGTTTCTATAAATAAGCTTAGCAAACCACAAGATGCACACCATAACATAGTCATCATTATCCTCCATATATCTTCTAACCACTTTAGCCTTGTCACCATCAAACTCACAAAGCAACCATATTTAAAATACTTATATACATATTTTGATATTAGAAAATATAAACATTAACCTAGCATCCACTCGCTCAATTAAATCTTTAAAAATTATTAAACGGGAAATCAATGAGTTTGCTCAACCAAAAAGAAAAAAAACCGACCAATATACTATGTAAAATACCTACATAATAAATACTACCAAGACACCCGGATTTTATAGACAGAAAGTCAGCAAAATCAATGAAACTACTCGTGCTTTTTGTAGGAATTATCTCGACATATGTTGTCCATTTATACTTTATTTTGAATCGATGAGATGTCGGTTTAAAATCTCCACCGGAAGGAATTAGTTCAAAACAATAAAGAACTATAGAATCCCCTTCAACCAAGACATCCGAGGTTTGGGAAATAAGAACATGACCATCTATAGTGGCATATATCTTAGTTCCCTGTAATATTACTTTTATAATTTATAGTAATGAAAACAATGAATTATACAAATAGAAAAATAAATAAAGTAATACGAAAAACCTACAATCGACCATAACACCTACTTGTGTGCCATCACCGACAAAACAATCATATTATGGATTAAGGTGGGAGTAAGTTGCAAAATAGCTATTCACCGTTCTTCGGAATACTCGACCAATAGTCTCGATAGAGGAAACCAGAGGTGGTATTCAGTAAAACATGATTCGTATAAACAAAACCACCCTTGGGGGCACAACCAAGGACGATCAGATGAACGAGGTACCAAAAACGTAAGAAGCCCGTTCAGGTCACACTCGGTCGTCATATCCTTCAAATCTTGTTCAGTAACCGATGACAGAAGGCCCTCAATCCACATGCTTGGTTCATCAACAAACCTGGCGGCTTTGTGGAAACAACGCACTCAAGATCTGGCGAAGCCGCCTCATGAAGGACACCCAAAGACTCTATATCCATATTATGACAAAGGAACCGTGCGAGGGATCGATTCCACCGGTGGATGCCTCCTCGTAGCAATGATTACGCCCTGCGATAACGGTGGGAGCCCCTGTCAGGAATCGGCCCCAAGACCGTTAAGAAGGACTTTCCATCGCCCCTTTCAGTAGTAACTGACGGAAGGCCAGTCTCTGTGCAAGATATCTCCATGTCAGCAAGCGCACGAAGAATTACCGGTTCAAGGAGAGACGATAAAGATTAGAGACAAACAAAAACTCTATCGAAACGCAGAAAAATGAAAAACTTAGAAGAAAAAAGAATTTGCGTGTTCCAGTCTGGAAGAAATATGAATGGAGAGAAAAAGGAGAAAAGAAAGCATAGAATAAAATAAAAAGAGAAAAAGAGTCGATCCGCTTCCCAACAAAGGTCATAATTGCCCTACACGAGCTTTCAGTTCTCGCGCTTGTACACCACACCTAGACCCTCATCCTATAAAATCGCTCCACGTCAGAAGGACATCCGACACACGCTTACTTGACAAGACATGATAGATTTTCAAAAAAAAAGAAAATACCGAGCTAGCCTTCTTGTGTATCTCATTTTGGTATCAACCGAAATTGGGGGGGGGGGCAATTGTTGGGGGTGGTTTAGCACCCTTGGCCAGCTCGACCCATCACTAAGATTGTTAAACATTCCGATAAGGCCCACTCATATTCAAATATCCCAAATCAAACCAAATACGTGGAAATCAAGGAATGCACAATATGTCGTTGAAAATATCTCGTCTCCTCTTTCCAAAAAGGTAAGAATCGCTCCAATCCGATTTACCGTATGGAATTTATGATCTATTTTATAAATTGTTTATGTTCATGAAGAATCTTTTATTTGACTATCTAGTTTTGTTTCGATTGGGAAAACAGATTTCGCTTGACCCAAATCTTTGTCATGACTTCCTAGACACATAGATCTATCTCTAAGTTATGGGAAAACCGATCTATAGCTCAAGAGCATGGAAAGACGTGTGCTTATTATGCGATCTTGATTGCATTCTATTTCCATGTTTGTCTGTGGTTCGTTGTCATCATCAAGGCATCAGTGTTATCAGTCAACCAGCCGTGTGAAGCTCGACCCATCCTCGACCTCTCTTGTGGAGCAAGGCGGCCTATCGCCATCGTTGAAGCATCAACCAAACTGTCTTCATCTTACGTCGACCATGGTTCGGAGACCTCGGTTCATTCTGGTCCATCATCATTTTCATCCAAGGCCAAGGTGAGGCAGTTCGCTATAATTTGTTTCTTCGCTTTCGTTATATGTCGTGATGTCAAGATTGGGTTAAGTCTGCTTCCTTGTTTACTGTGTGATTTAATTGGTTAGAAATTTATGTAAGCTAAAGTATTTATATAATCATATCTATTAATAAATGTTTTGTTATTGAAATTGAACGATCGATATCCATATCGATATAGGAAGCGTACCCGAGATACTGGAATTAGAATTGAATTTAGGTTCTTAGATGGATGAAATTTGTTGTGTGATTGGTTAATTGTTTGAGAACGGAATTGATAAACGAAATCGTTAACCGGAAGTGGGGTTGCGTAATTGATTAAGATGATTAAGATTGAGTGGCTTGACAGTGTTGATTGAGTTATTGCATGAGAACCTATATTGTTTGCTTAAGACGGTTAGGTCGAGAACAGAATAATGATGTTGTTGTTTTTGTGTTAGAGTTATTTATGCCGATGGTTTCTTCCGTTTGTCGCCCTTCCCAACTTAAGGGCGGTGCTCAAATCCTTCAATTGGATCAATTTGATGCGTCGTTAACTTCATTCATGTGCTCTGGTCTGCTCCTTCCAGGGTTAGTTGCTTTCTGTTTAAGTTACTACATTTTTCTTTATTTCTATTTCACACGTTCTTAGCTTGGAACTTTGATCCTTTCTCTCTTTTTCTTGCAGAGAAACTTATGGTACATCGGGCCTTGATTTCATCCAGTTCCCATCTGTGCAGTTGACTATCACGGATGAGCCTTGCGAGAGACAGACCACGAAATCGGCTTTCAAGAAAGGTAACTCGGCGTTAAGATGACTGTTTGAAATTGGGTCCTTTGTGCTCATTTATCTTGAGGAGAAAATTGGTTCCGGTGTTGATATCAAAAAAGTTTCTATCTCATTGGCAGCCTTGATGGGAGAAGACGAAGAATCATTTGTCAGAAAAGCGGCTCGGTTTATGGCGGGAAGAAACCAATCTTACAACTCCGGCTCCAGCTTGGAAGAACTTGTCTTTCAAAAAACTAGTTTGGCTTTATTTTCTTTTGTGGCTCGACTTTTAATAATAGCTTTTGATTATAAATAATACAAAGAACTTTTCTTCTCGCCTTATTCCTTTCTTTATTGTGTCACTACTGCTTATGTCCTTGTCTTTGATAAATAAAATAAAGAAATTTTCCTTTCGTATTGTTTATGAGATGGCCGAAGTCTTTATTTAATTAGATGAAGACTGTGCCGATCTGACAGATCCCTTTGAGGAGATTCGATCTATAAGTTCTCGGTGTGAACGTCCTATCGAGTTCATAAAATGCCAATGTGGCTTCATATCATGCCGACGGAATTTAAAATTATCGACGTAATTGAAGGTTTTTCGATTCCTTTATTAATAAATTATTGGGCCAGGTTATGCATCAGCGGGATTGTAACTCTCTTGTGGAAAACGCTTTCAGAGTTGGTTTCGTTTTGTTGTAAAAGAGGGGGGTGTTCCGAGGTGGTCCTCGGTACCCTTTTGTGATGCGAGTGGACGTAAATGCCAACTTCGTATCACGGCTAGCGCTTAGTCCGAGATCAGTTATGCAAGGCAGTTTGGCTTATTTATCATGAATAAACTTAAGCGAGTGGGGGCGATCCTGGCTTAACCTTTTAGCAATGCGGCTAGAGTTATCACTTTTCGCACACATTATGAATGTGTGTATTATTTTACCACTGCACTCAAGGAGCGCGTTTGGATGGGTCATCTGGCCATGATGACGATGTACAAATCATATCTATTTTCAAGATGTGAATTTATTAAAGGTATATCGGTATCCGCAAGGACTGCCTATGTACCCCGTTAAAAGAGGATCAAACCATTCGTAGTTTGTTTTACATAACTGGTAGCTCAATGAGCGTACTTATTTTTTGACCAAAAATGTAGTATACGAAGAGTTTGAGGTGCATCGAGTTCCATGAGAGGCTGACGGGTGTTCCATTCAACTCGGGGAGCTCGTAGACCCCGGGCTTGAAGACCTTTGTGATTTTGTAAGGCACGTCCCAATGTATAGCCGAGTTTTCTGACATTTTTTCTTTTTTTTCTTTTATGAACTTCGCGTAGTATAAGGTCCCCTTACTTAAGATGTCAACATTTGTTTTTTTTTTTTGTTGTAATATCGAACCGCGAGGTGCTCATAGTTCTGAATCCATAAGAGGGCTTTGTCCCTTTGTTCTTCGAGCGAATCAGTGTCAAGAAGCATTTTGTCGTTTAGTTGGGGCCAGATGAGCATTGATAGCCGAACGGTCGGTAAGCTTATTTCTGCTAGTGACATTGCTTCTACTCCACGAGCTAGGGAGAATGGGGTTTGATTCGAAGGACGCATCAGGGTGGTTTGATGTGACCACAAGACTCCGTCTAACTTATCGGCCCAGTTTCCTTTGTGTTTGTCGAGCCGCTTTTTAAGCACGGCGATGATTGTTTTGTTTGTGGCTTCTACCTTACCATTTCCTTGTGGGTAGTACGGCGTTGACCTGCTCAATCAGATGTTCCATTTCTTACATAACTGACTTATTAGATCGACATAAACTGTTTTCCGTTATCGGATCTCATATGGTAGCCCGTGCCTGCAGATGATATATTTTCACAGAAAGTTGGTGACGTCTCGAGCCGTTACTGTAGGATACGCCTTGGCCTCTACCCACTTAGTGAAGTAGTCAGTTAGAATAAAAATTTGTTCGTTTTTCGAGATTTATGCATTGGGCCGACTATATCCATGGCCCATCTCATGAATGGGTATGGTGCTGTTGCGGACAACAGTTCCTCCGTATGCGCATGTAAGTCCGGGACGTGTTTTTGATACAGTTCACACTTTGTGGCCTATATTTCACAATCCTTTATCATGGTTGGCCAAAAGAAGCCGATATTCTTGATCTTTAGAGCTAGCGATCGTCCTCCAGCATGATTTCCTCCCACTCCTTCGTGGGTTTTCTTGATCACTTTGTCGATCTCCTTTTCTTTGATACATCGCAACACTGCTCCGGCGGCATTATAACGGAAGAGTCCATCGTCTATCATGATGTATCAGACTGCTTTCGCTTTGAGTCTACGGGCTGCCCATCTATCATTTGGTACCTCTCCTCCGATATATACGCCTTTATTTCTGATGTCCAATCATCTCTATGTACCTGATCGGCATCGATAACTTTGCAGACTTCAGGAGGACTTATGCTCGGTTATCAAAGAGTTCCACTGAAACTGTTTGTCTCAGATATGCATGTAACTCAAGGATAATAATGTGCAGCAAGGAAACAAGTATGTGGTGGAGTTCACCATAGAGTTCAGAGATCAGTTCGTGTGGAGTTCCCAAAGCGAATCAAGAAGAGATTATGTGGTGTTTCCGAAGTTGTTTCTAGTCTCGAATCTCCTTTCTCTTCTCAACGCTCTCAGTCTTTCCTTATTAAGAAGATTCTAGAAGTTGGACTTTTATTTCATGCGCTTCTTCCTTGGAATATTGTAGTCCTGCCCTAGTCTCCTATCTTATTCATTCCTTGTTTTCCAAGAGACTTACCTAGTGGGAAAAAGTTATGGATTTCTTCTTAAGTGCTTTGTGTGATATCTCTAAGTGTTTTCCTTCTTCCTTTTGAATTCTTCTTCAAGAGCTATTTCTATAATCGCGTTCCTTCCTCTCTAAAGCGTTGTTTCTAAGTGCTTTTCCAAAAACAAAATAGACCAAAGAAGACTCCTGCGACCCCTCTGCCCAACCCAGAACCGAGAAATTGGAAGTGTATAAGGGTGAAGCATGGGAGATATACGAACTTCCGTGGAGGGTATCGGAGAACCTATGGACTTTACTTGGTATTCTATTTTGTTTCGTATGTTGGAGTGATAAAGGATTGTCGGTTTGCCGAAGCAAGAGCTTAGGATTCTTGTATATGGGTTGAGGAAGACCCGACAGTGAATCTGAGGTATATTGGAGAATTTGAGCCGCACCAAACTTCTCGGATTGCGTCGAGCTTCTGTTCCTAAAACCTTCATATTGGATTGTTGAAGTCGTATTCCTTCCATGTTTCCGAGGACTCGTGCATACTTTAGTTTCCTTTCTGCAGTTTCTTCTGGAGCTAATTCTAGTTTCATGCCCTTCTTCCCTAAGCATCATTCCATTATCTAGCTTCAATATTTTCTTTCCTTTGTGTACTAGAGAATAGGGATGAGGAAGTAGGTTCTTTCTGGATGCCATTCTTTAGCATCTCTAGGCCCGACTAAGGATTGTCATTTGATATGTTCTTATTTTATTTTTAGTCAAGCGATCGTCCAACGTCAAAAGGTTTTGCGGTGTATGGTGTGGATGTCCAACTCCTTACCCATTCCTTTTTTCATTATGTGGATACTAAGAAGAAGTGTGTAACTTAGCAAGAGTTGACTCATTATTTCTAATTGTCCTCGGTGTTCCGTTTGGGTTTTGGAATTAATTTCGGGGATCTTTCCTCCCATCAAGGGGGAGAGAATTTTCAACACCCAGCTTTTTCATTTTTGGGTTTGTCAAAATTTTCAAGCCCAAAAGCCCTTTAAGCCCATTAGTAAACCCTAGGGGTATCCTCTTATTCTCTTATATTTAGGTGTTGCCACGAAAGAGAGGAGGTAAGACAAGAGACCAAGCGAACCTCTGCCCATTTCTCGTCCTTTTAACCGTCTCTGGAATCCGTCAGCATCCATCCTCCGTGCCGTCGACCACCATCTTCTGGTCTCTTCTCGCTGTGTCCTCTTTTCGCTCTTCTTTTGGGTTAAGTGAATCTCTAGCCTCACCTATTTTAAAAATCTCCTTTTCTCTTCTTCTCCAATCTCCTTTTGATTCCATGTGGTGGTGGATTGGAGATCTAATTTGATATTTCACCTTTTTGTTTGCTGATCTATGATCGGAGCCATTACGGTCGTCAGATTGAAACACATTTTTCTGGAATTCCGTATGGGTACATGGAACGAACAATATAGGGTTAAAAAGATCGCGGTCTCCTCTTTTTCGTTTGGTAGTTAAGGTCTGTTTTCTAAAACATGTATGTTCATGACATATATGAGATTTGGCTAACTAGTTCTGTGTTTCGATTGGACAAACGAATTTCGCTTGATCCAAATCTTTGCAAAGACTTCCTATATCTAGCTCTCGGTTATGAAAAAACCGATCTAGAGTTCTAGAGCATGGGAAGACGTGTGCTTCTTCCGGGATCTTGATCGCAGTCCAAATCCATGTTCTTATGTGGTTCATCGCCGTCATCAAGCCATCAGTGTTAGCAGTCGACCAGCCGCCTGAAGCTCGACCCGTCCTCGACCTCGCTTGCAGAGCAAGGCGTCCTACTGCCATTGTCGAAGCAACCAAACCATCTTCATCTTCCGTCGACCGTTGTTCGGAGACCTTACTTCATTCTAGTCTATCATAATTTTCATCCAAGGCCAAGGTGAGGCGGTTCACTTTAACTGTTTCTTCGCTTTCGTTATATGTCGTGATGTGGAGATTGGGTTAAGTCTGCTTCCTTGTTTGTTGTGTGATTTAGGTGGTTATATAGTTATATAAGCTAAAGTATTTATATAATCATATATATTAGGAACTATATTGTTATTGAAATTGAATGACCGATATCCATGTCAATATAAGGAAGTGAACCGAGAAACTTGAATTGATAATTGAATTTAGGCTGTTAGACATATGAAAACTGTTGCGTGATTGATTAACAGTTTGAGAACGGAATTGATAAATGAAATCGTTGACTGGAAATGAGATTGTGTGATTGATTGAGATGTTTAAGATTGTATGGCTTGACGGTTTTGATTGAGTTATTGCATGAGAACCTTGATGGTCTGTTAAACACGGTTTGGTTGAGAATCGGATAATTTTGTTGTCGTGTTAGAGTTAGATGTGGATGCACAAGGTTGAGAGTCCTCTGTGCACATTGATTTTCAAGACATGGCCGGTTAGAGTCCTTCCGCTTGGCTTTAGGGAGCCCGTTGTTTGACCCAGAGGGGTGTGGTACCGGTAATGGCATGGTACCTATTATTTGTACGAAAAATTACGTGGGTGTCCGAGGCTGGTGGGGGCGGGGCACCGGTAGTTGGACTCTCTTGTGTGATTTTTTTGTTTAAGTCTCAGACTACGTATATCCTTATGCATTGTTGGTGCTTGTAGCTGTTTAATTCTTGTCTCGGTGTCAAGGCCTGTGCCAGATGTGTTGAAATGGATTGGTTTGGAATTTCTCACTGAGTAGTCCCCATTACTCATCCCTCTTTTTTTCTCAATTTCCTTTTTCCGCAAGACTAGTAGTAGAAATTCAATTATTGGTTACGTTGGTGGATTTGAACAAAAGAAAGCGTATTCGGGACTCTTGGGGCCACAAAAGGACATTCTAGTTAACCATTTTGGTTTAAATGGATGTCCTAACTTTGTCGTATCTAGTTCGCCACGAATGGGTCGTTACAGATAAAGTTGATAATATGGTAAACTCATTAAAGCGCATTACGTTTTCAACGATTCCATATACACTGGCGGGCTATAAGGCCGATGTAGTACTCATGATAATGGAAGCGAAAGAAAAAGTTATGCTAAAGAAAACTACAAACCAAAAGCATATGTATCAGCTGATGCACAACCAATATATGATGCATCACACATTGCAAAGCTTGTTGCAACAAGATTGAACGACGATTTGGTTGCTAAAGTTTAGGAAATCATTTGAAGCGGTCCCGGAGAATCTTTTAAAACTGCCATGGTCTTAGAGTTTAGTGACACATCATCAAAGATGCAGTCATCTATTGTTGAAAGTTTTTCTCAGTTGCTTGACAAGGCTTCAACAAATTCTTGTCCAACACTAGTGAAAGAGAGCATTAGTAGGCGAGTGTTGTACAAGCGCGACAGAATTCCTCTCCGTCATCGCTCAAATGTTACATTTCAAGAGGACAACATCCCTTACTGTATCATATTAGGCGTCGTCGAAGATATCAACCAACTCATACCTGCAAACGTATAAAGTTAATGTTTGTTTTTAATTTTTTATACGACTATTATATCATATTTAATCATCACCAGTAATATTTACATAACTCTACAGGCTTCAGAGTCGCAAATAGTAGGCCCAATGGATGATAATTTTGTTGGTGTTGAATATGACCATTAGAACACAAATGAGCTCACTTAAAACTGTGTAAGTTATGTAGATAGGGCTAAATCATTTTATAACCGGTTAGTTTATTTTAGATAAACAATAATGGAATAAATGCACCACATGTACGTACCATATAACCATTTTGTTGAAACATATGTTAAAATGGTTAAGGCTAATGCTAAATTTATTATAGAGCAATGACATATGTGTTGGATCTCCTAGGATCTAGGGTTTGATATATTGAAATTAAACCAACCTCGTTCTTACCTTTGGACTGGCAGCGGAATGAGAATGGTGAACGAGATCAGTGGAGCAACGCAGGTGCCTTGCCTCTACCAGATACACACGCACACAAGCTGGAAACGGGATGCTAGTGCCGGATCAATGGGGATCAACTGTTTCTGGTGTTTCTGCTTTTCTTACCTAGAAAAACTCGACGGCTTAGTGTTTAGGTCGAAACTCACGAGTTTTATTCGACCTCAAACATACTTAACGGGCCAGACTTGATTAAGTCTTAATTTGAAAAGCCTTTCCGAAAACCCGAACTGTGTCGACCGACACACAAGCTGTGTCGATCGACACAACACCATTTTGTCGATAATAATGTGTATCCAATACACATTAATATGATCATTACCATAATGATCATTCCCATGTCGTAGCTTCCAGTTTGCTTAGGTGTGTGACCCTATAGGATCATATAATACTGGCAGTAAGTCTACAACTTACAGATTGCAAGAGGCTTCTAGCAAAACATTGCAACCGCCCAGTATTATACGAATGTCTGATCTCGACACACAACTATCATCAGGAGTGAGTACTAGTGTGATTTCAGGACACTATCCCAACAATCTCCCACTTGTACTGGAATCATCTATTCCTATAATCCTTTTGTCTCTATATCTCGATTTGGCATAAGGCAAGATTGGTGTCATCCTTATTAAGCCAACATCGTGTTTATCGAACTCCTGATCTCATACTGAACATTACAAACAACTGAACTACAGTTCGTTTGAGTGCGGCCACACATTTTTCTCAGTATTAAATCTTCGATAGGCCCTGAGATATTTATCTCCCGTTATACAGGAGGGACAAATCCCATCTTGTTCCATCCCTATTTCAACGCATACTTCATGATATACTTGAACAGTGCCGTTATAGTCGCCAGTTACGGGTCGACGTTTGACAAAGTCAAAGTGTACCAATTCATATGCAAGAAAGCATGATGAACTCATGTCTAAGGACTATACTCTATAGTCGTAATGAGAACCTCTTATGACACAGATATAACTATCTTGTAGACTTCTCATTAGCGGGTCATGTCCGATCATATGTTCACCAACATATATCAATGTGACTGACTGTGATAATCATATCATTGGCTCCATGAAACTTAGCCAACAGTCACCTCACAATCTAGTCTCTAGCGGTTGTCAGTGTCCCACTTTGACAACCTCGACTTGATGACCTATAATATTTCATAAACTTATTTTGGGACCATTATTTAGATCACAATAAATAATGCTGAAATCAAATTTCATTAAACATTTCCAAAAGAATGTTTACAAGAGCGTCTTATTATAACTAAAACAAAACTAAAACTCCCACTAGAATCAAGATTACATCTTAAGATCTCTAATGCCTACAGCAGTCGTATGACTCTCATGCTTAGGCCTTGGGAGTGACTTAGTCAGAGGATCAGCGACATTCTCGTCTGTCGGAACTCGGCTGATCTTCACATCACCTCTATTGACGATATCACGAATCAGGTGATATCTCCTCTCTACGTGTTTGGACTTCTGGTGTGACCTGGGTTCTTTCGCCTGAGCAATGGCTCCATTGTTGTCACAAAACAAAGCCACTGGCTCCAAGATACTAGGAACCACACCAAGTTCAGTCATGAACTTCTTGATCCAAACAGCTTCCTTTGCCGCTTCTGAAGCAGCAACATATTCAGCTTCCGTCGTGGAATCAGCTACGGTATTCTGCTTAGAGCTCTTCCAGCTCACTGCACCGCCATTTAGACAGAAGACATATCCAGACTGTGTTCAGAAATCGTCTCTGTCCGTCTGAAAACTCGCATCGGTGAATCCATTCACCACAAGTTCTTCACTTCCTCCATACACCAGGAATTTATCCTTAGTATGTCTCAAATACTTGAGAATATTCTTGACAGCTGTCCAGTGAACTTCACCTGGATCAGATTGGTATCTACTCGTCATGCTTAACGCGTAAGCTACATCTGGACGAGTGCAGAGCATGGCATACATGATAGATCCTATTGCTGAAGCATAAGGAATCCTATTCATGCGTTCTCGCTCAGCATGTGTCGCCGGACACTGCTTCTTGCTGAGACTGGTGCCATGAGACATCGGTATGAAGCCCTTCTTGGAATCATGCATCCTGAATCTGTGCAGCACCTTATCAATATAAGTGTCCTGGCACAATCCAATCAGCCTGTTCACTCTATCTCTGTAGATTCTGATTCCAAGAATATACGCGGCTTCTCCCATGTCTTTCATGGAAAAACAACTTCCGAGCCAAGTCTTAACAGACTGAAGCAACGAAACGTCATTACCAAGGAGGAGTATGTCATCGACATACAGTACAAGAAACGCAATTTTTCTCCCATTAGTCTTCTTGTAAACACATGGTTCCTCTTCGTTCTTGATGAAACCAAATTGTTTTACTGATTCATCAAAACGAAGATTCCAACTCCGTGATGCTTGCTTCAATCCATAAATGGATTTATGAAGCTTGCATACCTTCCCAGCATTCTCAGGATCGACAAAACCTTCAGGCTGTGTCATATACACATCCTCTTCCAGAATACCATTCAGGAATGCGGTTTTGACATCCATTTGCCAAATCTCATAGTCATAATGAGCAGCAATTGCTAGAAGAATCCGAATGGATTTAAGCATAGCGACTGGGGAATAGGTTTCATCATAGTCAATACCATGAATTTGCTTGAAACCTTTAGCCACCAACCTCGCTTTGTAAATCTGTACATTGCCATCCACGTCAATCTTCTTCTTGAAGATCCATTTACATTCAATGGCTTTTGCACCATTAGGTAAATCGACCAAGGACCATACTTGGTTTTCTGACATGGATCCCATTTCGGATTTAGAGGCTCCAAGCCATTTTTCGGAGTCCGGGCCCATCATTTCTTCCGCGAAGGTCGCTGGTTCGTCACTCTCAATGATCATCAGATCATTTGAATTGGTCACGAGAAATCCATAGTATCTCTTGGGTTCGTGGCGGATCCTTCCGGATCTGCGAACTTCAGGCTCCACAGGCGCCGGTTCCACATAACTCTGTGGATCCAACTGCTGCTCTTCCTCTGCAGGTTGAGCAGTCTCCTGTGCATCTCGAATTTCTTCAAGATGTACTTTACTCCCACTGTTTTTCTTAGAGAGAAACTCCTTCTCAAGAAAAGAACAGTCCCGAGCAACAAATACTTTTGTAATGGCCCAAAACCATGGCCCAAAATTTCTTTTGAAAATGAGGGAAAAGCCCAGCCCATTAGCCAAGCCCATTTCCTTTTTCTAAAACCCTAGCCCCTAGCCTATAAATACCAGCCCCTAGCCTCCTAAAAACCTATTTCTTTTCTCTGCTGCGAAGCCCTGTCGGAGTGCGGAGTTGACCAAAGCCCTAGAAGCCACTACTCACGTTTTCCAGCCTCCCTTCGATCCAGGTAACATTCGAACCCGTAGATCTGAGTTTTCAAAACCCAAAACCTGTTTTCAATCGTTTTCTAAAAAATATCCCGAATCCCGAGAAACCGAGCATACCACCGTGACCGCCTCGACGAGACGAAGCCGGAGCCGCCGACCGATCGCCGATCAGCCGCCGCACGCGCCGGAGGAGCCGACGCGCCGGAGCCCACGCGCCACCACCGGAGCCGCCCGCCGCCGTCACGCGCCGCCGCCGTCCGCCGCCCGGAGCCGCCGCCGTCGCCGGAGATCCGCCGGAGCGCCGCCGCCGTCCGCCGACCGAAGCCGCCGTCGCCGTCGCCGGAGCCGCCGTCGCCGACCGTTGACTGCCGCCGTTGACCACCGGTCCGGTTTGGTTGGTCCGGTTCGGTTTAATCCCAAATTCAATTTTGATTTCCGGTTCAATATAATTGACTTCGGTTTAGCCGGTTTTCTTAAATCGATTTTGATTTCCGGTTTAGCCAAACCGGTTTCCAATTGATTTTGATTTCAATTTCGATTCGGTTCGAACTGATTTAGGTTTTAAACTACCAAACTTCTTTCCTTCGTATCTAGCCCGTCTTAGACCCGTTTTGAGTGATTCAAAAGCCTAAGTTGTTCTATTTCTCGCCCTCTTTCCAGATCTGTCGTCCGTTCGGTCTCATGAAATTCCTAAATTACGAAAATGCCCTTCTTTGGCTAAGGTGAGGATCGGTTCTTGACCCTTGCTTGCCTATTCGATTCCGGACGATAGTCCTTAGTTAATATTATCTTTCCTAGGTAGTGTAGGGCAGTTATATGCGCATGATGTGATTGATTGTGGAACTTAGAATGCTAGGATATTGCTCAAACTGAAAATGTTGATTGTACGTGATGGACTCGTATTTCTTAGAACTGTGGTAGGGCCCCCGAAAGGGTGTTTGGTGGCGGCTTGCGTATAACGAGTTTGGTACGCAACCCTTGTGTCGTCGGAAGGGAGTTTTGGCGAGCCCCCCAAGAGGAATAAATTTGGGCGCCGGAGCCAATGGCGGGCTTCGGTTTCCCTGGGAATTGTTTGCGCTTCGTGCGGAGTAGATGTCCTTCGGGACGTAGGTTGTGTGGTGAAAGCCTTCGGGTGATGATTGTTGATTGCAAGGTTTTATTAGCCTAGGACTTGTGCTTCGTTGTTGTGTAGTGTAAGCTGGGATCGCGGGTTCCCTAAATCCGCCACTCACTGGGTAATTGTGTTTGAAACAATTACTTAGACCTCCTTTTCCTTTTTCCCCTGCCCCCGTTTTCTCGCAGGTCCGGATGCAGGATTGATCGATCGTTGTGACGTGATTGGTGGATTTGAATAAGAAGAAAGCACCGGGTCCTGGGACAAGTTGAGTTGGCTTCCCGGTTGGACCATCTTCGGTTCAACGGGCATCCTAATGCCGCGTCTCCGGTTATGCAGGGAGACGGGTGTTACAATTTGGTATCAGAGCCTAGGTTAAGGTCTCCCAGTCCTATCCTGGGAGATCAGCTTTCGTTGTTTTCCCAAAACCCTGATTTCAATCTTTTCCAAAGCGTTTGCAAATTTTTTTTTTTAAATAGATACGTTGTGAAAACCTTTTCAAACACCAATATGCATTGCTGATTATCTCCTGTGGTGACCTCTCTTAGTATCTAATTTTTGCAGTATGTCTTCTGATTCGAGTTCTGATTCGGGGTCCGAGATGACACCAAGCCCCCCCAGTGTCTTGCGCAACCGTGTTTCGACCAAGGCAGAACCACCAAGGCAGAGGAGACGTCTCACGATCGGGGCCCCAGCCACGACCCCGAGACTCGTCCGATCACCCACCCCGCACCCTAGAGGTAGACTTGATTTTCCGCCAGTTGGGACTTTTACGAGACCAGTGAGAGGCAGAGGGCGACCGCGGAAGACGCCTATCGTTGTTTCGGCAGCACCTGTGGACCCAGTAGAGCCACCCATTGCGAGAAGGCCAGGGAAGGAGCATGTAGTTGAGGAGAGCCATCCGGATCCGCCAGCTCGTGTGTGCTTCATGGCTGTGCGACCTTCAGCCCAGTGTGACCCGGCTTTCCAGGACCTGAGGCCAGGAGCGGCACCACGGGCAGACGACGCCCCGGGATCGTCAACCATGAGGCCACCGGCGCAGGCACCCCCTCGGGACGTCCCCCGACCGTTCCAGATGGTGGGTATGAGTGTGCAGGAGTACCTAGATGCATTTATCCTTAGGGCCGACTGCACCTATCCCCGATCCCCGGCCCATCTGATGACCATGTTTATGAGTGGACTGATACCGGAGATCCGTCAAGGGATGACAGATGGGAGTGAGTACGGAGAGTACGGGCTGGTTGAGATGGCTGCTAGATATGCAGAGGCGGTGGAGCGGAACCAGATGGATCCAGCGTATCGACAGTGGGTGAGAGAAGAGCGTCAGAGAGATGAGGATACCCGGCGACGTGTAATGGCCGAGCAGCAGGCCACTTGGAACAAGGAGCTGCGACGGAGACAGGAGATTGCAGATCGTGACTGGCTGAGTGAGCAGAAGCTCGCCTTAGCCCGGTCCCGAGAGAGGTTTGAGCGGCAGCGGGCAGAGTGGGCACAACAGCGGGCAGAGTGGGCACAGCAGCGGGCCACCTGGGAGCAGGAGCGAGAGCAGAGGAGGCAGCAGAGGCAGGAAGATCGGGACTACGCTTGGTTGGACGAGCATATGAACATTCCGGAGCAGGGACCAGATGGGTTCGATCAGCAGCAGGCTACACAGAGTCCAGAGCATACGGCAGCAACACCAGTGATCACCATCTCAGATTCAGAGCCAGAGCCAGACTCAGACCCGTCAGAGGATGAGGATGCGTCAGGACAGTTGTATCATGGCGACCAGGACCTCGAGCACCGGACCCCGGGATCGCCAAGTGGCTAGAGTCAGGAGACCTAGGAGTTGTTAGGAGTAGGGCGTTTTATTTATTATTTAGTTGGTGTTGGTTTTGAGTTCCTTTCTTTTCCGCGGTTTCGCGTAGTCATCTTGTTTTCATTCCATTCATTCAGACCTTTGTAGCCCTACGCCGATTGGTCTATTTATTCATTATTTTATTCAATCGTGCCTTTCCGTTCGGACGTTCCGTAGTCATTTCAGCTCCTCCAAATGTTAGAACCCTTGAGTTCGGTAGCGACCGGGAAACCGAGTCCTTCAGAATTCGGGACGAATTCTTTTCAAGGGGGGAGAATTGTAATGGCCCAAAACCATGGCCCAAAATTTCTTTTGAAAATGAGGGAAAAGCCCAGCCCATTAGCCAAACCCATTTCCTTTTTATAAAACCCTAGCCCCTAGCCTATAAATACCAGCCCCTAGCCTCCTAAAAACCTATTTCTTTTCTCTGCTGCGAAGCCCTGTCGGAGTGCGGAGTTGACCAAAGCCCTAGAAGCCACTACTCACGTTTTCCAGCCTCCCTTCGATCCAGGTAACATTCGAACCCGTAGATCTGAGTTTTCAAAACCCGAAACCTGTTTTCAATCGTTTTCTAAAAAATATCCCGAATCCCGAGAAACCGAGCATACCACCGTGACCGCCTCGACGAGACGAAGCCGGAGCCGCCGACCGATCGCCGATCAGCCGCCGCACGCACCCACACGCGCCCACACGCGCCGGAGGGGAGTCGGGCGCGTGAGATCCACGCGCGCCGGAGGAGCCGACGCGCCGGAGGAGCCGACGCGCCGGAGCCCACGCGCCGCCACCGGAGCCGCCCGCCGCCGTCATGCGCCGCCGCCGTCCGCCGCCCGGAGCCGCCGCCGTCCGCCACCCAGAGCCGCCGCCCGGAGCCGCCGCCGCCCGGAGCGCCGCCGCCGTCGCCGTCGCCGGAGCCGCCGTCGCCGACCGTTGACTGCCGCCGTTGACCACCGGTCCGGTTTGGTTGGTCCGGTTCGGTTTAATCCCAAATTCGATTTTGATTTCCGGTTCAATCTAATTGACTTCGGTTTAGCCGGTTTTCTTAAATCGATTTTGATTTCCGGTTTAGCCAAACCGGTTTCCAATTGATTTTGATTTCAATTTCGATTCGGTTCGAACTGGTTTAGGTTTTAAACTACCAAACTTCTTTCCTTCGTATCTAGCCCGTCTTAGACCCGTTTTGAGTGATTCAAAAGCCTAAGTTGTTCTATTTCTCGCCCTCTTTCCAGATCTGTCGTCCGTTCGGTCTCATGAAGTTCCTAAATTACGAAAATGCCCTTCTTTGGCTAAGGTGAGGATCGGTTCTTGACCCTTGCTTGCCTATTCGATTCCGGACGATAGTCCTTAGTTAATATTATCTTTCCTAGGTAGTGTAGGGCAGTTATATGCGCATGATGTGATTGATTGTGGAACTTAGAATGCTAGGATATCGCTCAAACTGAAAATGTTGATTGTGCGTGATGGACTCGTATTTCTTAGAACTGTGGTAGGGCCCCCGAAAGGGTGTTTGGTGGCGGCTTGCGTATAACGAGTTTGGTACGCAACCCTTGTGTCGTCGGAAGGGGGTTTTGGCGAGCCCCCCAAGAGGAATAAATTTGGGCGCCGGAGCCAATGGCGGGCTTCGGTTTCCCTGGGAATTGTTTGCGCTTCGTGCGGAGTAGATGTCCTTCGGGACGTAGGTTGTGTGGTGAAAGCCTTCGGGTGATGATTGTTGATTGCAAGGTTTTATTAGCCTAGGACTTGTGCTTCGTTGTTGTGTAGTGTAAGCTGGGATCGCGGGTTCCCTAAATCCGCCCCTCACTGGGTAATTGTGTTTGAAACAATTACTCAGACCTCCTTTTCCTTTTTCCCATGCCCCCGTTTTCTCGCAGGTCCGGATGCAGGATTGATCGATCGTTGTGACGTGATTGGTGGATTTGAATAAGAAGGAAGCGCCGGGTCCTGGGACAAGTTGAGTTGGCTTCCCGGTTGGACCATCTTCGGTTCAACGGGCGTCCTAATGCCGCGTCTCCGGTTATGCAGGGAGACGGGTGTTACAACTTTGTTCTCAGATTGGTTGTAAAAGTAGTATGCCTTGGTTTCCCTAGGATAACCAACGAAGTAGCATTTATCTGATTTGGGTGCAAGCTTGTCAGAGATTAAACGTTTGACATAAGCCTCACAACCCCAAATCCTCAGGAAAGACAGACTAGGAACATTCCCAGTCCACAGTTCATGTGGTGTCTTTTCCACTGATTTAGATGGTACCCTATTTAGTGTAAACGCAAACGTTTCTAGAGCGTATCCCCAAAAGGATAATGGAAGATTTGAATGACTCATCATAGACCGAACCATATCCAATAAGGTTCGATTCCTCCTCTCTGAAACTCCATTCTATTGGGGTGTTCCAGGAGGAGTGAGTTGTGAAATAATTCCACACTCGCTCAGATAGTCGCTGAACTCTTGACTCAAGTATTCTCCTCCGCGATCCGATCGCAGAACTTTAATACTTTTGCCAAGTTGGTTCTGTACTTCATTCTTAAATTCCTTGAATCTATCAAAGGATTCTGACTTTTGTCTCATCAAATAGACATAACCATACCTACTGAAATCATCAGTGAAGGTAATGAAGTACTTGTAATTTCCTCTGGCAACAGTACTCATTGGCCCACATACATCAGTATGAACAAGGCCCAATAAATCACTGGCCCTTTCATTTGGTTTGTTGAAAGGGGCTCTAGCCATTTTGCCCATCAAACAAGATTCGCATTTCTCACATGATTCAAAATCAAATGAGCCCAAAAGTTCATTTCGATGGAGCCTTTGGATGCGTTTCTCATTGATATGGCCCAAACGACAATGCCATAAGAAAGTCGGGTTTTCGTCATTTGACTTAAACGGCTTTGTATTTATGTTAAAGACAGGCATTTCTTGGTTTAAAACATATAACCCATTATCTAATGGGGCGCTACCATAATATGTACCATCACGATTAAAAGAACAAACTTTATTATTAACAGCAAAATCAAAACCTTCCAAATCCAAAACGGAAATTGAAATTATGTTTCTGCTAATCGCAGGTACAAAGTAGCAATTATTTAAAGCTAAAACCATGCCCGAAGGTAAGGACAAATCGTAAGTGCCTACGGCCAGTGCAGCAACCTTAGCTCCATTCCCGACCCGTAGCTCCACTTGTCCTTTCTTCAGCGTTCTATTGTTTCTTAGTGCCTGCACATCAGTACAAATATGAGCACCGCAGCCGTTATCCAATACCCACGAAGTAGAACTAGAAGACATAACATTAAGTTCGTAACATAAATACCTGAGTCAGACGCATCATACGTCTTCTTCAACTTCTTGTAATCTTCCATGAACTTCTTGCAGTCTCTCTTCCAATGCCCTAACTGCTTGCAGTAGTTGCACTTATCCTCAGGAGAAGGCCCGGATTTGGGCTTCGGCTTGGGCTTGTCCTGACTATCAGTCTGGACAACTTGGGCCTTTCCCTTATCCTTCTTAGGTTTCTTAAACCTTTTACCCCCTTGTACCATCAGTACACTGGGAGTTGCCATCTTGAGATTCGGCTCTGCTGTTTTCAGCATGCCGTGCAACTCAGTCAATGTCTTAGTCATGTTGTAGTTCATGATGAACTGATCAAAACACGACGGCAAAGACTGCAGAATCATGTCAGTGGCTAGCTCCTGACTAATGGCACAGTCCAGTTTCCCCAGGTTATCAATGTAACCCATTATTTTAAGGACATGAGGACTTACTGGACTGTCCTTAGCCAGCTTGCAATCCATGAGAGATTTAACCGTCTGGTATCTCTCTGTGCGAGCTTGCTCCTGAAACAAAGCTTTCAGGCTGTTAATCATCTCAATGGGTGACATCACGTTCTCATATTGCTTCTGCAGCTCAGAGTTCATAGTCACCAGCATTAGACAATTAACATCTTTGACATCAGCTGAATGCTTATCCCAAGCATTCTTTTCTGTCTGCGGGGCATTGGAACGTGGCCTCTCGGTGAGAACTCTTTCAAGGACATATTCCTTGTTCTCCTGCCTGAGAACTATTCTCAGGTTCCGATACCATTCCAAGAAATTAGATACATTTAACTTGTCCTTCTCAAGGACGGATCTTAGTGAGAAAGTGTTGATGTGAGTTGAGACAGACATAGCTGTAATTAAAAGAGGTAGAGGTTTAGTTATAATGCTCAAGGAATGAGAATTCTTATCTAATAAGAAAAACTCGCATTGTATTCAAAACTATGTTTTCTCAGATGAATACAATGAACCAAGATCCTCAGATCACTAAAATTCGAGTGGGCGACTCGCCGTTACTCAAACTTTAGTTATCTAGGTAAGCAAATCATTGCTAATTGTACCCAGTACAACTCTTGGTCGTGGATGAGACAAACTATGCCTAATCCACTCTGATGTCTCTGGGCTCAGAACTTCTGATAGCCCAGTCAAGTAAAACCAATCTCTTCTGTCTTGTGATCACTGACAGTCGCACTGCAAGTCTGTCAATGACCACCTGCCTTACTCATGTTGCAGTGGATACCAAGGACTCCAAGACTATCCAACAAACGACACGAGTCTTGACACTAGACAAGATCGGGCAAGACATCAAGATCACTTGATATTTAGTTGAGGAAAAGAACTATCTTATCTTGATGTACATCCAATATACATCCAAGAAGTTATTAATTTACTTAAAACATTCAGTTTTATTAGATTAGGTTCATCTAGAACTTTAGGATTAAGTTTGGTCTGGTATGTGCAGATTTATGGTCCAACCATTAATTCTGCGAGTGATGTGTCGATCGACGCAACCCATTTGCATCGGTCGACACAACACAATTTTAAACCGGTCTACGATAACCGGTCAAACCGGATAGAATTTGCTTAACCGATTCAATCCAATTGAACCGGTTCGGTTTAACGGTCCATGTCGATCGGCACACAACTCTGCGTCGATCGACATTACCAAACCAGAACTAATTGGTTAATTAAAATTAACCGAGCGAGATAACCGGTTCAATCCAATTCAACCGATCTATCTAATCGCTTTGCCTGTGTCGACCGACACACCCAGTGTATCGATCGACACAGCAGGATTATGGGTACTCGATCTCAGATCGAAACCCTAAAATTATTTGTGAGTTTTCGCTCTGTATCGACCGACACACGCTTTGTGTCAATCGACACTCTGCGACAAACCCTAAATATTTTACGCGAGTTTTCGCTCTGTGTCGACCGACACACGCTTTGTGTCGATCGACACTCTGCGACAAACCCTAAATATTTTACGCGTTATTTCGCGGCGTGTCGACCGACACACGCTTTGTGTCGATCGACACAGTGCGATTTCAACAGTTTCATCGTTTTTCAACAGGCAAATAATCCGAGATTAACAAGAGAAAACACGATTTTAGCATGCAATAGACAATTCAACAAACCCAGTTTTCGAATTAATTGCATCATTTTCAATATTCGAAACCCTAACACGCTCTGATACCACTGTTGGATCTCCTAGGATCTAGGGTTTGATATATTGAAATTAAACCAACCTCGTTCTTACCTTTGGACTGGCAGCGGAATGAGAATGGTGAACGAGATCAGTGGAGCAACGCAGGTGCCTTGCCTCTACCAGATACACACGCACACAAGCTGGAAACGGGATGCTAGTGCCGGATCAATGGGGATCAACTGTTTCTGGTGTTTCTGCTTTTCTTACCTAGAAAAACTCGACGGCTTAGTGTTTAGGTCGAAACTCACGAGTTTTATTCGACCTCAAACATACTTAACGGGCCAGACTTGATTAAGTCTTAATTTGAAAAGCCTTTCCGAAAACCCGAACTGTGTCGACCGACACACAAGCTGTGTCGATCGACACAACACCATTTTGTCGATAATAATGTGTATCCAATACACATTAATATGATCATTACCATAATGATCATTCCCATGTCGTAGCTTCCAGTTTGCTTAGGTGTGTGACCCTATATGATCATATAATACTGGCAGTAAGTCTACAACTTACATATTGCAAGAGGCTTCTAGCAAAACATTGCAACCGCCCAGTATTATACGAATGTATGATCTCGACACACAACTATCATCAGGAGTGAGTACAAGTGTGATTTCAGGACACTATCCCAACAATATGGTCTTCCTCGCAAAATCCATCGTTCTCTCTTGGCCTTTCGCTGGAAGAACCGGAAGCAAGCAAACCTTCAGGGATAGAGGATAACCCCCCCCCCCCCATCATTTTCTCTTGGGTTTTCGCAGAAAGATCCATAAGAGGCTGACGGGTGTTCCATTCAACTCGGGGAGCTCGTAGACCCCGGGCTTGAAGACCTTTGTGATTTTATAAGGCATGTCCCAATGTATAGCCGAGTTTTCTAACATTTATTTCTTTTTTTTCTTTTATGAACTTCGCGTAGTATAAGGTCCCCTTCCTTTAGATGTCAACATTTTTTTTGTTGTTGTAATATCGAACCGCGAGGTGCTTATAGTTCTGAATCCATAAGAGGGCTTTGTCCCTTTGTTCTTCGAGCGAATCAGTGTCAAGAAGCATTTTGTCGTTTAGTTGGGGGTTCCAGATGAGCATTGATAGCCGAACGGTCGGTAAGCTTATTTCTGCTAGTGACATTGCTTCTACTCCACGAGATAGGGAGAATGGGGTTTGATTCGAAGGACGCATCAAGGTGGTTTGATGTGACCACAAGACTCCGTCTAACTTATCGGCCCAGTTTCCTTTGTGTTTGTCGAGCCGCTTTTTAAGCACGGCGATGATTGTTTTGTTTGTGGCTTCTACCTTACCAGTTCCTTGTGGGTAGTACGGCGTTGACCTGCTCAATCAGATGTTCCATTTCTTACATAACTGACTTATAAGATCGACATAAACCGTTTTCCGTTATCCGATCTCATATGGTAGCCCGTGCCTGCAGATGATATATTTCCATAGAAAGTTGGTGACGTCTCGAGCCGTTACTGTAGGATACGCCTTGGCCTCTACCCACTTAGTGAAGTAGTCAGTTAGAATAAATATTTGTTCGTTTTTCGAGATTTATGCATTGGGCCGACTATATCCATGGCCCATCTCATGAATGGGTATGGTGCTGTTGCGGACAACAGTTCCTCCGTATGCTCATGTAAGTCCGGGACGTGTTTTTGATACAGTTCACACTTTGTGGCCTATATTTCACAATCCTTTATCATGGTTGGCCAAAAGAAGCCGATATTCTTGATCTTTAGAGCTAGCGATCGTCCTCCAGCATGATTTCCTCCCACTCCTTCGTGGGTTTTCTTGATCACTTTGTCGATCTCCTTTTCTTTGATACATCGCAACACTGCTCCGGCGGCATTATAACGGAAGAGTCCATCGTCTATCATGATGTATCAGACTGCTTTTTCTTTGAGTCTACGGGCTGCCCATCTATCATTTGGTACCTCTCCTCCGATATATACGTCTTTATTTCTGATGTCCAATCATCTCTATGTACCTGATCGGCATCGATAACTTTGCAGACTTCAGGAGGACTTATGCTCGGTTTATCAAAGAGTTCCACTGAAACTGTTTGTCTCAGATATGCATGTAACTCAAGGATAATAATGTGCAGCAAGGAAACAAGTATGTGGTGGAGTTCACCATAGAGTTCAAAGATCAGTTCGTGTGGAGTTCACGAAGCGAATCAAGAAGAGATTATGTGGTGTTTCCGAAGTTGTTTCTAGTCTCAAATCTCCTTTCTCTTCTCAACGCTCTCAGTCTTTCCTTATTAAGAAGATTCTGGAAGCTGGACTTTCGTTTCATGCGCTTCTTCCTTGGAATATTGTAGTCCTGCCCTAGTCTCTTATCTTATTCATTCCTTGTTTTCCAAGAGACTTACCTAGTGGGAAAAAGTTATGGATTTCTTCTTAAGTGCTTTGTGTGATATCTCTAAGTGTTTTCCTTCTTCCTTTTGAATTCTTCTTCAAGAGCTATTTCTATAATCGCGTTCCTTCCTCTCTAAAGCATTGTTTCTAAGTGCTTTTCCAAAAACAAAATAGACCAAAGAAGACTCATGCGACCCCTCTGCCCAACCCACAACCGAGAAATTGGAAGTGTATAAGGGTGAAGCATGGGAGATATACGAACTGCCGTGGAGGGTATCGGAGAACCTATGGACTTTACTTGGTATTCTTTTTTGTTTCGTATGTTGGAGTGATAAAGGATTGTCGGTTTGCCAAAGCATGAGCTTAGGATTCTTGTATATGGGTTGAGGAAGACCCGACAGTGAATCTGAGGTATATTGGAGAATTTGAGCCGCACCAAACTTCTCGGATTGCGTCGAGCTTCTGTTCCTCAAACCTGTTGGAATTATGTCCGGTAATCTCTGTACTGTCTCTAGAAAGTAAGAGTATGTCAATGATCAGACATAAGTCATATAATACTGGGGGTCATGATGGCTTGCTAGAGTCCGCTCATGATCTATAAGTCTTGGATTTATTGCCTTTATTATATGATCCCATATGGGTCACACGCCTAAGCTAACAGGAAACTATGAGGGAACGGTTCAGCAGAAGTACGGTAAAAGTGCTAGGCATTTACTATACTTAGAGAGATTAAAGGGCCTGATTAAATCTAAGGGATTTAATCAGATTGGGACTTGGGCCCAATAGCCCAAAAGGAACTAGACATAAGTTTTATAATTAAAACTTAAACCTAGCTCTTTTTCTCCAACACTCCTGCGCCTCTCTCTCTCTCTGCGCCACCCTCTCTCTGGTCTAGCAGCCATTCTTCCTGTTAGTGTGCGTGTGTGAGCCTTTGGAGGAACAACCTCTTGGTGGTTCTGCTGATCTCTGACTCATACCTGATTCTTCCGCTGCATAACGAGGTATTTCGAGATCTCTTTATGATTCTGCAAGAGAACCTAGATCCAATATGTTTAGTAGGGTTTAATCTGAAGAATTGAACCAGGATAAACACTAAACAATCCTTCAGTGGTATCAGAGCCATTGGTTCTATTAGGATTTCTTGTTAGAATCATGTTTAGGTTGTTTAGAAGTGTTTGAATCAATCTATGCTTGAAATTGATAAGTAAAACACTTAAGAAACAAAGTTAAAAACCCTAAACTAAAGTCGCATGAGCCGATCCTTTTTGGAAAGGTATGCGTCGGAGTGTTGATCGCCAAAGGATCACACGTCCGGATCGGATTGACGCACGGACCGATCGCTTTGCCGGATCGAGTCGCGTGGTCGTTCCGATCGCGAGAGATGGACCGATCGCGTCCCGCCTCTCTCGGCCCGAGCCGTCCCTTCCCGTCCCGACTCTCGTCCCGATCGCGTGATGCTTGCGGTCGTCCCGATCGTGTCCCGTCTCTCGATCGCGTGAAGATTGCGACTCGATCGTGATCGGTTCACGTGACCAATCGGTCGGTTCGGTTTGGTTAACGGTTCGGTTTAAAATAATTAAAAATCTAATCGTTACGGTTTACAAACTTAATAATATTTATTAAATCTGGTTAAACCGTGATAAGAAATCCAATGTCGTTTAAAATTGGATTTAGTGCCTAAACCAGTGGTTTTCTAATTTGATTTGGTTGGACCAAATAAATTGAGAAAATCCGGTTTAGTAAATAACCGGTTAACAATTGTGGTTATCGTAGTAATTAATCTTGGTTAGACCAATTTTAATGAACCAGACCGGTTATGTCATTTAATTGGGCAATTGGGTTATGTCTTGGACATAGACCAATTCTTGGGCCTTGGGCCAAGAAGTTAAAACAATTGGGCCAATTATTTGAGTCTTTTCTTCAGATTTAATTTAAAATTCATTTAATAATTAAAATTTGATTTTAAAATTAATCAGTTTCCAAAATTTCAAATTAGAAAGTTTCTTAGAATAGAAGTTTCTAGATTTGCATGTTTTGGATATTTAGGAAATTTCTATAGTTAGAAAGTTTCCAATTTTAGGAAGTTTCCAATTATAAAAGTTTCCAAAACAGTAGGTTTCCAAAAATGGAAAGTTTCCAAAATAGTAATCTTCTATTTTGGAATGAATTTTTTAAGAAAACCTATAAACCTCAAACAATATCAAGCGTTGGATGTCTTGTCCAGTCTATGTCAGCTGTTGAAACCCATTCAATTGTACACATGGCCTTACAGTGTGAGGGTGTCTATCTTTTGCGTGGGTAAGACAGTTTGTGATTCATTAATGTCATTGGGAGTCCCAGACATTAGTGATTACATGACTGTATAGTCTGGTTTTCTTGACTGGGTCATCGGGAGTCCCGGACCTTGAGACATCAGAGTGGATTGGGCCTCGGGCCCAGATTCACAACCAAGAGTTATATCACGGATATAATTAGCCGAAATAGGGCTTACCGGTATAAGCTAAGGTTGGGTGACGGCCAATGGCCCACTTTGATCTTAGTTATATGTGGATCTTGGAATCATTATACTCTATTGAGGGTAACTAATGTTATTGAATATAATGCGAGATTACAAATATTGAACATATAAACTAAAATCCTTTTTATCTTAAATTTCAGCAATGACTACAACAAGCACACAAAACACATTCTCAATCCGGTCTGTTCTCGACAAGGAGAAGCTGACTGGAACGAACTTCCTGACGTGGTCAAGGAACTTGAGGCTGGTCCTCAAGCAGGAGAAGAAGGAATATGTCCTTCGTGATCCCCTCCCCGAGAGGCCTCCAAATAATGCCGCCAGGAATCTGCACAATGCTTGGGAAAAGCATTCGTCAGATGAAAATGATGTCTATTGCCTGATGTTGGCAACCATGACTCCTGAATTGCAAATGCAGTTCGAGAGTGTGCTGTCGCCCATCGAGATAATGGCAAGCCTGAAATCGCTTTTTCAGGAGCAGGCAAGAACTGAGAGGTTCCAGACTGTTAAGAACCTCTTAGACTGCAAAATGGCTGCAAGTGCGGCAGTGAGTCCTCATGTCTTGAAGATGATGGGTTATCTCGATCATCTTCAGAAACTCGACTGCCCTATCAGCCAGGAACTTGCCTGCGACATCGTTCTGCAGTCCTTACCTGCAAGCTATGATCAGTTCATCCTGAACTTCAATATGCATGGCTTGAGTAAGACATTGCCTGAGCTTCACGGAATGCTCAAATCTGCAGAGCCCAACTTGAGGAAAGCCAAGGACCCCAACGTGCTTATGGTGCAAAAGGGCAAGGGCTTTAAGAAATCCTCTGCCAAGGACAAGGGAAAGGCTAAGGCTGTTCAAGTCTCGGACAAGGACACGTCAAAGCCCAAGCCCAAGTCCAAGGCTGGGCCTACTGACATCTGCAGGTTCTGCAAAGAACCAGGGCATTGGAGGAGAGAATGTAAGAAATTCCTGGAAGGTCTAAAGGAATTGAAGAAGAAGACTCTGGAGACTTCTTCATCAGGTATTTTTGTTATAGAAGTTAATACAACTACTTCTGATAATACCTCATGGGTTATGGATACTAGTTGTGGGGATCATATTTGTACTAATATGCAGGCACTCAGCAACAGTAGGAGGCTGAAGCAAGGACAAGTGGAGCTACGAGTTGGGAATGGAGCGAAAGTTCCTGCACTAGCTGTAGGCACATACTTGTTGTCTTTACCTTCGGGATTGGTTTTAGAACTTAATAACTGCTATTTTGTACCTGCGATAAGCAGAAATATTATTTCAGTTTCTTTGTTGGATTTGGAAGGTTATGATTTTTCAGTTAAGAATAAATTATGTTCCTTCAATCGCAATAATTTGTTCTATGGTTGTGCCCCTCTTACGAATGGGCTTTACATACTTGATCAATCCGCACCAATTTATAACATTAATACCAAACGGTTCAAACCTAATGAGGAGAACCGAACGTTTCTATGGCATTGTCGTTTAGGGCACATCAGTGAGAAACGCATTAAGAGGCTCCATTCGAATGGACTTCTTGGCTCATTTGACTTTGAGTCATGTGAGAAATGCGAATCCTGCCTGATGGGCAAAATGACGCGGGCCCCCTTTGATAAACCCAACGAGAGGGCCAGTGACTTATTGGGCCTGATACACACTGATGTGTGTGGCCCAATGTCCACAAATGCAAGAGGAAACTATCAGTACTTCATTACCTTCACTGATGATTTCAGCAGGTATGGATATGTTTATTTAATGAAACATAAGTCTGAATCGTTTGAGAGATTCAGAGAATTCCAAAATGAAGTACAGAACCAACTTGGCAAAAGCATTAAAGCTCTTCGGTCCGACCGAGGAGGAGAATACTTGAGCCAAGAGTTCAGTGATCATCTGAGAGAGTGTGGGATAGTTTCCCAACTCACTCCTCCTGGAACACCTCAATGGAATGGTGTGTCTGAGAGGAGGAATCGGACCTTATTGGATATGGTTCGGTCTATGATGAGTCACACAGACCTTCCAATATCCCTTTGGGGATATGCTCTGCTAACAGCAGTGTTCACTCTAAATAGAGCGCCATCAAAAGCAGTAGCTAAGACACCATATGAACTATGGACTGGAGAAACTCCAGTGCTGTCTTATCTTAGAATTTGGGGTTGTGAAGCCTATGTCAAGAGATTAATCTCTGACAAGCTTACACCAAAGTCTGATAAATGCTACTTCATTGGTTATCCAAAGGAGACCAAGGCTTATTACTTCTACCTACGATCCGAGAACAAGATTTTTGTTGCCCGAGATTGTAATTTTCTTGAGAGGGAGTTTCTCTCTAAGAAAAACAGTGGGAGTAAGGTACTGCTTGAAGAAATTCAAGATGAACAGGATACTGCTCAACCTAATGAGGAAGAGCAGCAGGAGGACCTACAAGAAATTGTAGAGCCTGAACCTGTGGTACCTGAAGTTCGAAGATCCGGGAGGATCCGTCACGAACCCGAGAGATATCAAGGATTCCTCGTGACTAACTGTCATGATCTTCTGATCATTGATGGTGATGAACCATCGAACTTCAATCAAGCCATGATGGGCCCAGATTCCTCTAAGTGGCGTAAGGCCACTGATTCCGAAATGGACTCCATGTCGGTCAACCAAGTGTTTTCGTTGGTTGACTTACCCGCTGGTGTAAAAGCCATCGAGTGCAAATGGATCTTCAAGAAGAAGATTGACGTGGATGGAAATGTCCAGATTTATAAAGCCAGGTTGGTGGCAAAAGGTTTCAGGCAAGTTCACGGTGTGGATTATGATGAAACCTATTCTCCAGTGGCTATGATGAAATCTATTCGGATTCTACTAGCAACTGCAGCTTTTCATGATTATGAAATTTGGCAGATGGACGTGAAAACCGCCTTCCTGAATGGAATTCTGGAAGAGGATGTGTATATGACACAACCTGACGGTTACATAGATCCAAAGAATGCTGGAAAAGTATGCAAGCTTCATAAATCCATTTATGGATTGAAGCAAGCATCGAGGAGCTGGAGTCTTCGTTTTGATGAAGCGATCAAGCAATTTGACTTCATCAGAAACGAAGAAGAACAATGCGTGTATAAGAAGACTAGTGGCAGCAAGATAGTATTTCTTATTCTGTATGTCGATGACATACTGCTTCTCGGAAATGACGTACCAATGCTGCGGTCGGTAAAGGACTGGCTTGGAAGTTGTTTTTCCATGAAAGACATGGGTGAAGCCGCATACGTTCTTGGAATCCGGATCTACCGGGATAGATCTAAAAGGCTGATAGGCTTGTGTCAAGATTCATACATTGACAAAGTCCTGCATAGATTCAGCATGGCAGATTCCAAGAAGGGCTTCACGCCAATGGTACATGGCACAACGCTAAGCAAGAAGCAGAGCCCTACGACGGCTGCTGAGCTTGAGCGCATGAAGAATATTCCTTATGCATCTGCAATAGGATCTATCATGTATGCCATGATCTGTACTCGTCCTGATGTTGCTTATGCATTGAGCATGACGAGTAGATACCAGTCAAATCCAGGTGAAAACCACTGGATTGCCGTCAAGAATATCCTGAAGTATCTAAGACATACTAAGGATAAGTTCTTGGTGTACGGCGGAAGTAATGTGCTTGAAGTCAGTGGATTCACGGACGCAAGTTTCCAGACAGACCAAGATGATTTCCGGTCACAGTCCGGTTATATCTTTTGTCTGAATGGCGGTGCAATCAGTTGGAGAAGCTCCAAGCAAGACACCGTTGCTGATTCCACTACAGAAGCTGAATATGTCGCCGCCTCAGAAGCAGCGAAGGAAGCTGTTTGGATACGAAAGTTCATTATTGAACTAGGTGTGATACCGAATGCAGCTGAGCCTCTGGCACTATTTTGTGATAACAATGGTGCTATAGCTCAGGCAAAGGAACCAAGATCACACCAGAAATCCAAGCATATACTAAGAAGATTTCACTTGATACGTGATATCATTAATAGAAAGGAAGTCAAGATCAGCCGAGTTCCGACAGATGATAATGTCGCTGATCCATTGACAAAGCCACTCCCAAGGCCTAAGCTCGAGTACCTGACTGAAGCTGTAGGCATTAGAGACATTGAAATGTAATCTAAATTTGAGTGGGAGTTTGAGGGCTTTATTTAGTTATTGATATGTTCTTGTAAAACATTTGAGATGTTTAATAATAAAATTATTTTTCAAGATTATTTTAACTGTGATGAAATAATCGTTCCAAAATGATATGAACCATTTTATAGGTCATCGAAGTAAGTGACTTGATCCTGAGTTATCAAAGTCATTTAGCTTGATCATGAGACCCTATATTTGATAGATGGCTTATATCATCCTGTCCCTAGTCGAAGGTTGTTGAAATTGGAACACCAACAACCGCGTGAGACTAGATTGGTATGTGACTTATGACAAAGTCTCAGGATGTCATAGATGCACGGAATCAAAGTCAGTACATAGGTGTATGTTGGGGTACATACGACCGGACATGACCCGCTTATAAGAACTCTTCAGGATATTTATATATGTGTCATAAGAGATTCTTACTACGACTATAGAGTATAGTCCTTAGACCTGAGTTCGCATGCATGTGACTGCACATCAACTGATGCGCTTTGATCATTGTCTAACGCTGTCGTTAAGCGATAGTTATAAGGACCTTGTTTGGGTGTATTATGAAATGAGTAGTTTACAGTGATGGAACAAGACGGGATTTGTCCCTCCAATATAAATGGAGTGAATATCTCTAGGCCAATCGGAGATTTGAATACTGGAAAATGCATGGCCATGCTCAAACGGACTGTCCCGA
Source organism: Orychophragmus violaceus (assembly GCA_030180135.1). Lineage (NCBI taxonomy): Eukaryota > Viridiplantae > Streptophyta > Magnoliopsida > Brassicales > Brassicaceae > Orychophragmus > Orychophragmus violaceus. Next base: position 25,318,034 of record CM058233.1, on the reverse strand, counting down.
GTCGTTTGGATTGTCAGTATCAAATCAGAGTCCGATGAACATTATTAGGCTTTATAAGGATGACACTCATCTTGCCTTATGACTAATCGAGATATTGAGACAAAAGGAATATGAATACAGAGATTCCAGTACAAGTGGGAGATTGTTGGAATTATGTCCGGTAATCTCTGTACTGTCTCTAGAAAGTAAGAGTATGTCAATGATCAGACATAAGTCATATAATACTGGGGGTCATGATGGCTTGCTAGAGTCCGCTCATGATCTATAAGTCTTGGATTTATTGCCTTTATTATATGATCCCATATGGGTCACACGCCTAAGCTAACAGGAAACTATGAGGGAACGGTTCAGCAGAAGTACGGTAAAAGTGCTAGGCATTTACTATACTTAGAGAGATTAAAGGGCCTGATTAAATCTAAGGGATTTAATCAGATTGGGACTTGGGCCCAATAGCCCAAAAGGAACTAGACATAAGTTTTATAATTAAAACTTAAACCTAGCTCTTTTTCTCCAACACTCCTGCGCCTCTCTCTCTCTCTGCGCCACCCTCTCTCTGGTCTAGCAGCCATTCTTCCTGTTAGTGTGCGTGTGTGAGCCTTTGGAGGAACAACCTCTTGGTGGTTCTGCTGATCTCTGACTCATACCTGATTCTTCCGCTGCATAACGAGGTATTTCGAGATCTCTTTATTATTCTGCAAGAGAACCTAGATCCAATATGTTTAGTAGGGTTTAATCTGAAGAATTGAACCAGGATAAACACTAAACAATCCTTCAAAACCTTCATATTGGATTGTTGAAGTCGCATTCCTTCCCTGTTTCCGAGGACTCGTGCATATTTTAGTTTCCTTTCTGCAGTTTCTTCTGGAGCTAATTCTAGTTTCATGCCCTTCTTCCCTAAGCATCATTCCATTCTCTAGATTCAATATTTTCTTTCCTTTGTGTACTAGAGAATAGGGATGAGGAAGTAGAGTTCTTTCTGGATGCCATTCTTTAGCATCTCTAGGCCCGACTAAGGATTGTCGTTTGATATGTTCTTATTTTATTTTTAGTCAAGCGATCGTCCAACGTCAAAAGGTTTTGCGGTGTATGGTGTGGATGTCCAACTCCTTACCCATTCTTTTTTTCATTATGTGGATACTAAGAAGAAGTGTGTAACTTAGCAAGAGTTAACTCATTATTTCTAACTGTCCTCGGTGTTCCGTTTGGGTTTTGGAATTAATTTCGCGGATCTTTCCTCCCATCAAGTGGGAGAGAATTTTCAACACCCAGCTTTTTCATTTTTGGGTTTGTCAAACTTTTCAAGCCCAAAAGCCCTTTAAGCCCATTAGTAAACCCTAGGGGTATCCTCTTATATTTAGGTGTTGCCACGAAAGAGAGGAGGTAAGACAAGTGACCAAGCGAACCTCTGCCCATTTCTCGTCCTTTTAACCGTCTCTGGAATCCGTCAGCATCCATCCTCCGTGCCGTCGACCACCATCTTCTGGTCTCTTCTCGCTGTGTCCTCTTTTCGCTCTTCTTCTGGGTTAAGTGAATCTCTAGCCTCACCTATTTTAAAAATCTCCTTTTCTCTTCTTCTCCAATCTCCTTTTGATTCCATGTGGTGGTGGATTGGAGATCTAATTTGATATTTCACCTTTTTGTTTGCTGATCTATGATCGGAGCCATTACGGTCGTCAGATTGAAACACATTTTTCTGGAATTCCGTATGGGTACATGGAACAAACAATATAGGGTTAAAAAGATCGCGGTCTCCTCTTTTTCGTTTGGTAGTTAAGGTCTGTTTTCTAAAACATGTATGTTCATGACATATATGAGATTTGGCTAACTATTTCTGTGTTTCGATTGGACAAACGAATTTCGCTTGATCCAAATCTTTGCAAAGACTTCCTATATCTAGCTCTCGGTTATGAAAAAACCGATCTAGAGTTCTAGAGCATGGGAAGACGTGTGCTTCTTCTGGGATCTCGATCGCAGTCCAAATCCATGTTCTTATGTGGTTCATCGCCGTCATCAAGCCATCAGTGTTAGCAGTCGACCAGCCGCCTGAAGCTCGACCCGTCCTCGACCTCGCTTGCAGAGCAAGGCGTCCTACTGCCATCGTCGAAGCAACCAAACCATCTTCATCTTCCGTCGACCGTTGTTCGGAGACCTTACTTCATTCTAGTCTATCATAATTTTCATCCAAGGCCAAGGTGAGGCGGTTCACTTTAATTTGTTTCTTCGCTTTCGTTATATGTCGTGATGTGGAGATTGGGTTAAGTCTGCTTCCTTGTTTGTTGTGTGATTTAGGTGGTTATATAGTTATATAAGCTAAAGTATTTATATAATCATATATATTAGGAACTATATTGTTATTGAAATTGAATGACCGATATCCATGTCAATATAAGGAAGTGAACCGAGAAACTTGAATTGATAATTGAATTTAGGCTATTAGACATATGAAAACTGTTGCGTGATTGATTAACAGTTTGAGAACGGAATTGATAAATGAAATCGTTGACTGGAAATGAGATTGTGTGATTGATTGAGATGTTTAAGATTGTATGGCTTGACGGTTTTGATTGAGTTATTGCATGAGAACCTTGATGGTCTGTTAAAGATGGTTTGGTTGAGAATCGGATAATTTTGTTGTCGCGTTAGAGTTAGATGTGGATGCACAACCAACAAGGTCCTCTGTGCACATTGATTTTCAAGACATGGCCGGTGAGAGTCCTTCCGCTTGGCTCTAGGGAGCCCGTTGTTTGACCCAGAGGGGTGTGGTACCGGTAATGGCATGGTACCTATTATTTGTACGAAAAATTACGTGGGTGTCTGAGGCTGGTGGGGGCGGGGCACCGGTAGTTGGACTCTCTTGTGTGATTTTTTTGTTTAAGTCTCAGACTACGTATATCCTTATGCATTGTTGGTGCTTGTAGCTGCTTAATTCTTGTCTCGGTGTCAAGGCCTGTGCCAGATGTGTTGAAATGGATTGGTTTGGATTTTCTCACTGAGTAGTCTCCATTACTCACCCCTCTTTTTTCTCAATTTCCTTTTTCCGCAAGACTAGTAGTAGAAATTCTATTATTGGTTATGTTGGTGGATTTGAACAAAATAAAGCGTATTCGGGACTCCTGGGGCCACGGAAGGACATTCTAGTTAACCATTTTGGTTTAAATGGATGTCCTAACGTTGTCGTATCTAGTTCGCCGCGAACGGGTCGTTACGGATAAAGTTGATAATATGGTAAACTCATTAAAGCGCATTACGTTTTCAACGATTCCATATACACTGGCGGGCTATAAGGCCGATATAGTACGCATGATAATGGAAGCGAAAGAAAAAGTTATGCTAAAGAAAACTACAAACCAAATGCATATGTATCAGCTGATGCACAACCAATATATGATGCATCACACATTGCAAAGCTTGTTGCAACAAGATTGAACGACGATTTGGTTGCTAAAGTTTAGGAAATCATTTGAAGCGGTCCCGGAGAATCTTTTAAAACTGCCATGGTCTTAGAGTTAGTGACACATCATCAAAGATGCAGTCATCTATTGTTGAAAGTTTTTCTCAGTTGCTTGACAAGGCTTCAACAAATTCTTGTCCAACACTAGTGAAAGAGAGCATCAGTAGGCGAGTGTTGTACAAGCACGACAGAATTCCTCTCCGTCATCGCTCAAATGTTACATTTCAAGAGGACAACATCCCTTACTGTATCATATTAGGCGTCGTCGAAGATATCAACCAACTCATACCTGCAAACGTATAAAGTTAATGTTTGTTTTTAATTTTTTATACGACTATTATATCATATTTAATCATCACCAGTAATATTTACATAACTCTACAGGCTTCAGAGTCGCAAATAGTAGGCCCAATGGAAGATAATTTGTTGGTGTTGAATATGACCATTAGAACACAAATGAGCTCACTTAAAACTGTGTAAGTTATGTAGATAGGGCTAAATCATTTTATAACCGGTTAGTGTATTTTAGATAAACAATAATGGAATAAATGCACCACATGTACGTACCATATAACCATTTTGTTGAAACATATGTTAAAATGGTTAAGGCTAATGCTAAATTTATTATAGAGCAACACTACAAGAAATATGGGTTTTGTTAGCACACCGAAAACGCTACCATAGGGTTTTGGTAGCGTTTTCATGAACGCTATGTCAGCCGCCGCTATAATAGACCCCCCCTATCATAGCGTTTTTTTAATGCTATAATAAATTGACATATTGTAGCATTAAATAGTTGTTACTAGTTACTTTATGGTGACACATGATTAGTGCCATAATGTAGTTTTCCATGGCTATATTTCCTTGCTGTAGTATAGTTTATAATAACATTTTTTCATTGCTAATGAATTTGTTTTTGTGACATTTTTGTTCGTCGAATTGAGACCTATTATAGCATCCATCATATGCCATATGAAATAATAATCTAGCACATTATTCGTGCTAGAATGTTTCCTATTACAGCAACTATCAAACGCAATATGAAATTATTATCTAGCACATTTTTCGTGCTAGGATGTTAGTTTTCATGACTTTTTCTGTGAGCTATATAGTACATTGTAAAATGTCACTTTTATGGGTCATTTTGTGCTATAATTTTCTTAATTGGATTATTGAATTGCAATAATTAAACACTGATAGTATGGATTCTAAACCAATGAAACTCTAATTGAAGACTTAGACAAACAAAGTAGGACCAAATCAAAAGCCATAGAATGGTAATTACAATGGTCCAAAAGCAAAGAAAGACATTGCAGCCAAAATATCATAACAAAAAGGTTGAAGATTCAAATGTTTTACAATGGGGTGGTTCGTAAGCAGTTAGTCTACATCAGCATCCTTGCCTCGTGAGGATTGTCCCTGTTCCTGTTTAGGGCGTTTTGTTGACTTGTGTGTATCCTTCATCATGTTTCTTATACATATACGGAACATTGGATCGATGTACTCTTCAGGTTCCTCCACGCGAAACAAGTAGCCTTGAGAGCGTCTAAATTCAGTTCTGCTGATCTCTACCACATCATCTTCTGCTCCTTTTGCTTGCTGCTGTGGGTGTTGTTGGAGTTGCGGCTGCGGTTGCCGTTGGTGGAATGGTGGTTTCTGTCCGAGTGCTGGGAGTCCACAGATGATGACCTTCCTTGGTTCCATTTGTGTTTCTACATGTCGAAAAAGAACACAAAATGGTCTTCTATGAAATCCGATGCTTGTTATAATGTAACATAACTCAGTTTTGTCTCGATATTGACTCTCTTGTTTATCTCTGTGTCCACTACGAGATCCTTAGGCTTCGAATCTTCCTACATAGAAAAGCTAGCAATTAGGGAAATCTGAGATTTTTAGAATGTGGAATAAGATCTAGGGTTTAGGTTTCGATTACCTTTCCTCGTTTTCTTCGTCTGATTTGTAGGTGGATGAGCTCGACGTATACGCAAACCTAAATCAACTGGAAGAAGAGAAGATTGTAAATCGATGTGATGGAAACAGAGGGTAAGCGACGGAGAGACTAGACCGGAGGTTGATTTTCCATGGCGGCGGAGATTGAGGGTTTGAGAGAACGAGGAGCTTTGTGCGTAAAATATAAAGAGTAGCTAAAATGTTTGGCTCCAAACCTTAAAATTTTTGGCTCCAAACATGAAAATTTTGGCTCCCAAAATTGGCAAAACGTTATTTCACCTACAGTTAAAGCAATTTCATATAAAAGTTATATACAAATTATTGATGGTGTGTTTCATATATAAGCAATTGTATTTGAAAATAATTATGTATTTTAAAAATAATCATATTTGATTATGTATTATGTTTAACTATAAGAGTTTAGAATTTTTAAAATTTTGTATTAGAAATTTGTTATAAGTGTTTATTTTTGGTAGAGTATAGAGTTAAGGGTTAGTAAATTATTGTTTAGAATTTTTGTTTAGGGTATAGAGACTATAGTATAGAGTTTGTGATTAAAGGTTAAGATTTTATTGTTTAGGGTTTGTGTAAAGGGTATATAGTTAGATGTTTGTTAGACATTAGTTTGGTTTTCAGTAGTTAAAATTTGAAATACAAAGAAAATAATAGTATTCCTAACATTTAACCCGATTTATACCCTAAAACTAAACTAAAGACTCATATGTTTATATAACTTTAAATTTTATGAAAAACTTTGTTTTATTTTAAAAACAATTGGTATTCAACAATTAATACCATAGACATTGTTTCTAATAAGTTAAACCCTTCAATATAATAGGTTTTGGTAGCGTTTTTATGAACATTATGTCAGAAAACGCAACCACATAGGGTTTTGGGTTTAGGGTTTAGGGTTTAGGATTTAGGGTTTAGGGTTTAGGGTTTAGGGTTTAGGTTTTAGGGTATAGGATTTAGGGTTTAGGGTTTGTAAGGTTTAGGGTTTAGTTTTCAATTATAAATCATTGTTTCTTATACATTAAACCCATCAATAAAAATAAACCCTACATACCCGTACCCCTAAATATACCCTAAAAAAAATCAAAATAAGAATCTTTAATTTTGAAGACTACAAACTACAAACAAGACAAATATACCATAACCCCAAATTATACGAACAAATAAATTATATACTATCAATTTCAACCCTAACCCCTAAATATACCCTAAAATCAAAATCAAGATTGCTACAAACATCTTTTATTTTTAAAATTGGTATGTTTAATTAAAGTTTTATTTTATTTTTTCTTTGTTAGTATATATTATTTACTCTAACTTGATATAACCATCTTGATACCAATTAATAATGTATGTTTTTTCTTATGTTTTAAAAAAAATCTTGATACCAAAGAAAAACATCCAACCAGCAAATTAGTTTGGTTTAATGTATTCTAACAACACTCCACAAACCGATGGTCTTAAGTAAAGGTTGCACAAACAAGATCCAAACCAAACAAAGTTTGCTAAAATAAAAAACAAGTCAACAAACCACAAACACATGTTCTCAAACACAAAGCTCAGTCTTCCAAGAAATAAAATGCAATGATCTTTCTGGTACGACCTCAAACCTGAAAACAAAGATATCCTAGTTTAATTTCACATTTATATAAGACCAGATATTAACCAAATGACTGAACATCTCACCATGATCACTTTATCCTCTGGCCAAGCAATACAGCTTCCAAGTGCATCTTCCATGTATTCTATCACAGAAGTTGTCCTCCACACTGCAGCATCTTTAACTTTCACCACATCCACGAATACTCTACATGCACCAGGGCCCAAAGGTACAAAGTGGACACGTTGGTCAGGATCATTGGATGACCAACGTCCCTCAGCAACGATAACCTTCTTTCCTGTCAGATCTAGGAGCTTGCACTTTTGATTTTCCTTGAATTTGGTACGCTACAAGAACATAAAGACAAACCATCCACAGAACCAACAATCAAATACAAGCATCACACCATAAACAACCAACTATATCATAAAACAGAAATTACCCCTGATCTGCGAGGAGGAGATGCTGGAGTCACTGGTAACTTTTCGCGCAAAGACTTCTCTTTCAAACCCGAAGCTGGTTTCTTTGTAGGAGCTGTTGGAGTTATCGGAGACTCTTTGCACTGATTAGTAGGACTAGCTCCTTTACTCTTGGATGGCTCTACATCAGGAGAGGTTGGAGTTCTTCCATCAACTACAACTCTTTTTGCCGGCCATGCTACAAAGCATTTCAGATAATCCTTCACAGTTCTCTTCTCAACCGTAGGCCTCCATATAAATGCATTTGGGTTTACTACCTCATCCACAAACACTTTTATTGCATTTGGACCAAGAGGAAGACCATTAACCAACGTCTTAGGTTATCGAGTCTGCCATCGGCCTACAGCAACCACTTCCTCATTGGTAATATAGTCCATGAGTTTGCATTTGTTATCTGCAATTGTAGATGGACTCTGCAGAACAAAGATGAAAAAAAAACATGAATAAGAAAATTAACAAATCAGACTCATAGTGATGAAGAACATTCTTAAATAAGCAAATCTAAGAAAATTAACCTTAGGATCAGTGTCTTATGGAATCAAACATCCATTAGGAACATTACAATAATCTGCTGGCCATGCAATCATTTCTCCAACTGCATCTTCAATAGTAAATATCTGATGTGCGGGCCTCCATAAAAATGTATCTGATTTGATTGCAGTTTCTACTAAAACTTTCACTGCGTTAGGCCCTAGAGGAATCCCATCGACTAACTCATCAGCATCATATGAAACAACCCGTCCCTCAGCAACATTCTCATCAGAAGAAGACCAGTCAACCAGATAACACTTGGGAAGTGACCTGGTATTGACACTCTGCATAGAGAACAAGCAATTAGAAATCAGCTCATAGTTAGACATCTAGAGTTAGATGAAGCATGAGGAACTAAATTCATACTTTGTGAATAGAGTTTTCACCCACATCAGTCTCTTGTCTCTGTCATATGAGGAACAATGCCAATTAGTAACATGATTCTTCAAATCCATATGTATAAGTACTGTAAAGAAAGTAGACAAACCTGGTTATTCATTCTGGCAATGACCTGTTGTAAATCTTGAACCTCTCTTTGCAGTGACATCTGTTTTTCTTCCATAGCAGCCATGCAGTTGCTCTGGACCTGGAGATAAGCCAGTTTGGTCATGCTAATGCCTCTACCCATTGCTCTCAACCGGCCAGGATTATCAGGTCCCAAGATCCGTGTTAGCATGTCTTCCTTTGGATTCGTTGTCCTTGAGTCTGATGGACCTTCAAGTTCTATCTCTGATGCCTTTCTCTGGAATCACAACTCCAATTACTTAAGCAACTTGCATAAATAAACCCAATTCGTAGGTTCAGTTATAACAACACATAGAACTTACTATCTTTTCAGCCGCATTCACATTGACAGGCGTACCATCCTTCTTAGTACGAGATTTGACCCAAACTCTTAGCCTCGATACCTGAGATGGTTCTGTGGTAGTGTTTACCAAATCCTCTCTCAGTCTCACCATTCCTCTACGCCCACAAGTGTGAGGGATCTGCTTCTGTCTTCTCTCTTTGTATGAATCAGTGACAACCTAAATTGGAAACAAAAGAAACTAATGTTGTTAGTCTCAAGGACAAAATACTACATGTGACAAATGAGTGAATACCTTGAAGGCGTTACTAGTTTTCTCTCTGACAAATTTCCGCCATTCCGTTGTGTTAACATTCTTTGGACGCAGATTCATCCTACCTTTAACAGTTTTAGCATCCTTGACAGCGGAGACCAGGCGTGATTTGGATGCTCTCCAGAGACAACCCATTTGCTTAAACACAGCAGCCTTTTTGAACTCTTCATCCATGTCAAATCTCGTCTGTATTCAGTTAAAGGACTGTGAGACAGTAAGTTCCAAGATGGTTAATTCATATTAGTATAAGTGTAGTCAGATTACCTCGATAGACTTCCAGAGCACTGTTTTGATATCTTCACTAACTTTTTTCCAAGTCTCCACAGTGACAGGAACATGCTCACGTACCAAGGGTCCTAAGTAGGATGATAACAAAACAGACCCTGGACCACAAGGTTCTCCCAACTCAGTGAAATCCACATGTTCCCTTTCATTCGGATCTTTGGCAACATGTTTCATCCTCGTTGGCCCTCTGCGTCTTTTAAGTTGAGGTTCCTGTGCTTCTTCTCTGGTTTCCTTCATTTGGTCCATCTCAGTAGCAACATTCTCACCATCCTCTTCTTCTTCTACTGTTTCCTTGTCAAGGTCCATCTCAGTTTGAACATGCTCAGCCTCTTCTTCTTCTCTGGTTTCCTTGTCACGGTCCATCTCAGTTTGAACATGCTCAGCATCCTCTGCATCTTCTCTGGTTTCATTGTCATGGTCCGTTGCAGTCTCAACATGCTCAACATCCTCTGCATCTTCTCTGGTTTCATTGTCATGGTCCATCTCAGTTCGAACATGCTCAGCATCCTCTTCTGCTTCTCTGGTTTCTTTGTCATGGTCCATTGCAGGTTCAACATGCTCAGTATCCACTGCAGGAGTGTTTTCTTCTTCCTCCATTTCAACCAATTCCTTCTCTTCCAGCTTTTTCTTTTCAGAAACCACATCAGGGACTTTGTCAGTGGATTTCTTGGCCTCATTTGTCTTTTTTGCACGTTTGTTCTTGCGATTACCCATCAGAGTTCACCTGAAACATGAAAACAAAGTGTCAAATTACATTATAAAGTTGAACTCGGTCACAGACACAGAGCACACAATCAAACCAGAGCAATCAACACTTGACAAGAATTTCAAATCAATCCATTCTCATTAGCAAAATAATTTAAAGAACACAGAATTTCCAAAATCAATCCAAAAACAGAAAACATTTTAGACATATATTCCTTCACAGCCAGGCCGTGCATTTCTAGATTCATCAGCCAAGTCATCAGCATCCATAGCTACTAATGCTGGCAATGGACCAACATCTGCATTTCCATCTTCAACATCTTCTTCACTGTATCTTCTTGTAGGACCTCTCATTGCTACATACCAGCTTGATGTCTCATCTACCTTGGAGTAAAATATTTGCTTGGCTTGAGATGCTAGTATATATGGATCTCTGGCGAATGACACTTGACTTTGGTTGAGGTTGACAAGAGTGAAGCCGTCTTCTATCTTGACTCCGTTACCTCTATTTGCCCATTGACAGCGGAATACAGGAATGTAGAAGGTATTGTAATCAAGCAGCAAAATCTCCACCACTCTGCCATAATATGATACCAAGTCAACCATCTGAGATGTATCTCTTGCACTAGCTCTACACATTGTTGTGGCTTCGTATAAAACCCCACTGTTCTGTGTTTGCCTGTCAACTGAGATGGTGTTAAACCTCATCCCATTTATTATGTAACCTGTGTAGCTCCTTGTGCTAACACGAGGACCGTAGGCTAACCATTTCAGTGTTTCTTCATGTTCTTCTGAAGTTATTGGTATCTACAAAAGAACATAAAGAATGTCAGTATATACTAAAGATAAATATGTCTTAACGACAAAAATATCTCGGTTATAACTCAAACTAAAGCTTGCCTGATCTTTTAACCAAGATGCAAACTGCTGAATATGCGTACTCCATAACGTTGTGGCATCATGTCTACATCTAACGCTAGTGTCTTGTAGATGTTGTAAGTGTTTGCTAGGAATGGATTAACATAGAGTGTGAGGATTCATCAGGCAATACATATTTAAAAATAGCAAAAGGAAATTTGTAAAACTTACTCCACATAAGGTTCAAACATTGCCAAATTCTGAATCACAGCAAGATGGGCAATGTCCTTATCCTTCTCAGTAAGAACACAGGAAGTGGCTGCGGATATTGGACGACCCTCCAATATAGAGCTGCTCCCAAACTCAGAATTTCTATCAGGTTTGTCCTCAACACTTGTTGTGTTTTTCAAGAACTGACTGCAAAACCGCATGCATTCCTCGGCGAGATACGCTTCAGCAATGCAACCCTCTGGGCTTGCAGGGTTTCTTACATAATCCTTCAAAACTTTCATGTATCTACAGACAAAGAGAATTGAATATTAGAAGCATGATTATTGAATACGCTAACAACAAATCAGTTATAAAGTGTACCTCTCAAACGGGTACATCCAACGGAAATGCACTGGTCCACATAACCGAGCTTCCCTACCTAGATGAACTGTCAGATGCATCATCACATCAAAAAAACTTGGAGGAAAGAACCTCTCAAACATGCAAAGAGTTTCCACAATTTCAGTTTCCATTACTGAAATTGTCTCTCTATCAATTACTCTCTGGCACAGATGATTGAAGAATGCACATAGGCGTCCAATAGCTATCCTAACACCTTTAGGTAATAAACCTGCATATAAAAACCAATGGAGATTAAAGATAGGACAGCTAGTGATATAACATAAAAATTCAAAGCCCCTCAGGTGATACCTCTAATCGCAACCGGAAGAAGCTGTTGCATCAAGACATGGTAATCATGTGATTTCATTCCTGTAACCTTAGATTCTTCTAGCTTAACACACCTTGAAATATTAGAGCAGTACCCATCCAGACCTCTGAAGTCCAATAAACGCTTAAGGAATACTTTCTTCTCTTTGTTGGACAAAGACCAAGGAGCTGGAGGAAGATATGTTCTTTTTCCACGGGGTTCAGGATGTAAATCCTTCCTAATGCCAAGTAGTTCTAGATCTTTTCGAGCGTTAAGGCCATCTTTTGATTTTCCACAGTGCAATAGTGTAGCAACAAGGCTTGCAGCAACATTTCTCTCCACGTGCATGATATATCATGGTTTTTACCCATTTTAGACCATGATATAGATGTGTTTTAGTGTCTTTTGTCTTTGTTTAGAGTCTTTTACAGGTTAAATCAGGATTGGAGCTAATTGGAGATATTTGGAGCATTTTGGGATTTTTGGGACGTTTTGGCCGAGAGCTTAACTCACTGTTCGTATAATTGATCATGCATCGATCGTTGCACTCAAAGCATCGATCGATGCAGTCGCGAGATGGGCCGTACACGTCGGTTTGACAAGTATTGAAGATTTACAAAGAAGCCCAAGATAGTTCCAGTATTTACACAGAAGCCCCATCCGAGATTATGCCTATATAATAGAGTTTTTAGAGTTTTTATTAGATATACTTTTATAATTAAGAGCAGAGGATTTTTAGAGCTTTTGGGGGCTGATCTGAACCTAATTCATCATCTGTATTTGGAGAAGATTTCGAACCCCTTTTACTCTTATTCTTTTATGCAATTTACTTATCATATGATCATGTTTTCATTATCTATGTCTGAGTAGATTCCTAGTTAGACTTAGGGTTTCTCACATAGGATTTCATGACTTGCTAGACTTGTTCAATTTCAGTTAAGGATTCAAACTATATTTGTTCTTCAATTTAATTGTGCTTAAAGCTAGTTCTAACCTGATCAATTAGAATCTAGATCTTAGGTTGCTAAATACGTCACGGAAGTGGGGTTTAGGAACCAGAACTAATTAAATTGGGCAATTAAACTTTGCGCAAACGAAAGTTTGGTTTAGGATATTTGTGAACATATCAAACTTGGACTTATTGCTAGTTTAATCTGTTAGTTCTCGCAAACGGAAGTTTGGTTTGCTGCACTTAGACTTAGAGAATTATCGCAAAGGAATTTGGTTAATTCTATATCTGTGTTTTGAGTTCTAGAACTGTGCTTAATTAGATCCTTGCTGAATGAACTGTCTGCTAGTCTGATTTCCTGAGAATACCCTAGGTTTGACGCTTTTAATTACTTGCTTTCACAACCAATAATCTCTGCTACTGATTTACTTTCTTGCACTGTTTTCAATACAATCACATTGCTTATTTCTAGTATTCATTCCCTACAGTTTGATTCTCTTGAGACCAAGTGTCCCTGTGGATTCGATAACCCTATATACTACTTTGACATTGCTGTACACTTGCAGTTTAGTATAGGAATTAATTCTTGACCTATCAAGTTTTTGGCGCCGTTGCCGGGGACTCTTAGAGTCTTCGATAGGACCGAACTTAGGGTTTTACTAGAAATTTTTCGTTTTTCGTTTTTGTTTTTCGTTTTTTATTTTATTTATTTTATTTTGCTGACTTTTCTCTGTTTCTCTCTGTCGCAGGTACGAATTTCGCCTTGCGTCGATCGTTGCACCCTTGCATCGATCGTTGCTGAGCGATTTGAGATTGAATCGATCGTTGCACTGATAGCATCGATCGTTGCTGGACGATTACAGACAGTTTATGCCAACGCAGAACACTCGAAGTAATCCGAACTCGAGCTTAGTTAATCTCAACCTAGAAGAACTTGGACGTCTAGAGAGGACTATCAGAAGAGAAAAGAGAGAGAGAATGGTTCGAGAACGTCTGATCTTGATACCAGATGCTGAAGGTACCCTGAGGGACCAAGATAACAACCCGTACAATGCTGCTGGGCATCGGGTTGATGCTGAAGGGAATGTCATCCCTGATCCCCCTGAACCTGAGCAACAACCGCAAGATCGAGCTCAAGGTAGAGAGATGGTAGTTCATGAGAGGACACTAGCTGATTACAATAGACCTGATGAGTTTCATGCAAACCGAGCAGATCTAGTGCTTCCTGCTTTTGAAAGGAATGATTTTGAGGTAAAAACTATCTACTACCAACTGATGAGGCAGATTGCTTTTCATGGTCTTCAATCAGAGCAGCCTATGGATCACATTGACAAGTTTGAGGACATAGTCACTGGCATGAAGTATGAAGGAGTATGCCCGGACTATCTGTTCCTTAAGCTATTTCCGCACAGTCTTGCTGGAGACGCTAGTGCATGGCTGAGACAACTGGCACCTGGTCAGTATACTACTTGGGCAGCCTTAAAGAGTGAGTTCCTGCGCCACTTCTACGATGCTGCGCGCTCAGATCAGTCCAGACAGGACATACTTACTTTTTCCCAAGGAGCTGTGGAGCCTTTGACAACCGCATGGATGAGATTTAAGCAGTATCAGCGTGATTGTCCACATCATGGATTCACAGAAGTACAGCTGATTGGTATTTTCTTCAGAGGAATAGATCTCCCTTATCAGACTGCTTTGGATAATTCCAGTGATGCTAATTTCAGTACCAGAACTCCTACACAAGCTAAACGGTTGATAGAGAACCTGATTGGCAGCAATAGTTGCAAAACAATGGATGAAAGGAGGAAGAAATCTGGTGGAACCGTAGAGAATTCTGATATAGCTAACATAAGATCCAGATTGGACACAGTTTACAATCTCCTGACAAGTAAAAAAGCTGTCCACTTTGCCCAAGATGTAGAGGTGATTCAGACTGAGGAGGACACTCAGGAAGAAGATGTGAATTTCATAGGAGGTTCCGGTTTCCAAGGTAATAGATTTAACAATCAACAGGGGAACAGATTCTCAAATGGAGGACAGAATGGTGGTTTTCAGAAGACCTATGGACAAGGTACTCAGAGAACCTATGGATCTACATCCTATCAGACTCCTCCTGCACCTACAGCCCATGAGAGCAAAATGGAGGCTATGATGGAGCAACTGATGGAAAGTCAAACCAAGCTTTCTGTAGACAACAACAAGAAGCTGGACGCTGTCTATCAGGACCTCAATGGGAAGTTTGAGACATTGAGCACTCACATGAAGCAGTTGGACACTCAGGTGAATCAGATGTCCAGCTCACTGAAAGGGAAAGGAGTTGCAGACACTCATATTAAGGCCTGGTCTGTACTGATTAATGATGGATCTTATCTAGGGGAGAAATTTGAGCTAAGTACAGCTGAGTTGGTGACTGAGGAAGAATTTTCGGATTTCTGTGAAAAACTCTCGGGTGGAAGTTATGATGATCGCGATGCAACGATCGATACACATCTGGCATCAATCGATGCAGGTCGTGAACAAGCAGAGAATCCGTGGGATGAAAATGAGATTGATGCAGAACTAGCCCGCCTATTCCCTGATACGTCTGAAATCACTCCAGAGGATGTTTATACACGAGCTATTTGGCACTGTCCCAAGATGTCTGAAGTGATTAAACAAGAGATTGAAGAGCTGAAAAGGCTAGAAAAGAGTGGTGAAGACTTGGAAGAAATTCCATCATCTGATGATCCACCTTATCATCCATGTGTTCAGAAATATTTGAACAAGATGTTGCCATTAGATGAAGAGCTGAGAGAATGGGTGATAGTAGTTCCTCAGCATATTAGTGATGTTCTGTTAACTAAGGTCCCAAAGAAACTGCCTGATCCTGGAGTCTTTGTACTTGATTGTTCTATCTTTGAAGATAGTTTTAGGCGTTCTCTGTGTGATTTAGGAGCTGCTGGGAGCATAATGCCTTACTCTGTGGCAGAGAAGCTGGGTATGTTGGATTTTGCTCCTACTAGGACACGTCTTATCCTAGCTGATCAGTCCATGCGAGTTCCTGAAGGACTCCTTATGGATATTCCGGTAAGAGTTGGAAACTACTTAGTTCCAACGGACTTCCTTGTGCTGAAATATGCCTGCGATCCGGATGAAGCTTTATTGCTTGGGAGACCATTTTTGGCCACAGCAGGAGCTGTGATTGATGTTAGACAGAGTCTAATAGACCTCCACCTGGGAGATGAGACACTGCGATATGAGATGGAGAAGCTGCGGAAGCCACTGATAGATGGACAGACTTTCAAGATCTTGGAAGCAGATGATGAGCAGCTGAATGAGACTGTGATAATAGATCCTGGAGCGCATTTTACTCCATCTTTTCTTGGACTGAAGCATTCTGCAGCAGCCTATTCTCCGCCATGGATGAGGAGACTTGAACAGAGACAGAAAAAGTCTCTGTCAGGATCTTCTGGCACTTGAAAGATCTTGCGCGTCCGGTCAAGCTATTGACCTTAAACAAGCGCTGGGTGGGAGGCAACCCACCATTAGGTACTGGTGTTTTTCTTTTTAATTTTTGGTGTTTTTGTTAGGATTTTACGTTTGTTTTTGTTTCTGGTGCAGTCATGTTTGCAGGTCTCGAATTAAATCGCAGTGCAGCGATCGATGCATTTCTGCATCGATCGTCACAATACGAAAGGAATCGCATTGCAGCGATCGTTGCGGTCCTGAGCAACGATCGACCATACACGAAAGTCGCCAAGTAACGGTCGATGCATCTAATGCACCGGTCGTTGCTCGTGCGACAGAGGTAACCCGACAGACATAATTTCACCTTTTCAATTTTTATTTTCTTTTTACCGATCCTTCGCTGGACACTACTGGGGACAGTGTGTCTTAAGTGTGGGGGAGGTGCTACTGACGTTTATCTTTCTGTTTTCTTAAGAGTCAGTCCGTATTTCAAAATTTTTTTTTGTTTTATTGAGTCAAAACTGTTTAAGTAAGAAACTATGATTTTCTGAGGAGATTTACAAAACTTGCAGGAACTTAAGTAACCATTGGGATGAAGTTGCAGGATCTATCTCTGACTATTAGAAAACCCAGACACGGATCAACCTACTGGGAACACCCATATCACTTCAGGTACCAGAGGATCCTTTACTGACTTCACCCCTAATACTGACTTAGATTTTCTCACCTAAGGGCTTGGTATACTTTATGTCGGATTCCCTGTTAGTTCTGACACAGCCTGTAAACCTGTCCTATTTAGTCCCCTTCTCCCCTTCTATAAAGTAAAAAAAAAAAAGATAATAAACTGAGGATGAGTTAGTAACTCCGAAGTGGTCATGGGAATAGTAGCAAACACTATTATCTCTCATGTGATCCATGGAATGTGTCCAAAGTACACCCCATAACGGGAAGAACACTGATAAAAAAAATAAAATGATACCCAGTGGGGAAAAATCAGTTGTTAAAGAAGGGAAAGAGAAGAAAGGGACTAGAGAAAGATAGTATGGTGGTCTAGAGCTGGCAAGGTAAGAATCCATGTGCCTTTAGATCGATACTCCTTAGGTGAGACCGCACTTAAATACTTGCAGAAGTCAGTAGGGAGAATTTGAATGCTTGAATGTGATTGTGGAGTTTACCTAGGACAGTTGCTAAGTGTGGGGGAAGTACATGTTGGTCTTGATATCCTGTGATTGATTCTTTCAGTGGTTTACTAAGGGGAATCTGAGTATTGTAGCTTCTAAGATGAAATGAGTTTCTGAAGAGTTTTCAAACCTCTTCACCATGTTTTAGTTCTATGTTTTGCTTGAGGGCAAGCAAAGGCTAAGTGTGGGGGAGTTGATATATCATGGTTTTTACCCATTTTAGACCATGATATAGATGTGTTTTAGTGTCTTTTGTCTTTGTTTAGAGTCTTTTACAGGTTAAATCAGGATTGGAGCTAATTGGAGATATTTGGAGCATTTTGGGATTTTTGGGATGTTTTGGCCGAGAGCTTAACTCACTGTTCGTATAATTGATCATGCATCGATCGTTGCACTCAAAGCATCGATCGATGCAGTCGCGAGATGGGCCGTACACGTCGGTTTGACAAGTATTGAAGATTTACAAAGAAGCCCAAGATAGTTCCAGTATTTACACAGAAGCCCCATCCGAGATTATGCCTATATAATAGAGTTTTTAGAGTTTTTATTAGATATACTTTTATAATTAAGAGCAGAGGATTTTTAGAGCTTTTGGGGGCTGATCTGAACCTAATTCATCATCTGTATTTGGAGAAGATTTCGAACCCCTTTTACTCTTATTCTTTTATGCAATTTACTTATCATATGATCATGTTTTCATTATCTATGTCTGAGTAGATTCCTAGTTAGACTTAGGGTTTCTCACATAGGATTTCATGACTTGCTAGACTTGTTCAATTTCAGTTAAGGATTCAAACTATATCTGTTCTTCAATTTAATTGTGCTTAAAGCTAGTTCTAACCTGATCAATTAGAATCTAGATCTTAGGTTGCTAAATACGTCACGGAAGTGGGGTTTAGGAACCAGAACTAATTAAATTGGGCAATTAAACTTTGCGCAAACGAAAGTTTGGTTTAGGATAATTGTGAACATATCAAACTTGGACTTATTGCTAGTTTAATCTGTTAGTTCTCGCAAACGGAAGTTTGGTTTGCTGCACTTAGACTTAGAGAATTATCGCAAAGGAATTTGGTTAATTCTATATCTGTGTTTTGAGTTCTAGAACTGTGCTTAATTAGATCCTTGCTGAATGAACTGTCTGCTAGTCTGATTTCCTGAGAATACCCTAGGTTTGACGCTTTTAATTACTTGCTTTCACAACCAATAATCTCTGCTACTGATTTACTTTCTTGCACTGTTTTCAATACAATCACATTGCTTATTTCTAGTATTCATTCCCTACAGTTTGATTCTCTTGAGACCAAGTGTCCCTGTGGATTCGATAACCCTATATACTACTTTGACATTGCTGTACACTTGCAGTTTAGTATAGGAATTAATTCTTGACCTATCAGTGCATCACGTCTAAATTATGTCTAACTGGTAGCTCCTATACATGATCAACACATATAAGATAAAATCTTGTTAAAGAAATGTAGAATAGATCATTTGAAGGAAGAGAGAAATATAAAAAAAAACATATACCTCCCAATAAGGCAAGTTGAAGAAGATTGACCGCTTCTTCCATCTAGATAACTCCACCTCATCTACTTGTTCTTCCTCTTCCTCTGATTCACTAGATTCATCATCTGTATTGGAGTCTGATCCTACACAATCTTTCATCTTCCTCTTCCTTCCAGATACTTTCACATTTCCAAAATCATTCTTGTAATTTTTGAGTAACTGGTATATATTACGACCACTCAGAATCCTATGTCTTCTCCCATGCTCAACTTTACCATCAAACCATGCTTTCTTTCCTCTATAAGCATGTGTGGGAGGCAGACCTTTCCGATGGCCCATATACACATGCTTCCTGCAATTACTCAACCACAAATTATATGTGTGTTTCCCACAAACAGGGCAGGCCATTTTTCCCTTTACTTTACAGCCGGCAAGATTTCCATAAGCAGGAAAATCTTGAATGGTCCACAGAAGCATGGCTCTTAATGTGAAAGTAGTGTGACTGAATGCGTCATACGTTAACTCTCCTTTCTCCCACAGATGGTTAAGATCCTCTATAAGTGGTTCTAAGTACACATCTATATTGTTTCCAGGTTGGGTTGGACCAGGAATCAGTAATGACAACATTATGTTCTCCTCCTTCATACACTTTTCAGGTGACATGTTGTAATTCACTAGCAATACAGGCCAAGCACTGTAGTTAACATTTTGCATGTTAAAAGGATTAAACCCATCCGTCGAGAGTCCAAGCCGAAGGTTCCTTTCTTCAGCAGCAAATGACGGGTATTTGTCGTTCATCTGATCCCAAGTAACAGAATCCACCGGATGCCGGCTTTTACCATCAGTGCTCTTATTACGGAAATGCCACCTTAGGTCCTCCGCCATTTCCTTAGACCTGAACATTCTCTTCAGACGTGGTATTAACGGAAAATACCTAAGAACCTTTTGTGGAATACCTTTCTTCACATCACCGGTTCGCGTGTTGATCTTCCATCGTGAGGTGTTGCATTTTGGACAATTGTCTAGCTGCTGAAACTCCTTTCTGAATAAACAACAATCATTCACACAAGCGTGTATCTTCTCATAACCCATTTCAAATGATCTCAGAAACCTTTTCACCTCATACAAGGATGTGTGCAAGACATTATCCTTGGGTAGCATCTGTGGCAAAGTCTCGAGCAGAAGATCAAAGCTTCTATCAGACCAACCACTCTGTGTTTTTATCCTGAAGAGTGAAACAATCGCTGAGAGCTTGCTGTGATTTGCACAAGTTGGATACAAAGGTGTTTCTGCATCGGCTAGCTTTGCAAGAAACTTATCTTCTTGCTTATCCTCACCCTCGGCAACCTCACTTAAGTCACCTTGCCTAAGAAGCTCTTCATCCACAAGCTCAGCTGCTTGGTATAAACCTAAAATCTCTTGGTTCCACTGACTTACATTGCTACTACAGTCTGTCCCTGATATCACTTCTCCATGATGATACCAATCCTCCCGCATCTTGTAACTCCAATCCATTCCCCTTGTTACAAGATGATCAACAACAACACCAGCTGGGTGACGATCAACGTTGCGACAGTCAATGCATGCGCAAATGATCATCTCATTGTCTCCTAAAGCTGCACCAACAGACCTCACAAAGTCCCAAGCACCTCTCTCATAACCAAACTCAACTCTTCCGTTTATAAGACATACGAAAGCATCAAACAATAGCGACACTTAAACTCTATTTAATCACCCATTAAACACTTAAGTATATATAGTTTTTCATTTACCTGTTAAGATGGACCCATGACTTTTCGATCATTTCTATGTTCTAACCCATAAGCAACAGAAAACAAACACGTAAGAATACCTCAAACATCAAACAATCACGTTGTCAATCAAAAAAGCAGCAATGACGAATCAACTAATAAATCAAGCAGAAACAGAAACAATCAAATACTCAAGCAAGACAAATTAAACAATCTAATTCAAGCAAAAACTTAAAAGCCAGAAACAATCAAATACTCAAGCAACACATATTAAACCAGTAAGCTACATAAACCAGGAATGCAAAGTTATATTAGGATGAACATAATTACCTCTTCAAGCTCTTGCAGCTTCGTTGTAAGAGTTATAGTCGTCTACAGAAAGAAGAAGCCTTCAGATCTCCTTAAGAAGCCCAAAATCTGCAAATCAATAACTTAAATCTAGTCAATTGTAATGAAAAAAGAAATAACAAAGTGCAGACGAACATTTCCCAAAATCGATTCTTGCTGCAATTAGAGATACTTGAAATTAATCGGAGAAAACAAAGATTCTTTGCATGAGGAATTAGTTATAGGGTTCAGAACAAGCGAAATCGTAAGATGGGTTCACCTCGATTTTGCAGACGGCGACGACACCGGAGGAAACAACACCAAATCACGCCGGAAGAGAGCTGATTTTCAGTTCCGATCTACTTTCTACACGCCGAATTAAGAGGACAATCGAGCCTACAATGGTTGAATTTGTGATGGGTAATTTGTTCAGCTTGAATTTGTTCAGAATTGTGTAGAAATTAGGAGATTTCGGTGAGATAGCATGCACGAACCTGAGAATGGCGGAAAAAGAAAAAATGGCTAAGTAATTTTGCCTCCAAAAGAATAAAGTAGTCATTTTTATGTTCCCGCGTATCGAGACTTATTACTAGCACTAATTTAACGCTACTAAAAGGTTGGTATAAGAATTTAACAGTTTTAGTAGAAGTTGGTGAATTAGTGCTACAACGGCCTGCTACCAATGCCCATATTTCTTGTAGTGCAATGACATATGGTCTTCCTCGCAAAATCCATCGTTCTCTCTTGCCCTTTCGCTGGAAGAACCGGAAGCAAGCAAACCTTCAGGGATAGAGGATAACCCCCCCCCCCCCCCCAATCATTTTCTCTTGGGTTTTCGCAGAAAGATCCATAAGCCACCCAATATGATGTATCTGAGGATGAGACATTATCATTCTTGATGGGGCTGTCGCAGGAAGATCCTGAAAATAGCCTACATGTTATTGTAGTGGAGGAGGCCGGAGTATAAGTACCAATTGTCAACAATAATGCAAAAGATGTCCAACCCTGCAAGAAAAGTAAAAAATAAAAGACAGACACTTATCCAATAGTACGTGAGTATTAGTATGACAAGGTGTTGATTCAGAGAACCAAAACGATCAATTCAATAAACTGATTTTAAACTTAGGGACTTGAATAGTTTGAATCTAAGGACTAAAAGGAAATAACGAAAGGACCGGAAAATCTAGTCTTTAATGATCTTAAGCTCGAAATTGAATGATTTCTTTGTTACAATAAATGAACTTAGTATTTTCCCGCAGGGGAAAGATATTTATGTCAGGAGAATTAGGGTTTATTCCTTGGATTCTCTCTGATACGATAAAGTAAAATCTGAACAACATAGATTTTGTTTTCATTTTGGAGATTTGTGTTTATCTTTCTTCAATTTTATAAATATGTTAATTTTCCTATTAACATATTTTCTTGTTTTCCGCAGGTCAGTCGGGGCGTCTTTCTTGAGCTATGTCAAATCGGGTCGACTTCTCTTCTAATGAGGGGTGCTAAACCAACCTCCAACAGTAAGCCCCCCTCGTTCGGCTCACTAAACCAACCTCCGTGTACATGGAATATCGTGTTGCTTTAAATCAGCGTTTGTAACTGTCACATCGCTTCGATAACCGCTGCTTCCTCCGCTATTAATATAGCCTCTCCTTTCGTCACTCTTAATCATTCCAACTTCTTTTCCTCTACTTTTCCCCTACAATAGTTTTGATTCATTCTCTTTCTTTCGTCTTCTTTACTTCCTTAAAAATGATGACATGCTCTCCGTTCTTCCTACGTTTGGATTTATGCCGACCTCCTGAGTTATGTATGATCGAGCTTGTCGATGAGCTTATGCTCTTTTTGCCAAAGGGTAGCTCTTCAGTATATGTATTTATGCCGATGGTTATTTCCGTTTGTCGCCCTTGCCAACTTAAGTGCGGCGCTAAGATCCTTCATTTGGATCAATTTGATGTGTCATTAATTTCAGTAACATGCTCTGGTCTGCTCCTTCCAGGGTTAGTTGCTTTCTGTGTAAGTTACTCCATTCTTCATTATTTCCATTTCACACGTTCTTAGCTTGGAACTTTGATCATTTCTCTCTATTTATTAGCAACTTATGGTACAGCAGGGCGGACCCGTCATGGAAGACGCATGCATATTGCTCTTTTGAGCAAGTTTTTTAGCAGAGCTCGGTTGGAGGCGAGATGGAAATTTTGGAACGGTTAGGGCGGCGCTTCAGAATTATTTTTACCCCAAGAAGATCCTCCGCCCGGCCTTGATTTCATCACGGTTCCCATCTGTGCAGCTGACTACCAAGGATGAGCCTTGCGAGATACAGCGACGAAATCGTCCTTCGCGAAAGGTAACTCGGCGGTGAGATGACTGTTTGAGATTGGTTCCTTTGTGCTCCTTTATCTTGATGAGAACATTGGTTCCAGTGTTGATTTCAGAACAGTTTCTATCATCGGCAACCTTGCTGGGAGATGACGACGAATCATTTCTAGGAAAGCGGCTCGGTTTGTGGCGGGAAGACACCGATCTTACAACTCAAGCTCTGGCTTGGACGAACTTGTCTTTCAAGAAATTAGTTTAGCTTTCGTTTCTTTTGTAGCTCGACTTTTAATAATAGCTTTAAAGAATAAATAAAACGAAGAAGTTTTCTTCCCGCCTTATTCCTTTCTTTATTGTGGCACTTCTGCTTATGTCCTTGTCTTTGATAAATAAAACAAAGAAATTTTCCTTTCGTATTGTTCATGAGATGGCCGAAGTCTTTATTTCATTAGAGGAAGACTATGCCGATCTAACAGATCCCTTTGAGGAGATTCAATCTATAATTTCTTGGTGTAAACGTCCTATCGAGTTCATAAAATGCCAATTTGGCTTCATATCATGCCGACGTAACGTAATTGAAGGTTTTTCGATTTCCTTTGTTAATAAATTATTGAGGCTGGGTAATGCATCGGCGGGACTGTAACTATCTTGTGGACAACACTTTCAGAGTTGGTTCCGTTTTGTTGTAAAAGAGGGGGGTGTTCCGAGGTGTTCCTCGGTACCCTTTTGTAATGCGAGTGGACGTAAATGCCAAGTTCGTATCACGGCTACCGCTTAGTCCGAGGTCAGTTATGTGAGGCAGTTCGACTTATTAATCACGACTAGACTTAAGTGAGCGGGGGCGATCCCGACTTAACTTTTAGCAATGCGGCTAGAGTTATCACTTTTTGCACACATGATGAATGTGTGGATTATTTTACCACTGCACTCGAGGAGTGCGTTTGCATCGGTCATCTGGCCAGGATGCCGACGTAGAAATCATATCTTTTACAAGATGTGATTTTATTAAAGGTATATCTGAATCCGCAAGGATTGCCTATGTACCCCGTTAAAAGAGGATCAAACCATTCATAGTTTGTTTTATATAAGTGGTAGCTCAGTGAGCGTGCTTGTTTTTTTGACCGAAAATCAAGTATACGAAGCGTTTGAGGTGCATTGAGTTCCATGAGAAGCTGACGGGTGTTCCATTTAACTCAGGGAGCTCGTAGACCCCGGGCTTGACGACCTTTGTGATTTTGTAAGGCACTTCCAAATGTATATCCGAGTTTTCCGACATTT
Source organism: Orychophragmus violaceus (assembly GCA_030180135.1). NCBI lineage: Eukaryota > Viridiplantae > Streptophyta > Magnoliopsida > Brassicales > Brassicaceae > Orychophragmus > Orychophragmus violaceus. The sequence goes on along the minus strand of CM058233.1, from coordinate 25,293,377 downwards.
TTTTTCTTTAGTTCCTTTATGAACTTCAAGTAGGATAAGGTCCCTTTCTTTAGATGTCAACATTTGGACTTTTTGTTTTAATATCGAACCGAAAGGTGCTGATAGTTCTGAATCCATAATAGGGCATCATCCCTTTGTTCTTCGAGCGAATCAGTGTCAAGAGGCATTTTGTCGTTTAGTTTGGGGTTCCGGACGAGCATTGATAGCCAAACGGTCGGAAAGCTTATTTATGCTAGTGACATTGCTTATACTCCATGAGCTAGGGAGAATGGGGTTTGATTCAAAGGGCGCCTCAGGGTGGTTTGATGTGACCACAAGACTCCGTCTAACTCATCGGCCTAGTTTCCTTTGTGTTTGTCGAGACACTTCTTAAGCCCGACGATGATTGTTTTGTTTGTGGCTTCTACCTAACCATTTACTTGTGGGTAGTACAGCGTTGACCTTCTCAATCTGATGTTCCATTTCTTACATAACTGACTTAATAAGATCGACGTAAACTGTTTTCCATTATCGGATCTCATATGGTAGCCCGTGCCTGCACATGATATTTTTCCACAGAAAGTTGGTAACGTCCCGAGCCGTTACTGTAGGATACGCCTTGGCCTCCACCCACTTGGTGAAGTAGTTAGTTAGAATAAGGATTTATTCATTTTCCAAGATTTATGCATTGGGCCGACTATATCCATGGCCCATCTCATGAATGGGTATGGTGCTGTTGTGGACAACAGTTCCTCCGTATGCGCATGTAAGTCTGGGACGTGTTTTTGATATGGTTCACACTTTGTGGCCTAATTTTCACAATCCCTTATCATGGTTGGCCAAAAGAAGCCGAGATTCTTGATCTTTAGAGCTAGCGATCGTCCTTCAGCATGATTTCCTTCCACTCCTTCGTGGGTTTTCTTGATCACTTCCTCGATCTCCTTTTCTTCGATACATTGCAACATTGCTCTGGTGGCATTATAACAGAAGATCCCATCATCCATCATGATGTAGCATGTTGCTTTGCTTTGAGTCTATAGGCTTCCCATCTATCATTTGGTACCTCTCCCTCCGATATATACGCCTTTATTTCTAATTTCCAATCATCTCTTTGTACCTCATCGGCATTAATGTGGTCCTCCATAATTTCTTTATCGTTAAAGTCTCCATCGATAACGTTGCAGACTTCAGGACTTATGCTCGGTTTATCAATGAGTTCCACTGGAATTGTTCGTCTCATATATGCATGTAACACAAGGATAATTCTGCTAGGGAATGTTCCAAAGTATTTTCCTTTCTTGGGATCCTTGTTAAGTCGAACAAACTGAGTTCATCTGTCAATTTCTTGGCTATACCGAGGTAAGCATTCATTCTTTCATTTTTACCTTCATACTCCCCGTTGAATTGGTTCACAACCAGTTGTGAGTCGCAATAGTCTTGGATGCGTTTTTCACCGATAGCTTTGGCCAATCGTAATCCGGCGGTCAAGGCTTCATATTTGGCTTCGTTGTTTCAAGCTGGAAAACCTAGCCTGATCGACTCTTGGGTACTTCGCCAGTTGGTGATCCGTCTACATGTAAGTTCCAACTCTTTTATTTCGGTTTATCGTCTTGTGCCAATTTGGATGGGAGTTCAACGATAAAATTTGCAAAAATTAGGCTTTTACGCTGGTCCGGCCATTGAATTTGATGTCGTATTCGCTCAGCTCGAGCGCCCATTTGGCTAATCTGCCGGACTGAGTGGGGATATGTAAGAACGATCACAGGGGCATGGTTGTTAGTACGGTGTCTTGGTGTGACTGTTAGTAAGGTTTAAGCTTTCTCGCCGATGTTAGGATTGCCAGAGCCAATTTTTTGATTGTAGGGTATCGAACCAAGACCCCGCTTACAAACACGCTTGACACTGCTATATAGAGGTAGAAAATCTCTCCTTTTCTGGATTTTCCAATATCGGCGGTGTTGTGATATATTCTTTTAACCGTTGAAAAGCTTCCTCACACTCTTCATTCCATTCGAACTTCTTGTTTTGGCTCAGGAGTTGATAGAACGGAAGATATTTATCGGTCGACTAGAAATGAATTGATTGAGCGCGGCGATCCTGCCGGTCAGCCTTTGTTCCTCGTGAGTTTTCGTTGGGGAAGACAAGTTCATTATCGTTGTAATCTGCCTTGAGCTAGCCTCAATTCCACGTTTAGTGACGATATATCCAAGGAATTCTCCTAAGTTGACGCTAAAGGTACATTTCTTTGGGGTTATCTTCATGTTATAATCTTTTAGGATGTTGAAGCATGTCTTCAGATGCATGACATGATCCGCTGCCACCAATTACTTCACGAGCATGTCGTCGATATAAACTTTCATAGTGCGACCAAGGTGCTCAGCAAACATCCATTTGACAAGGCGCTGGTATGTTGCTCCTGCTTTCTTTAGTTTGAATGAGATTACCTTGTAGCAGAAGGTTCTTCGGTCTATTATAAACGATATCTTCTCTATATCGTCTAGATGCATCAGGATCTGATTGTATCCGGAGGAAGCGTACGTGAATGAATATAGTTCGTTACCATAGGTTTCTTCGACTAGTCGATCGATGTGCGGCAGTGGGAAACAATCTTTGGGACACGCTTTGTTCAGGTTCGCAAAATCCACGACTCTCCTCATTTCGTTCTTCTTCTTAACCACTAGTGGATTGGCGAGCCATTTTGGGTATTTTACCTCTGTGATGGACCCGGCTCCTAGTAATTTCTCTACTTCGTCATTTACGCCTTCGTTCTTGTTAGGGTCGAAATCCCCCTCGACAAAAACAATGGCCAAAAGCGTACCAAACAATCAGATATAGCCGTTTCCACATGGACAACGCTTTGTATGAACGGAAAATCTCAGGCGTTCAGACCAAACTGCTCGAAAATTCTGAGAAGGCAAGGCATGTCAGAAATTCCGAGCAGACCAAACTGCTTGAAATACCGAGCAGGCAAGGCAACTCGGACAATCCGAGCACATTCTCTCTTATTTTCCGGTCATGACACATTCCCTTGGAAGTTCCAAGCAGAACACACTTCCTAGGAACTTTTAAGGAGAACATATTCCATGAATCCTTCAAACAGACACTTTGCTTTGACCAGATTCTTGGACATTTCCAATACTCTCTCCGGATGCACAACTAGCCGCAACCCATCTTCGAAACGATAACTTATACGCTCCTAGCCGTGAACGGAATTCCGAATAATTTATACAAAATACGAACCTGGGCCTAACCTAGAAGACTCGTATTACCTAGACTTTGGGCCGAATCAAGAAACTTATGCTCAAACGGACAAGGATCGTCACTTTCGGCGCATTTGGCATAAGAAGTTAAACCGCGGAAGGATAATTATAAAATGGGAAGATAAACTCGAAGAATAAAAGGAGAAAATAATTCTGAGCAGAAGAGGAAAATCCGAGCAGAAAAGTAAATCCTAGCGGAAATGAAATATACGATAATAGAAAGATTTCCATAAATCTGGTAGGCGAATATCTTCAAAGCCGACTTGCAGCGACTATATAAGATGAAGGACTACCTTTGATTAAGAAATCTCGAGAAACCCTAGCATATAGACTTATACTTTTCTTAAGCTTTTGATATTTGTACTTTGTTTTCCATCAAACTTATCAATAAAATATCCTCCGAGTCTCTTGCCGTGTTGTTTACTCATGAAATCTTATGTTCCCTAAAACTTTTGCTCTACAAAAATCGATAGTGTGAGTTTCGATTCTCAAAGTTTGGCGCCGTATGTGGGGGATATAAGTTTCTTACACTTAAAACCACCAACGAGCAAATCCGAAGGTAAGGCCTCCGACGGAAACGAAAACGGAGACATGACAGGTTATCAACTGAGCATTATAAACAACAATATGATCATTGGAGGATCGCAACACTGCCGAGACACAATATCCTCGATCAAAGCTTACCAACCACGAGCAGGAACAAGCGTTCATTGGTCCAATCCTTCTCAGTTTCAAAAAGACATGATAATGTTCGAGGAGTCCGAGACCACAAGAATCGATTGACCACACAACGATACACTTGTCATCGAACTGATCATAAATAATCATGACGTAGCAATGATCTTTGTTGACATGGGAAGTTATGTGGATGTAATCTTCTGTGACACCCTAAGAAGGATGAACATCGGTTTATCCGAAGTATCTACATTCCCAAAACCCTTTATGGGATTCACAGAGACACGACGATGACTCTTGGGACAATCATGAAACCAGTACAAGCAGGAGGAGTAACCAAAGTTTTCGAGTTCTCAGTAGCAGATGCCCTAGAAATTAACAATGTAATTATGGGGACTCCTTGGATAAATTTCATGAGAGTTGTTTCTTCAACATATCACCTCTGCATGAAGTTCCGAAAACCTAGCAGGGTCACAAAAATATGGAAAGTAAAGAAAAATACCGATCTTGCTTCATTACCGAACTCAAATTATGAAAACCGACAATCAAGATCTCCCGAAAGGCAAAGAGACCGCGGACAGAAACGAATCAGGGAGTTGTGGAAAAACCGAAAAGAGACGACAAGGAGAAAGAAAAAGAAGAAGACGACAAACCTTGCGAACTTGTGGTATATATTAGTCTGCATAGATATCGACTATCTGGAATACTATGTAGATGTGGGAGCAAACCTTGATGACTCGATCAAAAAGGACATAGTCATATGTCTCAAAGAGAACGTGAAAAACTTTTCCTGGTATGCAGAAGACATGCTAGGGATCATCATAGAAATCGCTTGTCACGAGCTGAATGTGGACCCAACGATCAAACCCGTAAGGCAGCAAAGAAGGAAATTAGGATCTGAACAAGCAAAAGAAGTCAACGACGAGGTCGAGAAATTACTCAAAGTCGGATCAATCATCGAAGTAAAGTATCCAGATTGGCTCATAAATCCCATGGTAGTAAAAAGGAAAAATGGAAAATGGAGAGTTTGCGTCGACTTCACGGATCTGAACAAATCATGCGCTAAAAACAGTTTCCCGCTTCCGCACATCGATTGACTAGTAGAAGCGACGGCGGGAAACAACCTACTCACTTTCATGGATAATTATTCGGGCTACAATCAGATCATGATGAACACAGATGATCGGGTCAAAAACGAGTTCGTCACTGACAGAGGGATCTAATGCTACAAGGTTATGCCGTAGACGACATGTTAGTAAAGTATCTCCAGGAAAAAGATCACGTGGACACTTGTGGGAATGTTTTGAACAGCTAAGCAAGCATAACATGAAACCAACCCAGCCAAGTGCAAGTTCGAAGTAGCATCTGGGGAATTTCTCGGATACCTCGTCACCCATAGAGGCATCAAAGCAAACCCAAAGAAAATCAACACACTTACTCAAATATCTTCGCCACTGTGTATTTCTCTTTAAATCCCATTTTGCCGCTCTTATTATGTTGTGATATTGATTGACTTTTTTAAAAAATGTGAAGATTTTTTGGAGGAGTTGTGTGGGGCATAATTTATGTGGGGGGGGGGATATTTTGTTTTGTTTAATGTGGACCATCCATTTTGTGAGTTTAATTGTTTAAATCTTTAAATTTAAAAATAGTTGTTTAAGTGAAACGGTAACAACCTTTAGATTTTAAGAAGTACACACCAAAACTCTGATCCAACGACAAGTGTCCATGTTGCTAACCGGAAAGTAGACTATAGCTGTTTTGTTAGTGAATAGGATATAAAAATAATAATTTTGTTGAAAAAAGTAGGAGATAGAAATGAGATTTCTTCTATTTTCCTTTGTGAAAAACATGATTTTGAGAGAAAACGGGATTTCTTTTTCGTCTGAAAACGGGATCTCTCTGAAGTTGGGTGCAAACGGGATCTGTTGGAGGAGAGAAACATGTATATTGGTTTCTTGTTTTGTATTTTTTTTTTTTATTGTGTTGACGAATTATGATGGATGATCAATTGATTTCTCAATATGTTTTTGTTTCTTAATTTCAAGCTGTCCTGAACGAGCATTTTCTTGTGAAATGCGGGGAGTGGATTTTCGGAAGAACGAGTAATTGGGAATTTATGGTGGATAAGCAGCAGATGACGCGGGTGGTACCTTTGAAATAAGGTATAACCCTCAAGGAGTTTGAGGAAAGAGTTGTGGATGGATTGAAAACAACAAATAAAGATGGAAAAATGTCTACATCCGGGTGGAAGACAGCTCGGTTTCTAGTGGACAATGATTATGTATCTAAGAAAGGTGGGATAATGGAGGTTTATGCTTGTGAGGTGTGTCAACAAATATGTGTCCATTTAAATGTGTCTACAAATATGTGATGGTGTAATAGAGATACAACCAAATAGAGTAACTAAAAACTAGACGCATAATAAGATTAGTTTAGTTAGGGTGGTTGTCCATGAAAAGTGTCCAACTTACAATTTCAAAATATATGACTATGTGTCCACGGTACGGTGTCCACAAATTGTGTGTACGTGTATGTATCCACCTATAAATGCTAACATGAAATGTGTCCACAAGCAAATATCCGTTTAAATGAGTACACATAAATTTGTCCAATTTTAAACTATTCATTAATCTGAACACATTAGATTGTATCCAAATATAGAATTGTGACGACAAGCCATTTAAACAAATTAGCAGAGAACATATGATTGTCCATCTATTATATAATGGTATACACAAGATTCCTTATCTATATATAATGGTGTACACGAGATTCCTTGTGTACATACAATTTTCCAACCAGTAATAGAAAGGTGTCCACAATTACACATCCAATATATGACCATATTCTAGGAACGAATCGGAGAGGATGTCAAATTATCCATCCACGTGATTTTCCCAAACTCTTTGAGACTGAATCGGAGGGAATGTCCACCAAAGGATGTCCATATGGTTGTGAAGAGTCTTTCATGAGGGCGTTCTCTGAAAAAAGAAGAAGAACATATATGAAGAATTATGTTCATGTATACAGAAGATACAACAATATAGATGTAGATTTTCGTAGATCAGTGTATACGAAAATATGCCTACGTATACATAAGATACAATAATAAGCATATGATAGAGTAACCCGTGCTAATATATATCCATGCATAAAATTAACATCTAATTGTGTCCATATAATCAATGGACACGAAAACATACCCTTCACAAACAATATAAACAACTAAGGACATAAAACAGACTCATTTGTGACCGACTAATGGAAAAAAGTTTTAAAACTAAACTATTGATGTCCATAAATTAGTGTACACGAATATAAGTCCATGCATTCATAAGACGCAACAAGCATATGAAGGTTTCAACTATACGGTTTCCACATTTGTGTATGTGTGTGTGTGTCCACCATAGAATGTCCAAAATTGTGTCTACGTGTATGTGTCCACCTATAAATGCTAACATCAAGTATGTCCACATGAACATGTCCAATGAAAGTGAAGAATGAACATAAAGCAGATATATGTACATAGAAATATATATTCACAGTACACATATGAATGTCCATAGATCAATGTACAAGCATGCATGTCCATGAAAATTTAGCGATTCTAGGAAAATCAATTAGTGTACACAGATCTATGTACACGAAAACGTATCATAGCCAAAACAAGCACAAATTTGTGTACACGAAATCTGTCCATTATATACATAACAAACACATATATGTTTACAAGGAGTACAAACTCGATAGAATCGATCTAAGAAAGTATAACTGAGCCATGTAATTAACAAAAGCAAAAATAAAGCCCAAAAAATAATGTGACATTCAAAATAGAAGCAGTAGTAGAGTATATTTAAATTAACCAAAAAGGAGAAATGTGAGTAACATATCGAGTTGAATAAACAAAGAAATTGCAATTTTTACTCACCACACATGTTTGGAGCTTGGATCTACATAGTCGAAGACATAATGAAGCGAGTCAGAGGTGTATGTGGTCATTAAAAAATGAGAAATATCGTGTGAAGGGGAAAAATTACAGAGTTGCCATTTCAGACAGAAGAGAGATTTCAGAAGAAGAAGAAAATGGTGAAAAAGATGTCGGAGTATGGGGCTGGCTAAAAGAGATGTTGGAAGAAGGAGAGAGGGATATTAGGTTTGTTTTTGATGTGAGGTGAGAAGAGAGATATTGAAGTTTGTAAAAATATATATTTATAGATAAACTGTTAATGATAAGGGATAAAAAAGAAGAAGAATGGAAAACATAAGAACAAGGGCACAAGAGAGAATTCACTTAGTCAAAGTACCATAGTGTAGAGATATGATTTTTATGAAATTAGTAACTCCCAAAATGTCTTTCATAGTAAATAACTCTTTATGAAATGTGTATGTCAAATTGTAGCATTAATTAGTTATCTAAATAAGCAAAAAGTTTTGGTTATAAAATGCAAATTATCTTTATTTAAGAGTAAAATTCTCTGATATGTCATAAATATAGTGGGAAAATGAAAGCTTCAATTACTTATTAAACCTGGACTATGAAGTATTTCAAGCTTCTAAGGCTCTTCGCCTCGGCTTCTTTGCCATCCTTTAGCCTACCAAGATGTCACACCACTTCTACAGAATTGAGAAGGAAAAGTAAATTGAGGGTCGGGATAACTCTAGCCGGAGTACCCCTATTGTAATCCCTACTAGAGACAATAAAACACTGATAGAAGAAACCAAGCGAACCCTTTATGATAGAGTAACATTACAACCATTCAAAAACCACAATGGGTTATTGAGTGGATCATTCAGCTTTGGAATCTTGACAGTCATGTGGTGGGAAAAGATCCAGTACCCCAAATGTTCCAATTCAATTTTGAATACAAAGAGGCTCTCCAATGGTTCTCGTAGAGCTCCCTTTCAATATAAGCGGTGGATACTTGTCCTGTGACAATAGGAACCTATTTTGTTGAACACTTTCCCTAACCTGATCCCTTTTTGGATTATTATTAATGGCATACATTTCCATTATTGGAATGAAATAACCATTGATGCCATTGGTGGAGTTTTTGGTCCAATCCTGGATAAGAATGTCACCCAAGGACGCATTCGTGTGCATATAACGGTCTCAAACCGTTGGAGACAAAGCTCCCAATCCAAATGCCTTCAAAGGAGATTTTGTTTCTCTCTCTGGAATATGAATTGTTTCCGCTGTTTTTTCCTCTCTCACTAGGAAATTTCATGTCCATCAAAGACAACCATACTATCTGCTTTATCCAAGAGACAAGCATCAATCAGCATAACACATTGAGGAGCATTGATGAAAGTCGCAAAAGACATCTGGATAAAAGACCATTAAGCTCACATAGATCTTTTGAAATCTCTCTTCCTGCTGATCTAAGAGATAGATCCAAAACTACCCTCAAAGAATCTTTACCAGAAAATCTGGACATGGCGCTCCTAAGGAAAAATCGGAAGATCACACACGTTAGTACCGTAACTCCCGCTCCTCAGCTCACTACCATAAACTGCCCCTCACCATCTCAATGATCAGCCTTTAAGCTCACCAAAGCAAAGACTAACATAAAGAAAACGTTCTCCCGGGAGAAGAGTAGAAGCAAACCATCCACTACTTCACAAAGACTTATTCCAGTTCTCAAAACCCCAATAAGCTCATACACTATCCGCCTAATCTGGTCATAGAACCTGTCTCTGCTCCACGATCTATCTTTAGTGGAGAAGTTAACAGTGTTACCAGAGATAGACCACCTTCCCTTGAAAAACTCTCCGACCCAGTGCAACATGATCCTCATTGATCCTCAAGTCTTTTATGTTCTTTTCTCGCTCAGTTTCAAGATGTGGAATTATGTTACGTGGAAGTGGAAAACCAGGAACAAAATAGAGATGGCTCGGGCTCAAAATCTCTTAGAGAGGTCCCCTCCCCTGTTTTCCCCTCGGAAAAGAGAATCCCAGCCCCTCTGCGCTTGAGACCCCTGAGAGAACCTTCTGCTATAAAGAAACCAGCAAATTCTGATACTGCAATAACCTCCACTTCAAAATTTGTGGGGCATAATGATATACCATGGATTTTATGGATTTTAACAATGGTATATGTCTTTGTTATCGAGTCTTTCTATGTGTTTTGGAGTCTTTTCAGGTGTTTTACAGGTTTAAGAACATCTGGAGCCTAATTGGACGTTTTGGGAGCATTTGGAGCAATTCTGCACTATTTAGAGACTTCACAGAGTTCACTGGCTGCGTTTTCGCCTTGCAACTGTCGTTGCAGTTCTGCGCCAAAAAATCTGCATTTTGGAGAAATTGCAGTTTTTGCCCAGAAACTTCCCAGACTTGCAAAAAGGCCCCCAGCCGACTTTAGACCATTATATTAGGGTTTTTAAGCCATTGTTTAGGCTACGCTTTTACTTACGCTTTATTCTATTTTCAGAGAGAGTTAGGGGCTGATCCTGCTCTCGAAAGAGAGAGGATTTTGAACCCCAGTTCTTTATTTGATTTTATAATATTTGGTTTTCTATTCATGATGTCTTCTGTTTCGACGAACATGTCTGAGTAGATTACATGTTAGGTTTAGGGATTCTCATTAGGGATTTCATGGAATTATATGTTAATAAATCTGTAGGGATTCATATCTGTTATTTCTTCATCTAGGATTGTTCTTACTGCTTAATCTGAATTAGCTACCCAGATTTATGATGTTAGGTTGATTGATACAATGACAGTTGGTTAATTAGCTAGAAAGAACCTAGATGAGCAATTTAATTACTCGCAAAGGAATTTGGTTTAATTAGATTGTGAACATATCGAACTTGGAATTAAAGCTGGTTTAATCTGTTAGTAATTGCAAAGGAATTTGGATTGCTGCACTTAGACTTAGAGAATTCTCGCAACGACAGTTGGTTAATTCTATATCTGTGTTTGAGTTCTAGAATAGCTCTTAATTAGATCCCGATTTATTGATTAGCTTATGTTCCTGATTTCCTGAGAACTCCCTAGACTTAACGCTTCGCCTCCTTGCTCGCAAACTCACCTGATTTACTTTCTTGCTTTGCTTTTTAGTTTCTAATCATATTTGCTTTCTCCTAGTTTAATCTTTTCTGTTCTAAATCTATCGTTTCCTAGAGTCCTCGTGGATTCGATACCCTAAGTACTACATTGATATTACTGTGCACTTGCAGTTAGTATAGGGATTAAAACTAGACCTATCAAGTTTTTGGCGCCGTTGCCGGGGACTCTTTTGAGTCTTCGATAGATTTGAACTTAGGGTTTAGACTAGGTTTTTTGTTTTTATTTTTTTGTTACTAATTTTTTTTTTCTTTTTCTGTTCTCGCGTTTCAGGTACGCCTGTAATCACCTTGCATCGATCGACACGGTCCTGTGTGCCGATCGACACATCTTCGAGCTTGCATCAATCGACACTACTCTGCATCGATCAACACAGTGTGTAAGATGATGGGAATGATGGAACGGATGTTGGAAAATCAACAGAATAACTCATTCTGCAGAAGCTATGGTTCCTATTCATTCACCAAAGATTATGAATCTCCATCATATCACCCTTTTCCTCCTCAAAATAAATAATCTGATAAGCTGATAAGCATGATGGAGCAGTTATTGGAGAAGCAGGAAAAAGATTTGAACTACATCAGTGGCTCTGGATTCCAAGGAAGCAGGTTTGGTAATCAGCAAGGTAATTCTTATCAGAAAATCTATGGAACATCTTCTTATCAGACATCTACTGCTGCTAATGCTTATAAGAGCAAGATGGAAGCCATGATGGAGCAGTTGCTAGAGGATCAGACTCAGACTGCTGTAGACTTCGACAGGAAGCTGGATACTATGCATGAAAATCTGAATGGAAAGTTTGAATCTTTGAGCACACATGTGAAGAAGCTAGATGTCCAAGTTCAACAAACATCTAGAGCAATACAAAGGCATAATGAAGCTGGGAAAGCTGAACAGAAGCTGTACGTCAATCTTGTGACCATAAGAGATGGGATTGACTTGCTGGGAGAAGAAGAGAGCATAATCTCGGATTTCCTGGATGAATATTGTCTGTCTGAGACATGCGTCGATCGACATACTCTCGATGTCGATCGATGCATCCCCGATACGTCTGATGGATTTGAACATAATCTCCTTGTGTCAATCGACACATCTCGTGCATCGATCGACACAGATCACAGACAGGACCAGAAGCCTGCAACAATCCTGGAACGAGTCTATAAGCCATTTGTGCCATATCCTAAGGTTCCTAAACCGTCTAAACAGGAGCTAGAAGTGGCTAACTGCATGAAAGTGATAGATAAGGAGCTGAATGAAACTCCACCAGCTGAAGCTTCGCGAGTTCATCCTTGTGTGTTGAGAGATGCAAAGAAGAAGATATCCGCTGATGGTCATTTGAAAGAAGAAGTTCAGATTAGTGGAACTACAGTATCTGATAGTGGAGAGAAGAAGATGGCGGTTCCACTTGAACCTGCTCTAACATCTTCAGAGCCTGCAATTGCTCATAAGCAGAAAGCTAAAAAAATCAGATCTCCACTAAAGGTAAGGTATAAATCACCTAAGCTTAAACCTCCTGACCGCATTGCTTTGAATGCAGGAAAACGCAGTATACCACCCAAGCTTCGCTCCCGCCCTGATTCTGTTTATTCATTCCTTGGGAAGCCTCATGATCTGAAAGCCTATACACCTCCTTGGATGAAGAGATATTCACAGAGACACTCAAAGTCTCTGTTGAAGCCACCTTGAATCAAATCTCTATTCCATAGTCAAGCTACTGACTTTAAACAACCGCTGAGTGGGAGGCAACCCACTGTTAGGTTCGTTTTTGTTTTCATTTTTCGTTTTGATTTTGGTGTTTTGATTTTTCTGTTTAAGTGTGTTCAGAGGCCTGAGAAACAGGCAGAATCACACTGCATCGATCGACACATATTGTGCATCGGTCGATGCAGTCGCGATTTATGGTTTACCAATTTGATTGCGGTTCAGACACCGGTTATCTCAATAACCGCGAGTAAGATTCGACTTGCATCGATTGACACCCTTGGGCATCGATCGACACAAGGCGACAACAGGTAAGTAGTCTGCAACTTTCGGATGTTTCAAATTTGTTTATCTTTCTCGCCGATCCTGAGCTTGATTACACTGGGGACAGTGTAGTTTAAGTGTGGGGGAGGTAACTACTAACGCACGCTTTCTGTTTTCTTAGAGTCAGTCCAATTTTTAAAAATTTTGGTTTTATTGAGTCAAAACCAGTTTAAGTAGGAAACAGTGAATTTTTGAGAAGATTAACAACATCTTGCAGGAACTTAAGTAACCATTGGGATGAAGTTGCAGGATCTATCTATGACTATTAGAAAACTCAACACAGATCAACCTACTGAGGACACCCACATCACTTCAGGTATCAGAGGAACCTTTTACTGACTTCACCTTAATACTGACTTAATTTTCTCACCTAAGGGCTTTGTATACTTTGTGTCGGATTCCTTTGTTAGTTCTGACACAGCCTGTAAACCTGTCCTATTTGGTTCCCTTCTCCCCTTCCATAAAGTAAAATAAAAAAATAATAATAATAAACTGAGGATGAGTTAGTAACTCCGAAGTGGTCACGGGAGTAGTAGAAAACACTATTACCTTATGTGCGATCCATGGAATGTGTCCAAAGTACACCCCAAAACGGGAAGAACACTGATAAAAAAAATAAAATGATACCCAATGGGGAAAAATCTGTTGTTAAGGAAGGGAAAAGAGAAGAAAGGGACCAGAGAAAGACAGTATGGTTGTTTAGAGCTGACAAGGTAAGAATCCATGTGCCCTTTGATCGATACTCCTTAGGTGAGACCGCACTTAAATACTTGCAGAAGTCAGTAGGGTGAATTTGAATGCGTGAATGTGATTGTGGAGTTTACTTAGGACAGTTGCTAAGTGTGGGGGAAGTATATGTTGGTCTTGATATCTTGCAGGTGATTCTTTCAGTGGATTACTAAGGGAAATCTGAGTGTTGTTGCTTCAAAGATGAAAAGAGTTTCTGAAAGTTTTCAAACCTCTTCACCATGCTTTGGTTCTTTACTTGCTTGAGGGCAAGCAAGAGCTAAGTGTGGGGGGAGTTGATATACCATGGATTTTAGGGATTTTAACCATGGTATATGTCTTTGTTATCGAGTCTTTCTATGTGTTTTGGAGTCTTTTCAGGTGTTTTACAGGTTTAAGAACATCTGGAGCCTAATTGGACGTTTTGGGAGCATTTGGAGCAATTCTGCACTATTTAGAGACTTCACAGAGTTCACTGGCTGCGTTTTCGCCTTGCAACTGTCGTTGCAGTTCTGCCCAGAAACTTCCGAGACTTGCAAAAAGGCCCCCAGCCGACTTTAGACCATTATATTAGGGTTTTTAAGCCATTCTTTAGGCTACGCTTTTACTTACGCTTTATTCTATTTTCAGAGAGAGTTAGGGGCTGATCCTGCTCTCGAAAGAGAGAGGATTTTCAACCCCAGTTCTTTATTTGATTTTATAATATTTGGTTTTCTATTCATGATGTATTATGTTTCGACGAACATGTCTGAGTAGATTACCTGTTAGGTTTAGGGATTCTCATTAGGGATTTCATGGAATTATAGGTTAATAAATCTGTAGGGATTCATATCTGTTATTTCTTCATCTATGATTGTTCTTACTGCTTAATCTGAATTAGCTACCCAGATTTATGATGTTAGGTTGATTGATACAACGACAGTTGGTTAATTAGCTAGAAAGAACCTAGATGAGCAATTTAATTACTCGCAAAGTAATTTGGTTTAATTAGATTGTGAACATATCGAACTTGGAATTAAAACTGGTTTAATCTGTTAGTAATTGCAAAGGAATTTGGATTGCTGCACTTAGACTTAGAGAATTCTCGCAACGACAGTTGGTTAATTCTATATCTGTGTTTGAGTTATAGAATAGCTCTTAATTAGATCCCGATTGATTGATTAGCTTATGTTCCTGATTTCCTGAAAACTCCCTAGACTTAACGCTTCGCCTCCTTGCTCACAAACTCACCTGATTTACTTTCTTGCTTTGCTTTTTAGTTTCTAATCATATTTGCTTTCTCCTAGTTTAATATTTTCTGTTCTAAATCTATCGTTGCCTAGAGTCCTCGTGGATTCGATACCCTAAGTACTACATTGATATTACTGTGCACTTGCAGTTAGTATAGGGTTTAAAACTAGACCTATCACATAATAGAGTAACAAAACCGGTCACCAAATCCAGAGGTGCTAGAAGCACTCTACAAGGTGCTCGAGTAAGGAAACAAATGGCTGCTCGAACCACAAACACCTCAAGGAAGAATGCTAATGCAGAAAGGAAGTCTCAGACAAACATATTACCAGCAACATCTAAAGGGAGGGTAGATTTTAAAATCCGTAAACCTTAGCCATATCGATTTGGAACTGTCAAAGTTTGGGAAGTGACTTGACAGTTCACAAAGTCCAGGAATTGGAGACTTCTTTCAACCAAAGGATATTGTTTCTCACGGAGACGAAAAACCTAGATGAATTCTTACTAAAGACTTTTCTTGAATATGATTATGATCATCACTTTACTGACCACATGTTGGCCTAAACGGCGTTTTTGGTTTTATTCATGAAAAAATATCAAAAGCCTTATTCTTGGTTCATCTCCGAACTATATCGACTGCAAATTCGAAGAGAAGGACATCACGTTTGCCTTCCTTGTGTGTCTGAGACACCTCAACAAGAGAACCGGGCAGATTTCTGGACCCATGTTACAAGTGTAGGAAAGGACAAAGAATCAGCATGGATGCTCATAGGTGATTTCAACAACATTTTAGATAACTCTGAGAAAATTGGGATTTTTCCCGTTGTGAAGGTTCTTTTATTACTTTCCAGAAATTTGTTTCAGTTAATGGGCTTTGGGATGTAGAGGATACCGTAAATTCTCTTTCTTGGAAAGGTACAACATTGTAATACTTTATTAAAGAAAGAATTGATAGGGTTTTCACCGATTGTGCTTCGTCTGATCTAATTCCATCAGGAAAATGTAATTACTTACGTTTTGAAGGCTCAAATCGTTGGGCTCTACCACTACAAGAAAACTGGGCCATAGCTACGGATTTTTCATAGCTATGGCTCAATTTCCGTAGATATTTTTGATTTAGCTACGGATAGCTACGACTCTAATCCCTGTCTAAACGCTCGTAGCTATTGATAATTCGTAGCTATCCGTAGCAACGTCTCTGGTGAATAGCTAGCTGCTAATACCCCGTAGGCTGAGGAGCAAAAGGAGGAATCTTATGGGATGGGATTTTTTCAATAAACGGATAAATGGGAAATTCAAAAAAGATGCTCGGGGATGGAAAAGAGGCATATCTGTAGCTAATAGCTACGAACATATCCGTAGCTACTATCTACGGATATCTATAATCCGTGTTCGTAGCTATATTTGCTACGACTAGCTACGAATATTGTCGTAGCAATTTTGTACTATTTTAAGATTTAAAAAAAAAACAAATATTTAATTTTATTTAATATTTGATTATAAAACAAAACTACAATAAAAAAAATTAATCAACAAAAAAATACAAAGAATCGCAAAAATAAAACAAAATCGCAAAAAATATACAAAACGTATATGTATAGCTATGCCGTCTTCAACGGTGACCTACTCGGCGTCTGGCGTGATTTCTCAGCCCGGAGGTATCGACGGCAAGGACTTCATGATTGAATCTGCCAAATTTGTTCGATCTGTTCCCGCATTTCCGGATGGCAGATCCTGGCCAATCTCCGATAGGCCGATTTGAAATCCTGGCTCATCGCGCCGAGAGGAACCTCCAAGATCTCGTAGAGCGCAGCAGTCACCGTCATGTAGGAGCAAGAGGCTGAGACGAGAGGAGGCGAGATCTGAGCCGGTCTCCGCGACCACCACCTCCTCTCTCTCAGATTCGTTAGAGAAGAGCTTGGTTTGCCACCTCCTTTACCGATTTCTCTGCTTCGTCTTCCTCTTCTGGTCTACTTTATCTTCGTCCTCCTTCTGGAAACACGGCGGTGGCTGGGTTTTGATCATGAGCCTATGAGATTTTGATCTGGAAAAACGTTAACAAACACGGCGGTGACTGGGAAACGAATCTACAAAAAAGGTCTCATGAATATATAAAGGTAACATGAGCCTATGAGTTTGACGAATCAAATTCTGGGATGTTCTTTGACTCAAATTCAAAGTCACATATGCTCCTCTACAATAAGCCTTTTTCCTTCTTCTTTTTTTTTTTAAATCGTGAGAAGTGGTAAAAGACCGCAAAACCTTAGATTTTAAACTTATTTATAACCCAACCTGGATAAACCGAAAAGCTTCGTTCGATCCATTTTAGTTGGGTCGGGTTTAATTTTAAATCCCTGAAAACCATTGGTTAAGTCCATAACCTAAACCAGAAACAAAATCGAATTCATTTTAAATCCCATCGATTCAATTTCTTTTTCTTTCTTCACTTTTCCAACCGTTTCAACCAAAATCAAAGTAGAAGAAGGGAAGAAGTCCGAAGAAGAAATCCAATTGTCTGAACATGCCTTTTGTAAAAAAGAGTTTGCGAAGAAAGCCTAAGAAGATAGAGGAGGATGAATCGATTCCCGAAGAAGAGACGAGGATCAAAGAGGCGAATCGCGAAGAAGAAGAAATGGGAAAGAAATCCAAATCCGAAAACGAGGAAGTCGACTAGGAAAAGGAATCCGAGAACGAGGAAGACGAGGAGGAAGAGGAAGACGAGGAGGAAGAGAAGGATAGGAAGTGAAAGATGAGGAGGAGGAGAAGGAGAAGGAGATGTCAGATGAGGAAGAGAAGGAGGAGGAAGTGGAAGATGAGGAGGAGGAAGATTCGCGCGTTCCGGGTTTAGGGTTTCATGAACAAGATGTGGAACAAACCAGTCAAATCTTCCCTCCAATCCACAGTCAACACGAGGACGAAACAAGGATCATACAATATCGGTACGTATTTCCATCGAAACCCATTGCATGTCTACTTTTTGTAATTCGGATGTGTAAAACTTAGTAATATTTGATATGTTTTGGGAAATGCATAAATTTGGTAAAACGTAGTCAAACTTGTATGCAAAACTTGGTAGGAATAGTTAAATTTTTATGTGAAACTTGGTAAAACTTTGTGTGAAACTCGGTAAAACTTAGTGGAAATTTCTGCAAAACTTGGTAAAACTTAGTTTAAATTTATCGTACAACTTGGTGATACTTGGTCGACCTTTTTGTGTGTACAAAATCTTGAGGATGAAATGGAACCAATGCAGCCCAAGAAGATGTGTTTCGCTCCCACAGACTATGTGAAGACAATTAAGCTCTCTTCTAAGTGTTATATCGCTAAAGCCGTGAAGACGATAGAAGACACTCTTGAGAAAGATGAGCTTAAATGGTTCTATGAGCATCCACAATTCAAGCACTTCATCCACATGGGTAAGAAGACAAGCTCAAAAATGGATGGGACTGTGGATGATTCTGGTTAGGATCGCGGTTGTGGATAAGAAGATGGAGATTTGGTTTATTGTCAACGGCGTTCCAATCCGCTATTCTATTAGGGAGCATGCACTCATTTCTTGGTTATTCTGCCACTCCTATCCAAACCACTACGAAACCCTTGGTGGTGGCTCAGATTTTGTTTCTAAATATTTCGCTATAGACAAGGTTACATATGAAGAAGTTGAGCAGAAGTTCCCAGATCTGAAAGGGAAACGAAATATTGGTAAGGATCGTTTGAAGATGGTTGTCCTATACTTCTTGTCCAGCGTGATCATTGGGAAGAAGAAGACAGGAAAAGGAGCACCTTCCGTTGAGAGTTTCTTCCTCAAAGCCATTGATTATCTCGAGATGTGCAAAACCTTTCTGTGGGGGTGTTTTTCATTCGAGGAGAATGTCAAAGACATATTGCACTTCATGGACCATTCCGGAGGAGTGGCGCCGACTTCATGGGTATTTCCTGGATGCATTGTTCCTCTGGAGGTAAAACAATATTTCTAGCAATTTAAATCCTCTTTTTTAGTTGTTTTAGTTGTCTGGCTTGGAATGAAGTTAACTGTTTGAATTATCTTGTGTTGTAGCTCCTAGCATTTAAGGCCATTCCAGTTCTATAAAACCATTTCCGAGAAAATGTTCAGGGTGCAGATGAGGATTGCCCTCATATGTGCAAGATGAGGTACAAAACCGCAGGGACGAGGGGGTTTTAATATCTCCGATATAAATGAGAAGATTGGAACTACGAAGGTTAGTATCTCATATCATACTTATTTAATTCGGTTTTCTTATATTCATGTATATTTCAGTTTGGTATTAAATTGTATCTTCTTACATTTGCAGGATATTCAAAGTCTCTTGGAGCTATCTCCCATGGAGATAGATCTTCTAAGGAGAAACATGGATGCTGAAACTGGCTGGAATGATGTGGATGATCCTATCGTCGATGGTTGGAACAGGCTTCTTAAGCAGAAGAAGACAATCTGGTTTGAAGAGCTTTTCAATCAAGATGTGTCTGCTCGTGCGTCTCAGGCCCCAGCTCTTGAGCAACCTCTTACTATTCAGGATGCGGCAAGGACGCATGAGGCTGGGAATTAGGCTGTGAAGCATCCGGATGTGCAGAAATTAATCAAGGAAGGAATGGAGGAATTGGAGACTCGAATGCTGATATTTTATGAGGAGAATTTTAAGGAGTTGTCTGAGAAATTTGATGGTAGATTAACCGCTATGGAATCGGCTGTGAATGCACCAAGAGGGGGTGTGAAGGAGATAGAACCGAGAGAGACTGGGGATAAAGCCGATG
Source organism: Orychophragmus violaceus (assembly GCA_030180135.1). Lineage (NCBI taxonomy): Eukaryota > Viridiplantae > Streptophyta > Magnoliopsida > Brassicales > Brassicaceae > Orychophragmus > Orychophragmus violaceus. The sequence continues at coordinate 25,273,644 of CM058233.1, read as the reverse complement.
ATGGTGTTTTGCAAGAGGTTAAGTATGTTGGTAGTCATGTTTGTGAGGCTAGTGGTGTTAAGGAGAAAGAAGAAAGAAAGGAAAGAAAGGGAAGAAAGAAGAAAGGCGGTAAGAATGTGAAGAAAAGCAATAAGAAGAAGGCGAAAGTAACTGTGGAAGAGATGGACGAAACAAAGCCAGAGAAGGAAGGAACCGTGGAAGAGAAGGAAGAAACAGAGCCTGAGAAGGAAGAAACAGAGCAAGAGAAGGTAGGAACAGAGCAAGAGAAGGAAGAAACCGTGGAAGAGAAGGAAGAATTAGAGCCTGAGAAGGAAGAGGGAACAAAAGGTAAGAAGAGAACGGTTGAACCTGTTGAAGAAGCGCCCACAAAAAGGGTGAAGTTTATAAAGAAGGGGAAGGGGAAAGGGTCTACAACTGTGACTAGGAGTCCCGTGGTTACTTGGGGAAAGATGTAATGTCGGATACTTTGTTTAATTATGTTGTAGGAGTTTGGTTTGAATTATCTATGTTTGAATACATTGTTAAATTATGTTTTTAGGAGTTTTGTTTGAATTATCTATGTTGAATACTTTGGTTTGAATTATGTTTGGATATTTTGGTTTGAGTTATGTTTGGATACTTATGTTTGAATTATATTTTCACTACCAAACACGTAGTTTTACCAAGTTTGACTAAGTTTTACCAGGTTATGCTTGGTTTTACGATATGCATTGTTTTACCAAGTTGCTAAGTTTTACCAAGTTATGCTTGGTTTCACTAATTTTTACCAACCATATTACATCATTCATTCCAATCTTTTACACAAGTAATAAGTGATATCAAACATAGAATCAAACATAGAATCAAACATAGATAATTAAGTTTTGGAATTCAAAAAAATATCTTAAACATAGATCTTAAATTCAAACATAGTAGTCTTATAATTTGATAATTAAACCACATTACAAACCAACAACACCTCTCACAGCGTCCACAATCTCCTTTAGCTTGACAATCTCTTCTTTGTTGCTTCTAATCTCCTCTTGAATGCCTTCGATCGTCTTGCCCTGCACATCAACCTTGTTCAGAAACTTCTGAATCTCTTCTTCAACACCAATCACCCATGGTTGCCGAAAGTGGAGCCCATCGTCCTACAAAAAATTAAAAAAATACCCAGAAAATTCAGAGTTACACCAAAGAAATCGGGTCAAATACACATTCAATCACTATGAAAAGCAAACATTTTACCTTGTATTGGTGGCAAGTAAAGTACCTACTGCCTGGTGAAGTATCCAAATCGACCTCGTGGACGATTCGGCCACCACATGGGCATTTCTCTGTACTCATTGAAGGTGAGAGAGATCCGATTGAGAGAGAGAGGAGAGAGAGAGAGAGAGAGAGAGAGAGAGAGAGAGAGAGAGAGAGAGAGAGAGAGAGAGAGAGAGAGAGAGAGAGAGAGAGAGAGAGAGAGAGAGAGAGAGAGAGAGAGAGAGAGAGAGAGGGAGAAAAAACCGAAAATGAGAGAAAAATGGAAAAAGTTGATAGATATTAGGTTTTTTTTTAAAGGGGAAAATTCAAAATTATGGAATTTGGGGGGCGGGAGTTTCGAATTTTTAGGGCGGGAACATAAGTTTTACCAAGTTACCAGTTTTACCAAAAACTGGCAAGTTGTATTTTTTTCAAAATTCAGTTTTATTGGTTATACTCTAGCTTAAATTCAAATAACTTGGTTATACTTATGATATATGGCTATTTAAATTCATTAAAAATAATTTCATGCAATAATATTTGAAAATACAAATATTATCTGACTTTTTGTGGATAAAGATGATTCACATCAACAAATAACTCTTAAAAGTATATGATCTTTGCTTGATAATATAAAAACATACAATATTTACTTTAAATTATGCAAGTGTTCATTTTGTTTTAGCAAGAAATATGCTATATACTTTGTATTGTATTTTGATTGTCATATTTAACATTATTATAAAAATTGAATATTGCAAAGAATTATAGTTTTACAAATCTTAGTTATACCAAGTTTTCCAAAGTTACACAACAAATGACACAACAAAGGAAAAATTAAAGAAATACAAATACAACTAAATTTGGCTCACATCAGCTTGGCTCACATTACTGCATTGAGACCATCTCTCCAAGTTTCTTCTTGCCACTCTCTTGCTCCTTCTCCGTCGGGGATCCCCAACTGACGGATACCTTGTTTCTTGAACTCTTTCCTTTCATTTAGTATAGTTTGGAGGAAAGCGTACAACTTTTCGATCTCTTCCGGAACAATCCACTCAGACATATGCCGAACTAGAAAAATTGTCCTCGTATAAGCCAAAGCCCATAATTCGACCATGTAATAAGGCGAACACAAACCATACAAATCCTTCAATTTCATTTGCCTAATGTCCTGCTTGAAGAATTTAGTAGTAGCAGCTATTGCATGGACACATGGGTACCTGTCAATATCAAAGAGTTTGTAGCTGCATCTGTTATGTCTCAAATCCACCACATAAGTAATTCCGTCGTCTCCAACAACACCATATTCAAGCTCGAATGCGTTATGCTCTATCGTCGTAAGTTTGGCTGCTTTCACAATTCTAACGTGTGCAAGCTCCACTTCCGGCACCAATTTACGCGCGCTCGAGCCAGCAACAGATTCTTTCCTATGAGTGTTAAACCACTCAGCGGATTTTTCAATAAGTGCATCGATCATAGGTAGTAAATGATACTTTCTGGCCTTCTTGAAAACTGCATTCACAGACTTGCACAATTAGAGGTGTCTATGTTGTATCTTGCACCGGGAAAATAACACCTTGCCCATTTATTCACATCTACACTTTTGTCAAGATGTGCAGCTGCTTGAGGATATTTGTTCCTAAAATCACTATATTGTCTTAGAAGATCAGCCTCAGAGTATAATCGAGCAATTGCCCTGAATTGTTTTCCAACTTCTTCTTTCCTCACATAGGAAAATTCTCCTTTCACATTTTGGGACAGATGGTAGATGCAATAACCATGTTCCGAGAGAGAGGGTATACCTGAGCTATTGCCTCGATGAGACTTGCATTTCTGTCAGTAGTAAACATCAACTCACGACTATCCGGTATAACGGTTTTTAGCGTATTGAAAAACCACATCCAACTTTCATCCTTTTCACCATCAACTATATCAAAAAAATGGGATAGAGGTGATGATTCAGATCCTGCGCTGTGGCAAAAATTAGAACACCTCCATATACATTCTTAACGAAAGTTGCACCAACAATGAGCACTTTCCTCATGGCTACAAATCATTCAATGGAAGCTCCCAAAGTCACAAATAGATACCTTAACCTTTTTTCATCCAAAATCAAATCGGTTTTTGTTCCATGATTCACCTTCTCCAACATATGCAAATAAGAATGCAACATCTTGAAACCATCAACTGGACTACCACGGATATCAGAAACAGCTAGGTTTTTCCCTCTAAAAGCTGTAGAGTACTACATTTACACACCGGCTCTTCCTTGACAAGCTTCACAATAGTTTTAGGACATGGAGTATCAAAGTTATCGGGATAGTCTTCGTTTAAGATACTTGAAACTAACTGTGGCGTACCTTTCCTCTTGTTGCTTATACCACTTGAGCTTGTACGAGAGCATGAGTGCATCTTCGTGTATGTTCTAACCGAGAAATTGGTTGAATTCGTAACCTTTGCAGCTCTCAACTGCTACTTACAACCTTGCTTCGCTTCATGGCATTTCATCACATATCGATTCTTATCTGAATTGGCTATTAAAATCCCAAAACAATTCTCATTTGCGGCTCTATCAACCAAATACTTCACATCTTCTTTACATTTAAATTCTTGACTTATTTCCAAACCCAAGCCATATTCCCATTCAGCTAAACGCTTTGTCTCTTCCACAACCCGGGGAAGCTCAACTGATTCAACCATATCAAAATCATGCATATTATCATGTTGTACAATATCATCATCTCCAATATCAACATTCTCCAACGGCTCAGTCAGCTCAGTCGGCTCATGAGGTTGTTATGCTGATTCCTCGCCAGTAACATGAGTAGCATCACCAACATTAATTACCCCAATATTGTCCCGGGCACTAGAAATAAGCTCACCATAACTCCCACCATCTCGTTTTCCCCTCTCTACTCTTGAATGTTGCTCGGTGATCGGAAATATTTCCAAATCAGTGACAACCTCTACATGCAAAATACTTCTTCGTTGCTCTTTATCCACAGAGGTTAGATACACATAAACATCCTCGTTATCAAAAATATACTACTGCCTTTGAGGTTTCACTACCAATGGAATATAACCCAAATTCAGCCTCTTTGTAGAATCATCTATTGAATCTTTCTGCATATCCTATTCACTAACAACGAATACGTTATCTCCTCCATAGATGATGTCTTAAACGATATACCATAAAACCGAGCTTCTCTTGGAATCCATTCATACCCATCTCCGGTCTTTGAATAATGTCCTTCAAAATCAAAATGTATGTTTGTGAAAGGAGAACTCATCATCTTCTGAAAATGACATAAAAATATGCATTAGCTAGCACTCAAATTTTCAACAGTAATACCAAGTTATACCAGTTCTACCATTGTAGTTTTACCAATTTGTACCAGTTCTAGCATGCTATTAATACATAGTTTTACCAGTTCTTACGATTCTATTATTACCAAGTTTTACTAAGTTGAGCAACTTTTTCTTCGGACCAAAATAGGCAAAACGATAACAGCAATACGATTCAGTACGATTAACCACTGATTTCAATTTATTATCAATTCAATTGTCTAATTCGCCAAGAAAACATGGTTACCAACCCAAGGTTCGATAATTACCAACCCCAATATTAAAATCGAGCTTCAGCCCCAATGAAGCTCAATCCAGCTCAATTTTCCATATTAAAATGAGAATAAAAGGGAAAAAGAGAGAATCGACGACAAGAAAGGAGAAGAACTAACCTGGTCGACCGGAATCCGAATAAATGGTTAATTTTTTGGTTTTAAATTTATAATTATATTATATAAGAACTTTATAAAAAGTTTTAAACATTAAAAGTAATTTAAAATATTAAAATGAGTATATATAATACATAAAATGATTTGAAAATATATATGATTAGTATTATAAATAAGTAATACAAAAGGTTAAAACGAAAATTTTAAAAAATATTAATTTATAATTGTAATATATAAAAAAATTTAAATGTGTTTGGGGTTTAGAGTTTTGGAGTTTTTTTAGGGTTTAAGGTTAGGGTTTAGAATTTTAATTTGTTTTATGTAAACTATATATGTAAATGCTTAAATATTAGTTTTATGTATTTATAAATAGTTTTTATATTTTGATTTTATAATTTATGATTGAAATTAATGTTTAGAGTATGATTATGGTTTAGGGTATAGGGTTCTAAATGTTGCGTTTAAAGTTTTAATTTAATGTTTACAAATAATAGATTTAGAATAGATTTTAAATTTATAAGTGTTAAAACTTAGTTTTGGATATATTATACTAATTATAATTTTATTAGTTAGAGTTTTAGGGTTTGTTTAGGGTTTCAATAGCTACGTATATATTCGTAGCTATCTGTAGCTATACCATATATATTTAAATATTCGTTAGATATAGCCACGAATAGCCACGGAAATATGTCGTAGCTATATTTCTGCGTTTTTATCGTAGCTATTCATAGCTATAGGTTTCTACGAACGTGTCGTAGCTATTCGTAGCTATATAGCTACAAATATCTACGACTTAAATCCGTAGCTATATAGCTGCGGATAGCGACCGCATAGCTACGGATTGAAGCCATAGCTATGCCGTAGCTGAAAAAATTAGCTACAGAAAAATCCGTAGCTAAACACAGTTTTTCTTGTAGTGTACTCACCTTTCTTGACGTCTCAAAGCTCAAGAGAAAACCCTTTCAGATATGACCGAAGCCGTAACTTAAGTCCGAGAAGTTATTGAGGAAGCTTGGAAAAAGGATTGAATGGACCCAATAAAATAAAAAACAAGCGATGCCGAAAGGAACTGAACTCTTGTTCGAAAGCTAAAAAAGAGAATAGTGCCAAAACAATCCTTGACACACAACCGTCTTTAGAATATGTCATCTCGACACAGGTTCCAGATGTGTGCGCCATTTAAGAGCTTTCTTCAAATCTTGAGGCAGCTTACAAAGCGGAGGAAGTTTTTTGAGACAACAAAGTAGAATTTTCTGGGTAAAGGAGGAGATCACAACTCAAAATAATTCCATTCAGTGACAAAATCTAGAAGAGCTCAGAATAGACTGATCATATAAAGATATGAATGGCCAGGCGGTGTTTGATGAGGAACATAAAGGGAAAACTCTCGAAAGTTATTTACAGAATATTTTCACCTCTAATGGTGCGGTAGATCTCAAAATCGTAGACGAAGCCTTAGTTCCAAAGGTTACCTTAGACATGAACATCTCTTTGTGTGCCATCCCAAGTCTCGTGGAGATATGGCAAGAAGCTTTTGACATTCACTCTGAAAAGGCTACGGGCAATGACGCTTTCTCGGCTGGTTTTTACCAATCTTTTTGGAACATTACCACAAATGATATTGTCGGGAAATTAAAGATGGTTCCAATGAGACATATGAGTGTCTATTCCCAAAGGGAACAACCCCTTCAAAGCCGGGATATTATACACTCATTGCTCTCTGCAATGTCTGATGCAAGATCTTTGCCAATATTCTCACTTATTGACTACAACCCTACTTGGATCAGCCATCTCCAAACACCAAACCACTTGGCAGAGATATAGCGGAAAACTTTCTCATTACGCACGAGAATATCCATTTCTTGAAAACCTTTGCAGAAACCAAAATTTGTTTAATGTTTGTAGCTGATATTTAGGGGCTGCTCTCCAGAGAATTCAAACCGCAGTTTTTATCTATTTATTTCTCTTTAAGATTTCTATTCCAAATATGATTTGTATTTCATTGATCAAGACTGAGTAGTTTGCTAGTTAGGTTCAGGGTGTCTAGTTAGTGATTTCAGGGATTTTAATGTTGATTGATTAATTAGGGATTCATAACTTTTAGTTCTTCATCTTAGGTTGTTCTTATTGTTTGACTAATATTAGGTTGAGTAGCGCAGCGAGAGTTGGTTAATTAGGTAGAAAGAACTAGTATTAGAGAATTGCCTATTCGCAAAGAGATTTGGTTTAGGGAATTTGTGAACAAATCGAACATGATATGAATATATGTTTAGAATTTAGAACTCGCAAAGAGATTTTGTATTCTAGGTTCTTAGACATAGACAGTTTCCACTATGAGAATTGGTTGACTTTACCTTTGTGTTTCGATTTATAGAACATTCACTTGAATCTTGATTGATTGATTGATTTACATTCCTGATTTCCTAAAAATTCCTTGAGCCTAGCGATTTTTCCATCTTATTTTACACACTCGTTTACTGCTTCGTTACTCGCTTTCAATACAACTTGACATATCAACTAATTTATAGTCACCTTTTCCTCAAATACTCAAGCAGAAATCTGTGAATAATAAAAGGAGGGGTAGGTAAATATATTGGCTTACTAGAGAACTTTGAGATAAGAAAGAAGGACGTCTTTACGTGACTAATCGATAATATCCGCAATAGATCCAACAATTGAACGCCAAATTTCTTTCGGGTGCCGGAACACAGGTTCTCCTTAAACAGTCATGTCTGCACTCCCTACCCACACTATGTCTTGCATTAAGATCCACATATCCCCATAATCCCGGATAAGCGTTAGATGGCCTTGTTAGCTTGGGATAGACTTAACCTTCCAAAGAGCGAGGGAGAACTGGATTTTCACGAGGTAGAATCCTTCAATGATGCATTCCTCGCAAAAATCAGTTGGGGTATTCTGAAAAATCCGGAGTCACCTCTCTCACAAGTTTTGTTTGGAAAATATTTCCAAAACTGCTCCTTTATGGAGAGTACCTAAAACAAGTTTCCTCTCACAGATGGAGAGGGATCCTTGTGGGAAATGAGCTTAAAATAAAGGTCTAGGAAAGAGTGTGGGAAGTGGAGAATCTATTAACATCTCGTCGGATAATTGGCTCTCTACATCTGAAGCTTGCGCCCGTATTGGATCTCCCGCTCTCGCAAACAATCATCTAACAGTTTCTGATCTCCACTCTTCCACCACATATGATTGGGACATTGAAGCTTTTTCGTTTTCATCTACTTCAATATGAGGATACTACGAGGAGTTTGTTTCCTAGAAAACTTGACCCTAGGGACAAACATAATTGGCTTCATGATAAAGCAGAGACTTATTTTTTACTTCATATACTAGAAATTAATCCGCCCTACGGGCGGGTGAGGAGATAAACAAATAAACAATATTTATTTTTAAATCCTAAATTATATATTGAATTCTAATATTTTTTGAGCGGATAGAAAATATTAAAAAAAAAAATTCTGAAACAACATCATGAATTCTAATAAATATTTGGAAATATTTAATTGACTTTTTAGTTAAAAATACTAATTTGAATATTTTGATTTATTCTTATAAGAGAACTTGTAAGAGACTATAAGTTATCTTACTGTAAATATACATTTTTTAAGAAATATTAATTGGTTATATTTGTTCTCATTGTACATTCTATTTTGATTCTAACATCGAGTGTAATATATGTCTTTATAAATACGGTCAATCGATATATAAATATTATCTTATATATTAGATATTTGTTGTTAATGAAATTTGTATCCCCATTTCTTCTTATGATTTTTATCCTAAGATCGCCGATTTAAAATTAATTTTATTATTGGATTATTACTATTTTGCTTCAATTTATATCATTATATCAGTATAATTCAGATTATTTTCTATTTTAGATGTTTGTTTTTAATCATTTTGTATCCCCATTTCTTCTTATTATTTTCTCTTAAAATTGCTGATTTAAAATTAATTTTATTGTTGGATTATTACTATATTTGCTTTTGTTTGTATTAATAAATTAGTATAATCAATATTAAACAATATTTGAGTAAAGTCTACTAATAAAGCTTAGATATTTAAAGCATTAAGTGAAAATATAAGTAATGTGTCCTAAATTTGAATGAGGATAAATTATATTGATTGAATTTTGGTTTTATGATATACAATATGAAAATGATCTTTCTTATTTCTTTTAATAATATATAGATTTAAAATAAATGAAATAAAAATATTGTGCAATAAATTAAGATGATGAGATATTTATAAATATTTAATTGACTTTTTAGTTGAAAATACTAATTTGAATGTTTTGATTTATTCTTATAATAAAACTTATAAGAGATTATAGGTTATCTTGCTATAAATATAATTTTAAAGAAAAAATAATTGGATATATTTATTCTCATAATTTATTCTATTTTGATTCTAACATCGACTGTAATATATATATTTATAAATACGGACGAATTATATATAAAGATTATTTTCTATTTTAGATGTTTGTTGTTAATCAATTTGTATTCCATTTTTCTTATTATTTTTCTCCTAAAATTGATGATTTCAAATTAATTTTATCATTGGGTTATTACTATTTTTGATATATTATATTAATAAATTAGTATAATTAAGATTAAACAATTTTTGAGTATATTCTAGTAAAAAACTTACCTATTTAAAACATTAAGTGAAAATAAAAATAATGTGCCATAAATTTGAATGAAGATAAATTATATTGATTGAATATTGGTTTTATAATATATAATATGGAAATGACCTTTCATATTTCGTTTAATAATATATATATCTTTAAATTAAATGAAATAAAAATAATATGCAATAAATTAAAATGATGAGGTGACTGCAGAGAAGAGAAAAATCTTATTTATATTTAATAAATAATAAATTAGTATTATTAAGATTAAACAAATTTTGAGTATATTTTAGTAAAAAATTTACCTATTTAAATTATGATGAAAATAAAAATAATGTACCATAAATTTGGATGAGTATAAATTATATTGATTGAATATTGGTTTTATGATATATAATATGGAAATGAGTTTTTATATTTTTAATAATATATATAGATTTAAATTAAATAAAATAAAAATAATGTGCAATAAATTGAGATGACGAGTCGGCTTAAAGAGAAGAGAGAAAATCGTTCTTTATATATATAGATTCTTTATATATATAGATTATGATCCAACACGCTTTCAATGATCAAGTAATCTATTTGTCAATATATTCGACGGATTTTAGAAGGACATTTAAATCTGTCATAAATAGTGAACTGGTATTCTATAGACCAGTATATATTTTGGTTTGGCTTGGGTTTAGGCCACATTCACAATAGTATATAAACCCCAATTGTACACATTTGTTTAATTAACGAGAATGAGATTTTCTTTGGTAAACTTGTACCAGAGCATTTAATATCCCATCCTCTCTAGTGACTTCCATAAAAGAAAATTTCAGATATTTTTTCTCTTTTTTTTGAATCAAATGTTAAATTTTATTCAAGAAAAAAATATACTTTTTACAACTTTTTTTGACTGTTTTCCCATACTAGAATGAAACCTTAGTTTCCGACTCCTTTTACACCCTAGAAGCCTCTTTTCTCAAACCATATTTGGAGCCCTTTTCTGTATTTGTTATCTCCCTCTCTTGCCAAAGTAGATAATCTATTTCTCATCCCAAGATCAATAATCCTTATCATGTTTTCCTCAGGCATAGGACTCTCTCCGTGTCTTCTATTGTTTCTTTCACACCAAACATTGTAGATTGTAGCTTGAAACACATAGCGCACAAGGAAAGTAAGCAGTTTAGAGGAGTGAGTCTTACTTATTAGCTCCACCAGTTCTTCCCATTCAGTGGTGAAATCCGCTCCCAGCATTCCTTTGGCCAGCTTCTCCCATACTTTTTCGTATATGGGCATACAAAGAAAAGGTGGTTGCGTGTCTCCTTAGGTTCTGGGCAGAAAGCACAGTCTATGTGCGAGTTCATACCCCATATCTCCATCCTATCTCCTGTTGACAGTCGGTTTTTTGCTGTTAGCCAAGTGATGAACGCAAACTTTGGGTTTGCAAATGAGAACCATACTCCCCTGTGAGGGTTCCAGGTAGCGTTGTGGTTACGTAACAGATCCCAAGTCTCCTTCGAGCTGAAGCTTTTCTTAAACACTCCATTCGTACCTAGCCATAACGCTTCGTCTTGAACATTCAATACCCGAGTTGTTTTTAGAGTCGATAACTCTGCCTCTACCTGGCTCAAGATGGGATATCTCTGTCTTCTCCTTCGGTTAGAAGCTAGCACTTCGCCAAGTGTTTTACCCAGCGGCACACCAAGATCAATGCAGCCTCTTTGCCCGAGACAAGCGTATAAAGGGCCAAGGGTGGACCAATTATCATACCAGAAAGAGATATTGTCACCACTTTTGAAATCCAGCTTATAGAACTGCTTGGCAAGATCTCTGTATTTGAGCATTTTTTTCCAAATCCATGACCCGTGTGACGAGGTTTCTTGTTTCGCCCAGAAAGAGCTGTCCCTGATCAAATATTTTTGGATCCAGCTCACCCATAATGTCCCTGTTGTAGATAATGATCTCCATATCATCTTTAGGACACAAACTTTGTTTACTATCTCCAAGGATTTCAGCCCCAGACCACCTTCTTCTTTCGGGGAACATACCACATTCCATGATACCTTTGCCTTCTTTCTGCTTAACTCCGGTCCAGACCATAAGAAGGCTGCACATAAGCTGTCTATCTCCTTTATGCAAGCCTTTGGGAGCCTAAAAGCAGCCATCCAGAAGTTTGTTAAACTGAAAATGACCGAGCGTAATAGTTGAAGGCGGCCCGCAAATGAGAGCTCCCTAACAGTCCACGAGCTTATTTGTTGCTTTATTCTTTCGATCAATGGGGCATAGTCAGCTGAAGTCATGCGCCTGGTTAGTAGAGGTAAGCCCAGGTACCGAACCGGTAAAGTACCATATTCAAATGGGAATTCTCGAAGGATCTCTTCCTTAACTGCTTCTCTTAACCCAGCCATATAAATTGTTGATTTCTCGATGCTTATATGCAGACCCGAGTACTTAGCAAACTCATCAAACACATCGAGTACTCCATTAATGGATCTTTTACTTCCCTCTACAAAGACCATTAAATCGTCAGCAAAACATAAGTGAGTTAGATTCACACCTTGACAGTTCGGATGGAATCCAATCTGTTTCTCAGTGGCAGCTCGATCTAGCTTCTTGGACAGAACATTCATACACATTACAAATAGGTAGGGCGAGAGTGAGCATCCTTGTCGTAGCCCCCTAGCACTTCCGAAGTATCCTGCCAATTCTCCATTTACTTGGACCGAGAACGATGCAGAGGAGATGCAAAGTCTAATCCAATGAATGTACATGTCAGGAAAATCATGGGCTTTTAACGTGTTGAGCAAGAATTCCCATTGTACCGAATCAAAGGCCTTAGAAATGTCAATCTTCATAGCACATCGAGGAGATAAATCTTCTTTGTGATAGTCTTTAACAATCTCTGTGGCCAGAACCAGATTCTCCATCAGCAGTCGGTCCTTAACAAAAGCAGACTGATTCGGAGCAATGAATTTTGGGAGTATTATCTTTAGTCTATTGGCTAAGATCTTCGATATAATCTTATATATCACATTGCAGCATGAGATGGGTCGATAGTCTTTCATAGTTTGAGCCAAGGTTCAGAAAAGAATTGTTCGTTTGTGAGTATTGAATCTATTTATAGCAATGAATTGGTATCAGAGCCAAGGTTCAGAAAAGGTGGACCTGGAGAATGGGTTTGGCTGCAAGTTCGTTGTGGGAGGAGTCCTCAAAGTTACCTCGCGAATAAGGGGTGCCAGGGCCTTGTGTCGAAAGTCTTCCTGACAGTGTAGAAGGTCAGGCGGCGGGTTCCGTTAGTGAGTACGGCGGTACAAGAAGGGTGCCAAGGGTTTCGCTGGAGGGGAGGCCAAGGATTTATGTGGTCCTTGGTTTGAGAGGAGGTTTGTTGGGATTAAAAGCAAACAAAGTCCCACATTGGAAGTTTAGACAAAGAATGTCTAATATATAAGTAGTGTCCAACTCTAATTAGTATGAGGCATTTTGGGAAGGAAACCAAAAACAAATCCATGCGGGCTTTCTCTTCGGCCCAAAGTGGACAATATCATACTAATAATAAGAGAGTTGGACATAGGCTTAGAAAAAGCCCACAAGTGGTATCAGAGCTTCAGGCTTAAGGTGTTAGAGAGATAGATCAATCTAAGACAGCCACAAAACCGCAAGTCATGGAACCTACCCGAGGAAAGTTTGAGATGGACAAGTTTGATGGGAAGGGAGATTTCGGAATGTGGAAGTACAAGCTTCTTGGTCAGTTGGAGATTCAGGGCTTAGCGTCAGTCTTGGAGGAGGACGCAACACTGCTGGACGAGTCTGCAAAACAAGAAGAAGGTGAGAAACCCAAACTTGATTCTTTAAAAGTTGCAAAAGACACTAGAGTAAAGAATCTGCTTGGTACATGTCTAAGTGACATGATTTTGAGAAAGGTGATGCATGAGCCTACTGCCTTGTTGATGTGGAAGGCTTTAGAACGTGATTATCAAACTAAATCACTTCCTAATAGGATCTATCTTAAGCAGCAGTTTGCAAGCTACAAGATGGATGAAGGCAGAAGTATAGAAGAGAACTTGGACAGTTTTCTTAAGCTTATTGCAGATTTAGCTAGCCTAAACATCAATGTGAGTGATGAGGACCAGGCTATACAGCTTCTTACCAGCTTACCTCCACCTTATGAGCCTCTAGTACATACTCTTAAGTATGGTACAGGAAAAGAGACTCTAACAGTTCATGAGGTAGTTACTTCTGCATATTCTAAGGAAATTGAGCTGAAGCAGAAGGGGATTTTGAACAAATCTAGATCTAACTCAGAAGGATTATTTGTTGAGTCAAGGGAAAGAACAAATAACAGATCTCAGAAGAGTAATGGCAGAGGGAGATCAAAGTCAAGAGACAACAGATCTCAGTCACAGCCAAGGTTCAACAAGAAAAATCAGAGTGAGTGCTTCATATGTGGAGATGAAGGGCATTGGAAAAGAGAATGCCCTGAGAGAAATAAAAACAAAGAATCTGCAAATATTGCATCAGCACCTATATGAAGGAATGTTTAGTTGATCCTGATTCAATTCTTATTTTCATATCAACCTAAACATGCGATCTAGGTTCTTCTCAGAATAGAAACAAATGATGATCTCACCTTATACCTGTTTGCAGCGGAAAGAGAATGGTATGTCTGAGATCAGAGAAACACCGAGGGATGAATCCTCCAAAGGTTCACACACGCGATCACAGAAAACGGCTGCTAGACCACTAGGGGAACTCGGCGCAGAGAGAGAGAGATTTCGGCTGGGTGATTAGGGTTGATTGCTCAGAAACTCGAGTTTTACATTATAAAACTTGTCTGATTCCGTTTGGGCCATTTGGCCCAAACACCAATTAACTAGACGGCATTCGCGCACTGTGTCGACCGATACCCCTTGTGTATCGATCGACACACAGTGCCTAAACCGTTTTATTCTCTCTAAGTACAGTAAATGCCTAGCACTTTTACCGTACTTCTGCTAAACCGTTCCTACACATTTTCCTGTTAGCTTAGGCGTGTGACCCATATGGGATCATATAATAAAGGCAATAAGTCCAAGACTTATAGATCATGAGCGGACTCTAGCAAGCCATCATGACCCCCAGTATTATATGACTTATGTCTGATCATTGACATACTCTTACTTTCTAGAGACAGTACCGAGATTACTGGACACAATTCCAACAATCTCCCACTTGTACTGGAATCTCTGTATTCATAATCCTTTTGTCACAATATCTCGATTAGTCATAAGGCAAGATTGGTGTCATCCTTATAAAGCCTAATCTTGTTCATCGGACTCTGATTTGATACTGACAATCCAAACGACTCGGGACAGTCCGTTTGAGCATGGCCATGCATTTTCCAGTATTCAAATCTCCGATTGGCCTAGAGATATTCACTCCATTTATATTGGAGGGACAAATTCCGTCTTGTTCCATCACTGTAAACTACTCATTTCATAATGTACCCAAACAAGGTCCTTATAACTATCGCAGAACGATAGCGTTAGACAATGATCAAAGTGCATCAGTCCATGTGCAGTCACATGCATGCGAACTCAGGTCTAAGGACTATACTCTATAGTCGTAGTAAGAATCTCTTATGACACAGATATAAATATCCTGAAGAGTTCTTATAAGCGGGTCTTGTCCGGTCGTATGTTCCCAAACATATACCTATGTACTGACTTTGATGCCGCGCA
This sequence comes from Orychophragmus violaceus, assembly GCA_030180135.1. Classification (NCBI taxonomy): domain Eukaryota; kingdom Viridiplantae; phylum Streptophyta; class Magnoliopsida; order Brassicales; family Brassicaceae; genus Orychophragmus; species Orychophragmus violaceus. The sequence continues at coordinate 25,258,321 of CM058233.1, read as the reverse complement.
TCTATGACACACCGAGACTTTGTCATAAGTCACGTACCAATCCAGTCTCACACGGTTGTTGGTGTTCCAATTTCAACAACCTTCGACTAGGGACGGGATGATATAAAACATCTATCAAATATAGGGTCTCATGATCAAGCTAAATGACTTCGATGACTCAAGATCAAGTCATTTACTTCGATGACCTATAAAATGGTTCATATCACTTTGGAACGATTATTTCATCACAGTTAAAATAATCTTGAAATAATAATTTCATTAAACATGAGAATGTTTTACTAGAACATATCAAATAACTAAATAAAAGCCCTCAAACTCCCACTCAAATTTAGATTACATTTCAATGTCTCTAATGCCTACAGCTTCAGTCAGAAACTCGAGCTTAGGCCTTGGGAGTGGCTTTGTCAACGGATCAGCGACGTTATCATCTGTCTGAACTCGGCTGATCTTGACTTCCTTTCTATTAATGATGTCACGTATCAAGTGAAATCTTCTTAGAACATGCTTGGATTTCTGGTGTGATCTTGGTTCCTTTGCCTGAGCTATAGCACCATTGTTATCACAAAACAGTGCCAGAGGCTCAGCCGCATCTGGTATCACACCTAGTTCAATAATGAACTTCCGTATCCAAACAGCTTCCTTCGCAGCTTCTGAGGCGGCGATATATTCAGCTTCTGTAGTGGAATCAGCAACGGTGTCTTGCTTGGAGCTTCTCCAACTGATTGCACCGCCATTCAGACAAAAGATATAACCGGACTGTGACCGGAAATCATCTTGGTCTGTCTGGAAACTTGCGTCCGTGAATCCACTGACTTTAAGCACATCACTTCCACCGTACACTAAGAACTTATCCTTAGTATGTCTTAGATACTTCAAGATATTCTTTACGGCAATCCAATGGTTTTCACCTGGATTTGACTGGTATCTACTCGTCATGCTCAATGCATAAGCAACATCAGGACGAGTACAGATCATGGCATACATGACAGATCCTATTGCAGATGCATAAGGAATATTCTTCATGCGCTCAAGCTCAGCAGCCGTAGTAGGGCTCTGCTTCTTGCTTAGCGTTGTGCCATGTACCATTGGCGTGAAGCCCTTCTTGGAATCCTTCATGCTGAATCTTTGTAGGACTTTGTCAATGTATGAATCTTGACACAAGCCTATCAGCCTTCTAGATCTATCCCGGTAGATCCTGATTCCAAGAACGTATGCGGCTTCACCCATGTCTTTCATGGAAAAACAACTTCCAAGCCAGTCCTTTACGGACTTCAACATTGGAACGTCGTTTCCGAGAAGCAGTATGTCATCGACATACAGAATAAGAAATACAATCTTGCTCCCACTAGATTTCTTATACACGCATTGTTCTTCTTCGTTTCTGATGAAGTCAAATTGCTTGATCGCTTCATCAAAACGAAGATTCCAGCTCCTCGATGCTTGCTTCAATCCATAAATGGATTTATGAAGTTTGCATACTTTTCCAGCATTCTTTGGATCTATGTAACCGTCAGGTTGTGTCATATACACATCCTCTTCCAGAATACCATTCAGGAAGGCGGTTTTCACGTCCATCTGCCAAATTTCATAATCATGAAAAGCTGCAGTTGCTAGTAGAATCCGAATAGATTTCATCATAGCCACTGGTGAATAGGTTTCATCGTAATCCACACCGTGAACTTGTCTGAAACCTTTTGCCACCAACCTGGCTTTATAAATCTGGACATTTCCATCCACGTCAATCTTCTTCTTGAAGATCCATTTGCACTCGATGGCTTTTACACCAGCGGGTAAGTCAACCAACGAAAACACTTGGTTGACCGACATGGAGTCCATTTCGGAATCAGTGGCCTTGCGCCACTTAGAGGAATCTGGGCCCATCATGGCTTGATTGAAGTTCGATGGTTCATCACCATCAATGATCAAAAGATCATGACAGTCAGTCACGAGGAATCCTTGATATCTCTCAGGTTCGTGACGGATCCTCCCGGATCTTCGAACTTCAGGTACTACAGGTTCAGGCTCTACAATTTCTTGTAGGTCCTCCTGCTGCTCTTCCTCATTAGGTTGAGCAGTATCCTGTTCATCTTGAATTTCTTCAAGCAGTACCTTACTCCCACTGTCTTTCTTAGAGAGAAACTCCCTCTCAAGAAAGTTACAATCCCGGGCAACAAAGATCTTGTTCTCGGAACGTAGATAGAAGTAATAAGCCTTGGTTTCCCGTGGATAACCAATGAAGTAGCATTTGTCAGATTTTGGTGTAAGCTTGTCTGAGATCAATCTCTTGACATAGGCTTCACAACCCCAAATTCTGAGATAAGACAGCACTGGAGCTTCTCCAGTCCATAATTCATATGGTGTCTTTGCTACTGCTTTCGATGGCGCTCTATTTAGAGTGAACACTGCTGTTAGCAGAGCATATCCCCAAAGGGATATTGGAAGGTCTGTGTGACTCATCATAGATCGAACCATATCCAATAAGGTCCGATTTCTCCTCTCAGACACACCATTCCATTGAGGTGTTCCAGGAGGAGTGAGTTGGGATACGATCCCACACTCTCTCAGATGATCACTGAATTCCTGGCTTAAGTATTCTCCTCCTCGGTCGGACCGAAGAGCCTTAATGCTTTTGCCAAGTTGGTTCTGTACTTCATTTTGGAATTCTCTGAACTTCTCAAAAGATTCAGACTTATGTTTCATTAAATAAACATATCCATACCTACTGAAATCATCAGTAAAGGTAATGAAGTACTGATAGTTTCCTCTTGCATTTGTGGACATTGGGCCACACACATCAGTGTGTATCAGGCCCAATACGTCACTGGCCCTCTCGTTAGGTTTATTAAAGGGGGCCCGTGTCATTTTGCCCATCATGCAGGATTCGCATTTCTCACATGACTCAAAGTCAAATGAGCCAAGAAGTCCATTCGAATGGAGCCTCTTGATGCGTTTCTCGCTGATGTGCCCTAAACGACAATGCCATAGAAACGTTCGGTTCTCCTCATTAGGTTTGAACCGTTTGGTATTAATGTTATAAATTGGCGCGGATTGATCGAGTATGTAAAGCCCATTCATAAGAGGGGCAGAACCATAGAACAAATTGTTGCGATTGAAGGAACATAATTTATTCTTAACTGAAAAATCATAACCTTCCAAATCCAACAAAGAAATTGAAATAATATTTCTGCTTATAGCAGGTACAAAATAACAATTATTGAGTTCTAAAATCAATCCCGAAGGTAAAGACAACAAGTAAGTGCCTACAGCTAGCGCTGGAACTTTCGCTCCATTCCCAACTCGTAGCTCCACTTGTCCTTGCTTCAGCCTTCTACTGTTGCTGAGTGCCTGCATATTAGTACAAATATGAGCCCCACAACCAGTATCCATAACCCATGAGGTATTATCAGAAGTAGTTGTATTAACTTCTATAACAAAAATACCTGTTGAAGAAGTCTCAAAAGTCTTCTTCTTCAATTCCTTTAGACCTTCCTGGAATTTCTTACATTCTCTCCTCCAATGCCCTGGTTCTTTACAGAACCTGCATATGTCAGTTGGCCCAGCCTTGGACTTGGGCTTGGGCTTTGGCGTGTCCTTGTCCGCGACTTGGACAGCCTTGGCCTTTCCCTTATCCTTAGCAGAGGATTTCTTAAACCCCTTGCCCTTCTGCACCATAAGCACATTGGGGTCCTTGGCGGTTTTCCTCAAATTGGGCTCCGCAGTCTTGAGCATTCCGTGAAGCTCAGGCAATGTCTTACTCAAGCCATGCATGTTAAAGTTCAGAATGAACTGATCATAGCTTGCAGGTAATGACTGCAGAATGATGTCGCAGGCAAGTTCCTGGCTGATTGGGCAGTCGAGTTTCTGAAGATGATCGAGATAACCCATCATCTTCAAGACATGAGGACTCACTGCCGCATTCGCAGCCAACTTGCAGTACAAGAGGTTCTTAACTGTTTGAAACCTCTCAGTCCTAGCCTGCTCCTGAAAAAGCGATTTCAGGCTTGCCATTATCTCGATGGGTGACAATACACTCTCGAACTGTTTTTGCAGCTCCGGAGTCATTGTCACCAACATCAGGCAATAGGCATCATTTTCATCTGACGAATGCTTTTCCCAAGCATTATGCAGAGTCCTGGCGGCATTGGCAGGAGGCCTCTCGGGGAGAGGATCACGAAGGACATAATCCTTCTTCTCCTGCTTGAGGACTAGCCTCAAGTTCCTTGACCACGTCAGGAAGTTCGTTCCAGTCAGCTTCTCCTTTTCGAGAACAGACCGGATCGAGAATGTGTTTTGTGTGCTTGTAGTAGTCATAGCTGAAATATATAGATAAAAAAAGGTAATTAGTTAAAATGTTCAATATGATTAATCTCGTATTAAATTTAATATGATTAATCACGCATTATATTCAATAACATAAGTTACCCTCAATAGAATATAATGATTCCAAGATCCACATATAACTAAGATTAAAGTGGGCCACTGGCCGTCACCAAACCTTAGCTTATATCGGTAAGCCCTATATCGGCTAATTATATCCGTGATATAACTCTTGGTTGTGAAGCTGGGCCCGAGGCCCAATTCACTCTGATGTCTCAAGGCCCGGGACTCCCGATGGCCTAGTCAAGAAAACCAGACTATACAGTCATGTAATCATTAATGTCTGGGACTCCCAATGACATTTATGAATCACAAACCGTCTTATCCACGCAAAAGCAGACACCCTCACACTGTAAGGCCATGAATACAATTGAATGGGCTTCGACAGCTGACATAGCCTGGACAAGACATCCAACGCTTGATATTATTTGAGGTTCGTAGGTTTATTAAAATTTCATTCCCAAAATAGAAGATTACTATTTCGGGAAACTTTTTATTTTTGGAAACCTACTATTTTTGGAAACTTTCTAAAATTGGAAACTTTCTAAAAAAACGGAAACTTTCTAACTTTAGAAATTTCTTTAAAATCCAAAACCCGCAAATCCAGAAACTTCTAATTTAAGAAACTTTCTAATTTCAAAATTTCGGAAACTTTAATTTAAAATCGACTTTATAATTTTATAAAATAAATTTTAAATTAATCTGAAGAAAGACTCAAATAATTGGCCCAATCGTTTTAACTTCTTGGCCCGAGGCCCAAGAATTGGTCCATGTCCAAGACATGACCCAATTGTCCAATTAAATGACATAACCGGTCTGGTTCATTAAAATTGGTCTAACCAAATTTTAATTACTACGATGACCACAATTGTCAACCGGTTATTTACTAAACCGGATTTTCTCAATTTATTTGGTCCAACCAAATCAAATTAGAAAATCCTGGTTTAGGCACTAAATCCAATAATTCTTTCGACATTGGATTTCTTGTCCCGGTTTAACCAGACTTAATAAAATTATTAAATCTGTTTATTAAACCAGGACGAATTAATTTTAATCAAAAATTAAACCGAGCCTTAAACCAACCATGTCGATCGATGGACCAACCGTGTCGATCGATCCATCAACCACATCGGTCGATGCTCTCAGCATCGATCCTGCATCGATCGTGCATCGATCCTGTATCGATCGATGCTCTTACGCATGCACGGATCCGAGCCAAAACCCTAACCGTGTCGATCGATGTGCACCAACCGCATCGGTCGATGCACCAATATCGAACCTGCATCGATCCTGTATCGATCGATGCTTTCACGCGTTAACAGGGTTAGCCGATAGACTGTATCGACCGATCCATGCGATCGTATCGATCGATCCATGCGATCGCAGTCGATACAGACCTCTTGAAATCGCATTCTACCAAATCATATAGCTTGGTTTCTGCAATTTTATGTGTGTTTAGATTTCAATTCTTGTTGCTTAAATGGTTTCTCTTATCAGTAGTTGATTCAAAACACTTTTAAACAAGAAAACAATCCTAAACATTGAATCTAAACAAGAAAAACCAGAACCATTGGCTCTGATACCACTGAAGGAATGTTTAGTTGATCCTGATTCAATTCTTATTTTCATATCAACCTAAACATGCGATCTAGGTTCTTCTCAGAATAGAAACAAATGATGATCTCACCTTATACCTGTTTGCAGCGGAAAGAGAATGGTATGTCTGAGATCAGAGAAACACCGAGGGATGAATCCTCCAAAGGTTCACACACGCGATCACAGAAAACGGCTGCTAGACCACTAGGGGAACTCGGCGCAGAGAGAGAGAGATTTCGGCTGGGTGATTAGGGTTGATTGCTCAGAAACTCGAGTTTTACATTATAAAACTTGTCTGATTCCGTTTGGGCCATTTGGCCCAAACACCAATTAACTAGACGGCATTCGCGCACTGTGTCGACCGATACCCCTTGTGTATCGATCGACACACAGTGCCTAAACCGTTTTATTCTCTCTAAGTACAGTAAATGCCTAGCACTTTTACCGTACTTCTGCTAAACCGTTCCTACACATTTTCCTGTTAGCTTAGGCGTGTGACCCATATGGGATCATATAATAAAGGCAATAAGTCCAAGACTTATAGATCATGAGCGGACTCTAGCAAGCCATCATGACCCCCAGTATTATATGACTTATGTCTGATCATTGACATACTCTTACTTTCTAGAGACAGTACCGAGATTACTGGACACAATTCCAACACTATACAACCTATAGTGTTGAGTGTGAGTAGTCAAGACACAATGAAGAATTGGGTAATGGACTCAGGTTCTTCATACCACAATACATCAGACAAGGAAGTCTTAATTGATTTCAAGGAGTATGATGGTGGAAAGATTCTTATGGCTAACAACACTTACGGAAACATCAGAGGAATAGGAAAGATTCAGATTCAGAACCCAGACGGTTCTGAAGTGATACTCAAGGATGTGAAATACATGCCAGAAGTAAACAGGAATCTGATTTCATACGGGATGTTAGAGAGGTCAGGTTGCAAGTATGAAGGAGGTAATCTCAGAGTTCAGTTTTATAAAGATGGCAAGAAGGTATTGGCTGGAAAATACAAAGATGGATTGTACTATCTTCAAGGGACAGTTGCTAAGGCTGAAATCAATGCTTCTTCAGCAGGAAAAGAAGTACGAAAGGAAAAGTCTAAGAAGGTGAGTTTTAGCAAGAACCTGATTCAAGGACCAACTCCATATGGGTTTGAATCAAGAGGTTTAGCAACTAAAGGGGAAGATTCTTCTTCAACAGAAAGATCAGAAAATTTGAAAGGATTTGAGAGTGAAGGAGGAATAAGAGATTCTGGTCCTGAGACCTATGTAGCTACAGCAGAAGATATTGGCACAGAAGAGCCTAAAGGAGAGGCTGGGAAAAGCCAGCATCGGATGAATGCTACAGTAAAAGGGGCGCTGAACAGAGAACCTAAGCTAGAAGGCTTGGGTAATGTTTCCAAGATACTAGGAATAGGGATCTACGGAGATAGAGCTAAGGAAAATGCAAAACTATCTAAGATCCACAGAAGCGAAAGTAATGCTGTACCTGAACAGGAGCTTCAGGTGTGCTGCAACTCTGCCTAAGAAGGGAAGAAGCTCCAGGTAACTCCAGTATCGACATGGCACTCTTGCAGGAAGAAGAACATAGAAACTAATCAAATTCAGAAATGTTCTTATGTCGATAAGATAAAATCAGACTGATCTGATAGGTTAAAAAGAGTTACCTGGAGGCAGCTGGAATTGCAGTAATGAAGTACTGGTTCCAGGTGGAGCATTGTTTGACACATTGCCCTGTCAAACAAAGAACTACGAGAGGTGAATAAGATCTTCACGACTTATATATATATCTTAGAAATTACAAGACAGAGGTGATTTAGAAGAGTATATAGGAGTTTACAGCTCAGACTTTAGAAATCATATGACAAAAATGATTTAGAAAGTCACATGAGCTTACCAAGGATAAGATTCAGTAAAAGAAAGTTTGGTCAGAAGAGTGTTACCTGCGAGCTGAATAGGAGCTGAAATACAAACTTCAGTTCCAGGTGGAGTAATATGATGACACAAAGCAATGTCATCCTTAGATGAAACACAGAAGGTACTTGCGAAGAAAAGAAGTACACAATGAGTACTTATATCATGATCAAAAGAATTCAGTGCAGTAATGAATTAAAGATCATGACAGAGTTGGATTATTCACAGATCATCAGGGTCAGGTCTTAAGTCAACAAGGTATGACTGAGATACTTAAAGCAAGTTCAAAAAGGAATACAAGCAGTTCTCAAGCAATATCATGAACATCAAGGATATACCACAAGTCAATTGGAAACTTAGTTTATCCATGGAATAGAAACTGAACCAATAAGAGATAAGATCGCTACTTATCTTGAGACTGATTATCGATGGTCTGATGTTGACAGAAACAGACACACGACTTGAAGGGATCTGACTAAGTGCTGCAAGACCAGAGAAGACACACATTCAAAGGTATGCAACAAGGATGATAAATTCAGACTAACTAATACTTGTGTTTTGCAGGATCAGATAAAGAATAATTCAAAGAGGAACAAACCTGTGTTGCCGGAGCCCAATTGAGAGGGGGAGGTGTAATGCACAGTGAAAATTCTTTCTTGATTATCAGAGGTATCTGAAAGCAAACAAAGAATTCATTAGTTAGCTGAATAAGGAGAACAGAGATGAGTAAAGAGTGAAGAGAGCTCAAGACACTTACCTAAGAGAAACAGCTTATGGCTGAGAAATAAGTCACCAGATTTCAAGCATGCTCAGATAGATCAGTGATGTCCATCTCCAATGTCTGTGTACAAGCGGTTTATTTTTTTGTTGAAAGGAGATAAACAAAACACAGTTAAAGACAAAGATCAAAAGCTTGCCTGAGTAAGTCGAGATTTCTGAACCTGAAATCCATGGATTTTTCGAAGGCAGGAAAAAGGATCTGTCCAGTAACAGGAGTATCAGACATTAAAATCGATGGACAAAGATTTTCACAGAGTAAGATGAATCCGTTTATCAAAAGCTGAAAGAATCAGGAGCTAGACACTTACCTTTCATGATCGTTGTAATCAAAGCTGAGAGGCTTCACGGCCACAGGCAGAAGAGCTCAGGATCGAGGAGCTCAGACGAAATCGACAAAGCAGATTTCTTTGAAGAACATGATCTACAGGAGAGAAGAAGTGTTAGACATGAAATCAGTTAGACAAGAGAAGAAATGGATCGATCTAGTTAAAAGGGTAAGATGCTTAAGGGAAAGAAGCGTGGAGCTTACCTGAGTGATTCTTTGCTCACAAACGAAGAAGGAGAGCTCGAATCTAGAAGATGAAGATCGATCGCCATTTCCGTCACCACTGAAAAAGAAGAGATCACGGTCAGAGCTGGTAGCTTTGATAATCGAAGAAGTAACCTTGATAATCGAAGAAGAAGAACCTCTTGATAATCGAAGAAGAAGAACTTTGATAATCGAAGAAGTGACCTTGATAATCAAAGAAGAAAAGCTCACGGTCGGAGCTGGTAACCTTGATAATCGAAGAAGAAGAGCTTGATAATCAAAGAAGAAGAGCTCACGATAATCGAAAGAGGGTCAATCAAGATCGAGAAGTCAAAATCGATCTGTACAGGACCAAGGAAGCTAAGAAGAAGAATCTTAGAGCGTCCCTAAAGCCATCTAGAACTCGTTGAACAAGATCGGAGGTTGAAGATGAAGAAGATGGCAAATCGCCATTTCTATCGACGACAAAGAAGAGTGTGAGCACCTGAAATCCGTAAAGCTAGGGTTTCTTGTCCAAAAGGTGGAGTTTGTGAGGCCTTGGTTCGGACAAAAACATACAGTGGGCCATATTACTCTGACTGGCCCATCTCCTTTTTGAGCTGCTTCTCCAGCTGGGCTTGTGTTGGATTATTGAAACAGGCCCATCAGCTCTCTTATTGAGCAAGAAACCAACGTAGGAGAGCTAAACCCTATCCGTGTGAAGAGCTTAACCTGCGAGATATAAAAGACTTATTATATCAGAAGAAGCAGCAAGAGAGAAATACATAGATATTACGAGAGCAACACAAATATTCAGAGAGTATTAAGAGATCTTAAGAGCTAAAGAGACTTGGTCTAAGAGCTAAGAAGATCTAGAGTGCTTATTGATTCACAAGGAGATATTCTTTGATTAAAGAGTTTGTACTAAACTAGTGTAATCAAAGGAATATAGTGAATCAGTTGTGGGATACCGTTCCCACCCCTGTGACGTAGCCAATTGGTGAACACAGGGTGAACAATTCTTTGTGTCGTTTATATTTCCGCAAACAAACAAACATAGCTTAGTATTGAATCTATTTATAGCCATAGAACACAAGTTGAAATCTCCGATCTATCAGAGCTTCAGTCTTAAGGTGTTAGAGAGATAGATCAATCTAAGACAGCCACAAAACCGCAAGTCATGGAACCTACCCGAGGAAAGTTTGAGATGGACAAGTTTGATGGGAAGGGAGATTTCGGAATGTGGAAGTACAAGCTTCTTGGTCAGTTGGAGATTCAGGGCTTAGCGTCAGTCTTGGAGGAGGACGCAACACTGCTGGACGAGTCTGCAAAACAAGAAGAAGGTGAGAAACCCAAACTTGATTCTTTAAAAGTTGCAAAAGACACAAGAGTAAAGAATCTGCTTGGTACATGTCTAAGTGACATGATTTTGAGAAAGGTGATGCATGAGCCTACTGCCTTGTTGATGTGGAAGGCTTTAGAACGTGATTATCAAACTAAATCACTTCCTAATAGGATCTATCTTAAGCAGCAGTTTGCAAGCTACAAGATGGATGAAGGCAGAAGTATAGAAGAGAACTTGGACAGTTTTCTTAAGCTTATTGCAGATTTAGCTAGCCTAAACATCAATGTGAGTGATGAGGACCAGGCTATACAGCTTCTTACCAGCTTACCTCCACCCTATGAGCCTCTAGTACATACTCTTAAGTATGGTACAGGAAAAGAGACTCTAACAGTTCATGAGGTAGTCACTTCTGCATATTCTAAGGAAATTGAGCTGAAGCAGAAGGGGATTTTGAACAAATCTAGATCTAACTCAGAAGGATTATTTGTTGAGTCAAGGGGAAGAACAAATAACAGATCTCAGAAGAGTAATGGCAGAGGGAGATCAAAGTCAAGAGACAACAGATCTCAGTCACAGCCAAGGTTCAACAAGAAAAATCAGAGTGAGTGCTTCATATGTGGAGATGAAGGGCATTGGAAAAGAGAATGCCCTGAGAGAAATAAAAACAAAGAATCTGCAAATATTGCATCAGCACCTATACAACCTATAGTGTTGAGTGTGAGTAGTCAAGACACAATGAAGAATTGGGTAATGGACTCAGGTTCTTCATACCACAGTACATCAGACAAGGAAGTCTTAATTGATTTCAAGGAGTATGATGGTGGAAAGGTTCTTATGGCTAACAACACTTACGGAAACATCAGAGGAATAGGAAAGATTCAGATTCAGAACCCAGACGGTTCTGAAGTGATACTCAAGGATGTGAAATACATGCCAGAAGTAAACAGGAATCTGATTTCATACGGGATGTTAGAGAGGTCAGGTTGCAAGTATGAAGGAGGTAATCTCAGAGTTCAGTTTTATAAAGATGGCAAGAAGGTATTGGCTGGAAAATACAAAGATGGATTGTACTATCTTCAAGGGACAGTTGCTAAGGCTGAAATCAATGCTTCTTCAGCAGGAAAAGAAGTACGAAAGGAAAAGTCTAAGAAGGTGAGTTTAGCAAGAACCTGATTCAAGGACCAACTCCATATGGGTTTGAATCAAGAGGTTTAGCAACTAAAGGGGAAGATTCTTCTTCAACAGAAAAATCAGAAAATTTGAAAGGATTTGAGAGTGAAGGAGGAATAAGAGATTCTGGTCCTGAGACCTATGTAGCTACAGCAGAAGATATTGGCACAGAAGAGCCTAAAGGAGAGGCTGGGAAAAGCCAGCATCGGATGAATGCTACAGTAAAAGGGGCGCTGAACAGAGAACCTAAGCTAGAAGGCTTGGGTAATGTTTCCAAGATACTAGGAATAGGGATCTACGGAGATAGAGCTAAGGAAAATGCAAAACTATCTAAGATCCACAGAAGCAAAAGTAATGCAGTACCTGAACAGGAGCTTCAGGTGTGCTGCAACTCTGCCTAAGAAGGGAAGAAGCTCCAGGTAACTCCAGTATCGACATGGCACTCTTGCAGGAAGAAGAACATAGAAACTAATCAAATTCAGAAATGTTCTTATGTCGATAAGATAAAATCAGACTGATCTGATAGGTTAAAAAGAGTTACCTGGAGGCAGCTGGAATTGCAGTAATGAAGTACTGGTTCCAGGTGGAGCATTGTTTGACACATTGCCCTGTCAAACAAAGAACTACGAGAGGTGAATAAGATCTTCACGACTTATATATATCTTAGAAATTACAAGACAGAGGTGATTTAGAAGAGTATATAGGAGTTTACAGCTCAGACTTTAGAAATCATATGACAAAAATGATTTAGAAAGTCACAGGAGCTTACCAAGGATAAGATTCAGTAAAAGAAAGTTTGGTCAGAAGAGTGTTACCTGCGAGCTGAATAGGAGCTGAAATACAAACTTCAGTTCCAGGTGGAGTAATATGATGACACAAAGCAATGTCATCCTTAGATGAAACACAGAAGGTACTTGCGAAGAAAAGAAGTACACAATGAGTACTTATATCATGATCAAAAGAATTCAGTGCAGTAATGAATTAAAGATCATGACAGAGTTGGATTATTCACAGATCATCAGGGTCAGGTCTTAAGTCAACAAGGTATGACTGAGATACTTAAAGCAAGTTCAAAAAGGAATACAAGCAGTTCTCAAGCAATATCATGAACATCAAGGATATACCACAAGTCAATTGGAAACTTAGTTTATCCATGGAATAGAAACTGAACCAATAAGAGATAAGATCGATACTTATCTTGAGACTGATTATCGATGGTCTGATGTTGACAGAAACAAACACAGGACTTGAAGGGATCTGACTAAGTGCTGCAAGACTAGAGAAGACACACATTCAAAGGTATGCAACAAGGATGATAAATTCAGACTAACTAATACTTGTGTTTTGCAGGATCAGATAAAGAATAATTCAAAGAGGAACAAACCTGTGTTGCCGGAGCCCAATTGAGAGGGGGAGGTGTAATGCACAGTGAAAATTCTTTCTTGATTATCAGAGGTATCTGAAAGCAAACAAAGAATTCATTAGTTAGCTGAATAAGGAGAACAGAGATGAGTAAATAGTGAAGAGAGCTCAAGACACTTACCTAAGAGAAACAACTTATGGCTGAGAAATAAGTCACCAGATTTCAAGCATGCTCAGATAGATCAGTGATGTCCATCTCCAATGTCTGTGTACAAGCGGTTTATTTTTTTGTTGAAAGGAGATAAACAGAACACAGTTAAAGACAAAGATCAAAAGCTTGCCTGAGTAAGTCGAGATTTCTGAACCTGAAATCCATGGATTTTTCGAAGGCAGGAAAAAGGATCTGTCCAGTAACAGGAGTATCAGACATTAAAATCGATGGACAAAGATTTTCACAGAGTAAGATGAATCCGTTTATCAAAAGCTGAAAGAATCAGGAGCTAGACACTTACCTTTCATGATCGTTGTAATCAAAGCTGAGAGGCTTCACGGCCACAGGCAGAAGAGCTCAGGATCGAGGAGCTCAGACGAAATCGACAAAGCAGATTTCTTTGAAGAACATGATCTACAGGAGAGAAGAAGTGTCAGACATGAAATCAGTTAGACAAGAGAAGAAATGGATCGATCTAGTTAAAAGGGTAAGATGCTTAAGGGAAAGAAGCGTGGAGCTTACCTGAGTGATTCTTTTCTCACAAACGAAGAAGGAGAGCTCGAATCTAGAAGATGAAGATCGATCGCCATTTCCGTCACCACTGAAGAAGAAGAGATCACGGTCAGAGCTGGTAGCTTTGATAATCGAAGAAGTAACCTTGATAATCGAAGAAGAAGAACCTCTTGATAATCGAAGAAGAAGAACTTTGATAATCGAAGAAGTGACCTTGATAATCAAAGAAGAAAAGCTCACGGTCGGAGCTGGTAACCTTGATAATCGAAGAAGAAGAGCTTGATAATCAAAGAAGAAGAGCTCACGATAATCGAAAGAGGGTCAATCAAGATCGAGAAGTCAAAATCGATCTGTACAGGACCAAGGAAGCTAAGAAGAAGAATCTTAGAGCGTCCCTAAAGCCATCTAGAACTCGTTGAACAAGATCGGAGGTTGAAGATGAAGAAGATGGCAAATCGCCATTTCTATCGACGACAAAGAAGAGTGTGAGCACCTGAAATCCGTAAAGCTAGGGTTTCTTGTCCAAAAGGTGGAGTTTGTGAGGCCTTGGTTCGGACAAAAACATACAGTGGGCCATATTACTCTGACTGGCCCATCTCCTTTTTGAGCTGCTTCTCCAGCTGGGCTTGTGTTGGATTATTGAAACAGGCCCATCAGCTCTCTTATTGAGCAAGAAACCAACGTAGGAGAGCTAAACCCTAGCCGTGTGAAGAGCTTAACCTGCGAGATATAAAAGACTTATTATATCAGAAGAAGCAGCAAGAGAGAAATACATAGATATTACGAGAGCAACACAAATATTCAGAGAGTATTAAGAGATCTTAAGAGCTAAAGAGACTTGGTCTAAGAGCTAAGAAGATCTAGAGTGCTTATTGATTCACAAGGAGATATTCTTTGATTAAAGAGTTTGTACTAAACTAGTGTAATCAAAGGAATATAGTGAATCAGTTGTGGGATACCGTTCCCACCCCTGTGACGTAGCCAATTGGTGAACACAGGGTGAACAATTCTTTGTGTTGTTTATATTTCCGCAAACAAACGAACATAGCTTAGTATTAAATCTATTTATAGCCATAGAACACAAGTTGAAATCTCCGATCTATCAGAGCTTCAGGCTTAAGGTGTTAGAGAGATAGATCAATCTAAGACAGCCACAAAACCGCAAGTCATGGAACCTACCCGAGGAAAGTTTGAGATGGACAAGTTTGATGGGAAGGGAGATTTCGGAATGTGGAAGTACAAGCTTCTTGGTCAGTTGGAGATTCAGGGCTTAGCGTCAGTCTTGGAGGAGGACGCAACACTGCTGGACGAGTCTGCAAAACAAGAAGAAGGTGAGAAACCCAAACTTGATTCTTTAAAAGTTGCAAAAGACACTAGAGTAAAGAATCTGCTTGGTACATGTCTAAGTGACATAATTTTGAGAAAGGTGATGCATGAGCCTACTGCCTTGTTGATGTGGAAGGCTTTAGAACGTGATTATCAAACTAAATCACTTCCTAATAGGATCTATCTTAAGCAGCAGTTTGCAAGCTACAAGATGGATGAAGGCAGAAGTATAGAAGAGAACTTGGACAGTTTTCTTAAGCTTATTGCAGATTTAGCTAGCCTAAACATCAATCTGAGTGATGAGGACCAGGCTATACAGCTTCTTACCAGCTTACCTCCACCTTATGAGCCTCTAGTACATACTCTTAAGTATGGTACAAGAAAAGAGACTCTAACAGTTCATGAGGTAGTCACTTCTGCATATTCTAAGGAAATTGAGCTGAAGCAGAAGGGGATTTTGAACAAATCTAGATCTAACTCAGAAGGATTATTTGTTGAGTCAAGGGGAAGAACAAATAACAGATCTCAGAAGAGTAATGGCAGAGGGAGATCAAAGTCAAGAGACAACAGATCTCAGTCACAGCCAAGGTTCAACAAGAAAAATCAGAGTGAGTGCTTCATATGTGGAGATGAAGGGAATTGGAAAAGAGAATGCCCTGAGAGAAATAAAAACAAAGAATCTGCAAATATTGCATCAGCACCTATACAACCTATAGTGTTGAGTGTGAGTAGTCAAGACACAATGAAGAATTGGGTAATGGACTCAGGTTCTTCATACCACAGTACATCAGACAAGGAAGTCTTAATTGATTTCAAGGAGTATGATGGTGGAAAGGTTCTTATGGCTAACAACACTTACGGAAACATCAGAGGAATAGGAAAGATTCAGATTCAGAACCCATACGGTTCTGAAGTGATACTCAAGGATGTGAAATACATGCCAGAAGTAAACAGGAATCTGATTTCATACGGGATGTTAGAGAGGTCAGGTTGCAAGTATGAAGGAGGTAATCTCAGAGTTCAGTTTTATAAAGATGGCAAGAAGGTATTGGCTGGAAAATACAAAGATGGATTGTACTATCTTCAAGGGACAGTTGCTAAGGCTGAAATCAATGCTTCTTCAGCAGGAAAAGAAGTACGAAAGGAAAAGTCTAAGAAGGTTAGTTTTAGCAAGAACCTGATTCAAGGACCAACTCCATATGGGTTTGAATCAAGAGGTTTAGCAACTAAAGGGGAAGATTCTTCTTCAACAGAAAAATCAGAAAATTTGAAAGGATTTGAGAGTGAAGGAGGAATAAGAGATTCTGGTCCTGAGACCTATGTAGCTACAGCAGAAGATATTGGCACAGAAGAGCCTAAAGGAGAGGCTGGGAAAAGCCAGCATCGGATGAATGCTACAGTAAAAGGGGCGCTGAACAGAGAACCTAAGCTAGAAGGCTTGGGCAATGTTTCCAAGATACTAGGAATAGGGATCTACGGAGATAGAGCTAAGGAAAATGCAAAACTATCTAAGATCCACATAAGCGAAAGTAATGCAGTACCTGAACAGGAGCTTCAGGTGTGCTGCAACTCTGCCTAAGAAGGGAAGAAGCTCCAGGTAACTCCAGTATCGACATGGCACTCTTGCAGGAAGAAGAACATAGAAACTAATCAAATTCAGAAATATTCTTATGTCGATAAGATAAAATCAGACTGATCTGATAGGTTAAAAAGAGTTACCTGGAGGCAGCTGGAATTGCAGTAATGAAGTACTGGTTCCAGGTGGAGCATTGTTTGACACATTGCCCTGTCAAACAAAGAACTACGAGAGGTGAATAAGATCTTCACGACTTATATATATCTTAGAAATTACAAGACAGAGGTGATTTAGAAGAGATAATAGGAGTTTACAGCTCAGACTTTAGAAATCATATGACAAAAATGATTTAGAAAGTCACAGGAGCTTACCAGGGATAAGATTCAGTAAAAGAAAGTTTGGTCAGAAGAGTGTTACCTGCGAGCTGAATAGGAGCTGAAATACAAACTTCAGTTCCAGGTGGAGTAATATGATGACACAAAGCAATGTCATCCTTAGATGAAACACAGAAGGTACTTGCGAAGAAAAGAAGTACACAATGAGTACTTATATCATGATCAAAAGAATTCAGTGCAGTAATGAATTAAAGATCATGACAGAGTTGGATTATTCACAGATCATCAGGGTCAGGTCTTAAGTCAACAAGGTATGACTGAGATACTTAAAGCAAGTTCAAAAAGGAATACAAGCAGTTCTCAAGCAATATCATGAACATCAAGGATATACCACAAGTCAATTGGAAACTTAGTTTATCCATGGAATAGAAACTGAACCAATAAGAGATAAGATCGCTACTTATCTTGAGACTGATTATCGATGGTCTGATGTTGACAGAAACAGACACAGGACTTGAAGGGATCTGACTAAGTGCTGCAAAATCTCGGACTAGAAACTGAACCAATAAGAGATAAGATCGCTACTTTTCTCTCACTACAGTCGATCGAAATCTCGGATTCTCATCGTTTTCTCACCGAATTCGTGCTGGATTGTTGTTCACATAATCTTCTTCTCAACTTGTCGAGCTCTATTTCGACTGTTTATGTGCAGATTCAGCCTTATCTTGAGATTTCTCATCGTCTCTGAGCTGATTCTGATTTTTCATTGGGAAAGATGAATTATAAATCTAAGTATCGCCAGCCTTATCTTGAGATTTCTGGTTCTAACAGGCCGCATGTCAACTCCGTAGCTCCTATTCGCATCAATTCTTACCGATCTATATATACTTCTTCAGATTGTCCATTTGAGGTACTCAACTCTCCTGATAACATCATGGTTTACTTCTTGCCTCTGAAATATTAGATGGGAAAATTATGGTGTATGGATTATCGCTATGACAGCTATCTTAGAATAAGCTAGGATTTCTTGATGGATCCATAATGAAACCACCAGTGAATGATGCTTATTATAGAATCTGGTGTCGCTGTAACAGTATGGTCAAGTCATGGTTACTGAATGGTGTAAGTCAATCTATACGCATTCATTATTTAAAAAATGCTTTGGATATCTGGAAAAATCTCCATACACAATTTCACAAATTGAATCTCCCAAGACTTTACAAGCTTTACCATTAGATTCATTCGTTTCAACAGAGCAGTATTGATCTACATGCATTTATTGTGGAATAGTTGGTCGCATCGTTGAAATGTGTTACAAGAAACCTGGATCCGACCAGTCTAAACACATAGCTGATCAACCTTCTACATCTGTTATTGCGGCTGTGACAGCTACTGAATCAACTGATTAAGAAAATAACAAGATTGGTGAAAAATTGTCTTCGAAACAGATACAACAACTAGTTACCTTCCTCAGCAGCAAACTTCAGCCTTCCGGTATCACTTCAGCTCATGAAGTTAACTTTGTCTCAGTGTATTCTCAACCTCCTTATACAGCTTTCTTCCCAATATCCAGTACATTTTATTCTTATATCATTTGTTCTTTTATTGGAGTTGATATGCGTTGTCTATTCATTTAATAGCAATTCTTGAGCTCTTAATGCTTGGGTCATCGATTCAGGAGAATGCAATCATGCTTCTCATTATAGAAACTCTTTATCCACCTTTCATTTCCTTCCTAACACCACTCTTACCCTCTTAAATGGAGTTCTTATGAGCATTGTTGGGATAAGAACAATTAAATGGGTAGAGACTTGGCTCTCGATGATGTTCTTTACATACCTCAATTCAAATTTAACCTCTTAAATGTCAGCTGTCTTATAAAGTATATGGGATGTCGTATTTGGTATGATGTTAACTCATGTGGTCTTGAATAGAGAAGTTTCTAAACTCTAGTCTTAGATAATTTGTCTAGTAATTTCAATTGGCACAAAAAGACTCGGACACCCTTCTTTTTTTAAACTTTAGACTATGAACTCTTCTTTATCTTTGCCTAAACAGAAGGATGATTTGATCCTCATTACAAAGTCCGTCATCTTTCCAAACAAAGAAATTTACCTTTTGTGTCGAATAATAACAAGAGTGGTACACCATTTGATATTCTTCATATAGACACATTGGGTCCCTTTGTAATAACTACTTCCCCTTTATTAGGTGGTTACTGATGTTGTAAACTTTGATTATGAAGATTTAATAATGGAATTCACTCTAAAAATCAAACCCCTTTTTAATCAAGTCATTGGTTCCCCTTTATTTCGTGGTTAGTGATGTTGTAGACTTTGATTACTCTAAGGTGAAGATTTACTAATTGGAATAACTCTGCAAAATAAAGCTATTCCTAATCTATTCAACCGCTTGTTTAATTTTTGATATATTATGGTTTTATGGGATGTTAACCATGATATAGGTATTTGTTAATGAGTCTTTTATGTGTTTTTGGAATCTTTTAGAGTCTTTACATGTTTTGGTACATTTGGAGCTTAACTTGAGATTCTGGAAGCATTTGGAACAATTCTGCATATCATGGAGATTTCACAGAGTTCAATGGATGCGTTCATAAGTTGCGTTAATCGACGCAAGGTGTGCGTCGATCGATGCAAGTAACGTTCCAGAGTTCTGCACATGTTTTTTTTTAGGATAATTGAAAATCTGCACTTTTGTCCAAGAGGTTTCCTTATTTGCAAAAAGGCCCCATCGCGAATTATGACTTTATATTAGGTTTTCTAAGCTATTGTTGAGGCTAAGCTATATTTTATTCTGAGAGAGATTTGTAGCAGTGATTTGGGGCTGATCTCCAGAGATTTTGAACCCCAGTTTTATCTTTTTTTTTACATCAAACCCCAATTTTTATCTATTGATTTCTTTTATGCTTTATAATTCAATCATGTTTATTGCTACAATCATCACTTTGAGTAGTTTGCTAATTATGTTTAGGGTTTCGTTAGAGATTTCAGAGATTGTTAGGTTGATTGATTAGTTAGGGATTCATAACTTCTAGTTCTTCATCTTAGGATGTTCTTAATCCACCATTGATATTAGGTTGATTCTCGCAGCAAAAGTTGGTTAATTAGCAAGAAAGAACGAGGATGAGCAAATTACCTATTCACAAAGAGATTTATTTTAGGGAATTTGTGAACAAATCGAACTTGGACTAACTGCCTGTTTAGATATTAGAACCCGCAAAGAAATTTAGTTTTCTATGTTGTTAAATATTGATAGTTTCCGCAATGACAGTGGATTGACTTTATGTATATGTTTTGAGTTCTAGAACATTGATTTGATTCATGATTGATTGATTACCTTGCATCTCTGATTTCTTAAGAATTCCTTGAGCTTAACGTTCCGTTAATTGATACACATCTTTTTTTCCGGACAATTTTTACATTTAAACAATATTGCTTAGCATAATTCGAACCAATAAGTCTATCATGTGAAATTAGAGTCTATGTATATTCGACCCCTATATAATACAATTGAATTCTGTTCACTTGCGGTGTAGCTCAAGGAAAAGTAAACTTTGAGCATGTCAAGTTTTTTGGCTCCGTTGTTGGGGACCCTTTGAGTTCACCGATAAATTTTAGTAGTAGAATTTTGACTAAGTTTTCTTTTATTTGTTACTCACTTTTCTCGTCTCGTGTTCTTTGGATTTCCAAGAAAATATCAGGAACGGTCAAAGTCGATTGACACCGTCTAAGCATCGATCGACATCACTTGCTACCACATATACAAGACGTTTGAACAACTAGCAAGATACTATGGATCCTGTGATTCTGACTAGCAGTAAAGATGGTGTTTTACGAGACCAAGATGGTCATGTACGCAACGCGAGAGGTTAGAGATTGGATGGAGTCGGAAATCCCATCGTGCCAAATATTTCCGTAGGCGCGGAACTGGCACAACAACAGCAGCTGGCAGTAGTAGGTGGTCGCCCGTGCACCCTTGTTGATTTAAAGAGGCCTGATCAGTTCTATCTGAACATGTCTGAGATGAAATTGATACTACATCAGATCCTATAAGGACATCAAAAGATGATAGTGGACATCAATGTAAAAATGGACTCCATGTAACATGATCTTAATGGAAAATTAGAGGCTGTCACAACTAGAGTTTACAGTATGGATGCAGGATAGACTAGAACTAAAGCAGCTGAGATTTACATGTACATAGAAATTTAAATCTCCAAAGTACTCGAATTAAAATGTCTCCGACTCGGGAATTATGTCCCTCGGCGAACTTTTTCTAGCCTTTAGTTATTCTGTCACCAACACGTTGCACAAGAAATTTTAGGTTACACGCATCTGATATGAGCTCACTGATATATCATGATTTTTACCGGTTTTAGACCATGATATAAGTATATTTTAGAGTCTTTTGGTGTTTCTTTAGAGTCATTTACAGGTATTATTAAGAATATGCACGTTTGGAGCGGAATTGGAGATTATGGAGCATTTTGGAGTTTTGACCCGAGAGATAGAGTTCACTGTCCAGAACAGAGGAGTGCATCGATCGACACACATTGTGCATCGATCGACACACGAGCGAGATGGGCCTTTCTCGGCGAGTTTAATGAAGAATGCTGAAATTGTAGATTTGCCCAGATGTTTACTATTTACAAATAAGCCCCAAGACGTGATTAGGCTAATATAATTAGGTTTTACATCAGTTTTGAGATTACACTTTACAATACGCTTTCATACTTTGAGCTGAGAGTTTTTAGAGCTTTTTGGGGCTGATCTGAACCTGTTGGGATAGTGTCCTGAAATCACACTTGTGCTCACTCCTGATGATAGTTGTGTGTCGAGATCAGACATTCGTATAATACTGGGCGGTTGCAATGTTTTGCTAGAAGCCTCTTGCAATCTATAAGTTGTAGACTTACTGCCAGTATTATATGATCCTATAGGGTCACACACCTAAGCAAACTGGAATCTTAAAATATGGGAATGATCATTATGGTAATGATCATGTTAATGTGTATTGGATACACATTAATATCGAGCAAATGGTGTTGTGCCGATCGACACAGTATGTGTGTCGGTCGACACAGATCGGGTTTTCGAAATAGACGTTTTGATTTGTGACTTAAACAAGTTGGCCCGTTAAGAATGATTCGAGGTCTGAATAAAACCAGAGAGTTTCGACCTGGATCAGTAGCCGTCAACTTTTTCTTGACAGAGAAAGCAGAAAACACCAAAACTCAGAGATCCCAAAGATCCGGCGCTAGTATCCCGGTTTCCAGGCTTGTGTGCGTGTGTATCTGGTAGAGGCGAAGCATCTGAGTCGCTTACTGATCTCGTCACCAATCATTCCGCTGCCAGTTCAAGGTAAGAACGAGGTTGGTAATTTCAATATAACAAACCCTAGATCCGAGGAGTTCTAACAGTGGTATCAGAGCATGTTAGGGATTAGACTATTGAATCTGAAGCATTTAATTCGAAAACTGATGTTATTGAATAGATTGATGCTTGATAAATCGCGTTTTCATGATGTTAATCTCGGATTAAAGCCTCTGTTGAAAAATCGATGTCTGTGCTTTCGCAGAGTGTCGATCGACACAAAGCGTGTGTCGGTCGACACAGAGCGAAAACGCGTAAATAATTTTAGGGTTTGTCGCATGGTGTCGATCGACACTAATCTTGTGTCGGTCGACACATCGCAAAAACTCGTAAAAGAATTTGAGGTTTGTCGCATAGTGTCGATCGACACTAATCTTGTGTCGGTCGGCACACCGCGAAAACGTTCACTCGGTCTTGGAGATCGTTCTGTGTCGGTCGATACACTGGGTGTGTCGGTCGACACAGACTAAGCGGATCGATAGATCGGTTCAATTGGATTGAATCAATTATCTCGCTTGGTTAAGTCTGTTAACCAATTTGGTTCTGGTTGGGTAATGTCGATCGACACAGAGTTGTATGACGATCGATATGTACCATTAAACCGGACCGGTTCAATTAGATTGAAACGGTTAAGGTAATTCGATCCGGTTTGACCGGTTATCGAAAACCAGTTTAAATTGGGCTGTGTCGACCGATGCCAATGGTTGGCGTCGATCAACACACCATTCGCAAATTTGATGGTTGGACCTCAAATTTGTATATACCAGACCAAATTTAATCCTAAAGTTCTAGATGAACCTAAACTTAATAAAACTGAATGTTTTAATTAACTTAATAACTTCTTGAATGTATACTGGATATACATCAAGATTAAATAGTTCTTTTCCGCAACTAAATATTAAGTGATCTTGATGTCTTGCCCGATCTCGTCCACTGTCAAGACTTGTTTCGTTGTTGGATAGCCTTGGAGTCCTTGGTATCCACAACTACATGAGTAAGGCAGGTGATCATTGATAGACTTTCAGTGCGACTGTCAGTGATCACAAGACAGAAGAGATTGGTTTTACTTGACTGGGCTATCAGAAGTTCTGGGCCCAGAGACATCAGAGTGGATTAGACATATTTTGTCTCATCTACGACCAAGAGTTGTACTGGGTACAATTAGCAATGATTTGCTTACCTAGATAACTAAAGTTTGGGTGATGGCGAGTCGCCCACTCAGATTTTGGTGAAGTATGGATCTTGGCTCATTGTATTCATCTGAGGAAACATAGTTTTGAATACAATTCGAGTTTTCTTATTAGATAAGAATTCTCATTTCCTTGAGCATTATAACTAAAATCTCCACCTCCTTTTAATTACAGATATGTCTGTCTCAACTCACATCAACACTTTATCACTGAGATCCGTCCTTGAGAAGGACAAGTTAAATGGATCTAATTTCTTGGAATGGTATCAGAACCTGAGAATAGTTCTCAGGCAGGAGAACAAGGAATACGTCCTTGAAAGAGTTCTCCCCGAGAGGCCATGTTCCAATGCCCCGCAGACAGAAAAGAATGCTTGGGATAAGCATTCAGCTGATGTCAAAGACGTTAATTGTCTAATGCTGGTGACTATGAACTCTGAGCTACAGAAGCAATATGAGAACGTAATGTCACCGATTGAGATGATTAACAGCCTGAAAGCTTTGTTTCAGGAGCAAGCTCGCACAGAGAGATACCAGACGGTTAAATCTCTCATGGATTGCAAGCTGGCTAAGGACAGTCCATTAAGTCCTCATGTCCTTAAAATGATGGGTTACATTGATAACCTGGGGAAACTGGACTTTGCCATTAGCCAGGAGCTAGCCACTGACATGATTCTGCAGTCTTTGCCGTCGTGTTTTGATCAGTTCATCATGAACTACAATATGCAAAACATGACTAAGACATTGACTGAGTTGCACGGCATGCTGAAGACAGCAGAGCCGAATCTCAAGAAGGCAACTCCCAGTGTACTGATGGTACAAGGGGGTAGAAGGTTTAAGAAACCTAAGAAGGATAAGGGAAAGGCCCAAGTTTTCCAGACTGAGAGTCAGGACAAGCCCAAGCCAAAGCCCAAATCCGGGCCTTCTCCTGAGGATAAATGCAACTACTGCAAGCAGCTTGGGCATTGGAAGAGAGGCTGCAAGAAGTTCATGGAAGATTACAAGAAACTGAAGCAGACGTATGATGCGTCAGATTCAGGTATTTATGTTATCGAACTTAATGTTATGACTCCTAGTTCTACTTCGTGGGTATTGGATACCGGCTGTGGTGCTCATATTTGTACTGATGTGCAGGCACTAAGAAATAGTAGAACGCTGAGGAAAGGACAAGTGGAGCTACGGGTCAGGAATGGAGCTAAGGTTTCTGCATTGGCCGTAGGCACTTATGATTTGTCTTTACCTTCTGGCATGGTTTTAGTATTGAATAATTGCTACTTTGTACCTGCGATTAGCAGAAACATAATTTCAGTTTCCGTTTTGGATTTGGAAGGTTTTGATTTTGCTGTTAAGAATAAAGTTTGTTCTTTTAATCGTGATGGTACGTATTATGGTAGCGCCCCATTAGATAATGGGTTATATATATTAAACCAAGAAATGCCTGTCTTTAACATAAATACAAAACGGTTTAAGTCAAATGACGAAAAACCGACTTTCTTATGGCATTGTCGTTTGGGTCACATCAATGAGAAACGCATCCAAAGGCTCCATCGAAATGGGCTTCTGGGCTCATTTGATTTTGAATCATGTGAGAAATGCGAATCTTGCTTGATGGGCAAAATGGCTAGGGCCCCTTTCAACAAACCGAATGAAAGAACTAGTGACTTATTGGGCCTTGTTCATACTGATGTATGTGGGCCGATGAGCACTGTTGCCAGAGGAAATTACAAGTACTTCATTACCTTTACTGATGACTTCAGTAGGTATGGCTACGTCTATTTGATGAGACACAAGTCAGAATCCTTTGATAGATTCAAGGAATTCAAAAATGAAGTACAGAACCAACTTGGCAAAAGTATCAAACTTCTGCGGTCGGATCGCGGAGGAGAATACTTGAGCCAAGAGTTCAGTGACTATCTGAGCGAGTGTGGAATTGTTTCACAACTCACTCCTCCTGGAACACCTCAATGGAATGGAGTGTCAGAGAGGAGGAATCGAACCTTATTGGATATGGTTCGGTCTATGATGAGTCATTCAAATCTTCCATTATCCTTTTGGGGATACGCTCTAGAAACGTCTGCGTTTACACTAAATAGGGTGCCATCTAAATAAGTGGAAAAGACACCACATGAATTGTGGACTGGAAACATTCCTAGTCTGTCTTTCCTGAAGATTTGGGGTTGTGAGGCTTATGTCAAACGTTTAATCTCTGACAAGCTCGCACCCAAATCAGATAAATGCTACTTCGTTGGTTATCCAAAGGAAACCAAGGCATACTACTTTTACAACCAATCTGAGAACAAAGTATTTGTTGCTCGGGACTGTTCTTTTCTTGA
This sequence comes from Orychophragmus violaceus, assembly GCA_030180135.1. Classification (NCBI taxonomy): domain Eukaryota; kingdom Viridiplantae; phylum Streptophyta; class Magnoliopsida; order Brassicales; family Brassicaceae; genus Orychophragmus; species Orychophragmus violaceus. The sequence continues at coordinate 25,232,382 of CM058233.1, read as the reverse complement.
GAGGGAGTTTCTTTCTAAGAAAAACAGTGGGAGTAAAGTACATCTTGAAGAAATTCGAGATGCACAGGAGACTGCTCAACCTGCTGAGCCTGAAGTTCGCATATCCGGAAGGATCCGTCACGAACCCGAGAGATACTATGGATTTCTCGTGACCAATTCCAATGATCTGATGATCATTGAAAGTGACGAACCTGCAAACTTCGCGGAAGCATTGATGGGTCCGGACTCCGAAAAGTGGCTTGGAGCCTCTAAATCCGAAATGGGATCCTTGTCAGAAAACCAAGTATGGTCCTTCGTCAATTTACCTAATGGTGCAAAAGCCATTGAGTGTAAATGGATCTTCAAGAAGAAGATTGACGTGGATGGCAATGTCCAAATTTATAAAGCTAGGTTGGTGGCTAAAGGTTTCAAGCAAATTCATGGCATTGACTATGATGAAACCTATTCCCCAGTCGCTATGCTTAAATCCATTCGGATTCTTCTAGCAACTGCCGCTCATTATGACTATGAGATTTGGCAGATGGATGTCAAAACCGCTTTCCTGAATGGTATTCTGGAAGAGGATGTGTATATGACACAGCCTGAAGGTTTTGTAGATCCTAAGAATGTTGGGAAGGTATGCAAGCTTCATAAATCCATTTATGGATTGAAGCAAGCATCACGGAGTTGGAATCTTCGTTTTGATGAAGCAGTAAAACAATTTGGTTTCATCAAGAACGAGGAAGAACCATGTGTATACAAGAAGACTAGTGGGAGCGGAATTGCATTTCTTGTACTGTATGTCGATGACATACTTCTTCTCGGTAATGACGTTCCGTTGCTTCAGTCTATTAAGACTTGGCTCGGAAGTTGTTTTTCCATGAAAGACATGGGAGAAGCAGCGTACATTCTTGGAATCAGAATCTACAGAGATAGAGCGAACAGGCTTATTGGATTGTGCCAGGACATTTATATTGATAAGGTGTTGCACAGATTCAAGATGCATGATTCCAAGAAGGGCTTCATACCAATGTCTCATGGCATTAGTCTCAACAAGAAGCAGTGTCCGGCGACACATGCTGAGCGAGAGCGCATGGATAGGATTCCTTATGCTTCTGCAATAGGATCTATCATGTATGCCATGCTCTGCACTCGTCCAGATGTAGCTTACGCGCTAAGCATGACGAGTAGATACCAATCTGATCCATGTGAAGATCACTGGACAGCTGTCAAGAATATTCTCAAGTATTTGAGACATACCAAGGATAAGTTCTTGGTATATGGAGGAAGTGAAGAACTTGTGGTGAATGGATTCACCGATGCGAGTTTTTAGACGGACAGAGACGATTTTCGATCACAGTCTGGATATGTCTTCTGTCTAAATGGCGGTGCAGTGAGCTGGAAGAGCTCTAAGCAGAATACCGTAGCTGATTCCACAACGGAAGCTGAATATGTTGCTGCTTCAGAAGCGGCAAAGGAACCTGTTTGGATCAAGAAGTTCATGACTGAACTTTGTGTGGTTCCTAGTATCTTGGAGCCAGTGGCTTTATTTTGCGACAACAATGGAGCCATTGCTCAGGCGAAAGAACCAAGGTCACACCAGAAGTCCAAACACGTAGAGAGGAGATATCACCTGATTCGTGATATCGTGAATAGAGGTGATGTGAAGATCAGCCGAGTTCCGACCGACGAGAATGTCGCTGATCCTCTGACTAAGCCACTCCCAAGGCCTAAGCATGAGAGTCATACGACTGCTGTAGGCATTAGAGATCTTAAGATGTAATCTTGATTCTAGTGGGAGTTTTAGTTTTATTTTAGTTATAATAAGACGCTCTTGTAAACATACTTTTAGATATGTTTAATGAAATTTGATTTCAGCATTATTTATTGTGATCTAAATAATGGTACCAAAGTAAGTTTATATCATATTATAGGTCGTCAAGTTGAGGACTTGATCATGAAACCCTATAAGTTATACATGACTTAAATTATGTTTGTCCCTAGTCGAGGTTGTCAAGATGGGACACTGACAACTACGAGAGACTAGCTTGTGAGGTGACTGTTGACTAAGTTTCATGGAGTCAACAATATGAGTATCACAGTCAGTCACATAGATATATGTTGGTGAACATATGATCGGACATGACCCGCTAATGAGAAGTCTACAAGATAGTTATATCTGTGTCATAAGAGATTCTCATTACGACTATAGAGTATAGTCCTTAGACCTGAGTTCATCATGCTTTCTTGCATATGAATTGGTACACCTTGACCTTGTCAAACGTCGACCCGTAACTGGCGGCTATAACGGCACTGCTCAGGTGTATCATGAAGTGTGCGTTGAAATAGGGATGAAACGAGATGGGATTTGTCCCTCCTGAATAACGGGAGACAAATATCTCAGGGCTTATCGAAGATTTGATACTGAGAAAATGTGTGGCCGCACTCAAACGAACTGTAGTTCAGTTGTTTGTATTGTTCAGTATAAGATCAGGAGTTCGATAAACACGATGTTGGCTTAATAAGGATGACACTAATCTTGCCTTATGCCAAATCGAGATATAGAGACAAAAGGATTATAGGAATTGATGATTCCAGTACAAGTGGGAGATTGTTGGGATAGTGTCCTGAAATCACACTTGTGCTCACTCCTGATGATAGTTGTGCGTCGAGATCAGACATTCGTATAATACTGGGCGGTTGCAATGTTTTGCTAGAAGCCTCTTGCAATCTGTAAGTTGTAGACTTACTGCCAGTATTATATGTGAAAGGAATTTCTAGCAGTTCTAATCAGGATTAGCAACCCTAATCTGAATTCCGAGCCTAGGATCTAAGGTTCATGTAATTGAATCTATCAGATCTCGAGATTACCTGATGAATATGCAGCGGAAGTGTTTGCAGATAATCGAGATCACAAAGCGCCTCAAATGCTGCGCCTCTACTGGTATCCACACGCACACAAACTGGACCGCAGGGATGCTAGTGCCTTACAGAGATCTAATCTCCAGAGAGGTCTGTTTCTGTGTTCTGGCGGCTGTGAATTAGGTTAGTTACGAGTTTAGGTCGACCATATATCTTATATATGTCAGCTTAAACCGCAACGGGATTAACCAACGATTAAACCGAATTAATCTGATTAATCCGCGAGTGCATCGATCGATGCACTAACTGCAACGATCGACACTCCCCAGAACATTGATATCGAATGCATATCAAATATGCATTCATTGGATCATTACATTAATGATCAACCTCGTCTATGACGCCCAATTTGCTTAGGTGTGTGACCCTGTAGGATCATATAACACTAGCAACTCATTGATCATAAGTGGCTTCTAGCAAAGCGTTATGACTACCTAGTGTTATGTGATTGTCTCATCTCGACTATACGACTTTCACTTAGAGCAAGTACAATAGATTTCAGGACATTCCCAACAATCTCCCACTTGTACTGGAATCATCTATTCCTTTAATCCCTTTGTAGCTATATCTCAATCTAGCATAAGGCAAGCACTGTGTCATCCTTATTCAACCAGATTACGTTTATCGAATCCCGATTTGTACTGATGGAAAAACAAACGACTGACAATCACCTCGTTTGAGCGCGGCCACGCATTTCCAGTATCAAATCTTCGATAGGCCCAGAGATATTTAACTCTTGTTATATAGGAGGTACAAATCCCATCTTGTTCCATCCATGTCTCTTTTATATTTCATGATACGCCTAATCAGTGTCTTTATGATCACCAGTTACGGCTGACGTTTGACAAAGTCAAGACGAACCAATCCATATAAGAGAGGACATGATGAACTCAGGTCTAAGGACTACTCTCTTTAGTCGTAATAAGAAACTATTATGACACTCATATAACATCTTGTAGAGTTCTCATTAACGGGTCAAATCCGATCATGTGTTCTCTAACACATATCTATGTGATTGACTTTAATACACTTATTAATGACTCCATGAAACATGGTCATCAGTCACCTCACATACTAGTCTCACGTGGTTGTTAATGTCCCACGTTAACAACCTCGACCAGGGACCATTTTAATTTATGTCATTTATTGCTTATAGGGTTTCATGATCAAGTCACATACTTGATGGCCTATAAAAAAATGTCATAAATTACTTTGGGACAATATATATATTTAATTAACACAATTAAATAATGCTGAAACAATTTCATTAAAATAACATAACTATTATGTCTTTGTGAACATCATGTCATAACTAAAACAAAAACAACTCCCTCTGAAATCAAGATCATATCTTAAGAAATCTAATGCCTACAGCAGTTGTATGAAACTCATGCTTAGGCCTTGGGAGGGGCTTGGTCAGTGGATCAGCAACATTCTCGTCCGTAGGGACTCTGCTGATCTTCACATCTCCTCTATTCACAATATCACGGATAAGGTGATATCGCCTTTCTATGTGTTTTGATTTATGGTGTGACCTAGGTTCCTTTGCTTGCGCAATGGCTCCATTGTTGTCACAATACAAATCCACTGGCTCAGAAATGCTAGGAACCACACCAAGTTCAGTGATGAACTTCTTGATCCAAGCAGCCTCCTTTGCCGCTTCAGAAGCAGCGAGGTACTCAGCTTCAGTTGTGGAATCTGCTACAGTGTCCTGCTTGGAACTCTTCCAGCTGACTGCACCGCCATTCAGGCAGAAGATGTAACCAGATTGCGATCGGAAATCATCTTTGTCTGTCTGGAAACTTGCGTCTGTGTAACCACTTACTACCAGCTCATCACTTCCTCCGTACACCAAGAATTTATCCTTATTATTTCTCAAATACTTCAGAATATTCTTGACTGCTGTCCAGTGACTTTCACCTGGATCCGATTGGTATCTACTCGTCATGCTTAAAGCACAAGCAACATCTGGACGAGTACAAAGCATGGCATACATGATGGATCCCAACGCCGAGGCATAGGGAATCCGACTCATGCGATCTCGCTCAGCAGGTGTCTCAGGACACTGCTTCTTGCTGAGACTTATGCCATAAGACATTGGTATGAAGCCTTTCTTGGAATCTTGCATTCTGAACCTGTGCAAGACTTTATCGATATAAGTGTCTTGACACAGTCCAATCAACTTGTTTAATCTATCTCTATAGATTCTTATTCCAAGAATATACGCGGCTTCTCCCATGTCTTTCATTGAAAAACAACTTCCGAGCCAAGTCTTAACAGACTGTAACAACGGAACGTCATTTCCGAGAAGAAGTATGTCATCTACATACAACACGAGAAATGCAACTGCGCTCCCACTAGTCTTCTTGTAAACACATGGTTCTTCTTCGCTTCTGATGAAATCAAACTTTTTGACTGCTTCATCAAAACGAAGATTCCAACTCCGTGATGCTTGCTTCAATCCATAAATGGATCGATGAAGTTTGCATACTTTCCTAGCTGCATTTGGATTGATGAAACCTTCGGGTTGTGTCATGTACACATCCTCTTCCAGAATTCCATTAAGGAAAGCTGTTTTCACGTCCATCTGCCAGATCTCATAATCATAATGAGCAGCTGTTGCTAGGAGAATCCGAATGGATTTAAGCATGGCGACAGGTGAATAGGTTTCTTCATAGTCAATACCATGAATTTGTTTGAAACCTTTTGCCACTAGCCTTGCTTTATATATCTGAATATTTCCATCCACATCAATTTTCTTCTTGAAAATCCATTTACACTCAATGGGTCTTGCACCATCGGGTAAATCAACCAAAGTCCATACTTGGTTCTGTGACATGGATCCCATTTCGGATTCAGCGGCTTTCAGCCACTTTGCGGAGTCAGGGCTCATCATTGCTTCTTCGAAATTCGCTGGCTCGTCACAGTCAATGATTAACAAATCATGACAATTGGTTACGAGAAATCCATATCTCTCGGGTTCGTGACGGATCCTTTCGGATCGGCGAATTTCAGGCTCCACAGGCGCGGGTTCTACAACTCTTTGTAGATCCAACTGTTGCTCTTCCTCTACATGTTGAGAATTTTCCTGCGGTTCTCGAACTTCTTCGAGTTGTACTTTACTCCCACTGTTTCTCTTGGAAAGAAACTCTCTCTCAAGAAAAACGCAGTTCCGAGCAACAAACACTTTGTTCTCGGATTGGTTGTAAAAGTAGTATGCCTTGGTTTCCTTAGGATAACCAACGAAGTAGCACTTGTCTGATTTGGGTTCGAGCTTATCTGTAATTAATCGCTTAACATAAGCTTCACAACCCCAAATCTTCAGGAAAGACACACTTGGAACATTTCCAGTCCACATCTCATGTGGTGTCTTTGCAACTGATTTTGACGGAACCCTATTAAGTGTAAACGCAGACGTTTCTAGAGCGTATCCCCAAAAGGATAATGGAAGAGTTGAGAGACTCATCATTGACCGAACCATATCTAATAAAGTCCGATTTCTCCTCTCAGACACGCCATTCCATTGTGGTGTTCCAGGAGGAGTGAGTTGTGAAACAATTCCACAATCTCTCAAATGATCACTGAATTCTTGGCTCAAGTATTCTCCTCCACGATCTGATCGAAGAGCCTTAATACTTTTGCCTAGTTGATTTTGTACTTCATTTTGGAACTCTTTGAACTTTTCAAAAGATTCCGACTTATGTCTCATTAAATAGACATAGCCATACCTGCTGAAATCATCAGTGAAGGTAATGAAGTATCGAAAATTTCCTCTAGCACTTGTGCTCATTGGGCCGCATACATCTGTATGTATAAGGCCCAATAGGTCACTGGCCCTTTCATTTTGTTTGTTGAAAGGCGCCTTTGCCATTTTGCCTAGTAAACAAGACTCACATTTCTCACATGATTCATAATCAAATGAGCCCAAAAGCCCATCACTATGGAGCTTTTGAATCCGTTTCTCGTTTATGTGGCCCAAACGACAATGCCAAAGAAAAGTCTGATTCGTGTCATTTGATTTGAATCTCTTGGTGTTAATGTTATAGATTGGTGCAGTTTGGTTTAAAACATAAAGCCCATTCTCTAATGGGCTGCTACCATAAAATATATCATTGTAATCAAAAGAACAACATTTATTCTTAATTGAAAACTGATATCCTTCCACATCGAAAATAGGAATGGAAATAATATTTCTGCTTATAGCAGGTACATAGTAGCAATTATTAAGCTTTAAAACCAAGCCAGAAGGTAAAGACAAGTTATATGTTCCTACGGCTAATGCAGCAACTCTTGCTCCATTCCCCACGCGCAGGTCCACTTATCCCTTTTCCAACTTCCTACTGTTGCTTAGGCCCTGCATATTTGTACAAATATGAGCACCACAGCCGGTATCCAATACCCAAGAAGTAGAACCAGAAGTAGTAACATTTACTTCTATAACATAAATACCTGAAGAAGAAGTCTCGTAAGTCTTCTTCTTCTTCTTCTCTTCCAAGAATTTGTTGCAATTTCTCTTCCAATGCCCAAGCTCTTTACAGTAATGGCACTTATCAGTCTCAGATGGGCCCGGCTTGGGCTTTGGGGCTGGCGCCGGCGTGTCCTGGTTCTCAACCGGGACTGCCTTGCCCTTTCCCTTACCTTTGCCAAGTTTCTTAAACTTCTTACCCCCTTGTACCATAAGTACATTAGGAGTGCCCTTCTTGATATTAGGCTCAGCTGTCTTGAGCATGCCGTGCAGTTCAGTCAACGTCTTCGTCAAGTTGTTCATGTTATAGTTCATAACAAACTGATCATAACTTGACGGCAGTGACTGCAGAATGATGTCAGTAGCCAACTCTTGGCTAATGGGACAATCCAGCTTCCCCAGGTTATCTATATAACCCATCATCTTAATGACATGAGGACTGACTGGACTGTCCTTTGGTAGCTTGCATTCAATGAGAGATTTAACCGTCTGGTATCTCTCAGTTCGTGCTTGCTCCTGAAACATACTTTTCAGGCTAGTGATCATCTCCACGGGCGACTCCACGTTCTCGTATTGCTTCTGCAAATCCGAGTTCATGGTAGCCAACATGAGACAATTCACATCGACCACATCATTAGAATGCTTATCCCAAGCATTCCTTTCTGCATGTGGAGCATTGGCTCTCGGTTTTTCAGGGAGAACATTTTCAAGGACATAGTCCCGCTTCTCCTGCTTGAGAACAATTCTCAAGTTCCGATACCATTCGAGAAAATTTGATCCATTTAACTTGTCCTTCTCAAGGACGGATCGCAGGGAGAAAGAATTGTTATGAGTAGCAGTCATGGCTGAGAATCATAGAAAAGAAAAGGTTTAGTTATGATGTTCAAGAAATGAGAAGTCTTAACTTTTAAGAAAACTCGAATTATATTCAAACAATGTTTCCTCAGATGAATATAATGATCCAAGACCCATACTTCACTAAATTCAAGTGAGCCACTGGCTATCACTCAACTTTAGCTATCTAGGTAAGCAACAACCTTGCTAGTTATATCCAATATAACTCTTGGTTGTGGATCGACATCTTATGTCCAATCCACCTGATGTCTCTGAGCCCAAAACGATTTTGATGGCCCAGTCAAGTAAACCAATCTCTTCAGTCATGTAATTGTCGATGTCTTGCACTGCAAGTCCATCAACACGATTACCTCTGCCTTACTCATGAAATTGTGGACATCTTGAACTGCAAGTCTATCACACAACTAAATGGGTCTTGACAGTTTACAAGATTGGAAAGACATCAAGTATCACTTGATATTTGGTTGAGGAACGGAACCTTTAAAACGTTCAGTTTTACTATGTTTTAATTCTTATAATTAATCCGCGATGACCGATCAATCCAATTGATCCTGTTTTGAATACCGGTCAGTGTCGATCGATGCTACGTTAGCATCGGTCGATGCCAACCTTATCAAATCAATCGCCATTAAACCATTCACAGTGTTCGACCATCTTTAACCAAGCTCGATAACCGGTCCAATCCAATTGAATCGATTCATCAATCTCGCGAGGTTTGTGTCGATCGATGCAACGCTTGTGTCGATCGACACTAGGCGAAAACTAAGGTTTATTCGGGTTCTCGCCCTGCATCGATCGACACCATGCGAAAAACCCTAAATTTTATTCGGGTTTTCGCCCTGCATCGATCGATGCCGGATTGGCATCGATCGACACCATGCGAGAAAACCCTTAAACGTTTTCGATCAGAACCCTAAACTAGGTTTTCAGGAAAACGAATTTTAGCATGCTTGTATCAATTATACAAAGATCTAGATTCAACTAATCTAATCATCATGCTACTGATTCAATGGAACCCTAAGGCTCTGATACCACTGAAAGGAATTTCTAGCAGTTCTAATCAGGATTAGCAACCCTAGTCTGAATTCCGAGCCTAGGATCTAAGGTTCATGTAATTGAATCTATCAGATCTCGAGATTACCTGATGAATATGCAGCGGAAGTGTTTGCAGATAATCGAGATCACAAAGCGCCACAAATGCTGCGCCTCTACTGGTATCCACACGCACACAAACTGGACCGCAGGGATGCTAGTGCCTTACAGAGATCTAATCTCCAGAGAGGTCTGTTTTTGTGTTCTGGCGGCTGTGAATTAGGTTAGTTACGAGTTTAGGTCGACCATATATCTTATATATGTCAGCTTAAACCGCAACGGGATTAACCAACGATTAAACCGAATTAATCTGATTAATCCGCGAGTGCATCGATCGATGCACTAACTGCAACGATCGACACTCCCCAGAACATTGATATCGAATGCATATCAAATATACATTCATTGGATCATTACATTAATGATCAACCTCGTCTATGACGCCCAGTTTGCTTAGGTGTGTGACCCTGTAGGATCATGTAACACTAGCAATGAGTTCTCAACTCATTGATCATAAGTGGCTTCTAGCAAAGCGTTATGACTACCTAGTGTTATGTGATTGTCTCATCTCGACTATACGACTTTCACTTAGAGCAAGTACAATAGATTTCAGGACATTCCCAACAATATGATCATATAGGGTCACACACCTAAGCAAACTGGAAGCTTAAAATATGGGAATGATCATTATGGTAATGATCATGTTAATGTGTATTGGATACACATTAATATCGAGCAAATGGTGTTGTGTCGATCGAAACAGTATGTGTGTCGGTCGACACAGATCGGGTTTTCGAAACAGACGTTTCGATTTGTGACTTAAACAAGTTGGCCCATTAAGAATGATTCGAGGTCTGAATAAAACCAGAGAGTTTCGACCTGGATCAGTAGCCGTCAACTTTTTCTTGACAGAGAAAGCAGAAAACACCAAAACTCAGAGATCCCAAAGATCTGGCACTAGCATCCCGGTTTCCAGGCTTGTGTGCGTGTGTATCTGGTAGAGGCGAAGCATCTGAGTCGCTTACTGATCTCGTCACCAATCATTCCGCTGCCAGTTCAAGGTAAGAACGAGGTTGGTAATTTCAATATAACAAACCCTAGATCCGAGGAGTTCTAACAGAACCTGTATTGCTTCCTGCTTTTGGAGAAGATTTCAAACCCCTTTGTTTCTTACTCTTTTATGCAATCTATTATGTTTTCATTATCTATGTCTGAGTAGATTCATAGTTAGGTTTAGGGATTCTCATTAGGGATTTCATGACTTGCTAGATTTATTTATTTCAGTTAAGGATTCATATCATATTTGTTCTTCAATCTAAATTATGCTTAACACTAGTTTCTAACTTGATCACTTAGAATCTAGACTCTAGGTTGTTAAATTGACACGAAAGTGTGATTTAGAATCTGAACTATTTAGGTTGAGCAATTGAATTACTCGCAAAGAAATTTGGTTTAATTGAATTGTGAACATATCGAACCTGAACTTAAGGCTAGTTTAATCTGTTAGGAATTGCAAATAAATTTGGATTTCTGCTATTAGACTTAGAGAATTCTCACAACGAAAGTTGGTTAGTTCTATATCCGTGTTTGAGTTCTAGAACCGTGCCTAATTTGATCATGACTGATTATCTGATCTGCTTGTCTGGTTTCCTGAGAACTCCCTAGACTTAGCGCTTTTAGTTAATTGCTTTCAAACCAATCCTGTTACCTGATTTACTTTTCGGCTTGCTTTTAGTTTTCTCATTACTTTCTCCTAGTTTAACTTGACGGTTCTAAAATCTATCGGTCGAGAGTCTCTGTGGGATTCGATAACTTTTATACTATAATTGCATTAAATGTGCACTTGCAGTAGAATATGATTAAAACTTAGACCCTATCAAGTTTTTGGCGCCGTTGTCGGGGACTCTTTTGAGTCTTCGATAGATTTGAACTTAGGGTTTAGATTAGGATTTTTGTTTTTTATTTTTGGTTACTAATTTCTCTGTTTTTCTCTGTCGCAGGTCTGATATTCGCTTAGCATCGATCGTTGCATAACTTTGAATCAATCGTTGCAAGGCGAATTGAGTTAAATCGATCGTTGCATCCTAGCATCGATCGTTGCGCTGCGATTACATATGGTTTATGCAGACGCGTGATACCAGAAGTAATCCGAACTCGAATCTCGTTAATCTCATACTTGAAGAGCTTGCTAGACTAGAGAGAACTAACAGGAAAAGTCGACGAGCAAAGATGGTACAAGAGCGCTTGATTTTGATACCTGATGCTCAAGGTACCCTAAGGGACCGACAAAACAATACGTATAATGCTGCTGGGCAAAGGATTGATGCTGAAGGGAATGTGATCCCTGAACATGAGCCTGAACCGCGACAAGAACAAGGCCAAGGACAAGGCCAAGGACAAGGCCAAGGACAAGGCCAAGGACAAGGCCAAGGATAAGGCCAAGGACAAGGCCAATGTCAGAGGCAGATGGTTATTCATGCTGAGAGGACTCTTGCTGACTATAACCGTCCGGATGAGTTTCATGCTAACCGGTCATCACTTGTACCTCATGGTTTTGAGAGGAATGACTTCGAGATCAAGACCATCTACTACTCTATTCTGAGGCAGAATGCTTTCCATCGGTTTCTGACTGAGCAGCCAATGGATCATATTGATGAGTTTGAGGACATAGTCACTGGGATGAAGTATGATGGAGTGAACTATGACTATCTGTTCCTCAAACTCGTCCCCTACTCTCTCGCTGGAGATGCTGCAGCCTGGCTGAAACAACTTCCACCTGGGAAGTTTACTACTTGGGATGCTGTGAAGAGTGAGTTTCTGAGACACTTTTGCGATGATGCTCCCTCTGATTAGTCGAGACAAGACATTCTCACTTTCTTCCAAGGTCCTATAGAGCCTCTTAAAGCTGCTTGGATGAGGTTCAAGAAGTACCAACGAGACTGTCCTCATCATGGATTCACTGAAGTGACATTGCTGGGTATTTTCTTTAGAGGTATAGATCTCCCTTACCAGACTGCGTTGGATAATTCCAGCAATGGAAATTTCAACACAAGGACTCCTGAGCAAGCTAAGCAATTGATAGATAACTTGGTGAGCAGTAATAGCTGCAAGACTGCTGATAGGAGAAGGAAGGAGTCTGGTGGGAAGATAGATAATCTGGAGATAGCTGATATCAGGAGTAAGTTGGATATTGTTTGTAATTTGTTGGCTGGGAAGAAAGCTGTCCATTTTGCTCAAGATGTTGAGGTATTTGGAGCTGAAGAAGACAATCAGGAAGAGGATGTGAACTACATTGGTGGCTCTAGATTCCAAGGGAATAGGTTTGGTAATCAGCAAGGTAATAGGTTCTTCAATGGTGGACAGAAGAGTGCTTTCACAAGCAATCAAAACTCTTCAGGATTTGGACAGAATGCTGGTTTTCAGAAACCTTTTCAGCAAGGTAATCAGAGGACTTATGGATCATCCTCATATCAGGCACCTCCTGCTGCTAATTCTCATGAGAGCAAGATGGAAGCCATGATGGAGCAGTTGCTAAAAGGTCAGACTAAGAATGCTGTAGACTTCGACAAGAAGTTAGGTGCTGTGTATGAAGATCTGAATCAGAAGTTTGAATCCTTGAGCACACATATGAAGGAGCTTGATACTAAGTTTGCGAGGACTGCTGGATATGTTCAGAGGCCAGATGGATCTCTTCCGGTACGGACTGATGCTAATCCTAAGTATCAATGCAATGCAGTGACATTGAGAAGTGGTAAGGAGCTGTTTCCTGCCCAGAAAAAGCAGTTGAGTGTCGAAGAAATCGTGGAGATTAAAGAAATGGAAGATGAGATCCGTGGAATTCGCAATGCATCGATCGACAAACCTAAGCAACGGTCGATGCAAAGCGAAAACAAGGATGATAAGCCCGAGCTCGACGCAGAGGTCGTAACACAGTCGCCCAGCAAAAATCGATGCAACACTAGCAACGATCGACGCAAGGCGACTGCAGAGAGCTCAGATGCAGAAAAGCTGAAGAAGTCGAATGAAAGGGTCTACAAGCCTAAGGTACCTTTTCCTAAGAACCCTAGGAAGGCTAAGAACAATAAGCAGTATGCCAAATGCAAGGAGATCATTAAAAAGGTGAAGATTGAAGTGCCTTTGATTGACTCTATGGAGACTACTCCTGTGATGAAGAGATGTCTTAAGGACTTACTTGCTGGTAAATGGTCTGATGAGGAGAGTGTGATGATGATCACAGAGGTATGTAGTGCAGTGATTCAGGGCAGAATTCCTGAGAAGTTGAAAGATCCAGGAAGCTTTGTGTTAGATTGTGCTATCTACAGGGAAAGATTTGAGAGATCTCTATGTGATCTTGGTTCTAGTGTGAACCTTATGCCCTTCTCTGTTGCTAAGAGACTTGGGATGACTAACTTCCTGCCCACTAGGATCTCACTAGTTTTAGCAGCAGAACAATAAGAATTCCTGAAGGAGTATTGGAAGATGTGCATATAATGATTGGCCAATGTGTGATTCCTACTGATTTTGTGGTTCTGCAGTATGGAGAGGAACCAAAGGATCCACTGATTTTGGGTAGGCCTTTCTTGGCTACTGCGGGTGCGATGATTGACTGCCAGAGAGGTAAGATAATTCTGAATGCGGGTGATCTGAAGATGAGCTTTGATATGGACAAACTGGTGAAGAGACCAAGCATCAACGAACAGACCTTTTATGTGGACACACTCAGTGATTTGGCTGCAGAATACTTTCATAAGTCACATGCTGAGGAACCACTGGAGAGAGCCTTACTGAGCTCTATAATGGAGCTGGAACACCTGCAAGACGAGCCCGCAATCTGCTATGTGAGGCTGATAGATTCTGCTGAGCAAGTGATGCAGTTAGATGTGTCTGACGCGACTTTGCATCGATCGACACAACTTAAGCATCGATCGTTGCAAGTCGACAGAGACTGGGCAGAGGAAAAAGCTCCGAAAATTGAGCTGAAACAACTTCCATCCGGGCTAAGGTACGCATTTCTTGGACCTAATTCAACATATCCAGTGATTGTTAATGCTAGTTTGAACAACGCAGATCTCACTTTACTGCTAAGAAAGCTGCGCAAGCATCGCAAAGCTCTTGGCTATTCTCTTGATGACATTTTAGGTATCTCTCCGGAGCTGTGCATGCATCGGATACATCTTGAGGACGAGTCTAAGACATCTGTTGAGCACCAGAGGAGGCTTAATCCTAATCTTAAGGATGTAGTAAAGAAAGAGATCATGAAGCTCTTAGATGCTGGGATCATTTATCCTATTTCAGACAGTGATTGGGTTAGTCAAGTCCATGTAGTGCCTAAGAAAGGCGGAGTTACAGTAGTGAAAAATGAGAAGAACGAGCTGATTCCTACAAGGACTGTGACTGGACACCGGATGTGCATAGATTACAGGAAGCTCAATGCTGCGACAAGGAAGGATCATTTCCCTTTACCTTTCATTGATCAGATGCTGGAGAGGTTAGCAAATCACCCTTACTATTGCCTCCTCGATGGATATTCAGGTTTCTTCCAGATCCCCATCCATCCAGAGGATCATGGAAAGACTACTTTTACTTGTCCATATGGCACATTTGCATACCGCAGGATGCCTTTTGGACTTTGTAATGCACCATCCACCTTCCATAGATGCATGATGTCCATATTCACTGATATGATTGAGGACTTTATGGAGGTGTTTATGGATGACTTTTTAGTCTACGGGTCATCTTATAATGAGTGCTTGGATAATCTGTGCAAGGTACTAGCTAGATGCGAGGAGAAGCACTTGGTTCTTAATTGGGAGAAGTGTCATTTCATGGTCAGAGATGACATTGTACTTGGACATAAAGTGTCTGAAACAGGGATTGAAGTAGACCGCGCTAAGATTGAGGTAATGACCACCCTTCAGGCGCCTGATTCTGTGAAGTCTGTGAGGAGCTTTCTTGGACATACTGGTTTCTATAGACGGTTCATCAAGGACTTCAGCAAGATTTCTAGACCACTAACTGCTTTTCTGTGTAAGGATACCAAGTTTGAGTTCAATGCAGATTGTCAGACTGCATTCGAACATATCAAGCAGGCATTAGTGAGTGCTCCTATAGTTCAGCCACCAGATTGGGATCTACCTTTTGAAGTTATGTGTGATGCGAGTGACTACGCTGTATGAGCTGGTCCGAGGCAGAAGGAGGACAGAAAGCTTCATGTTATCTACTATGCCAGCAAGACACTAGATGATGCGCAGAGAAACTATGCCACTACAGAGAAGTAGTTGTTGGAAGTTGTCTTTGAATTTGAGAAGTTTCGCCCCTATCTTGTTGGCTCCAAGGTGATTGTACACACTGATAATTCAGCCCTAAAGTATCTGATGCAGAAGAAAGATGCTAAGCCAAGATTGTTGAGATGGATTCTGTTGCTTCAGGAGTTTGACATTGAAGTGAGGGACAAGAAGGGAGTTGAGAATAGAGTTGCTGATCATCTTTCAAGGATGCTGGTTGAGGAAGACGTGCCCATTAATGATTTCTTGCCTGAGGAGAACGTCAATATGATCGGGACAATATTTCAGATGGATTTGGACAGAAGCTTGCAAAACTGTCGGATTAATCGCACTGTGTCGATCGATGCCACATCTGTGACGATCGATGCATGTGTCGAAAACGCAACGATCGATGCTACATTCTGCGACGATCGTTGCAGTGCGGATACGAGCCCAGAACCTTTCAAGGTTCAAATTGGAGACTACGACTTCGAAGTTGATGCTGTCGCAACCACCGATCAACCCTGGTACGCAGATATAGCTAATTACATGGCTGCAGAGACTGAGCCAGATGATCTAAAGGGGTATGCCAAGAAGAAGTTCTTCAAGGAGCTCAGACGATACTACTGGGATGAGCCTTATCTCTAAAAGCATTGTTCGGATGGTCTTTACAGGAGATGCGTTGCTGAATCAGAGGTTCCAGATATACTATTCCGCTATCATGGATCAGATTATGCTGGACATTTTGCTACTTTCAAGACTGTGTCTAAGGTTCTGCAAGCAAGTTTCTGGTGGCCTACGATGTTTGCAGATGCTCATTCCTTTGTTTCTCAGTGTGATGCCTGTCAGAGGAGAGGAAAAATCAGTAAGAAGCATGAGATGCCTCAGAGTTTCATTCTTGAGGTTGAGGTTTTCGATTGCTGGGGCATAGATTTCATGGGTCCTTTTCCCTCATCCTATGGGAATAAGTTTATCTTGGTTGTTGTGGACTATGTATCTAAGTGGGTAGAAGCAATAGCTAGTCCAACCAATGATTCTTCGGTGGTTATTAAGCTGTTTAAGACCATCATATTCCATAGATTTGGAGTACCTCGAATAGTAATTAGTGATGGAGGATCTCATTTTATTAATAAGGTCTTTGAAAAGCTGCTGAAGAAGCATGGAGTTCATCACCGATTTGCTACTCCTTATCACCCTCAGCCTAGTGGACATGTCAAGGTTTCTAACAGACAAATCAAGGAGATCTTAGAGAAGACAGTTGGGAAGACAAGGAAGGATTGGGCAGCAAAGCTGGATGATGCATTATGGGCTTACCGGACTGCATTTAAGACACCACTTGGGACTACTCCATTTCATCTGCTGTATGGAAAAGCATGTCATCTGCCATTAGAGCTTGAGCACAAAGTAGTACCGATCCTGTTGACACTACTGGGGACAGTGTGTTTCAAGTGTGGGGGAGGTGGTACTGACTTTTATCTTACTGTTTTCTTAGAGTCAGTCCTATTTTTCAAAATTTGTTTTATTGAGTCAAAACGGTTTAAGTAAGAAACAGTGAATTTTTTAGAAGTTAATAGCACTTGCAGGTACTTAAGTGACCATTGGGATGAAGTTGCAGGATCAATCTATGACTATTAGAAAACCCAACATGGATCAGCCAACTGAGAACACCCACATCACTTCAGGTATCAGAGGATCCTTTACTGACTTCACCCTTAATTTGACTTAGTTTTCTCACCTAAGGGCTTAGTATACCTTGAGTGGGACTCCTCTGTTAGTTCTGACACAGCTTGTAAACATGTCCGAGTAAGGTTCCCTTCTCCCCTTCCCTTAAAGTAAAAAAAAAAAAAAAAGAGAATAATAAACTGAGGATGAGCTAGTAGCTCCGAAGTGGTCACGTGAGTGGTAGAAAACACTATTACCTCCTGTGCATTCATGGAATGTGTCCAAAGTACACCCCATAACGGGAAGAGCACTGATAAAAAAAATAAAATGATACCCAATGGGAAAAAATCAGATTGCTAAGGAAGGGAAAAGAGAAGAAAGTAACCAGAAAAAGATAGTATGGTGGTCTAGAGCTGACTGAGTAAGAATCCATGTGCCCTTTGATCTATAATACTTAGGTGAGACCGCACTTAATAGCTTATAGAAGTCAGTAGGGTGAACTTGAATGCTTGAATATGATTGTGGATTTTACTTAGGACTGTTGCTAAGTGTGGGGGAAGTATATGTTGGTCTTGATGTCTTGCAGGTAATTCTTTCAGTGGCTTACTAAGGGGAATCTTAGTGTTGTTGCTTCTAAGATGAAAAGAGTTTCTGAAAGTTTTCAAACCTCTTCACCATGTTTTAGTTCTCTGTTTTGCTTGAGGGCAAGCAAAGGCTAAGTGTGGGGGAGTTGATATATCATGGTTTTTACCTGTTTTAGACCATGATATAAGTATGTTTTAGAGTCTTTTGGTATTTCTTTAGAGTCATTTACAGGTATTATTAGAAATATGCACGTTTGGAGCGGAATTGGAGATTATGGAGCATTTTGGAGCATTTTGGAGTTTTGACCCGAGAGATAGAGTTCACTGTCCAGAACAGAGGAGTGCATCGATCGACACATATTGTGCATCGATCGACACACGAGCGAGATGGGCCTTTCTCGGCGAGTTTAATGAAGAATACTGAAATTGCAGATTTGCCCAGATGTTCCGGTATTTACAAAGAAGCCCCAAGACGTGATTAGGCTAATATAATTAGGTTTATACATTAGTTTTGAGATTACACTTTACAATACGCTTTCATACTTTGAGCTGAGAGTTTTTAGAGCTTTTTGGGGCTATCCTGAACCTGTATTGCTTCATGCTTTTGGAGAAGATTTCGAACCCCTTTGTTTCTTACTCTTTTATGCAATCTAATTATTCATTGATTATGTTTTCATTATCTATGTCTGAGTAGATTCATAGTTAGGTTTAGGGATTCTCATTAGGGATTTCATGACTTGCTAGATTTATTTATTTCAGTTAAGGATTCATATCATATTTGTTCTTCAATCTAAATTATGCTTAACACTAGTTTCTAACTTGATCACTTAGAATCTAGACTCTAGGTGGTTAAATTGACACGAAAGTGTGATTTAGAATCTGAACTATTTAGGTTAAGCAATTGAATTACTCGCAAAGAAATTTGGTTTAATTGAATTGTGAACATATCGAACCTGAACTTAAGGCTAGTTTAATCTGTTAGGAATTGCAAAAAAATTTGGATTTCTGCTATTAGACTTAGAGAATTCTCACAATGAAAGTTGGTTAGTTCTATATCCGTGTTTGAGTTCTAGAACCGTGCTTAATTTGATCCTGACTGATTATCTGATCTGCTTGTCTGATTTCTTGAGAATTCCCTAGACTTAGCGCTTTTAGTTAATTGCTTTCAAACCAATCCTGTTACCTGATTTACTTTTCTGCTTGCTTTTAATTTTCTCATTACTTTCTCCTAGTTTAACTTGACCATTCTAAAATCTATCGTAGGTCGAGAGTCTCTGTGGGATTCGATACCTTTTATACTATAATTGCATTAACTGTGCACTTGCAGTAGAATAGGATTAAAACTTAGACCCTATCAATCACCAGCTGTAAGATTAGTTATTCCATCTATTTGGTCTCTATAGAACTTCTTTGGGATCTTCCGCAACGCCAGATAAAGAAAGACAACTAAGAAGAAGTAAGCATTAAATATAGAGAGAAAGAGAGGAATCACTAAGATTACATACAATACCCGAAAGAAATTCGGGAAGGAGAGGCTTAAAGAAATGAGGGTTTCCCATTAGTGAAGCTTTTAGTAGTGTGTAGTTAATCTACCAACATGAATCATCCAAAAATCAGAACATATATTAAAAAAATAAAGGAAGCTTCAGAAAAATGATCACGAAATCAATTAAAGTTGGTAACACAAACATGCACTCAATTCTAAATCGACCGAGAAATGTGAATCTAACTATTGAAGACTTATAACAGAAAGCGGGTATAAAATGAGAAGAAATACCTCAGATAGATTCTTTGTCGCAGTGGATGAATAACATGAAAGCGAATAGGAGGAGACTGTCTGAATTGGAGAGATGTTATAATGAGGATGGTTAGGGTATTTCGATTTATGATAAATTACTAAAACTTTTGGTTCAGGCGCGATAAAAGTTTTTGGTTGTGCGGGCTTATGATACACCATGGATTTTAGGACTTTTAACCATGGTATATGTCTTTGTTATCGAGTCTTTCTATTTTTTTTGGAGTCTTTTCAGGTGTTTTACATGTTTAGGCACATTTGGAGCTCAATTGGACGTTCTGGGAGCATTGTGGGCATTTCTGCACTGTTTAGAGGTTTCATAGAGTTTACTGGCTGCGAAATCACCTTGCAACGATCGATGCAGTATGTGTTGTGGTCGACGCAAGGTGATTCCAAGGTTCTGCGCCAAAAATTCTGCATTTTGGAGAAATTACAGTTTTTGCCCAGAAACTTCCCAGACTTGCAAAAAGGCCCAAAAACGTGTTTAAACTTATATATTAGGGTTTTAAGCCATTGTTTAGGCTACGCTTTCATACTTTGAGCTGAGAGTTTTTATATCTTTTTGGGGCTGATCTGAACCTATATTGCTTCCTACTTTTGGAAAATATTTCGAACCCCTTTTGTTTCTTACTCTTTTATGCAATCTAATTATTCATTGATTATGTTTTTATTATCTATGTCTGAGTAGATTCATAGTTAGGTTTAGAGATTCTCATTAAGGATTTCATGACTTTCTAGATTCATTTATTTCAGTTAAGGATTCATATCATATTTGTTCTTCAAATCTAAATTATGCTTAACACTAGTTTCTAACTTGATCACTTAGAATCTAGACTCTAGGTTGTTAAATTGACACGAAAGTGTGATTTAGAATCTGAACTATTTAGGTTGAGCAATTGAATTACTCACAAAGAAATTTGGTTTAATTGAATTGTGAACATATCGAACCTGAACTTAAGGCTAGTTTAATCTGTTAGGAATTACAAAGAAATTTGGATTTCTGCTACACAACGAAAGTTGGTTAGTTCTAAATCCGTGTTTGAGTTCTAGAACAATGCTTAATTTGATTCTGACTGATTATCTTATCTGCTTGTCTGATTTCCCGAGAACTCCCTAGACTTAGCGCTTTTAGTTAATTGCCTTCAAACCAATCCTGCTATTTGATTTAATTTTCTGTTTGCTTTTAGTTTTCTCATTACTTTCTCCTAGTTTAACTTGACCGTTCTAAAATCTATCGTAGGTCTAGAGTCTCTGTGGATTTCGATACCCTTTATACTATAATTGCATTAACTGTGCTTGCAGTAGAATAGGATTAAAACTTATAGACCTATCAAGTTTTTGGCGCCGTTGTCGGGGACTCTTTTGAGTCTTCGATAGATTTGAACATAGGGTTTATACTAGGTTTTTCGTTTTTGTTTTTGGTTACTAATTTTTCTGTTTCTTGCGTTTCAGGTACGCCTAGAATCGCACTGCATCGATCGACACTGTCTTGTGTGTCGATCGATATAGGTTTTACATTGCATCGATCAAAGCTATTCCTGCATCGATCGACACAAAGCGACACCCGAGATACCGAGCACTTGAACGTTTAGCAGGTTTCTCTCTATGGAACCTATAATTCTGATTCACGGTAAGGACGGCATTCTACGAGACCAAGAGGGTCATATACGCAAAGCGAAGGGTCAGAAACTAGATGGTGAAGGAAACCCCATCATACCAGATGTTGCCGTGGGCGCGGAACATCCACGAGAGGAAGGTGGTCGCGAGAAGATACTTGCTGACTATAATAGCCGGATCTATTCTATGCTAATCGGTCTGTGATTCGACCACCTCCGTTTTCCAGAGCTGAGTTTAGGCTGAAACCAGAGTACTACGCATTGGTTGGGCAGCATCGGTTCCATGGTCTTTCTAGCGAGCATCCTATGGATCACATAGACACATTCGAGGAATTGGCTAGTAGTATCAAGGCTGAGGGAGTATCTTCAGACTATCTTTTCTGTAAGCTCTTCCCATTCTCTCTTAAGGAGAAGCAACTTACTGGCTGAAACAGCTACCACCAGGATCTTTGACCACTTGGGATGCAGTCAAGAAGGAGTTCCTTAGACACTTTTATGACGATGCTAGATCCGAACAGCTTAGACATGACCTCTTGACATTCGAGCAGGAACCTACAGAGTCTTTTAAGGCAGCTTGGATGAGATTCAGAAGGTACCAAAGAGATTGTCCACACCATGGTTTCTCTGAGGTGCAGCTTTTATGTGCCTTTTTCAGAGGTTTGGATTTTTGGTATCAGAAAGCTATGGATGCAGCAAGCCATGGGAATTTCTATACCAAGAATCCAGAGGAAGCTAAAGAGATTATTGAGAACTTGATAACTAGCAATAGTGTCAAGAATGCTGATAAGGAGAGGCAGAGATCTGGTGGCAAAGATGATAGCTTGCAGATAGTTGAGATGAGGGACAAGATTGACTCTGTCCACAGCATCCTAGTTAGGAAGAGGCAATTTCAATCTGATGCAGTAGCTGAAGAGTTTGCGTAGGTGAATTATAGATGGAGCTGATTATCATGGACAGACATATAGAAATCAACAGAGACAAGCTCCGGGATTGAATGATTATGGCTATTAACCTCACCATGCCTCCCCATCCAATGAGCAAACAAAGATTGAGTCCATGCTTGAGCAGCTACTTTTTGGACAGAATAAGATGACACAAGATCTGAATAGAAAGATGGACTTCATGTATCAGGATCTGAGTGGAAAATTGGAGACTTTGACAAGCATAGTTGATAATCTGGATGCTAGGATAACGCAAGTGGAAGCCAGTATACAGACAGAACATGTTAAGACAGCTTTGGCAGAAGATGGAGCTGAGCAGAATCAAGATAATAAGGCTTTGGAGCTGAAAAATCCGAGACATTCTCGAGATGAAGATACTGCATAGATCGACACAGATGTGTGTCGATCGACACAACTTTCGAGTGTCAGTATCGATCGTCACAACTCGTGCATCGATCGACACCATGGGCGTGAGCAGCCAGTCTCTCCAGAGAGCCGATTGTAGCTGGAGAAAGAGTCTACAAACCGAAGATTCCTTTCCCTACGAAGTCCAAGCAAGAGATTCAGTTAGAAAAGTGCATGAAGATGATGAGAGATAAGCTAATTGAAGCCCAATTGATTGATGCTGTTAAGAACATTCCTATGGTGAGTAGATGTGTTACAGACCTAATTTCTAGTAACATGACTGAAGAAGAAAGCGTCTTGATGGTCTCTGAAGTGTGCGATGCTGTTATTAATGGTAGGATTCCTAAGAAGCTAAAGGATCCAAGGGGTTTTATGTTAGACTGTTCTATATACAATGACAGATTCAAGAGGTATTTGTGTGATCTTGGCTCAAGTGTGAATCTCATGCCATACTCTGTGGCTGCGAGATTGGGACTGATGGATTTCCAGCCCACTAGGATCGCTCTTGTCCTAGCCGATCGATCATAGGGATATCTAGAAGGAGTTCTTGAGAACATCCCTCTCAGAGTTGGAAATTACTTTATTCCAACAGACTTTGTGGTGCTGAAGTATGAGATTGAGCCAGATGATCTTATTCTGCTTGGAAGATCATTCTTAGCCACTGCTGGAGCAGTAATTGATGTGAGACGGAGTTCGATTGCTCTCCACCTGGGAGATCAGCCTTTGGAGTTCAGGATGGATAGGTTGCAGAGATCCACCATTGATGGACAGAGCTTCAGTGTTGAGATAGAACCAGAGACTGAGATTGGAGAAGAGAAGATGGCAGTTCATTCTGAACTTTCTCTAACATCTTCTGCGCCTGCAACTGCTTTTAAGCAGAAAGCTCCAGATCTCTTCCATCCACCAAAGCACAGGTATGACTCTTCTAAACTCAAACCTCCTAATCCATCAACTGTGAATGCAGGAAAATGCAGTATCCCACCCTCGCTTCGCTCCCGCCCTGGTGTTTTTCACTCTTTCCTTGGGAGATATCATGATCACAATGCTTATACGCCACCTTGGATGAAGAGACATTCACAGAGACACTCCAAGTCTCTGTTGAATCCCCCATGAGTCTGATCTCCGTCCCATAGTCAAGCTACTGACTTTAAACAAGCGCTGAGTGGGAGGCAACCCACTAGTAGGTTTGTTTTTCTTTTCATTTTCATTTTGTTTTGGTGTTTTTGATTTATCTGCTTTGGTGTGTTCAAAGGCGTAAGAAACAGGCAGAATCGCACTGCATCGATCGACACACATAGTGCATCGGTCGACACAATTGCGATTTAAGGTTTGCCGATTCAATTGCGGTTCAGACACCGGTTATTGACATAACCGTGGGCATAATCGCCTTGCATCGATCGACACCACTTGTGGCATCGATCGACGCAGGCCGACGACATGTAAGTGTTCTGACTCTTTTCGGACTCTCTTAGTTCTGCTTTTTCTCACCAATCCTGAGCTTGACACTACTGGGGACAGTGTGTTTCAAGTGTGGGGGAGGTAGCTACTGACGCACGCTTTTTGTTTTCTTAGAGTGAGTCAAAAATCTGTTTTATTGAGTCAAAATTGAATAAGAAACAAGGACTGTTTGAGGAGATTACCACATTTTCACGAACTTAAGTGACCATTGGATGATTTGCAGATGATCTATGACTATTAGAAAACCCAACACAGACCAGCCTACTGAGGACACCCATATCGCTTCAGGTATTAAGAGAATCCATTACTTGACTTCACCTTTAACTTGACTTAATTTTCTTACCTATGGGCTTGGTATACTTTGAGTCAGATTCCTCTGTTGGTTCTGGTACAGCTTGTAAACATATCTGATTATGGTTCCCTTCTCCCCATCCTTGAAAGTAAAAAAAAAGAGATAAACTGAGGATGAGCTAGTAGCTTCGAAGTGGTCGCGGAAGTGGTAGGGACCCCTATTACCTCCAGTGCATCCATGGAAACATGTCCAAAGTATGCCCCAGTAAGGTAAGAGCACTGATAGAAAAAATAAATGATACCCAGTGGGGAAAAATCAGTGCTAAGGAAGGGAAAAGAGAAGAAAAGGACCAGAAGCAACACTTGAGTGGTCAGAGCTGACAGAGTAAGAGTCCATGTGTTCTTTGATCGATACCCCATAGGTGAGACCGCACTTAATAGCTTATAGAAGTCAGTATGGTAAATTTGGATGCTCTGAATGTGATTGTGGAGTTTACTCAGGATAGTTGCTAAGTGTGGGGGAAGTACATGTTGGTCTTGATGTCTGCAGGTTTATTTTCATGTGGCTTACTAAGGCGAATCTGAGTGTGGTACTCCTACGATGAAACGAGTTTCTGAAGTTTTCAAACTTCTTCTCCTGATCTTGGTCTTCTGTTTGCTTGAGGGCAAGCAAAAGCTAAGCGTGGGGGAGTTGATATACCATGAATTTTAGAAATTTTAACCATGGTATATGTCTTTGTTATCGAGTCTTTCTATGTGTTTTGGAGTCTTTTCAGGTGTTTTACAGGTTTAGGCACATTTGGAGCTCAATTGGACGTTCTAGGAGCATTGGGGGCATTTCTGCACTGTTTAGAGGTTTCACAGAGTTCACTGGCTGCGAAATCACCTTGCAACGATCGATGCAGTATGTGCAGTGGTCGACGCAAGGTGATTCCAGGGTTCTGCGCCCAAAAATCTGCATTTTGGAGAAATTACAGTTTTTGCCCAGAAACTTCCCAGACTTGAAAAAGGCCCAAAAACGTGTTTAGACTTATATATTAGGGTTCTAAGCCATGTTTTAGGCTACGCTTTCATACTTTGAGCTGAGAGTTTTTAGAGCTTTTTGGGGCTGATTTGAACCTATATTGCTTCCTGCTTTTGGAGAAGATTCCGAACCCCTTTTGTTTCTTACTCTTTTATGCAATCTAATTATTCATTGATTATGTTTTTATTATCTATGTCTGAGTAGATTCATAGTTAGGTTTAGGGATTCTCATTAAGGATTTCATGACTTGCTAGATTCATTTATTTCAGTTAAGGATTCATATCATATTTGTTATTCAAATCTAAATTATGCTTAACACTTGTTTCTAACTTGATCACTTAGAATCTAGACTCTAGGTTGTTAAATTGACACGAAAGTGTGATTTAGAATCTGAACTATTTAGGTTGAGCAATTGAATTACTCACAAAGAAATTTGGTTTAATTGAATTGTGAACATATCGAACCTGAACTTAATGCTAGTTTAATCTGTTAAGAATTACAAAGAAATTTTGATTTCTGCTATTAGACTTAGAGAATTCTCACAACAAAAGTTGGTTAGTTCTAAATCCGTGTTTGAGTTCTAGAACAGTGCTTAATTTGATCCTGACTGATTGTCTAATATGCTTGTCTGATTTCCTGAGAACTGCCTAGACTTAGCGCTTTTAGTTAATTGCTTTCAAACCAATCCTGCTATTTGATTTACTTTTCTGTTTGCTTTTAGTTTTCTCATTACTTTCTCCTAGTTTAACTTGACCGTTCTAAAATCTATCGTAGGTCTAGAGTCTCTGTGGATTTCGATACCCTTTATACTATAATTGCATTAACTGTGCACTTGCAGTAGAATAGGATTAAAACTTATAGACCTATCATCTTATAAGATTAATATTTGTTTTCATATGAAATGATGAAATTGTGTTTTATTCTCATGTATATACAAGGTATTTTGAAAGTTTGTGTGGGTATGTATGTTTTTATAAATTTGATGGATATACAATATGTATATTGAAAGTTAAGTGTAATGAGTAAATTTCAACCAAAATTATAATTAGTAAAAATGAGTATCCATGTCCCAATAACATAAAATTTTCAATAACAACTAAACTTGTTACTTTGTTCTAATCATATTAGATACAATTTTGTTCTAATCATATATTATATACAGTTTTTTTGGAAAATGATATTTACAAGATATGTTAATATTAATCCCTATCTTACTAAAATATGGCTATTATCGTTATTAAATGAAAATATTTTATAATATGTGTGGTTAATATATTCAGTTATATAATTTAGATGGGTTCATAAACTATTAAGAAACTGCAAATATATAATAAAAGTAAGGTTCTTAAGTAACAAACATGAAATTAAGCATGAGATTTAGATAGGGACAACAACCCTGTTTCCGGAAACATCAAAGTCACATGGCTCTAGCTGGAATCTGAGATCTTGAACCTCTTGCATTCGCGGATTGAACATGTAGTTTGATAAGCCTTCCACAGTCTCAACCCATATCTCATCGGGATCACCTATATAAAATAAGTACGTTAGCAATGTTTTCCAAATTATTATATGTTAAACTAATGAAAATTATTAAAATAGGTACTTCTTGTCATGTAGCACCTCCACATCATGAGCACAACGATCACCTCAAGAGGCTTAGTCTTTAAAAACCTATTCCAGAAGTCATAAATTGTATTTGCATAAGCTACACACTTTAACTTATTGTTCCTATTATGTGCAAAAATTTAATGAGAACTAACCTAATGTGATTTTTCGTGGTGTTAATTATTATAGTATCGAATGCCACACACTTTAATCAGCTGTTCCTATTATGTATAAAATTTTATGAGAACTACCCTAATGTGATTCTTGTCATGGTGTTAACTACTATATTACCGAAACCATTTACATGGCGTCTCTGAGGTGGAACACTTTCTTTGTCCTTGCAGGTTTTAAGGAATCGACTTCAAGGGGTCTGATGATCGAGACCATGCCCATGGTGTCTACACAGATATGTGTGCATATTTTGGTTATTTTGAGTTTCACGGTAAGAACAAATGAAAATTTTTGATAGTTTTTACATATAGGAATATCTCTATTGGTTTTGATGTCACAGATTTGGACAAAACTAAAAAATTCCATATAGTGCTTGGTGTCCAAAGGGGTGATAAGTTTGATTCTTGTGTCTTCGGTAGCTTCAAGTCGGTCGCGAGACTTTGTTGGACATAAACTTGAATCCGCTCGGACCACCCTTATTCCAAAGATATCAATCCACTTGCCTTCATTTTTCTCTAGTCCAGATAAGTCATTTACTTTCCCTGGATAAATGACCATTTCACTCTTGCTTCCTTGCCTAAGTAAAAGCATCAAGATATTGTCAGAACTAGTGAAATCTTGCACGTCGAAAACTCTGTTAAATGCTTTTCACTTATTCTCTGGTCGGCCAAGATGTAACTCCAATATGGAACATCTCGAAACACATAGTATGAGTAGATCCGGAAAATCTTAATTGTGAAGCACCAAGAGGTTTCGCCTCTGTTAGATTGGGATGATTATTACGACGAATAACTTTCTCTCACCAAACAATGAAGTTAAATTAAAGACGGTTACAAGCAATGAATGTTTTAATAAGTTGCCCTGAGCGCCGCATCAAAACAGAGGGAGAGAGACATATTGTTACATGCCATGTACACAAATTGCTGTATGTGGAGTGTGTTTCATGAAAGAACAAAACATAGTGAAATGGACGGTCACATAGTTCGTGAGAAGTTCGTTGCAGGTTTATTCAAATTGCTACATGTGAGTACTGATCATCAGGTAACAAACATCTTCACAAAACCTCTGCATCCATACCATTTTGTCGATTGATACGCAATATGAGTCTACTGAACATTTTCACAAAGGTATCAAACTTGATCTTCAAATAGTCTCATCTCATGGGGGTTATTAGATGAATATCATTGTAATCAGAGAGGAGAAGCGAAGTGGGTTGCGAAAAGTTTTTTAAGTGAAAATAAGATTTCCCAAAGGAGCCAGGCAGAGAGCCAAGAAGGCATCCAACCACTAAGATTATTTCCTGAAATTTTGAGAATGGTAAGATGAAAAAAATTCCATTTGAACATGGAATTTGACCGGTGAAATCGTTATATAAAAATTTTGATAAATCCAAGGGTTTGAACCCTAAAAATCTTACTAACAGAATGAAACAAATCATGGATGCATGTGCATGTATGGTCTAGCTCGATCAAATTTATGCATTTGGCATCACATGTGATACCTTCCTAATAACATCAGCCAGTGTTATTCGCCCAAGATTCCGGCTTTGGTTAAACCTGTCACAAATAGAAGAAGGTATGCCAATCTGAAACTTGTTAGGCAAATAAAAGAATAATAGAGGAAGATGTCCTTAATTTTATGCTAAAATGTATTTATAGAGAAGGACTTCAAACCAGGTCAACCCAGGACAAACCGGGTCCTGACCCCGTTCAATTGGATCATAAGAAATCTTGGGAGCTGGAATCGGACGGCCTTGTATGATGTCGTGTTTCATGGTTGTGAAATCGTGTTGCTCTTGGCCAGTGTGCATGGTCCGGGGTCGTGTCATCGGGCTGCTCTTTCCCGGTGCTGGTATCCGATACATTGTCCGGTTAAAAGTTTTTACATTGTCTAGTTAAAATTTAGTCCTTGTTGTGGAGAAGGCTGTAAAATTAAAATCCAGTAAATCATCTATAACTTTTGGAATACAGCTTTAATCACCTTGAAACCATATCCATTGGAAATGTAACTCAATTCCCTACGAATTTCATCTGAAGTTCCAAATCTAAATATCAAAGAAAGACCTTCATATGATTAAATCTTTTAAGCACATCGGTTTGATTATTCTAAGCTCCAAAATGCTTTCAAAACACTTATCATAGTTCAACGCCAATAACCAAGCTGTTTACATTCTTAAATTTGGCCAAGAAGTATTTCAATACTCCCAATTCCTTCATATGAAAACACCGATTAAAATAGCCTTTGAAACTAGAGACCATCTCTGAATTGTTCCCACCGATTATGAGATCATCCAAGTATACCAAAACACACATTATCCTCTCCCCATGCGTTAAGGTGAATAAAGAGTAATGCGCATAGTTTTGTCTGAAATCGAATTCCTTTAAAGATTTTGAAAACTTCAAAAACCAACATCTATGAGCCTGACAAAGACCGTATAGTGAATTACGTAGTCGGCATACTTTACTAGGTGCAACAAAAGAGAAACCTAGAGAAAGTTTCATGTAAACTTCTTCCTCCAAGTCGCCACGAGGAAATGAAATGCGTTATGTACGTCTATCTGAATAAGTTCCCAGTTCTTCGCAGCTGAGACGCCCAGCAAGATTCGCAACGTTTTCAATGCCCTCCTCCTGTGGATTTTCAAGATTACGAGTCGCGCTTTGTAATGTTTGACGTTGCAATCCGAACGCAGCTTCGTTTTATAAATCCATTTGCACGCATTAACCACTTTTCCTCTAGGTAAATCGGTAATGTCCCATGTATGTTGATTCTCCAAAGCATCAACCTCGGCTCCCATTGCATCACGCCAAATTTGTAATGTGACCGCATCTATCTAATGAACATGATACATTTTGGCTCTGAGGTTGGCGATGAACATCTGCTGAGAGGAGGAAAAACGATGGCATGACAAATAATTAGTTAAGGGATAAGAACATGTACATGAAGACTTTGGATCAGAGGTGACATCGTGACCAGTATCGGTCCCAACACACACTGAATATGTGACGTACAGTTCAAGAGAAATTGATTGTTTCATAGATCGTTTCCATAAAATGTACAGGTGTGTTAGGCGAAGAAGTAGATTTTTCAGCCTGAGAAGCATCATATACGGTCTTTATGGGAGATCTTTGGACTCCCCCTGTCGGAGAAGCAGTGGAGTTTTGGACAGTTGGTTCATGTTCATCAAAGATTGTCGTATGCAGTGCATGAGTAGGAGTAGATGCTTCTGGTGGTAAGGAGGTCATTACGTATGGAAATGTGTCTTCATGAAGGCCACGTCCCAAGAAACAAAGGTCTTTTGGGTTTTGATATCTACTATCCATCCTTCTTGAGCTATCGAATATCCTAGGAAAAAGCATCATGTGCTGCGATCTTGAAACTTGTCTTTGTTTCTGAAAATTTGTCTAGCAAAACAGAGAGAGGCAAATGTACGGATATTATCGTACAAAGGAGGAGATCCATTCAACAATTCATAGGGTGTCTTGCGACCGAGTAAATGAGAAGGAGTGCGGTTGATTAAGTAAGTAAGAGCCATAACACTTTCACCCAGTATTTGGTAGGTAAATGAGCTTGAAACAACAAAGCGCGTGCCATGTTTAAAATGTGCTTGTGCTTGCGTTCGACACGGCCATTTTGTTGAGGAGTCTTAACACACGAACATTGATGATTTTTCCCTTGATCGGAAAAGAAGGACCACATACATAAGAATTCGGCGCCATTATCACTTCAGACTCTTTTGATCTTGCACTGAAATTGTCGATTAAGAAATGCAAATAAGCGTTTCAATGCTGCTGATGCCTCTGACTTTTCGATGAGATTATCTTCCAGATGGTACGCGAGTAGTCGTCAACAATTGTTAAAAAAATAACTCCCACCAGACGTGGAAGGAGTTCTGAAAGGACCCCAGAGATCAACATGTATGAAGGCAAAATAATTGTTTGCTTTATTAAAACTTTTGGAAAACAAATCCTGAGTGTGTTTAGAGAACAAGAAATAGAGAAACCGCCCATCTTCGATAAAGCCGAAAGCATTTGCGAATGTTGATGTCCTAATCTACGATGCATTGAATCCCTTGTGTGAAGCCTCCCAACAAACCTTGCTTGGGCAATAGTTGCACCAGTGTAGTGGTAGGCTCCATCATGATCTCTACCCGCTCCAATCAAAGTCTTCGAAGCAAGGTCTTGAATCACACAAAACTTCTTTGTAAATAGTACAAAGCCAGTAATATCCCGATGCAACTTAGCTACTGAAAAAGGGTAATCGAAAGATGAGGTGCATAGAAAACATGATCTAGCACACAAAAAATCGCCTAGATACGTCGACCGTATCTATTTTCCCATGTGACTGATACGTTTGGCAGTGTAGTAGGGCATGGTTCGATCTTGGTAACATCTATGTGAAGCATACGATCACCCATCATGTGATGGGATGCGCCCGAGTCGATTATGATGTCAAAACGCATGTCTCTGCCAAGTAAATGAAGCTTTACCTATTACCTAAAAGCTTTTCAGATCCGGTTTGTTTCTGATTACTCAGAAAGTTCTCCAGGGAATTCCATTGATCTGGTGTGAAGTTTGGAATACATGTGGCTTGAGCTTCTGGTTGAGAGACCACGTCGGTAGTCTTAGTATTGTATGAGCAAAATGACCGAAATCCAGAGCCTCGACCACCACGTCCCCTACCACCATCGTTTCCACCTCGACCTCTTGTCAACTTTTTCCTGTCCCTCCTTGAGCCTTCGTTTTATCTGGACACCAATCTAGAAAGCCAATAATTTGGAATACTTTTGTGGTCTCTTGACCTTGCTTTCAACAATGACCGCATGTTTCTATTGGACACAAAATTTGTTTGCCGCCGCTGCCTGAATTGTTTTAGTCGAGAAGCCGAGTATTGAGTTTGAGGTTGTGTTGCTGATGTTGAAAACACAACAGTTGAGACCCTTTCCTCGTTTCTCCTCATCACGTTGAGATGTCTCTCTTGCTGCACGAACTGAGAATACATAGTGTCCAGGTTATGAGCGGATCCTCTGCTAAGAAGATTTAACCACCCGATCCAAAAGAGAGAATTGTCGAGGCTCATCAGGAATTGATGAAATCGTATCTACTCTTGTGTTGCTTTGTATGTGAACATTGATTCACATTCTTTATTACCGCAACAACACCTAAATCATTTCTGGAGGTTAGACAAATCATCCCACATCACCTTAAGTTTGTTGTAGTAAATTTTGACTGAGTCTCCTTCTTGTTTGCAAGCCGCGATGTCAGCATGAATTTGATGAGTCCGTGTGATCGCTTATGAAGAATCGTCGTTGAAGACTCACCCACATCACTTTGACCCTGCCGAGGAGAGAGATTGACAAACGTAGGTCTTTTTTTCTACGCTACTGTAAATCCAGCCTATTATCATGAAATTCACCATATCACATTTTTCTGCATCATCAGAATCACTGGGTGATCTCTTGAGACATCCATCGATTAAGACAAGTTTCCTTTTGGTACGAAGAGAATTGATCATCAGCTGCACCCACCTTTCATAGTTTGCTCCATTGAAAAAACCGGGGTTCATACATGGACTTTTTTTTGTCGGACGCTGCGTTTTGGAACTGGCGAAAAACAAAGCGACTCTGGTGTAGGGTTTTCGTTAATTCTTCAGCCGCAAGGCTCAACTCTCCGGCGCCGTCAGCTCTGTCCGATGGCGGCGAGGGAGACTCAGGCTACTGCACACCACGGTTCTCCTACCAGGGACACTCAAGTCTCATGGGCTGGAGTTGTTCAGAAGGGGAAAACACTTTCGAAATATGAGTTTGAAATCCAAAACAATGAAGGTAAACATTTTGTTGAAGTCCCAGAAGAGATATTTGTGGATGCTCCTCCCTTATGGGAAGATTTCGTGGTTGGTCGATTTCTATCGACCTCACCACATATTGCGAAGGTTCACTATATCGTTAACAGGATCTGGAAGCAAACAGATGCAAACCAGAAAATCGATGTTTATGCAGTCAATTCATCAACTATTCGGTTTCGTATAAGTGACACGCAGGTTCGTGAAAGGGTGCTAAAAAGAGGCATGTGGAACATTGCTGATGTTCCCATGGTGATTACTAAATGGGCACCTATAATGGAGGAAAATCAACCAGAGATAACTACCATACCTATGTGGGTTCATCTCAAAGGAGTTCCTCTAAACATGTTCTCATGGAAGGGTCTCAGTTTCATATCCAGTGCAGTGGGTCATCCTGTCCATCCACACCCTGAGACGGCTGCCTGTTCAAGATTTGACTTAGCAAAGGTTTTTGTCAATGCAGAAATCTCAAAAGGATTTCCCAAAAGGATAAATTTCACTAGAAATGGAGTGAATTCAGAGGTCGAGTTCGTATATCCATGGCTTCCGGAGAAATGTAGTCTCTGTAGAAAATGGGGACACAAAGAAAAGACATGTACTGCACAGGTTTCTCTTGCAGGAAAAACAAATGTAGAAGAGCAACAAAAGACAGGAGAGATTGCTCAGGTTGTGTTGAATGTACCTGCTACAACTTCACAGCCATCTGAACAGGAGGAGGTGGGAAATGAAAGTGCTGCGGAGATAATCACGGAGAATGCACAGAAGAACACTGATGAGATTGAGAAGGAGAAGGTTCAGTTCGATACTGGAAAGGAGGTAATTCCGAATGAGACTGGTCAGGAGATGGTTCAGGATCATGCACTGAAAGCAGCTGATCAGGAAAAATGGTTAAAGGCGAAGAAGGGATGTAGTCCACAAAAGCAGAACTTGGGTTTTGAGCATGTGCAGATTGCACAAGCTTCAAAATACTCTGTTCTGGAAATTTCAGGGGAGGAAGGAGAAATATTGGATACAGATAATGTTGGGGCAGAGGTTAATGAGACAGGGTTGGGAGGAAATATGGCGGAAGGAAAGGATATAATTCAAAATGAGGAGGATCAAGCATCTGAAACTGAATCAACAGAATCTATTGCAGGAGAGCAAGTTAAAACATTGCCTCCAAGAACCTCAACACGTCGTCAAGGGAAACACTTGGGAAACTCTACTCAAGCTAAAGGAAACATTCTGAAGGCTTTGAACACAAGAGTCACCCGCAAGAATAACTGATGATGAGTTTCTTTTGGAACATCTGCGGATTCAATAAAAAAGGAAAGCAAGATATCATCCGCAGGTGGATAAATAAGGAAGAGGTATTATTTGGCTGTATTTTGGAGACTCGTGTAAAGGAGAATAGGAGTCAGCGTATTATAGATTCAGTATTCAAAGACTGGTCTGTGATGAATAATTATGAGCATAATAGGTTAGGTCGGATTTGGGTCATTTGGAAAAACTCTGTAAGAGTCACTCCAATATTCAAATCTGATCAAATTATTACATGCTCAATACTTTTGGAGGGTAGAGACGAGGAGTTCATATGCTCCTTCATCTATGCACTAAATACAATGGAGGAGAGAAAAGATTTGTGGGCTGATTTAAAGTACCACCAAAGCTGTCCAATGATCTCTACGAAACCATGGATGCTTATGGGGGACTTTAATGAGATTCTGAATAGAGATGAGCACTCGGAGGATGCAGGAATATCTTCAAGTGCTGGCATGAGAGATTTTCAGGAGGTGGTGCGACAGTGTTGTCTGACTGATCTTGGAACCCATGGCCCTCTTTTTACCTGGTGTAACAAGAGAGAGGAGGGTTTAATAAGCAAAAAACTTGATAGAGTGTTGACTAATGATATCTGGCTGCATAAGTACCCTCAGGTCTATGGAGTTTTTGAAGCTGGAGGAATCTCAGATCACTTAAGATGCAGAATTCAGCTAGAGGCAGAGGAAACAAAGCCAAAGAAGCCGTTTAAGTTCGTCAATTCTCTCAGCCAAATGACAGAGTTCGTGCCAATGGTAAAAACTGTGTGGGAAGGGACTGATTCTCTATTTCACTCCACTTCTGCACTCTATAGGCTGTCTAAGAAACTAAAGAAACTTAAGCAGCCCATACGAGAGCTAGGGAGGGAGAAGCTTGGCTTACTGCTAACGAAGGAAAAGGAAGCATACAAATTTCTTTGTGAAAAGCAACAAGCAACTTTACAGAACCCAACACCGTCTGCAATTAGAGAAGAAGGCGCAGCTTACGAAAGATGGAAATTGTTGTCTGACCTGGCAGAACAATTCTATCAACAAAAGTCAAAATTGCATTGGCTAAAAGTAGGGGATCAAAATACAAAAGCTTATCACAATGCAGTGAAACTAAGAGAAGCCAAGAACATGATCAGAGAGATTCAATGTGAAAATGGGGAAGTTGTCACTGGGAAACAGGAGATCAAAAATGAGGCTGAAAGGTTCTTTCATGATTTCTTAACTCAAACACCAGAGGAGTATGTAGGCAGTGAAGTGGATGATATTCAACAACTATGTCCTTTCAGATGTAGTGATCTTGAGCAGCGTTTTTTGGAAAGAGAAGTTTCTGCAGATGAGATAAAGAGGATAATATTTGCTATGCCATCAAATAAATCCCCGGGACCGGACGGTTACACTGTGGAATTTTTTAAATCAGCTTGGGAGATCATTGGACCGGATGTGATAATCTCG
Source organism: Orychophragmus violaceus (assembly GCA_030180135.1). NCBI lineage: Eukaryota > Viridiplantae > Streptophyta > Magnoliopsida > Brassicales > Brassicaceae > Orychophragmus > Orychophragmus violaceus. The sequence continues at coordinate 25,196,678 of CM058233.1, read as the reverse complement.
ATTCAGTCATTCTTCCTTAAGGGCTTCCTACCAAAAGGTATCAACTCAACAATTTTAGCTTTGATTCCAAAGAGGAAAGAGGCAAAGAAGATGAGAGATTATAGACCTATAGCTTGTTGCAATGTCCTGTACAAGGTTATATCAAAGATCATTGCCAATAGACTGAAATGTCTTCTCCCAAATTTCATTGCCCATAACCAGTCTGCGTTTGTGAAAGATAGACTACTAATGGAGAATCTACTCTTAGCTACTGAACTGGTGAAAGATTATCATAAGGAGGAGATCTCACCAAGATGTGCAATCAAGATTGATATAGCAAAGGCTTTCGACTCTGTTCAGTGGCCTTTCCTGCTTAATACTTTAAAGGCTCTGAACTTCCCGAACAGGTTTATACATTGGATAAAACTCTGTGTTACAACAGCTTCTTTCTCTGTGCAAGTGAACGGTGAGTTGGCTGGTTATTTTCAGAGTACTAGAGGGCTCCGACAAGGGTGTTCTTTATCACCTTACCTCTTTGTAATTTGCATGAACGTCCTCTCCGTGAAACTGGATAAGGCAGCAAAGCAACGACACATAGGTTACCATCCGAGATGTAAGAACATTCCCCTTACTCACTTGTGTTTTGCGGATGACCTTATAGTCTTTACAGATGGGAAAAAGAAATCAGTGGAAGGTGTTCTCGAAGTCTTTGATGAGTTTGCTAAGGAATCTGGCCTACAAATCAGCTTGGAGAAATCAACTTTGTACATGGCCGGGGTTGGACTAGAGGATAGAGCAGACATCTTGACACATTTTCCTTTTGAATCGGGTTCTTTACCAGTTAGATACTTGGGACTTCCGCTTCTCACCAAAAGGATGACAACAAAAGATTATAAGCCTCTTTTGGACAGAATTCAGAGCAGACTTGGCTCATGGACAGGACGATTCCTCTTCTACGCAGGCCGGCTACAGCTAATCTCTTCGGTGATAATGAGCATATCAAACTTCTGGATGAGTGCTTTTAGATTACCAGGAGAGTGTATAAAGGCAATAGAGAGGCTGTGTGCTGCATTTCTCTGGTCAGGTCCAGACATGAGTACTAAGAAAGCAAAAGTTGCATGGCTAGACTTGTGCATACCTAAGGCTGAAGGTGGCTTAGGACTGCGTCGTTTAAAGGATGTAAACACGGTCAGTAGCTTAAAGCTTCTATGGAAAATTGTCTCATGAAAGGCATCTCTATGGGTCACATGGCTGCGAATGTATCTAATACGCAAGGGAAGCTTCTGGTCAATCAAATATACATCTCAAACAGGATCGTGGATGTGGCGAAAGATCCTGAAGATGAGGCCCCTAGCAAAATCTTTCCATCGAGTGGAAATTCGCAACGGGAGAGGCAGCTCTTTCTGGTACGACTCTTGGTCTGATATGGGCAGGCTGCATGAAATATTTGGCAATCGTGGTTTCATTGACATGGGGATTAGGGAGACTGCAACGGTTGAGGAGGGTCTTATGAACCATAAGCGCCGTAGGCACATAATGCAGGCTTTAAATCAGCTTGAGGACATAATGGCCCTGCAGAAAACTAAACTCAGATCTGATGAAGATGATATTCCACAATGGAAGTCAAACCAAAATTGTTTCAAAGCAACGTTTAGCTCGAAAAACACTTGGAACATCATCCGTGATGTATACCCAGTACAGGAATAGGCCAGAAGTATTTGGTTCCCAAAAGCAACACCAAAATACTCCTTCCTCATGTGGATATCTCTGAAGAATCGTCTCTCGACTGGAGACAAGCTGCAGCAATGGAACGGGTCTCAAAATGGTACTTGCATCCTCTGCCAACACCAACTGGAAACCCGAGACCATATCTTCTTCATCTGTAGCTACTCAACTCAGATCTGGGAGAACCTGTCCAAAGAAATTATGGGCACTCGCTATGCATTGGACTGGAACAACATAATTGACCATATGAACAGTACTGCAGCTGGGCGTATCAACACATTTGTGTATAGATACCTCCTCCAAGCAGTGGTTTATGCAATATGGAAGGAAAGAAACATGAGAAAGCATGGTGAGAAAGCTTCCCCACCCTTGAGAATCATCAAAGTTGTGGACAAGATAATGAGAAACAGGCTGATCACTCTCCAAGCAGAAGATAAGCGCTTCCAAGGGGCTTTAGCCATTTGGCTTAGGACCAGACACTAAGCAACTCAATCCCATTGTACGCTAGGCAAACAATAGCCTAGAAATCCTGGTTTCAGCTTGTAAAAAACAGTCTTTTTTTGAATAGAAATTTAACATTCTTTCGAAAGAAAAAAAAACCGGGGTTCATACTTTCCCAATGTTTTCGAACGGATGCAAGAAATATGGAGTCATCAGCTTATGCCGGTGCTGCGACTTCTGATTCGGATTCACTCATGTTTTAGGTCAGTAGATTGATGGAGAAACAAATTCAGTTTTCGAAAAGAAAAAATCAGAAATCCGAAATTCAGGAGTCTGATATCATGTAAATCTCAATATTGTTTTGTATTGATTTAAGTGCTGAACGCACAAATATACACAACCCAAAAGATAAACACAAGTCCTTAATAATAGGACTTAAGAGAATATCCTAGATACAACAAAATATATTCTGTATATTTATCTATATATCTAACACTCTTCTCCACATTCTGCATATTAGTTGTTAGAAAGTGTAAGATAATTGAGTTAAAACAATATGCTGCCAAACAAAGCAATCACGAGAGCTTTGGTGCAGTGCTTAATATTGTTTTACATATAACTAGGTAAATACCCGCGCTACGCAGCGGATTTTTTATAAATATTATTTTTCAATGTATTTTCGTCTTTTTCGTTCGAAAAATAATTAAACCGATTGTTTGTGAATGTTTTTATATAGATAAAAAGTCTCATCCAAATAGACATCCAGATTAAATCATATGTCCGATTTTTGTTTGTATTTGTTCTTCTCTTTTTTTCAACTTTCGTCATTCGTGGTTACCCTCCGATTTTTTTTCTCCTAGTTTTTTTTGGTATGATTAGTATTAGAATAAAGATGCATGTATTTTAAATGATGCGGTAAATGACAAATACCTGGATCTCGTAGCTGCAAATTGTTAAAAATTTCCTTATAGACGACATTCTTAATTGTTGGCGTTGTTGATTTTTTTATTTCTTTAATCCAAATATACAATTCTTTTTTTTTGAAGTGACACGAGGTATAGCAACATAAAGTTGTCCATGACTGAAAACTGGCTTTGGAAAAAAAATCCCAACATGCTATAAGCTTTACCCTTGGCTTTTATTTATTGTCATAGCATAACAAACCCTGATGGAGAATTGTCTTATTTTCATCTTGTATGGGCAATTTGTATCCGATGTTGTCATGATGACCCTTGAAATAAGGATTCTCTCCCCCGCATTTTTGCCGACTAAAATCTCTGCTTCGAGCACTTTGTCTTCCAACCGAGTACTGATCAACCTTGTGCCGTACAAACCTTGTTTTTGGTTTATGTTTCTCAAAAGTAAAACAAGTGCGTGATGTTTTAAACAAAGTTTATGATTAGGTAATCCTGAACACTTAAGGTCGTTTAGATACTCGATTGTGTATAGAAGTTTGACCCCCTCTACGTCTTGATCATCGTTTCCAATAATGTGAGCACTTATCTCCTCTGATTCTTGATAGAAAGAAATCATTGATCTCATCAACTTCAATTACTGTAAACTTTTTAATAATGTTATCTTTACTTTTAGTTTTATAATTCGATATTTCACTTATATTGAGATTTATTTATTTTTGTTTATTTATTACATAAAAAATGAAAGATGTATTTAAAATTTATAATATATAATATTTATATATTTATAATATTCTAAATTAAGTTCAAATTTACAATTTATATTTCAATAATTTTAACTAATTACATTTAAATTAAATAAGCTTACATTAAATAATATATTTATTTAATTTAAATGATAATGTGGAAAATTTTATTTGAAATTGACCAATCAAGAAGGCTGAAGTGACAGCGGGAGATAGCCCCCTTTCAACCATTATATATAGGATTTTGTCTTTGTATTAATATTTTGTTTGTTTTCTTTTTACTACAAATATTTTTTTTATTTTTATTTTATTATAGTTTCCTTATTTTTAATATATCCATATCTAATAATATTTCTTTTTTTCTCTAAGAATACTTATTTATTCATACTCATCATTTATTTGTTATCATTTATTTGTTTGCAACAAAGATTTCCATAAATAATACAATTTCCTCTTCATTTATTTTTCTTCAAAAAAATAATTTTATTCCTTCATTACCACCATTCATTATAGTTCATTTCTCATTCTTATACTTCAATTTTGTTTTACAAAAACAATAAAATGAAAATCTAAATTATTTTTGGACAATATTTTTTTATTTTTTTAAAAATAAATTTATTTTATTTTTAAAAATTGAAGACAATAGGCTAAACTTGAATGACTTATTTATATATTTTATACCAGTATTATATTTTTTTAGGGGAAAAAATATTTTATTTAAATTGTGACTCCGGTTAAAATATTTTCTGGATCCACCAGTGTCAACACTTAACCATGCAAGCCTATTCCCAAATATTATGACAGTTGGAACTGAACCCTCTCTTGCGTTCTGCGTTGAAGATGAAATCTTGAACGGTTTGGTCAGGTTGGTCTACATCTTTGATCAACGAAACCGTAGCCAAGCTTCTAAATGGACGTCCGAAATTGAATTCCCATTGATGATGATGATGATGAACCTCCACGGAAGTAAAGAAAAGTGGTACACAAAAATGAACAAACCATACAAAAACATAAGCAAACGTTTATCAACAAATGGAGTACTGAAATTTGGCAACAAACTAACAAACACACTCGACAAGAATACATGCTTACAAGTACAAAAGAGTGAAAATATAATTCACCAGAATTTGGAGATTTCTCTCAACACTACCACATGAAAACGACAAGAATTTCAAAGAATGGTATATAATATATGGTTAATTCTAATGATATCCTAATGTGGGAAAACCAGTAAAAAGAAAGCTTCCTGGGGTGGGGTTTCAATCTTCCTTTCACTGAGACCGTCTCAAATGTGGAGCTGTGGTATAACCTTCAAAGAAATCCAACACAGCCGCCTCAAGATTTTCAACAGAGTATTTCAAGTAGTTCTCCAGATGTCTTCCACTCTTTATATGACCCCTGAATCTTCCAAGAAATGACTATAAGCCAGGATCAGATGCTCGGATAAAGATATCATTAGTTCTTCTCTAAGCTGAGTATCTGGAACTGACCATGTCGATTGAATCCTGTGAACCTCTTCAAACATTGTATTGGAAGCTTTAAACCTTTCTCTTAAAGCACTTTTTGATACACCAGAAGAGAAGCTTCCTCTCACATGTAATCCTTCGTCTCTCAAGCTGTTCAACACTCTGACCCATGTGGCTCTCTGATACATGAACGATATGAACGGTAACAAAAAACCTGATTCAAAAGTTTGTATCATATGATGCATCTCTCCCTTTTTGTTTTCTGTTTCTACTTTCTTTTTTGGGTGGATAACTTCAGTCCACTAAGTTCTGCTCATCGAGTCCACGACTAAAATTACTTGTTATGGAAAGTGACACTGAAATAAATAGAATACAGAAACATACTTTGTATGTACACTGTTCTAGTCCATTCTCAAGAACAAAAACCATTACAAACAAGACAGGAAACTATAAAAGCCTATTTTTCATAGTTCATAGATGAGGTTTGGATTTTTCCATTTTCTTCTTCAGCTTCATGCCCTTTTTACGAACCGGCTGAGTCGGTGTCGGCTCCACGATCAGCAACCGCGACATCACATAAGCCAAAAGTTCTTCACGGTGTGAGAAAGTAAAATCTAAATGAGCATACTCAAACTCATAACAACACATGTTTCTCTCATCACCCTGTAATGTTTCCTAACCATTGAAAGTCTAATCACATTATCTTTCTTTCCAGCTACTAAATCCACCGGGACATCAATCAACCCGTAAAACTCTCCAAGATCAACCGGCTCAGTAGACCCGTAAATCTCCATATTAGCTTCAACGTTACCATAATCAAACATTTTAAACTTACTGCTATGTTTCATCTGAGAAAGATGCAGAGCCACTCGGAAGGATAGAGCTGGCATATCGTTCATGTTGTAGTGAGGCAAGCCCAACATGACCCATGGTGGCTGCGTGTCTGAATATTCCTGTAAGCCTTTTTAAATAGATGTCTCCTATAATCTCTCTTAGCTCCGGCGAGCTTTTGACCTTCTGAACTATGTAATGGACATTGTTCATGATGAATATGTGTGTTAAAGACTCGTTTTTGTAGTGCAAAGACTTTCCTTCTAGATTGAATTGTAGCATTACCATCGTCCATATACAATGCAAAGTTAATGGAGATAATCCTTGAAGCTGACTAAGATCCATATCTGGTTTGTTTGGATCATTCATACATTTCAAACCCGCACATGGTTAGGACATGATGAGATCAACAAGAGTTTGCTTATAGTCTGCGATCAAGTTGAGGTAATTCATCACATACCTTGTCAATGGATGTATTGTTCCTCTAGGTACAGGAACTACTGACGGTTCACGGGAAATAGCATTCTCAAACTCTACGAGTGTGCCTCTTTCTGCTTCTGCTAATCTTGATTGAATCTTTGTAGCTTGAACAAGAATCGATTCTGATGAGTTCGAGTTGAAGATCTCTTCCATATCTGACAACAAATCTGCTATAGCATCGTGTACATCAAGAATCTTGAAAAATTTCTCAGGTGATCTTCTGCTGATGCTTATTGCTTATGGCTTCAGGGAAAGTGAAAAGTTGCAGAGCAGAGCCTTTCACGATATCCATGAAGCACGTCTCTTCCATGGCGCCGTCAAATATCTGCTCAGCGAAAACAACCCTAACGCAAACCTTAGCCGCACGGATCCATCGCCCGATCTTTACTTCAACCACTTCCCAATCAAGCCTCTGCACATCTCTGATCCCCAATTTCACAATCCTTAGCTGTTTGAAAATCGTTTCCATGGCGGATTTCCGAATGTTTCCGTATACCTGGACGCATTCACGGGAGTATCGGGAGCGGATCATCCGCTGCGCAATCGATCTCAGATCGGAAACAACATCCCGCGAAACCAGATCGATCTCGCGTATACTGGTGGTGGATTTGCAACTGCTCCTCCTACTCGATAACCGCCTCGAATCCGAACTTGAATCGGAACCATCTGGTAGCAAAAAAAACATAGGAGGAGAACAAATGCATCGACCTGGAAACTGACGTGGCGTAAATTTATGTTTTTATTGGTTTTGCAAGTTTTTTCATTAATTGATGTGGCAGAAGCAGAGGGCTTAAGGGGGCTGAGGTGTCAACACCTTTTGAGGCACTAGTTCTATTAGTGTATTGATTCTGAATTACTTAACATTCCCTAAAGGTACAAGTGGAAATTATATAAAACAGGCCCCATTTTTCTGATGTTCAACTTCCACAAAAATCACAAAGCGGAAGAGCCCACTAATCACATATGCGTTTTAGTGGTTGTAGCCTTGATGACTGCAAAAAGACAAGGATGGAACTGTTTCTAAGTTTAGTTATGTCATGTCGATGGTGGTGATCATTACGTATTGAGGTCATTGAGCGAGAGTCCGGCTCAATCGAGATCGGCTGGTGTTGAGATTAATCTCGGATAACTCTAGAAAAACATATAGTTGTTGGTAGTGAACCGCCTGTTTTGATTAATTTTGAACCAATCAGTCATCGTCTTGCTTTCGCCACTCCTACTCTTGAAGACGAATATTTGGATAATCTTGGTTTAGACAACCAGAGAAAGCAACTTTACTGGCCTGGTTGTTGTTGTTGGGGATGTTTGTGAGGAGATTGAGGCTGAGTTAGGCCTTCTGATTGGTCTGCCAATCAATACTCGACCGAAGAAGACAAAACATCTGCCCGACCTTGGGAAATTTGTTCCTCGAAGTGTTCCCAGGAGAATGTAAATTGGATGGCAAAGCATTGTGCTGGTCGCTCGGGTTTCAAACTTTGGCTTCTAGTTCCAGATGAACGGACCTGGACTCCTCCAATCGGGTGGATTTTGCCTCTACGACTTTTGGTTTCTAGAATGCCATCTCTAAGTCCCTTTGTTGAAGATCCTTGTTGGTTATTATGAGGAGCGGGAGATTGCCTTTTCTCAGCTCGTCACGGTGCTATTCGTAACATGTTCGGTGCTATGGTTCTAGCGGCTGAATGTGACGTCGACATGAGCGTTCATTTCTTCTAGGAAGAGTCGACCGAGGAATATTCTCAATCTCATTACTGAAGTGCAAGAAAAACATATGAGTGACAAGATCGCTACTTGTAATGCCACCTTCCCGTGTCTCTGTTAATCGACGAGCTGATCGACCGACCATCAAACAAGAACATGACCTTTGAAACCCGTGCAGTCAAATGGAAAGGGTTCACTAAATACTAAGCCGGAGACGGTCCGGTTTAAGACAATGGAATCAAACCACTCCATCCTCGACCTTGTTACTTATTGCTTCCACGAGTTGTGTTCGGTTCAGAGTAAACTGTATACCAGGAACAATCTCGTTTTTAGTCTTTTAAAAATTTTAATTAAAAATTTTAACCGAATTCTAGGATTTTCTAAAATAGTTTTACGAATGTCCTCATATCTGAACGCGAAATAAATCAAAAATTGTTTTTCCGAAAACAAATCATAGCAAATGGCAATCCGAATCTACTCTGAGGGGCTTACGCGTCCGTCGAGCTACTCCGAAACCCAATAAAGAGGAAAAAGTGTCGGATGAGCAATCTAATATCTCCCATTGAACTGGCTCACAACTACAAATGATAACCTCACCCGACAAACACAAAATAAAAATCAATAACAGTCAATAACCTTAAAAACATAAAAGAAACACCAACCGGTTACATGCTATCCCCTGTGAGATAAAACGTAATGGGTTAAACTAAACACACAACACAAACGATGGAAATCGAGAACACTGCGGTACATACCCTCAATAAGACTCGATCTAAATAATAATCGCATATCGCTTTCTAAACTTATGGAAACGTGAATTAGATAACATCATGAGGAACACCTAGCTTCATACAAATAGAACCTCCCAGATTCCTAGTCGTAAACATAAAATACTAACGAGTAGGACACCGTTCTCTGTTAATCTATACGCGGTGATTAGGGATACCCCTTGATAGGTAAAGTTTCCATCGTGCTCAGCCCTAGAACTTAACCCATAACTCCGAGGCTGACACCTACCAGTTTCACCCGTGTAGGTTAATGCCCGCCAAACCACGCCCCGAGAGTACATGAACTGACCGGGTTATCACGAGGATCCAATCGAGGAAGTACCGGAATGCCTCACACACACGACTCATAGAATCTAACGCACTCTAAACAAACCTTAAATACACAAACCATACTACTTGTGTGAACCCTACGTGGATTCATTAAGTCACTATGACATGCAAACAAACATTGAGACTCTACAAAACCAATAAGCTCACAACCAGAACGAGAAGGTCAACCAATAAAATAACCACTCAAAGAACGTCACTACAATATCCTTAGAAAACTCATAACTCAACCCTAACTATCCGCCCCCACCCGGCATAAATGATCATAACCCAACAATACAACGATAAATCAACAGCTCTATCAATAACTGAGCCAATGATAATCAATCAATCTCAATTCCACAACAATTGTACTAATCTTACTTTCAGATCAATTCTACTAATCACTTAGTTCCACAATAACCACTAATATCAATTCAATTACTTAAGTTCATTTACTTCCACTTAATTAATTTATAGTTACTTACTTAATTCATTTTCAATCTAGTCAGTTCTAAAAATTCTCGGCTATTTAATTCTCTTCAATTAATCACTAGATTGAATTTAGTAAAATTCCTAACTTTCTAGCCCATTTACTTTAATTCTTAATCGCTATTCACTTCTTTAATTATTTCTTAATAAGCTCCGCTGTTTAATAATTCAATTTAAGTCTAAAAAACACCATAATCCAGTTAACATGATATTTCTATTTAACCCTAGTCCGATTATTCTTTTAAGTTCATTTACTTCTCATTTTAATTATTTACTATCCTAATTCATTTATAGGTTCATATTATAGTTCTTATTAATTTATCTTTTATTATATGCATATATTTCCTACTAAATTCATGTAGTTCTATATTATCAATGCCATGCTTACTAGCCAATTCAACGATCAATATATCAATCATACTAACTACGCAATCAATCATGCCATTTTCAGAATTTAAACGTGATATGCATATTTATCAATGTATCTAGTTATTTAAATTTCATTAATTTAATCAACCTAAACCACTCTACTTCCAAATTAAAATTTTCGGGTATCAATTCCTAAGCCTCTATAGTTATACGTTCTGGGATTTATATGCAGACTCGATCTACCCTAATGCAAACATATTCAACTCACAGTGATTAGTGTACGAATGTGACCCGGAGACGGATGACCAAAACCCCGAGAACCGCGAACCCCAAACCCCAATGAAAACTGATACTGTTGACCAAATTTGACCTATAGACCCGAGCAGTTGACCAAAGTTGACATGTAGACCAAGTAGTTGACCAAATTTAATTCGTAGACTCGACATGTTGACCAACAGAACCGTATAGTTGACATGAGGTTGACCGGAAGCGTTGAATGGTGTTCACCTCTGGCTGTTTTGCAGTCAGGTTCTCCAGAGGTCCTCCAGCGAATGGTGGAGGTAAACCACCGAGAAAGAATGGTGGCAACCGGCGATCTCCGGCGAAATCCAGCGAGAATTCCGGTAAGTCTCCGGCGAGAGGCAGAGGAGGAGGTGGTGGTTTCCGACGAGGGATTAGGATAAGTTATTAGGGTATACTTACCATCGATGTTAATGTTGGAATTGAGGCAACAGACTTGCGATACATGGATGAATCGTCACTCATGATGACTGGAACTGGCACACGCAAACAAAACTCCCTTGCAACACTTTATTGCAAAATCAAAATGCTGAGCTTACAATTCTAAAAACAATTCTAACTTTTCCCCTCCTTGAGATTGCATTTGGGACACAATTTTGGCTCGATAAATCATTGAAAACTGATATTTTCGAATCAGTGAACAAACCATGCTTTGATAGAACTAATTTTTAATGCGTCTTCATGTTTCTCCGTTGACCAACGAGTTGACCGGCGAACAATCAAACAAGAACATGCCTGATCGAACCTAAGGAGTAAAACGGAATTGGGTTTGCTATATAAGAATCCGGAGATGGTTCTGTTTGAGACAAAATGCTCGAACTAGTCATTACTCGACCCCGTTTACCTCGCTTCCTCGATACACGGCTTTTCATCCCGTATCGCTTCCACGAGTTGAGTTCCATTGGTGAACCTTTGTATGTTAGCGTCAAAATGCTCCTTAAGTTGCTCAAATCCCAAAACTTTGGCCTCCATGGTGTTGATCAGGGTGTGTCTCCGGGATAGGGCGTCGGCTACGATGTTCTACTTGACCTTCCTGTATTTGATGATGTACGGAAACGTCTCCACAAAATCAAGCTATTTTGCGTGTCTCCTCTTAAGCGTCGTCTGCCCCCTTAGATGCTTTAACGTCTCATGATCGGTGTGGAACACGAACTCCTTAGCCAGACGATAGTGCGGTCATGTTTCCAATAACTTCACCAAGGTGTACATATCTTTATCGTAGGTCAAATAGTTGAGAGAGGGTCCGTAGAGTTTCTCGCTGAAGTAGGCCACATATTGTCCTCCCTTTGTGAGTACAGATTCGATCCCTAAGCCTGAAGCATCACATTCAAACTTGAAAGTCTTATCAAACTTAGGCAAAACAAGTATGGGAGCGTTAGTCAAAAGATCTTTGAGCTTCTGGAATGCGTCCTCATGTGCGGGTCCCCATTTGAACGGAACGTCATTCTTGATCACGGTTGTGAGCGGTGCGGCTACAGTGCTGAAATACTTGACGAACCTCCTGTAGAAACTAGGCAATCCATGAAAGCTTCAGACATGGAAAATGCTGGTCGGTGTTGGCCATTCTTGGATAGCCTTAACCTTCTCTTGATCCACATGTAGTCCCTGCGAGCTCACAACAAAACATAGGAAAACAAGATGATCAGTGCAGAATGTGCACTTCTTGAGGTTCACATAAAGGCCTTCTTGACGAAGAGTCTCTATTACTTGCCCAAGGTGAACGAGGTGGTCGGAGAAACACATACTGTAACTGAGAATATCATAAAAGTAAATGATGACAAACTTACTGATGTAGGCTCGTAAGACTAGGTTCATGAGCCTCATGCAAGTGTTGGGAGCGTTGGTAAGACCGAACATCCTGACTAGCCATTCATAAAGTCCCTGCTTGGTTTTAAACGATGTCTTTCATTCTTCTCCTTCTTTCATCCTTATCTGATGGCAGCCACTTCGTAGATCGTACTTAGAGAAAACAGATGCTCCGTGCAGCTCATCCAACATGTCGTCTAGACGCGGTATTGGGTGCCGGTACTTGATGATGATGTTGTTGATAACTCGGCAGTCGACACACATCCTCAATGATCCGTCTTTCTTGGGTACTAAGAATACCGGAATGACACACGGATTGAGACTCTCGCGGATATAGTCCTTGGAAATGATGTCCTGAATCTGATTTTTAACTCCTTGGACTTCGTCAGGTTCATTCACTACGCCGGTCAGTTTGGCAGAGCGGCTCCTTGTTACGAGGTCGATATGGTGCTCAATGCCTCGAAATGGGGTAAGCCGGATGGGATCTCCTCCGGGAACACATCCTTAAACCTTTCCAACAAAGAAACCACTTCTCGGGGCAGCTCTATGTCGTTAGAACATGAGTGTAGCGCCTCCTTAAATATAATCAATAGCACATGCGTGTTTTGGCTAATAGCCTTGGATACGGAACTTGATGTATTAAGCAGGATGGCCTTACTTATCTTGCTGTCCTTGGCGAGTTTTAATTGCACCTCGTGGACCTCTAGTGGTGTAAGCGGTGTGAGCTGGTACTTGCGCTTGTCGTGGCTGAACTAGTAGTGGTTGGTGCGTCCGTTGTGAAGCGCCTCTTTATCAAACTGCCATGGTCGGCCTAGAAGTAGATGTCCAACTTGCATGGGCACGACATCGCAAACCACTTGGTCTTTGTATTTTCCAAAGCTGAACGGAACGTTGACTTGATCGGCGATCTGTATCTGCGTATCGTCATTGAGCCATCTAAGCCAGTACGATCGTAGTTAATTCGATACTTGAAGACTGAGCTTGTCTACGATATATCTGCTAGATAAATTGGCACACGATAGTCCGTCGATGATAAAGATGCATCCTTGTTTTTCACTGTGCACCAGGTATGAAATATGTTCTCCCGTTGGACCGCCTTGGGATCTACTAGGGCTCTGAGAGCTTTCTCTGACCAACATCTCTCCGGTGTCTGGATATTCAATGGGTGTTCCCGGGTCGGCCATCTCCTCATGCTCTTCATGCTCGTCTTGCGAGTCGTACTCGCCAACCTCCGTAAGGATCATGCCCCGTTAGTTCGGACATTCTCGGGCGATATATCCTTTTCCTTGACATTTAAAACAAGTAATATCCCTAACTTATAGGCGGCTTAACTTAGGAGCCTCGGTTTTCAGATTTTTGAATCGTGACTCGGCCTCAACGGCCTTTCCTTTGTCAACGGCTCTAGGTGCGGGTGGCGTCCATGTGGAGTTGCTCCGAGCTCGGCTTGTCGTCTCCGGCTCCCGTTTGTTGTGTTGCTCGACCTGGATACTTATGTGCAGTAGCTCGGACATATCATTGTACAGTTGGAGCTCGCCCATCCGGGTAATGCGGTCATGTAACCCGTTAATAAACTGAGCCATGAGGGTCTCCTCTGAGTCATCTAACTCGAGCCGGTTCCGTAGTTGGTCTAACTCCTCAAAGTACTCTTCTACGGACCTGCTTCCCTGTACCAACTTACGAAATATCTTCTGTAAGTCTCTATGAAAGTGCGGAGGCACGTACCTTCGCCTTAGGTTGTATTTCATGTCGGCCCACGTGGTGATCTGATTGTGGTGATGACGCCTACGTTCAGAAACGTCTCTATCCCACCAGAACATGGCATTGTCGGTGAACTGGACCGCTGCTAATGCTTCCTTTCTCTGATCCTTGTAAGTGTAGTAGTAGAATATATGCTCCATCCTCCGTTGGCACTTGAGATATGCCTCCGGGTTAACCTTACCTGCAAAAGTAGAAGGCTTTAGTTTAACGTCATTTGTATTTGGTCGATGTTTCTCGTCGTCTTGCATGCATCCGCGATGGACCGGATCGCGTTGTCGATGGAACAGTCGGTGGTTTCGGTCAGGTGGTTCGTCGTCAAGCCCCAGCATTTCCTCTTTCGTGTCATCATATTGGTTGACCTGAACGTTCGGACCTCTCTGTGCTGGTGCGTTTAAGGGCGTGGGTTGGGGTACGACTGGTTGCTGGAGTCGGGCCAGTCGTTCTCCAAGTAGCTGAGCGAAGTCAGCCGGTGCGTTTTCTTGATCACCAATTAATGTCTTCCTGCACACTTAACAAACACTTACACGAAAAAAGGAAATAGAACAGGTAATAAGCACAAAAATTGGCAATTACCAAAAATGGTAAGTTGCTGAAATTGCTTAAATCACAAACTTGGCCGGTTGCTTAATGTTAATTAAACCGATAGTTCTACAACAAAACAAGGCTAAATTTCAGACCCGCACAAACAATCACAAGCCAGTTTGTAAGTAAACAATTTGCAGTCACAATCCAAGACTAACCAAACCGAAACAATAAACCTAACGAGAGTGAGTAAAAAGACCGGTTATTACAAAAATAAGGCTAACGATTTTCTTTGGGTTTCTGGCAGGTACAAGGCTGGCTAATAAATTAAGCTAAACCAGAGACGATGACGGAAATCAAACCAAACCAAAAAAAATCTCAGCTCACGCGATTATACACAACAAGCAGAAGCGATTGTTTTTAACCTAGAAAGAACGATATGGTGCAGAAGTGAATGAAATTTAACAACTTATCTTCTTCTTCTTTTTTTAAAAAAACTTAGATGATGCAAAACAGAATAAAGATCTACCAACCTAAATGCAAAATGGATCAGAGACAGAAATTGAATCAAATAATAAGACAAATCAACAGTAACATAAAAACAGTGCATCTTCGCAAACCTACTCTATATGTAGTCGATATATAACACCCTAGCAAACATTTTATGTTTTATGTGATGCACAAAACACAAATGAAACAAGGTCGCAAGGGTGAGATTAGAGACAATCTTAATACCAATCACAGATAAACAATACTGCAAGCACAAGTGAACATATGCAACCAAAAGAACCCTAGCGATTTACTTGTAATGGCCGATTAATTTTCAAGCAAGTTAGCACAACAAATTTTTCAGATTAGAATATGCAGTAGCTATCAATAACAAAAAGGAACTGAATGAAACACTATTTTCGAATATAATGCTCGAGAAATCAAATCGCAAACAAGACTAACAAAAGAGATGATAGAGTTTAGAATGACCGGATGGTTTCAAGAGCCTAAGCTCTGATACCAGATGATGTAAGCTTCGGGGGAAGCTGACAGAGACCCCAAGGCTGGACTGAGGTCGCTCTTCTTGGTGCCATGAACGGATAGAGAGGTGGAGCACGAGCAGCTGGACTGAAGTCACTCTCTGCTGATGCTAGAAGGTGGATTCCATGTGAAGGTGGATTCCATGTGAAGCTGGAACAGAAACTGATTTGGTCTTGACGTGCAAGGGGAATCATCAACAAGACAACCCCAAGCCGCAAACAATCAATAGATCTGGGGTATTTATTTTCATAAAAGATAACTAAAAAAATACAAAGGTTTTGGCTATTAAAAGCCTAGTTTTCGAAAACCCTAGGAAAAATAAGATAGTTTGGGCCTTATGGCCTTACAATAATTAAAACAGAAAAATAAAGACAAATAAAAGTCCCTTAGGAGTGTGGAAGGGTCTTGGCTTCTTGGGCTGTGCGTTATGTCTGATGAAATGGGCCTCGGGATACCTCGTTAAAAACCTTACAAGAAAAACCCAGTTGGACAAAACCTTGCAAGGGAAAAAGAGTATAACCTTTGGTCCACAGACACGACACATGCTAAGGATAAACGAATCCTATGGTGAAGACCACTGCTGCGTCGTCGATCCTAAGTAATGGCCAGACGGACGATCCTAGTGTGAATGGATGGGTGTGGTCGGAATCGATCGTCTCGGACATCCTCAAGGCTAGCTGGTTCAGAACTGGCTGATTATGGTCCAAATGGTCCAAGTACTCTGTGATCTAGTCTATGTTGCTCCTATGATCAGATTCTCCATGGCTCCATTTAATTTCTCCATGAGTCACTTCTATCCGCCTCGGGTCCGGGGCGCTCTCACCATGGTCGGGAGTGCTTTGGTTGGGGCGGCTGGATCGGCCTGGTCCGTTTCGGCTGAACCGATGTCCCCATCATCAACTTAGCCAGTTATTTTATTTAAGTTTAATTAATCAACCAAAACTGCTCTACTTCAAAATTTAATTTATAGGTATCAATTCCTAAGACTCTACGGTTATACGTTTCAAGATCTATATGCAGACTTGATCTACCCTAATGCAGAAACAATCAAACATAACCAACTTACAGTAATAAAAAGACGGATGTGACCCGGAGAGGGATGACAAGAACCCCGAGACCCACGAACCTCGAACCCCAACAAAACCAGATGTTGTTAACCAACCAACATTGACTTTTTAGACTTGAGCAGTTGACATATAGACCCGAATAGTTTACCGGAGGTTTACCGGGGGTGTTAACTTTGGTGTTGACATCCAGTTTCACCCGTGTTAACTCCAACGGCTTCAGCGATCTCCGGAGGCTTTCCGACAAACTCCGACGCAAGTTCTGGCGACTCTCCTACGAGAGACGGAGGAGGTGGTGGTGGTTTCCGGCGAAGGGTTATGCTAAATGTTTAGGACTCAATTATGTTTAGGAATTTTAAGAAGGTAATTAGGGGAAGTGTTTAAGGTAATGTTTAAGGGGTATAAGGATTACTTGGGAAACGAGATACTACAAGAAAACAATGTTTTTGTGACTTCACTTTTAGTCGCACAATAGTTGTTAAACAAGGTTTTATGACTGGATAGCCACTAAAGTTGGTAGTTGTAAATCCTTAGTCGGTAAAGTGCATAGTCATAAAAATAGTCGACATTATACGAATATTTTTACGATTAACATAGGTAATCGTAACATAGATGTAGCTTTGTCACAAGATATAAAGACTAATGTGCGACTACTTTGGCGACAATTGTGCGACTAACAAATAGTCAACAAATAGTCGTTAACCTAGGTGACTAATGACTGACTAATTTGTGACTGCACAATATACTCACAATGTAGTAGTCAAAACTTGCGACTAACAGGACATCCAAATATGATTATGGTAAATATTTTGTATTAATTAGCGACTTGTTAATGACTAATTTGACGATTATGCAGCGTCTAACCGGAACATCCAGATTTGATTATGGTAATGATTGTGTCACTAGTTGGCGACTACTGTCTGAATGTCTGATATAGTAACAAATTAGTTGTAATATATGGGGACTATTTTTAGACGGTTTAGTGTAGTGTGATTGATTATTCAGCGACTACTCGGAAAATCCAGATTCGATGATGGTGAATATTTTGTGACTACTTTGTTTGTGTAGTGTGATTGATTGACGATTGTTTAGTGATTTTAATTTGTGAAAATTAGAATTTGGATTCATTTCATTTTGGTAATTGGTGATACCATAATTTCCAGAGTACAAGAAATGTAAAAGATATTTGCTTCAAAATAACATTGGTAACTTATATACTTATGTGTACCAAACTGCATGAGTTTTTCCATCCCCGTTTTGAAGGTTGTCGAGAAATTATATGTGGGTTCATCGAACCTCCTATACATCCTCCCAATGGTAGCTATACTTGTAGCTTCCCGCCATGAAACTAGATTTCCAAATTCTTTGTGTTTCTACAAATGAAAAAGAAGATATGTCTGTATTTCAGTTATGTAGACATAATTGGCCACTACCATTTATGGTCAAAAATACATGTTGCATGAAATTGATACACCTACCAAAAAAAAGTAAGATACGACTAATATTCGACTACTCTGCGACACGACGACAGAGTCGCAACGCAATCGCTAGCATTGCGACTATTTTGTGACTTCTAGACGATTCTCCATATTGGTCGCAAAGTAGTCACAAATTTAGCGACTACGTTGCGACTAATGTTTCATGTCTAGACAATAGTCGTTAATCAGTCGTAAATTGGTAACAATCATTTTTGGTCATAAATTAGCGACTAACAGACAACCATTTATTTGTAGTCGCAAACAAGTCGCAATCGTATCTATAAATAGTCAAAAATGTTACAACTAAAATTATAATCGCAAATTGCATTCGCAAAAACATATTCTTCTTGTAATGAGAAAGCTAGGGAAGGAGGATGTGGTAGACGCCAAAGATAGAAAAGGAGGAGGAGAAGAGATTTGTTTTTTTGTGTGAGTTAAACAAGGTATGGTGGGTTCCATTTAAAGCCAAGCCTCCCTTTGCATGCATAATTTGGTGGTGACACCTCACCTCCCTAGGTGTCACCATGCATGAATATCTTTACTTTCAAAGCAACACGTACCCCCCCCCCCCCCCTAAGGGATCAATGCACCAAAAACCAGCAACAAAAAGTGAACAAGTGTCCCCTTTACGATCCCCGATTGCCACTTGTCTCATTTCCTGAAAAATCTAGTTCCGTGATTATTGATCAATCCGATAATTCGCAAAATCCCAATGCCATTTTTTGGTTACCTTAACTTTCAAAAATATTTTATCCATATATTTTAGCTCCGTCTTGGCTCTCCATCAACTAGAAATCACAAAATATGTTCCTCGTATTTTTAATGGCTTATCAATTATCTTTCTCGATAAACTGTAATTATCTTATAAAAATCCGCTTCTAACATTTTTATCTTCAAAATAATTCTCAATTCCTTTTGGAGAATTATATCGTCTTATGATTGCTTTCTGGCTTCCTCAATTCTCCAAAGGTAAATAATTCCGGTTTTTAGTGATTTTTCCGATCAAGTGACTTCTCGTCGATGTTGATGTTTAGACGGGTCATCACACTATTTCTATGCAAAGATCAGTGAGGCGTCATTCCATGACGTTAATAAGCGATATAAGGAAAAATTAAATTATAACCATGGAAGAGTTTTGCACTATGTTTCTGTTTATCTGCTTTTATCGACCAACTCACTTCTTTTATTTTATAGGTCATCACTCGTTCTTAGATCCTCTCCCTTACAATTTCATTGGCGGCTTAAGGAATTTGGTCGCGTTAGGTTCTCAAAGGTTGCAGCTCCAACTTAAAAAAACTTTCTTCTTCTTCCTCCCCTGTTTCAGGTTCTTGTGATTTCTCTGTGTCTTTTGTGCAACATCCCGATTTGTGGTATATATGAAGAGACTTAAAAGAATTAATTTGGATATCTATCACGAAATTGCATTAATCTTTTCGATCACTTATCTAGAGAGAACTCCAAAGTTAAACGTGCTTAAGCTGGAGAGTTGAAGGATGGTTGACCCGCCGAGAAGTTATTCATGGTATCATGCGAGTCAAGACAAAGTATTGGTAACGGTCGTGTGGTGATTGCAGAGGCAGTAAAAAAGTCTTTAGAGCCTCCCAAAAATAACAAACCGGCCGTCAGAGAAACACTACAAGAAATATCGGCATTAGTAGCACACTGAAAACGCTACCATAGAGTTTTAGTAGTGTTTTCATGAACGCTATGTCAGCCGCAGCTATAATAGACCCCCCCTACCATAGCGTTTTTTCAATGCTATAATAAATGGACATATTGTAGCATTATATAATCGCTATCGGAAATTATTTTATAACACATGTGTAGTGCTATGATGCAGTTTTCCATAGCGATATTTTTGTGCTATAGTATAAATTATGATAACACATTTTCAGTGCCAGTGAATATGTTTTCATGACGTATTTTATTATACCATTAATTTAGTGCTATTGTATATTACAATAAACGAGTAAAAATAATTTAAATTTGTTAAATTATTTAAAATTAAAAACAAAGATTCTGCTAAAAACAAAATTAATTTAGGGAAAAAAATATATTTATTGATATATCTAAACCAAATATCACTACATTAGTTACAAATATTGAAATACACTTGACTACACAGACATGATTCAATGTTATTGACAATGCCGATGATCCTCTTAAACGTGCATGTTCTTCTTTGTCTTGCAAACTCGAGATCTAACTACTTCTGATTGCTCGGTTGAGATTATCTAGTTCTTTTGAATCCGAGCTATGTATGGTCTTGATGGTATCAATACAGCAACTGAAACATAAAAAGACGTTTTAGCTTTCAACGTTGTTCTATACCCGACAAGAAATGAGTTGTAGAATCAACCAATTATCTTACATGTTTCTTCTCATTGGCATCTTTTAGCGCAGACTACAATATCCTCCTATGATGTTATATCTCAGTAACTTACTCATCAACTCTCTGCGAATATTCAGAGTCTTGGTTGAGGAGCTCACAAAGCTGCAGCAACTCCAAATGGCACAGCTGTCTCAGCCACAAGTCTCCAGCTTATAACTGCAAGAGAACATTGATCACCAGTTCAAAACAGAAAAGGATCAATATTGGTTTAAACTTATAAAGTTACTTGGGGAAGAACAACGTCAACGAAGTTGTATAGAACAAAATACAAGAAAGTATAAAGAGAACACAAATTAGAATATAATATGAGCTTCTCATCTCAAAGTTCGAAGCAGAAAGTTACCTTTTCTTTACGTTAGACAATATCTCAAAATCGACGTCTGAATCTGAAAAAGAGCAGCCATTAACTGGAAACAGAGCCGCATTGTTGCAGAGGAGGAAGAGGGACAAGATCTGGAAACAGAGCTGCTGTCGTTCGTGGTGGAGCCGTATTACGCGCATAAGAGCTACGAGGAGGAGCTGTGGGAGAGGAATCGAGGAAGATCCGCCGTGGTGGAGGCGTATTATGTCGCGTTCCGATGACCATCGCTGTCGCGTCTCCGGTGAAGAGACCTCCGTCACCACGTTCGTCTTCTCTCCAAGCGTGACACAGACCTCTTCCTTAGCAACCGTCTTCAGCTACCTCGAGCGCCGGAATCTGCCCCGTCTCTGGCCGTCATCCCTTCGTCGCAACACCAGAGCCACTAATCGCACGAGTCTTCATGGCTTCGTCAATCTCTCATGCCTTCGTCTAAGAAAAAAAAAAGAAGTTGAAGGTGGGATACAGCGTGAGTGATTGAGGGAAGAGGACAAATAATTAATTAGGTTAAAAACTGATCCAACAGTTGAGATTTAATGAGATAAGGATCTAACGGTTTAAAAATGCGATCTGCGTGAATGAAATCTGAACCATTGATATCTTTTAATCAATGGTTTAGAAACTGTGATCCAAGTAGTATGGTTTTAACCAATAGAATCTTTTTGGCTATATTTAATATATAATATTCATAAAATGATTTTAAAATATTAAAAATGCTTAAACTTTTTTTTTGAAAGCATTTTAAATTTAAAAACGTTAGAGAAAAAACTTTTAAAAATTGTTTAATTTTATATATAATTTAGAATAATAAAAATAAGTATATATAATAACTAAAAATGATTGAACTTGATTTTCATCTTTGTGTATATATAAAATAATTAAATAGTTTTTAAGATTTTTTAATTGAGTGTTAGTATTAAAATATTAAGTTTAGTAATTGAGTTTTTTGTATTTGGGAGTGAAAACTTAAATTGAAAATATAATTAGAGTTAGAATTCATAATTTAATATTTAATTGGTTTATGTTATATAATTAATGGTTATAAATGGATAGTATTTTATGATTAAGAGTTTAAAGTTTAGAGTATGATTTATGGTTTGGGTATATGGTTAGGGTTTGAAGTTTAGGGTATAGAGTTATTTTTATAAATGTTAAATCTTGTTTCTTAGATTTGTTATAGTAGTTATATTTGAGTTTAGGGTTTAACGTTTATTTAGAAAATAATAATTATTTTATAAGTGTTGAATGTTAGTTTTAAGCATGTTATACTAATTAAATTTTGATTTATAATTTAGAGTTTTGATATTTATTTGTATGTTTGTAATCTTTTTTCTTTTTAGTTTTAATAAAATAATAGTATTTCAAACCCTAAACCCTATTTATTCCCTAAAACAAAATTGAAGAATCCATTTGTTCTAACTTTTTTTTATAAACAATTGTTTAATTTGAAAGTAAATTATATCTCTTGTGTATTATTAATTTTTTTTTATATTCATTTATCTTGTATTACATAGAATATACATTGTAATTTGATCTACAAAAAAATTTCTATATTGAATTAATTTTATAAAACATACATTATTTAATATATCATCCAAAATATAGATAAACCAAAACAAGTTCTAAACTAACATATATACAACCATCTCTGGATCTCTTGTTCAATTTGCCTTTACCATCTTTTATCCAAAAACAAGAACACTCCCACTATCTAAGCCAACAAGACTGAATGAAGTTGATTTGTCTCCTACAGACCTTGTAACCACTTTTGTTCCTCTCAATAAAGCTCGGAACTTCTCTCCATCAAACTTCTTCATCACCCAAGGATCTACCCTTCAGAACCACCTGCTGCCATATGTTCTTAAGTGCCTCCATACGCATTGGTTTGATCAGATAATAAACCGCACCGTGTGTCACTCCCTTTAGAACCACACTCTTTGCATTTCGTTACTGAAATGTCAGAAGAAAAGAAAAGTTTCATCAAAAAAGAAGTACAAATAGTAAGAAAAACATAACCAAACTCATCTGTCTTTTGTGTTCATCAGCAATTATTAACCTGGAAACGAACTTGATTAATTACAACCTCAGAAACCATGATAGGTAATTGATGCATAATAGAAGAAGAAACAATTATACATCATTCTTGAGTTGGACTCTTTTTTTTTTTGAGAAAACAAACTCTGAAGATGTTGTAGAGGTGAAGAGTAGCAGTTGTCTTTCTTCAAGGACTCTATTTCAAGTATCTGGAAAATAAACGTAAGCATCAAATATATCCAGCTCCAAATCAAGAATATTGAGGTGTATATCTGTTGTTTTCCTAAGTGAAGTGCAATTCACAGACAATGTGTCCAAGGGTGGCAACCCGGCATGATAAAATTCACATATTCAATCTTTCAGTCTTCTTGACATTACTAACAAATTACAAGTTATATGTATAACTACATAGCTGTTACCTGCTTCGACCAATCACCAACTTGTTGTACTACTTTCTCCATGGGCAGTGATTTTCCAGTTCCTGGACAACCGCATATGTACAAACTCCCTGCCTTCTGTTGATCTAAACAGCCTTTCACAAACTCGGAAACCTGTCTTTGTTCATCCTCACGACAAACAATTGTTGATGGTGATGTGGATACATGCAGTGCCTCCTTCACAGCTCTCATTTGCTCCTCATCTATATGTTTAACATTTGACCTTAGAAAAAAGTAGACTACTGACGAATTAAATGAATTATGTTTACCTCTAGGGTTCCAATTAGATTTGGATCCTAAACAATCAGATAAGTTCTCCTCTGCCAAATTGACAGGATTTTCCAGATTTACATTATAGTTTTCTTGCTTAACTTCCTGTAAATAGATATAGCCAATGAGGATTGATATTCATTTGATTCCAACAATTACATACACTTTCAGCAAGAAAATGATCTGATGCTGTCGAGTGATTTTTTCCTCCGAAGTCAGACACATCTGTTTTAATAATTTACCTTCTCTGGCGTTCTGTGATTGGAAAGAGCAATTCTTCGATTAGATTTGCACTTCTTCGGCGTAGAGACTGGATTTCCAGACAAGAGATTGACTGCCGCCGCCTCCACCGCTGAATCTGATCTCAGCTTTCTCTTCCGCTGAGGAGTCTCGTTTGCAACGGATTCAATGCTCTCCGGTTTCTCCGATACGGCGGGTACGATGTGCTTGCAAGAAGATAAACTCGGCATGGCGATGGTAGGCATTGTTGGGTCACAAAAAAAAAAGCAATTGGAGCACTGGTTTGGAGGCGATGGTGCGGAGTAAGAAAGTAGAGTTTTTGGGACGGCGAAGACGAGAAGCTAAGATGCCTAACTCCATGACACTGCAGATCTCTATCCTCCTCTTCTCTTTGAATTTCTCGATCGATCAAAACCCTAGACACGATAGAGATGTTAGAACTGAAGGTTCTGCAGTTACACGACTCAAGTTAATGTGTAACACAAGTTGACGTGAGTTGTTTTTTCACAAGGAAGTGGATGACGTGGCATTGGTGAATGAATCTAAAAAGAGGAAAATAAGCATAAGGATTTGGAGATATTAAAGATTTGCAAAAAGGAAAATTTGCAAAAAGGAAGATTTGCAAATATCCAAGATATGAAAATTGAGGATCTTTGGAGGAAAACGTGGTGAGTATTAAAATAGGAAGATTATAGAGGCTAGGGGACGTCTCTAAGAGTGGAGGAGCAAAAGAAAAAGTTAAGTTCTCTGTTGGAGAGAAAAAGACTGCTCGGTGGCACACGAAATCCGGTGTGTAACACAGTTTGGTTTGAAACTGTGATTATAGATCAAGGAGGAATTAGGAAGTTGAACCTAGTGTTTCTAGTCCTTGGATCTGTGTCAGGAACGTGTATCTTATTGATAGATAGAGATAGATTGGTGTCGAACTAAGGGGTGTCTTAGTGTCGAGTAATTCCATTAGGCAAGGTCTTATTGTAAGATTGTCTTAAAATCTCTATTGAATATAGTGAGGATATAGGCACGTTGCCATATCTCAGAGAATTGTGTGTTTGCTCATATTCTCGTTCTTACAATTGGTATCAGAGCGGGACACCTACTCTGGTGAATTTTGCTCAGACACAGGTGGGATCCTGAGAAGAGAATATGGCGACATTTACACAAAATGCTGGTCATAAATCCTTGCTGTTAGATGATGTAAATTATAGACACTGGAAAGTAAGAATGAGGGTGAATTTGCGTGGAATTGATGAAGACGTTGGGAAGGCTGTTCAGTGTGGTTGGAAAGAGCCATGTGTAACGACAAAAGATGGTTTAGAGATAGTTAAATCCAGCACCAAGTGGACTGCAACAGAGAAAAAGCTATTGAAATTTAATGTCAAGGCGTTGGATGCAATTTTTAATTCAGTGGATGATAAGCAATTTGAATTGATACAAGGGTGTGACTCAGCTAAGGAGGCATGGGATATATTACAAAACGTTTATGAGGGTACATCTAGTGTTAGAAGAACAAGGTTGGATTTTCTGGCATCACAATTTGAAAACATACAGATGAATGATGATGAGAAGATAGCAGATTTCAGTGCCAAGCTCAGCTCCATAGCTAATGAAGCACAAGTTTTGGGTAAAACTTACAAAGATGCAAAATTAGTGAAGAAATTGGTGCGTTGCTTGCCTGATAAATTTGCATCACAGAAAGCTGTGATAAGAATGGCGATGAATACTGATGAACTTAAGTTTGCTGAAGCAGTAGGGATGCTAAAAGCTCAAGAGATGGAGATGGAATCTAAGCTTCCCAAACACGTGGAGGATTGTGCAGTTACAGCTGATGAAGACAACCAAAAATGTCTGAAACTTGAAGAAGTTGTTCGCTTGATGATCTTGAAGCTTGAAGAAAACATGGAGCTTATGCATAAGATGTCCAAAGATAGATTACCAAGGAAGGAAGAAGGTCATAAAAGATATGAACTTAAGTGTTATGCATGTCATGGTTCTGGACATGTCAAATCTGAATGCCCTTCATTGAAGAGGAAAGAAATCAAGTGTAATGGATGTAATGGTTATGGTCACACAAAAGCAAACTGTGTAACCACACGAAAAAAGAAGATGCAGATGGTTAGAAGTCACAATGATACGCCAGATATAGATGAAGACGCTCTTAATTTGGTGGCTTTTCATGGAGTTGTGGAGGCTGAGAAAGAAAGCGAAAAATATAAATCTGGGCTGACGTGTGTTACACACATAAATACTGATGCGTCAGGCAGTGATTCAGAAAGTGATCAAGACGTTGATGTTTTAGCTGAACTAAAAAATCTTTATGAGAGTTGGGTTCAATTGAGCAAAGACAACCTTCAACTGATCAAGGACAATACGAAGTTGGAAGATGAAGTCATTAGAATGCAGAAAGCTCTCATGTCAGAACAAGGGGAGAAAAAGGAACTTATGAGGAAGCTGGATGAGAATAGAAAGCAAATTCGTCTGATCAACAATGGATCTGAAAAGCTAGATCAAATTATTGATATGGGAAGAACAGGAAACACAAAGCTTTGGTCTTGGATATAATGGAGGTACAGTTAACACAAAAACAGTATTTGTGTCAGGGAATGTGTCACACAGTATTGGAGCAGAGAATGAAATCACAACCTTAAGAGCTGAGGATGTTTCAAACGTCCAAGGAAACACCCCACAAGCTGTTAAAGAGAAGACAAGTATTGGGAGTGTGTATGGTAGGAGTCATTTAGATCCAAAATCGAAATCTATCCAGTTCCACAAGTCCAAATCTGTTAAAACAAACAGAATAGAGGATGGAAATCAGAACTCAAGAGCGCATAAGTGTGGCAGTATCATGAAGATTAATTCAACAAGGATGGATACCAAAAAGCCCATGCAATGTAGAAGCATATGGAAACCTAAGGTGTGTTTCTTTTGTGGTAAATCTGGGCATATCAAACGTCATTGCTACAAGTATCTTGAAGGAGTTCATCAACCTCGGAGACACCATGATCATGATGCAAATATTGTCAGAAGAAGGTGGATGGAGAAATCAAATCCTTATCAAAGTATCAAGCATAGTTCAACATTGTGTAAGTGTGAATGTGTAAGACACAAAGGAATTGATCATAACATGCTTGGGAAAATGAGATATGAAGACTCAAATCGATGGAGAAATCAGAGGAGGAAGAGTTGTTAAGCACGATGGATGGCCCTGTAAGTGTGGCAAAATTCAGTGCTTGATTTAGTATTTTCACAGAGTTGTGTCACTCAAGCAGGGGGAGATTGAAAGGTTGATGATACTTGATTCAGGGGGAGTTTCGGAATGATATGTTGATGGTGTATGTGATTTATGTGGTGAGTAATAGCTAGTTGGCTTGAGTTGAAAAACTCAATGAAAAAGGGGGAGATTGTTAGCACTGAAGGTTCTGCAGTTACACAACTCAAGTTTATGTGTAACACAAGTTGACGTGAGTTGTTTTTTCACAAGGAAGTGGATGACGTGGCATTGGTGAATGAATCTAAAAAGAGGAAAATAAGCATAAGGATTTGGAGATATCAAAGATTTGCAAAAAGGAAGATTTGCAAATATCCAAGATATGGAAATTGAGGATCTTTGGAGAAAAACGTGGTGAGTATTAAAAGAGGAAGATTATAGAGGCTATGGGACGTCTCTAAGAGTGGAGGAGCAAAAGAGAAAGTTAAGTTCTCTGTTGGAAAGAAAAAGACTGCCCGGTGGCACACGAAATCTGGTGTGTAACACAGTTTGGTTTGAAACTGTGATTATAGATCAAGGAGGAATTAGGAAGTTGAACCTAGTGTTTCTAGTCCTTGGATCTGTGTCAGGAACGTGTATCTTATTGATAGATATATATAGATTGGTGTCGAACTAAGGGGTGTCTTAGTGTCAAGTAATTCCATTAGGCAAGGTCTTATTGTAAGATTGTCTTAAAATCTCTATTGAATATAGTGAGGATATAGGCACGTTGCCATATCTCAGAGAATTGTGTGTTTGCTCATATTATCGTTCTTACAAGAGAGGGATTTTTTTCGGGCAAGAAGAGAACGAATACTTAGGAAAAAACTACTTGCACAAAAAGTCTTTATTTAGCCAAAACCAAAACCAAAAAAAAATTGTTGAAAAAATCAAAATTTGGCAAGTGTGGCGCACAAAAGTGTTACAATAAAAAAAATTGGCTCCATAATCTATTTTGCCTTCCCGCTTGATAATTTTTTTTTCCTTAGCGTTGTTTTAATGCTATGATAGAATGAACGTCCCAACTTCCCATTTTTAGTAGCAGTTTGTTAATTAGTTATACCGTCAAATGCTACTAATACTCATATTTCTTGTAGTGAAAGGTGAGCCCACATGCCGACTGAATGGGTGTGTGCCAAGGACGGAGGTGGTCAGGGAGTTATATGTGGTATCATAGCCAAATCTGAGGATGTGTTTGGAGTCAGTGAGGGCTCACACAGTCAAGGATAATGATCCTGATGTGCAACAAGGGGGTTGCGCTCTGTGAGAAGGTGAATTATAACATCCCGATTTGTGATATATCTGGATAGGCTTAAAAGAATTGATTTGGCTACTTATGTCACTAAAGAGTACTTACCTTTTCGTTCACTTGTCTAGAGAGAACTCCAAAGTTAAGCGTTCTTGAGATAGAGTAGATGAAGGATGGGTAACCTAACGAGAAATAATTTGCGGTATCGTGCAAGTGAGGACAAAATACTAAAAACGGTCGTGTGGTGATTGCGGGGACAGTAAACAACTCTTTAGAGCCTCTCAAAATAACAAAATGGCCGTCAAACGAGGGTTGGCCCATAGGGAGAGTGAACGGGCATGGGGCCACGGACAGAGGTGGTCGTGGTGTTATAAGCGTATACGCTCAAAGGCTAGCCAGCATGTCCTCTCATGGCCCCATGAATCCTGAATTCGCTTCCTTATGTTCAAATTCATCAACGTAACCAGTAATTGAACTTTTGCTACTAGTCGTGCGAGAAAGGAATGGGGGAAGGAAGAGGGCTGAGTAGTGGGGATTACTCCATGATACAATTCGAAATAATTCATCTCAACACATCCGGCATATGACTTGACACAAGACGAGACTTAAGCATTTACAAGGACCAACTATAAGGATATCGTAGTCTCGAAATTAAATAAACATCAAGCAAGAGAGTCCAACTACAGGCGCCTCCGACCCTGCCGGCATAGACACACCCTTAGTCTTCCATATCAATAATAGGTACCATGCTTGAACATGCACCATGCCTTAACCGGCACCATGCCTTAACTGGAACAATACACCTCTGGGCCAAACAACGGGTTCTCTAAACCTCAGCGGAAGGACGTGCCCCACCGGCTCCCATCTTGACAATCAATGTGCACATAGGACTCTCAACCATGTACACCCACATCTAACAATAACTCAAAAACATTATCTGATTCTCAAACTAACCGTCTTTAACTGACCATCTATGTTCTCACACAATAACTCAGTCAAGACCATCAAGCCACACAATCTTAAATATATAAATCAATCATACAATCTCTTTTCCGGTTAACGATTTCATTTATCGATTATAATCTCAAACAATCAACAAGATCATGCAACATTTTTTTCATTCGTCTAACAACCGAACTTCATGTCACAATTTAAGTTTCTCGGGTATAATTCCTTATGTCGATATGGATATTGATTGCTCAATTTCAATAACAATACAATTATTAATATATATGATTAAATAAATACTTTTGCTTACATATACATCCAACCACATAAATCACACAATGAACAAGGAAGCAGACTTAACCTAGTCACGACATATTGTTGGAAATTCCTAGCAGTTCCTAATCCGATTAGGCAACCCTAAGTCTGAATTACGAGCCTAGGATCTCAGGGTTTAAGTAATTGAATCATGGATCTCGTGTTTACCTTGTTCTGGCAGCGGAAGATGAATCAGGTAAGACAAGATCAGGAGCGATTCAGAGGCCTCGCCTCTATCGTAGTCCACACGCACACAACCTGGAAAGTCGGGATGCTAGTGCCGGATCTGGGAATCGAAGAGAGAGTTTTTCTGTTTTCTGTAATCAAGAAAACTGACGGCCTTCCATTCAGGTCAACCATATAAGCCTATATATAAGACCTGTTAAGACTAAACTATGTTTCGGGTTTAACCGAAAAAGTCTAAGTCATAAACCGAAACATCAGTCTCGGAATCGACTCTGTGTCGATCGATACACCAACTGTGTCGATCGACACACCTCTCTTTAATCGATATTGATATGTATCCAATACACATCATCTTGATCATCACCATGATGATCATTCCCATATAAAAGCTTCCAGATTGCTTAGGTGTGTGACCCTATAGGATCATATGACACTGGCAGTAAGTCTACAACTTACAGACTGCAAGAGGCTTCTAGCAAAACATTGCAACCGCCCAGTATCATACAACATGTCTGATCTCGACACACGATTATCGTTAGAGTAAGTACAATGTGATTTCAGGACATAATCCCAACAATCTCCCACTTGTACTGGAATCACCTATTCCTGTAATCCCTTCGTCTCTATATCTCGATATTGCATAAGGCAAGAGACTGTGTCATCCTTATTATATCCAATATCATGTTCATCGAACTCCTGATCTATACTGATAAAAACAAACGACTGACAATCACCTCGTTTGAGCACGGCCATGCATTTTCTCAGTATCAAATCTTCGATGGGCCCTGAGATATTTATCTCCTGTTATATAGGAGGAACAAATCCCATCTTGTTACATCCCTGTTTCTACACATACTTCATGATACGCTTAAGCAATGCCGTTATAGCCGCCAGTTACGGAACGACGTTGGACAAGGTCAAAGCACACCAATTCATATGCTAGAAATCATGATGAACTCAGGTCTAAGGACTATACTCTATAGTCGTAATGAGAAACTCTCATGACACAGATATAACTATCATGTAGAGTTCTCATTAGCGGGTCATGTCCGATCATATGTTCACCAACATATATCTATGTGACTGACTGTGATACTCATATCTTTGACTCCATGAAACTTAGTCAACAGTCACCTCACAAGCTAGTCTCTCGCGGTTGTCAGTGTCCCACTTTGACAATCTCGACTAGGGACCATCATAATTTATGTCATCTTTTACTTATAGGGTTTCATGATCAATTCCTCAACTTGATGACCTATAAAATGAACATAAAATACTTTGGGACTATTACTTAATTATCCAATAATTAAATAATACCGATGTCAGTTTTAAATTACACAAACATTGCCATAGCATGTTTATATAAAGATTATAACATAACTAAAATAACTCCCACTGGAATCAAGATCATCTGTTCAGATATCTTATACCTACAACAACAGAATAAATCTCGTGCTTAGGTTGTGGGAGAGACTGCGGTGTGTTTGCTTGAAACAATTCCAACAAACCACACTGCCATTCAGATAAAAGCACTATTCTACGGTCCACTGCTTGGAGCCCTTCCAACAGATAGCACCGCTATTCAGACAAAGAGACATGCCAGGTAGGAACCGGGAATCGTCTTTGTCCGTCTAACTACTTTCAACTGGTTCGTCACTTCCTCAGTTCACCACAAAACTATCCTTAGTGTTTATCAAACATTTGGGATATTTCTGGCAACTGTTCCACGACTTTTATCGGGACATATTGGTATTTTCTCGTTATGCTTTATGCGTAAGCTGCATCTAGACGAGCGCAAAACATGGCATTCATGATGGATTCTATTGCAGCAGCGTAAGCAATCACACTCATTGATACTAGCTCAGCCAGTGTCCAAGACACTTCATCTTGCTAAGATTATTGCCATAATACCTTTGGTGTGAAGCCATTCTTGGAATCATGCATATTGGAACTGTCCAATACCTTATCACCATAAGGATTCTGACACGATCCAACTAGCCTT
Organism: Orychophragmus violaceus; assembly: GCA_030180135.1. Classification (NCBI taxonomy): domain Eukaryota; kingdom Viridiplantae; phylum Streptophyta; class Magnoliopsida; order Brassicales; family Brassicaceae; genus Orychophragmus; species Orychophragmus violaceus. The sequence continues at coordinate 25,164,811 of CM058233.1, read as the reverse complement.
TCCAATCCATTTCAATGGATCCTTATTCCAAGAACTTTCGCGGCTTCTCCCATATCTATCGTTAAATTTGACTTCCGACCCAAATCTTGTCAAGACTTTAGCGTTGGAACGTCTTTTATGAGACTAAGTACGTTATGTACATACGGTGTGAGAATTGCAATTACGCTCCCACTAGTCTTCTTGTAAACGCATGGTTTCATTTCTTTTCTGATCAAGTCAAAACTTTTGACCACATTATCAGAATGTTGATTCCAACTCCAAGATGTTTGCTTTAATCCAGAAATGGATCGGTGAAGCTAACATGCATACCCAGCCAATTTTCGGAGTTGGGGCTCACCATCGCTTCTTTAATTTCGCATGCTCGTCACTTTTCAATGATCAACAGATCACGACAATCGGCTACGAGAAATCACTCTCGAGTTAGTGATGGATCCTTTCGGATCTGTGAATTTCAGGCTCCACAGGTGTAGATCCTACAGCACTTTGTAGATCTCACCGCTGCTCTCCCTCAACAGGTTGAGAAGCCTCCTGTGTTTATCGAATTTCTTCGATGTGTACTTTTACTCCCACTGTTCCTTTTTGGAAAGTATAATCTTTCTCAAAAGACACAGTTCCGGACAATAAAACTTAGTTCTCGGATTGGTTATAAAAGTAGTAAGCCTCGGTTTCCCTAGGACAACCCGCGAGGTAGAACTTATCAGATTTGGGTTCAAGCTTGTTAGCTTTCATCCCCAAATGATCAGAAACAACATGCTTGAAAAACTTTCAGTCCACATCCAATGTGGTGTCTTTCAATTGATTCTGATTGAAACCTTTTGCTGTGCAAACACAGACATTTTAGAGCGTACTTCTTAAAAGATTATGGAAGATTCCTGTGACTCATCATTAATCGGAGCATATCTAATAAGATCCGATTCGTTCTCTCAGAAACACCATTTAGGTTTTCCAGGAGAAAAGAGCTGTGATATGACTTCACACTCACCTAGATGATCACCCAATTCTTGACTCAAGTATTTTCCTCCGCGATCTAATCGAGGATCTCAATGCTTCTGTCAAATCGGTTCTATACTTCATCTTGGAACTCCTCAAGGGATTCCTGCTCGTGTCTCATCAAAAGAACACATCCATACTTACTGATGTCATCAATAAGGTAATGAAGTACTGAAGATTTCCTTTGGCACTAATGCTCATTGGGCCGCATACATCAGTATGTGTAAGGCCCAATAAGCCTCTGGCCCGTTTACTTTTAGCTCTGCTAAAAGGGCCTTAGTCATTTGGTCCAGTGAGCAGAATTCATATCTCACATGATTAATTATCAAATGAGCCCAAAACTATGGAACTTCTGAATCCGCTTCACTTTATGTGGTCAAAACGACTGTGCTAAGGAAAAATCGAGTTCAAGTCATCAGACTTAAACCGTTTGGTATTTATGCTATAAGTACAATCGTACATTGGTTTAAGATATAAAACCCATTCTAAACGGGATGCTACCAAATAATATTTCATTAAGATCTAAAGAACAAAACTTGTCTTTTATCAAAATGAAAAACATCCAAATTCTTACAAGAAAATGAAAGACATTTCTGCACAAGGCAGATACATAGTAGCAATTACTTAATTTCTAAAACCAAGTATGAAAGGCTCCTACAAGTGGAGAATCTCTACGGCTCATGCAGCAATCATTGCTTCATACCAGACACGCAGTTCCACTTGTCCTTTCTTCAACGTTCTACTGTCGCTTAGGTCCTGCATATTTCAAAATATCAGTACCACAACTAGTATCCAATACTCACGTAGAACTTGAAATAATAACACAATACCTGAAGAAGAAGTACCATACATCTTCTCCATCTCTTGTGAATCTTCCTGGAATTTAATGCAATTTCTCTTCTAATGCCCAAACTCTTTACAGTAGCAGCATTTATCAACATCAGATGGGCCTGACTTGGGCTTAAAAGATGACACAGGTTTATCCCGATTCCAAATCTGAACGGCCTTGCCATCACCCTTGTCTAAACAAGATTTCTCAAATCTTTTACCCTTTTTGATGTTTTGCTCTGCTGTCTTGAGCATGCCATGCAGCTCAGTCAACGTCTTCGTCAAGCCTTTCTTGATATAGTTCTCAACGAAATTATCATAACTTGACGGCAATGACTGCAAAATGATGTCAGTTTCCAACTCTAAGTTGACAGGACAATCCAGTTTCCCCAGGTTATCAATGTAACCCATCATTTTAATGACATGAGGACTTACTGGACCATCCTCTGGTAGCTTGCACCCAGTGAGAGACTTCACCATCTGGAATCTCTCAACTCGTGCCTGATCCTGAAACTTCAGTTTCAGGCTGGTGATCATCTCTATTGGCGACTCCATGTTCTCGTATTGACTCTTCAAATCCGAGTTCATGGTAGCCAACATCAGACCACGCACATCTACCACATCAATATAATGCTTATTCCAAGCATCATATACTGCATTCGAGCGATTGGTCCCAAGCCTTTCTGGAAGAGCTTTCTCAAGGACATAGTCCTTGCTCTCCTGCTTGAGGATTAATCTCAAATTCCGATACCAATCCAGGAAATTTGATCGATTTAACTTGTCCTTCTCAAGGACGGATCACAATGAGAAAGTAGTCGCAGACATAAGCTGAAATCCAAGAAAAACAAAGATTTAGTTATGTATTCCATGAGAAGTCTTATTTAATAAGAAAACTCGCATTATATTCAAACAATGTTTCCTCTGCGAATATAATGATCCAAGATCCATACTTCACCAAAATCTGAGTGGACGACTCGTCATCACCCAAAATTTGATTATCTAGGTAAGCAAATCATTGCTAATTGTACCCAGTACAACTCTTGGTCGCAGATAAGACAATCCATGTCTCATCTACTCTGACGTCTCTGGGCCCAGAACTTCTGATGGCCCAGTCAAGTAAACCAATCTCTTTAGTCTTGTGATCATTGACAGTCGCAATGCAAGTCTATCAATGATCACCTGCCTTACTCATGTAGTAGTGGATACCAAGGACTCCAAGGCTATCCAACAAACGACACAAGTCTTGACAGTAGACAAGATTTGGGCAAGACATCAAGGTTACTTGATATTTAGTTGAGGAAACTAGACTCTGAAAGGTTAGCATTTCAATCTCTTAGGTCATGTAATTGTTGATGTCAAGCACTGCAAGTCCATCAACATAATTACTTGCCTTAATCACGTAATTGTGGACACCAAGCTCTTGGCTAGTGTTGGGAATGTCCTGAAATCTACCGTACTATCTCTAGAAAGTATGATAAGTGTCGAGATCAGACATAAGTCATAAATACCGGGTGATCATGATGACTTGCTAGAGCCCGCTTATGATCTATAAGTTTAGGACTTATTACCAGTATTGTATGATCCCTAAGGGTCACACACCATAGCTAACGGGAAAGTTAAATGGAATTAATACGGTAAGATGCAAGGCATTTACTGTATTTGTACAGAGAATTGGGCCAGACAAAATACAGTTATTTTGTCTAATTTGGGCCTTGGGCCCAAAAGCCTAATGAGCCATTAGTTTAATTACTTGGGCCCATATAAGGAAGAGTAGGCGCCAGAAAACCCTAAGGCTTCTTGTCTGCGATTTTTTGCCTCTCTTTTCTTCTCTCTCTCTCTGTTGATTCCTGACTTGGTCTAGCAGCCTGATCCAATAGCTTGTAAGAGTGTGGATACCTGAGGAGGAGCCGGTAATCATCAGCTCTTGCAGATCTCGATATTCCATTGATTAATCCGCTGCAATCATAAGGTAATGATCCTGATCTGTTTATGATTCAACTGCAAATCACCTAGATCCTAGATGATTATGTGCTAGGATGTAACCTGACAATTACACCAAGAACTCACATAATCCTTCAGTGGTATCAGAGCCTAGGTTGTTAGGTTTTTGCTTTTTGGATCATATTTAGGTTGTTTTTAATGTTTAGAATCGAATTTGGCTTAAGAAATTTGATTAGAACTTGTAAAAACCCTAATATGAAATCGCTTGTATCATTGATTGGAAAAATCATGATCGAATTATTGAATTAAGGTTTGAACATGAGCGATTGAATTATTGAATTAAGGTTTGACTTTGTTTGATAATAAGAGAATCGATTTGATAAGGTTTGTCATTGTTCAATATCGTTTTTATCATAAGCGAATGTCATAATCAATTGTTCAATTTGGAAAAGTCATGATTTATGTGGTTGACTTTGAGAATCAATCGTATTGGTTTGAGAATCATAACAAACGATTTTGGTTTTTGTTGAATTAAGAAATCAATATGCGATTGTAAATAACCAGTTGACTTTTCTTAATTTACCTTAAGGCATGATCGATCGCATATCGCATGTAAGCAATTATTTAATTAATGTATGAGTTGATTAATTATTTAATTATTGTATGGTTTAAGCCGTTAACCCAAATCGCGGTTTGCTGGAAATTATTTAATACAATTGGTATTATTTAATTTCTGGTTAAACCGGATTTAAATTCAAAATTGAATTTTAACCTAAACCGAAGGCTGGTCTAAGTTTGATTTGGTTGGACCAAATAATTTAGAGCTGGTCTGGTTTAGTAAATAACCAGTTGGATTTAGTAGTTAATTTGGTCTCGGACCAGAATTAATGAACCGACTCGGTTATGTCAAATTATTGGGCCAATTGGAATTCTGTGGTCTTGGGCCAAGAATTGGGCCTATAATTTGTGACCCAACCGAAAACTTTAATAAAATATTAAATTAGAAATTTCTATTTTTAGCATGTTTCTAAATTTAGAAAGTTTCTAAAATAAGTAAGTTTCCCAAAATAGTAATCTTCTATTTTTGGAAAGAAAACCTAAAATCCTCAAAACCAATATCAAGCTTGGATGTCTTGCCCAATCTTGTCTGCTACTTAACGCTTATTCAATTACAGATATGGCTTACAGTGTGAGGTGTCTGTTTTTGCGTAAGTAAAGTAGTATATAGTCACTAATTTCATTGGGAGTCCCAGACTTTAGTGATTATTTGGCTGTAAGAGATTGGTTTCCTTGACTGGGCCATCGGGAGTCCCGGGCCTTGAGACATCTGGTGTATTGGGCCTTGGGCCCAATTCACAACCGAGATTTATTGGAAATAACTAGCTGTGTGTATGCTTACCAAGTAAAGCTACTTCTGGGTGACGGCCAGTGGCCCACTTTGGATTTAGCAGAACATGGGTCTCGGAATCATTGCATTCTTATGAGGTTAAACAAAGAAATTTTGAATGCAATGCGAGTTTTCTTATAAGTTATTAAGATTACTATTTTATGAACTAAATAACTAAAACTCTATTTATCTCTAAATTTCAGTTATGACTAGCACAGATAATCAAAACACTTTCTCGATCCGGTCTGTCCTTGAGATGGACAAACTGAACGGATCAAATTTCTTGACTTGGTCGCGGAACCTGAGGCTAGTCCTCAGGCAGGAGAGAAAGGACTATGTCCTTGAGAGAGCTCTCCCCGTGAGGATCGGGTCCAATGCCTCTCATGCAGTATATGATGCTTGGAATAAGCATTATAATGATGCGGTAGATGTGCGTGGTCTGATATTGGCTACCATGGACTCAGATTTGTTGAAGCAATATGAGAACATGGAGTCGCCGATAGAGATGATCAGCAGCCTGAAATTGAAATTTCAGGAGCAGGTAAGAGTGGAGAGATACCAGTTGGTTAAGTCTCTCACTAGCTGCAAGCTACCAAATGATCATCCAGTAAGTCCTCATGTCAGTAAAATGATGGGTTACATTGATAACCTGAGGAAACTGGATTATCCAGTTAGCCAGGAATTGGCAACTGAGATCATTCTGCAGTCACTGCCGTCAAGCTATGATAAGTTCAGAAGGAACTATATCAAGAAAGGCTTAACGAAGACGCTGACTGAACTGCATGATATGCTCAAGACAGTTGAGCCAAACGTGAAGAGTACCCTGTATAATCTCATAATGGAGAAGGGTAGGTTTACTAAACCTAATGCTGACAAGGGTGAAGACAAAGTTGTCCAGATTTTGAATCATGGCAAGCGTGTGTCTTCTGAGCCCGAGTCAGATACATCTTACGTTGGTAAGTGCTGCTACTGTAAAGAGACTGGGCATTGGAAGAGAGATTGCATTAAATTCATGGAAGATTATGAGGAGTTGAAGTTGATGTATGAGACTACTTCCTCAGGTATTCATGTTATTACTTCAAGTTCTACCTTATAGGTATTGGATACTGGTTGTGGCACTGATATTTGTTATAATATGCAGAGCCTAAGCAACAGTAGAACGTTGAAGGAAGGACAAGTGGAACTGCATGTCTGGAAGGAGCTATAGATGCTGCCTCAGCCGTAAGGTTTTCACTTGTAGATGCCTTTGAGGCTTGGTTTTGTATTAAGTAATTGCTACAATGTACCTGCTTTAAGCAGAGTTGTCTTTCATTTTCTTGTAAGAATTTGAATGTTTTTCATTTTGATAAAAGACAAGTTTTGTTCTTTTGATCTCAATGAAATATAAATTGTAGCACCCTATTCAAGGATGGGTTTTATATCTTAAACCAAAGAGTGCCTAAATGTAACATAAATACCGAATTGGTTTAAATCTGATGAATTAAACCTGATTTTTCTTGGCATAAATGTTTTGGTCACATAGAGTAAGTCGGATTCAGAAATCCCATAGTTATAGACTTTTGGGCTCATTTGATTGGATATCTTATGAGACTTGAATTCTGCTTACTGGACCAAAAGACAAAGGGCCCATCTTAGCCGAGCTAGAGAAAGGCCCAAAGGCTTATTGGACCTTGAACATACTCATGTATGTGGCCCGATGAGCAGTAATGCCAGAGAAAATTTCCTGTACTTCATTGTCTCTAGTGATTACTTCAGTGAGTATGACTGTGTTCATTTGATGAGACACGAGTCGGAATTCTTTGAAATGGTCGAAAGAGTTCTAGAATGAGGTATAGAATCTGAGTGACAGAAGTATTGAGACTCTGGATTACATCACGAGTGAGAATACTTAAGTCATTGATGGTGTGACCATCTGAATGAGTGTGAAGTCGTTTCACAGCTCATTTCTCCTGAAAACATTGAGGTGTTTCTGTGAGAAAGAATCAGATCTTATTAGAAATGATTAAAGATGAGTCACACGAATCTTCCATGATATTCTTTAAGAATAACGCTCTAGAAATATCTAAGTTTACGCTGAAATAGTTCCACCAATATCAGTTGAAAGACACCACATAAATGTGGACTGGAAATGATCCAAATTCGTCTTTACTGAGTATTTGTAGTTGTGCTACTTCGCTGGTTGTCCTAGGGAAACCAAGGCTTGTTACTTTTTACGTCCATTCCGAAAACGAAGTTAGGTTGTTCGGAATTCTGTTTTCTAAAAGGGAAGGTACTTTCCAAGAAGAACAGTGGGAGTAAAAGTATAACTCGAAGAAATTCGAGAAATACAGGAGGCTGCTCAACCTGTTGAGGGAGAGCAGCGGATGGATTTACAGATTTCTGTAGAATCTACACCTGTAGAGCCTGAAGTTCGCAGATCTGAATGAATCCGTCACTAATCCGAGAGTGATTTCTCGTGATTAGTTGCCATGATCTGATGATCATTGAAAGTGACGAACCTGCGAAATTCACAGAAGCGAAAGTGAGCCCGGACTCCGAAAAATTACACTGTGTGTAAGTTAGCTTCATCGATCCATTCATAGATAAAAGCAAACATATCGGAGTTGGAATCTTCGTTCTGTTGAAGTAGTCAAGGTTTTGACTTGAACAGGAACGAAGTGGAACTGTGCGTTTACTAATAGATAAGTGGGAGCGATGTTGCAATTCTCATAGTGTATGTCGATGACATACTGATTCTCGGAAATAACGTTCCAATGCTGCAGTCGGTATAGGACTGGCTTGGGAGTTGGTTTTATTATTGACATGGGTAAAGCCACGTATGTTCTTGGATTTTGGATCTAAAGATAGAGATCCAAAAGAGCTGATAGGACAAAGTCAGGACTCTTATATTGATAAAGTCCTACACGTTTTCAGCATTCCAAGAAGGATTTTATGCCAATGTCACATGGCATTACGTTAAGCAAGAAACAGTGTCCTACGATAACTGCTGAGCTTGAATGCATGGATGAGATTCCATATGCGTCGGCAATTGGATCTATCATGTATGCCATGACACGTACTTGTTTTGATGTTGCTTTAATGTTAAGCAAGACAAGTAAAGACCAGTCAAATCCAGCAAAGAATCACTGGATAGACGTAATGATTATCCTCAAGTATTTGGAAAATACTTAGGATAAGTTCTTGATTTACGGAGAAAGTGAGGTGCTACAAGTCGGTAGAGTCTGAAAGGCAAGTTTCCAACAGACAAAGATGATTTCCGGTCACAGTCCGATTATATCTTGTGTCTGTCTGGCGGTGCAAGGCACTGTTGCTGACTCCATGACTTAAGCTGAACATTTCGCAGCTTGGTTAGCGGCGAAAGAGGTTGTTTGGAAAGAAGAGTTCATCACTGAACTTGATGTGATTCCCAGCATAGATGAGACTAGCTGCACATCAGAGGTCCAAACACCTTGAGGGTAGGTATAACCTATTCCGTGAGATAAATGACAGAGGTGTTAAGTAGATCAGCAAGTTTCAACGATTGAGAACGTTGCTAATCTATTAACGAAGCCACTCCTTAGGCCTAAGCACGAGTCGCGGACTGTAGCTGTAGGATAAGTGAAATTAAGATGTAGTCTTAATTTCAGTGGGAGTTTGTAAAGGGCTTTATTTAGTTGTTTTGAAAGGTTCATGTAAACATAATATTTTATGTTTATGAAATCTATGATTTCTGGATTATTTTAACTGTGATATAAATAATCGTTCCAAAATGATTCATGTCATTATATATGGGCCATCGAAGTACATGAGTAGACTTGATCCTGAAACCCCATATTTAACGAAATGACATAAATCATAGTGTCCATAGTCGAAGGTTGTTGAAATTGGAACACCAACAACCACTTGAGACTAGATTGTGTTGAGACTTATGACCGAGTTTCGAGGGGTCATAGATGTGCGGCATCAAAGTCGACACATAGGTATATGTAGGGGAGCATATGACCGGACATGGCCCGCTGATGAGAACTCTACAAGATATTAATATCTGTGTCATAAGAGGTTCTCATATACGACTATAGAGTATAGTCCTTAGACCTGAGTTCGCATGCATGTGGCTGCACATGGAGTGATGCGCTTTGATCATTGTCTAACGCTGTTTCGTAACTGGGAGCTATAAGGACCTTGGTTGGGTGTATTATAAAGTGTGTAGTTCATAGTGATGGAACAAGATGGGATTTGTCCCTGCCGTTTAACGGAGGTAATATCTCTAGGCTAATCGGAGACTTGATAGCTGGTAAGAGAGTGGCCACTCCCAAACGGACTTGCCCAAGTCGTTTGCATTGTCAGTATCAAATCTGGTCCGATGAACATGGTCTGGCTATATAAGGATGACACGCATCTTGCCTTATGCCAGATCGAGATATTGAGACAAAAGGATTAGGGAATGTAGGATTCCAGTACAAGTGGGAGATTGTTGGGAATGTCCTGAAATCTACCGTACTATCTCTAGAAAGTATGATAAGTGTCGAGATCAGACATAAGTCATAAATACTGGGTGATCATGATGACTTGCTAGAGCCCGCTCATGATCTATAAGTTTAGGACTTATTACCAGTATTGTATGATCCCTAAGGGTCACACACCATAGCTAACGGGAAAGTTAAATGGAATTAATACGGTAAGATGCAAGGCATTTACTGTATTTGTACAGAGAATTGGGCCAGACAAAATACAGTTATTTTGTCTAATTTGGGCCTTGGGCCCAAAAGCCTAATGAGCCATTAGTTTAATTACTTGGGCCCATATAAGGAAGAGTAGGCGCCAGAAAACCCTAAGGCTTCTTGTCTGCGACTTGGTCTAGCAGCCTGATCCAATAGCTTGTAAGAGTGTGGATACCTGAGGAGGAGCCGGTAATCATCAGCTCTTGCAGATCTCGATATTCCATTGATTAATCCGCTGCAATCATAAGGTAATGATCCTGATCTGTTTATGATTCAACTGCAAATCACCTAGATCCTAGATGATTATGTGCTAGGATGTAACCTGACAATTACACCAAGAACTCACATAATCCTTCAGCTAGACCATCACACAATGAAATGAGTTTTGACAGTTGACCATATTGAAGCTAAGCTTTGATCAAGGTTTAAGTCTAGTTTGGTTTCTGCAAATTCAAGGTTCAATAACCAGAATTGTGAGCACTGCGTCGATCGACGCAGACTATGTCTGTCGATCGACACTACCAAACAAAAAACGGATTTCAATAACCGGTTAATCCAATTAACCCGGTTCATTGAACCGATCATGTCGATCGACACAACCCATGTGTGACGGTCGACATGGACCTAAACCGAAGACAGTTTTGATAACCGGTCCAATCCAATTGAACCGACTTATCAGATCAAACTGATCTTAACCATTAAAATCGGTTTATACTAATTTAGATAACTGGTTCAATCCAATTGAATCAATTCATCCATTTTAAACCGTTTTAATCAGTTTCAACTAATTGCGATAACCGGTTCAATTCAATTGAACCGTATTATCCAATCAAACTGATTTTAACCAATCGGTTTATGCTAATTGAGATAATCAGTTCAATCCAATTGAACCAATTCATCCAATTTAAACCGATCTCTTTGGACTTAACTAAGCATGATAACCGGTCCAATCCAATTGAACCGTCTGTGTCGACCGGCACTCAACCTGTGTCGATCGACACAGTAGGCATTGGTTTTCACCGCGAAAACCCTAGCCGCCGAGTCTGTCGATTTCACCATTCTGTGTCGACCGACACACCTAGTGTGTCGATCGACACTCTGCGAAAACACAGAATCGTTTTCGATCTGAATCGATCTAACCTGTTCTTATTCATACTATCTTATGAACGAATTTAAATCATCAAATTCTACTAAACACGCTGATTCAATGATAAAACCCTAAGGCTCTGATACCACTGTTGGAAATTCCTAGCAGTTCCTAATCCGATTAGGCAACCCTAAGTCTGAATTCCGAGCCTAGGATCTCAGGGTTTAAGTAATTGAATCATGGATCTCGCGTTTACCTTATTCTGGCAGCGGAAGATGAATCAGGTAAGAAAAGATCAGGAGCGATTCAGATGCCTCGCCTCTATCGTAGTCCACACGCACACAACTTGGAAAGTCGGGATGCTAGTGTCGGATCTGGGAATCGAAGAGAGAGTTTTTCTGTTTTCTGTAATCAAGAAAACTGACGGCCTTCCATTCAGGTCGACCATATAAGCCTATATATACGACCTGTTAAGACTAAACTATGTTTCGGGTTTAACCGAAAAAGTCTAAGTCATAAACCGAAACATTAGTCTCGGAATCGACTATGTGTCGATCGATACACCAACTGTGTCGATCGACACACCTCTCTTTAATCGATATTGATATGTATCCAATACACATCATCTTGATCATCACCATGATGATCATTCCCATATAAAAGCTTCCAGATTGCTTAGGTGTGTGACCCTATAGGATCATATGACACTGGCAGTAAGTCTACAACTTACAGACTGCAAGAGGCTTCTAGCAAAACATTGCAACCGCCCAGTATCATACAACATGTCTGATCTCGACACACGACTATCGTTAGAGTAAGTACAATGTGATTTCAGGACATAATCCCAACACATATAACGTAAGCGAAGGAACCAATTAGAGCAATCCGCCTCACCTTGGCCACGATAACGTTGAACCGAAATTAACCAGAATTGATGGTTGGTACGCGGCATGCGAACGTTTCCAACAAACAACGCAAGAAATCAACAGTCGCGTTGCTTCGTCTATGACGACACCGACAATCAGCTGACGGACACTGCTCGGTCACATGAATATGATAGCGAGTACAGTCTTGGGATTCAAGCGCAGTCGGGAAGAGGAAGTCTTGCGCTCTAAGAAACTGACCTTGACTTTCGGGTAACAGACAAAGGTTCACCAATGGTATAAGTACCACTTCAGACATGGCAACAATGATGGATCAGGTTTGCTTGGCGGTAGGACGACTTTCTACGCAAGCAATGTCAAGGACGGGTCGAGCTTCATATGGCTAGTCGACTGCTTGATATGCTCAGAGTTTAATTTCCTAAGTTACACTGCATGTGCATATGAAAATTTAGTATATAGGGGTCGAACCACATAGACTCAAGAATCTTACGATAGACTATAAAAGTATTGAGTAGAACTAAGCGACAGCAATCAATAAGCAATAAAATAAAAGCAGTAAATAGATCAGCAATCAGTGTGTTTATCAAATACTAAAGGCGCTAGGTCAAGTGAGTTCTCGGGAAATCAGGTCATGCAGATCAACAATCAGTCAGGATCGAATTAAGTACTGTTCTAGAACTCAAACACAAATGTAAAACTAACCTGAAGGATTGTTTAGTGTTTATCCTGGTTCAATTCATTCAGATTAAACCCTACTAAACATATTGGATCTAGGTTCTCTTGCAGAATCATAAAGAGATCTCAGTATACCTTGTTATGCAGCGGAAGAATCAGGTATGAGTCAGAGATCAGCAGAACCACCAAGAGGTTGTTCCTCCAAAGGCTCACACACGCACACCAACAGGAAGAAGGCTGCTAGACCAGAGAGAGGGAGGCGCAGAGAGAGAGAGAGAGGCGCAGAGGTGTTAGGGAAAAAAAGGAGAGCTAGGTCAAGTTTTAATCATAAAACCCTTGTCTAGTTCTGTTGGGCTTTTGGGCCCAATTCCCAGTCTGATTAAATCCCTTAGATTTAATCAGGCCCTTTAATCTCTCTAAGTATAGTAAATGCCTAGCACTTTTACCGTACTTCTGCTGAACCGTTCCCTCATAGTTTCATGTTAGCTTAGGCGTGTGACCCATATGGGATCATATAATAAAGGCAATAAATCCAAGACTTATAGATCATGAGCGGACTCTAGCAAGCCATCATGACCCCCAGTATTATATGACTTATGTCTGATCATTGACATACTCTTACTTTCTAGAGACAGTACAGAGATTACCGGACATAATTCCAACAATCTCCCACTTGTACTGGAATCTCTGTATTCATATTCCTTTTGTCTCAATATCTCGATTAGTCATAAGGCAAGATGAGTGTCATCCTTATAAAGCCTAATAATGTTCATCGGACTCTGATTTGATACTGACAATCCAAACGACTCGGGACAGTCCGTTTGAGCATGGCCATGCATTTTCCTGTATTCAAATCTCCGATTGGCCTAGAGATATTCACTCCATTTATATTGGAGGGACAAATCCCGTCTTGTTCCATCACTGTAAACTACTCATTTCATAATACACCCAAACAAGGTCCTTATAACTATCGCTTAACGACAGCGTTAGACAATGATCAAAGCGCATCAGTTGATGTGCAGTCACATGCATGCGAACTCAGGTCTAAGGACTATACTCTATAGTCGTAGTAAGAATCTCTTATGACACAGATATAAATATCCTGAAGAGTTCTTATAAGCGGGTCATGTCCGGTCGTATGTACCCCAACATACACCTATGTACTGACTTTGATGCCGTGCATCTATGACATCCTGAGACTTTGTCATAAGTCACATACCAATCTAGTCTCACACGGTTGTTGGTGTTCCAATTTCAACAACCTTCGACTAGGGACTGGATGATATAAGCCATCTATCAAATATAGGGTCTCATGATCAAGCTAAATGACTTTGATAACTCAAGATCAAGTCACTTACTTCGATGACCTATAAAATGGTTCATATCATTTTGGAACGATTATTTCATCACAGTTAAAATAATTTTATTATTAAACATCTCAAATGTTTTACAAGAACATATCAATAACTAAATAAAGCCCTCAAACTCCCACTCAAATTTAGATTACATTTCAATGTCTCTAATGCCTACAGCTTCAGTCAGGTACTCGAGCTTAGGCCTTGGGAGTGGCTTTGTCAACGGATCAGCGACATTATCATCTGTCGGAACTCGGCTGATCTTGACTTCCTTTCTATTAATGATATCACGTATCAAGTGAAATCTTCTTAGTATATGCTTGGATTTCTGGTGTGATCTTGGTTCCTTTGCCTGAGCTATAGCACCATTGTTATCACAAAACAGTGCCAGAGGCTCAGCTGCATTCGGTATCACACCTAGTTCAATAATGAACTTTCGTATCCAAACAGCTTCCTTCGCTGCTTCTGAGGCGGCGACATATTCAGCTTCTGTAGTGGAATCAGCAACGGTGTCTTGCTTGGAGCTTCTCCAACTGATTGCACCGCCATTCAGACAAAAGATATAACCGGACTGTGACCGGAAATCATCTTGGTCTGTCTGGAAACTTGCGTCCGTGAATCCACTGACTTCAAGCACATTACTTCCGCCGTACACCAAGAACTTATCCTTAGTATGTCTCAGATACTTCAGGATATTCTTGACGGCAATCCAGTGGTTTTCACCTGGATTTGACTGGTATCTACTCGTCATGCTCAATGCATAAGCAACATCAGGACGAGTACAGATCATGGCATACATGACAGATCCTATTGCAGATGCATAAGGAATATTCTTCATGCGCTCAAGCTCAGCAGCCGTCGTTGGGCTCTGCTTCTTGCTTAGCGTTGTGCCATGTACCATTGGTGTGAAGCCCTTCTTGGAATCTGCCATGCTGAATCTATGCAGGACTTTGTCAATGTATGAATCTTGACACAAGCCTATCAGCCTTTTAGATCTATCCCGGTAGATCCAGATTCCAAGAACGTATGCGGCTTCACCCATGTCTTTCATGGAAAAACAACTTCCAAGTCAGTCCTTTACCGACCGCAGCATTGGTACGTCGTTTCCGAGAAGCAGTATGTCATCGACATACAGAATAAGAAATACTATCTTGCTGCCACTAGTCTTCTTATACACGCATTGTTCTTCTTCGTTTCTGATGAAGTCAAATTGCTTGATCGCTTCATCAAAACGAAGATTCCAGCTCCTCGATGCTTGCTTCAATCCATAAATGGATTTATGAAGCTTGCATACTTTTCCAGCATTCTTTGGATCTATGTAACCGTCAGGTTGTGTCATATACACATCCTCTTCCAGAATTCCATTCAGGAATGCGGTTTTCACGTCCATCTGCCAAATTTCATAATCATGAAAAGCTGCAGTTGCTAGTAGAATCCGAATAGATTTCATCATAGCCACTGGAGAATAGGTTTCATCATAATCCACACCGTGAACTTGCCTGAAACCTTTTGCCACCAACCTGGCTTTATAAATCTGGACATTTCCATCCACGTCAATCTTCTTCTTGAAGATCCATTTGCACTTGATGGCTTTTACACCAGCGGGTAAGTCAACCAACGAAAACACTTGGTTGACCGACATGGAGTCCATTTCGGAATCAGTGGCCTTACGCCACTTAGAGGAATCTGGGCCCATCATGGCTTGATTGAAGTTCGATGGTTCATCACCATCAATGATCAGAAGATCATGACAGTTAGTCACGAGGAATCCTTGATATCTCTCGGGTTCGTGACGGATCCTCCCGGATCTTCGAACTTCATGTACCACAGGTTCAGGCTCTACAATTTCTTGTAGGTCCTCCTGCTGCTCTTCCTCATTAGGTTGAGCAGTATCCTGTTCATCTTGAATTTCTTCAAGCAGTACCTTACTCCCACTGTTTTTCTTAGAGAGAAACTCCCTCTCAAGAAAATTACAATCCCGGGCAACAAAAATCTTGTTCTCGGATCGTAGGTAGAAGTAATAAGCCTTGGTCTCCTTCGGATAACCAATGAAGTAGCATTTATCAGACTTTGGTGTAAGCTTGTCAGAGATTAATCTCTTGACATAGGCTTCACAACCCCAAATTCTAAGATAAGACAGCACTGGAGTTTCTCCAGTCCATAATTCATATGGTGTCTTAGCTACTGCTTTTGATGGCGCTCTATTTAGGGTGAACGCTGCTGTTAGCAGAGCATATCCCCAAAGGGATATTGGAAGGTCTGTGTGACTCATCATAGACCGAACCATATCCAATAAGGTCCGATTCCTCCTCTCAGACACACCATTCCATTGAGGTGTTCCAGGAGGAGTGAGTTGGGAAACTATCCCACACTCTCTCAGATGATCACTGAACTCTTGGCTCAAGTATTCTCCTCCTCGGTCGGACCGAAGAGCTTTAATGCTTTTGCCAAGTTGGTTCTGTACTTCATTTTGGAATTCTCTGAATCTCTCAAACGATTCAGACTTATGTTTCATTAAATAAACATATCCATACCTGCTGAAATCATCAGTGAAGGTAATGAAGTACTGATAGTTTCCTCTTGCATTTGTGGACATTGGGCCACACACATCAGTGTGTATCAGGCCCAATAAGTCACTGGCCCTCTCGTTGGGTTTATTAAAGGGGGCCCACGTCATTTTGCCCATCAGGCAGGATTCGCATTTCTCACATGACTCAAAGTCAAATGAGCCAAGAAGTCCATTCGAATGGAGCCTCTTAATGCGTTTCTCACTGATGTGCCCTAAACGACAATGCCATAGAAACGTTCGGTTCTCCTCATTAGGTTTGAACCGTTTGGTATTAATGTTAAAAATTGGCGCGGATTGATCAAGTATGTAAAGCCCATTCGTAAGAGGGGCACAACCATAGAACAAATTATTGCGATTGAAGGAACATAATTTATTCTTAACTGAAAAATCATAACCTTCCAAATCCAACAAAGAAACTGAAATAATATTTCTGCTTATCGCAGGTACAAAATAGCAGTTATTTAGTTCTAAAACCAATCCCGAAGGTAAAGACAACAAGTATGTGCCTACAGCTAGTGCAGGAACTTTCGCTCCATTCCCAACTCGTAGCTCCACTTGTCCTTGCTTCAGCCTCCTACTGTTGTTGAGTGCCTGCATATTAGTACAAATATGAGCCCCACAACCAGTATCCATAACCCATGAGGTATTATCAGAAGTAGTTGTATTAACTTCTATAACAAAAATACCTGATGAAGAAGTCTCCAGAGTCTTCTTCTTCAATTCCTTTAGACCTTCGAGGAATTTCTTACATTCTCTCCTCCAATGCCCTGGTTCTTTGCAGAACCTGCAGATGTCAGTAGGCCCAGCCTTGGACTTGGGCTTGGGCTTTGACGTGTCCTTGTCCGAGACTTGAACAGCCTTAGCCTTTCCCTTGTCCTTGGCAGAGGATTTCTTAAAGCCCTTGCCCTTTTGCACCATAAGCACGTTGGGGTCCTTGGCTTTCCTCAAGTTGGGCTCTGCAGTCTTGAGCATTCCGTGAAGCTCAGGCAATGTCTTACTCAAGCCATGCATATTGAAGTTCAGGATGAACTGATCATAGCTTGCAGGTAAAGACTGCAGAACGATGTCGCAGGCAAGTTCCTGGCTGATAGGGCAGTCGAGTTTCTGAAGATGATCGAGATAACCCATCATCTTCAAGACATGAGGACTCACTGCCGCACTTGCAGCCATTTTGCAGTCTAAGAGGTTCTTAACAGTCTGGAACCTCTCAGTTCTTGCCTGCTCCTGAAAAAGCGATTTCAGGCTTGCCATTATCTCGATGGGCGACAGCACACTCTCGAACTGCATTTGCAATTCAGGAGTCATGGTTGCCAACATCAGGCAATAGACATCATTTTCATCTGACGAATGCTTTTCCCAAGCATTGTGCAGATTCCTGGCGGCATTATTTGGAGGCCTCTCGGGGAGGGGATCACGAAGGACATATTCCTTCTTCTCCTGCTTGAGGACCAGCCTCAAGTTCCTTGACCACGTCAGGAAGTTCGTTCCAGTCAGCTTCTCCTTGTCGAGAACAGACCGGATTGAGAATGTGTTTTGTGTGCTTGTTGTAGTCATTGCTGAAATTTAAGATAAAAAGGATTTTAGTTTATATGTTCAATATGAGTAAACTCGCATTATATTCAATAACATTAGTTATCCTCAAAAGAATATAATGATTCCAAGATCCACATATAACTAAGATCAAAGTGGGCCACTGGCCGTCACCCAACCTTAGCTTATATCGGTAAGCCCTATTTCGGCTAATTATATCCGTGATATAACTCTTGGTTGTGAATCTGGGCCCGAGGCCCAATCCACTCTGATGTCTCAAGGCCCGGGACTCCCGATGGCCTAGTCAAGAAAACCAGACTATACAGTCATGTAATCACTAATGTCTGGGACTCCCAATAACATTAATGAATCACAAACTGTCTTACCCACGCAAAAGATACACACCCTCACACTGTAAGGCCATGTGTACGATTGAATGGGTTTCAACAGCTGACATAGACTGGACAAGACATCCAACGCTTGATATTATTTGAGGTTTATAGGTTTTCTTAAAATTTCATTCCAAAATAGAAGATTACTATTTTTGGAAACTTTCCATTTTTGGAAACCTACTGTTTTGGAAACTTTTATAATTGGAAACTTCCTAAATTTGGAAACTTTCTAACTATAGAAATTTCCTAAATATCCAAAACATGCAAATCTAGAAACTTCTATTCTAAGAAACTTTCTAATTTGAAATTTTGGAAACTGATTAATTTAAAATCGATTTTTTTTTTATTTATTAAATGAATTTTAAATTAAATCTGAAGAAAAGACTCAAATAACTGGCCCAATTGTTTTAACTTCTTGGCCCAAGGCCCAAGAATTGGTCTATGTCCAAGACATAACCCAATTGCCCAATTAAATGACATAACCGGTCTGGTTCATTAAAATTGGTCTAACCAAGATTAATTACTACGATAACCACAATTGTTAACCGGTTATTTACTAAACCGGATTTTCTCAATTTATTTGGTCCAACCAAATCAAATTAGAAAACCACTGGTTTAGGCACTAAATCCAATTTTAAACGACATTGGATTTCTTATCACGGTTTAACCAGATTTAATAAATATTATTAAGTCTGTAAACCGTGACGATTAGATTTTAATTATTTTAAACCGAACCACAAACCAAAACCGAACCGGCCAAGTTGTGACCATCGATCCGGACAGCTTAGGCTTCACGCGATCGGGCAAGCTCGGGTCGTGCGATCGGGACGAGAGCGGGACGAGAGCAGGACGCGATCGCATGATGCAAGGCGATCCATCGGTCCATCTCGCGCGCTTCATCGCTGATCGGAATGACCACGCGACACGATCCAACAAACGATCGGTCCGTGCGTCATGTACCGATCCGGACGCATACCAATCCAACCTTGATCGGTTCATGCGGTTTTCGATTAGGGTTTTTATAGGTTTTAATTCTTTTGTTTCTTAAGTGTTTTCTTATCAATTTCAAGCAAAGATTGATTCAAACACTTCTAAACAACCTAAACATGATTCTAACAAGAAATCCTAATAGAACCAATGGCTCTGATACCACTGAAGGATTGTTTAGTGTTTATCCTGGTTCAATTCATTCATATTAAACCCTACTAAACATATTGGATCTAGGTTCTCTTGCAGAATCATAAAGAGATCTCAGTATACCTTGTTATGCAGCGGAAGAATCAGGTATGAGTCAGAGATCAGCAGAACCACCAAGAGGTTGTTTCTCCAAAGGCTCACACACGCACACCAACAGGAAGAAGGCTGCTAAACCAGAGAGAGGGAGGCGCAGAGAGAGAGAGAGAGGCGCAGAGGTGTTAGGGAAAAAAAGGAGAGCTAGGTCAAGTTTTAATCATAAAACCCTTGTCTAGTTCTGTTGGGCTTTTGGGCCCAATTCCCAGTCTGATTAAATCCCTTAGATTTAATCAGGCCCTTTAATCTCTCTAAGTATAGTAAATGCCTAGCACTTTTACCGTACTTCTGCTGAACCGTTCCCTCATAGTTTCCTGTTAGCTTAGGCGTGTGACCCATATGGGATCATATAATAAAGGCAATAAATCCAAGACTTATAGATCATGAGCGGACTCTAGCAAGCCATCATGACCACCAGTATTATATGACTTATGTCTGATCATTGACATACTCTTACTTTCTAGAGACAGTACAGAGATTACCGGACATAATTCCAACATAACCAACTTTCGTTGCGGGAATTTACTAAGTCTAAATCCTAGAAATCCAAATTTCTTTGCAATTCCTAATAGATTAAACTAGCATTAAGTGAAGGTTTGATTAGTTCACAAATCAGTTAAACCAAATTTCTTTGCAGATAACTAATTTGCTCCACCTAAATAGATCATATTCCAAATTATACTTTCGTGTCAATTTATAAACCCTAGATCTAGATTCCAATTGATCAGGTTAGAAACTAACTTTAAGAACTATTCAGGTTGAAGAAATAATATGTTATGAATCCTTAAATAAATCTAACATGCAATGAAAACCATATGAGAATCCCTAAACCTAACAATGATTCTTCTCAGACATATTGAATGAAACATACAACATAATTTGAATAGATTGCATTAAAGAAGAGTAGAGAATAGAAAGGGGAGATGAGAACCATACTTCGACAGATTTGGGATGATGCGTCGATCTAGCCAGAAGTATGAATGTGGCACAAGAATAAAACACCAAAAACCCTAATATAAAGGTGCAAAACTGCAATTCTTGAAAACTTCATTAATGGGCTAGCAGTTGCGATCTGGGATGCTGCGTCGATCGATGCATGAGTGCATCGGTCGATGCTCAGGTCGATTCCATAAAGTGATTTCTGCTCATCACGGTTCCAGCTCCAATCTTTGCCCAAAAAGCTCCAAAATTTTCCAAAGTCCTCCAAACGTGTGTAAACCTGTAAAACACCTGAAAAGTATCGAAAGACACTACAAAAACTCGAATATATATTTATATCATGGCTTAAAACACCTAAAAACTATGATATATCAACTCCCCCACACTTAGCATTTGCTTGCCCTCAAGCAAAACAGAAAACCAAGATGAGGAGAAGAAGTTTGAAAACTTCAGAAAATTGTTTCATCGTCGAAGTATTACATTCAGATTCCCCTTAGTAATCCACATAAAAAGGAACCTGTAGACATCAAGACCAACATATAATTCCCTCCACACTTAGCAATTGTCCTAAATAAACTCCACAACCACATTCAGAGCATTCAGATTCACCATACTGACTTTTATAATCAAATAAGTGCGGTCTCACCTAGGGAGTATCGATCAAAGAACACATGGACTCTTACTCTGTTAGCATCTAACCACCATACTATCATTTTATGGTTCCTTTCTTCTCCTTTTCCTTCCTTAGCATCTGATTTCTCCCTATGGGTATCATTTTATTATTTTTATCAGTGCTCTTCCCGCATTGGGATGTACTTTGGACACTTTCCATGAATGCACAGAAGGTAATAGGGGTCTCTACCACTCTCGTGATCACTTCGAAGCTACTAGCTTATCCGCAGTTTATCTCTTTTATTTTTACTTTAAGAAAGGGGAGATGAGAACCATACTTCGACAGATTTACAAGTTGTGTTAGAACTAACAGAGGAATCCGACTCAAAGTATACCAAACCCCTAGGTGAGAAAAATTAAGTCAAGTTAAAGGTGAAGTCAGTAATGAATTCCTTGAATACTTGAAGTGATATGGATTTACACAGTAGGTTGATCTGGGTTGGGTTTTCTAATAGTCAAAGATCATCTGCAAGCCAATCCAATGGTCGCTTAGGTTCTTGCGAATGTAGTGATCTCCTTGAAAGTCATAGTTTCTTACTAAACCGTTTTGACTTAATAATCTAGACTCAACTGACTCTAAGAAAGGAAAAAGATTATGTTAGTACCACCTCCCCCACACTTGAAACACACTGTCCCCAGTGGAATCACTGAGCCAAGGTTATACTCGTTTCCCTTAGTGTGGTATTATCCCAAATGGGTTTTTCCACTAAGGTTTTTAACGAGGTAATCCGAGGCCCGACCCATTAGCAAAGAAGTATGGCCCATCCGACCAACAAGCCATACACGACCTATTCGGATTTTGTCTTCTATTTTAATTCTTGTAAGGCCTTAAGGCCCATTTTTATTTTTATTTCTCATAGGGTTTCGAAACTAAAGGCTTATTTAGCCAAGCCTTGTATTCTTTTTCACTTAACGTTTAATTGAGAGAAAACCCTAGAGCTATTTGCTTGTTGTATGCGGGCGTGAGGTGCTTGTGTGTGGATTCTCCCTTGCAACTCAGACCAACTCGACCCTGTTCTAGTTCAGATTCTCATCGAATCCATCTTATAGCATCAGTAGAGACTAACTTATGTGCAGCTGCACGTGCTCCATCATCTTATCTTGTTCTTGGAACCAAAGAGAGCGACCTCGGTCCAGCCTTGGCGTCTCTATTGGATCGGTTGAGTGTGAGGTTCCGCTGGAGCTTACATGATTTGGTATCAGAGCTTAGGCTCTTGAAAACCCAAATGGTCGATTCAAAACCCTATCATCTTTGCTTGGTCCTGTGATTTGCTTCCTTTTGTTTCTTATTCAATAATCAAAAAAAAATATCACATTAATAGTTCATCTTTGTTTCTGTTAATTTATTTACTCTTTGTATTGCATAATCTTTTATAAAATAAAAAGGTGTTATTGAGCTTTAGTAACAATCGGCTGCATATAGATCATTAGGGTTGGTTGAATAATATGTTGTGTTATTTGCTTTCCAACTTAATTTTGTTGATCCGACTGTTATTCTGAGTTTCTGATTTGCTTTGAGTGTTGGTTATTCATTCTGTTACATCATCATTATGTTGCATCATAAAAAAAAACAAAAAGGGTTTAGGTTAATTGCTTAAGTGTTTGCATCTAGTTACTAGGTCTCGCTTGTGTTGAGTTGTGTTTGAGTTGGAAGGTTTGGTTTAGTATCTCTTATTTTCTCTGGTTCACTAATTAACTAGCTTTGTCTTGTACCTGAATGAAAACAAAGACAATCCGTTAGACATCGCTTGAAATTTTCTGCACTAACTAATTAAACCATCGCCTGAAATTCGCTGTCCACTTAACCTGTTTGTGCGTGACATTACTTGCGGTTAGGATTTGTTCTGGTTTGGTTCAGTTTATGTCTTGTTTTGGTCTGTTTTAATTCAATTATTTCAGTTAAATACTTGCATAAACCTAAAGAAGCTCGCTAGTAACACTAAGGCTGTACTATCGCTTGAGACTTTCACTCGTAGTGAGATCGTTTGTGTGACTTCCCTGCCTTAGTACTATTGCTTGTGATTATCAATACCATCCTGATATCATCCTGCCCCATTATTTCCATTTTGTTATGTTTGCATCTTTAAAAAAAAAAAAATCATCCTTATAGCATTGTTTAATTCAAATCGGTATTTTCCGGGTTTTTTTGTTCTTGCCTTGCCATTTTTGTTCAGTTGATTGTTCGTTTCTTTTTCATGTTGCGTTTAAGTGTTTGCTACGTTTGAAGGAAGACAGGAATGAGTGATCAATAGAATGCCTCTGCTGACTTTGCGCAGCTACTTGGAGCCATCCAAGCCGTTGGTGAGCAATTGACCCAGCTGGAGCAACAACGACTATCATCACTCCAAGCTAAGATAGGAGGAGACGTGATTGCCTATTAACAAGAGAGATCATAAGATGACCATGCCACGGATGAGAAGGAGCCTGATCCACCCGATCCTTATCGCCCGCACCACACCACCAGAGTAAGACCATCTAGACCTTGGACTCAATCTAACTACAAATCTTATAACTTTGGTTTACAACCCATGTCTTTTTCAGGAACTGAAGACTATCTTCAATGGGAAGAAGATTTAGAAGACTACTTCTATGATTACAAAATCCTAGAAAGAGACAAGCCCGCATATGCCATTCATATCTTGGCGGAAAAGGCCTACCAATGGTGGAAACATGAGGAGAAATAGCGAGTTCATTACAAGGAACCGGCACGCACGTGGGAGGATATCAAATGGCTCATGTAGAATAAGTATGTCATGTCAAGTCTGCCATCAAAGGTCCGTTCAAGCCCAAAGACCATGTACAAGGCCCGAAGCCAAGGGTCCGAGTTCTGTTCCACAAGAACAGCTACCGCCCAACCAAAGCAGTGCAACAAAATGTGGACTATGTTCTGAAAACAAGTTCACCTCAGGTTAACATGGCTCTCACTGAATATTGTAAATCTGTTTACCATGATCCCAACTGTTTAATGCACTTGCCCTAGTCCAAAAGTGTTGAGCAAGACGCAGGTCGAAGAGAGAAGCAAACGGGCCAGGCCGGCGCCCCAACGAAGGCAGTACCACCATCCGACCCTACTCAAGAAAAATTGGATCCAGAAGTGACTAAAACGACAGCCTCTAAAGAGCCTATAGCCTTCAGTTCGCTACACACTGAGTCCACCCAGGAATCTGTGACAAAAGCATCCGAGCCCCAATTTCCCACTGGAACGTCGAGATGTATTCTTACATGAAGAGGTTCATGTCTTGACCAATCCTAAGGTGATATCTGAACTAAAAAACACTGAAACCAAGGCAGATGCCTCACAAATCAATGAACTGATCCAAGCTGAGACTTGTTTATGTGTATATGATTCCATGATTGCGATAACGCACTTGGTTTTTGTGAAGGGTATTAGGGATGAAACAAGTACAATAGACGACACCAAGTACCAACAAGCGGATTCAAAGGATAATGAATTGTCTCTAGACGTTTATGGGCTAGTGAGCCAGGCTGATTGTAACACGGACGCATCCGAAGAGCAAATCGCTTTCCAATTTATTGATGCTGTCCAGATAAGCTTATATCTTACACCACATGTCCTTAAATTTTTTAACACATTTATGATGCACTTTCTCTGGTCATTAGGAATACATGTAGGTAAAATTTCCACAATGGAGTCTATAACACAAGGAGTTGTGAAGAAAAGACTGCAGCATCCGTCCCAACCAACCTCGTCTAGGTCTAACATCAGCTAAGCATTTAAGGAAGATCAAGCCACGACCAGTACCATAAAGACAGAGGATGATCCACAGACCGTAAGCGATGCTGAGATCAATGAAAATCTCCCTGATCCAAACCAGACTGAGAGTGTTAGTCAGGTAAGTCATTCTTTAAAACAATTTATCTCTACTGATTCCACCCCCGTACTAAAAGACCTACTGAATTTAAAATAAAAAGAGGAATTAGAACATGTTTTAAGACCACAACTAGATCTCGATAGGATTACCCTAAAGAACACCTAATGCGCTTGTTTCTTGCCAAAAGTGTCCACATAATTTCAGGAACCAAAGAGAAGAACCGGAAAGAGGTACCACCCGACCTTGAACGCTGGAAGACCGAGACCACAAGAGATGGTCGTGGATCAGCTTTTACATGGCGCCCAAGATAGATCAGAGGCGTGATATACCATGGATTTTAGGGTTTTTAACCATGGTATATGTGTTATTTATCGAGTCTTTTACTATGTTTTGGAGTCTTTTTAGTATGTTTACAGGTCTAAGTACTTTTGGAGCTGAATTGAAGATTTTGGAGCATTTTGGAGATTTGGTCCGAGAGACAAAGTTCACTGTCCAGATTTGAGGATTGCGTCGATCGTTGCACCCCTGCATCGATCGATGCATAGCGCGAATGGGCCAGACTCGGCGATTTAATGAAGAATGCTGATATTGCAGAAAAGCCCATATATTTACACTGAAGCCCAAAACGTGTTTTAGACTATATATTAGGGTTTTTAGCCACTTGTTTAGGCTACGCTTTCATTAAGTCTTATTTTATTTCAGAGAGAGTTAGGGGCTGATCCTGCTCTCGAGAGAGAGAGGATTTTGAACCCCAGTTCTTTGTCTTATTTTATGATATTTGGTTTTCTATTCAAGATGTTTTTTGTTTCGATGATTATATCTGAGTAGATTACCTGTTAAGTTTAGGGATTCTCATTAGGGATTTCATGGAGTTATAGTTTAATTAATCAGTAGGGGTTCATATCTGCTAGTTCTTTGTTTAGGTTGTTCTTAATGCTTAATCTGAACTGGCCACTTAGATTATGATGTTAGGCTGATTAATGCAGCGGAAGTTGGTTAATATAGCTAGAAAGAACCTAGATAAGCAATTTAACTTCTCGCAAACGAAAGTTTGGTTTAATTAGATTGTGAACATATCAAACTTGAAATTAAAGCTGGTTTAATCTGTTAGTTCTCGCAAACGAAAGTTTGGTTTGCTGCACTTAGACTTAGAGAATTCTCGCAAAGGAATTTGGTTAATTCTATATCTGTGTTTGAGTTCTAGAACAGTTTCTGATTGGATTTCGACTGATTGATTGCTTGTGTTCCTGATTTCACGAGAACTCCCTAGACTTAACGCTTCGCTTCCTTGCTCACAAACTCGCCTGCTACTGATTTACTTTTCTGCTCTGCTTTTAGTTTAATCACCTTTGCTTTCTCCTAGTTTAATCACTTCTGTTCTTATCTATCGTTGACCGGAGTCCCTGTGGATTCGATACCCTAAGTACTACAACTACATCACTGTTCACTTGCAGTTAGAATAGGGTTAAAACTCGACCTATCAAGTTTTTGGCGCCGTTGCCGGGGACTCTTTTGAGTCCTCGATAGATTTGAACTTAGGGTTTAGACTAGGTTTTTCGTTTTCATTTTTTGTTACTAATTTTTTTTTCTTTTTCTGTTCTTGCGTTTCAGGTACGCCTGTAATCGCACTGCAACGATCGACACGGTCCTGTGTGTCGATCGTCACATCATCGCGCTTGCATCGATCGACGCTTCCACTGCATCGATCGACACATATCGTAAGGAAGATGTATGGTTTCTTCAGTCCAGGGATTGACAGTTCACAGATAGCTGAGTTGAAGAGCAAATTAGACTATCTACATAGTCTTGTACTTGGAAAGTATGAGCAAGAAGCTGTCAACTGCGTTGGAGGGAATGAATTCTACAGTCAGGAATCAGCTTTTCAGGGACCTTTCCAGCAACAGGGCAATGCCTTCTCGAGGGACTATGGTGTTTCTTCTTACCAAGCACCGCCTGCACCTACACATAAGAGCAGATTGGAAATCATGATGGAGCAGTATCTTGAGAGACAACAACAGATTGATATGTCCTTCAACTCAAAGATAGATGCGTTGTATGAAGACTTGAATGAGAAGTTCGAATCTTTGAGCACACATATGGAGGAGCTGGATATCAAAATTGAACGAACAGATGCAGCAATAGAAAGGCATAATTAAGCTAGAAAAGCTGAACAGCACAGATCCATCAAAGCTGTGACCTTAAGGGATGATATTGAGTTGCTAGGTGAAGAAGAGAGCATAATCTCGGATTTTCTGGGTGAATATTGTCTGCCTGATACATGCATCGATCGACACCCCCTTAGTGACGATCGACACGCCATTCTGACGGCAATTTCGAGTTCTTTCGAGAAACAGAATCGCCTTGCATCGATCGACACACATCATGCAACGATCGACACAGAACGCAGACATGTCCAGAAACCTGCAACAGTGCCAGAACGAGCCTACAAGCCCCCAGTGCCATATCCTAAGGTTCCTAAACCTTCCAAACAAGAGATAGAAGTGGCTAACTGCATGAAAGTGATAGATAAGAAGGTGAATAAAACACCCCCATTTGAAACTTCGCGAGTTCATGCAAAGAAGATGATCTCCACTGATGATCATCTGAAAGAAGAAGTTCAGATTGGTGGAACTACAGTATCTGATAGTGGAAAGAAGAAGATGGCAGTTCCTCTTGAACCTGCTCTAACATCTTCAGTATCTGCAACTGCTCATAAGCAGAAAGCCCCAAACATCAGATCTGCATCAAAGGTAAGGTACAAATCATCTAAGCTAAAACCTACTAACCACATTGCTTTGAACGCAGGAAAACGCAGCATTCCACCCAACCTTTGCTCCCGCCCTGATTCTGATTACTCTTTCCTTGGGAAGCCTCATGATCATAATGCCTATACACCTCCTTGGATGAAGAGATACTCACAGAGACATTCAAAGTCTCTGTTGAAACCACCTTGAATCAAATCTCTTCCAATAGTCAAGCTTATGACTAAAAACAAGCGCTGAGTGGGAGGCAACCCACTAGTAGGTTCGTTTTTGTTTTTCAATTTTTGTTTTGGTTTTGGTATTTTTAATTTTTCTGTTTAAGTGTGTTCAGAGCTGAGGAAACAGGAATAATCGCATTGCATCGATCGACACACATTGTGCATCGGTCGATGCAGTCGCGATTTACGGTTTAACAAATTGATTGCGGTTCAGACATCGGTTATCTACATAACCGCGAGCGATAATCGCCTTGCATCGATCGACACCCTTGGGCATCGATCGACACAGGGCGACGACAGGTAAGTAATCTGCAACTTTTCGGTTTGTTCTTCAATTTGATTATTCTTTCACCGAGCTCATGCTTTGATTACACTGGGGACAGTGTAGTTTAAGTATGGGGGAGGAAGCTACTGACGCACGCTTTTGTTTTCTTAGTTTTTCAAAATTTGTTTTATTGAGTCAAAATTTGTATGAAACTGTGATTTTTCGAGGAAACTTTTCGCTTGAACAGGAACTAAGTGACCATTGGACAGACTTGCAGAGCCTCTATGACTTATAGAAAACCCAGGCACAGATCAACCTACTGGGAACACCCACATCACTTCAGGTATCATAGGATCCTTTTACTGACTTCACCTTAATACTGACTTAGATTTCTCACCTAAGGGCTTGGTATACTTTGTGTCGGATTCCCTTGTTAGTTCTGACACAGCCTGTAAACCTGTCCTATTTAGTTCCCTTCTCCCCTTCCATAAAAAAAATGATAATAAACTGAGGATGAGTTAGTAACTCCGAAGTGGTCATGGGAATAGTAGCAAACACTATTATCTCTTATGCGATCCATGGAATGTGTCCAAAGTACACCCCTTAACGGGAAGAACACTGATAAAAAAAAAAAAATGATACACAATGTGGGAAAAATCAGTTGTTAAGGAAGGGAAAGAGAAGAAAGGGACTAGAGAAATATAGTATGGTGGTCTAGAGCTGATAAGGTAAGAATCCATGTGCCCTTTGATCGATACTCCTTAGGTGAGACCGCACTTAAATACTTGCAGAAGTCAGTAGGGTTAATTTGAATGCTTGAATGTGATTGTGGAGTTTACTTGGGACAGTTGCTAAGTGTGGGGGAAGTACATGTTGGTCTTGAGTTCTGTAGGAAAGTTTTCAGTGGATTACTAAGTGAATGTGAATGCGAAAGTTCCTAAGACGAAATGAGTTTCTGTGTTTTCAAACTTCTTTTCTTATGCTTTGGTTCTTTACTTGCTTGAGGACAAGCAAGAGCTAAGTGTGGGGGAGTTGATATACCATGGATTTTAGGGTTTTTAACCATGGTATATGTGTTATTTATCGAGTCTTTTACTATGTTTTGGAGTCTTTTTAGTATGTTTACAAGTCTAAGTACTTTTGGAGCTGAATTGAAGATTTTGGAGCATTTTGGAGATTTGGTCCGAGAGACAAAGTTCACTGTCCAGATTTGAGGATTGCGTCGATCGTTGCACCCCTGCATCGATCGATGCATAGCGCGAATGGGCCAGACACGGCGATTTAATGAAGAATGCTGATATTGCAGAAAAGCCCAGATATTTACACTGAAGCCCAAAACGTGTTTTAGACTATATATTAGGGTTTTTAGCCACTTGTTTAGGCTACGCTTTCATTAAGTCTTATTTTATTTCAGAGAGAGTTAGGGGCTGATCCTGCTCTCGAGAGAGAGAGGATTTTGAACCCCAGTTCTTTGTCTTATTTTATGATATTTGGTTTTCTATTCAAGATGTTTTTTGTTTCGATGATTATATCTGAGTAGATTACCTGTTAAGTTTAGGGATTCTCATTAGGGATTTCATGGAGTTATAGTTTAATTAATCAGTAGGGGTTCATATCTGCTAGTTCTTTGTTTAGGTTGTTCTTAATGCTTAATCTGAACTGGCCACTTAGATTATGATGTTAGGCTGATTAATGCAGCGGAAGTTGGTTAATTTAGCTAGAAAGAACCTAGATAAGCAATTTAACTTCTCGCAAACGAAAGTTTGGTTTAATTAGATTGTGAACATATCAAACTTGGAATTAAAGCTGGTTTAATCTGTTAGTTCTCGCAAACGAAAGTTTGGTTTGCTGCACTTAGACTTAGAGAATTCTCGCAAAGGAATTTGGTTAATTCTATATCTGTGTTTGAGTTCTAGAACAGTTTCTGATTGGATTTCGACTGATTGATTGCTTGTGTTCCTGATTTCCTGAGAACTCCCTAGACTTAACGCTTCGCTTCCTTGCTCACAAACTCGCCTGCTACTGATTTACTTTTCTGCTCTGCTTTTAGTTTAATCACCTTTGCTTTCTCCTAGTTTAATCTTTACTGTTCTTAATCTATCGTTGACCAGGGTCCCTGTGGATTCGATACCCTAAGTACTACAACTACATCACTGTGCACTTGCAGTTAGTATAGGGATAAAACTACACCTATCAAGGCGTGATAGTGAATCACCTACTCAGAGGAGAACCGCCTGATAGCTCTTACATCAACGAGCCCCGGATCCATCAAGTTAAGTCTATGGACTCACAAAACCGCATTAAAGCTAGCTTGCTTTCTCTTGGTGCAGTATAGTTTCAAGGTCGAAAATTATTCAAGAGGGAGAGTATGATGATGACATCAAGCCATCATGATACAGCCTCGGAATCACTCCAATGCTAAGATCACTTGATGATCAAGAGATTCCGAAGCCAGCTGCTTGCGAAGGTGAAAAGTGATAGAGATGGTGATGAAGATAATAATTGACTCTCTCAATCTTGTGGGTTGATTGACTCTCTCAATCTGTGGAATAACCTAGAGTTGCTTGAATCACACAAACAATCCTAAATTCTAGAATTAGTAGACTAAAAGTATTTCTCACACTTAGAATCTAAAGAACAACTTCAAAGAACACTCCTTGAAAGAAAAACGAAATTTGTATTATACTTTGATAGATTGAAAGGTAAATAATACAATGAGCTAAACTAGGCCTTTATAGGCTATACAAAACGGTCATATGACCAGAATTAAGAAACAAATCGAAACTTAATGAAAAACTAGCCGTTGGGCGGAATATGGTAAGATTTCAATGCTTGGATGCTTTTCTTTGTATCTGTATGGCTTTAAGGGATAAGTTAGGATCTGCGGAACATATTTAAAGCCAAAGAATTCGTAGATTCCTTCTTTGGAATAGAGCTGTTGGCTTGGTATCTCCTTTGGCTCCAAAAATGGCAAGTTGAGTTCCTTATGATTTTGTGTGTTCTGGTGTGGACTGGAGCAGCTTAGGACGTCTAGACTTGATTAAAATGATCCCAAAACGTTTCAGCTTTGATAGGAAAAGGTTTGGTGCTGAATTGATCTTCCAAATGTGAATGCTTCCAAATAAGGCAAGTGTAGCATCTCCTGGTTTAGAAGTTGAATAAATTTTAAACCATAATTCCATTTGAACCGAATCCAATTCTCACTGAACCTTTGTTGAGTAAGTTTTCTAAAACAAGTTGTTTTAGAACTTGATTCATCCTGGTATGATCTGAACTCTCCAATAAGTGGCAGTTGGTCTCCAGCGGGTTCCTTGGAAATCTTCTGAGTTGTAACTTGCATATCTTCTTCATCTGGAATGATTTTGAAACACTTCTACTTCGTGATGCTTCTTTGATGAGTTAAGTTTCTGGAACAGGTTGATTTGTTCCTTAAGTCTTCCTGGTTTGGTAGATATGCTCCAAGATATGAACATATGTCTCTGGTGGGCTCAAACTGCTTCTCTCCATGGATCTTGGTTGGTTGATTTATGTCCTATCCATGCTCCTTGGTTGTTGATGACTTTATGTTCTCATCACTTGGTCAAGCTATGGACTGAACTTCTTAGAGGTAAGGCCAAATTACAGAAATGTGGAACTCCCTATCTCCTGGAATCTAGCAAAAAATGTGTCATTATTCTGAATAGTGTGATTGAGAAGAATAAGAAGGCGTGGGAGTTATTTATTCTTGGTCAATTCTATGAAGAACCCCCAACTCGTGGAGCCTCCATGCCATCATCAATGGGATTTGGAGCAAAAACAGGCAGGTCATGCTTTTCTATTCAGGGTACCTCGCCTGATAGTTAGGAAGCGTATATTTAGTCAAGGACTGGCAAGTTAATGGACAAAATATGTTCGTTGCTAAATGGTCATCTGGTCTCAAAGCTATAAAGCCCAAACTCTCCTCTGTCCCAATTTGGCTTGAGATATGACACGCCCCAAACCACTTTTTGATGAAGGTCTCGAGCATATATCAAGTCTTGTGGGTCATCAAAGGTTTGCTTCCATCCCTCGACTGCCAATATGACCAATATAGAGGTTGCCAAGGTTTATACTATTCATCCTCCCTCACCACTTCCGGAGAAGTGAGTAGAGTTCTTATCTCTAGTCCGTGGCTTCCTTCAATTTGTGGTCACTGCAATTGCACGCAGAATAGAACTACCTCAAAAAATTTCTCTATACCAAAAGCTCCCGCTGCTCTAGGTAGAGAGGCTCTCCTAAATTATTGGCTGCTGAGAAGGGCAAAGGTATTGCTATTGAGGTGGCAGCAAACACCATCTCAGTATCTGATATTGGTAAGGAGATCGTCATCAAGGAAATGGAAGATAGTACTCGGCTTTCTTCTAAGAATTATGCCGGGTAAGCGAAGCCGGTTAACCAGAACAGTTTTGCATCTCTCTCGACAGAGAAAACTGGAATGAATCTCCTAGTTGATCCACCATCTAAGCCTAATCTCCAAATAGGCATTGGATATGGAATAGATCTTCAATCTACCCCAATCGAGGCGCGTATGAGACAAGATAATGTTGATGGGGACTCTTTGACTTCTTTTTTTCTGAAAGATGAAGGTAATATGAATCGCTATTCAAGCTCTGATTCTGAAGCCTCAGATGCTTTTGCTACAGAGGTCCTCCCTTCTGGTCACAATGACGAGGACGAAGATGGCCTGCGTGACCGCTTTTTGCAAGTTGTAAATAAGAGACAGCTTAGGCAATCTACTTTGATGGCTAGAGCCAGAGGCCCTTTAAAACTCTAAACCCCCTTTCCTTATGGATATTTTTGTTGTTGGAATATAAGAGGTTTAATGGTAAAATAAGACGGAGTAGTTTTCGGAAATGGATGAAGATTAATCAGCCTCTTTTTGGTACTCATCGAGACACACATCAAACCGGATAAATCTAGTATGATTGTTAAGAGATCAATCCCCGGTTGGTTTTTTTTAAAGCAAACTAGTTTTCTATGCTTGGTAAGATTTGGGTTTTTTGACACCCTAGCAAATAAGTTACGGTGGTTGCAAAATCTTTGCAGATGACTTCGTGTATTGTTAGACTGTCGGGATCAGCTGCAAGTATTGGTGTTTCTTTTGTCTACGGTTCTAATGATGAGGATGAAAGAAAGCTTCTTTGGAAGGAGATCACTGATTTATCTTCAATCCCTGATTTTATGAGGATTCCATGGACTATCTTAGGGGATTTTAATCAGATTCTTCATGGATTAGTGCACTCGACAGGAGATCCTTTTGTCTCAACTAGAAAAATGCGTCTCTTCCGAGATTGTCTGTACACCTCAAAGCTTCAGGACCCAACATATAGAGGTACTACTTTCACCCGGATAAATAACAGACCTATCGACCTAATAGTTAAGAAGCTGGATCGTATTTTGGTGAAAGATGAATGGCTACTGGCTTTTTCCAAATTCAATCGGGATGTTTGGGGAGGTGGATATTTCTGAGCATAGCCCCTGCTGCATCTATTTGGATTCTATGAAAGCTAAAAGGAAGAAGCCTTTTATGTTTCGAAATCATCTTCTCAAGAACGAGGATTTCTTCAAGCTTGTTAATGAATGTTGGAGCTCGCTGGATTTTAATGGAACAAACATGTTTAAGATCTCTAAAAAACTAAAGGAGCTAAAAGGTATCATCCACAAATTCAGTAAGCTCAATTTCTCGAACTTGATTAGAACATTTGAGGCTCATGAAAAGATGTTAAGCCTTCAGCTCAAGCTTCTCTCACATCCGTCTGCTGATTTGATTCAAGAGGAAAGAGAGGCGCATAGAAAATGGTCAATTCTTGCAAATGCTGAGGCCTCTTTCCTAAGGCAACGCTCCAGAATCAACTGGATTGATGTTGGGGACACAAACTCAGCGGTTTTTCATCGATCGATTATTTCAAGAGCTGTTGGAAATCACATCCATTACTTGGTTGATAAAAATGGCGCCATTCTTGATTTTCAAGAGTCGATAAAGGGACATATTGTTGGATACTTTGAAAATATCCTTGGACATCAAAGCAGCTCTTCTACAGCTTAGCTTGATGCCCTTTGGAACCTGATCAAGTATAAGTGCTCAGACCCTGACTGTGCTTATCCAACTACCCCTTTTACTGAGATTGACCTCAAGAAAGCCTTGTTCTCGTTAACTAAGAACAAGAATCTAGGGCTAGATGGTTACAATGCTGCGTTCTTTTGAGCAAATTGGGACACAACCAGTTCTGGAATTCTTTCGGTCGGGCAGAATGTTTAGAAAATGGAACTCAAACACCTTGGTTCTTATACCCAAAATAACCAATGCAACATCCATCTCCGATTTCAGACCCATATCATATTGCAATACTCTCTATAAAATCGTTTCACGGATTCTTGCAGACAGATTGAAGGAGGTGCTCCCAAAGCTGATCTCTCCTAATCAGTCTGCCTTTGTGACTGGCTGGCTTCTTGTTGAGAATTTTCTTTTGGCAACAGAGCTAATCAATGGATACAACCGAAAGTCAATTTCCAGAGAGCCATGCTTAAGGTTGATTTGAGGAAGGCTTTTGATTCTGTTAGGTGGGAGTTTGTTATCCTAATGTTTAGGGCTATACATTTCCCTGAAAGTTTTATTACACTGATTCATCAATGTATCACAACTATAAGATTTTCAGTATCTATTAATGGTGAGCTGGCTGGCTACTTCCCGTGTTCAAAGGGGCTGATACAAGGTGATGCAATTTCCCCTTTCCTTTTTGTGCTTCTAATGGAAGTGTTCTCTCAGCAGATTGATATGAAATACTGATATGGCTCACTTGGTTTTCACTCAAATGCCAGCAGTCCGGCAGTCTCTCATCTAGACTTTGCAGATGATGTTATGCTCTTATCTGTTGGTACATAAAGCTCTCTGAAGGTAATCACACAGTAATGAATGAGTTTGGTGATTGGTCATGCCTTAGAATGAACTGTTCAAAAACGGACTTGTTCCTTGCTGGACATAATCAAGATGACCAATGCCTTTTTCGGTTTGGCTTCTATATTGGTACCTTACCAATCAGATATTTGGGCTTATCTCTCATGCACAGGAAGTTGAGGATCTCTGATTACAGTCCTCTCTTGGAGAAATTGTCGAGAAAGTTCACCTCGTTGACGGCTCATGCTCTTTCTTATGCGGGCAGACTAAAGCTCCTATCCACAGTTATTTTCGGTCTCCTTAACTTCTGGATGTCTTCTTTCCTCCTGCCTAAGGGATGCACTAAGAAAACCCAGTCATTATTTTCTTGATTCCTTTGGTCGGGAGACATAACTAAGAAAGGTGTATCTAAGGTGGCCTGGTCGGATATTTTCCGTCCAAAAACAGAGGGAGGACTATGATTACGGAATCTCGTTTTATAGAATAACACTCTGGCCTTGCGCTTAGTTTGGTTATTATATGCAGATTTGGGATCTGTATGGGAAGCGTGAACCAAAGTCTATCGGTTAAAAGGGAAGAGCTTTTGGGTGCATAATGAGGAAAGTCAGGCTTCCGCAACGTGCAGCTCTCTGCTCTCTTTGTGAAGCCTTACTACACGTTTCATCCGGTGTGAAATAGGGGATGGAAGTTCTGCTTGTTTCTGGTTTGATCACGGGTCGCCACTGGGACTTTTGATCCATGTTTGTGGTCAGTCAGGTCTTTCACAACTTGGTGTGCCTATTGATCACACGGTTCTTCAGGCAACTAGCCGGAATGGCTGGAAAATCAGACCTTCCCGATCTCATGAAGTAGAGCTAGTGCAGATCACCTTAACCACGACAACCTTCCCTTCACCTGAGTATGGTTCTGATGTCTATCGATGGCATAATGAGAAAAGTTCGGCTTCAGATTCTCAACATCACACACTTGGGATGTGATAAGGTAGCAATCACCAAAGCTTCCTTGGACCTCGCTTGTTTGGTTCAAAGGAGAAATTCCTTCTCATGCTTTCATCTTCTGGTTTGCCTTCTTAGACAGACTACCTACTCGCTCGAGACTGGTGCAATGAGGAATGATAAACACTAATGCTTGCTGCCTCTGCAATAATTTTGAAGAAACGTGTGGGCACTTATTGGTGTCTTGCGAAATCAGTGCGGAAATATGGAATGTGGCTAACAAAAGATTGTGTAACAACAAACCAATGCAGTATTCTTGGATATGTATGATCGATTGGCTTGGTACACCTACCCTGCCCTCAAAACCTCTTCTGAGGCATTTTGTGGATCAAGCGATAGTTTACTATCTTTGGAGAGAAAGAAATCAAAGGATTTATACCGGAATCACTTCTCCAGCTCATTTTTTCAATATCATTGACCGGAACGTCAGAGACACAATTCTTTCACGAAGAGGGAAAAAGAAATTCAAAGACCTTATGCAGTTTTGGTTTCCAAGCTATAAATTCTCCATTTCTCTTATCTCGTATGTAATTTGGCTTCCCATGTTTTTTTATTCTCTTTTGGGCAGGGAAATCCTAGTTGGCTGATTAAGCATCCTATGTATTTTTTTTACAAACTTCTAATAATATTCACAATATTAGTAAAAAAAATCCCATCTCACTTGATAATCCTTTGTACTGTCGGCAATATCCTCCTAAGTGGGGAAACATTATGGGGATCTTAATAATTATTAGGACCCATGTAAATAATATTTTTGTTTGTGTATAGTCAGGGTGAGTGGCTATTGGTCATGATACAAGTCGACAGAAAAACAAAAGTGAAGGAGAGAGAGAGAAGAGCGGGAGAAGAGAAGAAGAAAAACAGAGTTGGTCAGTCGGATTCAAGACTACGATCGGACCATCAAACGAGTCCTGATCTTGATGAAACCTTAAGGGAAGGTTCATGACTTAGTGATCTTCAAATTCAATGGTGGTTTTTGTATTTCAACGGTTGGTTTGTTGTGAATCGGAGTTTTAGTGGAGCTGTTCTGTTTTGAAGCGATTGAGACCAGTGTTGGGTGTTTGAAAGATCCAACGGTGAGATCTTCTTTTCTTGAGCTGAAATTTTCAGAGGTGTTCTTGACTTGTTTATCTAAGATTTGTACAGTGGATATTGGATATGGTGACCGGAATCTTAGTGAACGTGAGGTCGTTTGAGACTGCATATTTCTGAGCTTTGTATAGCTCTTTCTTGTTGATTCTTGTGTTGGAGATTGCTCTTGTTGAGCCTTACTCTCTGGTGTTGTTCTGTGGAACAGAGAGGACATGGTTGTACTCAAAGCTATTTGATATAGTGGATTTGGAGCGGACTACGGTCCCGTGGTTTTTCCTTCTCACATCGAGGAGGTTTTCCACGTAAAAAAACTGTGGTGTCGTCTCATTTCATTTTTAGCTTGTTTCTACCGTCGTTTATATTTTCCTCATAGACTCACACAAGTGCGGGAAACTATATTCTGCTGAGCCGTTGTCGCGTTCCATGTTTCCCCAACAGAGTGGTATCAGAGCTTGAGGTTGTGAGCTTTGGATTTCAGTAACTTTGGTTATTGGTTCTGCTTGTGTGAGAGATGGAAAATATGGGCAGAATGATCAGTTTGAATGGTTCTAATTATCATACATGGAAAGTCAAGATGGAAGATCTGCTTTTCGTGAAAGAATTCCACGTACCGGTTTTTCAGGAGAAGAAACCCGATGAGAAAACGGATGATGAGTGGAAGTTGCTGCATCGACAAGTATGTGGTTCGATAAGGCAGTGGATAGATGATAATGTTTTGCATCATGTTGAAACATAGACTAATGATCGTTCTTTATAGTTGAAGCTGGAGCAGTTGTATGCTCGGAAGACCGGGAATAATAAGATGTTCATGATCAAGAAGTTGATTGAGTTGAGGTATCAGGATGGTACTCCGATGACGGATCACTTGAATGCGTTTCAGGGATTGATCAATAAGCTTTCTGACATGGGTATTCATTTTGAAGATGAGATTCACGGGAAGTGTTCACGATGTCTCTTTGTAACTCCGCAGCGAATGGTGCTATTTCGATGGACTTAGTGAAGAACAGTGTCTTGAATGAGGAAACGAGAAGGCAGTCAAATCCTTTTGGGGGAGGCCGTTCGAGGTCTCTCGGAAGGGATAATTTCATATCGCTTTTTTGAGGGATAATTTCATATCGCTTGATTTTTGAAGAGATAATTTCATATCGCTGGGAAGGGATAATTTCATATCGCTTTTTTGTGGAGGGATAATTTCATATCGCTTTTATTTAGGAATAATTTCATATCGCTTGATTTTTGAAGAGATAATTTCATATCGCTGGGAAGGGATAATTTCATATCGCTGGTTTACGGAGGGATAATTTCATATCACTTTAGCTTTTGAAGAAATAATTTCATATCTCTTTTTGAGGATGTTATGGTGAGGTATTTCGCAATGGCTCTTAACTTTTATGACAGAAAGAGGCATTGGATTGGGAGACTTATTTTGATTTCACAAA
The DNA here is from genome assembly GCA_030180135.1 of Orychophragmus violaceus. Lineage (NCBI taxonomy): Eukaryota > Viridiplantae > Streptophyta > Magnoliopsida > Brassicales > Brassicaceae > Orychophragmus > Orychophragmus violaceus. The sequence goes on along the minus strand of CM058233.1, from coordinate 25,126,055 downwards.
GATAAGCTAGTATGACTTCGTCAGAAGTTGTTGAGCTCGGTAAGAGCTTTGTGTTCGGGGGGTGGCTGCGCTCGAAGTCGAGCTGCCTACGTACCCTTTTAAGGGGATCAAGTCATTTCGTAGTTCGATTATGTTAGCGTACTCCTAGTGGAAGTACTTTTTGAGGTTGATGATGTTCCAAGGTCGTAGTTCAAGTTTCTGGGTTTCCACCGACTTGAGTCGGTAGACCCCGTCCTTTACAACATCGGTGACCTGGTAAGGACCTTCCCACTTTGCTCCTAACTTTCCAGCGTGTTCTTCCTTTTTATGGTCGAACACTTTCCGTAAGACGAGCTCTCCTACTTGAAACCTTCGAGTTTTAATCTTGGAATCGTAGTAACGAGCTGCGGCTTGTTGGTAGTTCTGGATTCGAGCTAGTGCGAGGTTCCTCCTTTCGTCGACGAGATCGAGTACGTCAGTTATCATCTTGTTATTGAGTTCCTCTTGTCGTGGGCATTCTTCTTTGCGGATGCTTGACACAAGGATTTCGGCTGGTACTACCGCCTCGATCCCGTAGGCCAGCGAGAAGGGAGTCTCGCCGGTGGATTTGCGGGGGGTAGTCCGGTAGGCCCAGAGTACGGCTGGGAGCTCGTCGCTCCAGCTCGTTTTGCACTCATTGAGTCTTTTCTTGAGGCTATTCATGATTGCCTTGTTAGCCGCTTCCGCCAGCCCATTCCCTTGGGGATAGCGTGGCGTTGAGTAAGTCAGCTTTATGTTCCACGTTCTGCAGAACTCCTTGAAGGCGTTTGATATGAACTGGGAACCGTTATCAGTGACGATCTCGTGGGGTAGTCCGTGCCGGCAAACGATGTTTCGCCAGACGAACTCCTTAACGTGAACGTCCTTGACTTTTTGGTATGACTCTGCTTCAATCCATTTGGTGAAGTAGTCTGTCATTACCAATAAGTGTGTGACTTTCTTTTTGCCGGATGCGACTAGGGGCCCCACGATGTCCATTACCCATCGCATGAATGGGTATGGCGATGAGATAGAGGAGAGTTTCTCCGATGCTTGGTGGATAATCGGGGCGTGCTTTTGGCACTTGTCGCATTTGTTGGAGAAGGATTCACATTCGGTAGCCATTTTTGGCCAGAAATAGCCTTGCTTTTTAATTCGTACGGCCAGGGCTCGTCCTCCGGAATGGCTTCCGCAGGATCCGTCGTGGGCCTGCGTGATCACGGCTAGGGCTTGCCTTTTGTTAAGGCATTTGAGGTAAGGTCCGGAGAGACTCCTTTTTAAAGAGCTCTCCTTGTGTGACGCAGTACCTTGCAGTTTGTACTTTGAGTTTCCGTGCCTCCCATTTGTCGTGCAGAACTTCGCCGTTTGTAATGTATCGAATGATCGGAGTTCTCCAATCTTCGTCATTGTCGGACTCGGGTCCTTGATTCGTGGACGCGGCCTGGATTGGTCGGTCGGGGACGTTCGCGACGTACACGACACTTCTCGGATCAGGATCATCATCAATTTCGATGATGTCGCGACTGGTGTTGCCGAGACATTTTGGATGCTCGACATCGTCCTTTACGGCAGGCTCATTCTCTTTCAAGGACAGAGCTTTTAGGGCTATATCGATGCTTGGTTTCTCGATCCCTTCGACCGGTATGATCCTTTTAAGGTTAGGATCTGATGTCGATGCTAGTGCGGCTAGGGCATCGGCTGCGGTGTTTTCCCCCCGCAGGTTCCGTGTTAGGTCGAAGAATTCGATCTGTTTGGCGAGCGTATGGACTATCTGTAGGTATGCTTCCATGCGCTCGTCCTTGGCCTCGTAGTCGCCATGATATTGGCTCATGACCAATTGGGAATCGCTGAACGCGTCTACTTCTCGGGCTCCTATTGTTATTGCTAGTCTGAGCCCGACTATTAATGCTTCATATTCTGCTTCATTATTTGATGCGGCGAAGCCTAGTGTGAAAGACTGTTCCAATACTTCGCCGGTGGGGGAGACCAATTTTACTCCGACTCCAGATCCTTGCCTTGAGGAAGCTCCGTCAACGTAGAGTTTCCATTTTTGGCGGAGGTCGGGTCGAGTTCAACGGTAGGAGGGAGCTCGATTACGAAATCTGCCAGTACTTGTGCTTTTAGGCACGTCCGAGCTTTATATTCTATGTCATACTCGCTAAGCTCGATAGCCCATTTGACCAGTCGACCAGACTGGCTTGGACTATGAAGGATGGTTCTCAGTGGCTGAGAGGTCATTACTATGATCGAGTGCGATTGAAAGTATGGTCGGAGTTTCCGAGTTGATGTCACTAGCGCTAAGGCGAGTTTTCCCATGGCGGGGTATCTGGTTTCAGCGTTGATTAAGGTCTTATTGATGTAATACACCGGCCGTTGTTCGTTCTGTTCTTCGCGAACCAGGACTCCACTTACCGCTGCCGTCGAGACGGCCAGGTAGAGGTAGAGGGGTTCTCCTTCTACTGGTTTCGCCAATATGGGTGGTTCGCTTAAGTAAGCTTTGAGCTGAGTGAACGCTTCTTCGCACTTTTCTTCCCAGCGGAACTTTTTGTTCGCTTTGAGCAAGTGATAGAAGGGCAGACATTTATCAGTCGACCTCGAGATGAAACGGTCCAGGGCAGCTATTTTGCCGGTCAGGCGCTGGACTTCTCGCGTTGTTCTGGGATATTTCATCTCTATGAACGTTGCGATCTGTTTGGAGTTTGCTTCGATCCCTCTTTCGGTTACTAGGTAACCTAGGAATTCTCCTGAGGGGACCCCGAAGGTGCACTTTGCTGGGTTGAGTTTCATCCCGTATTTATTGAGAATGATAAAACATTCTTTTAGTTGCGGGATGTGATCCTCATACCTAGAAGATTTGACCAGCATGTCGTCGATGTAGACTTCCATAGTTTTGCCTAGGAGTCCTGAGAACATCTTGTTGACGAGGAGTTGGTAAGTCGCTCCTGCGTTTTTTAGTCCGAAGGGCATGACTTTGTAGCAGTACGTGCCTCGATCAGTTATGAACGAAGTCTTTTCTTGGTCCTCGGGGTTCATTAATATTTGATTGTACCCCGAGAAAGCGTCCATGAAGGATAGTAGCTGGTGTCCGGCGGTGGCTTCGACCAGTCGGTCCATGTGTGGGAGTGGGAAGCTGTCCTTCGGACATGCTTTGTTGAGATCTGTGAAATCTACGCAGACTCTCCACTTCCCGTTCTTTTTCTTAACCACCACAGGGTTCGCAAGCCAGTCGGGGTATTTGACCTCTCTGATCGATCCGATTTTTAACAATCGATCGACCTCGTTATTGACGGCTTGAGCTCGTTCCGGACCTAGTTTTCGACGTTTCTGTCTTACCAGTTTGTAGGTTGGGTCGACATTCAGCTCATGGCTGGTAACATCGATGTTGATCCCTTTCATGTCTGCTGAAGACCATGCAAAGGAGTCGATGTTTTGTTTAAGGAAAGAGATCAGTTCATTTTTGACTGGCTCTGATAGGTCGATTCCAATGCCAACGATTATTTCGGGATGAGCATCGTCTATGCAGACTCGAGTCGTGAGGTCCTTTGGGGGTCCTATTTGACTCGGGTCATTCGACCTTTTGGTCTGCATGGTGGCGAGCTCGTCCTCTTTCTGTAATTGCTACGCAGGAGATTTCTCAATTTGCTTGTATCCATTCATGTAGCAATGGCGTGAAATCTTTTGACTTCCGTACACGGTTTTTACCCCTTTGGGAGTTGAGAATTTTACGCATTGATGGTAGGTTGATGGTACCGCTTTCATGTCGTATATCCATGGTCGACCTAGAATAGCGTTATAGGGAGCTGGCCGATCCACTATGACAAACTCTGTCATTCTTCGGACTCCTCCAGCTATTACCGGGGCGAAGACAGAGCCCATCGAGTACGTTGTTTCGCCAGCGAACCCTACTAGTGGCGTCTTTTCTTCCACGATCTCGGAGTCATTGAAGTCCATCTTTTTGAACGCATCGTAAAAGAGGACATCCACCGAACTTCCTGTGTCGATCATTATCCTTGAGAGTTCGACATCTCCCACTACTAAACAAACGAGGAGGGCATCGTCGTGTGGTTTGTCGAGATTGCTTGTCTCGCTCTCGTGGAAAGTGATCTCGTGGTCTGGACCTATCATTGGGATTTCCCCCCCCCTTTGTCAGTTTCGACTCTTCTTTGAAGAGCTTTGATCGAATTGACCGAGTCTCGGCAGAGCTTGGAGCCACCGAAGATGAAGTCGATTCGTTTAGGGGGTATAGCCCGTACACCCCCTCCCCCCCCCCCCCCCCCCGCAGAGACGAGGGAGATTGATTCGTGAGCGTAAACTCTTAAAGGGAGCCGGAGGTGGGGATAACGCTGAACCTTTCGGGGTGCCGCTCAGGCTGAGCTCGCCGAGAATAAACTCAACTCGCTTCCGCGACCCTTGAGGAAGTGTTTCGGGAGATTCCGGCTCCTTTGTCCGTTCTCGTTTATTTTGAGAAGGCCTCTTGGTGTTTGACTCTTTGGTCTGTTTACTTTCCTTTTTGTCGGACGGAGTTTCCTCCTCGACTTCGGACTCTTGTTTGCTTTCGGACTCCCGCTTTTGAGCCTCGGCTTTAGCTCGAGTATAGCAATCTTCGGTCGAGTGTCCTCTTTTGTTGTAAAATTCACAGAATTTTTCCTTGTCGAACTCGAATTTCTTCGAACTCTTCGGGCTCTCGACCGCATTGACGTTCCCTGATTTACGGGAATCTTTTTTCGAGTTCGAGTTTTGCGATCCCGAAGGGTTCTTTTCTTTTCGGTGCTTTTCTCTGAGGGTCGTGGTTTCGTCCTCGAGGCGAGCGAAGGCCGATGCGCGATGAAGGGCGTCATCGAGAGTTTGAGGCTCGCGGACTGTTATTTCCTCGCGGAATCTGGTTGAATACCACAGTCCACGTCGCAGCGCTTCTATAGCTACTTTGTCTCGTGGGTTTACGATTTTGGATTTTATTTCCTTAAATAGGTCGATGTACGAGCGAAGTGATTCATCCGGTTTTTGGGAGACGCCAAATAGAGCTGCCTCGGTAGTCTTTTCCTCGATAAAGACGGAGTATTGTTTGAGGAAAGCCGTCATGAACTGGGTGAAATTATCGATGGATCTTTCTTCCAGTCCGGCAAACCATTATAAGGCGGAGCCCGATAGGTTTTCGGCGAAGAGCCTGCAGAAAGCCGGCTCTGTCTCCTCGTCGGTAAGGTACACCCTTGCCATCGCTAGTCGGAATGCCCTGATATGGGCTTTGGGGTCCGACTTCCCAGAGAATTCCGGAAATTTAGTTTTCTTGATTTCTCGGATTCTAGCGAAGGCGATCCGGTCTGTGAAGGGTGTTTGTCGCGTTTCTTCGATCACTCGATCGATGTGAGGTGCCGCGCTTGTCGCCATGTGAACTTTGGAGCTCAGACTGACGAACTGAGCCTTAGCTTGTTCAATATACTGTCTAAGCATATCGTGGTCGTCGCCCGTCGTTGGCGTGAACTGGGCTTGTGCTTGATTGGACATTTGTCCGGGAAAAGTGGGGTCGAGGAGATCGATTGCTGGAAACGATCCCGTCTGGCCGACCTGCGGCGTCCGGAACTGTACCGTATTTGACCCGTTAGCGGGTCCTGAGCTCGAGGCGAAGGCAGAGCCTCCTAGTTGCCTCGGCCGGATATTCGAACTACTCGGGAAAGGTGGTGGCCCGGGTAATGGTCGACTACCCGATCCGGTTAGATCTGTGATCGCTGAATTCGAACCGAATGGGGTCGGAGTCGCGATGGGCGTTATTATAGAGCGAAAGCCGCTATTCGACGTACTGGCGAAATTCCCCGACGTTCCCGGTGGAGTTACTACCTGGGAGAAGTCCAAGCGTGTACACGGTGGGGGACTTATGGGGGTTCGTGGATCGTGTGTTGATCTACCCCCTGGTTTTGGCTGGCGAGCTCTTCAAGACGGGCGTTAATGCGCCTTTCCCGTTCATCGAGTTGCGCGGCCAGAGAGCGGTTTGCGATCTCTTGGGCCCTTGCGCTTGCCTCATTATTTCTCGTTCGATCTACCAATAGGCTTAACATCGAACGAATTTCGGCAAGATCATTTGGCCCTTGTCTTTGTGGAGCAGAAGGCAGTGGCGAATTGGGTCTGGTCGTTCCAGATCCGCCTCCAGGGGTGGGAATCGAATCGTTTCTCATCCACACCCAGTTTCTGTTCGGATCATTAGTTCCTGACAAAACATTTGTCGGAGTCTGGCTCGTCGCGATTGTTTGGGCGTCTGAGCTGGCTGGTGCCGAGGTCGTGGAGACTGAGGCAGAACTCGTCAACACTCCATCGGTCTGACCCATGATTCTTACCCCTGTGGTGTTCTGAGGAACGTTGTCGACCGTTTGAGGGTGGTCAACCGGTGGTGTGGCGCTGGGAGAGCCAGATTGGTCAGGATTCATCTCGATCTATCGGATCTAAGATCTGATTCTTAAGACAGGAAAACTATAGATAGTCCCCACAGTCGGCGCCAAATGTGAGATCCGGGATTCTTACTAAGAATTTGTATTCGTGGATTTGGACTTTAGGATATAGAAATGGTATAGTTTCCTATGAATCAAAGACTTTATTGAGATTGATCGTCGAGATATAACAAACACAATCGAAAAGAGAGTACAAAGTATGATGTTCGAGCTATCTAGTCGAAGTGTTCTAAGTGAGGGTTGGAATATCTTGAATGAGTCGCCACTTCTTCTTTTAAATAGTCTCGACTCTGACCTCTCTGTTCCGATATTTCGGCCTCTCCTTCGTAACGATCCCCGTGATTCTCGCGAATCAGTTGAACTGGAAAAGACCGAGTCGCTCTACCTCCACGTCGTCTCCTGCCGAGCTCGAGCTCGATCGCCTCTTACTTCGGCATCGCTTGGGCCTTGTCAAAGTGTCATTCGTTTGGGCCCAACGATCGGATCAGCTCGTCTCTTCGCCTTTGATCCTGGAACGGGCTCGTGGATACGGGCCTTTGTATTGTTTGTTAATAGGCCGGATTTCCTAGAGGGAAATCCAGTACCAACACTAGTTATCCTAGTTTTACCAAGAAATCCAATTATTACCTAGTTATCCTAGTATTACCTAGTTCTCCTAGTTTTACCAAGAAATCCTAGTATTACCTAGTTATCCTAGTATTACAATGTTCTCCTAGTTTTACTTTAAATATCCTAGTAATCCTTAGTTATCCTAAGTAATACATTACCACATATATTTATCTAGTTTTCCTAGTATTACTTTTACTAGGGTTTTACTTACCAGATTTCGACCGTCGGTCTCATCGGATTCCTCCCCCTCTAATTCATCCGCCTCATCGTCTTCTACTCTGTCTTTGTCTTCTACTTCTTCATCTGACTTTGTCGCCTCGTCATCGTCTCCCTCCGCTGTAAACGCCGTCGCGGCCTCCTCTGCGTTTTTTTCAGTTGTCGTCTCCGCCGCATCTCCTTCAACACTCGGAGGAGTCGGAGCCTTCACCAACGCATCCAAAGCTTCTCCCGGTGTTTCTTCAACCGCCGCTTCTCCCCACCGCCTCTTCTTCGACACCCTCTCCACTGCACGACTCTTCGGCTTCGCCTTCTTCGAAGCATTCCTCGTCTCCACCATCTTTGATTACTGAGATTACTTACTAAGTTGAGAGAGAGAGAGGAGTCGGAATGAATCGTAAAATCGGGATGGAGTAAAAATGGGAATTAAGGATTTGGCGGAGTAATTTTTTTTTAAATCTCGGGTAGAATTCGGAGATCTGGTTTAGATGGGTTGAATCGGATTACACCCGGGGTAATAAACATAATATCGTGCCCCTTCATTCGGTTTTTCAGTAATTTCTCATTTTCTCATATTTAATTTAAATGGAAATAAAATTCGTGTTATAACAGGGGCATGAGAGATTAACATTTGAAACGAAGGCTTTGAACCCTGAAAAGCTTGTTATCTTAATGAAAATGGCCATGGATGCTGCTGTAAGAAAGGTCTAGCTCAATCACTTCCCCCGATTTAGGATCACACGAGATGCCGTCCCAATAACAACAGTTGAAAAGAAAGTTTGTCAATCTCAAACTCGTTCTTGAACTCAGAGAAGTATATCCCTTTGTTCTGGACGACACAAGTATCTAGTGGAGCGGAAAATACATTTTCAAACTGAAAAATGAATAAAAAGATAAGAAAGAGTAATCGGAATGGTACTGGTTGAGATTCCAGTCTTTCTGCATCCTTCTTCAAACTGCAAAAAAAAAAATATATATATATATATGGGAGGGAAAAATGCCAAAAAAATACCCAAACTTTTTTGTTTTGGCCAAATAATACCCGAACTATCGAGTCGGCCCAAAAATACCTCAACTTTTTGTTGACTGGCCAAATAATACCCACATTCTCGGTTGACTTAGCCAAAAAGTACATGCCGTTATTTAGCCGTTAGTTTCACCGTTTACACGAAACGACGTCGTTTTGTCCAATCTTTTGTTAAGATAATTTGGCCAAAACGACGTCGTTTCGTCTACATAAATGATTTAAAAACTGTGAGTCCCTAGGTTCGAACTCAGGTTTGGTGGTATGGGGGGAAGGGTTTCTCGCCACTTTGCCAATGACATATATCCGTTATATCATCAACAAAACTTATACTTAAACGTGATTCTATCACACAAATGATATTTGGTAGGAGATTTTTATCAAATTGAAACATGAAAAATAAAATATCAAAAATAAAATTTCTAGAATACAAAAAAAATCTATAATATGCATAAACTAATAATTTTAGATCTATAATTTTTATATTACATATTATTTTATTTTTATATATTATATAATTTGTAATATATATTACATATTATGTAATTTTATAACTATATTTTATGTATATTATAGAATTTTTGTATTTTACAAAATTTAGGTTTTTGATATTTTATTTTTTATGTTTCATTTGTGACAAAAATCTCCTACCAAATTTTTATCACAAATGAAACATAAAAAATAAAATATCAAAAACCTAAATTTTGTAAAATACAACAAATCTATAATATACATAAACTAATACATTATTTATATGCTATAGATTACCAATTATGTAATTTTATATCTATAATATATAAATAATGTATAAAATAAAATAATATGTAATATATAAAAACTATAGATCTAAAATTAATAGTTTATGTATATTATAGATTTGTTGTATTTTAGAAATTTTATTATTGATATTTTATTTTTCATGTTTCAATTTGATAAAAATCTCCTACCAAATATCATTTGTGTGATAGAATCACGTTTAAGTATAAGTTTTGTTGATGATATAACATATATATGTCACTAGCAAAGTGGCGAGAAACCCTTCCCCCCATATCACCAAACCTGAGTTCGAACCTAGGGAGTCACAGTTTTTAAATCATTTATGTAGACGAAACGACGTCGTTTTGGCCAAATTGTCTTAACAAAAGATTGGACAAAACGACGTCGTTTCGTGTAAACGGTGAAACTAACGGCTAAATAATGACATGTATTTGTTGGCTAAGTCAACCGAGAGTGTGGATATTATTTGGCCAGTCAACAAAAAGTTGAGGTATTTTTGGACCGACTCGATAGTTCGGGTATTATTTGGCCAAAACAAAAAAGTTCGGGTATTTTTTGGCATTTTTCCCATATATATATAGAAAACTGGAAATTGTGAAGGTTAAAGGGTTTCATGCTCATCTCTTTAGATACAAAACAATAGACTGTATGTGACTCCACAAAGATAATCTCACTCTGCTTGACGCACTTATTAGTCTTTCTCCAAACCGTTGTTCACGTTGGATGCAAAGAGTAAAAGTCTCTGTGTTGAATACTCAGTTTTGATATATTATAGGAAAAATTTATGACCTTTGTCCGAACCAAATTATAAGCCAACTTTTAAACGGAAGGCGGTGAGGAATCTGTTGCTCATTTCCTCAGCCAAATTGGGGTAATATGATAATTAATATCGGTTTTTTTAAGGAAACGTAATACTAATCTCATTGGCTCTCACGGGACCAAAAATAGCAACAGGAACTCAATATACCAGATCATCTTCCCTAAACACATCCAGAGATACAAAAGCAACACAGGTAAGAAAAAGAGAGCTTTCAATATTTAAAGTTGGGGCAAGGGAGGAGCCTCGCCAAATTTAAGAATGTAAGCAGCCTGGTGAATTGGCCTCAGCTGTGATATGATCCGAGCATCAAGATACGCTTCGCAGCAGAAGCACCATAGCGACAAGTCACTGTGGCCCCACAGAATTAGCATCAATGGCCGTGAAAAAAAAGAGGAGCCAATGTAGTAAAAACTGAAAATATATACCTATAGCTGAGTGCAATACAGTGACCAGTCTGTTGATGATGCATAAGCATATGTCTGTTCACAAAACGGCTGCACAGAACCTCTTTACAACAAAGGCATAACCAGTTCTCTACGGGGTTTTGGCACCTTAGAAAGTAAGATAATTTGAGTTAATACTAATAAAGATGTCAAAATCAGTATATACTACCAAATAAAACAATGACAAGAGCTTTGGGTGCATTGTTTGAGATTGTTTCCTTGGAATTCGATTTACCAAACATATTCCCTAAATTAGAAAACATATAAAACATCCCCTATCTTTTCTTATGTTCAACTTCAGCAAAAATCACAAAGTGGAAGAGCCAATTTTAGCTTTGATTCCAGAGAGAAAAAAATGGAACTGATTGTAAGTTTAGCTATGATGTGTGCAATGCTCTTGTATGTGATATTCCGTTGGCCTATATGCAATTACATGTCATAGTACTTGTACAGATACAAGCTTGAAAGCTTTATGTAAAGCTAAAAATAGCTTATCAAATGCAGTCTTAAAGTTCGTCAAACAAAAAAAAATTGAGGGTTTCCAGTAAAAACAATCTTAAACAAACAAGAAATTACAGATCATCAACTTAAGTGGTGTCTGAGGTCCCAATTAGACAATCTCTTAGAGTGAGCATAACCCACAGTTTCCCAATAAATTTCGCAACCTGTTTGTATAGTGATAAGTGTTCTTAAATCACTCTCCCATCTCTCACAGTTTCAAGTCCCTGTAACACTATTTCCTACAGTTGACATATAAACTATCTAACAAGTGGCCACTCCAAAATCCCTGATTCTTGAATGTCCAAAACATCGAAACGTAAAAGGGATCAAAGGCAAAAACCTTGAACAAGGAGTATCAGGATTTGGTAAGTTGACCAATTCGGGAGAAAGAGAATTCAAGTGATCGCAAGATGTTCGGGCTTCGACCCAACCCGACAAGGCTCCGACCATCCAGTCTTGTGTTTCATCTGCAACTTCCTGAGAAAGAGAAGAGAAAAGCAACAGAGATCGGGAAACGATATCAGAAGATCAAGAGAGACTGAGGTTTACCGGCTGAAAAGAGGATGACGACATTCCTCCGTTCTCTATCTTTTCTTTTTAGGGTATCTCTAACCTATAGCTAGTTTTTCTTTCTTTCTAGAGAGTTTATTACTTCTACAGACCCTTATATAGCCTTTAATTACACAATATAGCACTTATATGTTTTAAGCCTAGTGAAAATTTAATCTTGCCTCTTATTCTCAATTAAATCAATTAACCATTTTTTATCTTCACTAAACCAGTTACTTTTTTTTCCTAACTAAAACAAGGGCAAATCGTAAAAATGACACAAAAACATGCATTGTCACAAATATATCACCAATGAAGAAAAATCACAAAAATAGCATTTATTAAAGGGATAAGACAAAATTAACCCTACCATAAACCCTTAAATACTAAACCCTAAACCCTAAATACTAAACCCTAACCCTAAATAATAAACTCTAAATACTAAACACTAATCTTAAATAATAAACCTTAAACCCTAAATAATAAACTCTAAACCCTAATTTATATAATGTTATAAAAGTCTTTGTAATCAAAATAATGCTTAAAATGTCAATTATTTTTCTTGGTGCTATATTTATGACAAAGTAAAATTTTTATGCTATTTTATGCCTTTTCTCCTAAAACAATTACGTGCAGCTGTTTTTGTAAATGTATTTTACCAAACCCAAGAGTCCAAATTGTAGATTCCATTGATAGACCATCCATATATACAAACACACACACACACACACCATTTTTTCAGTTTCTTCTTCTGCGATGGGCATCCCACGTCGCTGCTCGTCTCCCCTGCTCAGCACCAGCGAGTCCGCAGCTCAAGCTCCCACCGTCGTCGTCTTCCTCCACAATGTTTTCTGCTTGAGAGAGAGAGAGAGAGAGAGAGAGAGAGAGAGAGAGAGAGAGAGAGAGAGAGAGAGAGAGAGAGAGAGAGAGAGAGAGAGAGAGAGAGAGAGAGAGAGAGAGAGAGAGAGAGAGAGAGAGAGAGAGAGAGAGAGAGAGAGAGAGAGAGAGAGAGAGAGAGAGAGAGAGAGAGAGAGAGAAAACCCAATCCTTTCCTCTCTTTCTCCTCTTTCCTTCACCACCACTGTAATTGATTCACCTCCGACCTCTCCACCCGAATCGAAGACACCAAACGTTTCGCCAAAACCTTAACCACTCCAAGATTCTCTCCTCCGCCCTTCGCCTCCGTCTCACAGTCCTCCAAGCCCACTTGAAACTCGACTACTTTGAATCTAGTGGTTAAAGCTCTCGCTGGCACATCGGTTTTTACAGTCATCAATACCAATAACGAACTCGTACTTATCTCGGATCCTACCGGCGCAAAGTCTATCGGTTTGCTCTGTTTCCGAGAAGAGGATGCTGAAGCTTTTCTTGCTCAAGTTTTTGCTCTTATGTTCCTCTTGCTATCCCCAAATGGGTTTTTATAAAAAGATGGAAACTTTATGAGCTCGTAATTCTCTTATATCATCTTCTCTTATATCTCGATTTGGTGTATTAGGCGTTCTAATTCCAACAGACCAAATCATAAAGCATCATTATCTTATATCATCATCTCTTATATCTCGATTTGATGTACCAGCCGTTGCCTCATATGTTTGTGATTAAGGATCTGTTGGTGGATATGACCACTGGTACAATTCCACTGGTAGCTATCGAGAAATTTAACAAACTTGTAGGAGTCAAGATTAGCACTTTCCCTAAAAGGCCCATTCATGAATTTAGGTCGGTCCAAGATGGAAAGTAAGTTTGAGATCCAAGCCGGTAAAACCAAGTTAAACCCGGCCCGATCCAAATTGCAACACATTTAGGGTTACGAAGGATGTGACAGAGAGAATAACGCGGCGCAAAGGCGCCAAAATAAGGAAAATATCCAAGAATATTTGGAGCCGAGATAACTGGAAATATGGCGATTATCTTCTATATTTCCTTTATTCTGTTAAACCGACTTTGTAACCCTATAAAAAGGGATCTCGTCATTCAATAAACTTACGTTTTTCATAATACAATTTTTTCAGAGAGATATTAGCAGACCGATTTGACCTAATCTCTCTCCGGCGATTTAAAAACTCTTTTGTCACTTTATTCCATCTCGGAAACTTAAAGCGAAGCCCTAATTTCCATAATATCTCCGTGTTCTTAAACCTTCTTTTAGAATCCCTTGAGAAAAACCCTAAACCTCTTGCTATCTTTTGATAGACCGAGTTGAGAATCAACCATTGGCGCCGACTGTGGGGATTTCTAAGAAAAATTTCTGAACGAGATGCCTGGAAGTGACAACGAGATCAATCCGGAGGAAAACCCCAGGGTTGAATCTGAAGGAAGTCATTACAAACTAAGTGATCAATGAAGACGCGGCACTCAACGGCGGACAGCCACGAGGTGCCAAATCAAAGAAAGATCGAGACGACGGTAAACGTATCCCGTCACTCGACAAAACGGCGGAACAAGCCGAGAAAGACGAAGTTCTAGCCACTTTGATAGCCAAAATCAATTCCCAAAACGATTTAATCAAAGAATTTTCGGAAATAATCGACCTGTTGCAGTCTGAGCATGATCGAATTCGTTCAGACCAACAGTCGAGGAAATCCAAACGCGAGGTCCCTCCGAAGGTAAAAGATAAAGTCGCCAGACGACTAATCTATGAAACACCCGAAGGAGACCGTCAAGAACAAAGCCAAGACCGTGAACCCAGGAGAAACTCACGCCGAGAGCGCGATGAGGGGGATAAGCATGAACGAGGCTCACACCGAAAAAGGGACTCAAGCGAACCCAAGCGGAGTTCACGCCGAAAACAAAACGATTCGTATCAGGAGCGATACTCGCCCAACAGAAACCTAGAAGACGAATACAAACGAGCAGATTATGAGACTCGGCACGACCGAGGCTCGGATCACAGACGGAACTCGCGACGTGAGAATGATTCACGCCGGGATAACCATCGATACGAGCGAGTTACATCCCACGAGGAAGCTCATGAAACGCCTGTTCGCGAAGCAAATCGTAACCAAGTCGAGAAGCAGTTGACCGAGCTCAGAGATACCCTCAAAGAACTAAAGGGCGAGGTTCACAGCGTCAAAGGATCTGCCCCAGAGATCGACAAAATCATCGAAGAAACTCAAAGGACACCTTTCACTTTGCTGATAGGTGTAGTTTTAACCCTATTCTAACTGCAAGTGCACATTGATGTAGTTGTAGTACTTAGGGAATCGAATCCACAGGGACTCCGGTCAACGATAGATAAGAACAGAAAAGATTAAACTAGGAGAAAGCAAAGGTGATTAAACTAAAAGCAGGGTAGAAAAGTAAATCAGTAGCAGGAGTGGTTTGTGAGCAAGGAGGCGAAGCGTTAGGTTTCAGGAGTTCTCAGGAAATCAGGAACACAAGCAATCAATCAGTCTGGATCTAATCAGAAACTGTTCTAGAACTCAAAACACGGATATAGAATTAACCAAATTTCTTTGCGAGAATTCTCTAAGTCTAAGTGTAGCAAACCAAACTTTCGTTTGCGAGAACTAACAGATTAAACCAGCATTAAATTCCAAGTTTGATATGTTCACAATTAACCTAAACCAAACTTTCGTTTGCGAGAAGTTTAATTGCTCATCTAGGTTCTTTCTAGCTAAATTAACCAACTTTCGCTGCATTAATCAGCCTAACATCATAATTCTGATTAGCTACTTCAGATTAAGCATTAAGAACAACCTAAACAAAGAACTAGCAGGTATGAATCCCTACAGATTGATTTAAACTATAGTTCCATGAAATCCCTAATGAGAATCCTTCAACCTAACAGGTAAACTACTCAGACATGTTCATCGAGACAGAAAATATAATAAGTAGAAAACCAAATATCATTAAACAGAATAATCAACAGGGGTTCGAAATCAAGTCTCTTTCGAGAACAAGATCAGCCCCTAAGGCTCTCTGAAATAAAATAAAACTAAAGTAAAGCGTAGCCTAAACAATGGCTTAAAAACTCTTATATAATGGTCTAAAGTCGGCTGGGGCTTCTTTGTAATTATGGAAACTTCTGGGCAAAGTTGCAATATCCAATTCTTCTCATTAAACGCTCGCGAGAATGTCTGCGTCGACCTTGCATCGATCGTTGCCACAAGTGTATCGATCGATGCAGGTCTGTGAATTCGACAGTGAAGTCCATCTCTCGGGTTAAATATCCAAAATGCTCCAGAATGCTCCAACAACTCCAATTCCGCTCCAAACGTGTCTAGACCTGTAAACATAACTAAAAGACTCCAAAACATAGTAAAAGACTCGATAAATAACACATATACCATGGTTAAAAACCCTAAAATCCATGGTATATCATTCGCGCATCACAAATACATATATCCGTCAAAAGGAAAAGCTCAGACTGCCGATGTATAATGGGACAAAGGACCCCACCACTCATCTAACGACTTTCAAGATCATGGCAGCAAAAGCGCGATTCTCGTCAACCAGAGAACGCGATGTCGGCTTTTGTCAACTATTCACCGAAACCCTGGAAGGAGATGCACTAACCTGGTCTTCCCGGCTTTCACCAAAGTCGATCAACAGTTTCTCCGACCTCACAAGAGCATTAGTAAGGCACCACTTTGCCTACGTGAACAAGGATACCTCGCTAAGCGTGCTGATGTCCATGTCGCAAGAAAATAAGGAAACGTTGAGAGCTTTCATAGATCGGTTCAAGGCAACCATGACGCGAGCAGAAGCCCCAGATAAATTCACTATCGCGGCTCTAACAAACACCGTTTGGCACGAATCACCTTTCTACCAGGATCTAGTCGTCAACCCGCCATTGACCATCGAAGACGCCCTTCATCGAGCAAAACAAATTCGTAAAATTGGAGGAGAAAAAGGTGGCCCTAGCTAAAAAATTCGGCTCTGTCAAGCAGACCGATAAAAAGGAGGAGAAAGAACCAAGGCAACACTACGACAAGGGGACAAAGACAACAATGGTTGTCGGCAACACCGATAAACAGCGTTCATCGAAACCTTGGAACAAGTGGAGCAAGGAGGACAAGGAGACGGCACCGCAAGTTTCTTCCACACCGGAAGAAAAGTATTGTGAGTACCATAAAGCCACCTCGCACGATACTTCAGAATGACAGAACCTCAAAGACGCACTGTATGCTTGGCTCTCAAGCGAAGAAATCAAAGCAGCAATAGACAAATTGAGGGAAGAATCGCAACGACTTCGAGAAGAGCGAAAGGTCGATGGACAAGCGCCCAAGCAAGGCAAACAACATCGACGCATTAAAAGCATAGCTTTAAAACGAGACCGAGACGAGGAAGAAGAAGACGAAGAGGAAACTCGTAAAGTTGTGCGGATAATCAACATGATTATGGGCGGCCTAATCTCTGTAAATGACTCGGTTCGATCAATAAAGGGATATGAACGCATGGCGCTAGCCGCGCAAAATGCACCGAGGCCGATTTTATCTGACGATTCCCCTGTCATTTTCACCGACCAGGACCTTTGGGGAACCCATTATCCTCATAACGATCCGCTGGTGGTTGAGCTCCTCATTGGAAGCTGTCAGGTATCTCGAATCCTAGTCGATACAGGTAGCTCAATTGACTTAATCTTTCTAGATACGCTTAAAAAGATGGAGATCAAATTAGAAGATATCAAGCAAAAGGCTAAGCCGCTCACCGGTTTCACCAGCGAGACGACATACACGATCAGAACGATCAAGCTGCCGGTTTACGCAGGAGTAGTTAACAAAATGGTAAAGTTCCATGTCATCGACAAACCGACCATTTACTACGTTATTCTCGGCACACCATGGCTATACAGCATGAAAGCGGTATCCTCGACCTACCATCAATGTCTAAAATTCCTCTAACCAAAGGGAATCCAAACGGTTAAGTTAAAGGATGTCAAAGAGCAAGTCGGTCGTTCTTCACGAGAGAGCGCAATATAAGGGTACTGATATATCATGGTTTTTACCGGTTTTATGCCATGATATAGTTGTGTTTGTAGTGTCTTTTGTGTTATTTTAGAGTCTTTTACAGGTATAATCAGGTTTGGAGCATATTTGGTGATTTTGGCACTTTTTGGAGATTTTTGGAGTGTTTGGCCGAGAGATAGAGTTCACTGTCCGAAACAGAGAAAGGTGTCGATCGTTGCATGCCTAGCATCGATCGATGCACCAACGAGATGGGCCAAAACTCGGCGGTTTAGAAGAATCAAGATATTGCACTTTGATCCAGAAGTTCCTGATATTTACAAAGAAGCCCCTGGCCGAGATTATACCTATATAATTAAGTTTTAGCTGTTTTTATTAGATACGCTTTCATAATTAAGAGCAGAGGATTTTTAGAGCTTTTGGGGCTGATCTGAACCTGTTACATCATCTGTATTTGGAGAAGATTTCGAACCCCTTTAATCTTTTATCTTTTATGCAATCTATTATTTCTATGATTATGTTTTCATCAATCATGTCTGAGTAGATTCCTTGTTAGGTTTAGGGTTTCTCACATAGGATTTCATGACCTGCTAGACTTGTTCAATTTCAGTTAAGGATTCAAACTATATCTGTTCTTCAATTTAATTGTGCTTAAAGCTAGTTCTAACCTGATCAATTAGAATCTAGATCTTAGGTTGCTAAATACGTCACGGAAGTGGGGTTTAGGAATCTGAACTAATTAAATTGGGCAATTAAACTTTGCGCAAACGGAAGTTTGGTTTAGGATAATTGTGAACATATCAAACTTGGAATTAAAGCTGGTTTAATCTGTTAGTTCTCGCAAACGAAAGTTTGGTTTGCTGCACTTAGACTTAGAGAATTATCGCCAAGGAATTTGGTTAATTCTATATCTGTGTTTTGAGTTCTAGAACTGTGCTTAATTAGATCCTTGCTGAATGAACTGTCTGCTTGTCTGATTTCCTGAGAACGCCCTAGACCTAGCGCTCTTAATAACTTGCTTTCACAACCAACAATCTTTGCTATCTGCTTACTTTCTTGCATTGCTTTTAATTCAATTACATTGCTTTCTTCCTAGTTAAATTCATGTTCTTGAGCTATTGAACACCGAAGTCTCTGTGGATTTCGATACCCTATATACTACATTGATATTGCTGTGCACTTGCAGTTTAGTATAGGGATTAATTCTTGACCTATCAAGTTTTTGGCGCCATTGCCGGGGACTCTTTGAGTCTTCGATAGCTTCGAACTTAGGGTTTTTACTAGGATTTTTATTTTTGGTTTAGTTTACTACTTTTTCTTTTTCTTGCGTTTCAGGTACGCCTGATCGCCCTGCATCGATCGACACAGTCCTGAGTGTCGATCGTCACATCATCGAGCCTGCATCGATCGACACAAGGCGAAACCAGTGGTGCCGAGAGCTTGAGCATTTAGCTGGTTATTTATTGATGAAGCCTGTGATTCTGATTCGCGGCAAGAACGGAGTTCTACGAGACCAGGAAGGTCACATATGTAACGCGAAGGGTCAGAAACTGGATGGGGAAGGAAACCTCATCACACCAGATGTTGCCGTGGGCGCGGAACATCGACGAGAGGATGGTCACGAAAAGACACTTGCTGATTATAACATACCAGATATATTCTATGCTAATCGGTCTGCGATTCGACCACCTCCGTTCACCAGAGCTGAGTTTAAGCTGAAACCTGAGTACTACGCATTGATTGGACAGTATCAGTTCCATGGTCTTTCAAGCGAGCATCCTATGGATCACATAGACACATTTGAGGAATTGGCTAGCAGTATCACGGCTGAAGGAGTTTCTTCTGATTATATTTTCTGTAAGCTCTTCCCATTCTCTCTTAAAGGAGATGCAGCTTACTGGCTGAGACAGCTAGAACCAGGATCTTTGACCACTTGGGAAGCAGTCAAGAAGGAGTTCCTTAGACATTTTTATGATGATGCGTTATCTGAGCAGCTTAGACATGATATCCTGACATTCAAACAGCAGCCTACAGAGCCTTTTAAAGCAGCTTGGATGAGATTCAAGATGTACCAGAGAGATTGTCCACACCATGGATTCTCTGAGGTACAGCTTCTGAGTGCCTTTTTCAGGGGTTTGGATTTTTGGTATCAGAGAGCTATGGACACAGGAAGTGATGGAAACTTCTATACCAAGACCCCAGAAGAAGCTAAAGAGCTTATTAAGAACTTGATGACTAGCAGTAGTGTCAAGAATGCTGACAAGGAAAGGCAGAGATCTAGTTGCGGAGATGATAGCTTGCAGATAGCTGATTTGAGGGACAAGGTGGATTATATCCACAACATGGTAGTAGCTGGAGAATTTGTAGAAGTGAATTATATTAATGAAGCTGATTTTCATGAACACACATCTAGAAGTCAACAGAGACAAGCTCCGAGATCGAATGGCTATTCACCTCACCAAGTTCCTCCCACTAAAGAGCAGACAAAGATTGAGTCTATGCTTGAGCAGCTACTACTTGGACAGAACAAGATGACGCAAGATCTGAATGGAAAGATGGACTTCATGTATCAGGATCTGAGTGGAAAATTGGAATCTTTGACAAGCAGAGTTGACAATCTGGATGCTAGGATGACGCAAGTGGAAACCAGTATACAGACAGAGCATGTTAAGGCAGCTTCGGCAGAAGAAGAAGTTGAGCAGAATCGAGAAACTGAAGTTCTGGAACTGGAAAATCCGAGAAAAATTCAGAATGTTCGCCTTGCATCGATCGACACAAATGTGCATCGATCGACACATCCTGCGAGAGTCAATGTCGATCGTCACCATTTCAGCAACGATCGACACCATGGGCGTGAGCAGCCAAATTTCCCAGAGAAACCGAAAGCTGATACAGAAAGAGCCTACAAACCAAAGATTCCTTTCCCTAGGAAGTCCAAGCAAGAGATTAAGTTGGAAAAATGCATGGAGATAATGAGAGAAAAGCTAACTGACACTCCATTGATTGATGCCACTAAGACCAATCCCATGATGAAGACATGTGTTACAGACATCCTCTCTAGCAACATGACTGAAGAAGAAGGATGCTTGATGATCTCAGAAGTATGTGATGCTGTTGTTAATGGTAGGGTTCCTGAGAAGCTAAAGGATCCAGGAGGTTTTATGATAGACTGCTTTATCTATAGAGACAGATTTCAGAGGGCATTATGTGATCTCGGCTCAAGTATAAATCTCATGCCGTACTCTGTGGCTGTGAGATTGGGACTACTGAACTTCCAGCCTACTAGGATCTCTTTAGTCCTAGCTGATCGATCAAGAAGACATCCAGAAGGAATTCTTGAGAACATCCCTCTTAGAGTTGGAAATTACTTTATTCCAACGGACTATATGGTACTGAAGTATGAGATTGAGCCTGATGATCCTCTACTGCTTGGTAGATCCTTTTTAGCCACTGATGGGGCTGTGATTGATGTACGCCATGGATTGATTGATCTCCACCTGGGAGATGAGCCTTTGCAGCTTAAGATGGATAAATTGAAGAAACCCACCATTGATGGACAGAGTTTCAGCATTGATACAGAATTAGAAGCTGAGATTGGAGAGAAGAAGATGGCGGTTCCTCTTGAACCTGCTCTGACATCTTTAGCGCCTGCAACTGCTCATAAGCAGAAAGCTCCAGACATCTTATTTCCACCAAAGGTTAGGCACAAATCATCTAAGCTTAAACATCCTAACCACATTACTTTGAATGCAGGACAACATCCTACCCCACCTAAGCTTCGCTCCCGCCCTGATTCTGTTGGTTTCTTCTTTGGGAGATCCCATGATCCGAATGCTTATACGCCACCCTGGATGAGGAGACTTGAACAGAGACAGAAAAAGTCTCTGTCAGGACCTCCTGGTACCTGAAAATTCCCATCCGTCCGGTCAAGCTATTGACCTTAAACAAGCGCTGGGTGGGAGGCAACCCACCATTAGGTACTGGTGTTTTTCTACTTAATTTTTGGTGTTTTTGTTAGGATTTTACGTTTGTTTTTGTTTTTGGTGCAGTTATGTTTGCAGGTCTCGGACAAAATCGCAGTGCAACGATCGACTCACTTCTGTGTCGATCGTCACAACACGAAAGGAATCGCATTGCAGCGATCGTTGCGGTCCTGAGCAACGATCGATCATACACGAAAATCGCCAAGTAACGGTCGATGCACTTAGTGCAACGATTGATGCCTGAGCGACAGAGGTAACCCGACATACATAATTTCATCTTTTCAATTTTTTATTTTCTTTTTACCGATCCTTCGCTGGACACTACTGGGGACAGTGTGTCTTAAGTGTGGGGGAGGTGCTACTAATGATTATCTTTCTGTTTTCTTATGAGTCATTTTGTTTTTCATAAAAAAAAAAATTTGTTTTATTGAGCCAAAATTGTTTAAGTAAGAAACTATGATTTTCTGAGAAGATTTACAAGACTTGCAGGAACTTAAGTAACCATTGGGATGAAGTTGCAGGATCTATCTCTGACTATTAGAAAACCCCATCACAGATCAACCTACTGGGAACACCCACATCACTTAAGGTATCAGAGGATCCTTTTACTGACTTCAATTTAATACTGACTTAGATTTCTCACCTAAGGGCTTGGTATACTTTGTGTCGGATTCCCTTGTTAGTTCTGACACAGCCTGCCAACCTATCCTATTTAGTTCCCTTCTCCCCTTCTATAAAGTAAAAAAAAAAAAAGATAATAAACTGAGGATGAGTTAGTAACTCCGAAGTGGTCATGGGAATGGTAGCAAACACTATTTTCTCTCATGTGATCCATGGAATGTGTCCAAAGTACACCCCATAACGGGAAGAACACTGATAAAAAAATAAAATGATACCCAATGGGGAAAAATCAGTTGTTAAAGAAGGGAAAGAGAAGAAAGGGACTAGAGAAAGATAGTATGGTGGTCTAGAGCTGATAAGGTAAGAATCCATGTGCCCTTTGATCGATACTCCTTAGGTGAGACCGCACTTAAATACTTGCAGAAGTCAGTAGGGAGAATTTGAATGCTTGAATGTGATTGTGGAGTTTACCTAGGACAGTTGCTAAGTGTGGGGGAAGTACATGTTGGTCTTGATATCCTGTGATTGATTCTTTCAGTGGTTTACTAAGGGGAATCTGAGTATTGTAGCTTCTAGGATGAAATGAGTTTCTGAAAGTTTTCAAACCTCTTCACCAAGCTTTAGTTCTATGTTTTGCTTGAGGGCAAGCAAAGGCTAAGTGTGGGGGAGTTGATATATCATGGTTTTTACAGGTTTTATGCCATGATATAGTTGTGTTTGTAGTGTCTTTTGTGTTATTTTAGAGTCTTTTACAGGTATAATCAGGTTTGGAGCATATTTGGTGATTTTGGCACTTTTTGGAGATTTTTGGAGTGTTTGGCCGAGAGATAGAGTTCACTGTCCGAAACAGAGAAAGGTGTCGATCGTTGCATGCCTAGCATCGATCGATGCACCAGCGAGATGGGCCAAAACTCGGCGGTTTAGAAGAATCAAGATATTGCACTTTGATCCAGAAGTTCCTGATATTTACAAAGAAGCCCCTGACCGAGATTATACCTATATAATTAAGTTTTAGCTGTTTTTATTAGATACGCTTTCATAATTAAAAGCAAAGGATTTTTAGAGCTTTTGGGGCTGATCTGAACCTGTTACATCATCTGTATTTGGAGAAGATTTCGAACCCCTTTAATCTTTTATCTTTTATGCAATCTATTATTTCTATGATTATGTTTTCATCAATCATGTCTGAGTAGATTCCTTGTTAGGTTTAGGGTTTCTCACATAGGATTTCATGACCTGCTAGACTTGTTCAATTTCAGTTAAGGATTCAAACTATATCTGTTCTTCAATTTAATTGTGCTTAAAGCTAGTTCTAACCTGATTAATTAGAATCTAGATCTTAGGTTGCTAAATACGTCACGGAAGTGGGGTTTAGGAATCTGAACTAATTAAATTGGGCAATTAAACTTTGCGCAAACGGAAGTTTGGTTTAGAATAATTGTGAACATATCAAACTTGGAATTAAAGCTGGTTTAATCTGTTAGTTCTCGCAAACGAAAGTTTGGTTTGCTGCACTTAGACTTAGAGAATTATCGCAAAGGAATTTGGTTAATTCTATATCTGTGTTTTGAGTTCTAGAACTGTGCTTAATTAGATCCTTGCTGAATGAACTGTCTGCTTGTCTGATTTCCTGAGAACGCCCTAGACCTAGCGCTCTTAATAACTTGCTTTCACAACCAACAATCTTTGCTATCTGCTTACTTTCTTGCATTGCTTTTAATTCAATTACATTGCTTTCTTCCTAGTTAAATTCCTGTTCTTGAGCTATTGAACACCGGAGTCTCTGTGGATTTCGATACCCTATATACTACATTGATATTGCTGTGCACTTGCAGTTTAGTATAGGGATTAATTCTTGACCTATCAGGTACCGTCATGCATGATCAATACTGAACAAGGCAGAAAGGGCCCGAAAAAGAGCTTATCTAGAAAATCGTCATCGATGACTCTGATGCAAACAAATGCGTAGGGATCGGTGCAAAATTGCCTGAAGATATACAAAAGGAGCTAATCGCCTTTTTACAGCAAAACGTTGCGACCTTCGCATAGTCAGTGAAGAATATGAAAGGTATCAACCCAACAATCACAACGCACAAACTCAATGTAAACCTGACTTACAAGCCAATTAAGCAAAAAAGGCGTAAGCTCGGTCGAGAAAGAGCCAAATCCGTCAACGACGAGGTGGACAAACTACTCGATGTCGGCTCGATTTAGGAATCAAGTATCCCGACTGGCTTGCCAATCCGGTCGTTGTTAAGAAGAAAAACGGAAAGTGGAGAGTCTGTGTCGACTTCACGGATCTCAACAAAGCCTGTCCAAAGGACAGCTTTCCCTTGTCGCATATCGATAGACTTGTTGAAGCCACGGCAGGGAACGAGCTGCTTTCGTTAATGGATGCGTTTTCAAGATACAATCAAATTCTTATGAATCCAGACGACCGGGAGAAGACAGCATTCATTACGGAACGCGGCACTTATTGTTACAAGGTCATGCCATTTGGCCTTAAGAACGCCGGCGCTACATACCAACGATTGGTCAATCGAATGTTCGCAGCCCAACTCGGCACGGCGATGGAGGTATACATTGAAGATATGTTGGTTAAATCCTTAATCGCATCTCAGCATGTCGGCCATCTGAAGGAATGTTTTAACATCCTTAACCGATACAGAATGAAGCTTAACCCGGTAAAATGTACGTTTGGAGTAACATCAGGAGAGTTCCTCGGATACGTGGTCACCAAAAGAGGGATATAAGCTAATCCAAAACAGATCTCGGCGATAATCGACTTACCATCTCCCAAGAATACACGAGAGGTCAACGTCTAACCGGTCGCATAGCCGCCCTGAACAGATTCATATCTCGTTCGACGGATAAATGCCTGCCTTTCTATGAACTCCTCCGGGGAAACAAGAGGTTTATATGGGACGAGAAGTGTCAGGAAGCTTTCATTCATCTTAAAGAGTACTAATCGAACCCGCCAATACTATCAAAGCCCGAAAACGGCGAGACACTCTTCCTGTACATCGCGGTCTCAACAACTGCAGTCAGCGGTGTACTAGTTCGAGAAGATCGGGGGGAGCAAAAGCCAATCTTCTACATGAGCAAGACGATGAACGGGGCCGCGACCAGATATCCCGCAATGGAAAAACTGGCTCTCGCAGTCGTTATCTCGACACAGAAGTTACGACCTTACTTCCAGTCACACTCAATTGCCGTGCTGAGTAGCCAGCCTCTTCGGACAATCTTTACACTGCCCAGGACAATCTGGCCGCCTGGCGAAATGGGCAGTGGAACTTAGCGAGTACGACATCGAGTACAGAAATAGGACAACCGCGAAGTCTCAGGTAATAGCTGATTTCCTCGTATAATTATCACCTGAATTAGACGTCGATACTCAGGTAGAAGACAAGAACTGGAAACTATTTGTTGATGGCACTTCATCAAAACGGGGAGCCGGGGTAGGAGTGCGTCTCATATCACCAACCGGAGAAGTACTAAAACAATCATATAAGCTGGGTTTCACGGCATCTAACAATACAACCGAGTATGAGGCTCTGTTAGCCGGTCTCAGACTAGCTAGAGAAATCAGAGTGCGACATCTCTTGGCCCATTGCGACTCCATGCTTGTTGCAAATAAAATCAACGGAGATTACGAAGCTAAAAACGAGCGAATGGAAGCCTATCGAAAGGCGGCATTGGAGCTTACCAGCTCTTTCGAGTTCTTTGATATTGTCCAGATACCGAGGAAAGAAAATGCCCCAGCAGATGCACTCGCATCTCTGGCATCGAATCCCAACCTCTGTCGACGAATCCCAGTAGAGACGATTCACGAACCAAGTATCCCGCCGCCCGAGAGCAATCACGAAGAATCCATTTCTGATGATGTCGTTCTCGCAGTCCAACAGGATGACCAAGCCGACGCGTGTCATGTTAAACATGTGAAAGGCACCGATCTCATCGCACTCTTAACAGACAACAATGAGGATTGGTGACAAGAAATAAGAACGTAATTGACAGAGGGAAAACTTCCCGAAGATAAGTGGGCAGCACGACGACTTAAGGTCAGAAGTGCGCGATATACGATACACAACGGTATCCTCTACAAGTACTCGACCAATAAAATTCTTCTTAGATGCATAGAAGGAGATGAAGTCCGCCGAGTTCTCGAAGAAACACATTCAGGGGAATGCGGAAATCACTCCGAAGGCCGGTCTCTCGCTCTCAAAATCAAGTTAAATGGTCACTACTGGCCGACTATGATAGCTGATTGCGAGACCTATTCCAACAAGTGTGAAAAGTGTCAACGTCACGCACCATTCATACACCGACCCACGGAACTGTTCACTAATAGGTCAAGAATTATTCCTATTCTAACTGCAAGTGCACAGTGATGCAGATGTAGTACTTAGGGTATCGAATCCACAAGGACTCCGGTCACACGATAGATTATGAGTAGTTCGAATTAAGCTAAGCGAAGCGGATTGTAAAGCAGTAAACAAAATAGCAAGTAAACGAATCAAGCGAGGTGGATGTTGATAGGTCTAGTTTTAATCCCTATACTAACTGCAAGTGCACAGTGATGTAGTTGTAGTACTTAGGGTATCGAATCCACAGGGACTCCGGTCAACGATAGATTTAGAACGGTCAAGTTAAAACTAGGAGAAAGCAATATGGGAAAGCAGTAAATCAAACAGCAGAAAAGTATATCAAGTGAGTTTGTAAATCAGAAGGCGAAGGCGTTAAGTCTAAGGAGTTCTTAGGAAATCAGGAACACAGGCAATCAATCAAGCGGAATCTAATTAAGAACTGTTTTAGAACTCAAACAAAGATATAGAATTAACCAACTGTCGTTGCGAGAATTCTCTAAGTCTAAGTGCAGCAATCCAAATTCCTTTGCAATTACTAAAAGATTAAACTAGCTTTAAGATCGAGTTCAATATGTTCACAATTCAATTAAACCAAATTACTTTGCGAGTAATTCAATTGCTCATCTAGGTTCTTTCTAGCTAATTAACCAACTGTCGTTGCGGAAATCAACCTAACATCATAAATCTGGATAGCTACTTCAGATTAAGCATTAAGAATAACTTAGATAAAGAACTAGCAAGTATGAATCCCTACAGATTAATCAACCTATAATTCCATGAAATCCCTAATGAGAATCTCTAAACTTAACAGGTAATCTACTCAGACATAATTATCGGAACAGAAAACATCTTGAATAGAAAACCAAATAATATAAAATCAAATAAAGAATTGGGGTTCAAAATCCTCTCTTTTTCGAGATCAGGATCAGCCCCTCAACTCTCTCTCCGAGAATAAAATAAGACTTAGTAAAAGCGTCGCCTAAACAATGGCTTAAAAACCCTAATATAATGGTCTAAAGTCGGCTGGGGATTCTTTGTAATTATGAGGAACTTCTGGGCAAAGTTGCAATATCCAAACTCTTCTCATTAAACGCCGCGAGAAGTCTGTGTCACGATCTTGTGTCGATCGATGCACACCTTGCAACGATCGACACACATGTCAGATATGGGCAGTGAACTCTTCATCTCGGCCAAATGCTCCAAATAGCTCCAGAATGAGCCATAATATCCAATTCCGCTCCAAACGTGTCTAGACCTATAAACATACTAAAAGGACTCCAAAACATAATAAAAGACTCGATAAATAAGATATATACCATGGCTAAAATCCCTAAAATCCATGGTATATCAACTCCCCCACACTTATCTCTTGCTTGCCCTCAAGCAAGTAAAGAACCAAAGTATAAGAAAAGAAGTTTGAAAACACAGAAACTCATTTCGTCCTAGGAACTTTCGCATTCACATTCACTTTGTAAACCACGGAAAACTTTCCTACAGAACTCAAGACCACAATATACTTCCCCCACACTTAGCAACTGTCCCAAGTAAACTCCACAATCACATTCAAGCATTCAAATTCACCCTACTGACTTCTATAAGCAATTTAAGTGCGGTCTCACCTAAGGATTATCGATCAAAGGGCTCATGGATTCTTACCTTGTCAGCTCTAGACCACCATACTGTCTTTCTCTGGTCCCTTTCTTCTCTTTCCCTTCCTTAACAACTGATTTTTCCCCATTGGGTATCATTTTTTTTTATCAGTGTTCTTCCCGTTTTGGGGTGTACTTTGGACACATTCCATGGATGCACATGATATGATAGTTGTAGCTACCACTCCCAGAGACCATTTCGGAGTTACTAACTCATCCTCAATTTATTATCTCTTTTTTTTTTATGGAAGGGGAGAAGGGAACCAAATAGGACAGGTTTACAGGCTGTGTCAGAACTAACAAAGGAATCCGACTCAAGGTATACCAAGCCCTTAGGTGAGAAAATTAAGTCAGTATTAAAGGTGAAGTGAGTAAAAGGATCCTCTGATACCTGAAGTGATATGGGTGTTCTCAGTAGGCTGATCCGTGTCTGGGTTTTCTAACAGTCATAGAGGCTCTGCAAGTCTGTCCAATGGTTACTTAGTTCCTGTTCAAGCGAAAAATTTCCTCGAAAAATCATAGTTTCATACAGATTTTGACTCAATAAAACAATTTTGAAAAACAAAGGACTGACTCATAAGAAAACAAAAGCGTGTGTCAGTAGCTACCTCCCCCACACTTGAACTACACTGTCCCCAGTGTAATCCAGGTTAGGCTCGGTGAGAAAAATAATCAAATTGAAACAAACCGAAAAGTTGCAGATTACTTACTGTCGTCGCCCTGTGTCGATCGATGCCACAAGGGTGTCGATCGATGCAAGGCGAATATGCTTGCGGTTATGTAGATAACCGATGTCTGAACCGCAATCCAATCGGTAAACCATGAATCGCAACTGCATCGACCGATGAACAATATGTGTTGATCGATGCAGTGCGATTTATCCTGTTTCTCTCGGCTCTGAACACACTCAAAAAGAAAAATCAAAACACCAAAATCAAAACGAAAAATGAAAAGAAAAACGAACCTACTAGTGGGTTGCCTCCCAGTCAGCGCTTGTTTAAAGTCAGTAGCTTGACTATGGGAAAGGAATCGGACTCATGGGGGTTTCAACAGATACTTTGAGTGTCTCTGTGAATATCTCTTCATCCAAGGTGGCGTATAGGCATTATGATCATGAGGTTTGCCAAGGAACGAAGGAAGAGATCCAGGGCGGGAGCGAAGCTTGGGTGGGATTCTGCGTTTTCCTGCATTCACAGCTGATGAATTAGGAGGTTTAAGTGTAGGATTTTTATACCTGTGATTTGGTGGATGCAAGAGATCAAGAGCTTTCTGCTTAAGAGCAGTTGCAGTTTCTGAAGATGTTAGAGCAAGTTCAGAATGAACTGCCATCTTCTCCTCTCCACTAGGAATCTCTGGTTCCTCTTCAACACTGAAGGTATGTCCATCAATGGTGGCTTTCTGCTTCATATCCATCACTTTCATGCAGTTAGCCACTTCTAGCTCCTGTTTAGACAGTTTAGGAACTTTAGGATACGACACGGAGGGCTTATAGACTCGTCCTGGAACTGTTATAGGTCTCTGGTCACGTCTGCGTTCTGTGTCAACCGATGCACGATGTGTGTCGATCGACACAAGGCGATTTCGAGCAGTTTCATCAGACGTATCGGGACTGTATCGATCGATGCTTGAGTTGTGTCGATCGATGCAAGTCTCAGACAGACATAATTCATCCAGAAAATCCGAGATTATGCTCTCTTCTTCTCCCAGCAAGTCAATCCCATCTCTTATGGTCACAGCTTTGATGGATCTGTACTGTTCAGCTTTCCTAGCTTCATTTTGTCTTTGTATTGCTCCAGCTGTCTGCTGAACTTGGATATCTAGCTTCTTCACATGTGAGCTCAAGTATTCAAACTTCCCATTCAGATTTTCATGTATAGCATCCAGCTTCATGTTGAAGTTTACAGCAGTCTTAGCCTGATCCTCTAGCAACTGCTGCATCATGGATTCCATCTTGCTCTTATAAGCATCAGCAGCAGGAGGTGTCTGATAAGAAGATGATCCATAGGCTCTCTGATAAGAATTACCTTGCTGATTACCAAACCTGTTTCCTTGGAATCCAGAGCTATTGATGTAGTTCAAATCCTCTTCCTGTCTTTCCAACAACTGCTCCATCATTCCCATCATCTCACGCGTAGTGTCGATCGGTGCACAGCAGTGTCGATCGATGCAAGTGCGAAGATGTGACGATCGACACACAGGACCGTGTCTAAACCCTAAGTTTTTAGGCGCTCTCTTTGTGATTTAGGAGCTGCTGGAAGTCTTATGCCATACTATGTGGCAGAGAAGCTGGGTATGATGGATTTTAGACCCACTAGGACCTCTCTTGTCCTAGCTGATCAGTCTATAAAGGTTCCAGAAGGACTCCTTGAGGACATCCCGGTGAGAGTTGGAAACTACTTGGTTCCAACAGACTTCTTAGTGCTGAAGTATGACAGTGATCCTGATGACGCGTTGATACTTGGAAGACCATTCTTAGCAACAGCAGGAGCGGTAATAGATGTTAGACACTGTCTGATTGATCTCCACCTGGGAGATGAGCCGCTGCATTATGAGATGGATAAGCTGCGCAAGCCGCTGATTGATGGGCAAACATTCACCATTATGGATGGAGATGATAAGCAGCCAAGTGACACCGTGATTTTGGATCCGGGGGAACGTTTCTCTCCTTCTTTTCTTGGACAAGAGCATTCTGATACAGCCTACTCGCCGCCTTGGATGAGGAGACTTGCACAGAGACAATCAAAGTCTCTGTCAAGATCTCTTGGTGCCTAAAAATCATGTTCGTCCGGTCAAGCTAATGACCTTAAACAAGCGCTGAGTGGGAGGCAACCCACTGTTTTCATTTTTGCATTTTGATTTTGGTGTTTTTGTAGGATTTTACGTTTTGTTTCTGGTTTTGGTGAGTTTATGTCTGCAGGTCTCGGACGAATCGCAGTGCGTCGATCGACACACCACTGTGTCGATCGTCACAACACGATCGAAATCGCATTGCAGCGATCGTTGCGGTCCTGAGCAACGATCGACCATACACGAAAAATCGCCTAGCAACGGTCGATGCACCTAGTGCAACGGTCGATGCCTGTGCGACAGAGGTAAAAATCAGACAGAACTCAACACGTCCATTAACATTTAACTTTTTCTTTCTTTTTACCAATCCTTCGCTTGACACTACTGGGGACAGTGTGTCTTAAGTGTGGGGGAGGTGCTACTGACATCTATCTTTCTGTTTTCTTAGAGTCAGTATGTTTTTCAAAAAAAAAAAAAATTTTGTTTTATCGAGTCAAAACCAGTTTAAGTTAGAAACAATGATATTTTTGAGAAGATTAACAGCACTTGCAGGAACTTAAGTAACCATCGGGATGAAGTTGCAGGATCTATCTATGACTATTAGAAAACCCCATCACAGATTAACCTACTGAGGACACCCACATCACTTCAGGTATCAGAGGATCCTTTTACTGACTTCACCTTAATACTGACTTAATTTTCTCACCTAAGGGCTTGGTATACTTTGTGTCGGATTCCCTTGTTAGTTCTGACACAGCCTGTAAACTTGTCCTATTTGGTTCCCTTCTCCCCTTCCATAAAATAAAAAAAAGATAATAAACTGAGGATGAGTTAGTAACTCCGAAGTGGTCTCTGGGAGTGGTAGCTACAACTATCATATCCTATGCATCCATGGAATGTGTCCAAAGTACACCCCTTAACGGGAAGAGCACTGATAAAAAAAATAAAATGATACCCAATGGGGAAAAATCAGAATGCTAAGGAAGGGAAAAGAGAAGAAAGGGACCAAAGAAAGATAGTATGGTGGTCTAGAGCTGATAAGGTAAGAATCCATGTGCCTTTGATCGATACTCCTTAGGTGAGACCGCACTTAAATACTTGCAGAAGTCATTAGGGTGAATTTGAATGCGTGAATGTGATTGTGGAGTTTATTTAGGACAGTTGCTAAGTGTGGGGGAAGTATATGTTGGTCTTGATATCTTGTGATTGATTCTTTCAGTGGATTACTAAGGGGAATCTGAATGTTGTTGCTTCTAGGACAAAAAGAGTTTCTGAAAGTTTTCAAACCTCTTCACCATGTTTTAGTTCTCTGTTTTTCTTGAGGGCAAGCAAAGGCTAAGTGTGGGGGAGTTGATATATCATGGTTTTTACCGGTTTTATGCCAAGATATTACTCTGTTTTAGTGTCTTTTGGTGTTCCTTTAGAGTCTTTTGCAGGTTTTATTAGGTACACGCACGTTTGGAGCTCAAGTGGTGATTATGGAGCTTATTGGAGTGATTTGGAGATTTGGTCCGAGAGAGAGAACTCACTGTCCAGTTTTGGGATCTGCATCGATCGACGCACACATGCATCGGTCGATGCACTACGCGAATGGGCCAGACTCGGCGGTTTAATGAAGAAATGCTGATATTACAGAAAAGCCCAGAAGTTCCAGATATTTACACAGAAGCCCAAAACGTGTTTTAGCTATTTAATTAGGTTTTTAGATCAGTTTTTTACATACGCTTACATACGCATTCATAATTGAGAGCAGAGAGTTTTTAGAGCTTTTGGGGCTGATCTGATCCTGTACTACATTTGTTTTGGAGAAGTTTTCGAACCCCTTTACTTGTTTAATCTCTTTTATGATATCTAATTATTTATTGATTATGTCTTCATATTCTATGTCTGAGTAGATTCATAGTTAGGTTTAGGGTTTCTCACTTAGGATTTCATGACTTGCTAGACTTGTTTAATTCAGTTAAGGATTCATAACTTTATCTGTTCTTCGATCGAAATTGCGTTTAAAGCTAGTTCTAACCTGATCAATTAGAATCTAGATCTTAGGCTGCTAAATACGACACGAAAGTGTGGTTTAAAATCTGAACTATTTAGGTTGAGAAATTAAATTACTCGCAAAGGAATTTGGTTTAGTTTAATTGTGAACATATCGAACATGGAATTAATGCTGGTTTAATCTGTTAGTAATTGCAAAGGAATTTGGATTGCTGCACTTAGACTTAGAGAATTCTCGCAACGACAGTTGGTTAATTCTATTCCGTGATTTGAGTTCTAGAACTGTGCTTAATTAGATCCTGACTGAATGATTTGTCTGCTTGTCTGATTTCCTGAGAACGCCCTGGACTTAGCGCCCTTAATTAACTGCTTTCACAACCGATAATCTTGCTACTTATTTACTTTCTCGCATTGCTTTTTAGTTACTTCACATTTCTTTCATCTTAGTTTACTCTCTACTGTTCTTAATCTATCGTTGACCGGAGTCTCTGTGGATTTCGATACCCTATATACTACAATCACATAACTGTGCACTTGCAGTAGAATAGGATAAAACTAGACCCCTATCACTTGTTTCAAGTGTAAGGGCAGGGGACATATGGCTAAGGATTTCCCCAACCCAAGAGTGATGATTCTCACAGATGCGGGAGAATACGAGTCACAAGATGAAGAAGATGCTATCATGGATGATGCTGAATTTGAGGAGGTTGAATGTGAACCTGAATATGGAGAGTCCCTGGTCATAAGGAGAGTCTTGAACCTCACGGTTCAACCTGATGAGTTAGCCCAAAGAGAAAACATCTTCCATATCCGTTGCACCATCCAAGACAAGGTATGTAATCTTATCATTGATGGTGGGTCATGTGATATTGTTGCTAGTGAGTATATGGTTTCCAAACTCAGCCTTCTTAATCTATCATTGACCGGAGTCTCTGTGGATTTTGATACCCTATATACTACAATCACATAACTGTGCACTTGCAGTAGAATAGGATAAAACTAGATCCCTATCTAGTTTTATCCTATCAAGTATATCTATAGATAGGGGTCTTGATATACTTTTCTGCTGTTTGATTTACTGCTTTCCCATATTGCTTTCTCCTAGTTTTAACTTGACCGTTCTAAATCTATCGTTGACCGAAGTCCATGTGGATTCGATACCCTAAGTACTACAACTATATCACTGTGCACTTGCAGTTAGTATAGGGATTCAAACTAGACCTATCAAGATTTACAACTACATCACTGTGCACTTGCACTTGCACTTGCGAAAAACCTAGTCTAAACAGAAACATGTTTCCCCGACAACGGCGCCAAAAACTTGATAGGTCTAGTTTTAATCCCTATACTAACTGCAAGTGCACAGTGATGTAGTTGTAGTACTTAGGGTATCAAATCCACATGGACTCCGGTCAACGATTGAATTAGAACAGAAAAGATTAAACTAGGAGAAAGCAAATATGATTAGAAACTAAAAAGCAAAGCAGTAAAGTATATCAGGTGAGAAGGCGTTAAGTCTAGGGAGTTCTCAAGAAATCAGGAACACATGCAATCAATCAATTGGGATCTAATTAAGTATTATTCTAGAACTCAAACACATATATAAAATTAACCAACTGTCGTTGCGATAATTCTCTAAGTCTAAGTGCAGCAATCCAAATTCCTTTGCAATTACTAACAGATTAAACCAGCTTTAAGATTAAGTTCGATATGTTCACAATTAAACTAAACCAAATTGCTTTGCGAGTAATTCAATTGCTCATCTAGGTTCTTTCTAGCTAATTGATCAACTGTCGTTGCATCAATCAACCTAACATCAATAATCTAAGTGGCCAATTCAGATCAAGCATTAAGAACAATCCTAGACAAAGAACTAGCAGATATGAATCCATACAGATTGATTAACCTATAATTCCTTGAAATCCCTAATGAGAATCCCTAAACTTAACAGGTAATCTACTCAGACATGTTCATCGAGACAGAAAACATCATGAATAGAAAACCAAATATTATAAAATCAAATAAAGAACTGGGGTTCGAAATCAAGTCTCTTTCGAGAACAAGATCAGCCCCTAAAACTTTCTCTGAATAATATAAGACTTATGAAAAGCGTAAGTAAAACTTGTTTTTTTGCCTAAACAATGGCTTAAAAACCCTAATATAATGGTCTAAAGCCGGCTCGAGCTTCTTTGTAATTATAAAGAACTTCTGGGCAAAGTTGCAATTTCCATACTCTTCATTAACCGCCGATAAAAGTCTGTGTCGACCTTGTGTCGATCGTTGCACCATCTGTGTCGATCGACACAGGTCTGTGAAACGGGCAGTGAACTCTTCCTCTCGGGTCAATACTCTAAAATGCTCCAGAATGCACCATAATGTCCAATTCCGCTCCAAACATACCTAGACCTGTAATCATACTAAAAAGACTCCAAAACATAACATAAGACTCGATAAATAAGATATATAGCATGGTTAAAATCCCTAAAATCCATGGTATATATCCTCCCCCACACTTAGCTCTTGCTTGCCCTCAAGCAAGTAAAGAACCAAAGTATAAGAAAAGAGGTTTGAAAACACTGAAACTCATTTCGTCCTAGGAACTTTCGCATTCACATTCACTTAGTAATCCACTGAAAACTTTCCTATAGAACTCAAGACCACAATGTACTTCCCCCACACTTAGCAACTGTCCTAAGTAAACTCCACAATCACATTCACGCATTCAAATTCACCCTACTGACTTCTATAAGCAATTAAGTGCGGTCTCACCTAAGGATTATCGATCAAAGGGCACATGGATTCTTACCTTGTCAGCTCTAGACCACCATACTATCTTTCTCTGGTCCCTTTCTTCTCTTTCCCTTCCTTAACAACTGATTTTTCCCATTGGGTATCATTTTTTTTTATTAGTGTTCTTCCCGTTATGGGGTGTACTTTGGACAAATTCCATGGATGCACAGGATATGATAGTTGTAGCTACCACTCCCAGAGACCACTTCGGAGTTACTAACTCATCCTCAGTTTATTATCTTTTTTTTTTATGGAAGGGGAGAAGGGAACCAAATTGGACAGGTTTACAAGCTGTGTCAGAACTAACAAAGGAATCCGACTCAAGGTATACCAAGCCCTTAGGTGAGAAAATTAAGTCAGTATTAGAGTGAAGTCAGTAAAAGGATCCTCT
Organism: Orychophragmus violaceus; assembly: GCA_030180135.1. NCBI lineage: Eukaryota > Viridiplantae > Streptophyta > Magnoliopsida > Brassicales > Brassicaceae > Orychophragmus > Orychophragmus violaceus. Next base: position 25,090,190 of record CM058233.1, on the reverse strand, counting down.
GATACCTGAAATGATATGGGTGTTCTCAGTAGGCTGATCCATGTTGGGTTTTCTAACAGTCATAGAGGCTCTGCAAGTCTGTCCAATGGTTACTTAGTTCCTGTTCAAGCAAAAAAATTCCTCGAAAAATCATAGTTTCATACAGATTTTGACTCAATAAAACAATTTTGAAAAACAAAGGACTGACTCATAAGAAAACAAAAGCGTGAGTCAGTAGCTACCTCCCCCACACTTGAACTACACTGTCCCCAGTGTAATCCAGCTTAGGCTCGGTGAGAAAAATAATCAAATTGAAATCAGTCCGAAAATTTTCAGAATACGTACCTGTTGTCGCCCTGTGTCGATCGATGCCACTAGGGTGTCGATCGATGCACGGCGAATATGCTCGTGGTTATGTAGATAACCGATGTCTGAACTGCAATTAATTTGGCTAACCATAAATCGCGACTGTGTCGACCGATGCACTATGTGTGTCTATCGATGCAGTGCGATTCTGCCTGTTTCTCTCGGCTCTGAACACACTTAAACAGAAAAAATCAAAATAACAAAACCAAAACGAAAAATGAAAACAAAATCGAACCTAACAGTGGGTTGCCTCCCACTCAGCGCTTGTTTAAAGTCAATAGCTTGACTATGGAAAGGAGATCGGACTCATGGGGGTTTCAACAGAGACTTGGAATGTCTCTATGAATATCTCTTCATCCAAGGTGGTGTATATGCTTTCGGATCATGAGATTTCCCAAGGAACGAAGGAGTAGAATCAGGGCGGGAGCGAAGCTTGGGTGGTATGCTGCGTTTTCCTGCATTCAAAGCTGAGGGATTAGGAGGTTTAAGTTTAGGATTTTTATACCTGTGCTTTGGTGGACGCAAGAGATCAGGAGCTTTCTGCTTAAGAGCAGTTGAAGTTTCTGAAGATGTTAGAGCAAGTTCAGAATGAACTGCCATCTTCTCTTCTCCAATAGGAATCTCTGGTTCCACTTTTACATTGAAGCTCTGTCCATCAATGGTGGCTTTCTGCTTCCTATCCATCACTTTCATGCACTTAGCCACTTCTAGCTCCTGTTTAGACAGTTTAGGAACCTTAGCATACGGCACAGAGGGCTTATAGACTCGTTCTGGGACTATTACAAGTCTCTGGTCACGCCTGCGTTCTGTGTCGACCGATGCATGATGTGTGTCGATCGACACAAGGCAATTTCGAGCAGTTTCATCAGACGTATCAGGACTGTGTCGATCGATGCTTGAGTTGTGTCGATCGATGCAAGTCTCAGACAGACAGAATTCATCCAGAAAATCCGAGATTATGCTCTCTTCTTCTCCCAGCAAGTCAATCCCATCTCTTATGGTCACATCATTAATGTGCAGCTTCTGTTCAGCTCTCCTAGCTTCATTCTGCCTTTGTATTGTTTCAGCTGTTTGTTGAACTCGGACATCCAGCTTTTTCACATGCGTGTTCAAAGATTCAAACTTTTCATTAAGATTTTCATGCATAGCATCCAGCTTTCTGTCGAAGTCCACAGCAGTCTTAGTCTGATCCTCTAGCAGCTGCTCCATCATGGATTCTATCTTGCTCTCATAAGCATTAGTTGCAGGAGGTACCTGATAGGAGGATGATTCATAAGTCCTTTGATAGGAATTACCTCGCTGATTTCCATACCTGTTTCCTTGAAACCCAGAACCATTTATGTAGTTCATCTCCTCTTCATGTATTTCCAGTAACTGCTCCATCATACTTATCAGCTTATCAGATTGCGTATTCTGAAGGGGAACAAGATGATATGACGAAGATTCATAATCCCTGGTGAATGAATAAGAACCATAGTCTCTACAGAATGAGTTATTCTGCTGATTTTCCAAGAACCGTTCCATCATTCACATCATCTTACGCGCTGTGTCGATCGATGCAAAGTAGTGTCGATCGATGCAAGTGCGAAGATGTGACGATCGACACACAGGACCGTGTCGATTGATTCAGAGCGATTACAAGCGTACCTGAAACGCAAGAAAAAGAAGAAAAGAAAAAAAATTAGTAAACAAAAACAAAAACGAAAAACCTAGTTTAAACCCTAAGTTCAAATCTATCGAGGACTAAAAAGAGTCCCCGGCAACGGCGCCAAAAACTTGATAACCGGACTCTTAGAGTCTTCGATAGCTTCGAACTTAGGGTTTTTACTAGGATTTTTATTTTTATTTTTGTTTACTGATTTTTCTCTGTTTTCTTTCTGTCGCAGGTACGACATTCGCCTAGCATCGATCGTTGCACCTTTGTGTCGATCGTCACTAGGCGATTCTGAGATTGAATCGATCGTTGCACTACTAGCATCGATCGTTGCTTGACGATTACAGACAGTTTATGCAGACGCGTGAAACTAGAAGTAATCAGAACTTGAACCTCGTTAATCTCGGACTTGAAGAACTTGGACGACTAGAGAGGACTAACAGAAGAGAAAGAAGAGCAAGGATGGTACGTGAACGTTTGATCCTGATACAAGATGCTAACGGTATCCTGAGGGACCGAGATAACAATCCGCACAATGCTGCTGGGCAGAGGATTGATGCTGAGGGACGTGTGATCCCTGATGTTGAGGAACCTGAACCACAGCCGCAGGCGCAAGGTTAAGGACAGAACCAAGGTGGACAGAGTGTTCATGAGAGGACAATAGCTGACTACAACAGACCGGATGAGTTTCATGCTAACCGGTCAGCTCTTGTACCTCCCGGTTTTGAGCGGAATGATTTTGAAATCAAAACCATCTACTACTCGCTGATGAAGCAGAATGCTTTCCATGGTCACCCGTCGGAGCAGCCTATGGATCACATTGATCAGTTTGAGGACATAATCACTGGCATGAAGTATGATGGAGTGTGCCAGGATTATCTGTTTCTCAAGCTCTTTCCACACAGTCTCGCTGGAGACGCTGCTGCATGGCTGAAGCAACTTCCACCTGGGCAGTTTGTTACTTGGGCAGCCCTGAAGAGTGAGTTCCTGCGTCACTTCTATGATGATGCGCATTCTGATCAGTCCAGACAGAACATACTCACCTTTTCCCAAGGTCCTACTGAGCCTCTTAAGACTGCCTGGATGAGATTCAAGAAATACCAACGTGACTGCCCGCACCATGGATGCACTGAGGTCACATTGCTAGGCATCTTCTTTAGAGGCATAGATCTTCCATATCAGACTGCGTTGGACAACTCTAGCAATGCCAACTTTAACACTAGGACTTCTGCTCAAGTTAAGCAGTTGATTGAGAACTTAGTGAGCAGCAACAGTTGCAAGACTACTGATGAGAGGAGGAAGAAATCTGGTGGAAAGGTAGAGAATTTGGAGATTGCTGATATTAGATCTAAGCTGGACACAGTTTGTAATCTCCTAGCTGGTAAGAAAGCTGTCCACTTTGCCCAAGATGTTGAGGTAATTCAGACTGAGGAGGACACTCAGGAAGAAGATGTGAATTACTTAGGATGATCTGGATTCCAAGGTAATAGATTTGGTAATCAGCAGGGAAACAGGTTCTTAAATGGAGGACAGAGGAGTGCCTTCACAGGCAATCAGAACTCCTCTGGCTTTGGACAGACTAGTGGTTTTCAGAAACCTTTTGGACAAGGTACTCATAGAATCTATGGATCATCTTCTTACCAAGCACCTCATGTAGCCACTGCTCATGAGAGTAAGTTGGAGGCAATGATGGAACAGCTGTTGGAAAGTCAGACCAAGATTGTTGTGGACTGCAATAAGAAGTTGGATGCTGTCTATGAGGATCTCAATGGGAAGTTTGAGTCTCTGAACACTCATGTGAAGCAGTTGGATACTCAGGTGAGTCAGATTTCAAGTTCTGTTAAAGGAAAAGGAGTAGCATACACCCATATTAAGGCCTGGTCAGTGTACATTGATGATGGATCACACCTAGGTGAAGGATTTGAGCTAAGCACAGCTGAGTTGGTAGAAGAGGCTGAATTTTCGGATTTTTGGAAAAATCTCTCGGGTAGAAACGGTGAAAACAGTGATGCATCGATTGACGCACCCTTAGCGTCGGTCGTTGCAGGTCGTTAACAGACAGACCCGTAGGATTCTGAAGGCATTGATGCATATTTAGAGCTTGATCGTTTATTCCCTGGAGTATCTGAGATTACTCAGCAGGAGATTTATGCACAATCCATTAGATTATATCCCTCAGTGTCTGAAGTAATAAGCAAGAGATTGAAGAGCTTAAGCAGCTGGAAAAGATTGGTGAAGAGTTGGAAGAAATTCCATCATCTGATGATCCACCTTATCACCCATGTGTGCAGAGGTGCTTGAATAAGATGTTGCCTTTGGATGAAGAGCTGAAAGATTGGGTGATTGTGGTCCCTCAGCATATAAGTGATGTGCTATTAACCAAGATTCCAAAGAAGCTGCTTGACCCTGGTGTCTTTGTGCTGAACTGTTCTATCTTTGAAGATAGTTTTAGGCGTTCTCTATGTGTTCTTGGAGCTGCAGGAAGTCTTATGCCATATTATGTGCCAGAGAAGCTGGGTATGTTGGATTTTTCGCCCACTAGGACCTCTCTTGTCCTAGCTGATCAGTCTCTAAGGGTTTCAGAAGGACTCCTTGAGGACATCCCGGTGAGATTTGGAAACTACTTGGTTCCAACAGACTTCTTAATGCTTAAGTATGACAGTGATCCTGATGACGCGTTGATACTTGGGAGACCATTCTTAGCAACAGCAGGAGCGGTAATAGATGTTAGACACAGTCTGATTGATCTCCACCTGGGAGATGAGCCGCTGCATTATGAGATGGATAAGCTGCGCAAGCCGCTGATTGATGGGTAGACATTCACCATTATGGATGGAGATGATAAGCAGCCAAGTGACACCGTGATTTTGGATCCGGGGGAACGTTTCTCTCCTTCTTTTCTTGGACAAGAGCATTCTGATACAGCCTACTCGCCGCCTTGGATGAGGAGACTTGCACAGAGACAATCAAAGTCTCTGTCAGGATCTCACGGTGCCTGATTCTTGTTCGTCCGGTCAAGCTAATGACCTTAAACAAGCGCTGAGTGGGAGGCAACCCACTATTTTCATTTTTGCATTTTGATTTTGATGTTTTTGTAGGATTTTACGTTTTGTTTCTGGTTTTGGTGAGTTTTTGTCTGCAGGTCTCGGACGAATCGCAGTGCGTCGATCGACACACCACTGTGTCGATCGTCACAACACGATCGAAATCACATTGCAGCGATCGTTGCGGTCCTGAGCAACGATCGACCATACACAAAAAATCGCCTAGCAACAGTCGATGCACCTAGTGCAACGGTCGATGCCTGTGCGACAGAGGTAAAAATCAGACAGAACTCAACACGTCCATTAACATTTAACTTTTTCTTTCTTTTTACCAATCCTTCTCTTGACACTACTGGGGACAATGTGTTTTAAGTGTAGGGGAGGTGCTACTGACATCTATCTTTCTGTTTTCTTAGAGTCAGTATGTTTTTCAAAAAAAATAATAATAATAATTTGTTTTATCGAGTCAAAACCAGTTTAAGTAAGAAACAATGATTTTTTGAGAAGATTAACAGCACTTGCAGGAACTTAAGTAACCATCGGGATGACGTTGCATGATCTATCTATGACTATTAGAAAACCCCATCACAGATCAACCTACTGAGGACACCCACATCACTTCAGGTATCAGAGGATCCTTTTACTGACTTCAAACTTAATACTGACTTAATTTTCTCACCTAAGGGCTTGGTATACTTTGTGTCGGATTCCCTTGTTAGTTCTGAGACAGCCTGTAAACCTGTCCTATTTGGTTCCCTTCTCCCCTTCCATAAAATAAAATAAAAAAAAAGATAATAAACTGAGGATGAGTTAGTAACTCCGAAGTGGTCTCTGGGAGTGGTAGCTACAACTATCATATCCTGTGCATCCATGGAATGTGTCCAAAGTACACCCCTTAACGGGAAGAGCACTGATAAAATAAAATAAAATGATACCCAATGGGGAAAAATCAGAATGCTAAGGAGGGGAAAAGAGAAGAAAGGGACTAGAGAAAGATAGTATTATTGTCTAGAGCTGATAAGGTAAGAATCCATGTGCCTTTGATCGATACTCCTTAGGTGAGACCGCACTTAAATACTTGCAGAAGTCAGTAGGGTGAATTTGAATGCGTGAATGTGATTGTGGAGTTTACTTAGGACAGTTGCTAAGTGTGGGGGAAGTATATGTTGGTCTTGATATCTTGTGATTGATTCTTTCAGTGGATTACTAAGGGGAATCTGAGTGTTGTTGCTTCTAGGACAAAAAGAGTTTCTGAAAGTTTTCAAACCTCTTCACCATGTTTTAGTTCTCTGTTTTGCTTGAGGGCAAGCAAAAGCTAAGTGTGAGGGAGTTGATATATCATGGTTTTTACCGGTTTTATGCCATGATATAAGTCTGTTTTAGAGTCTATTTGTGTTTCTTTAGAGTCTTTTGCAGGTTTTATTAGGTACACGCATGTTTGGAGCTAAAGTGGTGATTGTGGAGCTTATTGAAGTGATTTGGAGATTTGGTCTGAGAGAGAGAACTCACTGTCCAGTTTTGGGATCTGCATCGATCGACGCACACATGCATCGGTCGATGCACTACGCGAATGGGCCAGACTCGGCGGTTTAATGAAGAAATGCTGATATTGCAGAAAAGCCCGGAAGTTCCAGATATTTACACAGAAGCCCAAAACGTGTTTTAGCTATTTAATTAGCTTTTTAGATCAGTTTTTAGATACGCTTACATACACATTCATAATTGAGAGCAGAGAGTTTTTAGAGCTTTTGGGGCTGATCTGATCCTGTACTACATTTGTTTTGGAGAAGTTTTCGAACCCCTTTACTTGTTTAATCTCTTTTATGATATCTAATTATTCATTGATTATATCTTCATATTCTATGTTTGAGTAGATTCATAGTTAGGTTTAGGGTTTCTCACATAGGATTTCATGACTTGCTAGACTTGTTTAATTCAGTTAAGGATTCATAACTTTATCTGTTCTTCGATCTGAATTGCGTTTAAAGCTAGTTCTAACTTGATCAATTAGAATCTAGATCTTAGGTTGCTAAATACCACACGAAAGTGTGGTTTAGAATCTGAACTATTTAGGTTGAGCAATTAAATTACTCATTTGGTTTAGTTTAATTGTGAACATATCGAACTTGGAATTAATGCTGGTTTAATCTGTTAGTAATTGCAAAGGAATCTGGATTGCTGCACTTAGACTTAGAGAATTCTCGCAACGACAGTTGGTTAATTTTCTATCCGTGATTTTAGTTCTAGAACTGTATTTAATTAGATCCTGACTGAATTATTTGTCTGCTTGTCTGATTTCCTGAGAACGCCCTAGACTTAGCACCCTTAATTAATTGCTTTCACAACCAATAATCTTGCTACTTATTTACTTTCTCGCATTGCTTTTTAGTTACTCCACATTGCTTTCATCTTAGTTTACCCTCTACTGTTCTTAATCTATCGTTGACCGGAGTCTCTGTGGATTTCGATATCCTATATATTACAATCACAAAACTGTGCACTTGCAGTAGAATAGGATAAAACTAGACCCCTATCATGTTTTTACCATGTCTAAAGACCCCTAAAAAAACCGGTAAACCATGAATCGCAACTGCATCGACCGATGCACAATATGTGTCGATCGATGCAGTGCGATTTATCCTGTTTCTCTCGGCTCTGAACACACTCAAAAAAAAAAATCAAAACACCAAAATCAAAACGAAAAAAGAAAAGAAAAACGAACCTACTAGTGGGTTGCCTCCCACTCAGCGCTTGTTTAAAGTCAGTAGCTTGACTATGGGAAAGGAATCGGACTCATGGGGGTTTCAATAGAGACTTTGAGTGTCTCTGTGAATATCTCTTCATCCAAGGTGGCGTATAGGCATTATGATCATGAGGTTTGCCAAGGAACGAAGGAAGAGATCCAGGGCGGGAGCGAAGCTTGGGTGGGATTCTTCGTTTTCCTGCATTCACAGCTGATGGATTAGGAGGTTTAAGTTTATGATTTTTATACCTGTGATTTGGTGGATGCAAGAGATCAGGAGCTTTCTGCTTAAGAGCAGTTGCAGTTTCTGAAGATGTTAGAGCCAGTTCAGAATGAACTGCCATCTTCTCCTCTCCACTAGGAATCTCTAGTTCCTCTTCAACACTGAAGGTATGTCCATCAATGGTGGCTTTCTGCTTCATATCCATCACTTTCATGCAGTTAGCCACTTCTAGCTCATGTTTAGACAGTTTAGGAACTTTAGGATACGGCACGGAGGGCTTATAGACTCGTCCTGTAACTGTTATAGGTCTCTGGTCACGTCTGCGTTCTGTGTCGACCGATGCACGATGTGTGTCCATCGACACAAGGCGATTTCGAGCAGTTTCATCAGACGTATCGGGACTGTGTCGATCGATGCTTGAGTTGTGTCGATCGATGCAAGTCTCAGACAGACATAATTCATCCAGAAAATCCGAGATTATGCTCTCTTCTTCTCCCAGCAAGTCAATCCCATCTCTTATGGTCACAGCTTTGATGGATCTGTACTGTTCAGCTTTCCTAGCTTCATTTTGTCTTTGTATTGCTCCAACTGTCTGCTGAACTTGGATATCTAGCTTCTTCACATGTGAGCTCAAGTATTCAAACTTCCCATTCATATTTTCATGTATAGCATCCAGCTTCATGTTAAAGTTTACAGCAGTCTTAGCCTGATCCTCTAGCAACTGCTCCATCATGGATTCCATCTTGCTCTTATAAGCATCAGCAGCAGGAGGTGTTTGATAAGAAGATGATTCATAGGCTCTCTGATAAGAATTACCTTGCTGATTACCAAACCTGTTTCTTTGGAATCCAGAGCTATTGATGTAGTTCAAATCCTCTTCCTGTCTTTCCAATAATTGCTCCATCATTCCCATCATCTCACGCGTAGTGTCGATCGGTGCACATCAGTGTCGATCGATGCAAGTGCGAAGATATGACGATCGATACACAGGACCGTGTCGATCGATGCAGATCGATTACAGGCGTACCTGAAACGCAAGAAAAAGAAGAAAAGAAAAAATTAGTAAACAAAAACAAAAACGAAAAACCTAGTCTAAAACCCTAAGTTCAAATCTACCGAGGACTCAAAAGAGTCCCCGGCAACGGCGCCAAAAACTTGATAGGTCTAGTTTTAATCGCTATACTAACTGCAAGTGCACAGTGATGTAGTTGTAGTACTTAGGGTATCGAATCCACAGGGACTCCGGTCAACGATAGGAGAAAGCAATATGGGAAAGCAGTAAATCAAACAGCAGAAACGTATATCAAGTGAGTTTGTAAATCAGAAGGCGAAGGCGTTAAGTCTAAGGAGTTCTCAGGAAATCAGGAACACATGCAATCAATCAAGCGGGATCTAATTAAGAAATGTTCTAGAACTCAAACACAGATATAAAATTAACCAACTGTAGTTGCGAGAATTTTCTAAGTCTAAGTGCAACAATCCAAATTCCTTTGCAATTAGTAACAGATTAAACTAGCTTTAAGATCGAGTTCGATATGTTCATAATTCAATTAAACCAAATTCCTTTCCGAGTAATTCAATTGCTCATCTAGGTTCTTTCTAGCTAATTAACCAACTGTCGTTGCGGAAATCAACCTAACATCATAAATTGGATAGCTACTTCAGATTAAGCATTAAGAATAACTTAGATAAAGAACTAGCAAGTATGAATCCCTACAGATTAATCAACCAATAATTCCATGAAATCCCTAATGAGAATCCCTAAACTTAACACGTAATCTACTCAGACATAATCATCGGAACATAAAACATCTTGAATAGAAAACCAAATAATATAAAATCAAATAAAGAACGGGGGTTCAAAATCCTCTCTTTTTCGAGTCAGGATCAGCCCCTCAACTCTCTCTCTCTGAGAATAAAATAAGACTTAGTAAAAGCGTCGCCTAAACAATGGCTTAAAAACCCTAATATAATGGTCTAAAGTCGGCTGGAGCTTCTTTGTAATTGTGAGGAACTTCTGGGCAACGTTGCAATATCCAAACTCTTCTCATTAAATGCCGCGAGAAGTCTGTGTCACGATCTTGTGTCGATCGATGCACACCTTGCAACAATCGACACACATGTCTGATATGGGCAGTGAACTCTTCCTCTCGGCCAAATGCTCCAAATAGCTTCAAAATGCGCCATAATATCCAATTCCACTCCAAACGTGTCTAGACCTGTAAACATACTAAAAGGACTCCAAACATAATAAAATACTCGATAAATAAGATATATACCACGGCTAAAATCCCTAAAATCCATGGTATATCAGTTATTGCTTGGGTGGGATTGATAGGTCTAGAGAGGACTAACAGAAGTTCAACCTACTGATTCAGTATGTTGATAGGGATTAAAACTTGATAGGTCTAGTTTTATCAAGATTTATACTTGATAGGGGTCTAGTTTTATCCTATCAAGTATACCTATAGACATATAGACTAGGTCCATGGTATATCTAGTATATCAACTCCCCCACACTTATCTCTTGCTTGCCCTCAAGCAAGTAAAGAACCAAAGTATAAGAAAAGAAGTTTAAAAACACAGAAACTCATTTCGTCCTAGGAACTTTCGCATTCACATTCACTTTGTAAACCACTGAAAACTTTTCTACAGAACTCAAGACCACAATATACTTCCCCCACACTTAGCAACTGTCCCAAGTAAACTCCACAATCACATTCAAGCATTCAAATTCACCCTACTGACTTCTATAAGCAATTTAAGTGCAGTCTCACCTAAGGATTATCGATCAAAGAGCACATGGATTCTTACCTTGTCAGCTATAGACCACCATACTGTCTTTCTCTGGTCCCTTTCTTCTCTTTCCCTTCCTTAACAACTGATTTTTCCCCATTGGGTATCATTTTTTTTTTATCAGTGTTCTTCCCGTTTTGGGGTGTACTTTGGACACATTCCATGGATGCACATGATATGATAGTTGTAGCTACCACTCCTAGAGACCACTTCGGAGTTACTAACTAATCCTCAGTTTATTATCTCTTTTTTTTTTATGGAAGGGGAGAAGGGAACCAAATAGGACAGGTTTACAGGCTGTGTCCGAACTAACAAAGGAATCCGACTCAAGGTATACCAAGCCCTTAGGTGAGAAAATTAAGTCAGAATTAATGGTGAAGTCAGTAAAAGGATCCTCTGATACCTGAAGTGATATGGGTGTTCTCAGTAGGCTGATCCGTGTCTGGGTTTTCTAACAGTCATAGAGGCTCTGCAAGTCTGTCCAATGGTTACTTAGTTCCTGTTCAAGCGAAAAATTTCCTCGAAAAATCATAGTTTCATACAGATTTTGACTCAATAAAACAATTTTGAAAAATAAAGGACTGACTCATAAGAAAACAAAAGCGTGTGTCAGTAGCTACCTCCCCCACACTTTAACTACACTGTCCCCAGTGTAATCCAGCTTAGGCTCCGTGAGAAAAATAATCAAATTGAAACAAACCGAAAAGTTGCAGATTACTTACTGTCGTCGCCCTGTGTCGATCGATGCCACAAGGGTGTCGAATGATGCAAGGCGAATATGCTTGCGGTTATGTAGATAACCGATGTATGAACCGCAATCAAATCGGTAAACCATAAATCGCAACTGCATCGACCGATGCACAATATGTGTCGATCGATGCAGTGCGATTTATCATGTTTCTCTCGGCTCTGAACACACTCAAAAAGAAAAATCAAAACACCAAAATCAAAACGAAAAATGAAAAGAAAAACGAACCTACTAGTGGGTTGCCTCCCACTCAGCGCTTGTTTAAAGTCAGTAGCTTGACTATGGGAAAGGAATCGGACTCATGGGGGTTTCAACAGAGACTTTGAGTGTCTCTGTGAATATCTCTTTATCCAAGGTGGCGTATAGGCATTATGATCATAAGGTTTGCCAAGGAACGAAGGAAGAGATCCAGGGCAGGAGCGAAGCTTGGGTGGGATTCTGCGTTTTCCTGCAATCACAGCTGATGGATTAGGAGGTTTAAGGTTAGGATTTTTATACCTGTGATTTGGTGGATGCAAGTGATCAGGAGCTTTCTGCTTAAGAGCAGTTGCAGTTTCTGAAGATGTTAGAGAAAGTTCAGAATGAACTGCCATCTTCTCCTCTCCACTAGGAATCTCTGGTTCCTCTTCAACACTGAAGGTATCTCCATCAATGGTGGCTTTCTGCTTCATATCCATCACTTTAATGCAGTTAGCCACTTCTAGATCATGTTTAGACAGTTTAGGAACTTTAAGATACGGCACGGAGGGCTTATAGACTCGTCCTGGAACTGTTATAGGTCTCTGGTCACGTCTGCGTTCTGTGTCGACCGATGCACGATGTGTGTCGATCGACACAAGGCGATTTCGAGCAGTTTCATCAGACGTATCGGGACTGTGTCGATCGATGCTTGAGTTGTGTCGATCGATGCTTGAGTTGTGTCGATCGATGCAAGTCTCAGACAGACAGAATTCATCCAGAAAATCCGAGATTATGCTCTCTTCTTCTCCCAGCAAGTCAATCCCATCTCTTATGGTCACAGCTTTGATGGATCTGTACTGTTCAGCTTTCCTAGCTTCATTTTGTCTTTGTATTGCTCCAGCTGTCTGCTGAACTTGGATATCTAGCTTCTTCACATGTGAGCTCAAGTATTCAAACTTCCCATTCAGATTTTCATGTATAGCATCCAGCTTCATGTTGAAGTTTACAGCAGTCTTAGCCTGATCCTCTAGCAACTGCTCCATCATGGATTCCATCTTGCTCTTATAAGCATCAGCAGCAGGAGGTGTCTGATAAGAAGATGATCCATAGGATCTCTGATAAGAATTACCTTGCTGATTACCAAACCTGTTTCCTTGGTAGGGTCAACGGCGCCAAAAACTTGATAGGTCTAGTTTTAATCCCTATAGTAACTGCAAGTGCACAATGATGTAGTGGTAGTACTTAGGGTACCGAATCCACAGGGACTCCGGTCAACGATAGATTTAGAACGGTCAAGTTAAAACTAGGAGAAAGCAATATGGGAAAGCAGTAAATCAAACAGCGGAAAAGTATATCAAGTGAGTTTGTAAATCAGAAGGCGAAGGCGTTAAGTCTAAGGAGTTCTCAGGAAATCAGGAACACAGGCAATCAATCAAGCGGGATCTAATTAAGAACTGTTCTAGAACTCAAACACATATATAGAATTAACCAACTGACGTTGCGAGAATTCTCTAAGTCTAAGTGCAGCAATCCAAATTCCTTTGCAATTACTAACAGATTAAACTAGCTTTAAGATCGAGTTCGATATGTTCACAATTCAATTAAACCAAATTCCTTTGCGAGTAATTCAATTGCTCATCTAGGTTCTTTCTAGCTAATTAACCAACTGTCGTTGCGGAAATCAACCTAACATCATAAATCTGGATAGCTACTTCAGATTAAGCATTAAGAATAACTTAGATAAAGAACTAGCAAGTATGAATCCCTACAGATTAATCAACCTATAATTCCATGAAATCCCTAATGAGAATCCCTAAACTTAACAGGTAATCTACTCAGACATAATCATCGGAACAGAAAACATCTTGAATAGAAAACCAAATAATATAAAATCAAATAAAGAACTGGGGTTCAAAATCCTCTCTTTTCGAGATCAGGATCAGCCCCTCAACTGTCTCTCTCTGAGAATAAAATAAGACTTAGTAAAAGCGTCGCCTAAACAATGGCTTAAAAACCCTAATATAATGGTCTAAAGTCGGCTGGAGCTTCTTTGTAATTATGAGGAACTTCTGGGCAAAGTTGCAATATCTAAACTCTTCTCATTAAACGCCGCGAGAAGTCTGTGTCACGATCTTGTGTCGATCGATGCACACCTTGCAACGATCGACACACATGTCTGATATGGGCAGTGAACTCTTCCTCTCGGCCAAATGCTCCAAATAGCTCCAAAATGCGCCATAATATCCAATTCCGCTCCAAACGTGTCTAGACCTGTAAACATACTAATAGGACTCCAAACATAATAAAAGACTCGATAAATAAGATATATACCATGGCTAAAATCCCTAAAATCCATGGTATATCAGATGTAAGCAATCAGACAAAGGCGTTAGGTTTCGGGAAGTTCTCAGGATATCAGGAAATCAGATTAATCAACAATGAAGATTCAATCTAAAGCGTTCTTGAACTAGAATCACAAAAGTAAAACTAACAAGCTTTCGTTGCGATAATTATATATGTTTAACAACCTAGCAGACCAACTTTCGTTGCGAATTCTAGAGTTCTAAACATGCATTAATTCCAAGTTCTTTTGTTCACAATTTCTCTAAACCAAATGTCTTTGCGAATAGATAAGTTGCTCACCTAAATCAGATCTAGTTAATTAACCAACTTTCGTTGCGTAAATCAACCTAATATCAATAATCTAAATGGCCAGTTCAGATTAAGCATTACGAATAGTTATAGATGAAGAACTAGATGATGAATCCTAATTAATCAGTTATTCTAACATTCCTTCAAACCCCTAACAAGAATCCCTAGCCTAACAAGAGATCTACTCAGACATAGCAATCATAACAGAAAACATAGTCAAAATAGATATCATAGAATAATCAAAGGAGTAAGACCTAATTATATTGCTAATCACATTTTGGGGCTTCTTTGTAAATATCAGGAACTTCTGGGCAATTATGCAATTTCTTCATTCTTCATAACTCTCGCGAGAAAGGCCCATCACCCATGTGCATCGATCGACACCAAAGGTGTGTCGATCGACACAACTCTCAAACATCGACAGTGAACTCTATCTCTGGGGTTAACCCTCCATAATGCTTCAGAAAGTGCCATAATCACCAAATCTGCTCCAAACGTGCTTGTACCTAATAAACACCGGAAAAGACTCTAAAACACAGTAAAAGACTCGATAAATAAGACATATACCATGGTTAAAAGCCCTAAAATCCATGGTATATCAACTCCCCCACACTTAGCCCTTGCTTGTCCTCAAGCAAAACAAAGAACTAAAATGTAGTGAAGAGGTTTGAAAACTTTCAGAAACTCTTTTTGTCATAGAAGCAACAACACTCAGATTCCCCTTAGTAAGCCACATGAAAGATTTTACCTGCAGACATCAAGACCAACATATACTTCCCCCACACTTAGCAACTGTCCTAAGTAAACTCCACAATCAATCCAAGCAATCCAAATTCATCCTACTGACTTCTATAAGCAATTAAGTGCGGTCTCACCTAAGGATTATCGATCAAAGGGCACATGGACTCTTACTTTGTCAGATCTAGACCACCATACTGTCTTTTTCTGGTCTCTTTCTTATCTTTTCCCTTCCTTAACAACTGATTTTTCCCCATTGGGTATCATTTTATTTTTTTATCAGTGTTCTTCCCGTTTTGGGGTGTACTTTGGACACATTCCATGGATGCACAGGAGATGATAGTGGTAGCTACCACTCCCAGAGACCACTTCGGAGCTACTAGCTCATCCTCAGTTTATTACTTTTTTTTTACTTTATGGAAGGGGAGAAGGGAACCAAATTGGACAGGTTTACAAGCTGTGTTAGAACCAACAAAGGAATCCGACTCAAGGTATACCAAGCCCTTAGGTGAGAAAATTAAGTCAGGTTTACAAGGGTGAAGTCAGTAAAGGATCCTCTGAATACCTGAATTGATATGGGTGTCCTCAGTAGGCTGATCCGTGTTGGGTTTTCTAATAGTCATAGATAGATCTTGCAGCTTCATCCCAATGGTTACTTAAGTTCCTGCAAGATGTTGTTTGATATATCATGGTTTTTACCCATTTTAGACCATGATATAGATGTGTTTTTAGTGTCTTTTGTCTTTGTTTAGAGTCTTTTACAGGTTTAATCAAGTTTGGAGCTAATTGGAGATATTTGGAGCATTTTGGGACTTTTGGGACGTTTTGGCCGAGAGCTTAAGTCACTGTCCGATTTATTGATCATGCATCGACCGACACACCTTGTGCATCGGTCGACACACTAGCGAAATGGGCCGTACACGTCGGTTTAATGAAGATATGAAGATTTGCAAAGAAGCCCAAGATAGTTCCAGTATTTACAAAGAAGCCCCAAAACGTGTTTTAGGTTATAAATAGAGTTTTTAAGCCAATGTTTAGGCTACGCTTGATACGCTTTACTTTAGTTCTATTTTTATTTCAGAAAGCCTGAGGGGCTGATCCTGATCTCGAAAGAGGCTTGATTTTGAACCCCAGTTCTTATTTGATTTTATGATATTTGGTTTTCTACTTATGATATCTTCTGTCTCGATGAACATGTCTGAGTAGATTACCTGTTAGGTTGAAGGATTCTCATTAGGGATTTCAGAGAATTATAGTTTAATTAATCTGTATAGATCCATATCTGCTAGTTCTTTATCTAAATTGTTCTTAATGCCTAATCTGAAGTAGCTAATCAGAATTATGATGTTAGGTTGATTAATGCAGCGGAAGTTGGTTAATTTAACTAGAAAGAATTTAGATAAGCAATTAAACTGTTCGCAAACGAAAGTTTGGTTCAGGTTAATTGTGAACATATCAAACTTGGAATTAATGCTAGTTTAATCTGTTAGTTCTCGCAAACGAAAGTTTGGTTTGCTGCACTTAGACTTAGAGAATTATCGCAAAGGAATTTGGTTAATTCTATATCAGTGTTTGAGTTCTAGAATAGTTATTGATTGGATCTAGATAGATTGATTGCTTGCGTTCCTGATTTCCTGAGAACTCCTGAAACCTAACGTTTCGCCTCCTTGCTTGCAAACTCACTTGATTTATTTTGCTATTTCGTTTACTGTTTTCACATCTGCTTCGCTTAATTTAATCTGAACTGCTATTAATCTATTGTGTGACTAAGAGTCCTCGTAGGATTCGATACCTTATATACTACGATTGCATTAACTGTGCACTTGCAGTAGAATAAGGAAAACTATACAACCTATCAAGTTTTTGGCGCCGTTGCCGGGGACTCTTTGAATTCACCTATAGATTTAGTACTAGGAATTAGACTAAGCATTCCTTTTAATTTTCTTGTTTACTCATGTTTTTGATTTTTGGATTCGCAGGGATTCGCACTGCATCGATCGTTGCTCACCTTGCATCGATCGACACAAGGCGAGAACAGCGATGCTGAGATCTGAGACGTTCAATGGTTTCCGCACCATGGAACCTGTTATTTTGATTCGCGGTGAAAACGGCGTTCTACGAGACCATGAGGGTCACATATGCGACGCAAAAGGTCAGAAAATAGATGGGGAAGGAAATCCCATCTTACCAGATTACCATGTATTGGTTGGGCAAGTAGCTGAGATGCAGAGTAAGATAGATGACATCCACGACATCTTACTTAGGGAGAGACAGTTCCGAGCAGAGGCAAAAACTGATAAATTTGCAGAGGTACATTATATGGCTGGAGCCGACTCTTATGGACATACATTGGGACATCAGCACAGACAAGGTTCTAGGCATGCTCAAGGATCAAGAGACCATAACTACACTTCCTATCTAGCGCCTCCTACACAAAGGAGCAAACTAGAGATGATGATAGAACAATCGATTGAAAAGCAACAGCAGAACACAGCTTCTTTCAGCTCGAAGCTGGAGAACCTGTACACTAATCTGAATGAGAAATTTGAATCCTTGAGCACTCGCATGAAGCAGCTGGACATACAGATGGATCATGGATCATGTCTAGCAGTTAAGGCTGTTGAATTTGTGGAAGACAGTGGGGAATTTGATGTTGAATTGCCTGAGTTTGAAAGCTTCAATGCACCCGACTCAACAGAGATTGACATGGATCTCTTGACTTGGATAGTTCAGATCGAAGTGGGACCAAGCCAAGAAGAGAAATTTGAGTCTGAGATGGCTGGAATGGACCAAGAAGCGGATAAAACCGAGACCATAGTTGAAACACGAGCTGAGACGACATCATCGATCGATGCATCACAAGCACCGATCGTTGCACCCCGAGAGGAACCAGTTTCACTCATATCTCAAGGACCTGCTAAGGAAAGAACCTATAAACCTCCATTGCCATTTCCGAAAGCTCCCGTTAAGTCTAAAGATGTGGTTCAGTGCACAGTAGTGGTTGACAAGAAGATGGTGGTTCCACAAGAGCCTATTCTAGCATCTTCAAGGCCTAAAACTACTCATAAACAAAAAGCTCTGAACATCAAAACTTTGCCAAAGGTAAAGCATAAATCCTCTAAGTTTAAACCTCCTGACTCCACCGTTTTGAATGCAGGAAAGAGCGTTAAAACGCCCAAGTGTCAATTTCTCCCTACATTCATCCTGACGTTCCTTGGACGACATCATGCTACTACTGCTTACACACCACCATGGATGATAAGGCATTCACAGAGACACTCAAAGTCTCTGTTGAAACCTCCATGAGTCTGACCTCTTTCCAAAAGTCAAGCTAATGACTTAAAACAAGCGCTGAGTGGGAGGCAACCCACTGTTAGGTTTAAATTATTTTTCTTTCTCATTTTTTGTGTTTTTCTTAGGATTTCACGTTTTTGGTTGTTTTTGTTAGTTATTAGATACAAAACACAAGTCTGGAGATGTGTGACGATCGATGCTCACATGTGCAACGGTCGTTGCAATTGGTTTAAATCAAAAATTAAGGTACGTTGAGCTAAACCGGAATCAATCTGGTTCAACCAGCATCGATCGTTGCCCCTAAAGCAACGATCGTTGCACCCACGACCAGGTAAGTCACCTTAAACCCTATTTTCTCTTCTTCTTCCCCATTTCCGTTGGTCGACACACCGAGAACCTCCACCCAAAATCTACATTTCTTTGCCAAATTTCTTGTTTCTAAGCACTATTTTACTCATTTTTACGCTCCCAATCCATTTCCCCAGCCCATATCTCAAGAAATCAAGGTAATGTTCTTCAATTTTCGAATTTTCGGATTGGATTTTTAGGGTTTTAGGGTTGTTGATTTTTGGACCAAAAACTGATGATGCATGCGTAATTTAGACGATTTAGGGTGATGGATGATGATTTTGAACTGATTTGAGACAATGTGGTTTGGATTTGACTGATTTTTGATGATTTGTTTGCGGCAAAATCGCCCTGCAACGGTCGTTGCATTGCGATTTTGGGAAATGTTCGATAACGCGAAATCGCCTTGCAACGATCGATGCCTTAGATGCAACGGTCGATGCTTCGCGATTTCACAGTGAAATTTTGCCGAGACTTGATGAATGTTTGAACTTTGTTTTTGCAGATGGCGTCTCAAAGGCAACCCCGCAAGAAGCGAGCCACAGCGTCCACAGCAACAAGACACTACACCCCACCGCCTCAATGGTTTAACAGGGAATCAGAGTCACCCGTACCGTACAACAGATATGGGCCACCAATTGCTTTACCTTGGCCCAGAGAAGACGCCACACCATTTCAGACGACCAGACAGTGGCCGGAGGACCTCATACGTTTCTTAAGGTCCGCTGAGTTCACAGAGCGACCATTGCTCTCTTCATGGGACGAGTATGACTCGCTTCTCTACAGTGGTTGGTGTGGGATGATCATCAAGCCGACCAAGTTCGCGGACTACTCCACCTGCAGGATTCTGGGGATCGATGAGCAGGTGATGGCTGTGTGCAGAGGCATTGGTCTAGGGACAATGCCGATGCGACACTATGACCTCTATCCTGAGCTGGTCAGGCAGCTATTGGCCACTTGCAGAGTGGTTTACTCGGATCCCGACCACAGGAGCGCTACAGTGGGTGCTTTCACCTTCATGAGTTGGGGAGTCAGGTATCGGATTCCTCTACTTGATCTCTGCAGGATCTACGGGTTCAGTACTGCGCCGAGGCGCATAGCCATGCCACTCGAGTGGGATCCGGTGGAGGCTCGCACATTCTGGGAGAGTATTGGCAGCGGTCGATACAACTCCAGGACCACACCAGTAGTGCAGATGAGACATCCGGTGCTGCGATATGTCTCGCGTATCTTGTGCTGGAGCTTGCTTTGCAAGTTTGAGGCCAACAAGATGCGCAAACTTGAGATGGAGTTGCTGTTTATGGGGCTGAGGAATCAGTTTAGAGGTTCTGGCGTAAGAGATCCGACTGCAGGTCTCAACTTGGGAGCTATTTTCGCACAGCATTTGGTTGATTTGCAGCTGAAGCCTTTTGATGGAGCTGGTACAGAGACGGTAGGGAGTTTACTTACTCCCATTTTTGAGTATTGTGGGATTCCCCTTCATGGCACAGAGCGTGATACGGCTCGAGAGTTCCTGGATCTCAGCCATCTGCAGAGCGCCACCTGGCTCAAGGAGGGGCGCATTTGGGTTTACACTGATCCGACCACTGGGAGGACAGGTATCGAGCTTCCCGCTGCCAGATGGACACAGATTGACACATTAGAGGCACTGAGATTTCAGCCTCCTGAGTCTGTGCAGCGTGGGATTCCGACCATGGCTCATCCGCTGGGAGAGCCTTCCTCACGAGCTTCGACATCTTCTGCCCCTGCTCCTGCGCCCGCGCCAGCCCCTGTCGACATTGTGGGTCCCTTCCCTGAGCCTGCGATGGCTTACGGTGCATATTCTGAGGCAGAGTGGAGAGAGAGATCCGATGGTATGTTTCGAGTTCTTTGGAACTTCATGCGTACTTGCAGCTGCAGGAGGCCACCACAGATCCATCAGCCCGTACCTGACCGACGTCGTCGACAGCGATCTCCGACTGATACCGATCCCGCACCCGAGGCAGCCGATGACGATGCACTGTATGGTGGGATAGACGATGTGAGCGAGTGAGAGTAGTCTCCATACTTTCGGTTGTGTATTCTGACTTTTTCTTTTCTTTTGCACTTTTCTTCTTTTGATTTTTAGGATTCTACTTTGTTTGGATGATGTGTACTTTATTCGATACATCTTTTGCTTCGGTTTTACTCTGTCTCTAGTGTTTTCAGCCTGCAGGGATCAAAATTGACAAAACAGACGGATTAACCTGCTAACTTGCTAACTGTTCGTGAAAGCGCAGTGCGTCGATCGATACACCATTGTGTCGATCGTTACAATACGAAAGAATCGCGCAGCAACGGTCGGTGCACTTAGTGCAACGATCGATGCTTGTGCGACAGAGGTAACACCCGACAGAACTAAAACATCCATTAACAATCTTTCTTTCTTTTTACCGATCCTTCGCTGGACACTACTGGGGACAGTGTGTCTTAAGTGTGGGGGAGGTGTTACTGACTTTTGTTTTCTGTTTTCTTAAGAGTCAGTCCGTTTTTTCAAAATTTTTTGTTTTATTGAGTCAAAATTGTTTAAGTAAGAAACTATGATTTTCTGAGAAGATTTACAAGACTTGCAGGAACCTAAGTAACCATTGGGATGAAGTTGCAGGATCTATCTATGACTATTAGAAAACCCCATCACAGATCAACCTACTGGGAACACCCACATCACTTCAGGTATCAGAGGATCCTTTTACGGACTTCAACCTTAATACTGACTTAGATTTCTCACCTAAGGGCTTGGTATACTTTGTGTCGGATTCCCTTGTTAGTTCTGACACAGCCTGTAAACATGTCCTATTTAGTTCCCTTCTCCCCTTCTGTAAAGTAAAAAAAAAAAAAATAATAATAATAAACTGAGGATGAGTTAGTAACTCCGAAGTGGTCATGGGAATAGTAGCAAACACTATTATCTCTCATGTGATCCATGGAATGTGTCCAAAGTACACCCCATAACGGGAAGAACACTGATAAAAAAATAAAATGATACCCAGTGGGGAAAAATCAGTTGTTAAAGAAGGGAAAGAGAAGAAAGGGACTAGAGAAAGATAGTATGGTGGTCTAGAGCTGATAAGGTAAGAATCCATGTGCCCTTTGATCGATACTCCTTAGGTGAGACCGCACTTAAATACTTGCAGAAGTCAGTAGGGAGAATTTGAATGCTTGAATGTGATTGTGGAGTTTACCTAGGACAGTTGCTAAGTGTGGGGGAAGTACATTGTGGTCTTGATATCCTATGATTGATTCTTGCAGTGGTTTACTAAGGGGAATCTGAGTATTGTAGCTTCTAGGATGAAATGAGTTTCTGAAGAGTTTTCAAACCTCTTCACCATGTTTTAGTTCTATGTTTTGCTTGAGGGCAAGCAAAGGCTAAGTGTGGGGGAGTTGATATATCATGGTTTTTACCCATTTTAGACCATGATATAGATGTCTTTTTAGTGTCTTTTGTCTTTGTTTAGAGTCTTTTACAGGTTTAATCAAGTTTGGAGCTAATTGGAGATATTTGGAGCATTTTGGGACTTTTGGGACGTTTTGGCCGAGAGCTTAAGTCACTGTCCGATTTATTGATCATGCATCGACCGACACACCTTGTGCATCGGTCGACACACTAGCGAGATGGGCCGTACACGTCGGTTTAATGAAGATATGAAGATTTGCAAAGAAGCCCAAGAT
This sequence comes from Orychophragmus violaceus, assembly GCA_030180135.1. NCBI lineage: Eukaryota > Viridiplantae > Streptophyta > Magnoliopsida > Brassicales > Brassicaceae > Orychophragmus > Orychophragmus violaceus. The sequence continues at coordinate 25,067,738 of CM058233.1, read as the reverse complement.
AGTTCCAGTATTTACAAAGAAGCCCCAAAACGTGTTTTAGGTTATAAATAGAGTTTTTAAGCCAATGTTTAGGCTACGCTTGATACGCTTTACTTTAGTTCTATTTTTATTTCAGAAAGCCTGAGGGGCTGATCCTGATCTCGAAAGAGGCTTGATTTTGAACCCCAGTTCTTATTTGATTTTATGATATTTGGTTTTCTACTTATGATATCTTCTGTCTCGATGAACATGTCTGAGTAGATTACCTGTTAGGTTGAAGGATTCTCATTAGGGATTTCAGAGAATTATAGTTTAATTAATCTGTAGAGATCCATATCTGCTAGTTCTTTATCTAAGTTGTTCTTAATGCCTAATCTGAAGTAGCTAATCAGAATTATGATGTTAGGTTGATTAATGCAGCGGAAGTTGGTTAATTTAACTAGAAAGAATTTAGATAAGCAATTAAACTGTTCGCAAACGAAAGTTTGGTTCAGGTTAATTGTGAACATATCAAACTTGGAATTAATGCTAGTTTAATCTGTTAGTTCTCGCAAACGGAAGTTTGGTTTGCTGCACTTAGACTTAGAGAATTATCGCAAAGGAATTTGGTTAATTCTATATCAGTGTTTGAGTTCTAGAATAGTTATTGATTGGATCTAGATAGATTGATTGCTTGCGTTCCTGATTTCCTGAGAACTCCTGAAACCTAACGTTTCGCCTCCTTGCTTGCAAACTCACTTGATTTATTTTGCTATTTCGTTTACTGTTTTCACATCTGCTTCGCTTAATTTAATCTGAACTGCTATTAATCTATTGTGTGACTGAGAGTCCTCGTGGGATTCGATACCTTATATACTACGATTGCATTAACTGTGCACTTGCAGTAGAATAGGGAAAACTATACAACCTATCATTGTTAACTTCTCAAAAATTCACTATTTCTTACTTAAACTTGTTTTGACTCAATAAAACAATTTTTTTTGAAAAACGGACTGACTCTAAGAAAACAGAAAGATAGAAGTCAGTACCACCTCCCCCACACTTGAAACACACTGTCCCCAGTAGTGTCAAGCTAAGGTTCGGTAAAAGAAAGTAAAAATGTTAATGGATGAGTAAAGTTCTGTCTGATTTTTACATGTCTCGCACATGCAACGATCGATGCGCATAAATATGTCGATCGCTGCAAGGCGATTTGACATGTGTCGATCGTTGCTCAGGTACGCAACGATCGCTGTAGTGCGATAACTCGTGTTGTGACGATCGACACAAGGTTGTGTCGATCGACGCTGTAACGCCCCTTTCCCATTTTCCGCTGACCGTCGAGCTGACCGGTCAACAATCAAACAAGAACATGACCGATCGAACCCGAGCAAGTCGAACGGGAAAAGTTCGCCACAAGACGAAGCCAAAGTTAGTTCGGTTTGAGACAAAAGGCTCGTACCAATCTATCTTCGACTCCGCTATCCTCGTATCCATAGTACAAGCAGTACTACTTGCACTACTTCAACGAGTTGTGTCGGTTCGGACTTAAACCTCATATCAGGGAAACAATTTCATTTTTAAGTAATCAAACGTTGAATACAACGTTTAATGGGTGTTATAATCAATCATCAATATAATAAATAAATAAACATCAAATCATTCAAATACAAAACATAACGAGAATAGCGCAGCTGCCGAACCGAAAATAAAACATCCAAAATAACGAATCAAAATCACGTCACAAGCAACCCGAAGCTACACCGAGGACCTCCCGCGTCCGTCGCTGCTAAACCTGAAAACACAAAAAGAGTCTAATGAGCGATCTAAGATCACCCAGTGAATCGGCTCCCCACTAACGGCTTCTAATCTATCTAGAGTCTATAAATCCCGCCCCAAAACCCAAAATAACAATCATCATCAATAAGCGGTCAATCACGCACTACCACGTCGTGATAATGTTGGGAATGTCCTGAAATCTACCGTACTATCTCTAGAAAGTATGATAAGTGTCGAGATCAGACATAAGTCATAAATACTGGGTGATCATGATGACTTGCTAGAGCCCGCTCATGATCTATAAGTTTAGGACTTATTACCAGTATTGTATGATCCCTAAGGGTCACACACCATAGCTAACGGGAAAGTTAAATGGAATTAATACGGTAAGATGCAAGGCATTTACTGTATTTGTACAGAGAATTGGGCCAGACAAAAGACAGTCTTTTGTCTGATTTGGGCCTTGGGCCCAAAAGCCTAATGAGCCATTAGTTTAATTACTTGGGCCCATATAAAGGAAGGAGGAGGCGCAGGAAGCCCTAATGCTTCAGTTGTCTGCGATTTTGGAGCCTCAGCCGTCGTCCTCTCTCTCTCTGTTGATTCCGAGCTTGGTCTAGCAGCCTGATCCGTAGCTTGTAAGCGTGTGGATACTGAGGAGGAGCCGGTAATCATCAGCTCTTGCAGATCTCGTCATTACCATTATTCCGCTGCAAAAGGTAATGTCCAGGTTTGTTTATTTGATTCATTTACAAGAACCTAGATCTGTTTAAGATTATGTACTAGGTTGCAATCTGAGAATTGAACCATAGAAAAACGCATAATCCGTCAGTGGTATCAGAGCCTAGGTCGTTAGGTTTTTGCTTTTTGGATCTTTGTATGAATCGTTGACTTTGCTTGTTTATGAATCGATTAATCGATTACTTGGTATGAATCGATCATCGATTGCTTGGTATGAATCGATTATTGAATTAAGTCATTCGATTAAGAAAAAGGTTAAAAGCGTTTTTGTCTTTAGTGAAACGAATGTTGACTTTGTTCAAATCGAATGTTGATAATTAAACAATGTTCAAATCGTTAAGGTCAAAGTCGTTTTGTCCTTTTGTGATGATGGTTTTGTATCATTCGCTTGTTGTAAACGATAGTGTAATCGATATGTTAATGTGTCATGATCGTAACAAGAATTAATTGTTATCATGTGACTTTGTTTCACGATTGTTAATTGTGTATACCATAAACGTGTTAGTTTTGTCTTGTCAAATCATCACATGTGAATCGTTGAATTTGCTGATATTTGAATTAATTATCAAACGATAGCTTGATGATTAAAGTCGAATTGTTAATGTTAAGAATCGTAACAATAATCTTATAATCGAATAACAAGCTTGATTTGTTCATGATCGTTTGAATAATTGATTAATTATTTAATTAATGTATGGTTAATTAATGTTTGGTTCAAGCGGTTAACCCAAATCGCGGTTTGCTGGAAATTATTTAATACAATTGGTATTATTTAATTTCTGGTTAAACCGGATTTAAATTCAAAATTGAATTTTAACCTAAACCGAAGACTGGTCTAAGTTTGATTTGGTTGGACCAAATAATTTAGAGCTGGTCTGGTTTAGTAAATAACCAGTTGGATTTAGTAGTTAATTTGGTCTTGGACCAGAATTAATGAACCGACTCGGTTATGTCAAATTATTGGGCCAATTGGAATTCTGTGGTCTTGGGCCAAGAATTGGGCCTATAATTTGTGACCCATCCGAACACTTTAATAAAATATTAAATTAGAAATTTCTATTTTTAGTATATTTCTAAATTTAGAAAGTTTCTAAAATAAGTAAGTTTCCCAAAATAGTAATCTTCTATTTTTGGAAATAAAACCTAAAATCCTCAAAACCAATATCAAGCTTGGATGTCTTGCCCAATCTTGTCAGCTACTTAACGCTTATTCAATTACAGATATGGCTTACAGTGTGAGGTGTCTGTTTTTGCGTAAGTAAAGTAGTATATAGTCACTAATTTCATTGGGAGTCCCAAACTTTAGTGATTATTTGGCTGTAAGAGATTGGTTTCCTTGACTGGGCCATCGGGAGTCCCGGGCCTTGAGACATCTGGAGTATTGGGCCTTGGGCCCAATCCACAACCGAGAGTTATATGGATATAACTAGCTGTGTGTATGCTTACCAAGTAAAGCTAATTCCGGGTGACGGCCAGTGGCCCACTTTGGTTTTAGCTGAACATGGGTCTCGGAATCATTGCATTCTTATGAGATTAAACAAAGAAATTTTGAATGCAATGCGAGTTTTCTTATAAGTTATTAAGATTACTCTTTTATGAACTAAATAACTAAAACTCTATTTATCTCTAAATTTCAGTTATGACTAGCACAAACAATCAAAACACTTTCTCGATCCGGTCTGTCCTTGAGAAGGACAAACTGAACGGATCAAATTTCTTGACTTGGTCGCGGAACCTGAGGCTAGTCCTCAGGCAGGAGAGAAAGGACTATGTCCTTGAGAGAGCTCTCCCCGAGAGGATCGGGTCCAATGCCTCTCATGCAGTATATGATGCTTGGAATAAGCATTATAATGATGCGGTAGATGTGCGCGGTCTGATATTGGCTACCATGGACTCAGATTTGCTGAAGCAATATGAGAACATGGAGTCGCCAATAGAGATGATCAGCAGCCTGAAATTGAAATTTCAGGAGCAGGTAAGAGTGGAGAGATACCAGTTGGTTAAGTCTCTCACTAGCTGCAAGCTACCAAATGATCATCCAGTGAGTCCTCATGTCAGTAAAATGATGGGTTACATGTTGGAATTATGTCCAGTAATCTCTGTACTGTCTCTAGAAAGTAAGAGTATGTCAATGATCAGACATAAGTCATATAATACTGTGGGTCATGATGGCTTGCTAGAGTCCGCTCATGATCTATAAGTCTTGGACTTATTGCCTTTATTATATGATCCCATATGGGTCACACGCCTAAGCTAACAGGAAAATGTGTAGGAATGGTTTAGCAGAAGTACGGTAAAAGTGCTAGGCATTTACTGTACTTAGAGAGACGAAAGGGCCTGATTAAATCTAAAGGATTTAATCAGACTGAGAATTGGGCCCAAAAGCCCATAAGAACTGGACAAGGGTTTTAATAAATAAAACTTGCCCTAGCTCTTATTTTCTCACTAAGTCTGCGCCTCCCTCAGCCTCTCTCTGCGCCTCCCACCAGTCGGTCTAGCAGCCAATTTCCTGTGCGTGCGTGTGTGAACCTTCGGAGGAACTATCTCTTGGTGGTTTTGCTGATCTCTGACCCGTACCTCCTCTTTCCGCTGCAAAACAAGGTAACAGGTGAGATCTTTTATGATTCTAGCAAGAGAACCTAGATCTGGCATGTTTAGTAGGATCAATTAATCTGATGAATTGAACCAGGAAACACTAAACAATCCTTCAGTGGTATCAGAGCCAGGTTCTGTTAGGATTTCTTGTTTAGAATCATGTTTAGGTTGTTTAGAAGTATTTGAATCAATCTGTGCTTGAATTGATGAGAAAATACTTAAGAAACAAGGAATTAAAACCTAAAACCCTAACTAAAAATCGCATGGACCAATCTCGGATTGGTATGCGTCGGATCGTCCGGATCGGGGAAGACGCACGAACCGATCGCTTAAGGATCGTGTTGCGTGGTCGCGTCCCGATCAGCGGATTAATCTCGTCCCGCTTGCGTTGCCGTTGCCTCTCGTCCGATCAGCGATGATGCGCGCGAGATGGACCGCTGAATCGCACGGCGTGAGCTGTCCCGTCCCGTCCCGAATCGACCCGATCACGTCCCGAACGATCGCATGGCTTGCGGCCGTGGGCGGATCATGATCAAGAGATGGACCGATCACGGATCGTGTCCTGTCTCGCCTAGGGCTGACGTGATCGTCAAATCGTTTCGTTTCGGTTAATGGTTCGGTTTAATTTGATTAAAACTTAATCGTCACGGTTTAATAAACAGACTTAATAAAATTTATTAAGTTCTGGTTAAACCGGGATAAGAAATCCAATGTCGTAAAAATTATTGGATTTAGTGCCTAAACCAGTGGTTTTCTAATTTGATTTGGTTGGACCAAATAAATTGAGAAAATCCGGTTTAGTAAATAACCGGTTGACAATTGTGGTCATCGTAGTAATTAATTTTGGTTAGACCAATTTTAATGAACCAGACCGGTTATGTCATTTAATTGGGCAATTGGGTTATGTCTTGGACATGGACCAATTCTTGGGCCTCGGGCCAAGAAGTTAAAACAATTGGGCCAATTATTTGAGTCTTTTCTTCAGAATTTTTTTTCTAATTTCAGTGGTATTCATTTATAAAATTAAAATCGATTTTAAATTAATCCGTTTTCAAAATCTGAAATTAGAAAGTTTCTTAAATTAGAAGTTTCTAGATTTGCATGTTTTGGATTTTAGGAAATTTCTATATTTAGAAAGTTTCCAATTTTAGGAAGTTTCCAATTTTAGAAAGTTTCCAATTTTAGGAAGTTTCCAATTTTATAAAGTTTCCAAAATTAGTAGGTTTCCCAAAATGGAAAGTTTCCCAAAATAGTAATCTTCTATTTTGGAATGAAATTTTAAAATAAACCTACAAACCTCAAATAATATCAAGCGTTGGATGTCTTGTCCAGTCTATGTCAGCTGTCGAAGCCCATTCAATTGTACTCATGGCCTTACAGTGTGAGGGTGTCTACTTTTGCGTGGGTAAGACGGTTTGTGATTCATAAATGTCATTGGGAGTCCCAGACATTAGTGATTACATGACTGTATAGTCTGGTTTTCTTGACTAGGCCATCGGGAGTCCCGGGCCTTGAGACATCAGAGTGGATTGGGCCTCGGGCCCAGATTCACAACCAAGAGTTATATCACGGATATAATTAGCCGAGATAGGGCTTACCGATATAAGCTAAGGTTGGGTGACGGCCAGTGGCCCATTTTGATCTTAGTTATATGTGGATCTTGGAATCATTATATTCTATTGAGGGTAACTGATGTTATTGAATATAATGCGAGATTAATCATATTAAGAATAATACGAGATTAATCATATTGAACATATTAACTAATAACCTTTTTATCTTATATTTCAGCTATGACTACTACAAGCACTCAAAACACATTCTCAATCCGGTCTGTTCTCGAAAAGGAGAAGCTGACTGGAACGAACTTCCTGACGTGGTCAAGGAACTTGAGGCTGGTCCTCAAGCAGGAGAAGAAGGATTATGTCCTTCGTGATCCCCTCCCCGAGAGGCCTCCTAACAATGCCGCCAGGACTCTGCATAATGCTTGGGAAAAGCATTCGTCAGATGAAAATGATGTCTATTGCCTGATGTTGGCGACCATGACTGCTGAGCTGAAAATGCAGTTCGAGAGTGTGTTGTCGCCCATCGAGATAATGGCAAGCCTGAAATCGCTTTTTCAGGAGCAGGCAAGGATTGAGAGGTTCCAGACAGTTAAGAACCTCTTAGACTGTAAGTTGGCTGCAAATGCGGCAGTGAGTCCTCATGTCTTGAAGATGATGGGTTATCTCGATCATCTTCAGAAACTCGACTGCCCTATCAGCCAGGAACTTGCCTGCGACATCGTTCTGCAGTCTTTACCTGCAAGCTATGATCAGTTCATCCTGAACTTCAATATGCATGGCTTGAGTAAGACATTGCCTGAGCTTCACGGAATGCTCAAGACTGCAGAGCCCAACTTGAGGAAAACAGCCAAGGACCCCAATGTGCTTATGGTGCAAAAGGGCAAGGGCTTTAAGAAATCCTCTGCCAAGGACAAGGGAAAGGCTAAGGCTGTTCAAGTCTCGGACAAGGACACGCCAAAGCCCAAGCCCAAATCCAAGGCTGGGCCTACTGACATCTGCAGGTTCTGTAAAGAACCAGGGCATTGGAGGAGAGAATGTAAGAAATTCCTGGAAGGTCTAAAGGAATTGAAGAAGAATACTCTCGAGACTTCTTCATCAGGTATTTTTGTTATAGAAGTTAATACAACTACTTCTGATAATACCTCATGGGTTATGGATACTGGTTGTGGGGCTCATATTTGTACTAATATGCAGGCACTCAGCAACAGTAGGAGGCTGAAGCAAGGACAAGTGGAGCTACGAGTTGGGAATGGAGCGAAAGTTCCTGCACTAGCTGTAGGCACATACTTGTTGTCTTTACCTTCGGGATTGGTTTTAGAACTCAATAATTGTTATTTTGTACCTGCGATAAGCAGAAATATTATTTCAATTTCTTTGTTGGATTTGGAAGGTTATGATTTTTCAGTTAAGAATAAATTATGTTCCTTCAATCGCAACAATTTGTTCTATGGTTGTGCCCCTCTTACGAATGGGCTTTACATACTTGATCAATCCGCGCCAATTTATAACATTGATACCAAACGGTTCAAACCTAATGAGGAGAACCGAACGTTTCTATGGCATTGTCGTTTAGGGCACATCAGCGAGAAACGCATCAAGAGGCTCCATTCGAATGGACTTCTTGGCTCATTTGACTTTGAGTCATGTGAAAAATGCGAATCCTGCATGATGGGCAAAATGACGCGGGCCCCCTTTAATAAACCTAACGAGAGGGCCAGTGACTTATTGGGCCTGATACACACTGATGTGTGTGGCCCAATATCCACAAATGCAAGAGGAAACTATCAGTACTTCATTACCTTCACTGATGATTTCAGTAGGTATGGATATGTTTATTTGATGAAACATAAGTCTGAATCGTTTGAGAAATTCAGAGAATTCCAAAATGAAGTACAGAACCAACTTGGCAAAAGCATTAAGGCTCTTCGGTCCGACCGAGGAGGAGAATACTTAAGCCAAGAATTCAGTGATCATCTGAGAGAGTGTGGGATCGTATCCCAACTCACTCCTCCTGGAACACCACAATGGAATGGTGTGTCTGAGAGGAGAAATCGGACCTTATTGGATATGGTTCGATCTATGATGAGTCACACAGACCTTCCAATATCCCTTTGGGGATATGCTCTGCTAACAGCAGTGTTCACTCTAAATAGAGCGCCATCAAAAGCAGTAGCAAAGACACCATATGAACTATGGACTGGAGAAGCTCCAGTGCTGTCTTATCTTAGAATTTGGGGTTGTGAAGCATATGTCAAGAGATTGATCTCTGACAAGCTTACACCAAAGTCTGATAAATGCTACTTCATTGGTTATCCGAAGGAAACCAAGGCTTATTACTTCTATCTACGATCCGAGAACAAGATCTTTGTTGCCCGGGATTGTAATTTTCTTGAGAGGGAGTTTCCCCCTAAGAAAAACAGTGGGAGTAAGGTACTGCTTGAAGAAATTCAAGATGAACAGGATACTGCTCAACCTAATGAGGAAGAGCAGCAGGAGGACCTACAAGAAATTGTAGAGCCTGAACCTGTAGTACCTGAAGTTCAAAGATCCGGGAGGATCCGTCACGAACCCGAGAGATATCAAGGATTTCTCGTGACTGACTGTCATGATCTTCTGATCATTGATGGTGATGAACCATCGAACTTCAATCAAGCCATGATGGGCCCAGATTCCTCTAAGTGGCGTAAGGCCACTGATTCCGAAATGGACTCCATGTCGGTCAACCAAGTGTTTTCGTTGGTTGACTTACCCGCTGGTGTAAAAGCCATCGAGTGCAAATGGATCTTCAAGAAGAAGATTGACGTGGATGGAAATGTCCAGATTTATAAAGCCAGGTTGGTGGCAAAAGGTTTCAGGCAAGTTCACGGTGTGGATTATGATGAAACCTATTCACCAGTGGCTATGATGAAATCTATTCGGATTCTACTAGCGACTGCAGCTTTTCATAATTATGAAATTTGGCAGATGGACGTGAAAACCGCCTTCCTGAATGGCATTCTGGAAGAGGATGTGTATATGACACAACCTGACGGTTACATAGATCCAAAGAATGCTGGGAAAGTATGCAAGCTTCATAAATCCATTTATGGATTGAGGCAAGCATCGAGGAGCTGGAATCTTCGTTTTGATGAAGCGATCAAGCAATTTGACTTCATCAGAAACGAAGAAGAACAATGCGTGTATAAGAAAACTAGTGGGAGCAAGATAGTATTTCTTATTCTGTATGTCGATGACATACTGCTTCTCGGAAACGACGTTCCAATGCTGAAGTCGGTAAAGGACTGGCTTGGAAGTTGTTTTTCCATGAAAGACATGGGTGAAGCCGCATACGTTCTTGGAATCAGGATCTACCGGGATAGATCTAAAAGGCTGATAGGCTTGTGTCAAGATTCATACCTTGACAAAGTCCTGCATAGATTCAGCATGGCAGATTCCAAGAAGGGCTTCACGCCAATGGTACATGGCACAACGCTAAGCAAGAAGCAGAGCCCTACGACGGCTGCTGAGCTTGAGCGCATGAAGAATATTCCTTATGCATCTGCAATAGGATCTATCATGTATGCCATGATCTGTACTCGTCCTGATGTTGCTTATGCATTGAGCATGACGAGTAGATACCAGTCAAATCCAGGTGAAAACCATTGGATTGCCGTCAAGAATATCCTGAAGTATCTAAGACATACTAAGGATAAGTTCTTGGTGTACGGTGGAAGTGATGTGCTTGAAGTTAGTGGATTCACGGACGCAAGTTTCCAGACAGACCAAGATGATTTCCGGTCACAGTCCGGTTATATCTTTTGTCTGAATGGCGGTGCAATCAGTTGGAGAAGCTCCAAGCAAGACACCGTTGCTGATTCCACTACAGAAGCTGAATATATCGCCGCTTCGGAAGCAGCGAAGGAAGCTGTTTGGATACGAAAGTTCATTATTGAACTAGGTGTGATACCAAATGCGGCTGAGCCTCTGGCACTGTTTTGTGATAACAATGGTGCTATTGCTCAGGCAAAGGAACCAAGATCACACCAGAAATCCAAGCATGTGCTAAGAAGATTTCACTTGATACGTGATATCATTAATAGAAAGGAAGTCAAGATCAGCCGAGTTCAGACAGATGATAACGTCGCTGATCCATTGACAAAGCCACTCCCAAGACCTAAGCTCGAGTTTCTAACTGAAGCTGTAGGCATTAGAAACATTGAAATGTAATCTAAATTTGAGTGGGAGTTTGAGGGCTTTATTTAGTTATTGATATTTATATATGTGTCATAAGAGATTCTTACTACGACTATAGAGTATAGTCCTTAGACCTGAGTTCGCATGCATGTGACTGCACATGAACTAATGCACTTTGATCATTGTCTAACACTGTCGTTAAGCGATAGTTATAAGGACCCTGTTTGGGTGTATTATGAAATGAGTAGTTTACAGTGATGGAACAAGACGGGATTTGTCCCTCCAATATAAATGGAGTGAATATCTCTAGGCCAATCGGAGATTTGAATACTGGAAAATGCATGGCCATGCTCAAACGGACTTTCCCGAGTCGTTTGGATTGTCAGTATCAAATCAGAGTCCGATGAACAAGATTAGGCTTTATAAGGATGACACTAATCTTGCCTTATGACTAATCGAGATATTGAGACAGAAGGATTATGAATACAGAGATTCCAGTTCAAGTGGGAGATTGTTGGAATTATGTCCAGTAATCTCTGTACTGTCTCTAGAAAGTAAGAGTATGTCAATGATCAGACATAAGTCATATAATACTGGGGGTCATGATGGCTTGCTAGAGTTCGCTCATGATCTATAAGTCTTGGACTTATTGCCTTTATTATATGATCCCATATGGGTCACACGCCTAAGATAACAGGAAAATGTGTAGGAATGGTTTAGCAGAAGTACGGTAAAAGTGCTAGGCATTTACTGTACTTAGAGAGACGAAAGGGCCTGATTAAATCTAAAGGATTTAATCAGACTGAGAATTGGGCCCAAAAGCCCATAAGAACTGGACAAGGGTTTTAATAAATAAAACTTGCCCTAGCTCTTATTTTCTCACTAAGTTTGCGCCTCCCTCAGCCTCTCTCTGCGCCTCCCACCAGTCGGTCTAGCAGCCAATTTCCTGTGCGTGCGTGTGTGAGCCTTTGGAGAAACTATCTCTTAGTGGTTCTGCTGATCTCTGACCCGTACTTCCTCTTTCCGCTGCAAAACAAGGTAACAGGTGAGATCTTTTATGATTCTAGCAAGAGAACCTAGATCTGGCATGTTTAGTAGGATCAATTAATCTGATGAATTGAACCAGGAAACACTAAACAATCCTTCATTACATTGATAACCTGAGGAAACTGGATTATCCAGTTAGCCAAGAATTGGCAACTGAGATCATTCTGCAGTCACTGCCGTCAAGCTATGATAAGTTCAGAAGGAACTATATCAAGAAAGGCTTAACGAAGACGCTGACTGAACTGCATGATATGCTCAAGACAGTTGAGCCAAACGTGAAGAGTACCCTGTATAATCTCATAATGGAGAAGGGTAGGTTTACTAAACCTAATGCTGACAAGGGTGAAGACAAAGTTGTCCAGATTTTGAATCATGGCAAGCGTGTGTCTTCTGAGCCCGAGTCAGATACATCTTACGTTGGTAAGTGCTGCTACTGTAAAGAGACTGGGCATTGGAAGAGAAATTGCATTAAATTCATGGAAGATTATGAGGAGTTAAAGTCGATGTGTGAGACTACTTGCTCAGGTATTCATGTTATTACTTCAAGTTATACCTTATAGGTATTGGATACTGGTTGTGGCACTGATATTTGTTATAATATGCAGAGCCTGAGCAACAGTAGAACGTTGAAGGAAGGACAAGTGGAACTGCGTGTCTGGAAGGAGCTATGGATGCTGCCTCAGCCGTAGGGTTTTCACTTGTAGATGCCTTTGAGGCTTGGTTTTGTATTAAGTAATTGCTACAATGTACCTGCTTTAAGCAGAGTTGTCTTTCATTTTCTTGTAAGAATTTGAATGTTTTTCATTTTGATAAAAGACAAGTTTTGTTCTTTTGATCTTAATGAAATATTAATTGTAGCACCCTATTTAAGGAATGGGTTTTATATCTTAAACCATAGAGTGCCTAAAATGTAACATAAATACCGCAATTGGTTTAAATCTGATGAATTAAACCTGATTTTTCTTGGCATAAATGTTTTGGTCACATAGAGTAAGTCAGATTCAGAAACCCCATAGTTATGGACTTTTGGGCTCATTTGAATGGATATCTTATGAGACTTGAATTCTGCTTACTAGACCAAAAGACAAAGGGCCCATCTTAGCCGAGCTAGAGAAAGGCCCAAAGGCTTATTGGAGATTGAACATACTCATGTATGTGGTCCGATGAGCAGTAATGCCAGAGAAAATTTCCTGTACTTCATTGTCTCTACTGATTACTTCAGTGAGTAAGACTGTGTTCATTTGATGAGACACAAGTCGGAATTCTTTGACATGGTCGAAAGAGTTCCAGAATGAGGTATAGAATCTGAGTGACAGAAGTATTAAGACTCTGGATTAGATCACGAGTGAGAATACTTGAGTCATTAATGGTGTGATCATCTGAATGAGTGTGAAGTCGTTTCACAGCTCAATTCTCCTGAAAAACCTTGAGGTATTTCTGTGAGAAAGAATCAGATCTTATTAGAAATGATTAAAGATGAGTCACACGAATCTTCCATGATATTCTTTAAGAATAACGCTCTAGAAATATCTAAGTTTACGCTGAAATAGTTCCACCAATATCAGTTGAAAGACACCACGTAAATGTGGATTGGAATCGATCCAAATTCGTCTTTACTGAGTATTTGTAGTTGTGCTACTTCACTGGTTGTCCTAGGGAAACCAAGGCTTGTTACTTTTACGTCCATTCTGTTTTCTAAGAAGGGAAGTTACTTTCCAAGAAGAACAGTGGGAGTAAAAGTATAACTCGAAGAAATTCGAGAAATACAGGAGGCTGCTCAACCTGTTGAGGGAGAGCAACGGATGGATTTACAGATTTATGTAGAATCTACACCTGTAGAGCCTGAAGTTCGCATATATGAATGAATCAGTCACTAATCCGAGAGTGATTTCTCGTCATTAGTTGAACCTGATGATCATTGAAAGTTCGCATGATCTGATGATCATTGAAAGCGACGAATCTGCGAAATTCAAAGAAGCGAAAGTGAGCCCGGACTCCGAAAAATTACATTTTGTGTAAGTTAGCTTCATCGATCCATTCATGGATGGAAGCAAACATATCGGAGTTGGAATCTTCGTTCTGTTGAAGTAGTCAAGGTTTTGACTTGAACAGGAACGAAATGGAACTGTGCGTTTACTAATAGATAAGTGGGAGCGATGTTGCATTTCTCATATTGTATGTCGATGACATACTGATTCTCGGAAATAACGTCCCAATGCTGCAGTCGGTAAAGGACTGGCTTGGGAGTTGGTTTTATGATTGACATGGATAAAGCCACGTAGTTCTTGGATTTTGGATCTAAAGATAGAGATCCAAAAGAGCTGGTAGGACAAAGTCAGGATTCTTAAATTGACAAAGTCCTACACGTTTTCAGCATTCCAAGAAGGGTTTTATGCCAATGTCACATGGAATTACGTTAAGCAAGAAACAGTGTCCTACGATAACTGCTGAGCTTGAATGCATGGATGAGATTCCATATGCGTCGGCAATTGGATCTATCATGTATGCCATGACACGTACTTGTTTTGATGTTGCTTTAATGTTAAGCAAGACAAGTAAAGACCAGTCAAATCCAGCAAAGAATCACTGGATAGACGTAATGAATATCCTCAAGTATTTGGAAAATACTTAGGATAAGTTCTTGATTTACGGAGAAAGTGAGGTGCTACAAGTCGGTAGAGTCTGAAAGGCAAGTTTCCAACAGACAAAGATGATTTCCGGTCACAGTCCGGTTACATCTTGTGTCTGTCTGGCGGTGCAAGGCACTGTTGCTGACTCCATGACTTAAGCTGAACATTTCGCAGCTTGGGTAGCGGCGAAAGAGGTTGTTTGGAAAGAAGAGTTCATCACTGAACTTGATGTGATTGCCAGCATAGATGAGGCTAGCTGCACATCAGAGGTCCAAACACCTTGAGGGTAGGTATAACCTATTCCGTGAGATAAATGACAGAGGTGTTAAGTAGATCAGCAAGTTTCAACGAATGAGAACGTTGCTAATCTATTAACGAAGCCACTCCTTAGGCCTAAGCACGAGTCGCGGACTGTAGCTGTAGGATGAGTGAAATTAAGATGTAGTCTTAATTTCAGTGGGAGTTTGTAAAGGGCTTTATTTAGTTGTTTTGAAAGGTTCATGTAAACATAATATTTTATGTTTGTGAAATCTATGATTTCTGGATTATTTTAACTGTGATATAAATAATCGTTCCAAAATGATTCATGTCATTATATATGGGCCATCGAAGTACATGAGTAGACTTGATCCTGAAACCCCATATTTAACGAAATGACATAAATCATAGTGTCCATAGTCGAAGGTTGTTGAAATTGGAACACCAACAACCACTTGAGACTAGATTGTGTTGAGACTTATGACCAAGTTTCGAGGGGTCATAGATGCGCGGCATCAAAGTCGACACATAGGTATATGTAGGGGAGCATATGACCGGACATGGCCCGCTGATGAGAACTCTACAAGATATTAATATCTGTGTCATAAGAGGTTCTCATATACGACTATAGAGTATAGTCCTTAGACCTGAGTTCGCATGCATGTGGCTGCACATGGAATGATGCGCTTTGATCATTGTCTAACGCTGTTTCGTAACTGGGAGCTATAAGGACCTTGGTTGGGTGTATTATAAAGTGTGTAGTTCATAGTGATGGAACAAGATGGGATTTGTCCTTGCCGTTTAACGGAGGTAATATCTCTAGGCCAATCGGAGACTTGATAGCTGGTAAGAGAGTGGCCACTCCCAAACGGACTTGCCCAAGTCGTTTGCATTGTCAGTATCAAATCTGGTCCGATGAACATGGTCTGGCTATATAAGGATGACACGCATCTTGCCTTATGCCAGATCGAGATATTAAGACAAAAGGATTAGGGAATGTAGGATTCCAGTACAAGTGGGAGATTGTTGGGAATGTCCTGAAATCTACCGTACTATCTCTAGAAAGTATGATAAGTGTCGAGATCAGACATAAGTCATAAATAGTGGGTGATCATGATGACTTGCTAGAGCCCGCTCATGATCTATAAGTTTAGGACTTATTACCAGTATTGTATGATCCCTAAGGGTCACACACCATAGCTAAAGGGAAAGTTAAATGGAATTAATACGGTAAGATGCAAGGCATTTACTGTATTTGTACAGAGAATTGGGCCAGACAAAAGACAGTCTTTTGTCTGATTTGGGCCTTGGGCCCAAAAGCCTAATGAGCCATTAGTTTAATTACTTGGGCCCATATAAAGGAAGGAGGAGGCGCAGGAAGCCCTAATGCTTCAGTTGTCTGCGATTTTGGAGCCTCAGCCGTCGTCCTCTCTCTCTCTGTTGATTCCGAGCTTGGTCTAGCAACCTGATCCGTAGCTTGTAAGCGTGTGGATACTGAGGAGGAGCCGGTAATCATCAGCTCTTGCAGATCTCGATATTCCATTGATTAATCCGCTGCAATCATAAGGTAATGATCCTGATCTGTTTATGATTCAACTGCAATCACCTAGATCCTAGATGATTATGTGCTAGGTTGTAACCTGTGAATTACACCAATGAACACACATAATCCTTCAGATAAACCCACACACAATCAATGCCAAAATAAATAAAATTAAGGAAATCGAAGGCACTGCGGCACATGTCCTCGATTAGACTCGGTCTACCTAACGCGCGATAAATAAAAGATAACAAACAACACTGGGCCCTACGAACTCGGTAACTTCCACGGGTTACAATATCGCCTATATGGCAACTAACCCTCGACTCCTATACGTGCACACAAGGACCCACGTATAGGACACCGTTCTCTGTCCATCGATACGCGGTGACTCCCGTTACCCCAGGTAACGTGAGTTTCCATGCGACCCGGCCCTAGGACATGACCCCGTATTCTCCGAATCGCACACCTACAGGCGTCACCCGATAGGTTAACACCATAACCGGAACCACCATGGCCCGGTTAGGTCAAACCCGAGGATCCAATCAGGTCGGAAGTACCGGAACGTACATACAACCTAGGCTTGCGGAATCTAACGCACCCTAGCGTCCTAGTGCAGAAATATAAACACGCAGACTCGCTGGGACTTTAGCACAGATCACGCAATCAATAACAACAATAAAAATCCCAATCATTCCGCAAGCCTCTACACTACCCAACTCACCGCTCTGACTAGGTAAGATACCTAGTCAGCACCACTAACTTACCCGGTCCCATGACCGAAGTAAGTGTCCGCGATGACTGCTCGGCCCAACACCGAGCAGTCTAATAAACCTGCACAGAAAGATACAATAACAACAACACAACCACACAATCACACAATCACCGCAAGCAGGCCTATTAGGGTTTCTAAGACTATTACTTTATTCTCATCCGCTACTTTGGGTTAACGGATTGCTAACCCGTAGATGGCTCACGACACGCATCATTTCTTTATTAATCCATCCTAAGTATCTTTTAATCACATTCTCGATCTGTCGGTTTAGAGTTAGTAAACTTACTAACTCCCCGACATATCATTTTCATTTACTTAGTTCATTACCCAGACCCGCTCCTTAGTCTAATTCCCAATCCCGTTATTATATTCTATACATTGGTTAAGTTTAACTCGTATTTTACTATCGTCTTAATTTCCCATTTATAGTTCATTAGTACTCGTTCTTTATACTTATATATATACAACGATTACGCTTTACTAACAACCTAGCAACACAGAATCGGTTAACCTTTTTAATTCTAAACCCTAATCACGTTTAGTTGGTTTTTCTCTGGTTAATTACTAAATGTCCAGTTAATTACTTAATTAATTAATTTGATTAACGGGTAGCGTCCTAACGGCTACGGTTTAGCGGTTGTCCCGGTTTAATCAATTGTACAAGTTTTCGAGCCGACTCACAGAATAGTCGCGGAATGACGGGTAACACGGAGAAGGGTTTCCGAGGTGTCTACTACTAATCCCGAACCTCCGAATATTCCTGAAACACATAACCACAGATTCGTCAAATTACGGAACTAACCAAACCGGTCCAATTACCCTTAGAACCGGTTTGACTAAACCGGTTTCGGGTTAGACCGTTGACCGGTTTAACCGCCTTTGACCCGGTTTAATCAAACCACAAGTCAACTCCAAACTCAACACAACTTATACCAATGGCCTTGAGGAAGAACCGGCTAGCTTTTGGCGGTGGCGGAGCTTCCCGGCGGCGTGACTCCGGCGTTGACTCCGGCGAGGGAGAGTTGACCGGCGGCGGAGGAGGCTTTTCCGACGGTTTCTTCTGGAGATCTCTACACCAAACTGATCCCAATCAACAGATCTACTCAGTCCTAGGCTCAAAACACCATAAAACACAAGGAAAAGGGTGAGGTTTACAAACCCTAAGGAGCGGCTGCTTCAAGGCGGTTTTCCGGCGATCTCCGGCGGATACAGGGGCGGCGGTTCACTGGAAAAGACAGAGGAGTTCAATACCAAGCTATAGCATTTTACAGAATCAAATTTGAGTTAGAGATGAGAAAGTTACAAGCTTTCTTGCTCAAGAAGAAATGAAGAACAAACTAGGGTTCTTGAGCTTTTCTTGAAGATTCAAGGAACATGCATGAACTTCTTGGGCAAAACTTGTCTAATCTTGAGTGACATAGAGAGAGAGAAGGCCGAGAGTGAGAGGAGAAGATTTGGTGAGGAAAAACAAGGATTTGAGCTTTCTTGCTCAAGAAACAAGAAGAACATGAAAGGGATTTTTGATGGATCTCTCAAGAACACTAGGGATAACAATCAAGAACTTGATGTTGTCTGGAAAAGAGAGAGTGAGAGATCGAGAGAGAGTTGAGAGAGATTAGAGAGAGAGGTTTAGATTAATTGAATGATAGGATGTTTACTTGCACAAGAAAGAGATTCAATGCATTCTCATGCATGCATGCAAAGAAGAGAGGTGGCGACAAGGGGGTGAGGACAAGTGTCCTACTGGGCTTTAATTGTTGCCAAAACACCACTTAATCATCATTACTTCCACCAGTAATCCCACTTTCATTCTAGCTTAGTTTTACGGTTTTCTCGGTTTAATAATGTAGAATGGTTCCGGACAATCCCAGAAATTCCTAAACCTCCAAAATAAGATTCTTCATGCTATTTGATGAATTTAGCATTTTGAATCACTCCATTCGGGCTTACGTAGCTCTAGATATGAATTTCCGAAGTTTCTTCGGTTTAGTCGGTTTCCATCCCGACAAGCCGTAAAACTCGTTTCTGCTTCGAGTCTTCCGATTCTGGTCTTGTAAACATTCATTATGTTAAAACATAAGAATATTTGGCCCGTCTCGGTTTCCGTCTCGAACTTTGATAAAATTACCATTTTACCCCTGATTGAGGTAAAATGACGATTTTACCCTCGGTTGACTTTCTGCTGCCCGTTGACCGTATTTTTGATACGGGGTATCTTAGACGCACTGCGATTTCTCGGATTAGTCAGCAAGTCAGCAGGTTAGTCTGTGAGAAAATCTCAAATTTCGAACCTGAAAGCTGAAAATCAATGTAGACAAGCAAAATCAAAGCAACAGATAGTTCAAATGCAAGCATATCATCCAAAAAAACATAAGCATCCTAAGTAATCAAAAGGAAAATGCAAAACAAAAAGAAAATAAAATACAGAACCGATGTCTGAAAATGCTCGCTACTCTCACTCGTCATCTCTGCCATCATAGCGATCAGTACGACTCGAAGAACCAGGAGTCGGAGAGCGCTGTCTACGTCTACGGGAAGGGACGGGCTGATGAATCTGTGGCTGTCTCCTGCAAGTGCAGCCACGCATCCACTCCCAGATATTCTTCAGTATCCCATCCTGACGCTCTCTCCACTCAGTCTCAGACATCTCCCCGAAAGGAACTGAAGGAACAGGATAAGGGCCTATGTCATGTGCAGCAGCAGACTCAGGTGCAGGCGCATATGAATAGGAAGCTCTCATAGAAGGCTCACCTAGAGGATGTGCCATCGTAGGAACATTGCACTGATCGCGTGTAGGAGGCTGGAAACTCAAAGCAGCCAGCGTATCGATCTTGGTCAGATCAACAGCAGGAAGATCTACACCATTCTTCCTAGCACTAGTGTCATAATACACCCATATGCGTCCCTCCTTCAGCCAGGTAGCACTCTGCAGGTGAGTAAAATCAAGGAACTCCTTGCTGTCATCGCACTCTGTACCCTCCAATGGAATCCTGCAATGTCTGGAAATGTTAGTAAGCAAACTCCCTACTGACTCGGAGTCCTTCCCGTCATATGCCTTCTTCTGCAGAGAGCACAAATGATGGGCAAATACAGCTCCCATGTTGAGTCCTCTGGTGGGATCTCTCAAATCAGTGTCAGCAAACTGCTCTGTCAGCCCACTGAAAAGCATCTCCAGCTCGTTCTTACGCATCTTGTTGGCTTCAGCTTTGCACAACAGAGTATATCCCAAGATGCGCAAGACATATCTGAGAACATGATGCCTAACCTGAACTACCCCTGTAGTCCGTGAGTCGTATCGGCTATTACCAATGTGATCCCAGAAATACTGAGCCTCTGGCACTTCCCACGGAAGAGACATACCGGTACATGTAGGCTCAATGCTAAATCCATATATCCGGCAGATGTCGAGAAGCGGGATCTTATACCTGACTCCTAAGCACATGAAGGTAAAGAAACCTCCTGAAGCTCTCCTCCTCTCTGGGTCAGGGTAAATCACTCTGCAGGTGGCCAGCAGCTGTTTAACCAGATCGGGATACAACTCATAAGGCTGCATAGGCATTGTCCCCAGACCAATGCCCTTGCACAATGTAAGCACCTGCTCATCGATGCCTAGCTTCTTACAAGTCCAGTAATCAGCAAACTTGGTCGGCTTAATCGTCATATGACACCACCCATTGTAGAGCAGTTTATCGTACTCATCCCAGTGATCATGTAATGGCCGCTCGGTGAATGTGTTAGTCTTAAGCAGCTCGCTGATCTCCATACCCCAGTTCTTGTCAGTCGGGATTTCTGTCTTATCTGCTCTGGGCCAAGGCAATGTTATGGCCTCACGATCTCTCTGATAATCCTCCGGTGGATCTGAGTCTCTAGGGAACCACTCTGGTGGCGGATGGCCTGCAGCTGCTGTGGTAGCTCGGCGCTTACGGGAATGTCCGCGAGGAGGCATCTGCAATCAAGAAATTTAAACAATAATTGTCTCGGCAGAAACTCCCTGTTAAATCGCAGAGCAACGATCGTTGCACAAGTGCGACGATCGTTGCAAGGTGATTTTACAGTCGCTAAGTAACGATTCAAATCGTTCCAAAATTCATTCCACAATCCCCTAAACAGCATGAATCCATCACTAATCACCCTAAATCAAGTCTACAATAGCACGGAATCATCATTTTCAACCCAAAATTCTCTAATCCTAAAACCCTAAAATCGAATCCAAAAATGAAGAAATTGAGACGCATTACCTCGGATTTGCTTCGAATGGGTTAGAGATATAGATAAAGCGTGTAAAACAAGTAGAATAGCACTTTGAATCAACGAAAACGATGAAGAAATGAGTGATTTAGGGAGATGGAGTTTCGTGTGTACGGACGGCGAAGTTGGAGAAGAAGAGAAGAGAGAAGGGTTTAAGGCATTACCTCGATCGTGGGTGCAACGATCGTTGCTAATGAGCAACGATCGTCGCTAGTGAACCGGGTCGATTCCGGTTTAGCTCAACGTACCTTAATTTTGCAATTTAAACCAATTGCAACGACCGTTGCACAAGACCACAACGATCGTCACAAGGCGATTTCATCTCTTCGTCATTTTCTCCATGCAACGACCGTTGCACAGAACCGCAACGATCGTCACACATCTCCAGACTCGTGTTTTGTATCAAAAACTTAGCAAAAACAAAATCTAAACGTTAAATCCTAAGAAAAACACCAAAAATAAATAAGAAAAACACTAAAACCTAGCAGTGGGTTGCCTCCCACTCAGCGCTTGTTTAAGGTCATTAGCTTGACCGGACGGTTAAGATCAGATTCATGGGGGTTTCAACAGAGACTTAGAATGTCACTGTGAATGCCTCCTCATCCATGGTGGTGTGTAAGAAGTATCAGCATGAGATCGTCCAAGGAACGTAGGAGGGAATACAGGTTGGGAGTAAAACTTGGGTGGTATAGAGCGTTTCCCTCCATTCACAGCAATGAAGTCAAGAGGTTTAAGTTTGGAAGGTGCATACCTTTTCTTTGGTGGAGATCTGATGTTTGGAGCTTTCCGCTTATTTGCAGTTTTCGGTTCTGAAGATGTTAGAGTAGATTCCTGAGGAACCACTATCTTCTTTTCTCTACTATTAGTTGCTGTAATTTCACCAATCTGAACTTCATCTTTCAAATGACCATCAGTGGAGACCATCTTCCTTGCATTTCTCAACACACAAGGATTGACTCGCGAAGTTTCAGCTGGTGGGGCTTCATTCATCTCCTTATCCACCACTACCACGCACTTGACTACATTTTGCTCATGTTTAGACCTTATAGGAACTTTTGGGAATGGTATTGGAGGTTTGTAGACCCTTTCCTTAACAATTCCACGAGAGACAAGTGAGGCTGATTTTTCATGGGATGCAACGGTCGATGCACTTGGTGCAACGATCGACGCATATAGTTCATCTCGAGTTCCAGCTTCAGTCTCGGGTTTTTCAGCTTCTTTCACAA
The DNA here is from genome assembly GCA_030180135.1 of Orychophragmus violaceus. NCBI lineage: Eukaryota > Viridiplantae > Streptophyta > Magnoliopsida > Brassicales > Brassicaceae > Orychophragmus > Orychophragmus violaceus. The sequence continues at coordinate 25,045,206 of CM058233.1, read as the reverse complement.
GTTCAGCGGTCTTAAACTCAAATTTCTCTCCTTGGCTCTGTCCATTATCAATCTGAACCTTCCAGGCTCTGATGTGGGTGTCCATGACATTGAAAGTTGGTCGATCAACACTGATGGATTTTACCAAAAGATCAATGTAAATCTAGGTTGAGTCTGGTCCGTCGAAGCTCTCAAACTCAGGGATTTCAGTCTCAGATTCTTTTCTGTTTTCCACAATTCCCATAGCCTTAACTTCAAGATATGATCCCTGATCCAGCCTATGGTCAACCTGAACTGGGATGGCGTTGACATGAACTTTCTGAGCATTCTTCTTTTTGGCAAAATTTGAAATTTGATCCACTTGTGTATCCAGCAGCCTCATATGAGTGTTGAAGGACTCAAACTTACCATTCAAATCAGTGTACAAGGTCTCAAGCTTCGAGTTGAAAGACACAGTGGTCTGTTGTTGTCCTTCAAGACACTGCTCCATCATGACTTCCAATCTGCTCTTATGTGTGGGTGCAGGAGGTGCTTGGTGAGATGAATAACCATAATCTCTCGATCTCGGAGCATAACTAGAACCTTGTCTCTGCTGATTTCCATATGTCTGTCCATGATAGTCAGCTCCAGCTATATAAATCACCTCTGCAAACTCTTCAGCTACTGCATCAGCTCGGATATGCCTCTTCCCAAGTAGGATGTTGTGGATAGAATCAATCTTGTCTCTCATCTCAGCTATCTGCCCAACCAATGCATAATACTCTGGTAGGACGGGGTTTCCTTCCCCATCCAGTTTCTGACACTTTGCGTTTCATATATGACCCTCTTGGTCTCGTAAAATGCCGTCTTCACCGCGAATCAGAATCACAGGCTCCATAGAGAGAGAGACCTGCTAAGTGCTGCAAACTTTCGGTATCACGGGTTTCGCCTTGTGTCGATCGTTGCAAGGTATGCGTCGATCGATGCAATGCGATTCCTGCAACACCAAAGAAACAAAAACGTAAGTAAACTAAGAAAAATAAAAAAATGCTTAGTTTAAATCCTAATACTGAATCTATCGGCGAACTCAAAGAGTCCCCGGCAACGGCGCCAAAAACTTGATAGGTCAAGAATTATCCCTATTCTAACTGCAAGTGCACAGTGATGCAGATGTAGTACTTAGGGTATCGAATCCACAAGGACTCCGGTCACACGATAGATTATGAGTAGTTCGAATTAAGCTAAGCGAAGCAAATTGTAAAGCAGTAAACAAAATAGCAAGTAAACTAATCAAGCGAGGTGGATGTAAGCAATCAGACAAAGGCGTTAGGTTTCGGGAAGTTCTCAGGATATCAGGAAATCAGATTAATCAACAATCAAGATTCAATCTAAAGCGTTCTTGAACTAGAATCACAGAAGTAAAACTAACCAGCTTTCGCTGCGATAATTATCTATGTTTAACAACCTAGCAGACCAACTTTCGTTGCGAATTCTAGAGTTCTAAACATGCATTAATTCCAAGTTCGTTAGTTCATAATTTCTCTAAACCAAATTTCTTTGCGAATAGATAAGTTTCTCACCTAAATCAGATCTAGTTAATTAACCAACTTTCGTTGCGTAAATCAACCTAATATCAGTAATCTAAATGGCCAGTTCAGATTAAGCATTAAGAATAGTTTTAGATGAAGAACTAGATGATGAATCCTAATTAATCAGTTATTCTAACATTCCTTCAAACCCCTAACGAGAATCCCTAGCCTAACAAGAGATCTACTCAGACATAGCAATCATAACAGAAAACATAGTCAAAATAGATATCATAGAATAATCAAAGGAGTAAGAACAGGGGTTCGAAATCAAGTCTCTTTCGAGAACAAAACCAGCCCCAAAATCTCTTAAACTCTCTCTAAGAAAAGCTTAGAATAAAACTTCAGTAAAGGGTAGCCTAACAAGTGGCTGTAAAACCTAATTATATTGCTAATCGCGTTTTGGGGCTTCTTTGTAAATATCAGGAACTTCTGGGCAATTGTGCAATTTCTTCATTCTTCATAACTCTCGCGAGAAAGGCCCATCACCCATGTGCATCGATCGACACCAAAGGTGTGTCGATCGACACAACTCTCAAATATCGACAGTGAACTCTATCTCTCGGGTTAACTCTCCATAATGCTTCAGAAAGTGCCATAATCACCAAATCTGCTCCAAACGTGCTTGTACCTAATAAACACATGAAAAGACTCTAAAACACAGTAAAAGACTCGATAAATAAGACATATACCATGGTTAAAAGCGCTAAAATCCATGGTATATCACTCACAACATCAACTACGGCTTATCCATTCATGAGATGGGCAATGGACATCGTTGGACCATTGCCACTATCCAATCAAAGGCGCTTCTTGCTGATCATGACCGACTACTTCACAAAGTGGGTCGAAGCCAAAGCATATGTAGCAATCCATGACGTCCAAGTTCAAAACTTTGTCTAGAAACACATTATATGCCGATATGGATTGCCCTATGAAATCGTCACGGACAACGGATCGCAATTCACATCAAACCTGTTCGAAGGGTTCTGTAAAAAGTGGGACATACGGCTCAGCAAGTCGACACCAAGATACCCTCAGGGAAACGGACAAGCTGAAGCTACAAACAAGACTATCATTGCCAGCATAAAAAATCGTCTTCAAAGCAAGAAAGGAGTTTGGGCTGATGAATTGGACGGAGTCCTTTGGTCGCATAGAACAACCCCTCGCCGCGCAACTAGGGCCACTCCGTTTTTCTTAGCCTTCGGCGTGGAAGCAATGGTCCCGGCGGAGGCGAACATCTATACTCTCCGCCGATCTCTTATGCCGCAACATAACGAGATCAACGAGAAGATGTTGATTCAAGCCCTCGATACAATAGAGGAAGAACAAAATCGAGATCTACTCCGCATCCAAAACTACCAGCAGCTCGCAACTCGGTACTATAACCAGAAGGTCAAAGAACGACACTTTCAAGTTGGCGACTATGTTCTTTGCAAGGTCTATGAGAACACCAAAGAATGGAGAGTAGGCAAACTCGGTGCAAAGTGGGAAGGACCCTACAAAATAACGAAAGTCGTCAAGCCCGGCGTTTACGAGCTCGAATCAATGAAGGGCAAAGCTTTGCCGCGCTCATGGAATTCAGCAAGCCCAAATTCAGCAAGCCTGAAGGAATACTTCTAAAACGGCTAGCCTATCACGGTGCGCCAAAAAACAAATCCTATCTATGAACTACGAGTGACTTGATTCTTCTCTGGAAGATACGTAGGCAGCCTTCATCGGCACAGTCACAAATCTAATAAAAAACTTTATTTTACAGCTTATGCCAAGTCAAGCCGAGCATCATGTCTCGCAACCAAAGCCGAGTCCTAACTCTCAACCAAAGCCGAGTCCTAACTCGCAACCAAAGCCAAGCTCTCACTCGCAATCAAAGCCGAGTTCTCACTCGCATCTAAAGCCAAGTTCTCACTTGAAAATTAAAAGCCGAGTTCTCACTCACAAATTAAAAGCCGAGTTCTCACTCGCAAATTAAAGCCGATTTCTCACTCGCAATCAAATCCGAGTTCTCACTCGCATCTAAAGCCGAGTTCTCACTCGCAAATTAATGCCGATTTCTCACTCGCAATCAAAGCCGAGTTCTCACTCGCATCTAAAGCCGAGTTCTCACTCGCAAATTAAAGCCGAGTTCTCACTCGCAAATCAAAGCCGAGTTCAAAACTCGCGATAAGCCGAGCTCCTTAGTCCGCAAAAGTCGAGCAACACGCCTCGAATTTAAGCCGAGCATCCAATAAGACTCGCGCCATTAGCATCACTCTCCCTGGCCAGGAGTGTGGTCTTCCTTGCACGCGAGGTGCACATCGTGGTATGGAAAAGCCGAGATCCGTCTCGCACTGAAAAACCGGGTTTGTACCCGTACGTCCTCTGTGGTGGGCGATAACAAATAAGCCGAGCACTTAAGCCTCGCACATTCGCCTGGCCTTTGGACACAAGCCGAGCACTCATAAGTCTCGAAAATTCTAAAGACTAGCGGGACGGAATAACCATCCTACGATAAAACGTTCTAATCGCTATTCAATTTGATTCGATTGAAACGGATTAAAAATGATTACGACCGATTATACTCTTTATTAAATACCTCCCTCGAGCAGAGAACCAGTTTTTACAAAAGCAAAAACAGAAAAGAGATTACATAAGAGCCGACATAAAATTAATACAGAAGTTACTCGGCCCCGCTCGCTGATGATTTCTCCGGCTCCTTCACCGTCTCAGCTTCACTAACCTTAGCATTCGCATCCTGCATTACTGTTGACACACCATCTGGAGCCGTGATTTCCGAACTGACCGCCCGAACCAATTCAGTAGGAATCACCTCCGGAATCACTCCTCGATTAGTCCCGAATTCATCGATATCCCTCGGAACACGGGGTGGAGAATCACGGTAAAGGTTCAGGAGGGGGTGACGAATTGGCGAGAGAACGAAAGTCAGTTCCTCCTTGGTGACGACATCCAGGTTGTCGACCTTGGCATTGATCTCGACTTCATCGACCGCGAGTTGATCCAGGACCGACTTAGGAATCGGCACACCTTCCTCGCTAAGCTTGAGCAAGCATTTCCTAAGGCCAGAAATTTGACCTTGTTCAACTTGTAACTTGGTGGCTTCCTCTTGATCTTTGACAAAACGCTGGAAGTGAGGTCTGCACTTTCGCCCTAACTGCGGCCTTTAAGCAATTCCTTTCTTTCTGAACCAAGTCGGCACAGAATTTCTGCTAACTCTTCTTCTCTGATTGAAACTCAAGAAGATCAGTCTTCGCTTTTTCTTCCGCTAAGCGCGCCTTTTCCTCCGCCTCACGGAGCTTATTTGCGAGAACAAGGTTACTCGCCTCCAACGACTCCTTCTCTTTCTTCGCCTTGACAAGAAGATTGTCCCTTTTCTTCACCGCGTCAACCATTTTCTGAGAATCCCAGGCACTCTCAAGGGCCACGCGATTCGACGCCGCGATCATCTGCAAAACGAAGGTTTTAAATAAGTGATAAATCAAAGGGAACGTGTAAGAGAAGCCGAGGAAAGCTTACCGTCGCTTCGGCCTGTTTCAGCTTGAGAATAGCGTCGGAATGAGGAAGCTCTTGCAAAACTGGCCAGTCCGACTCGTTTCCCTGAACACAAGTAAGCATGTCGAAGCATGCCCGAGGATTATCAATGAGAGGTACTTCACTCTCATATTGGTAGGCAAAGTTGTGGATCGAGGGCCGAGTTTCTCCCTCTTTCAGTGAACCGCGAGGACGAACTAAGATGATCTCCTTGCGAGATGTAAAAGGATTCATGCCACCAGACTTAGCATCAGAGACCTCTCCCATCTCTTCATAAAACCGCTTCCACGGATTAAGAGCTTTAGCCTTCCCAGACTTGTCAGCATCTGCTTTCTTGGTGGGAGTTTCTTTGGAAGACTCACTTTCCAAGGCCATCTTCTTAGCCGGGTTCTCCCGATATGATATCTCTTCAACCGCTCTCTTTCTAGGCTGAGTCCGGGATGGAACCTTTTCAGCGGGAGCGGCCGTATTTGGCTTTGCAGTCGCGACAGCCTGAGGAGAAGCCGACTTCTCGCTAGCAGTGATTGACGGTCCGCCATCACCTTGAGGCAATAGAGTCGCCTCTTTCTTTTTCATCGGCTCAACAGAGCGTGAAGGTTTGGACGAGATCTTCTGCGAGTAATCGACCGATTCAATCCTCTTCACTTTTCCCATCTTTGATTTCACTAACTGGTCTGGAGTAACCTTTTTGTGGTGTCCCACTTAACTGTGAAACCAAAGGAAGGAATTAGGATTCAAAACCAAAATGTCAATAACAAGCCGAGAAACGAGACATACCCTTAGAGATTCGCTAAAGAGATCGATTAATGCGCTCCCGAGTTAAGTCCGACCACTTGCGAAGACCTAGAGCTTGGATGGTTTCGACAATTGGAAAGAAATTGTCCGGGTATGGCTTGAGGAGCGGGTGATGCACTGCAAAGAACAAAAGAAAAATTAAGTAAATCATCCGCGTTGATAAACAGCAAACTTAGAACGATATCTACCAAAATTCGTATTCCAAGTCATTCTGACGAGCTCTCGATGCTCCTCGGGAACAACCAAAAGAGTTAACTCGGCATAGAAGTAAAATCGCTGCCAGACGCAAATCTTATTTGGCACATCCGTAACTACGTTGTGGTCTTTCTTTAGTTTAACCGCAAAAGACCCAGGACTGGTGTTCATACGGTTGATTGAAGTCATCTCCTCAAAGATCCCAACGGTTACCGTGATGTCGGCCTCGGCTCCTAACACAATGAGACCTACCATGTGGCGAACCAAGACTGCCGAGAGCTGAGAAGCGGCGATTTCGCGACGATGGAAATAAGAGACGAGCAGATCAGGAAGCGGCAACCAAAGGCGAGAACCCGCGGTATCAGTATTGATAAAGTAGGACTCATATAGAGTCATATAGCCGGCTGGAGGATTCCAAGGACGGTCAAGCGGGCCGGGAATGAGAAATTTTATCCCTGGATCGGCTCCACATTCTTGGAGCGTTGAAGTCACCGACTTCACGGTGGAGCGAGTCTGAAAAACATTATCGTATCCCTCTTTAGGAGCAGCCGACAATCCAACAGGCGGTGCGTCGCTGCCATCGATGTCGGAATCATTTCCTTCAATGTCAACGTCTTCATCAGACTTCTCAGGATCCGAATATCAGAGCTGAGGAATTACAAAGCCTTCCCGACCAGAGCTTTCTGCGGCGTCAGTTTGCCGAGATAGCTCGCGACGACGTCTAAGCTCCTCGACCGCGTAATAACCAGGATGGTCTCTCAAGTCGGAAGAAGTGCTTGAGAGGATGAACCAGACGAATCGCCGTGACAACTTGACGAGACAGTAACAACTTCTTTATTCTTACCTTCCGAGCAACGGATCAAAGACATGATAAACGAAGAACGGGGCAGGAACAAAGGACGAATATCGACGTTTGATCTAAAAATCCTAAGAGACTATGGTTGAGCAACGGCGGAGAACAAATCGGAAAATAAAAACCGGCAGAGAGCAGAAGTTACCTTAGCTGTCTTCACCAGAGTATAAATGAAGACATGAGAAATTGAACTAAGAATATATAGAGGAAGGGAGGCGTCGTGTTTGAGAAGTCATGATTACCTAAATCACGCTTCGTTTCTCGCACCTATCAGCCGGTTCGACCGAAAATCAATACGGTTCTGTCGGGATCAAATTGAATTGACTTTGACCAAACCAAATCAATTTGATTTACCCCGGTCTGAGACAAGCTAAAAATGAGCCGTTAATATGGGCCTAGAAGGCTCATCACGATGGAAAATCTGGGCCCACCAAATTTACTTCTTAAACCAGGTAGATTCTTCGTACCGCCGACTTGAATAAATTCGAATCGCCGCACTGGGGGGCTTATTGTTGGAGTCAAGATTAGCACTTTCTCTAAAAGGCCCATTCATGAATTTAGGTCGGCCCAATATGGAAAGTAAGTTTGAGTTCCAAGCCGGTAAAGCCAAGTTAAACCCGGCCCGGTCCAAACTGCAACACATTTAGGGTTACGAAGGATGTGACAGAGAGAATAACGCGGCGCAAAGGCGCCGAAATAAGAAAAATATCCCAGAATATTTGGAGCCGAGATAACTGGAAATATGGCGATTATCTTCTATATTTCCTTTATTCTGTTAAACCGACTTTGTAACCCTATAAAAAGGGATCTCGTCATTCAATAAACTTACGCTTTTCATAATACAATTTTGCCAGAGAGATATTAGCAGACCGATTTGACCTAATCTCTCTCCGGCGATTTAAGCATCTTTTGTCGCTTTATTCCATCTCGGAAACCTAAAGCGAAACCCTAATTTCCATAATCTCTCTGTGTTCTTAAACCTTTTTTAGAATCTCTTGAGAAAAATTCTAAAACTCTTGCTATCTTTGGATAGACCGAGTTGAGAATCAACAAAACTGGTCAGTGTTATTTTATCTTTGGAGAAAACATTATGTGATTGATTTTTGTGAAGGTAGCAGACTATGGGTTTTTATTTATATGTAAGTTATGTGTCATTAGCGTTGTTTGTAGGTGCATAAAGTTCAACCAGAGACTGCTTAGTGTCTTTTGGAGAGTGCTTGTCTACAAAGATTTTCACGGCTTTCTTAATAAAATCGGAGTCAATACACGCCAAGTATGTCCATCATTTATAGCACTAGTTTAATTTTCTCTAAAAGTTTATATTTTGTTTGGTTGACGAATTAGTAATGTCCTAGTTAGTGGACATGGCTTATTATGATTTATGTACATGTGTTATTAAGGTATGTGGACATGGTTTATTATGATTTATGTACATGTATTATTACAGTTTGTTTACAGAATAAGAACGTATCTCGGTATTATTTTCTCAGGCAGGAAGAGCATACACTGTCCATTATGTGCATCGAGGTTAGAAGCGTTGAGGATTTTCTTGTGCTGTCTCTTTGGTGGACGTGTAATAAAGTTTGTTGACAACGTTTATGTGTACACAAATGATGTCCACACCGTTTTAATAGAAAGTATATAATTTGATCATAACTTCGTACATATATTATTTTGCTCATAGTATTAGTTCTCTTATTTTCCGATGGATATAATTTTGTATGGACACAATGTCGAAACTTGTATTCATGTTTTATGGATGTCCATGTATATTATTTACACCCACTAAGTTACTTTATGATTTTACATTCAAATACTTTATTAATTTAAAGATGTCCATAGTACTGCTGAAAAAAAAGATGTCCATAGTATTGTGTACATCCACTAAGATTAAGCTAATAACATCCACAAACCATTAACTCACCCTCTTAGTTAATGTCGTTAATATGATATCCACTAGACACTATCTACTATTTATAGTTGTTTCTATGTCCACCAAATGATATCCACAAAACTAAATTATGTCAAAGATATAAAAAAATCGATTACAATGTTATTTCACATGTACTATTTTCCACTATTTTCTTTGTAATTTTGTATATGGACATTCTTTCGTTGTATATATGTATGGTTTTTCATGCTCACGTTAACCCACGATGGAATGTTTAACATATACCATATTTCCACAGTTCATATTCACATATTTACATTCAATCTATATATGTTTGTTTTTACTTGTCCATATCGATGTGTATATCTGTACATTTGTATGTGGACATATGTTTAGTATATCATTCAAACCTTAACTTTTCAACGTCTACAAGATTTGATTTAAATTGTATTAAAATATATTAAAATGGATCCCATAATATAGAGAAAAAGAAATTATAATTAATAGTACAAAAATTATTTAATTTTCATATCTTATAAAACCTATAAACTTGAAGAAAGATGAAAGGGGTGAGAAATAAATAAATTAAAAATATATTTTAAAAAGAAAAAAAAACATGAGTGCAAGAAAGAAAGAAAAAACAAATTTTCCCCATTTTTAACTTGAATTTTTACACATTCTTAACCAAAACACACATATTTAAAGGGTAAATTAGGTAATATGGGCTTCCAAAATGTGTACAGTGACACAAGTGCTTTACTGTGTAATCAATCTATAGGAAGGTGCCCCATAGTGTAAAGCTCTCCTAATTTAGACTAAAAACTTCTCCGTCTCTATAATTTTAATTTTTCTCTATAATAAAATTGAACTTTTAATTTACAAATCAATCCTATAATTTTTAAATATTTTTATTTAAGACTAAAACAATTAAATATTAATAATTTTTATAATTAACAATATAAAGGTAACATATTATAAATAATATTATTATATATTTAAATAAATGCTAAAAATTAAAATATATTTTGTTCGAAAAAACATCTTTTAGTCATTTGTGAAAATTAGGGTTACGCAATTTGTGTGGATTCAAAAATTTAAACCAGTACCAATCAAGAAAAGATTTATTTCGGTATCGGATCGGATCAGATAATATCTGAAATCCGACGGCTTCGAATATATCCAAATTTATATGGTTACTTTCAGATAAAAATATAGAATCTGCACCAAATCTGATTCGGTACCGAAAAATTTTGGATTTTTTTTTAAGTACCTGATCCAATTTGGTATCGATTTGAATCCGATCTGAAATATAATATTAGCTCTTTGATACTATTTTGTCCATATCTTACATACTCGAAATTCGAAATACATGATCCAAACTCAATCCGATACGTGAATGTTCACACTTAGAAACAATACATTAAAGTTAATGCTTAAGCAAAAAATAAATATGTTTTATATTTTTATAAAATGTAATATAATTTTATATAATACTTATACAATTTAAATAATATAATAATTTTATAAAAATTAAAAATAAAATAAATGGACTAAATTACATTTTTATAAATAAAAAATGTTATAAGTAAAATAAAAAAGCAAAGAGAATACTTTTTTAAAGAAAAATATAGAGGAATACATTGAAATAAAATTCATTTTATTATAGAATTTTTCTATTTTATAAATAAAAATAAAAGAATACATTGGACATGATTTTAAACTAATGAAAATTTCTGAACGCACCATTTTCAGATAATCTTAGGCGTTGAATGAGAAAGACGGTCTATAGTCACATCCAATGCGTTTATGTATAATGTCACCATTTAATATAAACTAATGACAGTGTTTTCAATTATTCAAATAATATTACTAAACACGGGCGGTTCATATTTTGAAATTTTTTGGCAACCGGTATGAATAGTCAACCACACCATTTGAAGTGTAATAGATGTTTGGTTTCTTTTTTATCAATCTTTTTCTAAAAAATAGCTAAAATTTTCAATATTGCTATTTAAATACCTAAGAATTTTAAAAATTAAAAGTTGAAAATTAATTACCGATTATTATGTAAGTTACATTATATAAAATATATTTTAAATTAAAAATTGAAATTAACCAAAAAATTATCAAGAAAAACCTAATTATCCGAAATAATCAGAATATTTGTATCGGAAATACCTGATGTTTATCTGAACTACTTGAACTATCCGATATTTTCGGAAAACTAAACCGGACTATAACCGAACCGGACAATTATTTTTTTTTTATATCGGAGACATGTCATTCTTACCCAGCTGGTTTCCTATTTATTTTCTGTAATCTCACTTCATTATTTGAGATATCCTGCATATTAACATCATCTGTGTCCCATTTTGAATGTATGAAGCCTCAATTTTAATTGTTCATTGTTTGCTTGTCGATATTTCAAAGTTATTTCGATTTGACTATGTATTTATAGAGCCACGAATCTACAATTTTACTCTGAATGTTCTTTTTTGGGCTCTACTCTCATTTAGTCTTAGATTCATGGTCTGCAAAGCTTCTATTGTTCTCGTTTTTGGTTTGGTTGTACTGTCGTAAATGGCTGGAAAATGGGATGAACAGAGTAGCTTTGATTGTTAAGATAATTTTAATAGTTTCACTTGTTGTCTGAACCTTGTGATGAAACTTTTCAATGCATGTCTTCTTTTTCGAAACTCATCCAACTGTACTCGTTACTGGTTATGTTGTGATGTCATATGTAGATGGGAAAATGGATTGAACATATTTTCTTATGGTTATAGATCAATTTTATGTATGAACCGTGTGAGACATTTGTTGTACTGTGTTATATGGCTAGAAAATGGGATGAACAAAATAGCTTTGTTTGTTAAAATAGTTTTAATAGATTCAGTTGTTGTCTGAACCTTGTGATGAAACTATTCTATGCATGTCTTGTTTTGTTCGAAACTCATCCAGCTGTTATAGATCAATTTTATGTATGAACCGTGTGAGACATTTGTTGTACTCATCTATTAGTTCTCAAAATACATTAAGTTGTAATCATAGTCTTGATTTTTTTTGAATATAACATCAAATTAATTCATGTATTTCTGTTTGTCAAGTGTTGGTGTGTGCGATAATGGAAATTTGAAGCTTATCTTTGGCTCTTACCACATGACAAGTTAGTACTATCTTAACTTTGAAATTGTGACTAATACATTATACAATGTGTGTTTTTATTTGTTGTTTGCAATAAATTTGCTTGGTTGTTAACATGCTGCTACATGATAAACATATTACAAAGGTCGTGTATCATATTCTATTTTGAGATTGTTTATTCTGGGTTGTTATTTAATATTTAGTTACTTGTGATTGGGCATGAAAATGTGTGATTTTTGTTGTTTGGATGATTCTTTATTTACCTTTGTTATGATTAATATGGTACTAAAGGTTTAATTAAGGTTAGAACTTAAAATGGTGGACAAGACATGGGTTCATCTATGCAGGTGAGGATTCAATTTAAATAGGTTAGTTTTCAGTAGGAGTTCAGCACTTTACTAGCTGTTTTTTTTTTCCTTTTACTTCTGCAATGAAGAGCTGATCCTGCTTATGAGAGAGGGGCTACCAATTTCGTTCGGTCTATTGCTGCTGCTATGGGAGACATCGACATGATTATATGTCCTTGCATAGACTTTCGTAATATTGATCGTCACTCAGGCAGTGTTGTAGTCGACCATTTAGTTACTAGGGGAATGGATGGGGATTATAAGAGGTGAACATATTGGTTTCATCATGGAGAATTGAATTATGTGGTTGGAGGTGCAAGCAAATCAAGCCAATGGAATGAATTGATATATGAGCTTTATCTAGCTGCTGATTTTATGGATGAAGATTTTGATAGGCAAGTTGCATTGGGTGAGATTGCAGATGGTGAGGACAAGAAAGAGGATAAGTTTCTTGCAAAGCTCGCAGATGCTGAAACACCTCTATATCAACTTGTAAACCATAGCAAGCTATCAGCAATCGTCTCACTGTTCAGGTTAAGACACAGAATATCTGGTTTGAGAAGATCTTCAATGAACTTATAGAGACATTGCCTGATATGCTACCAGAGGATAATGTGTTACACACATCACTCAATGATGTTAAAAAGTTTTTGAAATCCTTTGATATGGGTTACCAGAAGATTCACGCCTGTGTCAATGACTGCTGCCTATTCAGAAAGAAGTACAAGAAGCTCGATAACTGTCCAAAATGTAAGGCCTCTAGATGGAAGACTGACGTTCATATTGGTGAAGTGAAAAAGGTGTCCCACAAAAAGTATTACGATACTTTCCGATAATCCCAAGGTTGAAGAGAATGTTTAGAAATGAGGAAATGGATAAGGATTTGAGGTGGCATTTTAATAATAAGAGCAGTGATGGAAAACTGTGTCACCCCGTTGATGCAGTCACATGGGACCAGATGAACGAAAAATACCCTTCATTCGCAGCTGAAGAAAGGAACATGAGGCTAGTACTTTCAACATATGGTTTTAATCCATTCAACATGAAGAATACAAGGTATAGTTGTTGGCCTGTTTTGTTAGTAAACTACAACTTGCCACCAGACTTATGCATGAAGAAGGAGAACATCATGCTTACCTTTTTGATCCCTGGTCCACAGCAGCATGGTAACAGTGTTGATGTCTACTTAGAACCACTCATAGAGGATCTGCACCATTTATGGAATGTTGGAGAGTTAACCTATGATGCTTTTAGTAAATCTACTTTTACTCTTAAGGCAATGCTGCTCTATACGATCAGTGATTTCCCTGTGTATGGAAATCTTGCAAGCTGTAAAGTCAAGGGTAATATGGACTGTCCTTTATGTGGCAAAAATACAGAAAGTATGTGGCTGAAGTTCAGTCGAAAACATGTGTATATGGGTCACAGAAAGGGTCTGCCTCCAGCACATAGTTATAGGGGAAAGAAGTCATGGTTTGATGGAAAAGTTGAACATAAGAGAAGGGGAAAAATATTAACTGGTCAGGAAATTTCAAAAAATCTAAGAGGTTTCAGAAATGACTTTGTTAACTTTAAGCAGCCTGGAAGTAAGAGAAAGAAGACATAATGTAATGTGTTAGACTCGGACAGTGAAGATGTTTCCAGTGAATCAGATGAGGAGGAAGAGGAAGAATACATATTAGATGAGGAGGAGTTATCACGATGGAAAAAATGATTAATATTCTTCAAACTACCTTATTGGGAGGAACTCCCGGTAAGACATAACTTAGATGTAATGCATGTGGAAAGAAATGTGGTTTCAAGTATTGTATCTACATTAATGCATTGTGGGAAATCAAAGGACGGTCTTCAAGGTCGTAAAGAAATGTGGTTGCAAGTATTGTATCTACCTCTTGACTCAAATGGACATGGAGACACTTTAAAGTTGTTGGCATATGGTCCACGCAGTAGTGGATTGACATATACAGGATATATAGTGAACGGGCAACGGTTGCACACAGTTTATGTCGATAGAAAAAGCCAGAACAGTGGGTTTTATATGAGGCTACGGTAGTGTGAAAATCTAGAGCTAAAGACATTTCACAAGTGGTTCATCTGCAGATATATTGTGTGCTTGGTAGTTGTTATGTTGTTCTATTTCTTTGCTTTTACTTTGCAGTATTATGATATTCTTACTAATTTATTTGTCTGATGTTTCAGGTGAAATAAGATGGGACGTACTAGAAAAAAGGGAAGAGGAAAACATAAAAGAAAGAAGATGAGGTTGAGTTTGTATGTTTATTGGTACCTCAGACAGTAGACCAAGAAATCGACGAACAAGATGCTAATCTAGTAGAAGAACAACAGAAGCCAGAGGAAAAACCAGACCAATTGTGAGAACCAGTTAACATGAGGACTTCAATAGCTGAAAACTCTGACAAAGAAGTTGAAAATGAAATTCCTGAAGGTGAGGTTGAATTATCTGAAGGTCATGACCGTGTAGTTGAGCCTGCAAGTCCGAAGGAACGAGGTCCAACCAAGATGAAGGACATTGCGAAGGATCCAGACAACATAGTACGAGTGAGTTTCACTATCATGGGAGAACCATATGGTCCTGGTTCTGTGAAGTTGTCATCAAACTTAGGTCCTCTGGTTCGGGAACACGTTCCTGTCACACTCGTTGGTTGGAAACATCTTGGTGAATAGATCAAGACAGTTATGCGGAAATCTGTCGAGGTGATAGTTTCTTTAAATTACATGTTGTATACTTATGTTAATAATTTAAAGTGTTATTAACTGCTTTATTGTTGAATGTGTGAGCAGGCAAGGTTTGAGCTTGATGAGGAATACCAGAAGACGACAGTGTTAAAGCAAATGGGCTGTCTGTGGAGGGCATCCAAGTCACGCCTAGTTAGTCAGATTAATGCTGCAGATAATAACCAACATAGGATGAATTTGTGACCGAAGAATGTCGATCCATTAGATTGGCGTAAATTTGTGAAGCTTTAAACTAGCCAAGCATTTAAGGTATTCATTGTAATTAATCAGACTGTTCTAAAATACGCTAAATTGCTAATTACTTTCACATGATAGGTTCTTAGTGATAGCTACAAGGAGAGAAAGCACAAAAAAATTCCTCATACTTGTAGTCGTAAAGGAATGGTGAGACTAACAAAAGAAATGGTAAGGATAATTCATTTTGTATTACTTTGTGGGTTTAGCTTACTATATGTACTTAATATGTCTGATGCTAAGTTTTATTGGTTGTAGAAACTTGAAAGTGATAACCCATCTAAAGTGACAAGGTTGCATGTTTCGGTCAAGTCTCGGACCAAAAAAGATGGCACAGCAGTGAATACCAATGCGGCGGAGAAATTTGTAAGTTACACATTCTGCTTGCGATGGTTGTTGTTTCCTTTTTTTCACATAGTGACATTTGTTACTTGAACTTAAAATCTGCAGAAAACGGCAGCTGAGCTTGTTGATAGTGATACTCCTGAAGATGCTACAATTAAAGGCGATGATACACTTACTCAGCTTTTGGGACCGGATAACCCTGGTCGTATGAGGGCTATAGGTAGGAACATGAGTAAGACTAAGTTGGCCTATTTTGAGGTGAAGAACAACTGTATGGCTAAGATGCATGAGAACCAAATTAGAGAAAAAGGTCTATGAGTTGCAAGATGAACTTGCTAAAATGAGAAACCAGGTGAGACATTTTCATGTTTTGAAATTTTAACATGTTCGTGATTATTAATAAGTATTTCAATTAAGTTTTCCTATGTTTCAGAGACAAGAGCCTGAAGTTGGTGAAAACTTTGCTGTTAGAGTAAGTCATTTCTATAAGTTTGTGTTTTATTTTAATGTATAGTTTGATATTTTATGACATTCACTTTTCGAATAATTCATTTTGTAGAGTGTGAACAAGAGATCACTACCTAAGTGTGTCTTGATTTAGTGGACTGGTTAAAATGACAACATTGCTGAGGGCGTATTATTTCTTCAGATCCGGAGGACTTAATCAATGACAGTCGCTTAGGCCCTATAGATGTTAAAGTATTGGTTGAAACAGCTATCGTACCAGAAGCATTTCTTTGGAGATCTGGAATTAATATGTTTACAGTAAAAGAATATGTTGGACAGATGATTGCATGGCCTACTTCTAAGTGTGTTAACCTAGAAAAGGGACTCCAAACAGAAGAAATTACACCACTGGTAACTTTATTATACATAGTATAGAATATCATTTGTATATTGTCTCAGATTAATTGTTTTCTTCTTTGTTTTACAGGGACCAAGATCCAATTCTTTGAACAAATTCAAGCTTATGTATTTGTCTTCAGATGATGTTGTAGTTTCCGAGGGACGTTGGCAGACAAAAGACCCAAAGGCGTTGGTTAATGGACTACCACTCGGACCAATGACAGTCAAAGTTTTCGTTAATGAGGTGGATAGTCCGGAAACATTTTCTACACTTGCTATGACACACTTGGAGGACTGTTTGATGACTTTTGTCGCTTGGCCTGTCGCCAAAGTTGTTTTCGGAGACAGCTCTGCTGCAACATATCAGAAATCTCCTCTGCAGAAACCTGTATCTACTGGACAATCATCAGGAGGGAAAGCATCAGGTGCGACAGGTTTTAAGACTCCTACTGATACATCTCCAGAAGCAGGTACGTGATATGAATAAAAAGTTCCTCTTATACCACTTCAGCTGCAAGTATACAACCTAGTCTTTGTAGTTTTTGAGGTGTCAATCCACTTGGGTAATTAAACACACTAAGAATGCAAGTGTTTCCTTAATCTAAATTCAACCAAATTCGTTTGTGGGTTTTTGTAGCTAGTAACTAACAAGATAACCAGATTTCAAACATGATTAACAAAATACAATTCACAATAATATTCAAGAGTGATTAAAACAGAGTATAAACAGAGCAAGAAGGTAATTTAAGACAATTGATTAAAACTAAGTTCCTTGGGTTGAGTTTTCAGTTTGGGTGATCAACAATCAGTTCAGAAACGTTTAACAAACATGGAATGATTTCTTAGGCTAAGAACAACAATTCAAGTTACTCCACTCTCATGATAATAACCCTATATCTATCAAGCATTAACATCAATTATCATTGGCAATTTCAAGATAGACATGCTTTAAGAACAAGTTCTTATTACCACTAAACATATTAAACATCAATTCTCATTGGTTAAGTATGTAAAGCACTTGATAGAGATTCAAACATTAACTATACTCCTCAGTACTAGCAACATTCAAGATTAAATAATTGATTAGCTACTTCAATCCTAGCATTAAGAACTTCTAACAAGTAAGAAATCAATGTTTCCAAGTTTTAAGCATCCTAAACCATATCTAGATCACCCTCACCTTTACTCAAACCCAGAAACTTATAGAGAACTACTCACTAGCCATAGCAATGACAAAGCAAAACATGTTTAAAGTAAGCAAGAATGATAAACAAGAAGAACTAAAAGATGAACTCAAAAACAAACTCTTAATTGCATAAAAGATTTAAGAAAACTAAATTGTTTGGAGTAGATTATTACAAGAAGTGATATGGCTCTTCTAACACATCAAAAGCCCTTCAATAGAAGAAAATAGAGTGCAATGGTCGACAACACTCATGTGGAGGGGCTACAAGCCGAAAGAAAAAAAGAAAAAGAGCATGTGGAAAAAAGTTGGTCTCACAGCGACATCGAGACCTCGCTGTGAGACGTCTCTGTGCGGTTTTTGATCCACGGCGACTTCGGGACGTCGCTGTGGTATGTCGCTGGAGCTCTTGCAGAATCAAGCATATTTGTACAACGGCATTGGGACCCCGCTGTACGATGCCTCTGTGCATCTTCTGTATTCACAGATGTCCACAGCGACCTTGACACCCCGCTGTAGCATTCTGGTCACGATCCTTAGCTGTTTTTCCACTTTGTTTGAGTGTTCTTTTGGTCCCTTTCTCCTCATTGTCTCTTGGTGCCTTATCATATCATTCACCACCTACAAAAGAGAAAAACAAAGCATATGCACTCCTAATGATGCCTAAATGGTTTTCCTAAAGCTAAAACACACTCCAAATCATGATTAAATATACTCAAAATCACAACACATCAGTATGAAATCTGCAACAACGAGCACGAAGTCTCCAACTGAGAAGCTTCCAACCGCAATTGTAAAATCTCCTATCAGGAAAATTCAATTAGGAGAGCAAACTCTTCCTAGGAGATCTCCGGTAATTGATTCGAATATGTGTTTTGTTGTGTATAATAGTCTCTTTGTGTTTAGCGGTTTTATTGTTCACATGGTAGCGTAAAAATGGAGCTGAAGTTATCAAGGAAAATCAGAAGTGCAAGTTGATGGATATTGGCGAAAAGAAGCGGGTTGTTGCTGAAGGGCATGTGCATTCGGTTGATCCAGAGCAGAAGGTCCACTTTGTCTGCCTGGGGGATAATGCAGCTAGAGTTTGGGTAGACATTGTGAAGGTAGATGATGCAGAGTTTGGAGATCGATCGATGAAATAGAGTATATGAGAGATGCACATGGCTCGTCTATTGCATGGCCGATGGATAAATTGGTGATCTTTTGAGTTCAACAAACTAAGATAAGTGTACTAAATAGTTTGATGCATAAAGTGTGGTTATTCATACTGCTTGTAGTTATGTATTACTGATATATTGACGATTGTTGATTATTGCAATATGCAGGGGATGAAGAAACATTGGTTTAAGTTAGCTAGTTTGGAATTGTTTAAGACTAGGAAATGTACTTTGATTCCAAAATTTTGTTTTGGATGTTGGAAGGAATCAGTAGACATGTGTTATGTATTTTGATTCCAAACTTTTATTTTTGGATGTTGGAAGAAATCTGTAGACATGTGTTATGTATTTTGATTTCAGACTTTTGTTTTTGGATTGTATGAACCTTTAAGCTTGTGTAATGCATGTTGGTTTGGATTCAGGCTGTTATTATGAATGGTTAATG
The DNA here is from genome assembly GCA_030180135.1 of Orychophragmus violaceus. NCBI lineage: Eukaryota > Viridiplantae > Streptophyta > Magnoliopsida > Brassicales > Brassicaceae > Orychophragmus > Orychophragmus violaceus. The sequence continues at coordinate 25,025,945 of CM058233.1, read as the reverse complement.
TTTGGATTTTATGTATATCGTGGGAAAATTATGTAACAAGAGATAGCATGCTAAAACTAGATACACTAGCATTCATCAAACCATGTATCCCATATCATAGCATTAAAAGTCAGCTTTGTTAGCAATGTACAACATTTTTTGAACGCTATAACTGAAATAATAATAGCAATACTCATAACCTGTTGTACAACCATATACTATAGCAATGTCAATGAGTTGTAAATTAATTTAATTTTCGTATCATATAACATAATAAGCATATGTAAACGCTGTAACAGAATATATCAAAGCAAAAAAACATTTGCTATTATAGAAAGATCAATCATAACACGAAATTAAAATTCTCGTACTTTTTCTAGAAAAATCGATTACGCTATAAAAATATAAAACAAGGCTTTCATCTATTGCTATCGTAACTAACATATCGTAGCATACGTAAAACACACTATCATATGGGTATCACCTACTATAGTTGCGGATGTCATAGCATTTGTGAAAATGCTATGTATAACATGTGATAGCATAATTTTCGCGCTCACAATGAACATATATGTTGTAGTGAAATCTTCCCAAAGTCGAATCCTCCAAAGGTGACAGGACTGACGCGAAAAATAAAATCATTTCAGTTGCCTCCATCTCGGGCTGAGGCCGCACATCTCGAGCGCCCTCACTTGATGCCCAATAATCTATCTCACCAGACTACGGCACATCTTAGCAAATGTTAGTTACAAACTAGCCATCACCTCCAAGAAGAAGTATGGAATCGGGAAGGTGAGCCATCACGAGTTGAAGTAAGCCGTGTGGGCACAACACCAACCAGGATGAACCGACTCCGGATTCTCGTACTAGGAGGGACAGCAATCTCGGCTCGCCTCCCAAAGTTATGTGTCCGCCTCATGTCTTCAAGGTCCGCTTCAGTTACACTCGATGGTCGCCGCATACCAAACAATAACTCCCTCGTTACACCGGAAGTACCTGCGCCATCTCCTCTTCCTTGGTTGGACGCCATGAGATTAGGAAGACAAAATTGGAGTTGAAAACGGAAAGTGAGGGAAAGAAACGAGAAAGAAATGTTTTTTATTGCAAAAATTCGGTTTGCGAAAATCTACAAAGTCTTTCGGTGAAAAATTGAAATTCTACTCTGAAGTTTTCCCAAAAATTGGAAACAATTTATATACGCGATAAGAAAGAGGCAATTAAAAGGTTTTACCTTGAGGTTGCATGTGAACTCCATTAATGGGAGACGTGGGCAACTTTTTTAAAGCCGAGTAGCTGCACCGGTTCTCGAGATCCCTTGGATCTCTCGCCAAAATTAATCCTAACTGTCAAATTATCTTTTTCAAAAAAGAAAACTTATCTACTTACAGTTCCGTCTCAGTAACAACTCTCGAGGCCGTGGGGATCTTTCACTTCCAACGGATCTCAACCATCGGATTCGGATTTCCCCGATTTCAAAGTATGTCAACTCTCAAATTACTTGGATTTTTTATTTCGAAAAATCTCGACCGTCAGATAGGAATCAAATAATAATTCCGAATCTCGGCATTTGCGAGCTGACGTCAGCGAATAGACCTCTGCAGTCGGGAGGACTGTTCACATTTCCCGCCGATTAATTATTATATTAAAATAATAATGGGCAGGAGGGCAATTGTTGGTACCAAAATCCGCATTCGGATTTGGACCGAGAAGGACCAATTGCCTTATCTCATAAACATGTTGACGATAGAGACATGACTCCGGCCCAAACAGAAGCCCATCACATAACGACTGTGTATCAAGGAAGAATGTGCATGATATTTGAGTCAACTGTCGAGTTGATTTTGTCAAATGGATCACTTTGAGATCAGCTCAACAGTCCGGAGATCACTGAGGTCTTTCCAACGAGAGCACTACGAGATATGCGGATGGAAAGCTCGTCATCAAGGCTATAAAAAGAGTTCAATGGCTTTAAGTAAAATACCTTCTTTTCCCCTTTTATTTTTACACACAAAACAGCTCTACGAGCTCCCTGTAATATCTCTCTCAAGATCTCATTTGTAATCATTCTTTCATCAATACAAGATAATTTTTGAAGCATCGTGTGATCTTTGAGGTATTAGTCCTACAAAACTCCATTTTACAAATCATAAATCTCTAATGTGAATTTCGGAATGCACGATACTTCTCAAATCATTATCAACTAAATGGCCTTATCTTCCTCAATCTTATTCTATAAATATCATTATGAGTATGCTTCCAAAGATACGATACAATTGATCGTTTTCCTTCTATAACTCTTATAAAAGATCACTGTTTAAAACAGACCAAACAAAATAGTCAAAGAAATTACAGCTGATTCATTGATTTAAATCTAAGTAAACTCATAAAACATGTTCGTGTTCATCAAGAAATAGATACTCTCTTAGTCAAGTTTCTCGAAGGCGTTACCGTTTTCGCCGCTTCTTCAGTCACAGATCCAAGACTCTCCGACGAATCCGATCCACCACCACCACCTCCACCTCCACCTCCATTGTTCTTCTCTCCTCCTCCTTTTCCCTGCAACTGCAACTTTTTCCCGAACATCTTCTTTGACATTATCAAGCTTTTTACTTTGCTTATTGCTGTGACAGCTGCTTTATCCATGCTCTTCCTCCCACTCTCTTCATGCAGCTTCAGCGCCGCTATCTCGCTCTTCAATGCTCTCATCTCATCTTCCGTCGCAACTGCATCCCAGTCGTCTTCCATTACCGTTGGCACCGATCTTGAGCTCCCGTATGTCCCACAGCTGCGTAGTTCCTTTATCCCTTTAGGCAAATCAGGTGTGCTGCTTCCAGACGAAGCCGCCGCTCTCACTTGTTCAAAGAAGAGTACTTGGACCACCACACGTAACGGAAGCCTGTCGTTTTGCACGGCGTGCATACACGCTTCTACCGACAGTTTCCGGCAATCCATCAACTTGCACATCATTTTCTTTTCTCCCTTTGTGATTCCTGCATGTTCCTGAAACCACACTAAACCGGGTTACAAACGGTTTTTCTTTGGTTTCAGTTTCTATACTAAAAACCGAAACAGAGAAATAGAACATATTGCCTCTTAATGTTTAGTAAGAAAAAAAAAACAAACATTCTTGGTACCTTAAGATACATGTCAATGGCACGGTAGAGTCCATCATGTGCAGGCCTGGAGATGCTAGAAACAATCTCAGCAAGATCGATGAATTTTGATGCAGGAAGATTTGGATCTTTAGCAATTTCAGTAAGGTAGCTATCTATCAGTTTCGCCACCATTAGCTTTGAAGCTTCTGATAAAATCCCAGGAACTTTCTTTATCTCCTCAACTTGGAATCCATCGTCATCATCTTGAACCTCTATCTCACTGTTCTGATCTCTTGCCATGAATTCAACAACTATCCTCTTCACTAAGTCCACATGGTACAATGTTTCGCTTCCTTGATGAGATTTTATCAAGAGTTCGGCTACAGAAGCTTCTTCGAGTTGCTGTCCTATTCTTCTTACAAGCTGTTCCTTCACCATCTCTCCAGAGTTCAACATAATGACTGCTTTCAACAGTTTAAGCAAGAAACCGCAGGAGACGCTGCCTTTCTCAGATGGTAACAACCAAACAAGTGTCTCTACTATTGTCTTATGCTTCATCAAATCTCCTTGCTCCATCACACCTTTGTTTAAACCAGACAATCTCCTATAACCATAAGCTTTCAAAGCTTCTCCAATTACTTCTCCGCCAAGTATACCTTTGGTTTTGATGTTCATAATAACCCTTTTGTAAAACTCGATCTCTAGTTCACACAAATCCTCGACCCACCAATCATTCGGAACTTCTCTAGCTCTCATTTGATCATCAGGTAGTTTCTTTCTGTTGTAAGTATATGACCACTCGACCTGTGAAACATCCACGCAGGCCTTACTAGCTATCGCATCAATGCAAAGGCTAACCAATTTGAGATCCTCAGAGAGCGGTAAGAACGGTTTGGTTGTCTGAAGAACAATGATTGAGTCTTTCCAGCTACGGAAGAGGCTCGAGTTTAGGAACACATCAATCTTGTAGATGAGATTTCCTTTCTCGACCGTCTCGTGCATTCCTAGATACTCTGCTGCACATTTTGTTGCCACAACGTTGTAGGCACTTAGAGTTACTGCCATACCGTAACAGAACTTTGCACATGTCTCGAATGCCGTTAGTCCACCTGGTATACCAGAGATATCAACCTCATCGGTGTTGTTCTTGTCCATACTTGAGAGCAACTTTTGCAGGCATGCACATTTAGAAAGAAGAGGGAACTGCAGAGGGGATAAAATCTCAAGCCAAACCCAGATTCAAGAATCAGGTATTGATTATCTATTTGTATAAAATGCTACTAATAAGAACTATGGACCGGTTAAATCTTTGATGCGGAACTAGCACACAGAGAATGTCAAGTTAAGATGCACAACAGACAACCGAATCCCAAGTAAACAGATGTGTATAAGAAACTTGCGGACATGAGTCATGTGGTGACATACCTTATGCAAACAAAATCTTGATCCCTCAACATTGACAGTAATGTCACTAGCCAGTTCATTTTCAACGTACCTGTGTGAGATAGAGTCAACGATCATCAGTTAGAATACTCTGTTTTCAATATGAAAGGCACAAAAGTACAAGACACGCATCAGCATTCGATTTCATGAAACTTTTACAAGATGAACAGCAGAACAAAGAAACCAGACAAAACACAAGGATATGTCATAACAGTAGCTGCGATAGACCAAGATTTGGCTATTACCTGACATTGTTCCCATCAGATTTGATCGAATCTGGCTTCGACCCAATTTTCATGAACTTCATCTTGTTCGCCTAGGAAAAAAACTCTTGAAGAGGTAGAGATCAATTGCTAGCAAAGAATAAGAAAGACCAAGAAAAGCCTCAAGACTCACAACGTACACTTGATCCAAATTAGTTTAACAATAACCAAAACCATTCCCCTTAAAATGGAAATAAAGATGTTCCAAGAACTGAGGGTGGGGACCAGATTGTTCCTTTTATGCAACTAACTTAACTTCTTCCCTTGGAGATCAAAAAGCACAAACACAGAGAAAGGAGGAAAAAAAAAATACAAAATAAAGAAAACAAAGCCTCAAATGCAGAGAACTGACTCTAAAACCAATTTAGATTAACAACTTTCTTTCCTCATTATTAAATTGCTAACTTGTAGAAAATAATAAAAGGTTCTCTTTTCAATGGTAAATCCAATCAGAGAAGCACATTGCTTCCTTGTAGACCAGCAAATGGCCGTGAAGCGTGGCTAAACGATGCAACCGAAGGGGACAATACCGTAGCAAAGTGTTTCAAGAGCAAATCCGAATTAAGAATCAAGATCCATCCTCTTAATCACTTCTTGTACTTTTTTAATTAATTGTAATTAATGTATTGCAGCTTAAGATTTGAATTAAAAATAATAATAATATGAATTTTAACCTCTGTTGTGACTGTATTGTGTTTCTTCAAGTCTCAAGTTCCAACTTTGAAGCACATGTTTATGGTATTTGTTTATTCAAACCGTCGAAGTTTGGGAACCTGCAAATTTAAAATCAAACAAATATAAAACAGCATCTCGGTTTAGTCGAAGAAAACCACCACAACGGTGGACAAGAAGCATCTTTTATTTTATTTTATCCTTTTAATTTAATTTTATTTTTCAGGTAATTAAACAAATGGAAGAATAATCAAAGCAAAACTGCAACTTGAAGGTGCTATGATCAATTTAAGTTGACCCAACAACTAAATCTTAGAAATTTATAAGAAAATTTCGCAAAGTTGAATCTCTTTGGGCTGGAAGAGAAGAGAGAGGAAGGGTAGAACCCTAAAACCCTAATTAACAAAACCCATTAAATCAGGCCAATGAGATTTCAAAAAAAAAAAAATTAGTGAGTCAAAGCTAAGGAGAGACTATTCACCTAGAAATCAGAATAACTCCAAACCCAAAGATAGATAGTGCCATTCACAAAATTTGTTTTTGACACAACAGAATAACACACAGAGCCTATCAAATGGTAAAGCCGGCACTGAGACAGAGTTACGACCTTTTAAGCTTCGGACGTTACACAACAAAGTTCATTTTTGTTGGTGTAGAAATTTTGATTTTGAAAGTACTTGGTGAAGCTAATAGTGAGAGGTGTAGCCATTATCATAACCATTTTGTCACGCCAAAACTGACACATGAGTCTCTTTCTCTTTTCTTCTTTCCATTTTTTTTTTCGCCTTTAGTTTGTTCATTAATTGAAATCTCATCCTCTACGTTTTCTCTAATTTAGTCACCATCTTCCCAAAGTTAGACATTAATATTATAAATTAATTGTCTAGCTGAATAGTCAGAATGATTTCTTGACCAAGTTTAAATATTTGTAGTGATATCAATTCCTTTTTTCTTTTTGAATAGACATGTACATAACCAAAATCTCATCTAAAACATGTTATTGGGCCAAAGCCCGTCTACCGGAAAGCCACATCTAAACTCAATCCCGAGCCCGAGTCAAACCTGAATCGACTCATTACGCGTGCGTATGGTTTCACATGAGTTTCTTTTTGATTATAATTATTTCAAAATTTTAAACCATGTTACAAATTTTGGACAAGCATTCTCATTCAAATAAATTCTAATTTTGACATAAGTACATTCTGTTATATTGCTCACTACATTGCATCAATCGCTCTCATAATCTGTTATTTCATGATTAATCATGAGGGAATTTGGAGAATATAATCTCAGTTTCATTCTTCTACAAACAATATCTCATTTCACACTCACAAGGTGGTTTTCCATTAGCTCTGCTTCAAGGAGTATCATGTACGACTCAGCTTATATCTTAAACCATGGACTAAAATCATTAAAATCAAACACTTATCCTCTATATCATACATGTAGAATTGTACTATCATCTTAGGAACTAGGTAGAGATAGCAGTTTCACAATGCTTTTGGCAGATTCAATTTGACTTAGTTTCCCCCTTTAACCTATTTCATGGCATCTCTAATCATTTTGTAGGGTTACCATCAAACATCATTTTAAGTCATGGGTTTTAAACCCATTCCTCTTGATGATTTTCAAACTCGATCTCATGACATACCTTTAATAAATGGATCATAGGTTGTCATACGGTTGGATGTAATCTATTGAGATTACTTCATTTGAGATCAATTGTCTAATAGTTTTATGTCTTATTCAAAGAAATGACTAAATTATATACTAAACTAAGTGGCTGAGCTATAATCAACTAACTATCACAATGTAAAAATAATGCCCACACTAGTTTTTCCCACATGAATATCTTCAGAAACTTTTGAAGTCACTATGTTTCCTCTGGAACTTTGTCTCAAGCCTTTGAACTCAGATTTCATGGTCGATCTGGCCAACATATTTTGTTTTGAACATTTCCAAGACATTAAATGCACCTCCAAGGGTAAAGACGTATCCACTGATGGATTTTGAGTTTTTAGGGTCAAAAATCTAGTTGGCATCACTACATCTTTCAAAAACTGCGGGTTCTGTACCATAAAGCAATCCATAACTTTTAGTATACCGTAAATACTTCAATACTTTAGTTATGACAATCTAGTGTTGATGTGTACCAGGTTTTATCTCTAAAACATACTGCAAGTGCACAACATTCGAAGTAGTATATTAAGAAGTCAAAATTGATAGCAAGGTTTTTCGGTTTCAAAGCAATCAATTCCTCAATCATCTACACATGTCATTGTAGAATTTGAGATATCAATTGAAGGAGGTAAGAAGAACAACACACTAAGAATGCAAAAACTATTTAATCTAAACCAAATCAAAATTGAGATTCAAATCTAACAATCCTAATGATGATTGAAAACAAGAAAACAATGAAAAAGCAATTAGAGAAAGAATAAGTAAAGCAAGAATATAAACAAAGATAAAACAAGATTAATAAACCAAGATAAAAGAGAGATCCTAGGATGAGGTCGATGACTTTGGATGATCAAGAGACAATCTAAGATGCTTCAACTAATCACACAATGCTAATAATGGTTTAGGATAATTAATAAAGCTAATCATATTTCCAGGCTCTTAACTTCTATGCTAATCATTCTATCATTCAAGTTCCATTTCCAAATCACAAGACAAGCATACATATATTTAAGAACAATAACCATTAGATTTTCAATTTCTTGGCACTAATCACTTTATAAAGTTTCCTATTCAAGATCAAAATTTTATTTGTGATTATGCAACAAACAAGCATAAAAATCAAGTTCTTATTACCAATTACCACCTTAGACAACTAATTCTTTAGGCTAAGAGTGAAAATCCTCTAAATTGGCTATTTGAGACATTTTATCAAACATCTTCCATGCATAAAATATCCTCAGATCTAGATCAATGAATCAATGATTTATCAAGCATGAAGAACACCAAATAGAGAAGGATTAATGCAGCTTAAGCCTTAGAGAATAAGGATTATCCCTAATCATATCCTAATCTACCTAATCCCATAATAAAAAGAGACTACTCACTAATCTCCATGATCTCAATAAAACCCATAGAGATTATGTTGAGAATCATGATTAGTGAGCTTAAACAAACAAAAAAGATTAAGAAAACAATAGTTAATTATCTTAAATGATCAGTTTTTCTTTACAAATCCCTCTAAACCTAATTAGGAAAATAAAAAACTTAAGAGCAAAAGATAAGTGATTTTTTGGCATAAAATGGTTTTTAAAGAGAAATGGTTTGTGGAAGCCCCTTTGGTCCAGTGGTTTGACTAAGGGTTCATTAATGCTTTTACACCAGAAGATCTGGGGTTCGAATCCAAAAGATGTGATTTATTATCTATTAATGCAGATTAATGGACATAAGGTTACATGAAGTCTTCAGCATGGTGCAGATGCAATCGTCAAGCGTTGTCAGCTGATAGAGCTGTCAATGTAATAATTCTCATAAAATCTGTAATAGAATAGTAAAACGCCAAGCGAACAACAAGTATTTCAATAAAGATTTAAACGCCTTGAAACTACATCCACTGGAAAGCGAACTCATTTTCCCATGCATTTAATTTGAATTCCCAAAGCTAAATATCAAGGGAAGGGATTCATATGACTCAATATTTTAACCACATCAATTTGATCATCGTCACTATTTTCCTTGTTTGGTCCAAAAACGCATCATCCACCTAGTTAACCTAATTTTATTCAAAACACATACAAAAACACCAAAATGGATCCAATACAGTCTCATTGCCTCCTTTATTACCATTTTACCCATTGTCTCTTTCAAGTTCCAAGACGCTTCCAAAATTATTCTCATGCTTCAAGGGTCAACTCCAAACATCCAAACAATCAAAAGCTCCAAGAAATCACCTAATACCTTCAAAAACAAACCAAAATATGAAAAACATATCCTAAACACTCTAGGACTCCAAAATGGATGAGTTCCTAAGAAAATGCCTAAGAATGGATGAAAAAGACAAAAAAAATATGCAAATGAACATGCTAAAATATAGTAAAATATGCATATATAATTTCCCCCAAACTTGCATTTTGCTTGTCCATAAGCAAAAACCACAAAGAAAGATGAAATAAAAGTTTGAAAGTGAGGGCTCAAAGTTTCGAAAAGCAAACATCTAAGTGAAAATGGTATCAAAGTCTAAACATGCAATCAATAATGTAACATCCTGATTTGTAGTATATGCAGAGAAGCTTAAAAATAATCGATTCAACTACCTATGTCATCAAAGTGCACTTATGTTTTCGGTCAATTGTCTTGAGAGAACTCCACAGTTAAGTGTGCTTAAGATGGAGTAGTTGAAAGATGGGTGGTCTACTAGGAAGTAATTTGCGGTATCATGCGAGTGACAAAGCATGGGGAAACATGGCCCATAACTACGATATCCGACACCTACCTGACCAGGAGGGTACATGAACTAGACCGGGTTCTCCCGAGGATCCATCGAGAAGGAAGTATCGTAACGCTACACACACAACTTGCGGGATCTAACTCACCCTAATAACTCCTAACACTTAACACTCTTTTATGATTCCTATGACTTGTATAAACCCTACATGGATTCATAAAGTCACTAAGACACGCAAGGAGACTCACTAGGAGTCTACAAGACCGATAAGGTCAACCAACAAAATAACAATCCCAAAAGAAATACTATTAAACTATCATATCTCCTATCAACTCAACATCACCACTAACTCTTTATGATAACTAAACTCAACCCGGCCTATCCGGCCCAAACTGGAATAGGTAAACCATACCACAACAACAAGTCCAATATTCAACATTAACTCCACCAATAATATACCAATCATTCACCATTCAAATTCTTAATTCTCAGATTAATTACTTAATTTAAATATCATTATTAGCTTAATTACCTAGTCTTAATTCCAGTTATTTTGCTCTATTTAATTACTTATTCTCGGTTTAATTACTTAATCTTAATTCAGTTATTATTTAGATTGAAGTTAGTAACTCATTTTTTGTTATTCTCTTTCCAATTTATATTAATTACTTAATAAATTAATATAGTTCATTTCAAGTCTTATTCCTAATCTGGTTACTAATTATTCAGATAGATTATGCTATTTCTATTTCTTTAGTTATACTTTGGTTTTTAACATCCTAATTTCCATAGCATTATCTTTAAGTTTATTTTCCTCTCATTTTATTTACTAATTCTTATACTTAATATCTTAATTTATTTATATAATTTCTACCTTAATTCATGCAATTCTATAAGATTAATGCCATGCTTGCATAATTTTATACCTAGCCAATTCAACGATCAATAAATTCTATCTACACAATCAACATGCCATTTTCAGAATTTAAATGTGCAATACATATTTGTACAACTAGAAAAGTTATTTAAATTCTTTTATTTAATTATCCTATCCCGATCTACTTTTGTATTCAGTTCAGAATACTAATTCCTAAGACTCTACGCTTATAAGTTCCAGGATCTATAAGCAAACTCGATCTATTCTAATGCACATACAATCAAACATAACCAACTCACAGTTATTATTAGACGGATGTGACTTGGAGAACGGAAGACATGAACCCCAATACCCACGAACATCAAACCCACCAAAGACCCAATGTTTATGAACCGATACTTGAACAACGTTGACCCGATGTTTGACCAACGTTGACATCCGGCATTGGCAGCGATGACTCCTGCAATTTATTTGGTAAATGCCTCCAGTAGTATTCTGTCGAGAGGTAGAGGATCCTGTGAGAAAGTGTGGTGAATTGTGATTCCGGCGATGGCTCCAACGATCTCTGACAAGAGTTCCAGCGTTCTTCGGCGACGGAGCAAGACGAAGGTGGTGGATTGGTGATGTGAATTAGAGGGTGGTTAATGGTCAGTCTTTAGGCTAAATGTGTTTAGGGATTTTTAGATGGGTAATTAAGGGTTTTAGGGTATGCTCAAAGGGATTTGTGGGTTTCTTTGGGAATAAGAAATCTAGGGAAAAGAGGTGGTGATTTCCGGGTATAAGAAGAGAGGAGAGGAGTTTGGTGTGGTTTGATAACTAGCCCAAGCTTCCATTTTATAGTATAAGTCTCATCTTCATGCATAGCATTATGTGACACATGGAATGCTAAGTGTCACTTAGCATGGGTAAAGTACACATGCATTTTGACACCAAATTAGCTATGTGTCTACAGAAAATAAATCAGATAATAAGGAACTATTAAGTGTCCGCTCTTGCCAAATCGTCGATCTCCACCTCGCCTTGCTTCCTGACAAATCTCATTTTGCGATTCCCGATCAATCCTGACAATTCGTGCAAAGTCTGCAATGCCATTTTAATCACTTTCTCTCTGCATATAACTTTCTCCATAAAATTTAGCTTCCGTCTTACCAGCTTGACTTCCTGTAGATTTTAAAAATAAATCCGCTTCTCGTATCAATTTTTACGTTCTACCGATTATCTTTCTCGATAAACCCTAATTTTCTTTTAAAAATTTGTGTTCAGTAATTTGTCTTCTAAATAATTCCCGGATAACCTTTTTTGAATTATTTCTCCCTCTGATTACTTCACTTGTTTTTTTCCTGCCAATAATATCCAGCTTCCTTCGCTTTCTAGGATCATGTAATTTTCCCGTTGATGATGATGTTGAGACGGGTTATCACATTCTCCCCTTCATACATGAACTCATCCCTGGATGCTAAGCTGAATTAACCCTGTTTTCTGAATCTGATCCCATAATCCCGCTGCTCCTTTCCGAGTCTGTTTACATAACTCCGCTGCTCCATTTCAAACTCCTTAACCCTGATATCATAAATCCACTGCTCTTCTAAATATCTTTAACCCTGTTTCCACAAATCCGCTGCTCCATTATGATCCCTTTACCTTGATCCCATAATTCTGTTGTTCCAGTCTGATGTATCCGCAAAAACCTCAGCAAATAATTTACGTCAAATATTGTTCTCTGAGTGAGTCACCAAATTCTATCTTGTTCTCTCGATAGATTCTTTTTCCCGAACTGATATCGCTGACTCTATTCGGACAACCATCTGATATATGTCTTACAAAATCTTTCCTTAACCAAATCTTAGAAGAAGCTTCACTTTACCCACATTTCTGTTTTGAACTGCAAACTTCAAACCGATGGCTGTTTCATATGACAATCAGGTTTGGTCTCAAGTTCAACGTCCGCGGTCACGATCATTTCATGCACACACACTTAAAATTACTAAGACTAAAGGTCAGAAATCATAAAATTGACTTATGTACCAACATTACTTTTCCCATATAATTATTGGTAATTAGTCACACAACAATCATACAAGAACATGTGTGGTCAATTATCAATAACATATAGTTCTATGCCTACGGTACATAAGTATACCATCTAATTATCCCATAATCCAAATTCTATATCCAAATTTTAATTCAACTTAAATTTCCTCCTAACCATTTTTAAGACCGATCTTAGATACTGAAGCCGATAATTCTACCACTACAAGAAAACAAAGTTTTCACGATTGCACTTTTAATCGCAGATAGACGTTAATAAGAGTTTTTACGACAAAAATACAACTAAATGCGGTAGTTATAAATTCATAGTCGCTAAATCGCATAGTCGTATTATTAGTCGGCGAGTTACGACTATTTATGCGACCAACACAGGTATCGTAAAATAGACGTAGCGTTGTCGGAAGATATAAGGACTAATTTGCAACTACGATAACGACTTTTGTGCGACTATAGAGGGAGTCCAGATGACGTCGTAGAAATGTTGTCATCAAATAGTTGTTAAACTAGGTGACGACATGGCGATTAATATGTGACTGTATAGTATAGTCAGAAAGTAGTCATAAATATTAGCCACGTGTAATGATTGGGTAACGACTATTTAAACTACTATCCTGCGACTAATTTGAACATCCATATACGCTTATGGTAATGATCTCACCACTATGTGGTGACTGTTATGTGACTGACTAGTATAGTCGGGATTTAGTCGTAGACTATGGTGACATTTTGGTAAATATTTATTGACTAATTTACCGATTATATGACGACTAACTGGAGAATCCAAATATGATTTTGGTAAAAATCTTTCTATTAATTGTCGACTGTTAAACGACTATGCAACGTCTAATCGAAACATCCATATTCGATTATGGTACTTTCTGACCGACTACTATATGACTGTCTAATATAGTCACAACATAGTCGTAAGAAATGGTGACTACTTGGCGATGGTGTATTTACTAAATAACGATTATTAAGCGACTATTCGGAAAATACAGATTCACTGATGGTAAATATTTAGCGACTAGTTTCTATGTGTAGTGCGAATCATTGATGACAGTTTAGTGACCTTTTTCATAAAATTAAGAATTTGGATTAATTTCATTTTTGATTTGGTAATCAGTGATACCGTATTTTGAATGGTACAACAAACTTAACAAACACTTGCATCAAAAATAACATTGGTTACATGTAGACACAAACAACCTACATACGCAAACTCTAGTTTTAGGTGTTGCCAAATCATATACCAAAAAATTAACAAGTGCAAGAGACAGTGATAAGTAACCTACGAATCAGATGGTGTTGTTGTTTTACTTTGAGCTTCCTTCGTTTGCTCTTGGTGGGCGACAACACTGAAAAGTGTCCGGGCTGCTTGTGCTTGCGCCTTAAGAGATTACATCTTAGGCTTTCGACTCCATAAAGATTTACTCGTCCATCCTTCTCAGTGGCCTGTGAAAATTACAGACAGTAAGAGAAAAATAATTAAATAAAGAACGTGAGATGACTTTATAAACATGGATAGTGAAAAATGTTACTTTACATGAGGAAAAATGTTGTTATATTCAACTGTTGATATCTCACGAGGTCGCAGTTCTTTTCAGTGCTTCTGCAGTCCTTTGTGATGCTAACCTTGTCTTTCTTACGTCGTTGATAGATCTCCCCAACAATTGTTTTAGAAGAAAGTTATGAATGGTTTGACCATGTCTCAAATGATACAGAAATTATCTTGTAAGCGCTCAGACACTCGAACTTAACAGAACACATTAACGAGTTAAGCAGAGATTGGTGTCTTCAATTGCGTGCTAAATATAAGATTAACATCCTAACCATTAGACTCAAACTCCTCAAACACACATTAAAAAAACAACCAACTTACCCAGACTGTGGAATATAGGAGTCATTTACAACCTGTAGAACCAAAATTAATTATAAACAAATAATCAGATTCAGAGCCTGTCCTGTTTCAAAAGCAAAGCAAAGCAGAAGCAAACTAACAATACAACTACCTTTACTCGTAGGCATCAAATCACAGGGGGTTTCGTGATTGAGATATTCAAGGAATAATTTGAGAGAGTCGATAGGGTTTCGACCAAAGTTAGCTATGAAATGGAAAGCTTCGAATAAGAGATTCGAAGAAGAGATATCAATTTGATATGGGTGGGCGTAGAAGAGGATTCATAGAGAGATTAGAGAGATGATTCGAAGGAGCTTTCTGAAAAGGGGAAGAACAAAAGAAAATCAGGGTTTGACGTATTTGATGATTTCTCGGCACTTTCACTACAAGAAAACAGGCCATTACCGAGGGAAGAAACCGACGGGTTTCCGTCGGAAAACGCCTATTCCGACGGATTTCCGACGGAAAAAGTCCGTCATTTCTATTTCGTCGGAAAAAATTATCCGTCGGTTTTTCGTCTGTAAAAACCGACGGATCACCGTCGGGTAGAAAATCGATGGATCACCGACGGTTTATCGACGTACGTTACCGACGGATTTGTGACCTTAAACTGACGGTATATACCGACGGTTTACAGACCACAAACCGACTGTATGTACCGACAGTATTCCGACGAACTATACCGATGGTATTCCGACGGATAATACTGACGGTATTCCGACGGATAATACCGACGGCATTCCGACGTATATTACCGACGGTATTCCGGCGTATATTACCGACGGAATATTACGACGGACGTTTACCTACGATATTCCGACAAAGGTTTCAGACGGCATTCTGAGGGCCGTTTACCGACGGTTCTCCGACGGCATATTACCGACGGTTTTCCGACGAAATGTTATCGACGGTTTACCGACGGATAATTAAAAATTAAAAAAAATATATTCGCAAATTAATTAATTAATTAGAATAAACAAAACGAAAAGAAATTGTTTAAAATTATTCAAAACATGTTTTTAAACTACATTCGTCCATTAAATTTGTTTTTTTACATTAAACGGGATCCCGCATCCCGCTCCCGCTCAAGGCCTCTTCTTCACCTTCTTTCCCTTTCCCTTCCCGCTCCCACTCGGGTTCGCCGGTGCGGCTTTTGGAAGCTGGGCTTGCTGCTGCATAAAGTCCTCAAAGCGTTTGTTCATCTCCTCGAACTTCTTCGCGTTTTCTTCTTCTTTTTCTGCCATCCGGGCTTCCATCCGCGAATGACTAGCCTTCAACGCTTTGATCTCCGCATCCTTTTGCCTCAAGACTTGGGCATAGTCCTCGCCTTCCGGACAAAAACGGGAATGCGGTGTCAACACTTTGTCCGCCAAATTTCCCAAACCAAAAACTCGTCCTCTTCTCTTCTCAGTTTCCTGTAAAGTAAATACGTTATGAATTTAAGTTAGAGTTTAAGGTTAAACATAATTCAAATTTTATTTAAATTAAAAATTTACCGTGAGGAAGACTTGGTTGACTTGATCGTCAGGTATCTCCTCCGTCGAACCGATTCCTTCGGATTGGGTAACCACCTCATCCAAACGCTTCTTCGTCGACTCCACAATCGTCCGAGCAATTGGATCCTGGATTTCGCCCATTTCCTTGTTCTTGTGGCCATCCTCGATGAGCTCAATATGAGTCGGATCTCGCCCTCCTTTCTTTTGTTTCTGCAAAAACAATTTTCAAACTTAAAATAAAAAGAACTTAAATTATTGAAAATTTTAAAAAAAGAACTGCTTACCAAAATTATCTTCCTTGATGCGGTGCTCCTTGCTCCCGCATTATGAGTTGCGATCCCGGCACCCTCCCTAGGACTATTACGGTTTTGGGAGTTCGTCGAAGAGAGAGATGCGGTGGCAGGCTTACTCCAATGACGGATGAGGCCCATCCAAATATCACCCTCTTTGTTAATACCCTTTGGAGTTTCATTACGGCACCACTTTTGTTTCCAAGTGTTGATAACGTTCGAGTAATGCGTTGATGCCTTCTGGTGAAACTCCTGTTCCACCAAAAGAGTATACTTGGAATCCCAAGTATACTCTTGCTATACAAAACCAAAAATAAACATTTGTTAGAATTAAAAACTTTTTAAATAAATTATATAGAATATTAATAACATATAACAAATTAGACGAGGTAATTACCACGAACTGGCGGAACCAGTTATGCCTATCGGATAAAGGCATTTCCTTGTACGTCGGGTACCCATACCGGAGCATGCTGTACATCATTGCCAAGATGCTCTTCGTGACCTTGGATTCGGTCAACGTAAATCTAATAAGACAAAAAACAAAGGTTTACAAAAATGTATATACTAAAAAGTGTAATTGAGAATCTAAAGTATAAATTTTATTACCAGAAAGTGCCAGGGATGGTCTCGTAGTAAGGGTCGAGACGTTTGAGCAGCTCGCGTCCCGGTTGATCGACTAATGCCGATATCTCACCGGCAAAGGACGGCGTGACATAATGTGGCGCCTGAGACACATAATGACTCCCACTAGGAGCCTCCGGCATAGTCTCAGACGTTCCCGGCTGTGTCTGATCCGGTGTGGGTCGCACCTGAGTCGACCGAGACCGTCGGGCTCTCGGTTGTGGTTGCTGCACCGGCGGCTGTGGCACGTCATTGAGCGGGATTTCGTCCATAATGTCCTCGAAAGTAAGAAAAGTATCCCTACAAACCAATCAAAAAATTAGATTCACATTTCTATATGTAACTTAAAAAAAAAATTAAACAAAACTTTGAAAAATGTTTTATAAGTTTGAAAACTGTTTTAAAATTCCAAACAAAAATCCGAAACTTTTTTATGTTTTAAAATAAATATCATAAACGTTTTTTAATATTTAAAAGAATATCAAAAACGTTTTAAAATCAACAAAAGTAATTTTTAAACCGTTTTAAAATTCAAAATATGTTCAAAACGTTTTTTTTTAGTTTTTAAAAATTTTGTAAAACGATTTAGAACAGATAAAAAATTATAAAATTGTTTAAAATCCAAAACAAAAAGCCAAAACGTTTTTTATGTTTTAAAATAAATATCAAAAACGTTTTTCAAGATTTAAGAGAATATAAAAAACGTTTTAGAAATCATAAAATTTTAAAAACGTTTTAAAATCAACAAAATTAATTTTTAAACGTTATAAAATTCCAAATAAATTACAAAAAGTTTTTTAAAGTTTGAAAAGAATTTGAAAACGTTTTAGAACTCATAAAAATTATAAAAACGTTTAAAAATCGAAATCAAAATTCAAAAATTACCCAAAAAATATATTCATAAAATTCTTAGCCAAACAATCCTAAATCCTAGCAACTATATTGTTCAATCCATTAGTCTAAACCTATACTAGAACCTAAACAAGAGATTTATGCAAAATCAACACATGCAACCATTTCTAGAACCTAAATAAGAGATTTATGCAAAATCAATCGGTTAAAAGGATAACTTACATGTTTGTGGTGTTGGTGGTGGTCGGAATTGAGGATTAACGGCGACAATACGGCGGATTGGTAGAGAGAAGCAATTGAAATCGCGAGATGAGAGAGAGAGAAGTTTCAGAGAAATGGAGAAGAAGAAGTTCGACTTTGGGAGAATATGAATTGATTTCTGACGGATTTCCGTCGGAAATCATTTATCGTCGGTTTTCCGTCGGTAATTTGGCGGTTAACACGAAAAATTTCGTGTTCTATGGCGCCTTTTTTTTATTTTCGACGGATAACCGTCGGTTTTCTAAAAAACCGACGGTTTTCCGTCGGAAATTAAAAAAGGAAATTGGTGGAAGGCTCTGTTCGAACCCCCCACCTCGAAACATATATTGTATAGCCTTAACCAGTTGATCCATTTAGTGTTATTCGTTTATGATTACATAGTATTTCTATATATCCTTAACCGTTTGAAAAAACAAAATAAACATAAAATGGTGGATGGCTCTGTTCGAACCCCCACCTTGATACCTATGTTCTTACTCTTTAAACCAGTTGTGCCATTTACAATTACTCGTTTATCTTTCCATGGTAATTGTATTTATTGTTATGCTATTGTTTTGATTATTAAAAAAAAAAACATAACATAACATATATTAATAACGAAAATTAAAAATATATTAAACATTACATGAAAAAATAGCATAATTATAAAAATTGTTCAGTCATTATTCGGGGAATCGTTCCCGAACCAATCTCCGATGTCAGTCTCCTCCCAAAGCTCGACCAGGCGGTTCCAATCCACCACTAACATCCATGATGGTCTTCCTTCTCCTCTTAGCCATTGCAGTTTCACCCGACACATTTTGGTCTGGAAAACACGCCTTGCGACACGGTGGAATTCTTGCCAAACCGCGAAGATTACTTCCGGATCAAAATTAAAATAAGCCTGAAATTTAATAAGTGAAGAATTATTAAATTTAGAATTTTAAAATAATGATAAAAATATAAATTATTTACCATGAAATCCTCGAACCATAACTCCTTAACATTTGTCGGGACATTGTAGTAAGCCAGATATCCTCCAACAAACCGAGCCTCTATCACGTCGCTAATAACAGCGGGAATTGCAGCATTGTAACCGAACCAAATGGTCCGGTTTCGACGGTAAGGATCCAGAACAAGAAGATGTTCTCGTCCCGGTTGAGTTAATTCTCGAATTAACCAAGAGCGCCAGGAAGGGGTAAGGAAAACGAAATCCATTTTCGGCAAGTTTTTGTTTTTTTTGGGAGAGAATCTTAGAGTAGATGATGGAAAAAACTTAGTAACGTCCTTACATATTTATACAAAACTTTTCGACGGAATTTCCGACGGAATTCCGTCGGAAATTGATTTTTATTACCGAAAAGACACTTACCGAAGCGTTGCATGGGGAAGAGAGGGGAGTTAATTGGATTCTGACCGTTTAATGCAGATAACCGACGGAATTCCGATGAAGAACCGTCAAAAATTTCCGACGGAATTCCGACGAAACAGGGTATAGGGTTTCAATTAGGGTTTAGGGTTATACATTTTTTTCTGGTCACACATATATGTACTATTAAGAATGAGGTTAATAATTAAACGTCTCTATTTGAAGAATATTATGAAATTGACAAGTTAGATAATGTTTCACAATAACTTCTTCTTAAACGTTAATGTACAATTCGAAACGTTTTTGGCCGATGTGTTTTAATCCATTTTCGGTAACGGACAAAACATGTCATAAAGATCAGTTACTAAAGAATAATAGTATATACAGTGGTTGCATTGACTACTCGAAACCCTAAACCCGAAACCCTAAAAAGGCGAAACCCTAAACCCTAAACCGTCGATAATCCGTCGGAAATTATCGACGGATTGCCGTCTGAAATGCAAATAGCGACGGCTCTCCGTCGGAATATGTATTTATCGACGGATTTCCGTCGAAATTTTTAATTTAAAAAAAAGGAAATGAACCTCGCATCATGCGAGGTTCGAACACCCCTCCAAATCCTCATGTTCTTTCGCTTTAAACCAGTATAGCCATTTAGTGTTAGTTGTTTTGAATTACATATTAATTGTATATGCAATGTTTCTATTGTTTTGATTTTTTTTTAAAAAATGAAACATAGCTTAATAACGAAAATTAAAACATATTTTACAAACGGCAGGAAATATTAAACATTACATGAAATTAAAAACAATATAATTTAAAATCTATTGTAGTTCGGGAATTGGTTAGTAAACCAATCTCCGACGTCCGTCTCCCGCCATTGGTTCACCAACAAGTTCCAAGACCTCGCATGCATCCAAGCAGGTCTTCCTTCTCTTCTTTCCCAACGTAGCTTCAACCGCCGCATTTTTGTCTGGAAAACCCTCCTAGCAGTCCTGTGGAATTCCCGCCAGACGATGAACAAATTGTCCACGGAGCAGGTGAAGTATTCCTGAAAATTTATAAAAACTTAATTTTAAATACATTTTAATAATTTCTAAGAATAACACATTATTTACGAGAAAATCACTGAACCACGCTTCCTTGAAGGTCGTCGGGAGTTGGTAGTACGTCAGATATCCGCCAGACCAACATGTCTGAATGATCTCACTGGTCACGGATATAATAACCGTGTTGTACCCGAACCAAATCCCCCGATGAGCCTGCCGGGTTGGGTCGAGATTAGGAAGATGTCTCCGACCCGGCATTCCAAGCTGTCGTATTGCAGTTTCACGGGCTTCGGGAGAGAAATAAACGAAATCCATTTGGTAAGGTGTTGTGTTTATGATTTGAATGAAAAACTCACATGCAATGGACATTTATTTATACAAAATTTTCCGACGGTAAAACCGACGGAATTCCGTCGGAAATCGAGTTAATTTAGAAAAGACATTTACCAGAACGTCGCGTAGGTAAGAGTAGAGAGTTACTGCGCGTTTTTACGGTATTTCCGACGATAAACCAACGGTAAACCGACGGTAAACCGATGACAAACTGACGGTAAACCGACGATTAACCGACGGTTATCCGTCGAAAATTACAATTCTAATTTTTTTTTAAATTTGCACCGAGTGAGGTTCGAACTCAAGAGATGACTGAAGTGCTAGTGTGTTTACGGGCCAGTTGAGCTAAGAAGTATATTGTTCATGATACAATTGGCCTTATATGAACATTCTTATTAATATAATACTAAAAAAACAATTTATCAACTAATCGACATAAACGTTAATATTCATTAAAACTATTATAGATGTTTAAAGCGTAACACATGTTAATTATTTTAAAACAATCATAAATATTAAATTCATATACATTTCTATTCCCCATCACTCTCAGTATCGTAGTCGGACGAAACTGAGTCGCTATCATCAAATTCGCCTCTTTCTTCTTCTGATTCTGAATGAAGAACAATGTCTCCGAATTGACTAAAGTCGACAACTAAATTAACTTCAAGCGCTTCTTCTACTGGAGCCATAAAATCACTTCCACTTGTTTGTAAGGGCTCTACTTCGCGTTCTTCAACTCCGTACACCTTCCCTCGAGGGTTTATTTTTGTAACGGTGATCCATGGATCATTTTTATAAGTTAGTCGAGGGTATGGAATGTAACACACCTGCAAAAAATGTTATATTGAGAAATTTTTTTATTAAAGTTTTGAATTCCAAACAATAATTATTTGCAATTACTAACCTGATCTGCTTGTGAAGCAATAATGAACGGATCGTAGTTTCTTAATTTTTTGCTCGAATTAATCGACGTGACACCAAACTCGTCGATCACAACACCTTGCCCTGGGATCGGGCTATACCAGTCGCATAGAAAAACTACACAACGCATTCCAAGTTTCCCTATGTACTTTACTTCTAGTATTTCATTAAGAATACCATAGTACACAGCTTCTCCGGATACAGATGATACTCCGTGATCGGCAGTAATTCTTGTTGAGCCTTCTACATGCACCTTAAATGCGTACCCCCGAGTGCAATATCTCGGATAAGACTTTGCTGTGTAGTGTAGGCCCTCTACTAAGTCAACTAACCAATCATCGGGGATGCGTCCAGCTTTGAGTTCCTCCCGGACCTAACAATATGGTCACATAAAAGTTAAAAAATGTTGCTCAAATTCTTAAGTGTTTTATAAGATTTGAGAAATTAATTCTTACATAAAAGGGTAACCAATGGCTGAAGTATTTTTGTTTCCGAGCCTCACGTTCGCCCTCATTCAATTCTGGATGATGAAACTGGAGAGCTTCCATATATATCCTACAAAAAGTTAAAAAAAATAAATAAGTAAAGCAAGTGCAACACAAAATCATAAATCTAACATGTATACCTCTCATATTGAAATACTTCCTCGCAGTTGGTAAGAATGTACTTGTGGAGATGTGTATGCTCTTGAGGTGTTAGTTGCCGCTTGCCTTCTTTCCCACTTAACCGCCCAACTTGTTGAAAAATGTTAGGAACAACTGACCGATAAATTTGCCTCTCTCCCCTGTCATCGTTCCTAGCTGGGCGCCTACTCCTTGTGCGTACTTGCGAAGGGAAGTAGTAGCCAGCAAAGGTCGCAGTCTCTTCGTTGTTGTATTGAGCGGCAATAGATCCCTCCACTTTAGCGGGATTCTTCACCTTCTTTTTAAGGTGGAACATATAGCGCTCGAACGGATACATCCACCGATATTGTACCGCACCACCAAGTCTAGCTTCACCCGGTTGATGGATAGGCAAATGTTCCATGACGTCGAAGAAAGACGGTGAAAATATCTTTTCCAGATTGCATAAGATTTTTGGAATGTTTTGCTACAGATTTCAGATCCCATCAACAGTGAGTGTCCTGATGGATATATCCCTGAAAAAAGATCCAACAGCTGCAATTGCTTTGTGGACATCTCGAGGAAGGAGATGAGCAAATGCAAACGGCAGGAGTCGCTGCATCATCACATGACAATCATGACTCTTCATTCCGATACACTTTCCTCCATCAGTGTCCACACAATTACGCAAGTTTGGTGCATACCCGTCAGGAAATTTAACTTGTAGCATAATCCACTTAAATAACTCTTCCTTTGACTTCGAGTCTACCCAATATGCTGGAATTGGCGGTTTTCCGTTATTCTGAAGATGAAGTTCAGGCCGATCACAAATTTCAGGTAAATCAAGCCTGAACTTGACATTATCTTTCGTCTTCCCTTGCACGTTGAGAAGAGTGTTCATAATGTTATCGAAGAAATTTTTCTCAATATGCATGACATCAAGATTATGCCTTAGTAACTGGTCCTTCCAATATGGTAAATCCCAGAAAATGCTTTGCTTGTGCCAGTTGTGGACTACACCAGCTCCATAAATATTCTCATGCCCGTTTCCACCACACTCACGACTTTATAATGCACCAAATCCTTCTAAGAGTCCCAAGGTAGTCGACCCATCGTCTTGGAGAATAGGATCATCAAACACTTTCCTCTTCTTCATAAAAAGTTTAGTGTTTTTCCGGTATGGATGATCATGCGGTAGAAATCTTCTATGACAATCAAACCAACACGATTTGCGTCCATTCTTCAATTGGAATGCATCTGTCTTTTCCTGACTATACGGACATGCTAACCTCCCGTGCGTTGTCCATCCTGATAACATACCGTAAGCCGAGAAATCGCTAATGGTCCACATCAATGCATCCCTCATCAGAAAATTTTCCTTGCATGAGACATCGTATGCTACAACACCGGGCAGCCATATCATTTGCAACTCATGTATCATCGGCTGCAAGAATACATCAAGTGCTCTTCTCGGATGCTCTGGACCGGGAACGAGTACGGAGAGGAAAAGAAACTCTCGACGCATGCACATAGTCAGCGGTAGGTTATAAGGAGTCAGAATCACTGGCCACAATGAATATTGTCTCCCATGCCTTCCAAACGGGTTGAAACCATCTGTGCATAATCCGAGGTACACGTTACGTCGCTCGTATGCAAAATCTGGATATACTCTCTGAAAATGTTGCCACGCTTCAGAATCCGACGGATGTGCAATATCTGCTCCTCTACTATGCTCAGCATGCTATCTCATTTCCCCTGCAGTTCGCTCCGACTGGTATAAGCGCCTAAGCCTATCGGTTAACGACATATACCACATTCGCTTGAACGGAACCTTAGCTCTTCCCCCTGTATCCTCATAGCGCGGATTCTTACAGAATTTGCAATCCAGACGGAATTCATCTTCTCGCCAATATATCATACAGTTGTCGATGCACACATCTATCATCTCATACGGTAATCCCAGCCCTTGTACAAGTTTCTCGACCTCGTTGTATGAACCCGACGCAAGGTTATCTTCTGGAAGAATATCTTTCACAAACTCGCAAAACGCATCCACACATTCTTCCGCAAGATTGTAGTCCGACTTTATGCCCATTAATCTTGTAGCAGCTGATAATGGCGAATGACCCTCTCTGCAACCATCGTAAAGCGGCTTCTTCGCTGCATCTAACATGTCAAAAAATCTCCTAGATTCTACATTTGGTTCCTCACCTATCCTAGGAATTTGATATTCACCTACCTCTGGAATATTTTCTCTATGTGCATCATTAACCATCTGAATGGTGCCTACACCAAAATCTACATCGGCAGTACAAGGTTCGCTAGAACTAACATTAGGTTCCCTAGTACTAGTACAACCGTAATGTTCTCTACTACTACTTCCATTATCCGAAGTTTCCGCATGTAGATACCAAATCTTATAACCCGACATAAACCCAACAGAATACAAGTGAAACCATACTTCGCCAATCGGAATATTTCTATAATTTCGGCAATTAACACATGGACATCTTAACTTACCTTTTTCAGTGTTTGTGGTTGATTGCAAGCTAGCAACATAAACTCTGCAATACCAAGTGCATATTCCTGTTCCACTAGCTTCGTCGCCTCAACAATCCTAACTCCGTCCATCCACGATCTAAAATAGTTAGAAGAAGACATTTTTCTCGGTTACTAGAAGTATTAGAGAGAGAGAGAGAGAGAGAGAGAGAGAGAGAGAGAGAGAGAGAGAGAGAGAGAGAGAGAGAGAGAGAGAGTTATGGAGGGATGGGTGTGGAGGGGAAGAGAGGAGTGATGAGGTATTTGTAGAATAATTTCAGACGAAAATCCGTGGGAAATCCGTCGGAAATCCGTAGGAAATCCGTCTGAAATCGGTCGTTTTATAGTCGACCCAACAGTCACATTAACGGTCATATTAACGGCTATATTGAACCGACGTTAAACCAACCGAAATACAACGGAAAACCGACGGAAAATTAAACCGTCGGTTTACCGTTGGGTGTTTCCGACGGAATGAGAAAACCGTCGGATATTTTTGACGGTATTCCGTCGGAAAACTTCCCGTCGGAAAGTCGTCGTTTTATCGTCGGTAATTTCTGACGGAATTTTTTCCGTCGGTAATTCCGTCGGTAATAGCCCTGTTTTCTTGTAGTGTTTGTAAAAAATTCTTGGGTATAGGCGGGTAATTGAAATGTTTTGGGCTATAAAATTGGGTTTAGGTTTCCCGGATTAATTTGGCAAATATTTTGAAATTTTGTCCACTTGTAGGCGTAACGCAGTGGTAATATATTTATAATATTATAAAACAATATTAATTCATAAAATATTTCATTTTAACATTATATTGTGATGCTAAAACCTCAAAAACGAGGTTTTGAGGTTTCTTTTGGAGATTCTAAAACCTAAAATTTGAGGTTTCATCTTTTCTTTTACATCGAATGATCTTAATCAAACATTTATAGCGAGATGAAGTGGTTGGTGTGAAATGTTCTATATAGATTACATATATAAAAATAAAACACACATAAACACAAATTTGTGAAAATTGTACATATAAAATACCAGTTTCCTGAAAAAATATTTCCATGATGCTCCCACATATATATATATATATATATATATATATATATATATATATATATATATATATATATATATATATACATGTTCAATCAATGCATTCCGAAGTGATAAAGATATTACTAACAAATTTAAAATCTGTCCAAAACACTCATTAAGGACAAAATAAGAACTACAAAGAAGTTTCGTGGTTTAGTATTTAGTGTTTAGGGTATAGTATTTAAGGTTTTTTATTTAGGGTTTAAGGTTTAGTGTTTGGGTTTACAATTTAGGGTGTAGGTCATTTGCATTTAGTACTATTATAGTATTACATAATAATTTGAGGTTTAGTATTTAATGCTTTGGGTTTAATATTTAGGTTTAGGGCTACTCCTTTTATGTTGGTCAAATTGTCTGATATGTGTTAAATAGTAAAATTAATATGTTTATGTTATTTCTTGTTAATAATTAAGTGTTTAGTTTGTTTGAGTATTTCACTGATCTTAAGTGTTACCATTGGGATGCAATAACGATGAAAAGTTAAAGAAAATATTAGATAATTATGTTCACGGGAAGACATTTAATGTGAAATTGGCAAAACATACATATATACGACATCACCAATTACAAAAAAATTGGGCGAAGTTGTTTGCTCTCATTTTGCAGAAGAAAGCGTTCTGCATAATCCAGAAACATTGGTCGCAAATGTCGTTTTCCATTGGCCACCCAGAGTGCCACATGTCGTATTTAGAAAATTGGCAGATGCCCACACGATCAATATCGTTTTCGGCACGTTTCGCTGTGAACCAATCATGAAGCATAATTCCCCATGAACTATGGTCAAGATGAGGTAGTTTTCTTCACAGTTGCAATGCTTGTTCTCGAGTAAACTCATATCTACCGAAGAGTTCATCATCTCTGTCTTCCCCGAAGGCTTTGCGTATTATACCATACATATACTTGCTTAAGATGCATCCATCTTTAGCAGCAGCCTTTATGCGTGTGAGTCCTTTATTTGTCTTGTTATCATAGAAGAAGTCTGAAATTCCTTTTGAGGAGGATGGCTGATGTGTTGCCTACGTCGTAGAACCTTTCAAAAAAATTTCTCCAGTCAAAACCCGTAGCCCAAACATAGTATGACATCTATAAAAGATTAACATAGTTGAAGAACTCTTGTGTTTACGTCTTCTCCTTCAAGGCTTAGCAAACTATCTTCGAATGAGAAAGATCCTTCATGTTCCGTTCGCAAACACGGGCGAGTATCTTCATTATCACATCATCAGGCAACGCGCGAAGGTTGAATGGGATGATTGCTCTCCGTTTTCTTGTTACTGAACGGGTTTCGTAATAAGGCTGGTCGTAGCGTCGCCATGGCCAGTACGCATAAGCCATCGGCATTTTGTTGTAGTTTGGGTTAATGAATAGGTGGACTTTTATTGGTTATGAACTGGTGGCTTCAAGATCTAAAGAATGGGTGTTAATTAATCCCTATTTGATTGAATGAGTTTACTTCATCTTTATAACATTACATAAAGACACGACCTTCCATTTTTCCCACACAAATAATTAATAAAATAATGAAACGAAAAATCTACTTAACATTAATAACCTAGATTATCGTGTATTTGGCAGTTCCCTAGATAATCACTAATGTCGGTTGCTTGTGTACAAAATGGCGAATGCATACCCTATATGTTAAGTAGTAATTATTAACCTAGTTTAAGTAGTAAGTAGTAAATATATATATGTGTGTTGTTTTGATGTTTAACGTTATACAACAACCAGAATCCGTAAGATATATCCCATTAATTAAGGTTTAGGGTTTAATGTTTGGGTTTAAAGTTTAGGGTATATATATGGTCTAGTATTTAGGGTTTAGAGTTTAGGGTATATATAGGGTTTAGTATTTAGGGTTTCGGGTATAATGTTTAGGTTTGGAGTTTAGGGTATATAATCATTTGCATTTATAGTTGTAGATATTGACAAAATTATCAATAGTTATAATATTACATAAATGACTATATAAATTACATATATGATAATAAAACACTCATAAACACAAGTCTTATAACGTTACATATAAAATACTAATTGACGAAAACATTATTTCCATGATGCTCCCATATATATCTGGTCTTAATATTTGGGTTTAGGGTTTGGGGTTTAGTATTTAGGGTTTATGTTTTAATGTCTGTGTTTAGAGTATAAGGTATATATAGGGTTTAGGGTTTAATTTTTGGGTTTAGAGTTTATGGTATATATAGGGTCTAGTAATTAGACTTTAGGGTATATACCCTGAACGTATTCTGAAGTGATAAGATATCACAAATTTAAAATCCGTTGATGATACGATAATGACAAAATATGAAATAAAAAAGAAGTTTCGAGGTTTAGTATTTAAGGTTTAGGGTTTAGTGTTTAGGGTCAAGTAACTAGAGTTTAGGGTATATACCCTGAACGTATTCCGAAGTGATAAGATATTCACAAATTTAAAATCCGTTGATGATACGATAAGGACCAAATATGAAATAAAAAGAAGTTTCAAGGTTTAGTATTTAGGGTTTAGGGTTTAGTGTTTAGGGGTACTCCTTCTATGCTGGCCAAATTGTCCGATATGTGTTAATTGGCATAATTTATAACCAAGTTTTCGTTAATCTTGTTATTATTAAAGTGTTTAGTTTATTTGAGTAATTCACTGTTTCAAGTGTTTTCTTTGGGATGCAATAACGCTGAACCATCAAACAAAATACTAGATATTGGTAGAGGTTGTAGTAGATACAAAATAGTAGATATTAGTACGGGAAAACATCTAATGTGAAATTGGCAAAATATACATAAATAAGACATCATCGATTTACAGAGAAATTGGCAGAAGTTGTTGTCTTTCATTCTGCCGAAGAAAGCGGTCTGCATAATCACGAAACATAGGTCGCAATAGTCCTTAAACAGTGGCCACCAGAGCGCCAAGGGTCAAAGATAGAACATCAACAGAGGCGCACACGATCAATATTGTTTTCATCATGTTTCACTTTGAACAAATCAGGAAGCGATCTTCCTCAGGAACTACGATCCAAACGAGGTAGTTTTAATCGCAGTTGCGTTGCGTCTTTCCGAGTAATTTCATATCTACCAAAGAGTTCATCATCTCTGTCTTCCCCGAAGACTTTGCGTATGCATCCATACACATAATTGCTTAAGATGGATCCTTCTTTTGCAGTCGCATGTATGCGTGCGAGACCTTCATCTCTCTTGTTATCGAAGAAGAAATCTGAGATTCCTTTGAGAAGGATGGCTGATGTGTTGCCTGCGTCGTAGCAGGTTTCATTAAATTTTGTCTAGTCAAATCCCGGAGACCAAACATGGTATGCCATCTCTATTAGATTAACCGAGTTGAAGAACTCATGTGTTTCCGTCTTCTCCTTCAAGGCTTTGCAAGCTATCTTCGAATGACGGAGATCTTTCATGTTCCGTTCATAAACACGGGCGAGTATCTTCGTTATCACATCATCATGCAACTCTAGAAGGTCAAATGGGATGATTGCTCTATGTTTTCTTGTTACTGAACGGGTTTCGTACTAAGGCTGATCGTATCGGTGCCATGGCTAGTACGCATAAGCCATAGGCATGTTGTTGTAGTTTGGGTTAGCGAAGCGGTTGACTTTTACTGGTTTTGAATCGATGGTTTCAAGATCTTAAGAATGAGTGTTAATTAATCCCTAATTTGATTGAATGAGTTTCTCCTTCTTTATAACCGTACATAAAGACACGACTATTCACTTTCCCACACAAGAATAATTAATAAAATAATGAAACGAAAAATCTACTTAACTTGAATAACTTAGATTATCGTGTATTTTCGTAGTTCCCTAGATAATCACCTATCCACTAATGTCGGTTGCTTATATGCATGAAGAAGAATGTAAACCCTATATGTTAAGTAGTATTTATTAGCCTACTTTATGTCAAATCTTGCTAACATAGTCATTATGTCATGCAAGATTTCGTTAGCTATCAACATTAGCAATGCAAGATTTTTTTTTTTTGCAAAAGGTTAATAATATTAATGCTATGAAAAGTTGAGGATATACAAAACAAAGAGTTCAAATTGTAAAACTTCAGTTGATTAAATAGAATAAATACTAGGTTGACAAAAATAGAATAAATACTAAAGGAATTATTTTCTAGTGTTTTGTGAATAGTGTTACACTATATTTGGTGTAACACTATTCACAACACTATACATTTATACAACCCTAAAAATTAAAATATTGTAGTCCAAATATACTAATTCTGATAATTAGTACGATGTAAGTTTTTCACAATTTGTAACTCACCATTAATTAAAAAGGGAATCCTACAATATTTTACTAAAACTTAAATAAAATATCAAATGGATGATTGATAGAGGAACTTAACATAAGTAGCTACATGAACCCTAAGATCTTTAGACATCTAATTCAATAGTTACAAGTGTTATGGCAAGTGTCAAACAATAGTTCTTCAATTTGCCATGTGTAACACATTAGTTCTTGACTAGCCATTAAGTGACACAAATAAACCATTATGTGCACCGGGAATCGATAAGATATTTACATTGATCGGGAAAAAGTTAACTTGCGGATTATTCTAAATTAAGGCCCGCCAAACACAATATATTTATGGCGCCTAAATTACCATAAACGGCCACTACCCTAACTATTATAACCTCTCTCAAATTCAGAGAATTTATCAAATTCCTTTCGTCTTACATTTATTTTCTCAACCGAAAATCTATTGCAAAACACCAATGGCACAAAGGCAATACCAATTCCTCTCGGAGATCAACAAGTCGACGACGAAATGGAGATTGAGATTGAAGGTCCTTCGGTGTTCTATGTATCAAAGGGTCTTCTACGGAAAAACATCAAACTACTTTCGGTGGGTGAACAGGGTATCTCTCTATCACAGTTCATGCGCTGTATAAATTTTGATCTTACGCTGTATAAACTTCTGTTCTTACGCTGTTTAAAGTTTTACGTCTTTCACTTTTTAATGACAAGGCCAAAGGATAGAAGGCAAAATTTGGAGTGATTACGTTGAAATCTTCGAGTGGCTGGTGGAATCTGAGTGCCAGTGGGTGCAATGGGATAATGTTCATATCCTTGATAGGCCAATGTTTGACCGCTTGACAGAGAGTTTATTCTCTATGTGTCGAACCATTTCGAGTGTAATCTAGAAAATTCCACACCCTAACGGCCAACACTACTTAGACTTGAAGCCTATACACGACATTTCAAATGGCACTATAACTATCACATTTCCAATCGGTATAGTTTTTTTGGATTTAAGGTTACAAGTTTTATGGGACTTTATTGTTTTAATATGATTTTGTTATGGATTTGTTTGGTGTTTTTATTGATTTGAGATATAGAGTTGATTGGTGCTGTGCTTGGAATTGATGGTTTCGTAAGAGATCCAGTGGTTACTGCAAATGATCCGAAAACTTTTTTTATGGAGGCGTCTTCAAGTAAAACTCACAATTAGAGATTTGGAGTAAGTATAACATCTATTTATTTCATGTACAATATTCTTAGAATGTCTGAAAGCTGATTTGTTGTAAATATTGGCAGAAACGACTCATTGGATTGTGTGGCCAATGGCGATATTGCTGTTAGGCTGGTTAGGGTATGGGGCAAAAGTGCGGATGAGATATTGTTCAGCTTATTCCAGTGCTTTAATATCCCTAATTACAGTGGTGGTATGTTTAAACATGAAACTTTTTGTAAATTCGTTCCAGTTAGTGTAAAATGACAAATAATTATAATTTCTTTGTTGATTTGGGTTGGTGAGGTTGGAGGCAATTCAACGAGTTTCTAAGATACGCTTTGATGCGTATGAAGTTGAAGAGTTCCGCAATTTTGTCCAGAGGTATTTATCTCACAACTCATAATCATATAGGATAGATGTTTATTTTTTTTTTAGGATCTTATGTGTTATTGTTTTAATATGATTTTTTTTGTTAAGGTACCCTAAGCCTCCTCTATGTTAAGAATGTTGGGTGTGGTTTGTTGGATTTGCGAAGTGACTTATGGCTTGTGAATTTAAATTAAATTTGTATTTATAACCCGCACTTTGTTTATGGTTTTCTCTAGTATTTTCTTTTTTGTCAACACGGTCTTCTTAAGTAACTTAGTATTTTAATCGTATTCCATGATATCCAAAAAAAGAAAAAATAATCAATGATATTAATCATTAATCATAGATTTATTTATCTTCAATTTTTTTTAAGAATTGCTAAAGATTCGAGAAAAGCCCAAAACGAGTAAGTGGATTTTTATGGAAAATTATAATTGTTGGGTTTCGAGGTAAACTAGTTACCGAGTATTTATTTCAATAAACCTAAGAACTCTTCACTTTCTTCTTCTACCTCTTTGCTATCATTCTCTGATATTCAAAGAGATATCCACAAAATGACTCCGCTTATAAGATGCGTTTCCGAAAAATCACAGTTTTCGGTCTCGACAAATGGTCGATTATCAGTCGTAAACCGCAGACTAAATTGCCGACAATCATTTTTGGTCGTATATTAGCGACTAATACACGTCCATATACCTGTTGTCGCAAAATAGTAGCAATACTATCCCATAATAGCCGCCATATGTTACGACTATAAGTATAGTCGCAAGTTCCAGTCGCAAGTTCCAGTCGCAAAAACGCTGTGTTCTTGTAGTGTACGGTTTTTCTAACTTGTAGTGCAATACCACTAAAACACTAATTAAACCAATTAACTCCGAACTAATGCAATACTACTCAAGCTCTAATTTGATCGCTTATCTCCTACCATTGCAATACGACTATCACACTAATCAATCAATCAATCGACCTAATGCAATGAGAATGAGTTCTAATAATTCTATGATGCAATGCACAAAACGATAATCCTTATGGGATTTTCTTAACCATTCACTCAACCCACCATTTATTTTCACGTTGTAGCCGTTTTACATTATCGCACACTCATCAATATATATAACATTAAATATGGCTGCATCATTACTCGAAACGATATGCCCGCAGATAACCAACTTTCACCATGTAAATAAAGTTTTCCAAGATACAATATTACACCAAAATATGTACATAGGAGAATTTATACATAGTTACTATTTGGTACATTATATAGAGCGGTCACAAAATCAACCAAAAAGAATCACCGCTACAATAAATCCGATCGTTACCGACAAGAAAGCATAACCAATACTATATACACCAAAAGTAAGAGTTAGCACCATTACTTTATCAGACCTACCTAAAAATGCCAACAAAAACGAAACGCTCCATACTGCATGTAGAACATCTCGTTGTGTGGTATGGGGACGACATGTACCACGGCAGGGTGAGCGGGTGGTGGTGAGTGAATTTTCTAGAATGGTCCGTCGGGGCATGAAAATGCTATGTGTCTGGTTCAGCCGCAGGTAAGACACTTTGGTGGTGGTGGTGGTGGAAGAAAGGACATAATGGGGATGTGGCGATACTGGCACCAGGTGAAATAGAAGTTTGCGGATCCACATATGAGACAAGGCCGATACGCCCCGTAGACAATGTGTCGGAAGGGAGGAGACAGCATACTGATGGCATGGGGCTAAGGATACTGCAAGTAATCCCACGTGTACCCTTGAGAGACATACGAGACTCATGTCGGGGGAAACAGCTCGACTATCTGGCAGGAATTCTCCTCTAATTCCCTTCCAATGCTTATGCTGTGTCGAATCGATGGGCTCCAATGGAAATTCAAACTCCATAAGTGGTGGGAAAGAACGGTCCAGAGTGAGTCGGATAATTCATCGTCTACAGTATCTCTCGGGCATGACCAGATGGTACTGGCGGGATCTGCGGTATGGGACGAGGACTAAACGATAGTGGCGTCCCTAAATATGGTAAGGAGAATAGGGAAACCCGACCATTGGAGCTGTAGTCGGGATGGGCCACACGTTGCGTGAGCAATCAGCAGATGCGGTCGGACGAATAGGTGAACCAATGCGGGGACTGTCATGAACCGATGCAACGCACTTTCGATACACTGATGAATCGTCACTCATGATGTCGCGATCGTGCAAACACACACCTACCTCCCTTGCACTTTGCTGTAACAGTGCACTTGAAAACAAAAAAGGTGAGTTTTCAATTCTAAATAAAATTCTAACTTAATCCTTCCCTGATACATAAGCGACTCGGATACCTAATGGTTGCAATTTTGACTCAATTGTTTTACTAGATAAATCATTGAAAAGCCAGGATTTTAATATTTATGAACGAACGGTGCTATGATACCACCCTTGTAACGCCGCCTTCCCGTTCTTTGCTGACCGACGAGCTGACCGACCAACAATCAAACAAGAACACGATCGATCGAACTTGGTAGTCAAAAAGAAAGAGTTAGTTACATACGAAGTTGTAGACTGTCTGGTTTTAGAAAGAGGCTCGAACAAATCCAATCTAAACCTCGTTTACCTCGCTTTGGAGGCTATGGATTTTCAACCCGTACTGCTTCCGTAAGTTTTGTTTGGTTTGGACTAAACCATTTATCAGGAAAATCCTGTTTTTTAGTCTTTTAATCTTTTTATTAAATATTTTAATGAAATGATTAAATTCACGGGTTTTCTAAAACAGTTTTATGGGGTGGTCCCCAAGTCTGAAACCGAAATAAATCGAAAATGTTTAAAAAAAATAAACCATAGCAAATGGCAACCCGAATCTACTCCGAAGGGCGAAGCGTCTGTCAAGCTACTACGAAACAAGAAATGATGAAAAAGAGTTGGATGAGCAATCTAAGATCACCCTGTGAGCTGGCTCCAATCTAAGATCAACCCCACCCGAAAAACCCAAGGGGGTCTACTTTCTTTTGTTGACGCAAATTGGGCAGGTTGTCCTGACACTTAGCACATAACAATCAATAGCCAAAGCAACATAAAATAAACACAAATCAGTTACATGCTACCTATCCGTGAGATAACACATAACGGGTTAAATAAACACAACATAAAAGATGGGAATCGAGAACATTGTGGCACATGCCTTCAATTAAAATCGATCTAATTTACTTTTCTAACGCTTTCTAACACCATTGGCCCCTAACGGTAACTTGATAACTTCCCTAGGAACACCTAGTTAGTAATCCAACTGCATATATTTAGAACATCCAAGACTCCTAGATGTAAATACAAAGTACCACAAATAGGACACCGTTCTCAGAGCTCCGGTACCTACCAGCGTCACACGCGTAGGTTGACTACCACCAGGACCTGACCACGAGGGTATGTGAACTAAACATGGATCTCCTGAGGATCAATATTGAAGGAAGTACCAGAACGCCATGCACACACGACTTGCGGGATCTAACGCACCCTAATAACACTTAACACTATTTTATGAAGCCTACGACTTGTATGAACCCTACGTGGATTCATAAAGTCACTAAGACACACAAGAAAACTCACTAGGACTTTACAAGACTGATAAGGTTAACTAATAAATAAACAATCCCAAAAGAAATACCCGGAAACTATCCCGCAAGTTCTAGCAACTCAACATCACCATTAACTCTTTACCAAAACCAAACTCAACCCTACCTATTTGGCATAACCCAGAATAGGTAAACCACACAACAACAATTCAAATATTCAACAGTAACTCGACCAATAATATACTAATCATTCACCATTCAATACTTAATTCTCAGATTAATTATTTAATTTCAATATCATTCTTAGCTTGTCTTTATTCTAATTACTTAGCTATATTTAATTACTTATTCTCGGTTTAATTATTTAATCTCAGTTTAATTATTCTTTAGATTGACGTTAGTAAGATTACTAACTTCCTAACTCATTTATCTTTATTTTCATTTCAATTTATATTAATTACATAATAATTTTTTATTATATAGTTTCAATTCAAGTTTTCTTCCTAATCTGATTATTAACTTCCTAATTTCCAAAGATGTCTTATTATCTTTAATTTTAGTTTCCTCTCATTTTAATTACTAATTCTAATTTGAATATCTTAATTTATTTATATAATTCCTACCATAATTCATGAAATTCTATATGATTAATGCCATGCTTGCATAATTATATATTTAGCCAATTCAACTATCAAGAAATTCAAACTACACAAACAACATGTATTTTATAGAATTTAAATGTGCAATGCATATTTATAGACTTAGCCAAGTTATTTAAATTCCTTTATTTAATTATCCTATTCTGCTCTACTTTCGTATTCAATTTCGGGTATAAGTTCCAGGATCTATTTGTAGACTCGACCTATCCTAATGCGCACAATCAAACATAACTAACTCCCATAGATTATTGGACGGATGCTACCCACAGAACTAACGACCAGAATCCCGAGACCCGCGAACCTCTAACCCATCAAAGACCTGATGCTGTCGACCCGACGTTAACATGATATTTGACCAGATAGTTGACCGTCGTTGACTTGATTGTTGACCAGCATTGATCGGTGTTGACCATGTTGACTATGGAGTTGACCAGCATTGACATCATTGACTTTGGCAGTTTATCTGGTCAGTTCATTTGGTGTTATTCGGATGAGAGGTGGAGGTGATCCTGCGAGTGAGTATTGTGGTGATTGGTGATCCTGCGAGCGAGTGTCATTGAAATATTGTCATGGGGCTTCATAAAACATTTCAATGCTAATATTTAAGCCTAGGTTCACTAGTTTAGGCTAATCCACTCCCATGAAAATAACCATATGCTAATCATGCAACTAACTTCAATTCCCAATGGTACCTACCAGCGTCACCAGCGTTGGCCCCTGCAACGGCTCCAGCGACGGCTCCTTCAATCTCCAACAATCTTTGGCAGAGTTTCGAGAATCTCTAGCAACGGCAGAAGACGGAGGTGGTGGTCCGGTGAGGTGATTTAGAGGGTTTTTATTGGTAAGTGTTTAGGCTAAATGTGTTTAAGGATTTTTAGATGGGTAAAAATGGGCTTTAAGGTATAATCAAAGGGATTTATGTTTTTGGAGAAGAAGAAAGCTAAGGAAAGAGGATGTGGAGGTCGCAGGCGTTAAGAGGAGAGGAGGATAGGATTTTGTTGTGGTTTGGTAACAAGACCAAGCTTCCCTTTAAGGGTATATGTATCATCATCATGCATCACCAACAGGGGACAGGACATATGGAATGCTAAGTGTCACTTAGCATGCCAAAGTACACATGCATTTTGACACCAAAATTATCCATGTGTCGTCAGAATATAAATCAGCCAATGAGGTACTATTAAGTTTCCTCTCTTGTTCAATCGTCGATCACCACCTCTCCTTGTTTCCCGACAAACATGTCCACAATTTCCGATCAATCCCGATAATTCCCGCAAAAATGCAATTTTAATCACTTTTCATTCGTAGATAATTTTTATCCATAAAATTTAGCTTTCATTTTACCATCTTGATTCCAATGGACTTTAAAAGTAAATTCGCTTCTCGTATCAGTTTTTACAGTCTATCGATTATGTTTCTTGATAAACCCTAATTTTCATTCAAAAATCTGTATTCAATAATTTGTCGTCTAAATAATTCTCAGATAAAATGTTTTGAATTATTTCGCCCACGGATTTCTTCTATGGTTTTCTTTTAGTTTCCTTCGATTTCTACGATCAAGTAATTTTTCCCTCGATGATGATGTTGAGACGGGTTCTCAAACTAAGTATTCCCCATTTAATGCAAGAGTATTTTCAAATGAATCATTTAAGTGATTTACATACTTAGCTAATGGTAATTGATGTCTAAGGTTTTTAGTATTTATTAGACTGGTTTGAATGCATGCTCATCTTGTGATTACCATTGGGAATTGAAGTTAGTTGCATGATTAGCATATGGTTATTGTCATGGGAGTGGATTAGCCTAAACTAGTGAACCTAGGCTTAAATATTAGCATTAAAATGTTGTATGAAGTCCCATGGATTAACATTGATAATCTAAGTCAATTACCTTAATCCAAATGCTCAATCTTCTTGCATTTTCGTCGGTTGACTTTGTTGACCATTTTTTAACTTTTTATTGCACTTTCTGTCTTTTGATTTCATTTGCATTTGAATTAGGTTGTTAGTTTATAGTCAATCCTCTTATATTTGGATTATAATAAGTGATTACATAAATACTTAGTGTGGTAATTCTCTCAAGTTGGATTGACTTCTTAAGTACTATAATGACATGAAAAAAGACTTGAGGAATTGTGTTAAGAACCGAAAATGTCCTATATTAGAATACTAGATAGTTTATTTTAAGGTACTAGGTTGTTTAGGAAGAAAAAAATTTAGCCTATTTGATATGGAATTGAGATTGTTGTATTTGGAAATTTGATCTCTCTTGAAAAACGAATTTGGACATTGTCATTGCATGAATTAGCTATATTTGATGCATTTAGTGATAGGTATAACATGTATAAGTGATTTAGCATAATAATTATCACTAAAAGTGAGTTTTTGGAGAATCTCTTAAGTGATGCATCTTTGAATCCGAAAATTGTACTTGAACTATCCCCATGCTAATTCATTCACTTAGACTATTCATATACATTTGGATTGAGTTTCTAGATACTACTATCATGTTTCTTAGCGCTTTGTAACATCTCATTCACACCATATTCATATATTTGCCCAATGTTACTTTTTTGCAGCCTATGGACCATTAACGCATGCGCCACATCCGTTCCAAGAAGAGTACTCGAGTTGAGCGAGGCAAATCTTCTCGCCGTGATGATGACTACACCATTATTGATGATATTAGCATCCATGAGGATGTAGTTTGGTACTTGGAAGCTCCTAAGGTTCGAGACTTCATGGAGCTCAACTAGCCAACCTACCCAGACCTATCTAAGAGTTCATGACATTTGTCACACTCTCCATTACACGAGGGAGAAATTCCTACGCTTCAGATGGCATCCTCTCTTTCTATATTAGAGGAAATTCCTATGCACTCTCCATTCCACAGCTTTCCACCACTCTTAGACTGGAGTACCATTACAAAAACCGCCATCACGGATGAGGCCAATACTCCATTATGGCTCATTATGGGCCAAGGTGATTATGAACTGGGGGATCTAATTCAAGACTCTCCACACATCCAATTGTCCGTCTAGTGCTCAAAGACTGTTGAGTCAGGCGTCTTATTGCCTGAGCTCATCATACTTTAGTCTCATTTTGTACTTGACTTAAGATTGGTTGAGGTTAAGCATGATGTCGCTTCTTCCCGCTGCACCACCATTTCCACTACTTACGGAGGCATCATCACTTATATATTGCAAGGCGACGGAGTAGACCGTACCTGAGACACACTAGTTCCTGATGGATTTTATGACTTACTTAAGTTGTCTAGAGACGCTACACTTTGTGAAGCACGGACAAACCCCGACAGATTGGTACAAGTACTTCACATGAGTAGAAGTTAGCCTTGTTGTATTAATACCATCCCATACTGTTTTGAGTCTGCGAGGCAGGCCCCCACAATGGATTTCAGACCAGACGGAGTTTGAGCCCAAGATCTCTTGACTTCCATATACCATTGGCAAGTTTACCATCTTTCAAGGCTGGAGACGAGAAGCTTCTCAGATAGTACCAGCTTCACCTAGAGAGACACCCACCACAACTATTGGACCTTCAGACCACACCTGTCCCTCATCTCTACGGTTCATTCGTTATGACCCTTATCTTTTTATTTTCTGCTTTTATCTTTTATTTTTATTTTATCGAGTATGTTCCATCCTCTAACCACAATTACCCATTGAGGACATTGTGATTTAAGTCTGGGGAGGATGTTTATCCAGTTTTTAATTTTTATCTTTATCGAGTATGTTTTTGAAAACTACTTAATTATGTATTGATTTGGATTATAGTAGGTGCGAGGAAACAAAGCTATGACGGTTATGACTTGTGCGCCTCTATGGTATTCCTTTAGACAGCTATTTCAAGATTCAGAACTAGACTAGGCAGTAGTTAAAGTTCTTTTTCTACGACATCATCGTGAGGGATTCACACTATAGAAATTTCCTTTGAAGGATATGCTAGCTGTACTTTATATAACATAGCCTAATCTTAAATATTTATCATATAAGTTTTAGGCTTGAGGGTGAACCAGACATTCTTGACATCTTTTACATTTTTACCACTCTTTGTTGTCGTTGAATGGCAAGGTCATATTTAGTTGGTTCCCTACCCAAATTTTAACAATTTATTCGAACCTCATGAATTCTCTCTTGTTTACTTATGTGCAGATCTGTGCAAAAATGCCGGATATAGAGGAACAATGCAGTTCTCAGTCACTGAAGAAGGAGCTGCTGAACACATTGGAGAAGGAGAGACGAAACAACAAAAAGGAGCTTTGCTTTGCTTTCAACATCTCAAAAAATTTGGTAAATTCCTTTTTCTTATGACTCTATCACTGTATAGCATGTCCCCCTTCCGAAAAACGTGAATAAAGAAAGAGAAAGGAAAAAAAATCCAATAAGAGTCATAAGTAAACATAAATAATACCACGGCAACCAATGGTTCAATGACAAAAAAATCCTAGAGCGTTTCAACAAAAGACCCCACATAAGCATCTAAGTATGGGGGAAGAAACATGAATAATTATAGACGGAAAAACAAGTAGTTGACATGTGTAGTAGTGACTGAGAGCTGCGGACATCAACAGTTCCAACCTCTCTTGCTGTTTTGCGCGGTATCTAGCATAATCCATAAATACGGTAACCCGAAACACTTTTAGGCTCACGATTAAAATGCCTTTGATACTTTGCCTCGTTAGTCCTTGTTAGTTCTTCGGATGAGAAATTCACATACCACCATTAATAAATGTAGATAGCTAGTTGACCTGAGTTGGAGTCTAGATAGTTTTAATTCTATATGATGGCATTATTAACTAGTGTGGCAAGACTTCGGTGAAAATTTTCTAGACTAGGTTTAAATTGATGCAAATTCATGGTTATGGTTTAGAAGGGCAGTAACTGAGCTTTTGTAAAATCACCATGCGAAATCCCCTCATTTCAAACCTATTTCCTAACGTTAATCTCTATTTTGTTTGACGACAAACAAACTCTATGTTTGGGGGAGTTGATATAACTCGTTTTTACACCATTTTAGCTATCATCTCTATATCTTTTTTTTGGTGTTCTACCGTTTTTTCTAATGGTTTTCAAGTGATCTGTACGCTGTTCAGTTTCATGTGACATCAGGAAAACAGGACGAAACAAGCAAGAAAGTCCACATTTTGATACCGACACTTTCAGTCAGAAGTTCCATACCAAATGGAGACCTTTTCAACGTTAGAACCTCAAATTTTGACACAAGGTAGAGGGATCTACCATCAACACATAGCAACATATTTCAAAAGAATCCAACAGTTAGATCTCAAGAGCTGTTAGGAGCAAGATGGCCCAAGCAACAAGCGAAGCACCCCTTGCCACATCAGAGATGCCCAGGCCGCGGGGAAGAGGATGTTGGCCGCGACTAGGAGGGTCACAGACGTAGCTAGGAGACCTCCGGAGCTAACCGAGTTAGACAAATTTTGGGGCCGTCTTTGCCAACTTAAGCCCACTAAAAAGGAGTTAGCAAAGTCCCACATCGAAAGTTTTGGGAAAATAACCTCCTCTCATCACCTATATAAGGACATCAACCCCCCCTCCTCTCAAATCATTACCAACACAATCACATCTAAAGTTTACAAGTATTATTCTAGTTTTCTTAGCTTTTAGATATTTTATAGGGATATATATCGCTAGCCCTAAGTTTGTCGAGGCTATGATCTGAAATCCTAGATACATGATTATTTTATTTGTTTATTTAATGTAAATATTTATTATGGTTTCTATTTGGAAATCCGAGAAGTTATATTCTTAGGTTTGTAGGGGATATTTTTGATATGGTTAATCAAGGGTAAGGTCCATATGTCCGATTTATAGAATTATGGCTCTTTATATAAATGAGTTTTTTTTTGTTTATCGCATTATGTTTATGATAAGTTGATTTTCGGTTTCAAATGATCAATTCCTCTGATCCTACTAAGTGATGTCGATGTAATAAATGAGGTGTCAATCAAAATGGGTAGAAAATAGAACACTAAGATTACATAGAAATTCCTAATCTAAACCTAATGATATTGAAAGAAAGAAAACAATAATTAAAGTAAACAAGAGGACAAACTAAGCAATATTAAAAAAAGATAAGAGAAAGATCCTAGGATGAGGTCAATGACTAGATGATCTAGAGACAATCCATAATACTTCAATCAATACACAATGCTAAACATAGCTTAAGATAATTAATTAATCAATCCATTTCTATGGCCTTAACTACTATCCTAATCATTTAATTAATCAACTTCCATCGCAATTTCCCAACTAAACCTATGATGGAAAAGTTAAGAAACATTATTAGTGATCAAAGTAGAAAAGAGATTAAGAAGATCAAAATGTATTTGCTTAAAGAAATCAAATTTAGAGTTTACAGAACTTAGAACCCTAAAAGTTCCTAAGAGAAAAGAATATAAGTGACTGTTGGTCTAAGATGGATTTTAAAGAGAAAGGGTTCGTACTCGGACAACACGGGACACATCAAGTCTTGTCCTAGTTTAAATGGGTCAGCAGCGGACTGTGTTGGCATGTGTTCATTAAATCAGCCATAGCTCTTTAATACAGCTTCAGAGGCCTTGAAACCATATCCATTGGAAAGTTAACTCAATTTCTCACGACTTTCATTTAAAGTCACAAAGCTAAATATCAAGGAATTCAACACCATTTTCCTTGTTTGGTCCAAAAATGCATCATTCACCAATTAACCCAATGAGATTCAAAAACATATAAACCACAACAAAATGTATCAAAATACAGTTTAATTGCCTCCTTTATCACCATTTTACCCATTGTCTCTTTCAAGCTCCAAGATGCTTCCAAAACTATTTTCATGGTTCTAGGATCAACTCGAAACATCCAAACTCTCCAAAGCTTCAAGAAATCACCAAAACACTTAAAACAAACCAAAATAAGCAAAACCTATCGTATATTCCCTAAGACTCCGAAATGGATGATTTCCTAAGAAAATGACTAAGAGTGGATGCAAAAGGATAGAAAACTATACAAATGAACATGCCAAAAGATGGTAAAATATGCATATATCAATTCTCCCAAACTTGGATTTTGATTTTCCACAAACATACAACCACAAGGTAAGATGAAAGAAAAGGTTGAAAGTAAGAGCTCAAAGCTTCCAACAAAAATCATCATGTTAAAAGGGTTCTAGATATCTAATCAATAAGTTACAATAAAGTTCACTTTAGTCCAAAAGAGTTAGCCATACTCATCACTACACGCATTAAGTTCAATACTCAATCTACACATTAA
This sequence comes from Orychophragmus violaceus, assembly GCA_030180135.1. NCBI lineage: Eukaryota > Viridiplantae > Streptophyta > Magnoliopsida > Brassicales > Brassicaceae > Orychophragmus > Orychophragmus violaceus. Next base: position 24,982,539 of record CM058233.1, on the reverse strand, counting down.
TTCCTATCATCCAACCCTTCGACATTCATTAAGATAATGGTGAATCAAGATTGGGAAAATGAAGTGAACTCACTTGGTGAAAGGTTATAGGTCTTGGGATGAAAATGATCTCAAAGTAATTGTGGCTTATTAAGAATAAGGATCACTAAAAAAAATATATGATAAAATGCTAAGAGTAAAGTACAACATATGCATACAAGAGAAAACTTCTATCTACCCAATGTCCAAGATGTTCCCAAATCAAGTTCTAAACCCAAATTGTCTCAATCCTTGTGTACCCTTTCTCAAGGAATTTTTGTCTTTTACAACACAAAATCCAGCCATTTTCTTCTCTTCTAACCACTTAGGAGAATTATTTTCATTAATCTATAGTAAGGCATTTTTGACATTTCTTTCTCTATAGCTCTATTCTTAAATTTACTAGTCTCTTTCTATTTTATGCATGAGGAACTTGGCTTCTTCTTTTTTTTTTTCACTTAGAAACCTTCTTTTAAACACATAGAGCTATTTATACTTTCTCTTGCCCACCATTTCACATTTTTGTTATCTCCTATTTTATTCCCAAACTTCCCATTGATTCCCATTTCTTACCCAAACTTCTTTCTTACCTTATGATTAGCCCAACTGATGCCTTGCTAGCTTCTACATGTAAGATTACCCTTGTCATTCTAAACTCAATACTTTTTTCTTAGTTTTTCCGGAAAAAACCTCACAACTCTAACTATGTTTTTAGACTTGAAGGAAGGATTGGTTAAAGGTGTGGGAGCTGCTATAACCCATTATACCTTGTTATTGGTGTTTAATGTGTTTTATAATGGTTTTCAAGTGATTTTCACCTTTTGTAGTTCATGTGTCTTTACAGGAAAAGAGGGCGAAACAAGCAAGAAAGTCCACATTTTGATACAGACACTTTCCGGAAGAAGTTCCACACAAAATGGAGACCTTCTTACAGTTAGATCAAGCTCAAATTTGGACACAAGGCAGAGGGATATACCATCAACACATAGCTATTTGTTTCAGAAGAATCCAACAGTTCGATTTTAAGAGGCGTTAGGAGCAAGATGGCCTGAGCAGCAGACGAAGAGCCCCTGGCCACTAGAGCTGTCCAGACTGCGGGGAAGAGGTTGTTGGCCCCGAACAGGAGGGTCGCAGCCATGGCCCGGGGAAATCCAGAGCCAACCGAGTAAGAAATTTGTTTGGGCTGTTTTTGCCAACTTAAGCCACTAAAAGGAGTTATCAAAGTCCACATCAAAAGTTTGAGTAAAATAACCTCCTCTCAGAACCTATATAAGGACATGAACCTCCACGTCTTCTAAAATCATCACCAACATAATCACTTCTAATGTTTATAAGTATTTTCTAGTTTTCTCTAGCCCTAAATTTGTCCGGGCTATGATCTAAAAGCCTAGATACAAGTTTATTATAAAATTTATTTAATGCAAGTATTTATTATGGTTTCTATTTGGAAACCGAATAGTTATCTTTTTGGGTTTTTAGGGGATATTTTCGAAAGGATTAATCATGGGTAAGGTTCATATGTCCGATTTATAGATTTATAGTACATTATTTAAATGGTTTTTTTCGTTTATTGCCTTATGTTTATGATAAGGGGATTTTTGGTTTCAAACTATCAATTCCTCAAATCCTACTAAGTGATGTCAATGTGGTAAATGAGGTGTAGTTCCAAATGGGTAGAGAACAGAACACTAAGAATACATACAAATTCCTAATTAAGCCAAAAAAGAAAAATGGTTTAAAACTAGCAACCTAATGATATTGAAAACAAGAAAAAATAATCCAAGTAAACAAGAGAAACGAACTAAACTAATCAAAGAAATCACCTAAAACACTTCAAAACAAACCAAAATATGCAAAACTTATCCTAAAAACTCTACAACTCCAAATTGGATGATTTCCTTTGAAAATTCCTAAGAGTGGCTACAAAAATACTAGAAAACTATGCAAATAAACATGTTAAAAGATGGTAAACTATGCATATATCAATTCTCCCAAACTTGCATTTTGCTTTTCCGCGAACGAACAACCACAAATCAAGATGAAAGAAAGTTTGGAAAGTGAGAGCTCAAAGCTTTCAAAAGCAATCATCAAGTGAAAATAGTATCAATGTCTATACATGTAATCAATAAGTTACAACCAAGTTCATTTTACTCCTAAAGTAGTTAGACATGCTCATCACTACATGCATTAATTTCAAGACTCAATCTACACATGAAATCCTATCATCCAACCATTTGACATTCATTAAGAAATGGTGAATCATGATTGTGCAAATCAAGTGAACTCATTTTTGTGAATGGTTAAAGGTCTTGGGATGAAAACGATCTGAATTTAAATTGGGCTTATTAAGAACATGGTATGACTAAAAAAGATGAAATATGATAAAATTAAAAGAGTAAAGAACAACATATGCATACAAGAAAAAACTTCCATCTACCCAATGTCCAAGATGTTTCCAACTCAAAGTTCTAAAACCAAATAGTCTCAATCCTTGTGTGCCCTTTCTTAAGGCAATTGTGTCTTCTACAACACAAAATCCAATCGTTGGCTTCTCTTTTAAGCACTAAGGAGAATTATTTTCATTGATCTATGGTAAGGCCTTTTTCACTCTTCTTTCTCTATAACTATATTCTTTCATTCACTAATCTATTTCTCTTTTATGCATGATCAACTTGGATTCTTTTTCTATCTTTTTCACTTAGAGACCTTCTTTTAAACACACATCTATTTATACTTTCTTTTTCCCACAATTTCAAATTTTGTTGTTATCCCCTATTTTATTCCCAAACTTCCATTGATTCCCATTTCTCCCCCAAACTTCTTTCTTTCCTTATGCTTAGCCTAAATGATGCCAAGATAGCTTCTACATGTAATATTACCCTTGTCATTTTAAACTCAACACTTTTTGCTTAGTTGATCCGAAAAAGACCTCACAACTCTCACTAAAGTGTTTAGACTTGAAGCAAGGATTGTTAAAGGTATGGGAGCTGCTATAAACCATTTTACACAATTTTAGCTATCATTTCTATACCTTTTTATTGGTTTTCAATCTTTTTTTCTAATGGTATTCAAGTGATTTCTACATTTTGTAGATTTATTTGTCTTTTCAAGAAAAGATGGCGAAACAAGAAAGAATGTCTACGTTCTGATACCAACACTTTCTGCCATAAGTTCCACACCAAATTGAGACCTTCTCACAGTTAGGTCAATCTCAATTTGGACACAAGGTAGAGGGATCTACCATCAACACATAGCAACTTGTTTCAGAAGAATCCATTAGTTAGATCTCAAGAGCCGTTTGGAACAAGATGGCTTGAGCAGAAGACGAAGCACCCCTGGCAACGACCAGAGCTTCCCAGACCGCGGGGAAGAGGTTGTTGGCCGCGACCAGAGGGTCATAGTCTTGGCCAGGAGAACTCCAGAGCCAACTGAGTTAGAAAATTGTTTGGGCCGCTTTGTCAACTTAAGCCCACTAAAAGGAGTTACCAAAGTCCCACAACGAAAGTTTGAGTAAAATAACCTCCGCTCAGCACCTATATAAGGACATGTACCTCCCCCTTCTTCTCAAATCATCACCAATACAATCACTTCTAAAGTTTATAAGTATTTTTTCTAGTTTTCTTAGCTTTAGGTAGTTTCTAGAGATTTAGATCTCTAGCACTAAGTTTGTCCGGGCTAAGATCCAAAACCCTAGATACAAGTTTATTTTATTTATTTATTTATATAATGCAAGTATTTATTATGGTTTCTATTTGGAAACCGAGTAATATCATTTTGGGTTTTTAGGTGTTATTTTTGATAGGGTTATGTCTGATTTATAGTTTATGGTACTTTATTTAGATGGTTTTTTCTTTTATTTCCTTATGTTTATGATAAGTGGATTCTCGGTTTCAAACTATCAATTCCTAATATCCGACTAAGTGATGTCGATGTGGTAAATGAGGTGTCATTCCAAATGGGTAGAGAATAGAACACTAAGAATACATACAACTTCCTAATTTAAGCCAAATAAAGAAAAATGGTTTAAAACTAGCAACCTAATGATATTGAAAGCAAGAAAACAATAATCAAAGTATACAAGATCAACGAACTAATTAAGATGAAATATTTAAGAGAAAGATCCTAGGATGAAGTCAATGACTAGATGATCCAGAGACAATCCATAATGCTTCAATCAATCATACAGTGCTAAACATAACCTAATATTATTAAATAAGTTAATCCATTTCCATGTCATTAAATACTATGCTAATCATTTAATTAATCAACTTCCATTGCAATAACAATAAAAACATGATTTTACCAACTAAACCCATGAGGGAAAAATTATGAAAAATTATTAGTGAGCTAGATAAAGAAGAGATTAAGAAGATCAAAATGTATTTTCTTAAAGAAATAAAAATTTAGAGTTTACAAAACATAGAACCCGAAAAATTTATAAGAGAAAAGAAGCTAGTGATTGTTGGTCTAAAATAGATTTTAAAGAGAAAGGGTTTGAACTGGGTCAACCCGGGATAAACCAAGTCTTGACCCAATTTAAATGGGTCATCAGCAGACTGTGTTGAAATGTGTTCATTAAATCAGCCATAGCCCTTTAATACAGCTTCAAAGGCCTTGAAACCATACCCATTGGAAAGTTAACACAATTTCCCATGGCTTTCATTTGAAGTCAAAATGCTAAATATCAAGGAAAGGGCTTCATATGACTCAATCTTTGTTGTACATTAGTTTGATCCTTCAACACCATTTTCCTTGTTTGGTCCAAAAATGCATCTTTCACCAATTAACCCAATGTGATTCAAAAACATATAAACCACACTAAAATGTATCCAAATATAGGTTCCTTGCCTCCTTTATCACCATATTACCCATTATCTCTTTCAAGCTCCAAGATGATTCCAAAACTCTTTTGTTCAAGGGTCAATTCCAAACATCCAAAATCTCCAAAGCTCCAAGTAATCACCTAAAACACTTCAAACAAACCAAAATATGCAAAACCTATCCAATGACTCTAAGACTCCAAAATGGATGATTTCCTAATAAAATGCCTAAGAGTGGATGCAAAAGGGTAGAAAACTATGAAAATGAAAATGTTAAAAGATGGTAAAATATGCATATATCAGTTCTCCCAAAGTTGGATTTTGCTTTTCCACAAAAGTATAACCATAAATCAAGATGAAAGAAATGTTTGAAAGAGAGAGCTCAAAGCTTTCAAAAGCAATCATAAAGTGAAAATGGTATCAAAGTCTAGACATATAATCAATAAGTTACAATCACGTTCACTTTACTCCAAAGATGTAACGATGCTCATCACTACATGCATAAAGTTCAAGACTCAATCTTCACATGAATTGAAAATGCAAGACTATAGACTTTTGTGACTAAATATAATGATTCAAATCTTTCTTCTGAAAACTCGATTCTTAGATTGATCTTAGTGAATTAACAAGTAGCACTTAATACAATATAATCTAACACACACAATGATTTATACTCAATCACTTGAACATTCTCAGGAATCTCTCTCTAAAGTGCTAAAGTTTATACGCGTCTTTAGCTACCTATTTGTATATAATAAGTCGCTCTACTAACCTAGTTGAAAAAGATCTTGAAGTTCAATACAAATAATCTTAGAGATAAATATAAATATCCTAATCTCCCATGGATTTCTGATTTTCTTAAATCATAAGTTTCTTCGTCTTGATCCACTCCAAGATGCATATCCAGCTCATCCATATTTCTTGGATGTCCACGTCAGCTCAAGAACACTACCAGCTCCAAGTAATATATTTCACAGTATGCTCTCTTGTGTCACTTCTTGAGCTACTTCCTGAGCTACTGCTTTTCTGGTACATGATATACCTCAGCTGCATCTTCAGTTTCCCCCTTTTTAGCATTGTGTGTCTCTCAATCATCTGCATAAAATAAACAACCAACTCCACATACAAAAGACAAGTCGAGTTCTGGAAACAATATTCTTGATTTGATTTCTTAAACCAACAATATTCGTACTTAGTTTACAAACCATAAACATGAGTTTTGGACAAAAGAGTACCAAGAAACTCCCATAGAATCCTAGAATTTTAACTACCAGAGCCAATTCACCAAAAAATCAAAATAGATCCCACAATCGGCTTCACTCCCCCATAATCCATGCTTTTGATCTAGCCACTTTCCTCTCCTCGCCCTGCTAGTGAGCACACAATGTTAAAAATAAAAGTTAGTACACAAACGAATTGACTAAAGATTCGAAATCCTTACCTGGCATCACACAGAGAAGTCATTGTACTATCTAAGAGAGAGTTTGAAATGTTTTGGCAATGTACTCAACTGCTTCACGAGCTGCACATGGGCTGCATTCTCCTACCGTTACACGAACTGGACCAATGTGTCACAATCTCTGGCATTGGTGAGGCAGCAGGGCGAGTGGCAAAAGCACCTGAGCATGAGTTTGAGGAGTCTGAGTTCCTAGGTTTACCTTGACAACCTCCTTTTCATCAGACTTGGATTCTTCTATCCTGATGAAAGCTTCCTAGAGCGATAATTCTTCTTATAGTGTATTGGAGAAATGACTTTATATCCTTTTAAGACTTTCGGGTTGTGCGTGAAAAGTCCTATCCCGACCTTAGGGCCCAAAAGGATGTTCCCTATCCTATCCGGGCTAACTTTGAGATTCAAGACATTTCCTAAGTCCTATTTCCATTCTATTCCATTCGATCATTCTTATAGATTCCACTCACTTAGTCTAAGGCAATGAGTATAAGCATAAATAAGAAAAAAATATATTTATTAATCAAACCAAGGTACTGAATACAATGTAGTGTCATGCGGAATAGGCTAATATAAATGTATAAGTCCTAACTATATGTCTATCTATCACCACTCGTCCATAGGTTTTGTGTCCGTGCCTAGGCTTGATCATCCCCACGATCAACCTCATTTCCTGCATGTAAAAATAAATCAAAAGTTTGATAAGACTAATCATGCAAAATCCAACAACCTAACACATCCGTATCTTTATGAAAAATATTACCCACATAAACCGTACACAATTTCCTAATCCGTTCTAATTCCCTAAACGGCCTATGTCCCTCATTCGGCTGATTAGCACCCGAACAGGTCGTGACCGTTGGTCGGTCATGTACCGCGATCATGCACCATTGCCGTGGTCATATCGAGTGATACTTGGATGAACCGGGTTCTCCCTATCAGCACGTTCTATGCCAATCATGCCAAGCGCCTACGCATCCGTTATATTGTGACCATTGGGAACGTTCCGTTCCCTTACCGTGTATGTGCCAACTCGTGTCTCCGTCCGCTGATCTTCAGAACCGTCCCATGGACAAACAAAGAGGACCGGACACGACCCGACCCAAGTCCATTCACACATGTCCCATGGTCGATCACCATCGACCAGACTACTAGCACCGTTCATGATCTCGGCCTTATCCGCTCATGAACTCACCCTTGGGACTTAGCCGAACACCCTATAGTGATTTAACCTTAATTTCTGGTTCTAATAAAAAGGTAGAGTGATATAGAATGGTTCCATCTGAACACTATCCAACATAACATCGATTGGATGGCTTTGTCGTCGTCGATTTGAGAGGAGGGCTCGAAATCTAACCTTAGAAGTGGTTGCCGATTTTCCCTGATCCTTGGCTGTGTTTGATTCTATTCATCTCCTGTGCATCCTTTTTCTCCTAAGCCTTTTAAACCGCCTTTGTATGGCCTCACACTTGCCGGTGATTTTTGGTGATGAAATCGCCCAAATTCTCCCTTCTCTCTTCTTTAGGTCGGCATATGCCTTAGAAAAAATCTGGGTTTAATTCCCCTTGTGTGTGATGTCGAAAATGGCAAGAATAAAGGGTATTTAAACTTCTTTCTCTTTCCAAAAACCGACCAATGTCCAAATGGGTGCCAATGGGAGGCGAATGGATGTCAACTCATTGGTGTCCATTCGGCCCTTAACCGCCCTGGGCCAGATCCACCAGCTGACCTGAGAGGTCAACACTCCATCTAGCTGGGTCCAGCTGACCCTGTTGACCAGCTTGACTGTTCAGCTAATTTGAGCTGGACATTCCTATTCCAGCTCCGTCACACTTGAACAAGCTCTTTTCCAGCTTGAACTTGGTCCTTTTATGACCATGGAACTCTCCCCTTAGTCTCCCTTGACCGTCTTTGCACTCTTATGGTTCCATGGCCCGTCCTATTCTCCTTAGGCTGGGTCGGGGATACTAAAAGTCTCCCCCCTTGAAATGGATTTATCCCCGAATCCGTCTCAAGGTCTTTATACCACTCTTGGTAATCGGCCTTCATTCTATTCTCCGTTTCCCAAGTGATTTCCTTAACCCCATTGTTGATTCATTCCACCTTGACCATTTGTACCACCTTCTTCCTTGTTGCTTTTCTATCCTATATAGGATTCAAAGAGGTCGGATCTCCATTGTCAGGTTTGCTTTTAGTTCAATTGGAATCTCTGGCACAACCACATCTTGATCCAATAAGCACTTGCGCAATTTTTCCATGTTTCACAATCCAGAACACATGCTCGTAGCATGTTTTCCAAGGTTTGTATGGTCCTTTCCGATTGTCCATCCGTCTGCGGATGATATGATGTGATCATGTTCACTCTTGTTCCTAGGGATTTTTGAAAAGCTTGCCAGAAATAAGAAGTAAACCGGCCATCTCTGTCTGAGACTATACTTTCTGGGATCCCGTGCAATCGCACAATATCATCAATGTATCTCCCAACCCCGTTAGTCTTCTTGATGGCTAGGAAATGTGCGGATTTGGTTAGCCTATCCACCACTACCGAAATTGTGTCTCTCTTCATCTTGGTCGTTGGCAATCTAGTTACAAAGTCCATTGCGATGTTATCCCATTTCCATTATGGAATATGGAGACTTTGTAACAAGCCACTTGGAACTTGGCGTTCTGCCTTGATTAGCTGACAAGTTGGGAACTTGTCCACCCATTCCGCAATATCTCACTTCATCCCGACCCAATCATAGTACCGTTTGAGGTCATGGTACATCTTTGTATATTCGGGATGAATGGAGAACTTAGACTGATGTGCCTCCTTTACGATTTCCTCCTTCAACTCCAACACGTTAGGTACACTGACCCGTCCATTTACCATGATCGTCCCATTGTTGGAGATCTGGTATTCTGTGATGTTGTTGTTGGCGGCTTTGATCAAGTCCTCATCGTCCTTCTGAGCCAGCCTGACCCTGGTTAGCAGGTCTTCTTGGTTCGCTGCTCCTAAGCCCAAAAGCTCACTGCCCACGTTCAATGCATTGAGATGCAATCATCGGACCATTCCAACTAAGGTATCTGCATCCCGTTCTATGGCCACTTCTGTTTTCTTTCTTCTCAACACATCTGCTACCAAATTTGCCTTCCCATGATGATAAGTGATATCCAGATCGTAATCTGCCACCAATTCCATCCATCTTATCTGCCTTAGGTTAAACTCGGGTTGAGTGAAAACATACTTCAAGCTCTTGTGGTCGGTGAATAGTTGCACTCTAGCTCCGCAGAGATAAGATCGCCAGATCTTAAGTGAAAATACCACCACAGCCATTTAAAGATTGAGTAGGTTAGTTACCCTCATGCTTTCTTAGCTGTCTCGAGGCATACGCAATCACCTTTCCTTCCTGCATCAGGACACATCCCAAACAGTTTATGGATGCATCTGTGTATAACACGTATGGTACATTTTCAATTGGCAGGGTTAAGACATCTGCTTTGGTTAGCATCTCCTTTAGATCCATGAAGCACTTCTCGGCCGCATCCGTCCATTCGAACTAGACGTTCATTCCCGTCAGTTGAATCATAACCCGTGCCATGCTCGCAAAGCCATGGACAAACCGCCAGTATTAGCCGGCTAGTCCGAGTAAACTTTTGATCTCGGTAGCATTCCTCTTCCTCTAACATTATTCGATCGACCGGATCTTCTTAAGGTCGACCAACACTCCCTCGTCCGATACAATATGTCTTAGGAAGCCGATCCTCCTTTGCCAAAAACTACAGTTACTTAGTTTGGCATAAATCTTATGTTCTGGTAATTTCTCCATCACCATCCTTAGATGTTCCCGATGTTCTCTCAGGTCCTTGGAATAAACAAGGATGTCATCAATGAATATGATCACAAACTTGTCTAACCATTCCCGAAAGACCCCGTTCATCATCTTCATAAACACAACTGGTGCATTTGTTAGACAAAACAGCATGACCACAAACTCGTAGTGACCATACTGGGTTCGATACGCTGTTTTCCTCACATCCTCTGGTGCGATCGGGATTTGATGGTACCCCGATGCTTGATCGATCTTGGAAAACACAGTCACTCCCTTTAGTTGATCCAACATCTCCTCTATCCAAGGAAACGGGTACCTGTTCTTCATCGTGATGATGTACCATGTTTTTAGGTGTTTTGAGCCATGATATATGTACATAATCGAGTCTTTTATAGAGTCTTTCGAGTCCTTTATGTGTTTTACACGTTTTAGCACGTTTGGAGCTTATCTGGAGATTCTGGGAGCTTTTGGAGTGATTCGGCAGCATACATGGATTTCACAGAGTTCACTGGGTGCGTCTGTACTTGGTGTCGGTCGACACCACTAAAGGACGAAATTCCTGCGCGTAAAAAATACAGCTTTTGGAGATTTGCAATATTTACCCAAAAGTTTCCCATATTTACAGAAAGACCCAAATCGTGTTTTACACTATTAATAAGGTTTTTGAGCCATTGTTTAAAGGAAGCTTTATTCAACGAGAGATTAGAAGATTTGGGGCTGGTCTTGTACTCGAGAGAGACTTGATTTCGAACCCCTGTTCTTACCCTTTTGTTTCTATATGATTTCTACTTTGATTATATCTATTGTCATGATTACCATGTCTCAGTAGTTTTCTTGTTAGATTTAGGGATTCTCATTAGGGATTTCATGGAATTATAGATTGATTTATTAATTGGGATTCAAACCATCGAGTTCTTCATCTAGGTTGTTCTTAACGCATAATCTGAATTAGCTACTTAGATTATTGATATCAGATTGATTAACGCAGTGAGAGTTGGTTAATTGATTAGAAAAGAACCTAGCTGAGCAAATAACCTATTCGCAAAGAGATTTGGCTTAGGGAATTTGTGAATGAAAGAACCTGAATTAAATGCATGTTTAGAACTCTAGAATTCGCAAAGAGATTTGGTTTTCTAGGTTGTTAGACATAGTTAGCATTCACAGCGAGAGTTGGTTTGTTATATGATTGTGATTCTAGTTCTAGAGCATCGATATCTGAATCCTGTTGATTGGTTTATCTGTGTTCCTGATTTCCTGAGAACTTCCCTAAGTCTAGCGCCTTCGTTAATTGACCACACACCGTTTTTTCACTTGTTCTGTTTACTGCTTTCACCCATCTTGCTTAGCTTAATTCGACTACTCATAGTCTATCGCGTGAAGTTAGAGTCTTTGTGGATTCGATACCCTTTGTACTACGATTGCATATCTGTGCACTTGCAATTAGAATAGGGATAATTCTTGACCTATCAAGTTTTTGGCGCCGTTGCCGGGGACTCTTTGAGTTCGCCGATAGATTTTGTACTAGAATTTAGTCTAAGTGTTTTCTTTTCTTGTTTACTGACCTCTTTTTCGCGTTTTTCTTGTTTCTGCAGGAAAACAGCGAGCAAGAGTACTTAGTGTCGAGCGACATCCTTTCAGTGTCGGTCGACACCCTTCGCGGAATCAGTCTTCTTTCAGTGGATGCCCAATCGTCACACACGAAGCAACTCGGACAAAGAGCTTTTGAACCTCAGACTTGATGAGCTTGCTAGGCTTGAGAGAACAAACAAGAAGGCTCTAAGATCCGTAAGGATGATGAATCCGAATGTTGTTTTCAGCTCAGATATTGACAGCTCGCAGATAGCTGGGCTGAAGAACAAAATTGACTCTCTGCATAGTCTTCTACTTGGAAGGAAGAGTGTCCAATTTGCTCAGGATTTTGAACTATTGGATGTTGGAGAGTATGCGCAAGAAGCTGTCAACTACGTTGGAGGGAATGGATTCTACAGTCAGAAATCTGCTTTTCAGAAGCCCTTCCAGCAACAAAGTAACTCCTTCTCGAGAAACTATGGTGCTTCCTCTTACCAGACACCTCCTGCACCTACATGTGAGAGAAGATTGGAGGCCATGATGGATCAGCTTCTTGAGGGACAACAAGAGACCACTGTGTCCTTCAACTCAAAGCTTGATGCCGTGTACACTGAATTGAATGGGAAGTTTGAGTCCTTGAACACTCATATGAGGCAGCTGGATACGCAAGTGGGTCAGATTTCAAGCTCAATCAAGGGGAAGTTGATATATCATGGTTTTTACCCAGTTTAGACCATGATATAGTTGTGTTTTTAGTGTCTTTTGTCTTTGTTTAGAGTCTTTTACAGGTTTAATCAAGTTTGGAGCTAATTGGAGATATTTGGAGCATTTTGGGACTTTTGGGACGTTTTGGCCGAGAGATTTACTCACTGTCCGATTTATTGATCATGCATCGACCGACACACATTGTGCATCGGTCGACACACTAGCGAGATGGGCCGTACGCGTCGGTTTAACAAGTTATGAAGATTTGCAAAGAGGCCCAGAATAGTTCCAGTATTTACACAGAAGGCCCATCCGAGATTATGCCTATATATACTAGTTTTTGGTGTTTATTTTACATACGCTTTACATTACGCTTTGATACTAATAGCTAAGAGATTTCTAGAGCTTTTGGGGGCTGATCTATTTCCTGTATTCACTTATTTTGGAGAAGATTTCGAACCCCTTTATCTATTTAATTTCTTATATGCAATCTATTATTTCTTTGATTATGTTTTCATTAATCATATCTGAGTAGATCCATAGTTGAGTTTAGGGTTTCTTACATAGGATTTCATGACTTGCTAGACTTGTTCAAATTCAGTTAAGGATTCATAACTATATCTGTTCTTCAATTTAATTGTGCTTAAAGCTAGTTCTAACCTGATCAATTAGAATCTAGATCTTAGGTTGCTAAATACGTCACGGAAGTGGGGTTTAGGAATCTGAACTAATTAAATTGGGCAATTAAACTTTGCGCAAACGGAAGTTTGGTTTAGGATAATTGTGAACATATCAAACTTGGGATTAATGCTAGTTTAATCTGTTAGTTCTCGCAAACGAAAGTTTGGTTTGCTGCACTTAAGCTTAGAGAATTATCGCAAAGGAATTTGGTTAATTCTATATCTGTGTTTTGAGTTCTAGAACTGTGCTTAATTAGATCCTTGCTGAATGAACTGTCTGCTTGTCTGATTTCCTGAGAATACCCTAGGCTTGACGCTTTTAGTTTATTGCTTCACAACCGTTAATCTCTGCTACTGTTTACTTTCTTGCTTCGCAATTTATTTACTTCACCATCTGCTTATTTCTAGTATTAATCTCTACGTTTCTGTTTCTATTGAGACCAAGTGTCCCTGTGGATTCGATAGCCCTATATACTACTTTGACATTGTTGTTCACTTGCAGTTTAGAATAGGGTAAAACTTAGAAACCTATCAAGTTTTTGGCGCCGTTGCCGGGGACTCTTTGAGTCTTCGATAGTTTCGAGCCTAGGGTTTTACTAGGAATTTTCGTTTTCTTTTTCGTTTTTATTTTTTTTATTTTTGCTGATTTATTTTTCTGTTTTCTCTTATTTCGCATTGCATCGATCGACGCTCTTCTTGCATCGATCGACACACTTCGCAGAATCACCAAGAAGACTAAGAGATCATCAGGACGATGTGTCGGAATGATATCTTCAGCTCAGGGATTGACAGTTCACAAATAGCTGGGTTGAAGAACCAAGTTGACTCTCTGCATAGTCTTCTACTTGGAAAGTATGCACAAGAAGCTAACCATTGCGTTGAAGGAACTAGATTCTATAGTCACGGATCTGCTTTTCAGAAACCCTTTACAAGGAGTTGTAGTGTTTCTTCTTACCAAGTACCGCCTGCACCTACAGCTCATGAGAGCAGAATGGAAATCATGATGGAGCAGTACCTTGAGAGACAACAACAGATTGATAGGTCCTTCAACTCAAAGATGGATGCTTTGTATGAAGACTTGAATGAGAAGTTTGAATCTTTAAGCACGCATATGGAGGAGCTGGATATCAAAATTGAACGAAGAGATGTAGCAATAGAGAGGCAGAATGAAGCTAAGAGAGCTGAACGGAAGCTGCACATCAATGCTGTGAACATAAGGGATGAGATTGAGTTGCTAGGTGAAGAGGAGAGCATAATCTCGGATTTTCTGGATGAATATTGTCTGCCTGATACATGCACCGATCGACACCCCCTCAGTGACGATCGACACGCCATTCTGACGGCAATTTCGAGTTCTTTCGAGAAACAGAATCGCCTTGCATCGATCGACACACATCATGCAACGATCGACACAGAACGCAGACATGTCCAGAAACCTGCAACAGTGCCAGAACGAGCCTACAAGCCCCCAGTGCCATATCCTAAGGTTCCTAAACCTTCCAAATAAGAGATAGAAGTGGCTAACTGCATGAAAGTGATAGATAAGAAGGTGAATAAAACACCACCAGTTGAAACTTCGCGAGTTCATGCAAAGAAGATGATCTCCACTGAAGGTGATCTGAAAGAAGAAGTTCAGATTGGTGGAACTACAGAATCTGATAGTGGAGAAAAGAAGATGGCGGTTCCTCTTGAACCTGCTCTAACATCTTCAGTACCTGCAACTGCTCATAAGCAGAAAGCTCCAGACATCAGATATACATCAAAGGTAAGGTACAAATCACCTAAGCTTAAACCTTCTAACCACATTATTTTGAATGCAGGAAAACGCAGTAGACCGCCCAAGCTTCGCTCCCGCCCTGATTCTGATTACTCATTCCTTGGAAGATCTCATGATCTGAATGCTTATACGCCACCTTGGATGAGGAGACATTCACAGAGACACTCAAAGTCTCTGTTGAAACCGCCATGAGTCCGATCTCTTTCCGTCCGGTCAAGCTATTGACCTTAAACAAGCGCTGGGTGGGAGGCAACCCACCATTAGGTACTGGTGTTTTTCTACTTAATTTTTGGTGTTTTTGTTAGGATTTTACGTTTGTTTTTGTTTCTGGTGAGTTTATGTTTGCAGGTCTCGGTTAAATCGCAGTGCAACGATCGACGCACTTCTGTGTCGATCGCCACAACACGAAAGGAATCGCATTGCAGCGATCGCTGCGGTCCTGAGCAACGATCGACTATACACGAAAATCGCCAAGTAACGGTCGATGCACTTAGTGCACCGATCGATGCTCAGCGACAGAGGTAACCCGACAGACATAATTTCACCTTTTCAATTTTTATTTTCTTTTTACCGATCCTTCGCTGGACACTACTGGGGACAGTGTGTCTTAAGTGTGGGGGAGGTGCTACTGACTTTTGTTTTCTGTTTTCTTAAGAGTCAGTCCGTTTTTCAAAATTTTTTTGTTTTATTGAGTCAAAATTGTTTAAGTAAGAAACTATGATTTTCTGAGAAGATTTACAAGACTTGCAGGAACTTAAGTAACCATTGGGATGAAGTTGCAGGATCTATCTATGACTATTAGAAAACCCCATCACAGATCAACCTACTGGGAACACCCACATCACTTCAGGTATCAGAGGATCCTTTTATTGACTTCACCTTAATACTGACTTAGATTTCTCACCTAAGGGCTTGGTATACTTTGTGTCGGATTCCCTTGTTAGTTCTGACACAGCCTGTAAACCTGTCCTATTTAGTTCCCTTCTCCCCTTCTGTAAAGTAAAAAAAAAAAAATATATAATAAACTGAGGATGAGTTAGTAACTCCGAAGTGGTCATGGGAATGGTAGCTGAAACTCTCATATCCTGTGTACCATGGAATGTGTCCAAAGTACACCCCATAACGGGAAGAACACTGATAAGAAAAATAAAATGATACCCAGTGGGGAAAAATCAGTTGTTAAAGAAGGGAAAGAGAAGAAAGGGACTAGAGAAAGATAGTATGGTGGTCTAGAGCTGATAAGGTAAGAATCCATGTGCCCTTTGATCGATACTCCTTAGGTGAGACCGCACTTAAATACTTGCAGAAGTCAGTAGGGAGAATTTGAATGCTTGAATGTGATTGTGGAGTTTACCTAGGACAGTTGCTAAGTGTGGGGGAAGTACATTGTGGTCTTGATATCCTGTGATTGATTCTTGCAGTGGTTTACTAAGGGGAATCTGAGTATTGTAGCTTCTAGGATGAAATGAGTTTCTGAAGAGTTTTCAAACCTCTTCACCATGTTTTAGTTCTATGTTTTGCTTGAGGGCAAGCAAAGGCTAAGTGTGGGGGAGTTGATATATCATGGTTTTTACCCAGTTTAGACCATGATATAGTTGTGTTTTTAGTGTCTTTTGTCTTTGTTTAGAGTCTTTTACAGGTTTAATCAAGTTTGGAGCTAATTGGAGATATTTGGAGCATTTTGGGACTTTTGGGACGTTTTGGCCGAGAGATTTACTCACTGTCCGATTTATTGATCATGCATCGACCGACACACATTGTGCATCGGTCGACACACTAGCGAGATGGGCCGTACGCGTCGGTTTAACAAGTTATGAAGATTTGCAAAGAGGCCCAGAATAGTTCCAGTATTTACACAGAAGCCCCATCCGAGATTATGCCTATATATACTAGTTTTTGGTGTTTATTTTACATACGCTTTACATTACGCTTTGATACTAATAGCTAAGAGATTTCTAGAGCTTTTGGGGGCTGATCTATTTCCTGTATTCACTTATTTTGGAGAAGATTTCGAACCCCTTTATCTATTTAATTTCTTATATGCAATCTATTATTTCTTTGATTATGTTTTCATTAATCATGTCTGAGTAGATCCATAGTTGAGTTTAGGGTTTCTTACATAGGATTTCATGACTTGCTAGACTTGTTCAAATTCAGTTAAGGATTCATAACTATATCTGTTCTTCAATTTAATTGTGCTTAAAGCTAGTTCTAACCTGATCAATTAGAATATAGATCTTAGGTTGCTAAATACGTCACGGAAGTGGGGTTTAGGAATCTGAACTAATTAAATTGGGCAATTAAACTTTGCGCAAACGGAAGTTTGGTTTAGGATAATTGTGAACATATCAAACTTGGGATTAATGCTAGTTTAATCTGTTAGTTCTCGCAAACGAAAGTTTGGTTTGCTGCACTTAAGCTTAGAGAATTATCGCAAAGGAATTTGGTTAATTCTATATCTGTGTTTTGAGTTCTAGAACTGTGCTTAATTAGATCCTTGCTGAATGAACTGTCTGCTTGTCTGATTTCCTGAGAATACCCTAGGCTTGACGCTTTTAGTTTATTGCTTCACAACCGTTAATCTCTGCTACTGTTTACTTTCTTGCTTCGCAATTTATTTACTTCACCATCTGCTTATTTCTAGTATTAATCTCTACGTTTCTGTTTCTATTGAGACCAAGTGTCCCTGTGGATTCAATAGCCCTATATACTACTTTGACATTGCTGTTCACTTGCAGTTTAGAATAGGGTAAAACTTAGAAACCTATCAGAAGTATACTCAGAAAACCCACATCAATGCTATCTCGGTTCAAGTTGAAGATATGCTGATTCAGGAAGGAGAATTTGAGGTTAAGACTGTGAAAATCGTGGATAACAGTCAAGAATCCGTAGCTGCAGACTCAGCTTCGCCTGACACTCCACCTCAGTGTCGGTCGACACCCCTTGAAAGCCCAGAGTTTGAGAGTTTCGACAGACCGAAATCGGCCGAGATCAACATTGATCTTTTGGTAAAATCCCTCAGTGTCGATCGACACCCTCTTAGTGTCGGTCGACACGCAGTTCTGTCGGAAATTTCGAGTTCTCATGACGAACAGAAATCGACCATGCCCGACATTGGAGGGTGGACATCACTTAGTGTCGACCAACACCACTTCTGCGTCGGTTGACGCTACAGTCGGGCAGACCCAATTTCGTCCAAATATGATGTTTTTGCTAAGGAGAAGGTCTACAAACCTCCTATACCGTTCCCCAGAGTTCCTATGAGGTCTAAACATGAGAAGAATGTGGTCAAATGCATGGTGGTGATGGATAAGAAGCTGAATGAAACTCCATCAGCTGATGCTTCGCGAGTTCACCCTTTTGTGCAGAGAAATGCGAAGAAGACGATCTCTACTGATGGAGATTTGAAAGAAGGGGTGATGATTGTATCTAATCGAGTCAGTTATTTTCTACTGAATCAGATTGCAGAGAAGCTTCCAGATCCAGGAGCCTTTGCGCTAGATTGCTCTATCTTCGAGAACAGCTTCAAGCACTCCTTATGTGACTTGGGATCTAGTGTGAATCTCATGCCATACTCTGTGGCTGAGAGGTTGGGGTTGCTGGACTTCAAACAAACTAGGATTTCTCTAATCCTAGCGGATCGATCGAAGAGGATTCCAGAAGGAGTTCTTGACGACATCCATATCAGAGTTGGAAACTACTTGATTCCAACAGACTTTGTGGTGCTGAAATATGATATGGAACCGGATGATCCTCTGCTACTTGGCAGATCATTCTTAGCTACAGCTGGAGCAGTGATTGATGTGAGGCATGGTCTGATTAATCTCTACCTGGGAGATAAGCCACTGCACTTCAAGATGGATAAGCTGCGAAAATCCACAATTGATGGTCAAGCTTTCAGTGTTCAGCTATAACAAGAAGCTCGGATTTGTGAGACTACAGTGTCTGATAGTGGAGAAAAGAAGATGGTGGTTCCTCATGAATCTACTCTAACATCTTCAGAGCCTGCAACTGCTCATAAGCAGAAAGTTCCAAACATCAGACGCCCACCAAAGCGAGGTATGCATCCTCCCAACTTAATCCTCCCAACTTCATTGCTGTGAATGCAGGGAAACGCTCTATCCCACCCACGCTACGCTCCCACCCTGGATTTATTCCCTCGTTCCTTGGGCGCTGATAGGTCTAAAGTTTTAATCCTATTCTACTGCAAGTGCACAGTTATGTGATTGTAGTATAAAAGGTATCAAATCCCACAGAGACTTTAGTTTCACACGATAGATTATGAGTAATCGAATTAAGCTAAGCGAAACGAAGTGAAAACAGTAAATAAGACAGCAAGGCAAGCGAGTAAAGTGATCAATAAGCGAAGGCGCTAGACTTAGGGAAGTTCTGAGGGATCATGCGATGCTAGACACTTAACTAACATGATTCAGATTAAGCGTAGTTCAAGAACTAGAAACACAATGCTAAATAACCCAACTCTCGCTGTGATTATTTCTATATCTAGCAGCCTAGCGATCCAAATCTCTTTGCGATCCTAGAGTTCTAAACAAGCATTAAGAACAGGTTCTATCGGTTCACAATTATCCTAAACCAAATCTCTTTGTATCTAGTCCAATTGCTCACACTAAGTTCGTTCAGATTATAACTCACACTCTCGTGCTATTGTCAATTATCTCAGATCTGATTATAACTCACACTCTCGTGCTATTGTCAGAATTCAGTGTTAAGCACAACTTAGGTGATGAACGATAAGATGGTGAATCCTAATCAATCAGTTATCAAGCAAGCATAAAACCTTTGTGAGAATCCCTAAATCTAGCTAGGAGATCTACTCAGACATATCAATAATTACAAAAGACATAATCAGAATAGAAATCATATATAAATCCAAAAGAGTAAGAACAGGGGTTCGAAATCTCTTCTCTCTCGAGCAAGAGACCAGCCCCCCGAATCTCCTAATCTCTCAGAACAAAACTCAGAATCAAACTTAAGAAAAACTTAGAATAAAACTTAGCCTAACAAGTGACTTTAAACCCTAATTAATAGCTAAAACACGTTTTGGGGCCTTTCTGTAAATATGAGAAACTTCTGGGTAAATCTTGCAATTCTCCAAAAGCTGTATTTTTGATGCGAAGGAATTTCGTTTTTTAGTGGCGTCGAGCAACACTCAGCTTAGTGTCGCCCGACACTCAGTGCAGACGCACCCAGTGAAGTCTTTGAAATCCAGGTATGATGCCAAATCACTCCAAAAGCTCCCAGAATCTTCAGATAAGCTCCAAACGTACCTAAACCTGCAAAGGACTCCAAACACTCCAAATACAAGGTTAAAGACTCAATATATACACATATATCATGGTTGAAAACCTATAAAAACCATGATATATCAGGCGCTCTCACGCTGATACCGCTTACAAACTGCCATGGATGAGGAGATTTTCGCAGAGGCACTCACAACCTCTGTTGAAACCCCCAAGATTCTGATCTCCTACCCATAGTCAAGCTAATGACTAAAAACAAGCGCTGAGTGGGAGGCAACCCATTGTTGAGTCAGTTTTTCTTTTCTTTTTGGTTTTAGGATTTTGTTTCTTTGATTTTTCTGCTTTTTGGTGTTTTAGAATGTGATGAACAGGTTTGCAGACAGTAGTGTCGGTTGACACACCTTTAGTGTCGTTCGACACCAAACTCGAAAACACGGACCATAATCGAGGACGCTCGATTCAGATCAGATCTGTGTCGACCAAAGCCTTGTGTCGTTCGACACTGGCTGTGTGTCGGTCGACACCAACCGCGACTGCAGGTAAGGTCTCTGATTTTCCGAGCTTTTCGCTGGTTATACCTTGTTCTCCCGAACCCAAGCTGCGATAACACTGGGGACAGTGTTGTTTAAGTGTGGGTGAGGTGGTTACTGACATCGTGTTCTCTTTTCTTAGTGTCAGTCCTTGGTTTCTTTGGTTTTCAAAATTGTTTTATTGAGTCAAAATGTGTATGAAACTATGATTTTCCGTGGAAATTTTCACTGGAACAGGAACTAAGTGACCATTGGACAGACATGCAGTAGCTCTATGACTGTTAGAAAACCACACACGGATCAACCTACCAAGGACACCCATATCTTCTCAGGTATTCAGAGGATCCACTACTAACTTCACCTCTAATCTTGACTTAATTTTCTCACTTAGGGGCTTGTATCTCTGGATCGGATTTCTCTGATGTGTTTGACACAGCCTATGATTCTGTCTGAGTATGGTTCCCTTCTCCCCTCCTTTGAAAGTAAAAAAAATAAACTGCGGATAAGCTAGTAGCTTCAAAGTAGTCACAGGAGTGGTAGAGACCCCTATTACCTCTTGTGTATCCATGGAAACATGTCCAAAGTAACACCCCGAATAAAAAGGGAAGAGAACTGATAGAAAAAATAAAATGATACCCAGTGGGGAAAAATCAGTTGATAAGGGAGAAAGGGAGAAGAAAGGAACCAGAAACCGATAGTTTGGTGGTCAGGTACTGACTGGGTTGAGTCCATGTGTCCTCTGATCGATATTCCCTCTGTGAGACCGCACTTAAATATATACAGAGGTTAGTGTGGTGAATTTGGATGCTCTGTCTTGATTGTGGAGTTCACTTGGGACAGTTGCTAAGTGTGGGGGAAGTACATCGTGGTCTTGATCTCTGCAGGGATGTTTTCAGTGGCTCACTAAGTGAATGTGAATGTTCCTAAGACGAAATGAGTTTCTGTGTTTTCAAACCTCTTTCTCATTGCTTTGGTTCTTTATTTGCTTGAGGGCAAGCAAAGGCTAAGTGTGGGGGAGTTGATGTATCATGGTTTTTAGGTGTATTGAGCCATGATATATGTACACAATCGAGTCTTTTATAGAGTCTTTCGAGTCCTTTAGGTGTTTTATAGGTTTTAGCACGTTTGGAGCTTATCTGGAGATTCTAAGAGCTTTTGGAGTGATTTGGCAGCATACATGGATTTCACAGAGT
This sequence comes from Orychophragmus violaceus, assembly GCA_030180135.1. Lineage (NCBI taxonomy): Eukaryota > Viridiplantae > Streptophyta > Magnoliopsida > Brassicales > Brassicaceae > Orychophragmus > Orychophragmus violaceus. The sequence continues at coordinate 24,960,724 of CM058233.1, read as the reverse complement.
TCACTGGGTGCGTCTGCACTTGGTGTTGGTCGACACTACTAAAGGACGTAATTCCTGCCCGTCAAAAATACAGCTTTTAGAGATTTGCAATATTTACCCAGAAGTTTTCTATATTTACAGAAAGACCAAAATCGTGTTTTACACTATTAATTAGGTTTTTGAGCTATTGTTTAAAGGAAGCTTTATTCAACGAGAGATTAGGAGATTTGGGGCTGGTCTTGTATTCGAGAGACTTGATTTCGAACCCCTGTTCTTACTCTTTTATTTCTATATGATTTCTACTTTGATTATGTCTATTGTCATGATTGCCATGTCTGAGTAGTTTTCTTGTTAGATTTAGGGATTCTCATTAGGGATTTCATGGAATTATAGATTGATTGATTAATTGGGATTCAAACCATCTAGTTCTTCATCTAGGTTGTTCTTAACGCATAATCTGAATTAGCTACTTAGATTATTGATATCAGATTAATTAGCGCTGGAGAGTTGGTTAATTGATTAGGAAAGAACCTAGCTGAGCAAATAACCTATTCACAATGAGATTTGGCTTAGGAAATTTGTGAACGAAAGAACCTGAATTAAATGCATGTTTAGAACTCTAGAATTCGCAAAGAGATTTGGTTTTCTAGGTTGTTAGACATAGTTAGCATTCGCAGCGAGAGTTGGTTTGTTATATGATTGTGATTCTAGTTCTAGAGCATCGATATCTGAATCCTGTTGATTGGTTTATCCGTGTTCCTGATTTCCTGAGAACTTCCCTAAGTCTAGCGCCTTCGTTAATTGACCACACACCGTTTGTTCACTTGTTCTTTTTACTGCTTTCATCCATCTTGCTTAGCTTAATTTGACTACTCATAGTCTATCGCGTGAAACTAGAGTCTTTGTGGATTCGATACCCTTTGTACTACGATTGCATTTCTGTGCACTTGCAGTTAGAATAGGGATAATTCTTGACCTATCACGTGACCCAGTTTATGCATCGGTAGTCTATGCACAACCTAAGTTTGCCATCCTTCATTTTCACAAATAAGACCGGCGCCCCCATGGAGAACTGCTCGGACTAATGAATGCCTTATCCAACAGCTCTTCCAACTGCTTCTCCAGCTCAGACATCTCGGCTGGTGCCATTCTGTATGGCGCTTTAGATGAGGTTTGGTCCCGAGTTCAAGTTCAATGATGAATGGGTTATACCGGTCAGGCGGTAAGCCTTGTAAGGCCTGGAACACGTCCTCAAATTTCTTGACCACTTGGGTTTGCCCAATCTTTACTTCCGTTCCATTCTACTTGGTTGTGATGGTGGCTAGGTATGCCTCGCAACCTTTTTCCAACATCCTGAATTCGGTCTCACTCCTTGAAACTCCACTCTTCCTTCAGGTCTCTTGAACTTCATCCTTCATCGGTGGCATTCAATTGTGGCTCGGTTTTGTCCAAGACAGTCCATACCCAAGATCACTTCATGATGCTTAAGTTGGACAATAACCGAGTTGGCCGGTATACTCACACCTCCTATGGATACAGGTAACTCTCTAACCTAAATTAGCATGGACATATCTGCCCACCGGCCGCATTCACAATGCATGGACTGTACACTTGTTCCTTCTGGAACAAGCCTTTCTTAATCATTCTGGGACTCACAAAACTATGTAGCCCGGAGTCAAACAAGGTATGTGTTTCTACACCACCTATGGTTACAGTCCCTACACATTCACAATGTCTAAGCGACCTAACCCTTTCCCCAAATGCAAATGCCACGCAAATCAATTGAAGAAGTAGGGGTTCAGTGACATACCAGTAATCGCATCGTAGGAGCCGGCCACACCACTTCCTTAACCAGTTCTTAAACCCTTGGTGTCCCGTTCTGGCCCTTAGTCCTTGCCGTTCTGTCATTGCCATGATTAACTTCTGATCTCTGCTTTTCTTCAAGCAGCTTCGGGCATTCCCTCATGAAGTGCGCGGACTTCCCACAATGGAAGCATGTTGTGGGGTTTTCTTTGGTCACTCTTTCTTGCCACTTGTCTTGTGGACAGCTTCGGATTCCGTGGTCCTTGCTTCCACACTTCGCACACACTTTCCTTGCCTTTCAACATTCCCCCGTGTTGTACTTCCCGTAAGTGGTGCATTTAGTGCGGTTCTCAGAGTTGTGTTGATTAGCCCCGACTTGATTCCACTTCCTCTTAAGGTCATTCTCGGATCGGCTAGCCGCTTTGTCCTACGCTCTAGCTCTCACCCAGTTCTCTTCAGCCAGGTTTGTTTCAACCGTGTCCGCCCTCTCGACCAGCTCGGAGACAGAGTCATAGGTGAAAACTGAGCAGAGGGTACGTATTTCCACCAGCAGGCCGCGGAGGAAACGCCGCGCAGTTGTGCTGGTTTGTCATGAACATATCGTCCCGCATACCGTCTGAGTCGATCAAACTCAGTCTCATAGTCACAGACTGTCCTGCGTCATTGTACCAATTCCAAGTACTGCCCTTCAATATGATCCCATGCCTCAGCTGGAAAGTACTTCCGGTTGAACTCGGCCTCAAAGCCTTCAAATGTATCAACGATTCCCTTGTTGCGCTTGTCCACAGCTAGCCACCAGTTATGTGCATCCCCTTCCAGGAAGTGGACCACAATGTCTTTCCTGTAGTCCACTGGACAACGGGTAGACCTGAAGTTCCGAACCAACCGGTTCATCCATTCATTGGCCTCAAGTGGGTCTGCACTTCCCTTGAAATGTTCTGTGCCTAACTTTGTGATATGGCCAAGGACATTGAGATAGTCCAACTCACGGCTTGACCTAGGGGCTGGCGGCTCTATCTCAACCACGTCCTCCTCAGTGTGCTCTTGATCCTTGTTTCCGAAATGGTGACATGGATACGAGCTCCATCATCAGCCAGTTTTTGAACAGAAATGATGTTCTAGTTCAGAACCGTCAGCGGGTCCATGATCGCCTTCAGCATGGTCAACATCTCCCCGATGTTTGGGACCGCGTTCGGTGGATCAACATCACCTGTAGCACCATCTCTCACTTGACTGGTCTCATTGTGAACCACATGTGAAGAAGATAAGCTTATCTCCTCTTGTCCTTCCTTATCTTAGACGTCTGGGGTCCTCGACCCTAGTCTAGATAGGAACAAGAGAAGCTGTAGGCCCTGTGCTCTTCTAGGCAACCACATGTCCGGTTACACCATGTGCGACATGTGTGGTGTGGTTCTTTGAGCCTTGCTCGTTGCCAGCCACATACTTGTACTCATTACGCTTTGTCTTACTTTTTCAAACCTAGAGATTCAACAAGGTTAGTTTATCTAACAAGCAACCTCCAAGTACTAAGAAAAAACTAACTAATACGAACATCTACTCCTGAACGAGTGGTGTAGCCCTAACCCAACTATCCTAGAAACATCTCCGCTCTGATACCAACTTGAAATGTCTTATCCCGACCATAGGGCTCTAGAAGGATGTTCCCTATCCTATCCGGTCTAACCTTGAGGTTCGAGGCATTTCTTAAGTCCTATTTCCATTCTATTCCATTCGATCATCTTATAGATTCCATTCACTGATTGATCTTTTGGTGTTCATCCTGATTCAATTCATCAGATTAATAGATCCTAAACATGCCAGATCTAGGTTCTTTTGCTAGAAACATAATAGATCTCACCTGTTACCTTGTTATGCAGCGGAAATATAAAGAACAGGTCAGAGATCAGCAGAACCACCAAGTGATAGCTCCTCCAAAGGTTCACACACGCACACCAAGCAGGAAGAAGGCTGCTAGACCGAGCTGGGGAGGCCGCAGGAGAGAGAGAGAAATCGCAGAGGGGGCTAGGGTAGTTAGGATTCAGACTTAAGTTTTATTTATAAAACTTGTCTAATTCCTTTTGGGCTTTTGGGCCCAAATACCAATCTGATTAAATCCCTTAGATTTAATCAGACCCATTAATCTCTCTCTAAGTACGACAAATGCCTGGCACTTTTACCGTACTTCTGCTAAGCCGTTCCAACACATTTTCCTGTTAGCTTAGGCGTGTGACCCATATGGGATCATATAATAAAGGCAATAAGTCCAAGACTTATAGATCATGAGCGGACTCTAGCAAGCCATCATGACCCCCAGTATTATATGACTTATGTCTGATCATTGACATACTCTTACTTTCTAGAGACAGTACCGAGATTACTGGACACAATTCCAACAATCTCCCACTTGTACTGGAATCTCTATATTCATAATCCTTTTGTCTCAATATCTCGATTAGTCATAAGGCAAGATGAGTGTCATCCTTATAAAGTCTAATCATGTTCATCAGACTCTGATATGATACTGACAATCCAAACGACTCGGGACAGTCCGTTTGAGCATGGCCATGCATTTTCCAGTATTCAAATCTCCGATTGGCCTAGAGATATTCACTCCATTTATATTGAAGGGACAAATCCCGTCTTGTTCCATCACTGTAAACTACTCATTTCGTAATACACCCAAACAAGGTCCTTATAGCTATCGCATAACGACAGCGTTAGACAATGATCAAAGCGCATCAGTTCATGTGCAGTCACATGCATGCGAACTCAGGTCTAAGGACCATACTCTATAGTCGTAGTAAGAATCTCTTATGACACAGATATAAATATCCTGAAGAGTTCTTATAAGCGGGTCTAGTCCGGTCGTATGTACCCCACATACACCTATGTACTGACTTTGATGCCGCGCATCTATGACACACTGAGACTTTGTCATAAGTCACATACCAATCTAGTCTCACACGGTTGTTGGTGTTCCAATTTCAACAACCTTCGACTAGGGACTGAATGATACAAGCCATCTATCAAATATAGGGTCTCATGATCAAGCTAAATGACTTTGATGACTCAAGATCAAGTCACTTACTTCGATGACCTATAAAATGGTTTATATCACTTTGGAACGATTATTTCATCACAGTTAAAATAATCTTGAAATAATAATTTCATTAAACATCTTAAATGTTTTACAAGAACATATCTAATAACTAAATAAAGCCCTTTAATAACTCCCACTGAAATTAAGACTGCATCTTAATTTCACTTATCCTACAGCAACAGTCCGCGACTCGTGCTTAGGCCTAAGGAGTGGCTTCGTTAATAGATTAGCAACGTTCTCATTCATTGAAACTTGCTGATCTACTTAACATCTCTGTCATTTATCTCACGGAATAGGTTATACCTACTCTCAAGGTGTTTGGACCTCTGATGTGCAGCTAGTCTCATCTATGCTGGGAATCACATCGAGTTCAGTGATGAACTCTTCTTTCCAAACAACCTCTTTCGCCGCTATCCAAACTGCGAAATGTTCAGCTTAAGTCATGGAGTCAGCAACAGTGCCTTGCACCGCCAGACAGACACAAGATATAACCGGACTGTGACCGGAAATCATCTTTGTCTGTTGGAAACTTGCCTTTCAGACTCTACTGACTTGTAGCACCTCACTTTCTCCGTAAATCAAGAACTTATCCTTAGTATTCCTTAAATACTTTAGGACATTCTTTACGGCAATCCAGTGATTCTTTGCTGGATTTGACTGGTCTTTACTTGTCTTGCTTAACATTAAAGCAACATCAAACAAGTGTGTTTCATGGCATACATGATAGATCCAATTGCCGACGCATATGGAATCTTATCCATGCATTTAAGCTCAGCAGTTATCGTAGGACACTGTGTCTTGCTTAACGTAATGCCATGTGACATTGGCATAAAACCCTTCTTGGAATGCTGAAAACGTGTAGGACTTTGTCGGGATAAGAATCCTGACTTTGTCCTACCAGCTCTTTCGGATCTCTATCTTTAGGTCCAAAATCCAAGAACATACGTGGCTTTACCCATGTCAATCATTAGAACCAACTCCCAAGCCAGTCCTTTACCGACTGCAGCATTGGGACGTCATTTCCGATAATCAGTATGTCATCGACATACAATATGAGAAATGCAACATCGCTCCCACTTATCTATTAGTAAACGCACAGTTCCATTTCATTCCTGTTTAAGTCAAAACTTTGACTACTTCAACAGAACGAAGATTCCAACTCCGATATGTTTGCTTCCATCCATGAATGGATCGATGAAGCTAACTTACAAAATGTAATTTTTCCAGAGTCCGGGCTCACTTTCGCTTCTTTGAGTTTCGCAGATTCGTCGCTTTCAATGATCATCAGATCATGCGAACTTTCAATGATCATCAGGCTCAACTAATGACGAGAATTCACTCTCGGATTAGTGACTGATTCTTTCATATCTGCGAACTTCAGGCTCCACATGTGTAGATTCTACAGAAATCTGTAAATCCTTCCGCTGCTCTCCCTCAATAGGTTAAGCAGCCTCCTGTATTTCTCGAATTTCTTCGAGTTATACTTTTACTCCCACTGTTCTTCTTGGAAAGTAACTTCCCTTCTTAGAAAACAGAATGGACGTAAAAGTAACAAGCCTTGGTTTCCCTAGGACAACCAGCGAAGTAGCACAACTACAAATACTCAGTAAAGACGAATTTGGATCGATTCCAGTCCACATTTACGTGGTGTCTTTCAACTGATATTGGTGGAACTATTTCAGCGTAAACTTAGATATTTTAGAGCGTTATTCTTAAAGAATATCATGGAAGATTCGTGCGACTCATCTTTAATCATTTCTAATAAGATCTGATTCTTTCTCACAGAAACACCTCAAGGTTTTCAGGAGAATTGAGCTGTGAAACGACTTCACACTCATTCAGATGATCACACCATTAATGACTCAAGTATTCTCTCTCGTGATTTAATTCAGAGTCTTAATACTTCCGTCACTTAGATTCTATACCTCATTCTGGAACTCTTTCGAACATGTCAAAGAATTCCGACTTGTGTCTCATCTAATGAACACAGTCTTACTCACTGAATTAATCAGTAGAGACAATGAAGTACAGGAAATTTTCTCTGGCATTACTGCTCATCGGACCACATACATGAGTATGTTCAATCTCCAATAAGCCTTTGGGCCTTTCTCTAGCTCGGCTAAGATAGGCCCCTTTGTCTTTTGGTCCAGTAAACAGAATTCAAGTCTCATAAGATATCCGATCAAATGAGCCCAATAGTGCATAACTATGGGATTTATGAATCCGACTTACTCTATGTGACCAAGACTTTTATGCCAAGAAAAATCAGGTTTAATTCATCAGATTTAAACCAATTTGGTATTTATGTTACATTTAGGCACTCTTTTGGTTTAAGATATAAAACCCATTCCTTGAATAGGGTGCTACAACAAATAATATTTCATTAAGATCAAAAGAACAAAACTTGTCTTTTATCAAAATGAAAAACATTCAAATTCTTACAAGAAAATGAAAGACAACTCTGCTTAAAGCAGGTACATTGTAGCAATTACTTAATACAAAACCAAGCCTCAAAGGGATCTATAAGTGAAAACCCTACGGCTGAGGCAGCATCCCAAGCTCCTTCCAGACATGTAGTTTCACTTGCCCTTCCTTCAAAGTTCTACTGTTGCCCAGGCTCTGCATATTATAACAAATATCAGTGCCACAACCAGTATCCAATACCTATAAGGTAGAACTTGAAGTAATAACATGAATACCTGAGGAAGTAGTCTCATACATCAACTTCAACTCCTCATCATCTTCCATGAATTTAATGCAATTTCTCTTCCAATGCCCAGTCTATTTACAGTAGCAGCACTTACCAACGTAAGAGGTATCTGACTCGGGCTCAGAAGACACACGCTTGCCATGATTCAAAATCTGGACAACTTTATCTTCACCCTTGTCAGCATTAGGTTTAGTAAACCTACCCTTCTCATTCATGAGATTGTACAGGGTACTCTTCACGTTTGGCTCAACTGTCTTGAGCATATCATGCAGTTCAGTCAGCGTCTTCGTTAAGCCTTTCTTGATATAGTTCCTTCTGAACTTATCATAGCTTGACGGCAGTGACTGCAGAATGATCTCAGTTGCCAATTCTTGGCTAACTGGATAATCCAGTTTCCTCAGGTTATCAATGTAACCCATCATTTTACTGACATGAGGACTCACTGGATGATCATTTGGTAGCTTGCAGCTAGTGAGAGACTTAACCAACCGGTATCTCTCCACTCTTATCTGCTCCTGAAATTTCAATTTCAGGCTGCTGATCATCTCTATTGGCGACTCCATGTTCTCATATTGCTTCCGCAAGTCTGAGTCCATGGTAGCCAATATCAGACCACGCACATCTACCGCATCATTATAATGCTTATTCCAAGCATCATATACTGCATGAGAAGCATTGGACCCGATCCTCACGGGGAGAGCTCTCTCAAGGACATAGTCCTTTCTCTCCTGCCTGAGGACTAGCCTCAGGTTCCGCGACCAAGTCAAGAAATTTGATCCGTTCAGTTTGTCCTTCTCAAGGACAGACCGGATCGAGAAAGTGTTTTGATTGTTTGTGCTAGTCATAACTGAAATTTAAGATAAAAGGATTTTAGTTAATATGTTCAATATGATTAATCTTGTATTATACTTAATATGATTAATCACGCATTATATTCAATAACATAAGTTACCCTCAATAGAATATAATGATTCCAAGATCCACATATAACTAAGATCAAAGTGGGCCACTGGCCATCACCCAACCTTAGCTTATATCGGTAAGCCCTATGTCGGCTAATTATATCCGTGATATAACTCTTGGTTGTGAATCTGGGCCCGAGGTGAAGGAATGTTTAGATGAATCCTGATTCAATTCTCTGATTCAGATTATCCTAAACATGCTGATCTAGGTTCTTCTCGAATAGAAACAATGATAGATCTCACCTTATACCTGTTTTGCAGCGGAAAGGGATGGTATGTCAGAGATCAAAGAGCCACCGAGAGATAACTCCTCCAGAGGTTCACACACGCACACCGAGCAGGAAGAGGCTGCTAGACCAGGAGGAAATCGGCGCAGAGAGAGAGAGGAGGCTCGCGGCTAGGGCTTATTTTTGACCTGAACTCGTCTTAAGATTATATAACTCGTTCAGTTCGTTTTGGGCCATTTGGCCCAAAGGCCAATTAACTCCGAGGCGTTCGCGCACTGTGTCGATCGACACTCCTTGTGTATCGATCGACACACAGTGGCCAAACCCAATTATTCTCTCTAAGTACAGTAAATGCCTAGCACTTTTACCGTACTTCTGCTACACCGTTCCTACACATTTTCCTGTTAGCTTAGGCGTGTGACCCATATGGGATCATATAATAAAGGCAATAAGTCCAAGACTTATAGATCATGAGCGGACTCTAGCAAGCCATCATGACCCCCAGTATTATATGACTTATGTCTGATCATTGACATACTCTTACTTTCTAGAGACAGTACCGAGATTACTGGACACAATTCCAACAATCTCCCACTTGTACTGGAATCTCTGTATTCATAATCCTTTTGTCACAATATCTCGATTAGTCATAAGGCAAGATTGGTGTCATCCTTATAAAGCCTAATCTTGTTCATCGGACTCTGATTCGATACTGACAATCCTAACGACTTGGGACAGTCCGTTTGAGCATGGCCATGCATTTTCCAGTATTCAAATCTCCGATTGGCCTAGAGATATTCACTCCATTTATATTGGAGGGACAAATCCCGTCTTGTTCCATCACTGTAAACTACTCATTTCATAATGTACCCAAACAAGGTCCTTATAACTATCGCAGAACGACAGCGTTAGACAATGATCAAAGTGCATCAGTCCATGTGCAGTCACATGCATGCGAACTCAGGTCTAAGGACTATACTCTATAGTCGTAGTGAGAATCTTTTATGACACTGATATAAATATCCTGAAGAGTTCTCATAAGCGGGTCTTGTCCGGTCGTATGTTCCCAAACATACACCTATGTACTGACTTTGATGCCGCGCATCTATGACACACTGAGACTTTGTCATAAGTCACGTACCAATCCAGTCTCACACGGTTGTTGGTGTTCCAATTTCAACAACCTTCGACTAGGGACAGGATGATATAAGCCATCTATCAAATATAGGGTCTCATGATCAAGCTAAATGACTTCGATGACTCAAGATCAAGTCATTTACTTCGATGACCTATAAAATGGTTCATATCATTTTGGAACGATTATTTCATCACAATTAAAATAATCTTGAAATAATAATTTCATCATTAAACATCTCAAATGTTTTACAAGAACATATCAATAACTAAATAAAGCCCTTTACTAACTCCCACTGGAATTAAGACTATATCTTAACTTCACTTATCCTACAGCTACAGTCCGTGACTCGTGCTTAGGGCTAAGGAGTGGCTTCGTTAATAGATTAGCAACGTTCTCATTTGTTGAAACTTGCTGATCTACGTAACATCTCTGTCATTTATCTCAAGGTGTTTGGACCTCTGATGTGCAGCTAGTCTCATCTATGCTGGGAATCACATCAAGTTCAGTGATGAACTCTTCTTTCCAAACAACCTCTTTCGCCGCTTCCCAAGCTGCGAAAGATTCAGCTTAAGTCATGGAGTCAGCAACAGTGCCGTGCACCGCCAGACAAACACAAGATATAACCGGACTGTGACCGGAAATCATCTTTGTCTGTTGGAAACTTGCCTTTCAGACTCTATCGACTTATAGCACCTCACTTTCTCCGTAAATCAAGAACTTATCCTTAGTATTCCTCAAATACTTTAGGACATACTTTAGGAAACTTGATTCTTTGCTGGATTTGACTGGTCTTTATTTGTCTTGCTTAACATTAAAGCAACATCAAACAAGTATGTTTCAAGGCATACATGATAGATCCAATTGCCGACGCATATGGAATCTCATCCATGCATTTAAGCTCAGCAGTTATCGTAGGATAATGTATCTTGCTTAACTTAATGCCATGTGACATTGGCATAAAACCCTTCTTGGATTGCTCAAAACGTGTAGGACTTTGTCAATTTAAGAATCCTGACTTTGTCCTACCAGCTATTTTGAATCTCTATCTTTAGATCCAAAATCCAAGAACTACGTGGCTTTACCCATGTCAATCATTAAACCAACTCCCAAGCTAGTCCTTTACCGACTACAGCGTTGGGACGTTATATCCGAGAATCAGTATGTCATCGACATACAATATGAGAAATGCAATATCGCTCCCACTAATCTATTAGTAAACACACAGTTCCGCTTCGTTCCTGTTCAAGTCAAAACCTTGACTACTTCAACAGAACGAAGATTCCAACTCCGATATGTTTGCTTCCATCCATGAATGGATCGATGAAGCCAACTTACACAAAATGTAATTCTTCGGAGTCTGGGCTCACTTTCGCTTCCTTGAATTTCGCAGATTCGTCGCTTTCAATGATCATCAGATCATGCGAACATTCAATGATCATCAGGCTGAACTAATGACGAGAATTCACTCTCGGATTAGTGACTGATTCTTTCATATCTGCGAACTTCAGGCTCCACAGGTGTAGATTCTACAGAAATCTGTAAATCCTTCCGCTGCTCTCCCTCAATAGGTTAAGCAGCCTCCTGTATTTCTCGAATTTCTTCGAGTTGTACTTTTACTCCCACTGTTCTTCTTGGAAAGTAACTTCCCTTCTTAGAAAACAGAATGGTCGTAAAAGTACCGAGCCTTGGTTTCCCTAAGAAAACTTCGAGTTATACTTTTACTCCTACTGTTCTTCTTGGAAAATAACTTCCCTTCTTAGAAAACAGAATGGACGTAAAAGTAATAAGCCTTGGTTTCCCTGGGACAACCAGCGAAGTAGCTCAACCACTAATACTCAGTAAAGACGAATTTGGATCGATTCCAATCCACATTTACGAGGTGTCTTTCAACTGATGTTGGTGGAACTATTTCAGCGTAAACTTAGATATTTTAGAGCGTTATTCTTCAATAATATCATGGAAGATTCGGGTGACTCATCTTTAATCATTTCTAATAAGATCTGATTCTTTCTCACAGAAAACACCTACAGGTTTTTCAGGAGAAATGAGCTGTGAAACGATTTCACACTCATTCAGATGATCACAAAATCAATGACTTAAGTATTCTCACTCGTGATTTTAATCCAGAGTCTTAATACTTTTGTCATTCAGATCCTATACTTCATTCTGGAACTCTTTCGACCATGTCAAAGAATTCCGACTTGTGTCTCATCAAATGAACACAGTCACACTCACTGAAGTAATCAGTAGAGACAATGAAGTACAGGAGATTTTTCTCTGGCATTACTGCTCATTGGGCCACATACATGAGTATGTTCCAGGTCCAATAAGCCTTTGGGCTTTTCTCTAGCTCGGCTAAGATAGACCCTTTACCTTTTGGTCTAGTAAACAGAATTCAAGTCTCATAAGATATTTTATCAAATGAGCCCAACAGTCCATGACTATGGGATTTCTGAATCCGACTTACTCTATGTGACCAAGACTTTATGCCAAGAAAAATCAGGTTTAATTCATCAGATTTAAACCAATTAGGTATTTATGTTACATTTAGGCACTCTTTGGTTTAAGATATAAAACCCATTCCATGAATAGGGTGCTACAATTAATATTTCATTAAGATCAAAAGAACAAAACTTGTCTTTTATCAAAATGAAAAACATTCAAATTCTTACAAGAAAATGAAAGACAACTCTGCTTAAAGCAGGTACATTGTAGCAATTACTTAATACAAAACCAAGCCTCAAAGGGATCTATAAGTGAAAAATCCTACGGCTGAGGCAGCATCCCAAGCTCCTTCCAGACATGTAGTCTCACTTGCCCTTCCTTCAACGTTCTACTGTTGCTTAGGCTCTGCATATTATCACAAATATCAGTGCCACAACCAGTATCCAATACCTTTAAGGTAGAACTTGAAGTAATAACATGAATACCTGAGGAAGTAGTCGCATACATCAACTTCAACTCCTCATCATCTTCCATGAATTTAATGCAATCTCTCTTCCAATGCCCTGTCTCCTTACAGTAGCAGCACTTACCAACGTAAGAGGTATCTGACTCGGGCTCAGAAGACACACGCTTGCCATGATTCAAAATCTGGACAACTTTGTCTTCACCCTTGTCAGCATTAGGTTTAGTAAACCTACCCTTCTCATTCATGAGATTGTACAGGGTACTTTTCACGTTTGGCTCAACTGTCTTGAGCATATCATGCAGTTCAGTCAGCGTCTTCGTTAAGCCTTTCTTGATATAGTTCCTTCTGAACTTATCATAGCTTGACGGTAGTGACTGCAGAATGATCTCAGTTGCCAATTCTTGGCTAACTGGATAATCCAGTTTCCTCAGGTTATCAATGTAACCCATCATTTTACTGACATGAGGACTCACTGGATGATCATTTGGTAGCTTGCAGCTAGTGAGAGATTTAACCAACTGGTATCTCTCCACTCTTATCTGCTCCTGAAATTTCAATTTCAGGCTGCTGATCATCTCTATTGGCGACTCCATGTTCTCATATTGCTTCCGCAAGTCTGAGTCCATGGTAGCCAATATCAGACCACGCACATCTACCGCATCATTATAATGCTTATTCCAAGCATCATATACTGCATGAGAAGCATTGGACCCGATCCTCACGGGGAGAGCTCTCTCAAGGACATAGTCCTTTCTCTCCTTTCTGAGGACTAGCCTCAGGTTCCGCGACCAAGTCAAGAAATTTGATCCGTTCAGCTTGTCCATCTTAAGGACAGACCGGATCGAGAAAGTGTTTTGATTGTTTGTGCTAGTCATAACTGAAAATTAAGATAAAAGGATTTTAGTTAATATGTTCAATATGATTAATCTCGTATTATACTTAACATGATTAATCACGCATTATATTCAATAACATAAGTTACCCTCAATAGAATATAATGATTCCAAGATCCACATATAACTAAGATCAAAGTGGGCCACTGGCCATCACCCAACCTTAGCTTATATCGGTAAGCCCTATGTCGGCTAATTATATCCGTGATATAACTCTTGGTTGTGAATCTGGGCCCGAGGCCCAATCCACTCTGATGTCTCAAGGCCCGGGACTCCCGATGGCCTAGTCAAGAAAACCAGACTATACAGTCATGTAATCATTAATGTCTGGGACTCCCAATGACATTTATGAATCACAAACCGTCTTACCCACGCAAAAGCAGACACCCTCACACTGTAAGGCCATGAATACGATTGAATGGGCTTCAACAGCTGACATAGCCTGGACAAGACATCCAACGCTTGATATTATTTGAGGTTCGTAGGTTTATTTTAAAATCTCATTCCCAAAATAGAAGATTACTATTTCGGGAAACTTTCCATTTTTGGAAACCTACTATTTTTGGAAACTTTCTAAAATTGGAAACTTTCTAAAACCGGAAACTTTCTAACTTTAGAAATTTCTTAAAATCCGAATCATGCAAATCTAGAAACTTTTATAAATTAAGAAACTTTCTAATTTCAAAATATCGGAAACTTTAATTTAAAATCGATTTATATTCTTTATAAAATAAATTTTAAATTAATCTGAAGAAAGACTCAAATAATTGGCCCAATTGTTTTAACTTCTTGGCCCGAGGCCCAAGAATTGGTCCATGTCCAAGACATGACCCAATTGTCCAATTAAAAGACATAACCGGTCTGGTTCATTAAAATTGGTCTAACCAAATTTTAATTACTACGATGACCACAATTGTCAACCGGTTATTTACTAAACCGGATTTTCTCAATTTATTTGGTCCAACCAAATCAAATTAGAAAATCCTGGTTTAGGCACAAAATCCAATTTTTCGACTTTGGATTTCTTATCCCGGTTTAACCAGACTTAATAAAATTATTAAATCTGTTTATTAAACCGTGACGTTTAATTTTAATCAAATATTAAACCGAGCCTTAAACCAACCATGTCGATCGATGAACCAACCGTGTCGATCGATCCATCAACCGCATCGGTCGATGCTCTTAGCATCGATCCTGCATCGATCGTTCATTGATCCTGTATCGATCGATGCTCTCACGCATGCACGGAACCGAGCCAAAACCCTAACCGTGTCGATCAATGCACCAACCGCATCGGTCGATGCACCAACATCGAATCTGCATCGATCCTGCATCGATCGATGCTTTCACGCGTTAACAGGTTTTTGCCGAGAGTCTGTATCGACCGATCCATGCGATCGTATCGATCGATCCATGCGATCTCCGATTGTATCGACCGATCCATGCGATCGTATCGATCGATCCATGCGATTCTGGCCGATTCTCATTCTCTCGGATTCGATCGCATATCAAATCATATAGCTTGATCATGCGATTTTCTCATATGTTTAGGTTTCAATTCTTGTTACTTAAGTGATTTCTCTTATCAGTAGTTGATTCAAAACACTTTTAAACAAGAAAACAATCCTAAACTTGAATCTAAACAAGAAAAACCAGAACCATTAGCTCTGATACCACTGAAGGAATGTTTAGATGAATCCTGATTCAATTCTCTGATTCAGATTATCCTAAACATGCTGATCTAGGTTCTTCTCGAATAGAAACAATGATAGATCTCACCCAATCCACTCTGATGTCTCAAGGCCCGGGACTCCCGATGGCCTAGTCAAGAAAACCAGACTATACAGTCATGTAATCATTAATGTCTGGGACTCCCAATGACATTTATGAATCACAAACCGTCTTATCCACGCAAAAGTAGACACCCTCACACTGTAAGGCCATGAATACAATTGAATGGGCTTCGACAGCTGACATAGACTGGACAAGACATCCAACGCTTGATATTATTTGAGGTTTGTAGGTTTATTAAAAATTCATCCCAAAATAGAAGATTACTATTTTGGGAAACTTTCCTTTTTGGGAAACCTACTAATTTTGGAAACTTTCTAAAAATGGAAACTTCCTAAAAATTGGAAACTTTCTAAAATCGAAAACTTCCTAAAATCCAAAACATGCAAATCTAGAAACTTCTAATTTAAGAAACTTTCTAATTTCAAAATTTTGGAAACTTATTAATTTTAAAAAAACGATTTTTATAATTATTTTATAAAAATAAATTTTAAATTAATCTGATGAAAAGATTCAAATAATTGGCCCAATTGTTTTAACTTCTTGGCCCGAGGCCCAAGAATTTGTTCATGTCCAAGACATAACCCAATTGCCCAATTAAATGACATAACCGGTCTGGTTCATTAAAATTGGTCTTAACCAAAATTAATTACTACGATGACCACAATTGTCAACCGGTTATTTACTAAACCGGATTTTCTCAATTTATTTGGTCCAACCAAATCAAATTAGAAAACCACTGGTTTAGGCACTAAATCCAATAATTATTTCGACATTGGATTTCTTATCCCGGTTTAACCAGAACTTAATAAATTTATTAAGTCTGTTTATTAAACCGTGACGATTAATTTTAATTAAAATTTTAAACCGAGCCTTAAACCGAAACGAACCATTACACGCCAAAACCCTAACCGGTCGGGACAGTCGCAGCCGTAAGCATCACGCAATCGCACGAACGGCGTGGGACGGGACGATGTTCGGGTCGATGCTCGGCCTCGATCACGCGGGACAGTGCTGGACGATGCACGGCTCTCGGTCACAACGGGACGGGCAGGACGCGACGCAAGCATCGATCCATACCATCGATCCGCGATCGATGTATGCGATCAGCTCGGTCACGCAACCTGCGATCGTCTCAGCCGAGCATCTCACGGTCCTCGCGCGCAAGTGATCGATCGGCCATGATCACGCGATCGATCCATGATCGATCCGTGCATCAAAACCATCCGATCGGCCAACTCTCGGTCGCATACCGATCCAATAGTGATCGGTCCATGCGATTTAGTTTAGGTTTTAAACTTGTTCCTTAAGTGTTTTACAAATCAGATTCAAGCAATGATTGATTCAAAACACTTATAAACAATCCTAAACATCATTCTAAACAAGAAAAACCACAGAACCAATGGCTCTGATACCACTGATTGATCTTTTGGTGTTCATCCTGATTTAATTCATCAGATTAATAGATCCTAAACATGCCAGATCTAGGTTCTCTTGCTAGAAACATAATAGATCTCACCTGTTACCTTGTTATGCAGCGGAAATATAAAGAACAGGTCAGAGATCAGCAGAACCACCAAGTGATAGCTCCTCCAAAGGTTCACACACGCACACCAAGCAGGAAGAAGGCTGCTAGACCGAGCTGGGGAGGCCGCAGGAGAGAGAGAGAAATCGCAGAGGGGGCTAGGGTAGTTAGGATTCAGACTTAAGTTTTATTTATAAAACTTGTCTAATTCCTTTTGGGCTTTTGGGCCCAAATACCAATCTGATTAAATCCCTTAGATTTAATCAGACCCATTAATCTCTCTCTAAGTATGACAAATGCCTGGCACTTTTACCGTACTTCTGCTAAGCCGTTCCAACACATTTTCCTGTTAGCTTAGGCGTGTGACCCATATGGGATCATATAATAAAGGCAATAAGTCCGAGACTTATAGATCATGAGCGGACTCTAGCAAGCCATCATGACCCCCAGTATTATATGACTTATGTCTGATCATTGACATACTCTTACTTTCTAGAGACAGTACCGAGATTACTGGACACAATTCCAACATTCACTTCGTCTAAGGCAATGAGTCTAAGCATAAATAAGATAAACGTATATTTTATTAATCAAAGCAAGATATTGAATACAATGTAGTGTCATGCTCAAAAGGCTAATATAAATGAATTAGTCCTAACTATCTGTCTATCTATCACCACTCCTCCATAGGTCCTGTGTCCGCGCCTAGGCTTGATCATCCCCACAATCAACTCATTCTCTGCATGTACAAATATATAAAAAGTCTGATAAGACTAATCATGCAAAGTCCAACAACTAACACATCTATTTCTATATGAAAATTTTACCCACGTAAACCGTACACAATTTCGTAATCCGTTCTAATTTCCTAAACGGCCTAAGTCCCTCATTCAGCTGATTTGCACCCAAACCGGTCGTGACCGTTTGTCGGTCATGTTCTGCAATCTTGCACCATTTCCGTGGTCATGCCGAGTGATACTCGGACGGACCGCGTTCGCCCGATCAGACCGTTCTTTGCCGATCGTGCCAAGCGCCTACACAACCGTTCGATTGCGACCCTTGGGAACGTTTCATTCCCTTACCATGTACGTACCAACTTGTGTCACCATACGCTGATCTTCAGAACCGTCCCACGGACCCAAGCCCATTCGCACACGTCCCACGGTCGATCACCATCGACCCGACTACTCGCACCGTTCATGATCTCGGCCTTGGCCGCTCATGAACTCACCCTTGGGACTTAGCCGAACACCCTATAGTGCTTTAACCCTAAGTTACATAACTAATAGAAAGGTAGAGAGATATAGAATGGTTCCACCTGACAGCTATCCAACAGACAATCGATCATATGGTTTTTCCGTGGTCGATGTGAGAGGAGGGCTTGGTATCTAACATTAGAAGATGTTGCCGATTTTCCCTGATCATTGGCTGTGTTTGATGCCATTCATCTCCTGTGCATCCTTGTTCTCCTAAGCCTTTTAAACCGCCTTTGTATGGCCTCACACTCGCCAGCGATCCTAGGTGAGGAAATCGCCCAAACTCTCCCTTATCTCTTCTTTAGATCGGCCTTTTCCTTAGAGAAAATATGGTTTTAGTTCCTCTTGTTTGTGATGTCGATAAAGGCAAGAAGAAAGGGTATTTGTACTCCTCTCTCTCTCTCCCAAAAACTCCCATTGGCCGAACGGGTGCCAATGGGAGGCAAACGGATGCCAACCCATTGGTGTCCATTCAGCCCTTAACCGCCCTGGACCAGCTAGTGAAACTAGCTGGTCTGGTCCACCAGCTAACCTGAGAGGTCAACACTCCATCCAGCTGGGTTTAGCTGAACATTCCTATTTCAGCTCCTTTACACATGACCAAGCTCTTTTCCTGCTTGAACTTGGTCCTTTTATGACCATGGAACTCTCACCTTAGTCTCCCTTGAACGTTTGTGCACTCTTCTGGTTCCATGGCCCGTCATATGCTCCTTAGGCTAGGTCGGGGATACTTCAGTGCAGATACTTAAGAAGACCTGATATGATGCGAGGAAAGATTAGCCAACGTGAGTCATCCTTTTGACCCACAACCAGAGACATAACTTGCTTAAACACCATCTTCCAAACATCTACGCGTATTCCACGAGCTATCTTGTAGTTCATCTTTGCTCTTTCAGCTGAGATATTGTTCTTGTTCGTAGACGGTACTCAATTGTAGGCTGATATGACATTCAAGGCTGCATAATGAGGAGGAAGACTCGTTGAAATGAGTTTCTTCCATGTTTTTTTTCCATCACTGAGATATCTAGCAATCGTCTCCATACTTTCCAACTCAACCTCTGATTCTGCCAGAGTTTCCTTATCATCTAACTCCTCAAGACCCAAAGACTTATTAATAGCAGCAGGAGAGAACTCATATGTGTGATTCCTAACCCAAGCATCTGATTTTTCAACCGTTGGTTCCAACTTTACACTCGGAAAATTGTCATATAACTCATAAATGTGCTCTTTGACATAGCAAGCAAGACCCGTCATAGTTGATGCTAACTGACCATCCTTGATCAGACACGGATATCCCCATAAATCCTCTTCTTCTATATCTACCAGTTTTTTAGGAAGAATACCACGAGTGTTGAAAAATTTCTACCCTTATTGGTTCAATGATAGAGTTAACTTACGCTTCTTCACCATAGTTGGTCTCCCAAACGAGGTTTTGACCCACGTTTCCTTCTGCTCTGGAACCTGTTTCTGTTTCCTCTTCTGCAGCCGAGCCACTCTCTCAATCTGCTTCCTAACAGAGATTTTGGGAGCGTACTCATATCTATCAGATTTTGTCTCCTCATCAGACAGATCGATCACTTTCTTCTTCTTCTTCTTCTCGTCACTTGCAATTGAGTTTCAACAAGATCAGTTAAAGTCTCTTCTTCAAAGACTTCCTTTTCAGTTGACGGAGTCGCATCGCATGATTGGTTGTTGGCTTTGGCGATCTCGGAATCCCCCTTACTTCTCTGACAAGCCCATATTCTTTGGTTCCTTCTTGTTCGACTTCTCTGATTTCAACCTCTTGGGTTTCAATCTCCTCTGTAACACCGGTTTGCTCTTTTTCGCCATTGTTGTCATCTCCTCCTTTGTACATAACAATCACAATAGGATTGTGTTCGATTTGGTCCTCTATCGTTTTCGCTTGGAGCTTCGTTCTTAGTTGCATGTATCTTGGAAGAATCAATATGTGCAAATCTGTCGATTTCGGTGGACATAGCGTTTGATCATTCTTGAATGAGCTAGGATAAAGATACAATCGCCTTGATTTTCTTTCTTCAAGCGTGCTAGGGTTTTTTCGTTTGACAGAATGTAATGAATGAGCTCTCTTTTGCCCGCGAAAAACTTGGATTTTTCAGAACTTTCATATTTTTATCCTCTAGTGTAAACCAATAATTTTATATTAAACCAGACCAATCAAATGAATTCCTGAACCGTATTTAGTTTACCGAAACATACCAAAATTTTCTTTTACAAGAATCATTAGCACAAAACACTGATAAAGCTTGAAACACCCACATTCAAGTTGGCAATCTAAATGGAATTTTCACAGATATTGACAAAACCCATATCACAAGAGTTCACTAGCAGTTTTGAACAACCTTTTCAGAATTCATTGTTTGGATTGACCTTATTTTTCCTCAAGCTGATACAATGAATGACAGAGTGCTTGTACTAGAATGTATCCTCAACTCTTTTGACTCATAGCGTTTGGCCATCAAGATTTAGTGGCTAGCTTTCACACTGTCATTCTTTTTCCCTTGGCCAGTTTTCAACTTTTATCCATAGGAGAAAGCAACTGGTTTTTTTTGTTTCCTTTTATTTTTATTTTTTCATTTTACTTTTTTCTTTTCTTTTTCTTTTGCTTTTTCTTTTTTTCTTTTATTTTCTTTTTCTTATTCTCTATCCTTTTTTTTGGTCTTAACGAGTCATTGAGTTTTCTTTATCACTTGACTTCTCAAAAGAATAACTCATGACTGATTCTCTTCAAGCTTTTTGCTTTCTCTTTCTACGAAGCATGTATTGTTGATTAGGAGATATGACATGATATGTAGCTCTTTCCACTGCATCTTGTGACTCCAAATTAAATATGAACTTAATACACATCTTGAGTCACTACATGCACCAATCCTGCATACCTTCACAAGATGGCATGTTTCACAAATACCAATTGCATTTCTTAAGGTGACATAACGGTTAAAATAAAAAGATTTTGTGAAGAAATCAACATGTTGAGATTCATTGACAATGTGTTCTATCATTACCTGCGTTTCCTCCACTAGTTCACGAATGAAGTGGTGTCTTATGTCAATGTGCTTTGTTCTGGAATGCTGCATCGCATTCTTGAAATACTTATGGCACTTCTATTGGATTTTTCTCAAACGCAGATCACCTTGATAAAGTCTGCATCCCACCGTTTGAGGACGATGATGATGTTTGTGACCGTCGGTTACCGGAGAGGTGGTTCATTCGCAATCACTATCCAACGGGGACGAAAATCCATTCGTACTCAAAAACTGATTATTTAGTTGAGTTACCGCTTGCTTTGAAAGATCACAAGAATGTGATGGAGAGTATAACGTCGTCTCAGTTTGGAAAGTTATTCGACATTCCTCTCAGACGGCTCGTATTTTCAGGCCAACTCATACATGGATTACTTGCACGTCAACTTCACTGTCAGAGATGTCATGAGGCTTAGTTTGTCTTCGGCTCTAAACCCACCAAGTTCTCTTTAAGGCAGTTCTACTTAGTAACCGGTTTGAAATGTGACCCGTATGAGAAATCATCTTTGGAATCGGCTGAAACGACAGTAGATGAACACGAGGGTGAGGCCGTGAACCTTTATGAAGAACAGCCCGTAGAAGAACCACAAGGTCTGTGTGAGACAATATTTTTAGTAAAATGTGAACTTAAGGTTATGTTAAAAGCTAATTTATTAAAATGATTTGTGTGGTCTATTTAGTTTTTCCAAGTCATTGGGACACATTGATTGGGACGGGCAAAGATGGAAATATCGATCAGCTTATAATCCGTCTTAAGTCGGGGGAAAATATGGATCCTAGAACCAGTTGTAGCTTGCTCTTGTCATACTCGCGGACGTCGTGGTTTCCGTAGAGAATCAGTACGGGAAAGCATGTAAGGAGACTCTTAAACTTTTCAAATATGTGGACAAGTTTTTAGCATATCCATGGGGCCGGAAGGCCTTTGACCTAACAATGCTAAACTTTACGGAAACTGTGAAAAAGAAGGGGAATGAAGGATAGGGTCACAAATTCCTCGATAAGCCTGCGAGGATTTCCAATATCTATTCATCTCCTTGCCCTAGAAACAATCCCGGAGTTACGGGCGAAGCTCCCAAGTGCATATGCTGAGGTAGACTTCACTCCACGTTCCTGCTGTTGGTTGTATAAAAAGAAGACCATCGATTACAAAGATGTCATGAATGTCGAGAGTCTTACTACGGTATCAACCTATTTTAGTTGTATGTGTGAACGTATAAACATTCTGTTTTTGGGATATGACGTACATAAGAGAGTTATATTTATATCTGTGAAAGTATATTTAGTGAAGTTATATAGAAGAACGTAGGAGTATTTGTAGTGTTGTAGACATTGTTCATTAACAAATTTATGTTATTTGTTGCATCTCACTGTAGATTCAATTCTTCATGTTTATGATGAAGAAATGGATGTAAAACTTGAGAATGGAGTGATGATGATGAGGAGGAGGATGAGAAGATAGATTATCTGGAGTCCATTCTTAAAGATGGAAATGCATCCGTACAGCTCACTCGTAGGTCTTGGCCCGGAGGAGTAAGATCGTGTCATAGGGTGCTGACAACGGAGGAGATGGAAGAGTTGTGAGAGTCGGAACTCGCACTGTCAAAAATTGTAGAGCAAACTTTTAGGGAACATAAACTTCAAAGATAAACACACCAAGATAATGAATCCGAAAAATATTTTATTGACGAGAGGTCGGAAAAGAGTACAAAGAACCAAAAAGAGAGTACAAAGAATCCAAAAGCTTAAGAAAATCCTAAGTTCTTAAGTCTAGATGATAGGGTTTTCGCTATATCTAAATCGTATGACTTCCATCTTCTTATATAGCTGCGGCAAGTCGGCTTCGAGGATATTTTCTGCAAGATTTGCGGAAATCTTCCTGTTGTTATCTCCTTCCTTTTTCCGTTAAGATTTACATTTTCATCTCGGATTTTCCTCTTTAGCTCGGAGATATCTTCCTCTTTACTTCTTCTAGTTTATCTCCTTCCTTTGGAGACCATCTTTCCGCGGCTTGACCTATTTGTCGGATGGGCCGAGATCGCACGATCCGAGTCCATTTTCATACAGACTTACTTATTTGGCCCAAAGTTTTGGATATCCAAGCATTGTATATTTGGGCCTAAGTTCTTATTTCCTTTAACTTGATCCGTCAGCCCAAGTTATCGGCCAAGAAGGTACGAGCCGATGTTTCCGAATATGGATTGTGGCAAGTTGTGCATATCGGCAAATGTTTGATTATCCGTTCGGGAAGTCCAGCAAAGTCCAACTCGGAGGTTTACAATAGATTCATTCAACTCGGAATCTCCGAAGGGGTAAACCATGTTCGTAAAATGAGAAGGGCAGGGTTCGGATCCGAGCTGGTTTAGCTCGGACCTGAACTGGTTCAGCTCGGTCCGAGCTGGTTTGGTTCGGTTCCGAGCTGGTTCAGCTCGATCTTTGTTCGTTTGGATGTTTCGTTGATCTGCAATCCCCGTTTCGTATGAAATGTATCCGTTGAATCTATTTGTTCAATAAGTTGTTCAAACAAAGCAGTTGATACTTCGTATAACTTGGTTATTCAAACGAAGCTTTGTTTTTCCAAAGCGGACATTCGTCTATGTCCGATTGTCCGATCTTGTTTTTGGCTATTGTTTTCGTCGAGGGGTTTTTTGACCCCAACAGTTAGCCCCCCAGCTCGTCAGACTTGAATACGATGATGACGGGGTTACTTTGTATTCGAGATGAAAACAATTGTCCGAAGTTTTGGCCAATCGACTTTCGTGCTATCATCCTTACGACAACAGACCGTCCAAAACATTGTTTTTCGGCCGCAATCGGTTTTTGCACGCTGAGCCAACCCGACACCATGCCTAATCATGATCCGTTCTATCATGATTTGCTTGGGCATGCTTGTGACAAAATGATTAAAATATAATTATTTTGAAGTCCCATGCCTTGGTGAATTCTATAAGTATTTACCTCTTCATTCTTCATCTTTCATTCCTCTCTCCAAAGAAAATCACCCAAAGGTAACTTCTCTCTCTAACTTCCTCTTAGTTTTTGTGAGTTTTGTTAAGATTTCCTGCTCTGTTCTTGTGAGTTTAGAAGCTTTGGATCTTTCCCAGGTTTGAACTTTCTGTTTGAATGCGTTCTCGGTAAAGATGGTGGATCGTGAACCGAACTATGGTCACACTAATTTTCCTTCCGAAGGAGTCCTCCGGGGTTCAGCATTCGACCAGGTCTCGTGCTAGTCGGCCTCGTCCCTTGGACACAGCAGATGCTACGATTAAGGATGAGTTTGTGAACGTTCGCGTTAGTCGGGAGGAATTTCTGCATTATTGGGATCTCCCTCCAGATGTGCCAAAGAAGAACCGTCCGAGGAAAAAGAAGCTGACGCCAAACCCTGTCGGTTCGACATTGTCTTCGACAAGGTCGATTGCGAAGCTTCGGCGTGATTTTAAAATTCCCGACAATGTGACGATCAGGATACCCTCTCCCAGCAACTGAGTCGATTCTCCGCTGAAGGGGTACTTTTCACTGTATGAAATCTTCCTCAAATCTTGCTTTCTTTGGTTTTCGATTCACGAACTCATTGCCTGTTACCTTCGACGTCACTGACTGGCTCTCACGCAAATCACTCCTCGGAGTATGAGGCATTTGATAAGCATACTGGTCCACAGTTTCGAATGCGGAGCTGATCTTCGAGTGTTACACCTTTGGAACATGCTGCACGTGGTTCCGATAAAGCGTGGTCCCGAGTACTACCTCCGGCCCTATCAATACCGAGCGGTTATATCGGATTTTGAAAATCATGTTCGCCAATGGAGGCACCACTTCTTCTATGTTTTGAGTGACGAGGCGTCTGTCGGAGACGCTCGCATCCCATTGATGATATCGAAATGGGGAAAGCTTGGTAGCGGACTTAGTTGTTTTCGTTGTTTAAACTTACATCTTGCCGATCTTCTAACTAATTTTTTTTTATTTTCAGTGAGAGATATCTGCCTGACGTGTCAGCCGCACTTGGTTTCTCTCATCTAAGCGCTTTAGGACGAGAATACGAATTGGAACCAGCACTTTACGTTTGAGCGTGTTAACCGTGCTAGTCAGATGGATATGATTCGTCGAGCGGCAAAGATTGATGGGGAAGCATATCCCGACGATGAGAGTCCGGATGACGTGGTTATCCAAAATAACAGTTCAATCTCTCTATGGCTTGCAGAAGGAGTCAAGCTTCCTAAGTTCGATTTTGAGGATCAGGATCCTACACTGGGTGAAGGCATTCCTGGAGCTTGCACCAATGCCGACAATGGTGAAGGAATGAATGTTCTGCAAGTTCCTCTGTCGGAATCGTTGGATCAGGTTGTCGCGCCGGTTTAGTCGTGACGGCGGCAGTTCTATGTACACCAATGCTGCCGAGGATGCTAGCTTTTGTGCGGATGTCCGTCATCCCGGAGATCTCCCAACACCATACAAGGATATGGTTTTGCGGTGACTCCCTTGTCAGTGCTGGCTGGATATGCTAAGGGTTAGTCTCTTTACTTTGCCGTAAGGCACACGGTTTTATCTTGCTACTCCATTAATTTGTTCGAACTCGTTTCAGGCGTGGGCTTCGGTTAATCGCCATGCTGCTGAATTTGATATGAAGCTTCGAGGAATTCGGGACCGATTAACAAGGCCTTCCGTTGACAGCGCATGCCTGGTGGAGTCTGTTGCTGCTATGAGAGCTTCCACAGAGGGTGGAAGGAATGAGATTGAGACGCCGAGACTTTCTCTTGATGCCGAGAGGAATTCGGCTCTTACTGAGGTTGAGGCTTTGAGAACTCACCTCGCCGAGAGGGAGATTTCTCGTGAGGTTTCTCTTAGGAATGCGGCTGAAGGAGGGAAAAGGGGGATGCTGAAAAAAATTGCATCTCGATTTTCCAAGTTTCAAAAAATCTTCTCGAAATTGCCTTCAGCCATAGAGAGGCAAAGTCAATTCGTCGCGGTGAGGAGTAATCTGGACTTGATCGGCGACTTGAGATCCGAAGGTCCTTCCGTGCTTGAATCCGAAGAAGCGGATCTAATGTCGAGACTCCATCCGGGTGACGAAGACGTCTATGAATACAATCAGTTGACTGCTGAAGCCAAGGATTGCGTCGATCCGTCTTTGTTTCAAGGCGACGTTGCCAGTTCATCCCAAGGAGATGCCTGGCTTTAAGAGTGCGGATATGAAGCGTGTTTGTTGTTTGATAATTTCCTTAAGACGGTTGGTCGTCGTACTAGCTTATCTTGGAAGGTTTTAATGCCTTTAGTTCCTTTCTTTGTTTCAAAGTGAAATGTTTTTTCAATGTATCATGTTTGACTTGGTTTTTCCTGAAAGAGCTCAGAACCCGCCTTATGAAATAAACCGTATTGACTTGAAAACGCCGTGATCGATTCGGGAGGTTCGGGCTAGTTTAGTTTCGGAAATCCAGGCTGGTTGAGCTTGGTCCGAGCTGGTACAGCTCGGAACGTCCGAGCTGGTTTGGCTTGGTTCAGCTCGGAAAACCGAGCTGGTTCAGCTCAGAATTCCCGAGCTGACTTGGCTCGGATCCGAGCTAGCCCAGCTCGGAAATCCGAACTGGTGTAGCTTGGTGATTCCGAGCTGGTCTGGCTCGGATGTTTGCAAGATGTGTCCATCATAATGTTCTGACTGGTGTGCTTGGAAGCGTCCTGCCGGGTTTCGAAATTGTGTCCGAGAAAAGATAAAACGTTTTTCTCTTGCGGATTTATAATATCTAGACCAGTGTGCTCAGAAGCGTTTTACTGGGTTTTGAGTCCGAGAAATACGTTTTTCTATTGCAGACTTATAATGTCTAGACCAGTATGCTCGGAAGCGTCTTACTGGGTTTTGTAATGATCAGACCAGTGTGCTCGGAAGCATCTTACTGGGTTTTTAGGAGTTTTACGGTTGACTCTAGTACTAGTGCGGGGTCTGCCGTCTTACATTCCCAAGTCGGTCGTGTAATCAATAATGACGTTGTCGAGACAGGTGTTTTGTATTTTACTGGGTTTGGATTTTCGATCCCGACTTTCCGCGAGACTCTCGCCTCGCATCTTTCGTTCACCGAAAACAAACCGGTATCCGCAGGACCACTTTTCAAAGATACCGAACCAAGATATACTTGGTTAGAACGTCATTCTACTAGTGTGTTGAGTAGCGTAGTACTAGATTTTGGGGTCTATTATCGTCTCCAGTACTGGTGCGGCGGATTTGAAGACCTGTCAACAACCTGTATTCGGGATCTTACGTCAACCTCTCGACTTATGTTCCCTTCGCCGATAAGAAACATACCTTGGCGGTATCTAAAATTTGTATAGCGCGCTTTATCCTTTTGTTGGATGTATAGAGCCTCAATCCATATAGGACGTGTTGGCTAATATCCACGATGGATGTATGTGTTTGTCCGCCGCGGCCGTCAGCGGACAAGATAAGCTACTCCTAACAACTATGCATGCAACGTAATAGTAGGCGAATTCTAAGTTTCAAAGTTTATATCCTAATTTTAATCTAATAGAAATGGACTGAAATAAAAAGGAGAAAAAGAGTTTATTTTTGTTACCGAATAACTCCAAGGGCATGGTCGGATAGTTGAAATTTTGCGGATGTGCCATGTCTCCAGCTAAGATCTATTGTGGAACTTCCGCAGAGAATGGTCAGCTCGGAATTCTCGCACAGAATGGCCAGCTCGGAAATCCAAGTTGGTTCGGCTCGGCCCGAGCTGGTTTGGCTCGGATCCGAGCTGGTTTAACTCGGAAATTCTGAGCTGGTTTAGCTCAGATCCGAGCTGGTTCAGCTCGGAATTCTGAGCTGGTCTAGTTTGGCAAGCTTGGATTTTCCTAGCTGATATGTTGGAAAGTTCCTAGCTGATTTGCTCGGACTTTCTTAGCTGGTTTGCTGGGAAGTTCCTAGCTGATTTGCTCGAAATTTCCTAGCTGGTTTGCTAAGAAGTTCCTAGCTGATTTGTTCGGATTTCCCTAGCTGGTTTGCTGGAAAGTTCCTAGCTGATTTGTTTGATCAGCTTGGATTTTCCTAGCTGATTTGCTAGAAATTTCTGCGATAGTTCTTTTGAAATTTCGGAGTAGTTTTGTTGGACAAGTTTTGAGCTCGAGAATTATTTTAAAAATTTCTGAATTCCGATGTGGAAGTATAGATATATACGGACCCACTCCCCCCCCCCCTTTTGAGAGGGGGAACAGCTGAACCGATCGAAGATCGGCTACCTACGTACCCCTATCGGGGATCAAGCGGTCCCGTAGTTCAAAATGCTTCGTAACAGTTTTTTTTTTTTTTGGTTTTTGGCGCTTCGAAGCCTTCAGTAGCGGAATCTTCTTAGATGCGTCGCGTTCCATCCTCTAACTATCCTGGTGTTGTTCATGGTTTTGAGTTCGTACATTTCAGAGCATATCTCTCTTGTGATCATATAAGGTCCTTCCCAATCCGATATGGTATTTTGAAGCGCCGGGTTTCGCCCGTCTCTTCTTAACACAAGGTCTCCCGCAGAGAAAGGTTGAGCATGATCGTCCGATTGGCGGGGTGAATAGCTTCTACCTGCTAAACTCATCCTATGGCCTGATTCATTGTTCTGGAAACTGCCAGGAGTCCGTTGCTCTTGATTCCCCCAGATTTTCCTGATTCTGGAAGGGGTAGGGAACTTGATGCATAGATGATAAGTCGACGGAACAGCCTTCATTGCGTTTATCCATGGGATCCCTAGAATCGCTCCGTAGATAGTTGGACGATCGACCACCGAGAATTCGATGTGTTTGGAGATTCCTCCAGCAAGTATTGGCAGTTCAATCTTTCCAAAGTTGGCTATGGTGTCTCCGGCGAATCCTGTTAAGGATGACTGAGAAGGCGTTACCTGTTTAAGTTCATGTCCATCCTTTTCAGAGTTTCGCAGAAGATTACGTTCACGAAACTTTCGGTGTCGACGAGTTTGTTTGGCACGTGACGATTTTGGATGATCAACTCCACGACTAGAGGTTGATTGGTCTTTGAGATCCACACGTCGTCGAGTGTTATCCTGTGTTCCGTGCATCGACTCGGCATGCTTTGACTGGTATTTATTCTTGGTGTGATTGCTCTCCATGGTCGCCGAGGGTAGGGATCCACTGACGGTCTCGATCGTGGGTGATGTTGCGGCCCTTCCACGATCACATTTACCCTTTGACGGCCGCTTGCTTTAGGGTCTTCATCGCTTCATTTTCGTTTATTGCCTGTTGAGGCCTGCCCTTCTTGATTGTTTCGTTCTCGGTTTAATCTGTTTGGATCGCCGTTCTTGTTTGACCTATTCGGCTGATTCCATGTTTTCCCATCGTCGAGGTCCTTCAGAGTTATTGCATCTCCCAATTCTCCGGCTACGAGCTTTGCATGGAGTTTAATGCCCAGTCTGCGATAATCAACAGTATTATGGCCGTGAGATTTGTGGTGATCACATGGGTTCCTCATCCATGTGCTCCACGAGCTCTTCCTTCGTTCTGCCGGCCGTTGTTCTTGCTCATTCGATCTGGTTATTATGCGCCCCAACCGTTCTTTCAGGCCGTGAAGTGATGATTGGCTTCGAGGTCCGTTTCTCGCTGCTTGTGCTTGTCGATAGGCGGGTCTCCTTGCTCGATTGCTTTTTAGACTTAATTTCTTAGATAAGATCTTCATCTCCTCTTCATCGACAATGAAGTCTATTGCTCTGTGCAAAGCATCCGCCATTGTTTGCGGCCAGTTCAGTGAGATCTCTTTCCTTAAGTCCAACTCGTACCAAAGCGCTTTTGCGGTGCGTCGATTCCCACCTTGTCGCTCAGACCTTCGATTCTGGTGGCAACTCTTTTGAACCGTTCGATGAATTTTCTCGAACTCTCTGTTTCGCCCTGGCTCAAGGCCTATAAGTCGACGTCGGAGGTATCCCTATCCATGAAGATCGATTATTGTTTCATGAACTCATCCGATAGCTTTTGGAAATTTCCGGTGGAATCGCGTTCCGGTCTAGAGAACTATTCGCGGGCCGCTCCTTTCAGATGTTATTCGAACAGGAGGGAAACACCGGCATCTTTGTCCTTTTGACTAAGATTTTCTCTTCCCATTGCTATTCGGAAAGCCATCATATGATCTTTTGGGTTGGTTGCCCCGTCGTAGAATGGGATTTTAAGTTTTCCTAGATTGTAAATCCGAGTTCTAGTGATTCGAGCTTTGTATGGTGTCTTTCGCGTTTCTTCCAGGACTCGATCAATTTCTGGCGCGGCGCTCGTCGCCCGATGAACCTGTGACCGCATAGTTTTAATCTTCGCGGTTGTCTGAGCTAGCGCGTCCCTGAGTTCATCGAGCTCGCTTCGTCTGTTGTTTCTTCGCGGCTCGCTTGGGCGGGTTTGCTTGATGTCTTCTTCTTCCGATAGCTCGTCGTCGCTTAGCTGTGGGACGTATCGATCCGCATCGATCCTTTCTTCCTCCTCTGAGGACGGCTCGGTCCAACCGCCGTTTGTAATCGAGTCCTCGTTTTCGCAGTCTTCCGCAGCGTTTGCCGCCATGGTTTTTCGCCCTCGGACTATGGGAGGAGGATTCCTGGTATTGGGCCTAGATGCCGGTTGAGTTTGTTCGCCAGTGGTCTGCCTGCGGTGTTGCGATGGATTTCTTGCCGATTCACCGAACGTCGAGAAATCTAGACGCCTTCGCTCAGTCGGGCCGAAGTTCACCGTTCGAGTCGTCCGAGTATGGTTCCCTATTTCTAGTCTCTCAATTTTCTCAGTGAGAGTGATGTTTTCTTTTTCCTGTTCTTCTGCCTTTTGTCTTAGCGCGGCCACCATCTCTTTCACCTCGAACAGTGTTGCGTTAATATCCGGTGCGGCCGTGTTTGTAACGTTGCCGCTTTCCGAAGTGTTACCTGTGGCAACATTGGGTGTGTTGTTGTCGATCGGCAGCTGCTGATCCGTTTCGTCTCAGTTTCCGATGGTAACCATATCTTTGGATTCGCTAGTTAGCGGTTTTTGAGTGTCAGAAATTTCTATTCCCCACAGACGGCGCCAAACTGTGAGAGTCGGAACTCGCACTGTCAAAACTTGTAGAGCAAACTTTTAGGGAACAGAAACTTCAAAGATAAACACACCAAGATAATGAATCCGAAGGATATTTTATTGACGAGAGGTCGAAAGAAAGAGTACAAAGAACCAAAAAGAGAGTACAAAGAATCCAAAAGCTTAAGAAAATCCTAAGTTCTTAAGTCTAGATGCTAGGGTTTTTTTCTTTATCTAAATCATATGACTTCCATCTCCTTATATAGCTGCGGCAAGTCGGCTTCGAGGATATTTTCCGCATGATTTGAGGAATTCTTCATGTTGTTATCTCCTTCCTTTTTCCTTTAAGATTTACATTTTCATATCGGATTTTCCTCTTTAGCTCGGAGATATCTTCCTCTTTACTTCTTCAAGTTTATCCCCTTTCTTTGGAGACCATCTTTCCGCGGCTTGACCTATTTGTCGGTTGGGCCGAGATCGGACGATCCGAGTCCATTTTCATACAGACTTACTTATTCGGCCCAAATTTTTGGATATCCAAGCGTTGTATATTTGGGCCTAAGTTCTTATTTCCTTTAACTTGATTCGTCAGCCCAAGTTATTGGCCAAGAAGGTACGAGCCGATGTTTCCGAATATGGATTGAGGCAAGTTGTGCATATCGGCAAATGTTTGACTATCCGTTCGGGAAGTCCAACAAAGTCCAGCTCGGAGGTTTACAAGAGATTCATTCAGCTCGGAATCTCTGAACGGGTAAACCATGTTCGGAAAATGAGAAGGGAAGGGTTCGGATCCGAGCTGGTTTAGCTCGGACCTGAACTGGTTCAGCTCGGAAAACCCGTTGTTCCAAACGAACAAAGATCGAGCTGAACCAGCTCGATTTCGTATGAAATGTATCCGTTGAATCCATTTGTTCAATAAGTTGTTCAAACAAAGCATTCGATACTTCGTATAACTTGGTTATTCATACGATGCTTTGTTTGTCCGAAGCGGACATTCGTCTATGTCCGATTGTCCGAAAAACAAAGAAGAGCAAGAACGCAAGAAGAAACAACCAAAGGGAAAAGGAAAGAAGAGGGCTAGGGGCTCTGATGAGGATGGTGACCCATCTCCGGCAGTGAAGAAGTCATTTTCTAGTAGGGATGAAGGGTGGTCGAAGGAGCAAGAGTCGATGATTGATGACGCCGTGGCTGAGGCATTAGCAAAGAGCCAATCTATATGGGCGGAGGAGTGGCATCCGCAGGTGGAGGAAATCATAAAGGATATTGTTGATAAGATTTTGAAGAACCACAAGTTAGTTCCATTGGAAACAGAGGACGAGAGGGAAAAGACAGAGGGCGTAATTCAAGAGGCTGGTCTGGGTAGCACAGCTGCAAATGTAGAAAAAGAAGAGAAAACGAGTTCGGTTTGAAACATATGAGCCTACTGCGGCTGACAGCCAAATTGGGAACCCTTTGGAAAGATCAAGTGGCAGTGGCGACGGAAGCCCGGTTTTCCCTACGAGGCGGTCCTCTCGAGTAACATAGTCCCTGGGAACAACGCGTAAGCATCAAAAGGCTAAGAAGCAGGAGGTAAAAATTTTGTGAACCCTTAATCAATATATGAACGTCCATTCGTACATAATTAATATCTGCAGTTAATCCGTTCAAATCCTATAGGAGATCCCATCTAACTTACCCGAAGATGTATCTTCCGACGATTTTGTTGATCCACTTCCCAGAACACGTGCTGAAAATATGGATAACGTGGGTAAAATTGGGGTAAGTGTTAATGCTAAGAAGGCGGCCCGTAAACAAAAGAAGCTCAGGACCTGAAGACTTAGTTAGAAGAAGAAATTGGATGAGGTGCATGTTAGCGTTGCTGACCATACTGTAGATGTCGATGCGGACAAAGATTAGTCGGTATGTCGTTACAGTTTTTCTAATAATTCGGAAATGTTTTATGAACCACTTATCCCGTTTATGAGCGTTCATATTCGATTCTTATTACATTTGAAAAATTTCGTTGTTTGATCCTGATAGGACCTGGCTTCTAATTTGGATCAAGAGTTCATGCCTAATCCTAATCCTAGGAAAGTAGATCAGGTCTCGGACAAGTTAGCTTTTCCACTTGTTTCCAGATTCCCGTTAGCCGTATGTGAACGTGCATTTGTGGTTACCCAAAACTGTCTAACTTGCAATGTTTTATTGTTATAGGAACCGATATCTAACTTCCCCCAATAGCCTGGTACCGATGAAGAGATGGAAGCCAATACCGAAACACCTGTTGTAAGTGTGGGGAGGGGTGGAAGAGCTAAGGGTTGAAACCCGGGTGGTAATCGAAAGAAGCGCAAGCATGGGAAACTTTCCAAGAATAAGAAGTTGAATAAGGAGCCATTTGTTGAAGACCCCATGGCCGCATCTACTGATGAGATCCACAACCCATTGGCCTCTACAACAATCCCGGTATGATCCCTAAACGTCACCCAATTCCAAGATGTAATTTTGAAAACATTAACAAAGGCACATACAACAGGGGCATATGGATGATGCTTGGATCATCTGTTTACATATGCACAGTTCCACAAGTAGTAACATGCTATCGTCTTACCTCAAACCTATCTTAATTCTTCTA
This sequence comes from Orychophragmus violaceus, assembly GCA_030180135.1. Lineage (NCBI taxonomy): Eukaryota > Viridiplantae > Streptophyta > Magnoliopsida > Brassicales > Brassicaceae > Orychophragmus > Orychophragmus violaceus. The sequence goes on along the minus strand of CM058233.1, from coordinate 24,926,781 downwards.
TTTTGTGAACCTTCAAACATATCTGTGAACGTGCATTTCTTGTGATGCGAACATTTTATTTGTAGAGACCAGCTCCTACAACTGTCCAGGACCTAGTGGACGCAACCACCGATGAGGAAATCGTCCAGGAGGCCATGATGGAAATAATATAGTGTAAACTTTTCTCTGTGAACAATCATTCGTTTATGTCAACGATCACACATATCTGTGAACGTACACTTATTTTTAGACACACATTTGTTTTGCAGGGTGCAACTGCTACAATTGTCCAGGACCATGTGGACGCAAAGGCTACAACAGATGATATCATAAGAGAGGCTATGGAGGAAACAGTATGGAGTTAACATAGGTCTCTAATCAAACATATTTGTGAACGTTCACTTATTTTTATACAAACTTTGGTTTTGCAGGGTCCAGCTGATACAACTCTCCAGCCCCAGGTGGACGTAGACGCTACGACAGAGGATATCGTTTTAGAGGCCATGGAGGAAACGGTATGGAGTAAACCTTTTGTCTGTAAACGATAAAACATATTTGTGAACGGTCACCTATTTTTATACGAACATTGGTTTTGCAGGGTCCAGCTGCTACAACTGTCCAGGTCCAGGTGGACATAGACACTACGCTAGATGATATCATATAAAGGCCATGGAGGAAACGGTATGGAGTAAACTTCTGTCTGTGAACTATTAAGTAAATCTGTGAACGTACAAAAATTAATATACGATTATTTTTTTTTGAAGAGTCCACCTGTTACATCTGTATAGGATCCGGAGGTGACAACCATGGACGAGGAAATAAGTGAGGAGGCATTGATGGAAACGGTAATTACTGAACTCATGGCCGTCAACGTTTAGGGACATTTATTAATGTTAAATTATCTGTATATGAACTTTCATCTTGAAGGAACGAGGTGGTAAAACAACGCATGAGGCGATGGACACATCCAAGGATGATGGAGCCCAAAACAGTATTGAAAGGTTGGACCGAATGGATATGGTTGACGAGCCATTGCGGGATGCTCAGCGGATGAATACATCTCTTATCTTTCACCGGTCCAGAATACCGTACCCTTTAATTTGGTGTTGCCCCTAAACGCAGTGCCCCTCATTGTACTACCGGTGGTTGATGTACCAGATGATGATGTACTGGAGATAAGATGTGGCGGCGAATTTTGTACTCCCATGCAGTGCGACTTTAGTAGTCACATTACGTTCCCAAACGTATACCCTCGTAGGGGAGACAAATTAAAGATTCAGAATCATGTTTATGACTCCCCTTTCTTGAATATGTTTGCCCCGAAAGTTTTGGGGTCACACACGGTTCACCCTCTAGACAATCTTTCGTACGAGGAGTCGCAGAAAGCAATCAGTGACGCGGAAAGGGTGGTAGGGAGAGGGTAAGTGATTAACAACCATTATCTTTCCGTTTACTACTACGTAACTCTTTCTCCTACATCCATACGAACAAAATTGTTTTGTATCCAGAGAAATAACTTTGAAAGATCTATCCACAGCCGTAGTGAATCTTTATTACGAGGTAAGGTTTCTTGATTGGTGGACTACACACTGTACAACCTGTAAAGTACAATCTTATTCATTGCTAACATATTTTGGGTCATGCACACAGAAAATGAGAACTTTGTTGTCGCTTATATGGAGTAGACGGGAAGAGGAAAACATCCAAAGCAAAATAATCATGGTGGATTCTCTTTTCCCAGATACTTAGCTCAGGACCTCCGATCACTTCCAAGCCGAGTACTTTAATTCTAGATGCGGTGAGGATCCCGAGTTATTAAAGTGGGATAATTTGTTGGTTGAATATGTTTCGGGTAGTAAGAACAATGGTTTGCCGCAGCTTCTGTGGGCGATAAAAGACAATACCATCTACATGGCGATGCGTTGGACTGATGAAAGGTGGGTAGGACTGGTTATCCATATATCGACTAGAACAATCGATTTATTGGATACAAGGCGTGGTAACAGAGACAAAGAAGAGGTCGCCGAGATGATGACCCCAATCACTACGATGATGCCTTAGTTAGTGAACCAGGTTGGGCGTAAGAAAAAAATCACCAAGGAAATGAGACCTTGGAAGTTCAGGAAAGTTGATTACGTCTCTCGCTATGAAGCCGGAGGCAATAGCAGTCAGGTTATCATCAAGTATTTGGATATGTTCAGCAGTTACTGTAGTATGCAAGAGATGTGGTCGATCAATAATGCGAAGATGATTCAAATCCGCACCAAATATAGTTGTGATCTCCTGAACATGGTTGTTGATTTTGGTAATCCCTGAGGTGATAGGCGAAGTAAGCTATATGGTTGTTTTCTTAAATATTAGTTTTATTTGGCACAATTATGAAGACATGTTTATTTTACCTGTTTTATGACTTTTCAGTAACTTAACCTACTATTTTATTCAGAAATTATGAAAGTTGTGTCTATCTAAATTGAACGCATGAACGTTCATTGATAAAAACGATCTCCAAGATTCCTAGTTATTTTTGTTGTCAAACGTAGTATGTATAAATATTATACAAAATTTAGTAAACTTTTAAATATATTTAAAGCACAGTCGTCTGACCTTCAACTAACTAGATAACCTTCATAAAGCCACATAACCGTTACCTTTCTCTTAAATGCAACTCTTCGATAATCAATTCACTTTTGAGATGCCATTTACTTCGCGACTCTTCGATAACCCAACCGCATAACTGGTGTCAGTTAGATCCCCTACCATTTCTATATAAGTTAAACCCAATGCCATTATCCTAATTCACTCATCTCAAATCTAGAAAACATGCCGATTCTTGAACTTCCATATGACATGTTGCTTACAATACTTATTATTCTCTTTCACAACGACTTCGGAGATTTCGTTAGGGTAACATCAACCTGCCATGCGTTAAGTGACTTGGCACATACGCCTCCTTTTTACAAAGCGTTGATTTCTTCTACCAATACATATCCTGGCACCGCCAGCGACCTACAAAGGAGTTTATAACACTTGCATACAACACAATAATACCTCCGCCCTTCTACTTAAAGGTATGTCTGAATTCATCTACAATGGTCGGCGTGAGGTAGGAGAGGCAATGATAAGGAAATCCACGGAAAGAAGATGGGAAACCGGTGTGTACGCCTATTCCATGCTGATACGGGTTATGTATGGTGCATTAGAGGTCGGGAAAAGAGGATTAGTGTTAATGCGGGAATTTACACACAAAATGCATGCAAAGATTGTAGCACAAGACATGAGGCCTTGGGTAAAGAAACCGTGTGGTTTATTTCTGGAGAAGGAGTCTAATATCGACCTCGGTAAGGTACGGATATGTAAGTGTGGTATCATAAATAACTGGTATTACTAGTGGATGGATGGGTGGAAGAGCTGATATGCTCAGAGTTTAATCCCTAAAGTTACACTGGAAGTGCACAGACGTGACTAGTAGTATATAGGGGTCGAATCCACAGAGACTCAAGAATCTTGAGATAGACTATAGAATGTCGAATTAAACTAGGCAACAACAGAGAATAAGCAGTAAACAAAGCAAGAAAGTAAAGTAATCGGTGTGTGATCAATAAAGCGAAGCGTCAGGTCAAGGGAGTTCTCAGGAAATCAATAATATAGGATAACCAATCAATCGAGATCTAATTAAGAACTGTTATAGAACTACAATCACAAAAGCATAAGAAACCAACTTTCGTTGCGAGTATTATCTATGTTTAGAACGTAGAAAACCAACTTTCGCTGCGTGTTCTAGAGATCCTAAACATGCATTAATCTCATGTTCTTTCGTTCACAATTTCCCTAAGCCAAATTTATTTGCGAATAGTTCAATTTCTCATCTAGGTTCTTTCTAGTTAATTAACCGAATGTCGTTACGAAAATCAACCAAACATCATAAATATAGGTAGCTAATTCAGATTTATCATTAAGAACAACCCTAGATGAAGAACTAACAAGTATGAATCCCTACAGATTGATTAACCTAATATTCCATGAAATCCCTAATGAGAATCCCTAAACCTAACATGTAAACTACTCAGACATGACAATCATAACAATAGACATGATGAATAGAAAACCAAATATCATAAAAGAAGTAAAGAAACAGGGGTTCGAAATCTTTTCTCTGTCGAGTACAATACCAGCCCCAAAATCTCCAAACTTTAATATAATAAAAATTAGCCTAAAAAATGGCTTAAAACCCTTAATATAATAGTTAAACACATTTTGGGCTTCTTTGTAATTATGAGAAACTTCTGGGCCAAGCTGCAATTTCCAAGATCTTCATTAACTCGCGAGAATTGTCTGACCATGATGTGTGTCGATCGACACTAAGTGTGTGTCGATCGATGCTGAGCTAGATTTTTGCCTGTGACTTCATCTTCTCGCACAAATGCTCCAAATAGCTCCAGAATGTGCCACTATGTCCAAATCTGCTCCAAACGTACCTAGACCTGTAAAACACATAAAAGGACTCCAAAACATACTAAAAGACTCAATAAAAAGACATACCATGGTCTCAACTCCCCCACACTTAGCTTTTGCTTGCCCTCAAGCAAACAGAAAATCAAGATTAGGAGAAGAAGTTTGAAAACTTCAGTTACTCATTTCATCGTCGAAGTGCTACACTCAGATTCCCCTTAGTAATCCACATAAAAATGAACCTGCAGACATCAAGACCAACATGTACTTCCCCCACACTTAGCAACTGTCCTAAGTAAACTCCAAAATCACGTTCAAAGCATTCAAATTCATCATACTGACTTTTGTAATCTAAATAAGTGCGGTCTCACCTAGGGAGTATCGATCAAGGAACACATGGACTCTTACACCGTTAGCATCTAACAACTCTACTATCATTTTCTGGTTCCTTTCTTCTCCTTTTCCTTCCTAAGCAACTGATTTCTCCCATTGGGTATCATTTTATTTTTTTCTATCAGTGCTCTTCCCGCATTGGGATGTACTTTGGCCACATTCGATGGATGCACATGAGGTAATAGGGATCACTACCACTCCCGCGACCACTTCGGAGCTACTAGATCATCCGCAGTTTATCTCTATTCATTTTTTACTCTCAGGAAGGGGAGAAGGGAAATTTACTTAGACACGTTTACAAGCTATGTCAGAACCAACAGAGCAATCAGACTCAAAGTATATCAAGCCCCTAGGTGAGAAAAATTAAGTCAAGTTAAGTGCGAAGTCAGTAATGGATTCTCTGAATACTTGAAGTGATATGGGTGTCCTCAGTAGGCTGGTCCGTGTTGGGTTTTCTAAAAGTTAGAGATCATCTACAAGCTCATCCAATGGTCACGTAAGTTCCTGCATGTGTACCGATCTCCTCAAAAAGTCCTTGTTTCCTACTCAAGTTGACTCAATAAAACATACTGGACTGACTCTAAGAAAAAAGAAAACCGTGCGTAAGTAGCTACCTCCCCCACACTTAAACAACACTGTCCACAGTGTTATAGAAGCTTGGGCTTGGTGAGAAAAAGAATCACAATGAACAGATTCCGAAAAGGGTTAGAATACTTACTTGTCGTCGGCTTGTGTCGATCGATGCTCAGGACTGCATCGATCGATGCTGATCGTTTTTGGTCGTTCCACGGTTTGAGAAGAACCGCTGCCTGAACCGAAATCGTTACGGCTAAAGTAAACCGTATGTGACCTCTGCGTCGATCGACACTCAGGACCATGTCGATCAATGCAGGGCGATTCCGACTGTTCCCACACCGTGAACACACCAAAAAAAGAAAATCAAAGCACACATAATCAAAATGAAAAATAAAAGAAAGAACAGACCTACTAGTGGGTTGCCTCCCACTCAACGCTTGTTTTAAGTCATTAGCTTGACTATGGGAAGGAGAATCAAACTCACGGGGGATTCAAGAGAGGCTTGGAGTGCCTCTGTGAATGTCTCCTCATCCAAGGTGGTGTATAAGTGTTTGGATCGTGAGATCTCCCAAGGAATGAGCGAATGAAACCATGGTGGGAGCGAAGTATGGGTGGGATACTGCGTTTTCCTGCATTCACAGCTGATGGATTAGGAGGTTTAATTTTATAGGAATCTTACCTTTGCTTTGGTGAAAGTGAGATGTCTGGAGCTTTCTGCTTATGAGCAGTTGCAGGCTTTGAAGATGTTAGAGCAGGTTCAGAATGAACCGCCATCTTCCCTTCTCTAATCTGAATCTCTGGCTCCACCTCAACACTAAAGCTCTGACCATCGATGGTGGATCTGTTGGAATTGTGTCCAGTAATCTCGGTACTGTCTCTAGAAAGTAAGAGTATGTCAATGATCAGACATAAGTCATATAATACTGGGGGTCATGATGGCTTGCTAGAGTCCGCTCATGATCTATAAGTCTTGGACTAATTGCCTTTATTATATGATCCCATATGGGTCACACGCCTAAGCTAAAAGGAAAATGTGTAGGAACGGTTTAGCAGAAGTACGGTAAAAGTGCTAGGCATTTACTGTACTTAGAGAGAATAAAACGGTTTAGTCACTGTGTGTCGATCGATACACAAGGGGTGTCGATCGACACAGTGCGCGAATGCCGTCGAGTTAATTGGTGTTTGGGCCAAATGGCCCAAACGGAACCGGACAAGTTTTATGAGATAAAAACTCGAGTTCAGAACAATTAACCCTAGCTCCTTAGCCGAAAACTCTCTCTCTCTCTGCGCCGAGTTCCTTGTGGTCTAGCAGCCGTTTTCTGTGATCGCGTGTGTGAACCTTTGGAGGATTCATCTCTCGGTGTTTCTCTGATCTCTGACCTGTTCTCTCCTTCCGCTGCAATTAACAGGTAAAAGGTGAGATCATCATTTGTTTCTATTCGAGAAGAACCTAGATCCGCATGTTTAGGTTGTGATATGAATCTAAGAATTGAATCAGGATCAACTAAACAATCCTTCAGTGGTATCAGAGCCAATGGTTCTGGTTTTTCTTGTTTAGATTCATGTTTAGGATTGTTTTCTTGTTTAAAAGTGTTTTGAATCAACTACTGATAAGAGAAATCACTTAAGCAACAAGGAATTGAAACCTAAACACACATAAAATCGCAGAAACCAAGCTATATGATTTGGTAGAATGCGATTTTCAAAAAGTCAGTATCGACTGCGATCGCATGGATCGATCGATACGATCGCATGGATCGGTCGATACAGTCTATCGGCTAACCCTGTTAACGCGTGAAAGCATCGATCGATGCAGGATCGATGCAGGTTCGATGTTGGTGCATCGACCGATGCGGTTGGTGCATCGATCGACACGGTTAGGGTTTTGGCTCGGTTCAGTGCATGCGTGAGAGCATCGATCGATACAGGATCGATGCACGATCGATGCAGGATCGATGCTAAGAGCATCGACCGATGCGGTTGATGGATCGATCGACACGGTTGGTTCATCGATCGACATGGTTGGTTTAAGGCTCGGTTTAATATTTTGATTAAAATTAATTCGTCCTGGTTTAATAAACAGATTTAATAATTTTATTAAGTCTGGTTAAACCGGGACAAGAAATCCAATGTCGAAAGAATTATTGGATTTAGTGCCTAAACCAGGATTTTCTAATTTGATTTGGTTGGACCAAATAAATTGAGAAAATCCGGTTTAGTAAATAACCGGTTGACAATTGTGGTCATCGTAGTAATTAAAATTTGGTTAGACCAATTTTAATGAACCAGACCGGTTATGTCATTTAATTGGACAATTGGGTCATGTCTTGGACATGGACCAATTCTTGGGCCTCGGGCCAAGAAGTTAAAACAATTGGGCCAATTATTTGAGTCTTTCTTCAGATTAATTTAAAATTTATTTTATAAAGAATATAAATCGATTTTAAATTAAAGTTTCCGATTTTTTGAAATTAGAAAGTTTCTTAATTTATAGAAGTTTCTAGATTTGCATGATTCGGATTTTAAGAAATTTCTAAAGTTCGAAAGTTTCCGTTTTTTAGAAAGTTTCCAATTTTAGAAAGTTTCCAAAAATAGTAGGTTTCCAAAAATGGAAAGTTTCCCGAAATAGTAATCTTCTATTTTGGGAATGAATTTTTAAATAAACCTACGAACCTCAAATAATATCAAGCGTTGGATGTCTTGTCCATTCTATGTCAGCTGTCGAAGCCCATTCAATTGTATTCATGGCCTTACAGTGTGAGGGTGTCTGCTTTTGCGTGGATAAGACGGTTTGTGATTCATAAATGTCATTGGGAGTCCCAGATATTAATGATTACATGACTGTATAGTCTGGTTTTCTTGACTGGGCCATCGGGAGTCCCGGGCCTTGAGACATCAGAGTGGATTGGGCCTCGGGCCCAGATTCACAACCAAGAGTTATATCACGGATATAATTAGCCGATATAGGGCTTACCGATATAAGCTAAGGTTTGGTGACGGCCAGTGGCCCACTTTAATCTTAGTTATATGTGGATCTTGGAATCATTATATTCTATTGAGGGTAACTTATGTTATTGAATATAATGCGTGATTAATCATATTAAATTTAATACGAGATTAATCATATTGAATATTTTAACTAATAACCTTTTTATCTATATATTTCAGCTATGACTACTACAAGCACACAAAACACATTCTCGATCCGGTCTGTTCTCGAAAAGGAGAAGCTGACTGGAACGAACTTCCTGACGTGGTCAAGGAACTTGAGGCTAGTCCTCAAGCAGGAGAAGAAGGATTATGTCCTTCGTGATCCTCTCCCCGAGAGGCCTCCTGCCAATGCCGCCAGGACTCTGCATAATGCTTGGGAAAAGCATTCGTCAGATGAAAATGATGCCTATTGCCTGATGTTGGTGACAATGACTCCTGAGCTGCAAAAACAGTTCGAGAGTGTATTGTCACCCATCGAGATAATGGCAAGCCTGAAATCGCTTTTTCAGGAGCAGGCTAGGACTGAGAGGTTTCAAACAGTAAAGAACCTCTTGGACTGCAAGTTGGCTGCGAATGCGGTAGTGAGTCCTCATGTCTTGAAGATGATGGGTTATCTCGATCATCTTCAGAAACTCGACTGCCCAATCAGCCAGGAACTTGCCTGCGACATCATTCTGCAGTCATTACCTGCAAGCTATGATCAGTTCATTCTGAACTTTAACATGCATGGCTTGAGTAAGACATTGCCTGAGCTTCACGGAATGCTCAAGACTGCGGAGCCCAATTTGAGGAAAACCGCCAAGGACCCCAATGTGCTGATGGTGCAGAAGGGCAAGGGGTTTAAGAAATCCTCTGCTAAGGATAAGGGAAAGGCCAAGGCTGTCCAAGTCGCGGACAAGGACACGCCAAAGCCCAAGCCCAAGTCCAAGGCTGGGCCAACTGACATATGCAGGTTCTGTAAAGAACCAGGGCATTGGAGGAGAGAATGTAAGAAATTCCAGGAAGGTCTAAAGGAATTGAAGAAGAAGACTTTTGAGACTTCTTCAACAGGTATTTTTGTTATAGAAGTTAATACAACTACTTCTGATAATACCTCATGGGTTATGGATACTGGTTGTGGGGCTCATATTTGTACTAATATGCAGGCACTCAGCAACAGTAGAAGGCTGAAGCAAGGACAAGTGGAGCTACGAGTTGGGAATGGAGCGAAAGTTCCAGCGCTAGCTGTAGGCACTTACTTGTTGTCTTTACCTTCGGGATTGATTTTAGAACTCAATAATTGTTATTTTGTACCTGCTATAAGCATAAATATTATTTCAATTTCTTTGTTGGATTTGGAAGGTTATGATTTTTCAGTTAAGAATAAATTATGTTCCTTCAATCGCAACAATTTGTTCTATGGTTCTGCCCCTCTTATGAATGGGCTTTACATACTCGATCAATCCGCGCCAATTTATAACATTAATACCAAACGGTTCAAACCTAATGAGGAGAACCGAACGTTTCTATGGCATTGTCGTTTAGGGCACATCAGCGAGAAACGCATCAAGAGGCTCCATTCGAATGGACTTCTTGGCTCATTTGACTTTGAGTCATGTGAGAAATGCGAATCCTGCATGATGGGCAAAATGACACGGGCCCCCTTTAATAAACCTAACGAGAGGGCCAGTGACTTATTGGGCCTGATACACACTGATGTGTGTGGCCCAATGTCCACAAATGCAAGAGAAAACTATCAGTACTTCATTACCTTTACTGATGATTTCAGTAGGTATGGATATGTTTATTTAATGAAACATAAGTCTGAATCTTTTGAGAAGTTCAGAGAATTCCAAAATGAAGTACAAAACCAACTTGGCAAAAGCATTAAGGCTCTTCGGTCCGACCGAGGAGGAGAATACTTAAGCCAAGAATTCAGTGATCATCTGAGAGAGTGTGTGATCGTATCCCAACTCACTCCTCCTGGAACACCTCAATGGAATGGTGTGTCTGAAAGGAGAAATCGGACCTTATTGGATATGGTTCGATCTATGATGAGTCACACAGACCTTCCAATATCCCTTTGGGGATATGCTCTGCTAACAGCAGTGTTCACTCTAAACAGAGCGCCATCGAAAGCAGTAGCAAAGACACCATATGAATTATGGACTGGAGTGGCTCCAGTGCTGTCTTATCTAAGAATTTGGGGTTGTGAAGCCTATGTCAAGAGATTAATCTCAGATAAGCTTACACCAAAGTCTGATAAATGCTACTTCATTGGTTATCCAAAGGAAACCAAGGCTTATTACTTCTATCTACGTTCTGAGAACAAGATCTTTGTTTCCCGGGATTGTAACTTTCTTGAGAGGGAGTTTCTCTCTAAGAAAGACAGTGGGAGTAAGGTACTGCTTGAAGAAATTCAAGATGATTATGAAAACCGCCTTCCTGAATGGCAGCTGCAGCTTTTCATGATTATGAAATTTGGCAGATGGACGTGAAAACCGCCTTCCTGAATGGTATTCTGGAAGAGGATGTGTATATGACGCAACCTGACGGTTACATAGATCCAAAGAATGCTGGGAAAGTATGCAAGCTTCATAAATCCATTTATGGATTGAAGCAAGCATCGAGGAGCTGGAATCTTCGTTTTGATGAAGCGATCAAGCAATTTGACTTCATCAGAAACGAAGAAGAACAATGCGTGTATAAGAAAACTAGTGGGAGCAAGATAAGTATTTCTTATTCTGTATGTCGATGACATACTGCTTCTCGGAAACGACGTTCCAATGCTGAAGTCCGTAAAGGACTGGCTTGGAAGTTGTTTTTCCATGAAAGACATGGGTGAAGCCGCATACGTTCTTGGAATCAGGATCTACCGGGATAGATCTAGAAGGCTGATAGGCTTGTGTCAAGATTCATACATTGACAAAGTCCTACAAAGATTCAGCATGAAGGATTCCAAGAAGGGCTTCACGCCAATGGTACATGGCACAACGCTAAGCAAGAAGCAGAGCCCTACGACGGCTGCTGAGCTTGAGCGCATGAAGAATATTCCTTATGCATCTGCAATAGGATCTGTCATGTATGCCATGATCTGTACTCGTCCTGATGTTGCTTATGCATTGAGCATGACGAGTAGATATCAGTCAAATCCAGGTGAAAACCATTGGATTGCCGTAAAGAATATCTTGAAGTATCTGAGACATACTAAGGATAAGTTCTTAGTGTACGGTGGAAGTGATGTGCTTAAAGTCAGTGGATTCACGGACGCAAGTTTCCAGACAGACCAAGATGATTTCCGGTCACAGTCCGGTTATATCTTTTGTCTGAATGGCGGTGCAATCAGTTGGAGAAGCTCCAAGCAAGACACCGTTGCAGATTCCACTACAGAAGCTGAATATATCGCCGCCTCAGAAGCTGCGAAGGAAGCTGTTTGGATACGAAAGTTCATTATTGAACTAGGTGTGATACCAGATGCGGCTGAGCCTCTGGCACTGTTTTGTGACAACAATGGTGCTATAGCTCAGGCAAAGGAACCAAGATCACACCAGAAATCCAAGCATGTTCTAAGAAGATTTCACTTGATACGTGACATCATTAATAGAAAGGAAGTCAAGATCAGCCGAGTTCAGACTGATGATAACGTCGCTGATCCGTTGACAAAGCCACTCCCAAGGCCTAAGCTCGAGTTTCTGACTGAAGCTGTAGGCATTAGAGACATAGAAATGTAATCTAAATTTGAGTGGGAGTTTGAGGGCTTTTATTTAGTTATTTGATATGTTCTTGTAAAACATTCTTATGTTTAATGAAATTATTATTTCAAGATTATTTTAACTGTGATGAAATAATCGTTCCAAAATGATATGAACCATTTTATAGGTCATCGAAGTAAATGATTTGATCTTGAGTCATCGAAGTCATTTAGCTTGATCATGAGACCCTATATTTGATAGATGTTTTATATCATCCCGTCCCTAGTCGAAGGTTGTTGAAATTGGAACACCAACAACCGTGTGAGACTGGATTGGTACGTGACTTATGACAAAGTCTCAGTGTGTCATAGATGCGCGGCATCAAAGTCAGTACATAGGTGTATGTTTGGGAACATACGACCGGACAAGACCCGCTTATAAGAACTCTTCAGGATATTTATATCTGTGTCATAAGAGATTCTTACTACGACTATAGAGTATAGTCCTTAGACCTGAGTTCGCATGCATGTGACTACACATGGACTGATGCACTTTGATCATTGTCTAACGCTATCGTTCTGCGATAGTTATAAGGACCTTGTTTGGGTACATTATGAAATGAGTAGTTTACAGTGATGGAACAAGACGGAATTTGTCCCTCCAATATAAATGGAGTGAATATCTCTAGGCCAATCGGAGATTTGAATACTGGAAAATGCATGGCCATGCTCAAACGGACTGTCCCGAGTCGTTTGGATTGTCAGTATCGAATCAGAGTCCGATGAACAAGATTAGGCTTTATAAGGATGACACCAATCTTGCCTTATGACTAATCGAGATATTGTGACAAAAGGATTATGAATACAGAGATTCCAGTACAAGTGGGAGATTGTTGGAATTGTGTCCAGTAATCTCGGTACTGTCTCTAGAAAGTAAGAGTATGTCAATGATCAGACATAAGTCATATAATACTGGGGGTCATGATGGCTTGCTAGAGTCCGCTCATGATCTATAAGTCTTGGACTTATTGCCTTTATTATATGATCCCATATGGGTCACACGCCTAAGCTAACAGGAAAATGTGTAGGAATGGTTTAGCAGAAGTACGGTAAAAGTGCTAGGCATTTACTGTACTTAGAGAGAATAAAACGGTTTAGTCACTGTGTGTCGATCGATACACAAGGGGTGTCGATCGACACAGTGCGCGAATGCCGTCGAGTTAATTGGTGTTTGGGCCAAATGGCCCAAACGGAACCGGACAAGTTTTATGAGATAAAAACTCGAGTTCAGAACAATTAACCCTAGCTCCTTAGCCGAAAACTCTCTCTCTCTCTGCGCCGAGTTCCTTGTGGTCTAGCAGCCGTTTTCTGTGATCGCGTGTGTGAACCTTTGGAGGATTCATCTCTCGGTGTTTCTCTGATCTCTGACCTGTTCTCTCCTTCCGCTGCAATTAACAGGTAAAAGGTGAGATCATCATTTGTTTCTATTCGAGAAGAACCTAGATCCGCATGTTTAGGTTGATATGAATCTAAGAATTGAATCAGGATCAACTAAACAATCCTTCAGGATCTCTGCAGCTTATCCATCTTGAACTGTAATGGATTATCTCCTAGGTGGGGATCAATCAGACCACGTCTCACATCAATCACTGCTCCAGCAGTAGCTAAGAAAGATCTACCAAGCAGCAGAGGATCATCTGGATCAACCGCATACTTCAGCACCACAAAGTCTGTTGGAATCAAGTAGTTTCCAACTCTGATAGGAATGTCCTCAAGAACTCCTTCTGGAAACCTCTTCGATCGATTAGCTAGGATAAGAGAGATCATAGTAGGCTGGAAATCCAGAAGTCCTAATCTCACAACCACAGAGTATGGAATGAGATTCACACCAGATCCAAAGTCACATAGAGAACGCTTGAATCTGTCCTTAAAGATGGAACAGTCTAGCACAAAGACTCCTGGGTCTGGAAGTTTCTCTGGAATCTGGTTATGCAGCACTGCACTGACCTGCTTAGGCAATACCAACACCTTTTCTGTCAAATCTCCATCAGTAGAGATCATCTTCTTCACATATCTCTACGAAGAAGGGTGTTTCTTCAAGGCATCAGCTAGTGAGATCTTAACAAGCTCCTTATCCATCTCTCTCATGCAATTAGCTTCATATAGCTCATGTTTGTATCTCTTAGGAGCCTTAGGATAGGGCACATGAGCCTTATAGACTCATTCAGGAACTGTTGCAGGTTTCTGGTCTCGTCTGCGTTCAACGTCGATCGATGCACTAGGGGTGTCGATCGACGCAAGGCGATTAAGAGCATTTTCATCATTCATATCGAGACTGTGTCGATCGATGCTCGACGCATACAAATAGAATTCGTCTAGAAAAGCTGCAATGATGCTTTCTTCCTCATGTATTCGATCAACTTCATCTCCTACATTCACAGCATTTACGAATTGGTTCTGCTCAGTTCTTCCAATTCATTTTGCCTTTGCGTTGCTCCATGATATGCTCAGAGTTTAATTCCCTAAGTTAACACTGCAAGTGTACATGACAATTGTAGTATCTAGGGGTCGAACACAGGGACTCAAGAAATCTTACGGTAAACTATATAATGTCAAGTCAAGCTAGGAGATGCAAATCAGAAAATAAATAACTAAGCAGAAAGTAAATCAGTAGCAAGAAGGGTTTTGTGAAGCAAGTACTTAAAATCGTCAAGTCTAGGGAGTTCTCAGGAATTCAGACAAGCAGATCAATTATCAGTCAGGATCAAATAAAGCTCAGTTCTAGAACTCAAACATAGATATAGAATGAACCAACTTTCGTTGCGAGAATTCTCTAAGTCTAATTAGCAGAAACCCAAATTTCTTTGCAATTCCTAACAAATTAGTCAAGCCTAATTAAGTGCAGGTTTGATTTGTTCACAATTCAATTAAACCAAATTTCTTTGCAGATAATTAAATTGCTCAACCTAAACAGATCAGATTTTAAACCACACTTTCGTGTCAATTTATAAACCTAAAGTCTAGATTCTAAGTGATCAGATTAGAAACTAGTATTAAGCACAATTCAGGTTGAAGAATCTAATAAGATATGAATCCTTAACTGATAAATTAATCTAGCAGGTCATGAAATCCCTAACGAGAATCCCTAAACCTAACTATGAATCTACTCAGACATGATTAATGGAACACAAATCAATGAATAAATAGATTGCATAAAATAAAAGAGTAAAGAGTTAAAGAGGTTCGAAATCTTCTCTCTGGAGTACAAGAACGATCAGCCTCTAGGTCTCTCTTTCTAAAAAGCTAATAGTATGAATGCGTATCTAAAACAAAACACCAAAAACCTAATTATAAAGCCTTAATCACGTCTTGGGGTCTTTTCGCAAATACTGAAACTTTCTGGGGCAAAAGTGCAAATCTCCAAAGTCTTCATTAATGTGCTGGCGCAGGGCTGCAACGATCGACGCTAATAGTGCAACGATCGTTGCATAAGTCTATCAGACTTGGTGAAATTAGCTCTCTCGGCTTAAGCTCCTCATTTTGTCCAAAATGCTCCAATATCTCCAATAATCCTCCAAAGGTGCATGTACCTAATAAACACCTGTAATGACTCCAAAGACACGACAAAAGACTCTAAAACACACTTATATCATGGCTTAAAACAGGTAAAAACCATGATATATCAACTCCCCCACACTTAGCCTTTGTTTGCCCTCAAGCAAAACAGAAAACTAGAATGTGGTGAAGAAGTTTGAAAACTTCAGAAACTCCTTTCATCTTAAAAGCACAACACTCAGATTCCCCTTAGTAAGCCACATGAAAGATTCACCTGCAAAACATCAAGACCAACATATACTTCCCCCCCACACTTAGCAACTGTCCTGAGTAAACTCCACAATCACATCCAGAGCATTCAAATTCACCCTACTGACTTCTATAAGCTATTAAGTGCGGTCTCACCTAAGGAGTATCGATCAAAGGGCACATGGACTCTTACTCTGTTAGCTCTTGACCACCATACTATCTTTTTCTGGTTCCTTTCTTCTCTTTTCCCTTCCTTAGCAACTGATTTTTCCCCATTGGGTATCATTTTTTTTTTATCAGTGCTCTTCCCGTTATGTGGTGTACTTTGGACACATTCCATGGATGCACAAGAGGTAATAGGGGTCTCTACCACTCCCGCGACCACTTCGGAGCTACTAGCTCATCCTCAGTTTATTATTCTCTTTTTTTTTACTTTAAGGAAGGGGAGAAGGGAACCTTACTTGGACAGGTTTACAAGCTGTGTCAGAACTAACAGAGGAATCCGACTCAAGGTATACCAAGCCCTTAGGTGAGAAAAGTAAGTCAAAATTAGGGGTGAAGTCAGTAAAGAATCCTCTGATACCTGAAGTGATGTGGGTGTTCTCAGTAGGCTGATCTGCGTTTAGGGGTTTTTAATAGTCATAGATGCATCTGCAAGCTCATCCCAATGGTTACTTAAGTTCCTGCAAGTGTTGTTGGCTTCTCAAAAATTCATTGTTCCTTACTCAAACTATTTTGACTCGATAAAACTGACACAAAAGACACGACTGACTCTAAGAAAAGAAAAAGATTAATGTCAGTACCACCTCCCCCACACTTAAAACACACTGTCCCCAGTAGTGTCAAGCTTAGGATCGGTAAAAGAAGAAAATGTTAAGGGATGAGTTGGGTTCTGTCGGTTTTACCTGTCTCGCACCTGCATCGATCGTTGCGCATGAATGCGACGATTGTTGCAGGGCGATTGCGATTTGGTGTCGATCGTTGCACAGGACCGCAACGATCGCTGCGAGGCGATTTCCCTCGCCAAATATCCACCTGTGTCGATCGTTGCACAGGACCGCAGCGATCGACGCAGTTCTCAGACTCGTAATCTGCAAGCAAAACCCACCAAAAACAAAAACAAAACGTAAAATCCTAACAAAAACACTAAAATGAATATGTACAAACGAAATAGTGGGTTGCCTCCCACTCAGCGCTCTTTTAACGTCATTAGCTTGACGATTCAGCTGAATCAGGCAGAGGGTGCATCATCCAGAGGCAGAATCTGACCTCTCGGAATCTCGGCCTTAGCCCAATAATGCTTCACCCTCTGACCATTTATAGTGAATTCCTTACCTTCCTGGCTGATTAGAACGATAGCTCCATAAGGACGTACCTCCTTGATCGTGAAAGGACCAGACCACCTTGATCTCAGCTTACCAGGAAACAATTGCAAACGAGAGTTATACAAAAGTACCTGATCATTAGGCTCAAATTGTCTAGAGACAATCTTCTTGTCATGATAAGCTTTAGTCCTCTCCTTGTACAACTTTGAGTTCTGGTAAGCAAAATGCCTAATCTCATCCAACTCATTAAGCTGCACCAATCTCCTTTCTGCAGCAGACTTAAGATCGAAATTCATCTCCTTCACAGCCCATGCTTCTTTGTGCTCAAGCTCTACTGGCAGATGACATGCTTTTCAATACAGCAAATGAAATGGAGTAGTCCCAAGTGGCGTCTTGAATGCAGTCCGGTAAGCCCATAGTGCATCATCCAGCTTTGCTGCCCAATTCTTCCTTGTCTTCCCAACTGTCTTCTCCAAGATCTCCTTGATCTGTCTGTTAGAGACCTCGAATTGCCCACTAGTCTGAGGGTGATAAGGAGTAGCAACTCGGTGATGAACTCCATGCTTCTGTAGCAGCTTCTCGAAGACCTTATTAATGAAATGAGATCCTCCATCACTAATCACTATCCGAGGTACTCCAAATCTAGGGAATATGATGGTCTTAAACAGCTTAATAACCACCGAAGAATCATTAGTTGGACTAGCTATTGCTTCCACCCACTTAGACACATAGTCCACAACAACCAAAATGAACTTATTCCCATAGGATGAGGGAAAAGGACCCATGAAATCTATGCCCCAGCAATCGAAAACCTCAACCTCAAGAATGAAATTCTGAGGCATCTCATGTTTCTTACTGATTTTCCCTCTCCTCTGACAGGCATCACACTGAGAGACAAAAGAATGAGCGTCTCTAAACATCGTAGGCCACCAGAAACCTGCTTGCAGAACCTTAGACACAGTCTTGAAAGTAGCAAAATGTCCAGCATAATCTGATCCATGACAGTGGAATAAGACATCTGGAACCTCTGATTCAGCAATGCATCTCCTGTAAAGACCATCCGAACAGTGCTTGTAGAGATAAGGCTCATCCCAATAGTATCGTCTGAGCTCTCTGAAGAACTTCTTCTTGGCATACCCCTTCAACTCATCTGGTTCAGTCTCTGCAGCCAGGTAATTAGCTATATCTGCAAACCAGGGTCGATTGGTCGTCGCGACAGCATAAACTTCGAAGTCGTAGTGTCCAATTTGAACCTTTAAAGGTTCTGGGTTTGTAGGCGCATTGCAACGATCGTCGCTCAGGTCCGCGTCGATCGTTGCTCTTCCGATACTTGCATCGATCGTCGCCAATGTGGCATCGATCGACGCAGTACGCTGAATCCGACAGTTCTGCAACTTCCTGTCCAAATCCATCCGAAATACTGTCTCGATCATATTGACGTTCTCCTCAGGCAAGAAATCATTAATGGGGACGTCTTCTTTAACCAGAATCTTTGACAGATGGTCAGCAACTCCATTTTCAACTCCCTTCTTGTCCCTCACTTCAATGTCAAACTCCTGAAGCAACAGAATCCATCTCAACAATCTTGGCTAAGCATCCCTCTTCTGCATCAGATACTTCAGAGCTGAATGATCAGTGTGTACAATCACTTTGGAACCAACAAGATAGGGGCGAAACTTCTCAAATGCAAAGACAACAACCAACAACTCCTTCTCTGTAGTGGCATAGTTTCTCTGCGCATCATCTAGTGTTCTGCTGGCATAGTAAATGGCATGAAGCTTCTTGTCTTTCTTCTGCCCCAGAACAGCTCCTACAGCATAGTCGCTCGCATCGCACATAACCTCAAAAGGTAAATCCCAATCTGGTGGCTGAACTATAGGAGCAGTCACTAATGCTTGCTTGATCTGTTCAAATGCAGTCTGACAATCTGCAGTGAACTCAAACTTGGTATCCTTACACAGCAAAGCAGTTAGTGGTCTAGCAATCTTACTGAAATCCTTGATGAACCGTCTATAGAAACCAGCATGTCCAAGAAAGCTCCTCACAGATTTCACAGAATCAGGCGCCTGAAGGCTGGTCATGACCTCAATCTTAGCACGGTCTACTTCGATCCCTGCTTCAGACACTCTATGTCCAAGAACAATGCCATCTCTGACCATGAAATGACACTTCTCCCAATTAAGAACCAAGTGCTTCTCCTCACATCTAGCTAGCACTTTGCACAGATTATCCAAGCACTCATGATAAGATGACCCGTAGACTGAAAAATCATCCATAAACACCTCCATAAAGTCCTCAATCATATCAGTAAATATGGACATCATGCATCTCTGGAAGGTGGCTCGTGCATTACAAAGTCCAAAAGGCATCCTGCGGTATGCAAATGTGCCATATGGACAAGTAAAAGTAGTCTTTCCCTGATCCTCTGGATGGATGGGAATCTGGAAGAAGCCTGAATACCCATCGAGGAAGCAATAGTAAGGGTGATTCGCTAACCTCTCCAGCATCTGATCGATGAAAGGTAAAGGGAAATGATCCTTCCTTGTCGCAGCATTGAGATTCCTGTAATCTATGCACATCGGGTGCAGTCACAGTCCTTGTAGGAATCAGCTCGTTCTTCTCATTCTTCACTACTGTAACTCCAACTTTCTTAGGCACTACATGGACTGGACTAACCCAATCGCTGTCTGAAATCGGATAGATGATCCCAGCATCTAGGAGCTTCATGATCTCCTTCTTTACCACATCCTTAAGATTAGGATTCAGCCTCCTCTGATGCTCAACAGATGTCTTAGACTCGTCCTCAAGATGTATCCGATGCATACACAGCTTCGGAGAGATACCTGAAATGTCATCAAGAGAATAGCCAAGAGCCTTGCGATGCTTGCGCAGCTTGCTTAGCAGTAAAGTGAGCTCTGCGTTGTTCAAACTAGCATTAACAATCACTGGATATGTCGAATTAGGTCCAAGAAATGCGTACCTTAGCCCGGATGGGAGTTGTTTCAGCTCAATTTTCGGGGCTTTCTCTTCTGCCCAGTCACTGGCGACTTGCAACGATCGTTGCACAAGGGGTGTCGATCGATGCAGCGTCGCGTCAGACACATCTAACTGCATCACTTGCTCAGCAAAATCCATTAGCCTCGCATAGCAGATTGCGGGCTCGTCTTGCAGATGCTCCAGCTCCATTATAGAGCTCAGTAAAGCTCTCTCTAGCGGATCCTCAGCATGTGTCTTGTGAAAGAAATCCGCAGCCAAATCACTGAGAGTATCAACATAGAAGGTCTGTCCGTCGATGGTTGGTCTCTTCACCAACTTGTTCATATCAAAGCTCATCTTCAAATCACCCACATTCAGAATTATAGCCCCCTTCTTGCAGTCAATCATAGCACTAGCAGTGGCTAAGAATGGTCTACCCAAAATAAGTGGATCCCTTGGTTCCTCTCCATACTGCAGAACCACAAAGTCAGTAGGAATCACACAGTCACCAATTCTTATGGGCACATCTTCCAGCACTCCTTCAGGAATCCTGACTGTTCTGTCAGCTAGGACTAATGATATCCTAGTAGGCTTAAAGTTAGTCATCCCAAGCCTCTTAGCAACAGATAAAGGCATAAGGTTCACAAAAGAACCAAGATCACATAGAGATCTCTCAAATCTGTCCCTGTAGATACCACAATCTAACACAAAGTTTCCTGGATCTTTAAACTTCTCAGGAATTCTGCCCTGAATCACTGCACTACATACCTCTGGGATCATCATCACACTCTCCTCATTAGTCCAGTTACCAGCAAGTAAGTCCTTAAGACATCTCTTCATCACAGGAGTAGTCTGCATAGAGTCAACCAAAGGCACTTCAACCAACACCTTTTTAATGATCTCTTTGCGTTTAGCATACTGCCTATTGTTCTTAGCCTTCCTGGGGTCCTTAGGAAAAGGGACCTTAGGCTTGTAGACCTTTTCATCCGACTTCTTCAGCTTTTTTGCGTTTGAACTCTCGGCAGTCGCCTTGCGTCGATCATTGCTAGTTTTGCATCGATCGTTGCTAGGCGATTCTGTTACGACCTCTGCGTCGAGCTTAGGTTCAGTAACTTTATTTTTGCCTTGCGTCGATCGTTGTATTGGTGCGTCGGTCGACACAATGCGAAATTCGCGGATCCCTTCTTCCATCTCTTCAATTTCCACGATTTCTTCCAAGCTCAACTGCCTTTTCTGAGCAGGAAACAACTCCTTACCACTTCTCAGCGTCACTGCATTGCACTGGTACTTAGGATTAGCATCAGTTCATCCTGGAAGAGATCCATTTGGCTTCTTAGCAGACCCAGCAGTCTGCGCAACCTGAGCATCAAGCTTCTTCACATGTGTGCTCAAGGATTCAAACTTCCCATTCAGATCTTCATACACAGCATCCAGCTTCTTGTTGAAGTCTACAGCAGTCTTAGTCTGACCCTCCAGCAACCGCTCCATCATGGCTTCCATCTTGCTCTCATGAGCACTAGCAGCAGGAGGTGTCTGATAGGAGGATGATCCATAAGTCCTCTGATAAGAATTACCTTGCTGAAAAGGTTTCTGATAACCAGCAGTCTGTCCATATCCAGAAGAGTTCTGGTTGCTTGTGAAAGCACTCTTCTGTCCACCATTAAAGAACTTGTTGCCTTGCTGATTTCCAAACCTGTTTCCTTGAAATCCAGAGCCACTGATGTAGTTCACATCCTCTTCCTGGTGATCTTCTTCAGCCTCAAACACTTCAACTTCCTGAGCAAAGTGGACAGCTTTCTTTCCAGTCAACAAACTGTGAACAGTGTCCAGCTTATTCCTGATATCAGCAATCTCCAGATTATCGATCTTTCCACCAGACTCTTTCCTTCTTCTATCAGCAGTCTTGGTGCTATTACTGCTCACCAAGTTATCAATCAGCGTCCTAGCCTGTTCAGGAGTCCTTGTATTGAAATTGCCATTGCTGGCATTATCCAATGCAGACTGGTAATGGAGATCAATTCCTCTGAAGAATATGCCTAGCAGCGTCACTTCAGAGAATCCATGATGAGGACAGTCACGTTGGTACTTCTTAAACCTCATCCAAGCAGACTTAAGAGGCTCTGTAGGACCTTGGGTGAAGGTGAGAATATCCTGTCTCGACTGATCAGAGCGAGCATCATCATAAAAGTGCCTCAAAAACTCCCTCTTCACAGCATCCCAAGTAGTAAACTTCCCAGGTGGAAGTTGTTTCAGCCAAGCTGCAGCCTCTCCAGCGAGAGAATATGGGAAAAGTTTGAGATACAGGTAGTCATAGTTTGCCCCATTGTACTTCATTCCAGTGATGAAGTCTTCAAAATCATCAATATGATCCATGGGTTGCTCATGTGGGAGACCATGGAAAGGATTCTGCCTCAGAACAGAGTAGTAGACAGTCTTGATCTCAAAGTCATTCCTCTCAAAGCCAGGAGGTACAATTGCTGACCGGTTAGCATAGAACTCATCCGGACGGTTGTAGTCAGCAAGAGTCCTCTCATCAGCAGGAGGATTAATCATCTGCCCTTGACCTTGGGCCGGTTCAGGATCAGGGATCACACGTCCCTCAGCATCAATCATTAGCCCGTCATCATTGTACCGGTTGTTCTGTTGGTCTCTAAGAACACCCTCAGCATCAGGTCTCAAAATCAAGCGATTGTTCATCATCCTTGCTCGTTGACCTTTTCTGTTCGTTCTCTCTTGTTTAGCAAGCTCCTCAAGTCTGAGATTCACGAGATTCGCATTCGGATTACTTCTGGTCTCACGCTTCTGCATAAACCGTCGGTAATCGCACTGTATCGATCAATGCTAAGGTCTGCAACGATCGTTTCAACTCGGGATTCGCCTTGTGTCGATCGATTTAAAAGATGCGTCGATCGATGCTAAGCGATATCAGACCTGAAACACACGGAGACAGAAAAACAGAGAAATTAGTAACAAACAACAAAAAACGAAAAACCTAGTCTAAACTTTAAATTCAAATCTATCGAAGACTCAAAAGAGTCCCCGACAACAGCGCCAAAAACTTGATATGCTCAGAGTTTAATTCCCTAAGTTAACACTGCAAGTGTACAGAGACAATTGTAGTATCTAGGGGTCGAACACAGGGACTCAAGAAATCTTACGGTAGACTATAGAATGTCAAGTCAAGCTAGGAGATGCAAATCAGAAAATAAATAACTAAGCAGAAAGTAAATCAGTAGCAAGAAGGGTTTTGTGAAGCAAGTACTTAAAAGCGTCAAGTCTAGGGAGTTCTCAGGAATTCAGACAAGCAGATCAATTATCAGTCAGGATCAAATAAAGCTCAGTTCTAGAACTCAAACATAGATATAGAATGAACCAACTTTCGTTGCGAGAATTCTCTAAGTCTAATTAGCAGAAACCCAAATTTTTTTGCAATTCCTAACAGATTAGACAAGCCTTAAGTGCATGTTTTATTTGTTCACAATTCAATTAAACCAAATTTCTTTGCAGATAATTAAATTGCTCAACCTAAACAGATCAGATTTTAAACCACACTTTCGTGTCAATTTATAAACCTAAAGTCTGATTCTAAGTGATCAGATTAGAAACTAGTATTAAGCACAATTCAGGTTGAAGAATCAAATAAGATATGAATCCTTAACTGATAAATTAATCTAGCAGGTCATGAAATCCCTAACGAGAATCCCTAAACCTAACTATGAATCTACTCAGACATGATTAATGGAACACAAATCAATGAATAAATAGATTGCATAAAATAAAAGAGTAAAGAGTTAAAGAGGTTCGAAATCTTCTCTCTGGAGTACAAGAACGATCAGCCTCTAGGTATCTCTTTCTAAAAAGCTAATAGTATGAATGCGTATCTAAAACAAAACACCAAAAACCTAATTATAAAGCCTTAATCACGTCTTGGGGTCTTCTCGCAAATACTGAAACTTTCTGGGGCAAAACTGCAAATCTCCAAAGTCTTCATTAATGTGCTGGCGCAGGGCTGCAACGATCGATGCTAATAGTGCAACGATCGTTGCATAGGTCTATCAGACTTGGTGAAATTAGCTCTCTCGGCTTAAGCTCCTCATTTTGCCCAAAATGCTCCAATATCTCCAATAATCCTCCAAAGGTGCATGTACCTAATAAACACCTGTAATGACTCCAAAGACACGACAAAAGACTCTAAAACACACTTATATCATGGCTTAAAACAGGTAAAAACCAGGTACAGAGCATCTATCTTTCCATTGAAGTCCACTATACTCTTCTGCTGACCTTCCAAGAGCTGTTCCAACAGACCCATCATCTTATCAGATTGCTCATTTTGTGTTGGAGGGGTCCGATATGAAGAAGAGTCATAATCTCCGGAGAACGAGCTATTCTGCTAAAAAGGTCTCTGAAATGCAGACTTTGGTGTGAAGCCAGAAGTATGTCCCTGCTGATTTCCATATCTCTAACCCATAAATCTAGATCCAGCTATGTAATTGACGTCATCAGTCTCCTGAACATCCAGATTCTTCCCAAGTAAGATGTTATGGACAAAATCAATCTTGTTTTTCATCTCAGCCATCTGCGAGCTATAAGCTTTCCCTCCAGATTTTTGCCTCTCTAAATCAGCATTGTTGACACTATTACTAGTCACCAAGTTCTCAATCAGCTCTTTAGCTTCCTCTGGAGAGTTAGTGTTGAAGTTCCCATTACTTGCAGCATCTAGAGCCATCTGATACCGAAAATCAACTCCTCTGAAGAAAATGCCCAACAGCTGAACCTCAGAGAAACCATGATGAGGGCAATCTCTCTGATACATCCTGAATCTCACCCAAGCAACTTTCAGGGGCTCTGTACATGCCTGCTTGAAAGTTAAAAGATCTTGTCTAAGCTGATCAGATCTAGCATCATCATAGAAATGTCGCATAAACTTCTTCTTCACTGCATCCCAAGTAGTCAGAGTCCCAAGTGGAATCTGCTTCAGCCAATTTGCAGCTTCTCCTCCAAGAGTGTGAGGAAACAAATTTCAGTGTAAGTAGTCATAACTCACTCCATTATGCTTCATCCTAGTGATTAAAGACTCAAAGGTCTTTATGTGATCCATATGTTGCTCATGTGGGAGTCCATGAAAGAGGTGATGTCCCACAAGTGTATAGTATGAAGTCTTTAGCTCGAAGTCATTCCGCGGAAATGCAGGAGGTACAATCGCAGACCTATTAGCATAGAACTCATAAGGTCTGTTGTAATCAGCTAGTGTCCTCCTAGCAAGAGGCTTTGGTACTCTAGGAGGCTCTTTAGCTCGTGGATTTTCTTGTCCACCTTGAGCTCCTTTATTCTGTTCAGGCTGAATGATCTCCTGAACAATCACGTTCCCTTCAGCATCAAGCTTCTGACCAAGCTCATTGCAGACATGATTCTCTCTATCTCTCAGAACACCATGTTCATCTCGAATTAAGATCACATCAATTGGGTTTTCCATCTTATCTGGTTTATGATCTTTCATGTTCTCTCTCTCTCTAGCTTCGCAAGCTCCTCAAGCTGAGATTCATGAGCTTCTTGTCCGGATTACTCCTTAGTGTGCGATCATGCATAAACTGTCTCGTTCACGCAAGTGTGTCGACCGACGCAAGCTGTGCGTCGATCGATGCTGATCGCGAGAGGGTGTCGATCGATTCCAAGTAGGTATCGATCGATGCAGGACGATTCTGTCAAACCTGAACTGCAAAAACAGAGAAAACAGATAAAAAATTAGTAAAATAAAAACGAAAAGCCTAGTCTAAATTCTAAACTCAAATCCATCGAAGACTCAAAAGAGTCCCCGGCAACGGCACCAAAAACTTGATATGCTCAGAGTTTAATCCCTAGAGTTAAACTGCAAGTGCACATACGTGACTAGTAGTATATAGGGGTCGAATCCACAGAGACTCAAGAATCTTTCGATAGACTATAGAATGTCGAATTAAGCTAGAAAATAGCAGAGAATAAGCAGTAAACAAAGCAAGAAAGTAAAGTAATCGGTGTGTGATCAATAAAGCGAAGCGTCAGGTCAAGGGAGTTCTCAGGAAATCAAGAATATAGGATAACCAATCAATCAGGATCTAATTAAGAACTTTTTTAGAACTAGAATCACAGAATCATAAGAAACCAACTTTCGTTGCGAGTATTATCTATGTCTAGCAACCTAGCAAACCAACTTTAGTTGCGAGTTCTAGAGATCCTAAACATGCATTAATCTCAGGTTCTTTCGTTCACAATTTCCCAAAGCCAAATTTCTTTGCGAATAGTTCAATTGCTCATCTAGGTTCTTTCTAGTTAATTAACAACCTGTCGTTACGACAATCAACCTAACATCATAAATCTGGGTAGCTAATTCAGATTTAGCATTAAGAACAACCCTAGGTGAAGAACTAGAAAGTATGAATCCCTACAGATTGATTAACCTCATATTCCATGAAATCCCTACAGATTGATTAACCAGACATGGAAATCATAACAATAGACATGATGAATAGAAAATCAAATATCATAAAAGAAATAAAGAAACAGGGGTTCGAAATCTCTTCCCTGTCGAGTACAAGACCAGCCCAAAAATCTCCAAACTCTAATAGAATAAAACTTAGCCTAAACAATGGCTTAAAACCCTGAATATAAGAGTTAAACACGTTTTGGGTTTCGTTGTAATTATGAGAAAATTCTGGGCCAAGCTGCAATTTCCAAGATCTTCATTAAGTCGCGATAATTGTCTGACCATGATGTGTGTCGATCGACACTAAGTGTGTAACGATCGATGCTGAGCTCGATTCTTGCCAGTGACTTCATCTTCTCGCACAAATGCTCATAATAGCTCCAGAATGCGCCACAATGTCCAAATCTGCTCCAAACGTACCTAGACATGTAAAACACATAAAAGGACACCAAAACATAAAAAGACGCAATAACAAAGACATATACCATGGTAACAAACCCTAAAAACCATGATATATCAAGAGCCCACAAATGTGCGACGAATGCTTCTAGACAATTAAAGCACTGGCGTTTTGCGAGGTTGTTAAGTCGAGCTTCGCGGATTGGCCATAGTGCTCTCCTTATGTAATTTGCATTCTACTGTCATAAGAATTATTTGGAGGATGGATCTTATTAATATTATCATTTGACTTATTTGTAAGGTACTTATTTTTAGTGGTATGAACGTTCATAATTGTTAGCACATTGCTCGATAACTTTAAGTGTAATTACTGCTATTAATAAGTAGTAAATGTAGTGGTTTAATGTCAAATCCATAATAATTACCCTTACAATTTTACCTCTCTCTTCATTTGTAGAGATAATTAATAAGGAAATTAAATGTGTTACAAATAAATGTCAAATCAGCTTTAAATTTTAATATCTGATTGGTCATACACACACATTGGGCGGCATACACATCTACCTTACCACTAGACCCTCTTTTAGTATAAATAAGGTACGATTTCTAGCAATTTTGGCAAAGTAAATCTTGTTTTACCCATTATCTTCTACTTTCGTTTAGGAATCATGCTTCTTTTATCCCAGCCACTCCAACTTGACGTCTCTCTAGGTCAAGGCACATCGTTGACTTCCTCTCCATTGGTTGTGTCAACAAACTAATGTATAACTTCACTCGTTTACCAGAAGTTCTGAATGTGGCAAATGTACACCACTTCATGTTTAGTGCCGAATACGTTTGCATGGAAAGCACAGGCAGATCTTTCTTCCAAAGGTAAACTAATTTGTTATATGACTTGCTAATTGATTGCTATAGTACCTATGATCAAAAAGTAAGCTAAATACTTTGCTAGGTGCCTAGACGCTTGAAATCCAACATCATTCCTCTTGGAAGGTGTACGTGTTGCTTTTCTAGAACGTGATTGCGAGACGGCCATAACCATTTACAACGAGGCCTCACTTCATGTCCTTTAAACGTACTAGCTACGGGAATGTGCCACCTAATTGTCGGCAGGTCTGACCAAGGCTCTGATATTTTAGAGACCTTGCGTTGGTGGGACGATATAGAGTTTGCGGCATGTGTTGGGCGTTGGATGGTGCACGCGGTCAGGGATATGAGGGGGTGTCCCCTATGAGGCCTTATGTTGGGTTCTACATAACTATCAAGGCGCCTCGATACCACGGGCTCGAGTGCGAATGTGGATTTGATTTCATGGGGGAATACGACTGTGAACATATTTTTGTAGGAACCGTTTAGTTGATCCTGATGTAATTCACAGATTCATATCAACCTAAACATACAGATCTAGGTTCTCTTGAATAGAAACATTACATGATCTCACCTTTTACCTGTTTGTTGCAGCGGAAGGAATAGAACAGGTCAGAGATCAGAAAGATGCACCGAGGGATGAATCCTCCAAAGGTTCACACACGCGATCACAGAAAACGGCTGCTAGACCGAGCTGGTGGGAGGCGCAGGGAGAGAGAGGAAAATCGGCGCTGGGTTAGGGTTAGGGAGAAGAGGTTTGGCTTTTAGTTTATTAAAAGTCTTCTCTTTCCCTTTTGGGCTTATGGGCCCAAAACACCAATCTGATTAAATCCCATTTAATCAGACCCATTAATCTTTCTCTCTTAGTACGACAAATGCCTGGCACTTTTGTCGTACTTCTGCTAAGCCGTTCCAACACATTTTCCTGTTAGCTTATCCGTGTGACCCATATGGGATCATATAATAAAGGCAATAAGTCCAAGACTTATAGATCATGAGCGGACTCTAGCAAGCCATCATGATCCCCAGTATTATATGACTTATGTCTGATCTTTGACATACTCTTACTTTCTAGAGACAGTACCGAGATTACTGGACACAATTCCAACAATCTCCCACTTGTACTGGAATCTCTCTGTATTCATAATCCTTTTGTCACAATATCTCGATTAGTCATAAGGCAAGATTAGTGTCATCCTTATAAAGCCTAATCTTGTTCATCGGACTCTGATTTGATACTGACAATCCAAACGACTCGGGAAAGTCCGTTTGAGCATGGCCATGCATTTTCCAGTATTCAAATCTCCGATTGGCCTAGAGATATTCACTCCATTTATATTGGAGGGACAAATCCCATCTTGTTCCATCACTGTAAACTACTCATTTCATAATGTACCCAAACAAGGTCCTTATAACTATCGCAGAACGATAGCGTTAGACAATGATCAAAGTACATCAGTCCATGGGCAGTCACATGCATGTGAACTCAGGTCTAAGGACTATACTCTATAGTCGTAGTAAGAATCTCTTATGACACAGATATAAATATCCTGAAGAGTTCTTATAAGCGGGTCTTGTCCGGTCGTATGTTCCCAACATACACCTATGTACTGACTTTGATGCCGCGCATCTATGACACACTAAGACTTTGTCATAAGTCACGTACCAATCCAGTCTCACACGGTTGTTGGTGTCCCAGTTTCAACAACCTTCGACTAGGGACAGGATGATATAAAACATTTATCGAATATAGGGTCTCATGATCAAGCTAAATGACTTTGATGACTCAAGATCAAGTCACTTACTTCGATGACCTATAAGATATTTCATATCATTTTGGAACGATTATTTCATCACAGTTAAAATAATCTTGAAATAATAATTTCATTAAAACATAAAATAATGTTTTACAAGAACATATCAAATAACTAAAATAAAGCTCACAAAACTCCCACTCAAATTTAGATTACATTTCAATGTTTCTAATGCCTACAGCTTCAGTCAGGAACTCGAGCTTAGGCCTTGGGAGTGGCTTTGTCAACGGATCAGCGAAATTATCATCTGTCGGAACTCGGCTGATCTTGACTTCCTTTCTATTTACGATGTCACGTATCAAGTGAAATCTTCTTTGAACATGCTTGGATTTCTGGTGTGATCTTGGTTCCTTTGCCTGAGCTATAGCACCATTGTTGTCACAAAACAGTGCCAGAGGCTCAGCCGCATCTGGTATCACACCTAGTTCCATAATGAACTTTCGTATCCAAACAGCTTCCTTCGCTGCTTCTGAAGCGGCGATATATTCAGCTTCTGTAGTGGAATCAGCAACGGTGTCCTGCTTGGAGCTTCTCCAACTTATTGCACCGCCATTCAGACAAAAGACATAACCGGACTGTGACCGGAAATCATCTGTGTCTGTCTGGAAACTTGCGTCCGTGAATCCACTGACTTTAAGCACATCACTTCCACCGTACACCAAGAACTTATCCTTAGTATGTCTTAGATACTTCAAGATATTCTTTACGGCAATCCAATGGTTTTCACCTGGATTTGACTGGTATCTACTCGTCATGCTCAATGCATAAGCAACATCAGGACGAGTACAGATCATGGCATACATGACAGATCCTATTGCAGATGCATAAGGAATATTCTTCATGCGCTCAAGCTCAGCAGCCGACGTAGGGCTCTGCTTCTTGCTTAGCGTTGTGCCACGCACCATTGGCGTGAAGCCCTTCTTGGAATCTTTCATGCTGAATCTTTGTAGGACTTTGTCAATGTATGAGTCTTGACACAAGCCTATCAGCCTCTTAGGTCTATCCCGATAGATCCTAATTCCAAGAACGTATGCGGCTTCACCCATGTCTTTCATGGAAAAACAACTTCCAAGCCAGTCCTTTACAGACTTCAGCATTGGAACGTCGTTTCCGAGAAGCAGTATGTCATCGACATACAGAATAAGAAACACTATCTTGCTCCCACTAGTTTTCTTATACACGCATTGTTCTTCTTCGTTTCTGATGAAGTCAAATTGCTTGATCGCTTCATCAAAACGAAGATTCCAGCTCCTCGATGCTTGCTTCAATCCATAAATGGATTTATGAAGCTTGCATACTTTCCCAGCATTCTTCGGATCTATGTAACCGTCAGGTTGTGTCATATACACATCCTCTTCCAGAATACCATTCAGGAAGGCGGTTTTCACGTCCATCTGCCAAATTTCATAATCATGAAAAGCTGCAGTTGCTAGTAGAATCCGAATAGATTTCATCATAGCCACCGGTGAATAGGTTTCATCGTAATCCACACCGTGAACTTGTCTGAAACCTTTCGCCACCAACCTGGCTTTATAAATCTGGACATTTCCATCCACGTCAATCTTCTTCTTGAAGATCCATTTGCACTCGATGGCTTTTACACCAGCGGGTAAGTCAACCAATGAAAACACTTGGTTGACCGACATGGAGTCCATTTCGGAATCAGTGGCCTTGCGCCACTTAGAGGAATCTGGGCCCATCATGGCTTGATTGAAGTTCGATGGTTCATCACCATCAATGATCAGAAGATCATGACAGTCAGTCACGAGGAATCCTTGATATCTCTCGGGTTCGTGACGGATCCTCCCGGATCTTCGAACTTCAGGTACCACAGGTTCAGGCTCTACAATTTCTTGTAGGGCCTCCTCCTGCTCTTCCTCATTAGGTTGAGCAGTATCCTGTTCATCTTGAATTTCTTCAAGCAGTACCTTACTCCCACTGTCTTTCTTAGAGAGAAATTCCCTCTCAAGAAAGTTACAATCCCGGGAAACAAAGATCTTGTTCTCGGAACGTAGATAGAAGTAATAAGCCTTGGTTTCCCGTGGATAACCAATGAAGTAGCATTTGTCAGATTTTGGTGTAAGCTTGTCTGAGATCAATCTTTTGACATAGGCTTCACAACCCCAAATTCTGAGATAAGACAGCACTGGAGTTTCTCCAGTCCATAATTCATATGGTGTCTTTGCTACTGCTTTCGATGGCGCTCTGTTTAGAGTGAACACTGCTGTTAGCAGAGCATATCCCCAAAGGGATATTGGAAGGTCTGTGTGACTCATCTTAGATCGAACCATATCCAATAAGGTCCGATTTCTCCTCTCAGACACACCATTCCATTGAGGTGTTCCGGGAGGAGTGAGTTGGGATACGATCCCACACTCTCTCAGATGATCACTGAATTCTTGGCTTAAGTATTCTCCTCCTCGGTCGGACCGAAGAGCCTTAATGCTTTTGCCAAGTTGGTTCTGTACTTCATTTTGGAATTCTCTGAACTTCTCAAAAGATTCAGACTTATGTTTCATCAAATAAACATATCCATACCTACTGAAATCATCAGTAAAGGTAATGAAGTACTGATAGTTTCCTCTTGCATTTGTGGACATTGGGCCACACACATCAGTGTGTATCAGGCCCAATAAGTCACTGGCCCTCTCGTTAGGTTTATTAAAGGGGGCCCGTGTCATTTTGCCCATCATGCAGGATTCGCATTTCTCACATGACTCAAAGTCAAATGAGCCAAGAAGTCCATTCGAATGGAGCCTCTTGATGCGTTTCTCGCTGATGTGCCCTAAACGACAATGCCACAGAAACGTTCGGTTTTCCTCATTAGGTTTAAACCGTTTGGTATTAATGTTATAAATTGGCGCGGATTGATCGAGTATGTAAAGCCCATTCATAAGAGGGGCAGAACCATAGAACAAATTGTTGCGATTGAAGGAACATAATTTATTCTTAACTGAAAAATCATAACCTTCCAAATCCAACAAAGAAATTGAAATAATATTTCTGCTTATAGCAGGTACAAAATAACAATTATTCAATTCTAAAATCAATCCCGAAGGTAAAGACAACAAGTAAGTGCCTACAGCTAGCGCTGGAACTTTCGCTCCATTCCCAACTCGTAGCTCCACTTGTCCTTGCTTCAGCCTTCTACTGTTGCTGAGTGCCTGCATATTAGTACAAATATGAGCCCCACAACCAGTATCCATAACCCATGAGGTATTATCAGAAGTAGTTGTATTAACTTCTATAACAAAAATACCTGTTGAAGAAGTCTCAAAAGTCTTATTCTTCAATTCCTTTAGACCTTCCTGGAATTTCTTACATTCTCTCCTCCAATGCCCTGGTTCTTTACAGAACCTACATATGTCAGTTGGCCCAGCCTTGGACTTGGGCTTGGGCTTTGGCGTGTCCTTGTCCGCGACTTGGACAGCCTTGGCCTTTCCCTTATCCTTAGCAGAGGATTTCTTAAACCCCTTGCCCTTCTGCACCATAAGCACATTGGGGTCCTTGGCGGTTTTCCTCAAATTGGGCTCCGCAGTCTTGAGCATTCCGTGAAGCTCAGGCAATGTCTTACTCAAGCCATGCATGTTAAAGTTCAGAATGAACTGATCATAGCTTGCAGGTAATGACTGCAGAATGATGTCGCAGGCAAGTTCCTGGCTGATTGGGCAGTCGAGTTTCTGAAGATGATCGAGATAACCCATCATCTTCAAGACATGAGGACTCACTGCCGCATTCGCAGCCAACTTGCAGTCCAAGAGGTTCTTAACGGTTTGAAACCTCTCAGTCCTAGCCTGCTCCTGAAAAAGTGATTTCAGGCTTGCCATTATCTCGATGGGTGATAATACACTCTCGAACTGTTTTTGCAGCTCCGGAGTCATTGTCGCCAACATCAGGCAATAGGCATCATTTTCATCTGACGAATGCTTTTCCCAAGCATTATGCAGAGTCCTGGCGGCATTGGCAGGAGGCCTCTCGGGGAGAGGATCACGAAGGACATAATCCTTCTTCTCATGCTTGAGGACTAGCCTCAAGTTCCTTGACCACGTCAGGAAGTTCGTTCCAGTCAGCTTCTCCTTCTCGAGAACAGACCGGATCGAGAATGAGTTTTGTGTGCTTGTAGTAGTCATATCTGAAATATATAAATAAAAGTTATTAGTTATTATGTTCAAAATGACTAATCTCGTATTAAAAATTTAATATGATTAATCACGCATTATATTCAATAACATCAGTTACCCTCAATAGAATATAATGATTCCAAGATCCACATATAACTAAGATTAAAGTGGGCCACTGGCCGTCACCCAACCTTAGCTTATATCGGTAAGCCCTATATCGGCTAATTATATCCGTGATATAACTCTTGGTTGTGAATCTGGGCCCGAGGCCCAATCCACTCTGATGTCTCAAGGCCCGGGACTCCCGATGGCCTAGTCAAGAAAACCAGACTATACAGTCATGTAATCATTAATGTCTGGGACTCCCAATGACATTTATGAATCACAAACTGTCTTATCCACGCAAAAGCAGACACCCTCACACTGTAAGGCCATGAATGCAATTGAATGGGCTTCGACAGCTGACATAGAATGGACAAGACATCCAACGCTTGATATTATTTGAGGTTCGTAGGTTTATTTTTTAAAAAAATTCATTCCCAAAATAGAAGATTACTATTTCGGAAACTTTCCATTTTTGGAAACCTACTATTTTTGGAAACTTTCTAAAATTGGAAACTTTCTAAAACCGGAAACTTTCTAACTTTAGAAATTTCTTAAAATCCAAAACCCGCAAATTCAGAAATTTCTATTTTAAGAAACTTTCTAATTTCAAAATTTCGGAAACTTTAATTTAAAATCGACTTTATAATTTTATAAAATAAATTTTAAATTGATCTGAAGAAAGACTCAAATAATTGGCCCAATTGTTTTAACTTCTTGGCCCGAGGCCCAAGAATTTGTCCATGTCCAAGACATGACCCAATTGTCCAATTAATTGACATAACCGGTCTGGTTCATTAAAACTGGTCTAACCAAGTTTTAATTACTACGATGACCACAATTGTCAACCGGTTATTTACTAAACCGGAATTTCTCAATTTATTTGGTCCAACCAAATCAAATTAGAAATTCCTGGTTTAGGCACTAAATCCAATATTTCTTTCGACATTGGATTTCTTATCCCGGTTTAACCAGATTTAATAAAATTATTAAATCTGTTTATTAAACCAGAACGAATAATTTTTAATTAAGTTTTGAACCGAACCACCTAACCGAAATTGAACCGGCCCATCACACCCAAAAACCTAACCGGTCGAGACTTGTCCAAGCCGCATACGACGATCCGAGATCGAGACGCTTGGGACAATGGCCGGACGGGACGCTCGCGTGTGATCGGGACGGGACGATCGGGACGGTCGGACGAGATGCGATCGGGACGAGCGATCGGCCCATCTCTTGCGACCGGGATGTGATCCGTCCGACGATCGGGACTGGCCGCGATCGGGATGCGATCCGTCTGACGATCGGGACGAGCCGCGATCGTGACGCGATCGATCCGATGATCCGACCCAGCCGATCAACACTCGGCCGTGCGATCCAACCGGCCAAGCCGATCGGTTCTCTACCCGGCCGATCGCAAGAACACGAGTCATATAGCTCGGTTTTGCGATTCATATGTGTGTTCAGGATTCAATTCAGTTTCTTAAGTGTTTTTCTTATCAGTAATGGATTCAAAACACTTCTAAACAGATTAAACAACCTAAACATGAATCTAAAACAAGAAATCCTAAGAACCAATGGCTCTGATACCACTGTAGGAACCGTTTAGTTGATCCTGATGTAATTCACAGATTCATATCAACCTAAACATACAGATCTAGGTTCTCTTGAATAGAAACATTAGATGATCTCACCTTTTACCTGTTTGTTGCAGCGGAAGGAATAGAACAGGTCAGAGATCAGAAAGATGCACCGAGGGATGAATCCTCCAAAGGTTCACACACGCGATCACAGAAAACGGCTGCTAGACCGAGCTGGTGGGAGGCGCAGGGAGAGAGAGGAAAATCGGCGCTGGGTTAGGGTTAGGGAGAAGAGGTTTGGCTTTTAGTTTATTAAAAGTCTTCTCTTTCCCTTTTGGGCTTATGGGCCCAAAACACCAATCTGATTAAATCCCATTTAATCAGACCCATTAATCTTTCTCTCTTAGTACGACAAATGCCTGGCACTTTTGTCGTACTTCTGCTAAGCCGTTCCAACACATTTTCCTGTTAGCTTATGCGTGTGACCCATATGGGATCATATAATAAAGGCAATAAGTCCAAGACTTATAGATCATGAGCGGACTCTAGCAAGCCATCATGATCCCCAATATTATATGACTTATGTCTGATCTTTGACATACTCTTACTTTCTAGAGACAGTACCGAGATTACTGGACACAATTCCAACAATTTTCGCACGAAGCATCGCCAACAAGCTAATGACTATGTGGTAAAAAGTTCGGATTATTATCAATCTTCCTATTATGTTCTATAGTACAATATCTGTGAACGTGCAGTTGTTCTCTTTCACGTTCACAACCTAGATCGTAAGTTTTTTGATGTTCAGGCAACTACCCGCCCTTTCTGTATTAATGCCACCCTTTTACTATTAATATCTAAGGATAATGTATGATGTTTTATAACTCAGTGTTGGTGCCACGTGAAAAAAACATACAATGTTTATATCCTAAATGCATTAAATGTCCAACCACATGTGTTAGAATTAAATGGCTAGAGTAGTTAAAGCCATTTACTATCTTCACCACCACATCCAACCACATCAGTATCCATCTCGGCTATAAGTACAGTTGTGTTCGGCTTTTTGTTTATCAGCGTATCTTTCTATTCACACTACAAGAAATATAGGCATTGACAGCACATGAGGATAGCACGATTTCACTAAGTGCTATTATAGTGGGTATGATGTGGAGGGGTACTTTATGACAGCTTTATATCAATGCTAAGCTGTATTTTTACTAAGCGGAAAACTAAAAATAAGAATTGAAACCTAATTTTTGCTATCTATATGAGCGGTAACATTTTTTAGAGGGAAAAAATTGGTTTTGGGGGAACTAAATTTTTTTCTAAGTGTTTCATCAGTTAAGAAAAAAAAAACTTATCTCATAATGTTAACAAAAAAATCTTTGATCTTCTCTCTCTCGTCCATTGCCGTCGTCATCTCTCCTTCAATCAGAGCCTTCAATCTTAGCCTGCCTTCAATCTTAGCCTCCATTGTTTCTGTAGGATCGAGTTTCCATCAATCGATCTCTCTAATGTTTGGTTTCCTCTAAATCCCATTCTTCCATTTTCCCCCAAATTCACAACTATGCACCCTAACTCTTCCTCCTCCAAATTCAAAACTACAAATCTTCTTTATGCTCCAAATCTTCTTCACCCGAGGTTCTTAGAAAGTAACGATGTCTGCAACTCAGGAGGAAGACAAGAAGCCCGGTGAATGAGGAGCTCACATCAATCTCAAGGTTAAGGGACGGGTAAAAGATTTGAGTTTCCGATCTAAATGTCTCGTGTAGGTGCGATTAGGGTTTTGTTTTCCGAATTTGGCTCCTTTATGTGATTTGCTATTTTAGGGTTTCGTACTAACGGCATAGTATTATCTTTATATTGAGAGTTTGTTGTTCGAAGGTTTTTACAATTTAAGAAGGCTTATGTTGAATTTTTTATTTTATTTTGATTGTTCTGGCGATTGTAAACTATGCTGTAAAATAAAGTTACATCCTTTTTGAGTATATGGCAACTTTAACATGAGTATCAATCGAATGGACTATCTTATGAATTTGTAGTCTCTGGATTGTAAGTTTCCAAACTGTTTCTCATTGAAAAAAACCCTTTCATTATATCGATTATATGTGCAACTTTACGACCTTTTCAGTTTCTTATATCGTTTATAGCCTTTATTGGCATTGTATTGATGCTCAAGATCAGATTCATGTTGTTTCTTTCTCTCGATTTGTGTTTTTATGTTTATAGGATGGGAATGAGGTGTTCTTTAGGATCAAGAGAAGCACTCAGCTGAAGAAGCTAATGAATGCTTACTGTGACAGGCAATCGGGGGACATGATCGCTATTGCCTTCTTGTTTGATGGACGTCGTCTACGTGCTGAGCAGACTCCAGATGAGGTAAAACAGTCGATTTAGTAGCCTATTATTCTCATGGAAGTTTCCACTTTGTTGATGCTAATTCATTGATACTACAGCTTGAAATGGAGGATGGTGATGAGATCGATGCGATGCTCCATCAGACTGGTGGCTGTGGTGGGAGCGGGGGCGGTGCTATGGCCTGACAATTATCCGGGTTTAGGGTTTCATGATAAGATTGTGTGATATGAATGGTTTAGGAGTAATCGGCATTAGGATTTGCAGACTTGTTTTTATTGTGACAATTGTCTTTAGCAAACTAATATGATCATGAAGATTAAAGAACCCTTTTGTTGGTTTTTGGTTTTGAAATTGGGATCCTAGTATCCTATGATACTATCTATGCTTAAATGTGTTATTTAACCCGAATGTCTAAATCTGTTGGGGCTATAGCTCCTAAATCTTATAATTTCTCTATTAAAACGTAAATGTAAAAAATAAAATTCAAACCATGAACAAGCTTCGAGATGAGTTTGTGATTATAGGCAACAATCTTAATCAACATGTCATAAATCGTTCGGGAGCTGGAACACTTAATAGGCCAGACATAAGAGTGGCGTATCTCGTCTCTTGATAGGCTCTCGTTCGGGTTAATGAGCTATTGTGTTCTGTATGCAGCACTTGGTCTCAGACGCTGTGCTTTGAATGAAAGGGCAGAAACAAAATTTGAATGATGTGATTAGATTAGGGTATAAGTTTGGATTTTAGGATAATTTCAACCTAATAATAAACACTAAAAATTTAACCCTAATCCCTATATATAACCCTAATCCCTAAACTTCTAAACCCTAATAAATGACACTAAAATTTTAAGCATCAAATATTATAGCAAAAAATTAACACTTATAAAAAAATTTAAACATAAAAATTTAACCTTAACTTCATACCCTAAACACAACCCTAAACCCTAAATATAAAAATTGGAAAAGAACAAAAATTTATTATTTATATATGTTTAGGGTTTAGAGTATTGGAATATAGGGTTTAGGATGATACTTAAACATAAGTTTCTTATTTATCATTTAACATAAAAAAGATTTTATTAAAAAATAAAATTTTCATATATTTTGTTTAGAGTTTAGGATTGTGGTATAGGTTTAGGGTTTAGGGTATTGGAATATAGGGTTAAAGTTTCATGTATAAACATAGTTTTCCTATTTGTCATTTAACATAAAAATATCTTATTTGAAAAAATAGAAGTTTTCAAACATTTTATTTAAAGTTTAGGTCATTGTGGTATAAGTTTAGGGTTTAGGGTATTGGAATATAGACTTTAAGATTCAAACTTAAACATAGTTTTCCTATTTGTCATTTAAAATAAAAAATCTTAATAATAAACAACATAATCAATAAAATATATATTTAAAAAATAGAAGTTTTCATACATTTTATTTAGAGTTTAAGGTTTAGGGTATTGGAACATAGGGTTTAAGATTCTAACTCTTAATCATAAGTACTAATTGTATATTATTAAACATAAACATAAGATAATATGCAAAAATAATAAAAAAGTGAAGTATAATTATTTTCTTCATCCTAAACTCTAAAACCCTAACTCTATATCCTAACCACAAACTCTAAATCCTAAACTTTAAACCCTTAATGATAATAAAAATTTAAACATCAAATAATATAGCAAAAATTTAAAACTTTTAAAAAAATTCAAGTATAATACTTTTATAAATCCTAAAATTTAAAAGCTAAACATAATATATAATCAAATATAATCATTTTGCAAATAAAATTAATAATAATAAGATATACCATCAAATAATTTGTAAATAATTCCAAGATATATAGTTTATGTTTTATTAATTTACCATATATTATAAAGTATCTTAATAACTAATAGAATAATTTTTTTATTAAACTCTAAAATTGTAAATAAAAAAACTGATCTTAACAAAAATAATAAATAAAAGCTAGTTTTTCGTTGGTTAGAACATAAAGGATTCACACCTCCTTCATTATACCATTGGATCATACTAAATCAACGGTTAACTCCTTCTCTTCATTTCCTCTCTCACTTTCTTTTTGAAACCTTTCTCATCACTTTCTAGGGTATGGCCGTAAATCTTCGTATTTGGCAGAAACCCTTTCTCAACGGGAAAAATGCCAAAAAATACCTGAATTTTGTAAGTTTGGCCAAAAAATACATGAACTACAGAGCTCAACGAAAAATACCTAAACCTAAACTTTCGGTTGACCTAACCAAAATAACACGCCGTTATCTTTTCTAAAAAAACCGTTAGAGGGTATCGTTAATACGACAAAACGACGTCATTTCGAATAATTCTGAAAATTAAAACCCGTAGATCCCTAGGCTCGAACTTGGGTATGGTGTACAATGAAAAGAGGTTTGTAACCACTGAGACAATGACATTTAATCGTTATATGCTCAACACAAATAATACTTATATTAAATTTAATTGTTTATTAAATTTATTTATTAAATTTATTAAATAGTTTGTTAAATTTAAAATGTTAATTAGTTTATTAAATTTATTAAAACGTTATATTAAATTTATATGCATTTAGTAAATTGTTTATTTCCATGTATTAAATGTAAAAACGTTTTTACATTTAATGAATATAAATTTAATAAATCTTAAAACAGAAATATTTAATATTTAATAAATATAAATTTAATGAATGTTTTAAATTTATTCAAATAAAAATATTTCTTAAATATTAAATATTTTTGTTTTAAGATTTATTAAATTTATATTCACTAAATGTAAAAACGTTTTTACATTCAATACATAAAAATAAACAATTTACTAAATGCATATAAATTTAATAAAACGTTTTAATAAATTTAATAAACTAATTAACATTTTAAATTTAACAGAATATTTAATAAATTTAATAAATATAAAATTTAATAAATAATTAAATTTAATCTAAGTATTATTTGTGTTGAGTATATAACAATTAAATGTCATTGTCTCAGTGGTTACAAACCCTTTCCCATTGTACACCATTCCCAAGTTCGAGCCTTGGGATCTACGGGTTTTAATTTTCAGAATTATTCGAAACGACGTCGTTTTGTTCATTAAGCTTAATCAAATCTTTGGACAAAACGACGTCGTTTAGTCGTCTTAACGGTACCCTCTAACGATTTTTTAGAAAAGATAATGGCGTGTTATTTTGGCTAGGTCAACCGAAAGTTCAGGTATTAAATGAAAATTAATAAATAGTTCAGGTATTTTTCGGTGAGATTTGTAGTTCAGGTATTGTTTGGCCAAACTTACAAAGTTCATGTATTTTTGGCATTTTTCCCCTTTCTCAACCCATAATATCGAAACCCTTTCTCGTTACCTGTAGATCCTACATATCGCCTTCCTCTCGCTCTCCGTCATGCAATCTCTCTCTCCGTGTTTCTCCTCCAAATCCACT
This sequence comes from Orychophragmus violaceus, assembly GCA_030180135.1. Classification (NCBI taxonomy): domain Eukaryota; kingdom Viridiplantae; phylum Streptophyta; class Magnoliopsida; order Brassicales; family Brassicaceae; genus Orychophragmus; species Orychophragmus violaceus. The sequence goes on along the minus strand of CM058233.1, from coordinate 24,885,476 downwards.
TCTAAAACCTTCAAATCTACAGTCACATCAGATTACCAATGCGAGACCCACGAGGAGACAGTCATTCATCTCCGCATCAGCCGCTGTTTCCTCTCCTAAACGCGAGACTGATCCGAAGAAACGGGTTTTGATTACCGGTATGGGTCTCATATCTGTCTTTGAGAATGACGTTTATGGTTATTACGAGAAATTGCTTTCCAGTGAGAGTGAAATCAGCTTGATTGATCGATTAGATGCGTCCAAGTTCCCGACTCGATTAGGTGGCCAGATCCGTGGGTTTAGCTTAGAAAATTACATGGATGGGAAGAATGAGCATAGGCTTGACGGTTGCTTGAATTACTGCATTATCGCTGGGAAGAAGGCTCTTGAAAGTGCTAATCTTGGGGGTGATAAGCTATCTTAGATTGATCAATTTCTTTATATATTGGAGAATCATTCTTACGGTGATGGTTTGAATATGTCACACAATGTTTTCATTGTTTTGAGAAACTGAATATGTGGTGTGAATGACCAGGATGACGAGCAGTGGCAATGGGCTCTATAAACACATCAAAACGCCAACGTTTCAGCTCTCTACAACTAAGGTTCATCCACTTAATGCTTCCAAAACGTCTAGGCACTTGGACATGTCAATGGTGAATCTGATAAACTCAATGGTATGATGATCCTTGCTTCTTATCGATCCTCACAATGGTTATGGTATGATTCTTCTTCTTCTTAGTGATTACGTTTTTTTTTGTATCTCAGTATGTGTCTACAAGGATGCTTGAATACATGCTCGTGACCAACTATAATTATAAACAGAAACTGCCCTAGCGACTTGATTACATATTTCATATCTGTCTGAGATCTTAGCCACTCCTATGCTGTAATTTCCTTTGCAGGTTGGTGTTGTTTCTGATTATGACTTGTTTGAACTGGACTCCATTTCTGGTAATGTATTCAAGTTCCTTATGTGATGAATCACCAAAGTATATGGTTTCAGTATCATTTTATCAGACAATGAATATTTTCATTAGGAGATGAATCATAATTCATTCTTTCAGGATGTAAGTTCTGATCTTTCTTGTTTAAGTGTGTTGCCAGATTGTTTTCTTGTTTAGTTTTGTTTTAAGAACGTTTGTAGAGTTGTTTAGTGAAGCAACTTAACCTCTCGTGTTTTGGTATTATAGGCCGCAGCCAAATGATACGAACATGTTCCCTAACGTCGACTACTTGGAAAGTATGATTTTACTTACCTTTATATTGCAATTTTATCTTAGTACTAGTGTTTGACTTTGATAGGATATCCGATCTTACCGTGTTTGCTTATTTGAAGGTGTGGGATATTCATCCTCAAGAAGACATGAGAGCACCGTTTGTGCTGTTTTTACTCAGTCCAACAATACGGTTTCATCGAGAAGCAATTGGCTATTGGCTATTGTTGTAGAAGGCTGGGCTGATGCAAGAGGATCAACAATGTTAGGAATTTCTAGATATGTATATTTTATTATGTTTGTGTAAAACATGTTTTAAGTTATCAATAAAAAAATCCAGTTTTAAAATATAATTGTTTTTATATAAATCTAATTGATTTTTAAATGATAATTCATAACCAAAATTAGGAAAATAGGGTGAAATAAGCAAGAAAGTCCACATTTTGATAGTGACATTCTCTGTCAGAAGTTTCAAGCCAAATGGAGACCTTCTCACGGTTAGATCAAACTCCAATTTGGACACAACGTAGAGGAATCTACCATCCATACATAGAAACTTGTTTCAGAAGAATCAAACAATTAGATCTCAAGAACCGTTATGAGAAAGATTTCTCGAGCTGCAGACGAAGCAGCCCTAGGCACGACCATAGATGCCCAGACCGCATAAAAGAGGATGTTGGTTGCGACCAGAAGGGTCGCGGCCGTGGGCAGGATACCTCTGGAGCCAACCAAGTTAGAAATATTTTGGGCCGTTTTTGCTAACTTATGCCCACTAAAAAGAGTTCGCAAAGTCCCACATCGAAAGTTCGAGGAAAATCACCTCCTCTTAGAACCTATATAAAGAGATGCACCCCCTCCCCACTCCTCTCAAATAATCACCAACACAATCACTTTTTAAGCTTTTCAGTAGTTTTCTAGTTTTCTTAACTTTTAGGTAGTTTTTAAGGATTTATATCTCTGGCCCTCATTTTGTTCGGGCTAAGATTGGAAACCCTAATTTAAAATTTATTTTATTTATTTAATACAAGTATTTATTATATTTTATATTTGGATCCGAATAGTTATATTTTTGGGTTTTTTGGGGAATATTTGATAGGGTAATTATGGGTAATGCACATATGGCCGATGTGTAGAATTAAAGTTCTTTATTTAAATGGTCTCTCGATTATTGCCTTATGTTTAATGCATGATTAGAGAATGATCACCTTGAAGATGATCATAGGATTGATAGATCTACGAAAGCATTGCAGTTATTAGACGGAACTAGGATAATCGAGCAGTTGTGTTTCAATATGCAAGAGTTTACTTCTGTGGCACTATGAATGTTGATGAACTAAATATTAATGCACGATCTTCCTCGCGGCCAGCTACGAGAGTTGATTGGTCGAGTCTGAGAGATTAGATGTTGAATGCTTTGAGAATATGTTAGGCATAATTTCATGTTTTGAGTTCTAGAACCATAGTAGATTAAGTCTCCGAACCCTAGCTATATTTCTAAGTAGAATTAGAACCCATCTTGGGAAATCTTCGACGACTCAACATTTCGTTTTATTGCTTTTTAAACCCCTATATGCCTTATGTTCATTGATTTTTAGTTATTTCCATGACAAACCTTCAAAATCCCATTTATTACTTTAGATAAAGTTTGAATCTGGTAGAAGAAAAGAATTCTTCATTTTCTTGTGGATTAGATCCATTAATATACGACTTTGACAGTTATGCACTTGCAGTAGGTTTTAGTGGGAAAACCTGATCAACATCAAGTTTTTGGCTCCATTGCCGCATATTTAATTTGTAACTTGATATTATTTACTTAATTTTAATTTCTAGACTTTCAGTTCTTTTGAGTCTTTTATTTACTTTCCTATGGATCTTTTTATTCTTTCAATAAGTTTCAGGTGCATGACAATAAGGAGAACACGTTCTGAAATTGTGAATCATGTGTAAGAGATTGATATATACATGAGAACACCAAAGTCTTGGGAGATAACTTAGGATGGATAACCAGATCGATCTTCGGAATACCACAAAAACCGTGAAGAATTTCACAACAATGAACGAGAGGCAGTTGGAACGGCAAACCAACTTCCAATTCTTGATGATGAAGGTAACCCTATTCTTCCTCGTAATGCTGAAGAACTTGTTTTACCTGCTGAACAAGACATAAGGAAAAATAATGTCGATGCCAAAATACCCCCTTCGTTGGTAACCAACACAAGGAATGATGTTGATTCACCATGATTTTTTTTCTCAATGACGTTCTCTTATCGAGAGTCTTTGTGCTAGTAAAAGAAATAATTTTCCCGACTTTGATTGAACAAATTATTCTACTGATCCTTAGTGGAAGCAAATCAATGAACTTATAGTGATGATGGCCAAGATGCTAAAGACAAAAATCTCACTGGTGAATTCATGCGAAGCTATCCAAGGCGACCACCTGTGAGAATTCAATGAAGACAGAGCGCATTCTATCTTGAAGAAGCAGCTCACTACGTTGGATCCCAAGGACCGTATATGTACCACAACATCATCAGTGGATTCAACAAAAACTTTAAGAACAATGAATTCCTTTTCCTATCGAAGTCATAACATGGAAAATCCACGAGATCAATTCTATCATCAGCCTAAACCTTTCCAAAATCGTTTCTAGAATGAGAACTTTGGAGGAAATGGTAACTTTCACCGGAGAACTCCTTGTAAATCTCATTTCAATGCGCAAACCTATGCTCCACCAGCACCCATCATGTCAGAAGAGAAGAAAACCCGAGAGAACGACGCCACAACTTATCAGAGAGCAACATAAGATGTCCAAAGAGTTTAATTCGAGAATAGACGATATGTATAACGATTTGAATGGGAAGTTCGAATCACTCAATACCCATACCAAGAAGATAAACATGCAATTCGCTCAAATTGTTGAGGCTATGAAAAGAAAAGCCATAGTCCTACCTGGAAAGGTTGAAGAAAACCTGAAATGATATTGTAATATGATCTCAACCGCAACTTCTAAGAACGAAGTCAAAACTATTCCAGGCGCAATGCGTACTTTCGTTCCCCTCCATGAAAACCTTTGAAGAATGACGAGGAATCTAGAGTTCCACCTTTCTAGGTACCCAAATGTTCACCTTTTTCACTACAAGAAATATGAGCATTGATAGCAATTCATTATAGCACTAATTCACTAACTGCTACTAAAAGTGCCAAAATCAAATCTGAGGACAAATTTTTATTAACACATAAGGAAAAAAATCGACAAAAGTCTATTTTTACAAAATTTTCACATCTGTAACACATTGAGCGCCAAACACTTAGCCAAAAAAATCATTTTAGCACCAACTTTTTTTGGTTTTGGCGTAATGAGATTTTTTTGCCTAAGTCATTTCCTCACCTGAACAAAATAATTCGACCCACAACAAAACATCAAAATTTTTTTCCCATCTCTCTTTATCTCCATCTCGATCCCCATCTCCAGAGCTGCTCTCTTCATCCACTATCTAACTTGCTTTCCTCATCCCTTTCTGCATCCATTATGTCTCAATCCTCCGACGCTTATCCCACCCCAAACCCCTAGTTGATATGAACCGTAAACGAATCGTGATCGTGCCGGAAATCCTATCAGAGAAAGTTAGCCGGATCCACGGGTGAGATTTTTTTGAAGACTGGCTTCGATTGGAACATGCATCTCGAAGTTTCAGGCGAGAGATTTTCCAGATCTTATCCAGGGACAGCAGTGACTTTCCTTAAAGCCTCTCCTTCCGCGACTTCAATCTCTTCGTCGTTCCATGGTTTCAGAATGAGTAAACATTAGGATCCTTAGATAAAGACCGGTCAAGCATTTGATTATAGACCAGCTTATAGACGTCATTAATTGCTTGATCGAAGATGTATGTAAAAAAATTAAATCGTCTTTCTTCCTCAAACTCAGAACCTAAATGGGAAACTGTCTCTCGCCTTCCACCAAACAACTTGCTGAAATTTCAGGTATTTTTAGATGTATTTTCTCTGTATATGTAATCGCTAGGCGATTTTCTTACTGTATCTTATTGGTATACATTTGCATAAACATTTTTGGCAGAGTTTATAAATCTTGTTTCTTCAGAATCTATGATGTCTCCTATACATTTGCAACTCTGTACCAGGACACACTGAGGAGCATGAAATGGAAAAGTAGAGCTGAAATGGCTGAAAAGGAAGCAACAGATGAGTATCCTTTTAACAGTCCCTTAAGTGCAAAATGCATTATTTGTCGTCTGGTTATATGCTCTTAGTATCATATATTGGAATCTGAACTTATGAAGCAGTCTTAGCGGTTTTTGAGTGGTTTTTGTTCTGATTCAGATAGCACTTTATTGAGAAAGAACTTGTTCTCATGCAATGTCCATACCATCTGTGATAGTAAGACTTATTATATGTATGAGTTTAGTTATTAAGACTTATTAACCTTGTCACCACTTGCTTTGCAGTTTTGATATGAAGAATGGACCAAAGACAGCTGAGTTTATACAGGTTTGTGATGGATAATACTGTTTGATCAGCCTATTTTGTTGATTCTGTGTAATATAACTAGAAAATATCGTTTTATTATTCAGGATGCAGTATTAAGGTTGGCTCCTCTACGACCATTATGTCTAGCTCTTGAAGTATTTCTATAGCAAAGAGAACTCAATGAGGTCTGGACAATAATCTGCTTTTCTTTTAAACTATTTTATGAGTGTTTACCATCTTTTCTAGTTCTGGTATATTGATTGGTTTGGTCTTTGTTGTGCAAAAACATAACGGTTATGAGTTGTATATACGAGTTTACTTGGGAAATCAATCAACTTGTTCAGATCCTTTGTTTCTTGAACTTTAACTAAAATCGTGTAAGGTAAATATCTCACACATGGTACTATTCCCCATGGTTTAGTTTTTCGCAATTGCCAATAGTGATGATATGTTAAAATGAAATGTCTGTAGGAGGAAATAGACAATACACAGAAAGCCAAATGCTCTAAGGGGATCTGCTGAAGGAATGGCATTGGCTTAATAATAGTAACCATAGTCTGAAGATTAAGCAACATGAAGTTAAAAGCATTGTGACACAAGCACCCGAGCTTGTCTTGTGTTCTTGTATACATGATGCAGCCTATGTCTTGTTCTTTGGTCATTCTGGGACAGAAAATGAAATGGGATATTTGTTTTCTCCTTCGACAAAAGGCTCTTGCATGGAGTTTTTGTCTCTTGTTAATTTTTATTGTGTAAGCAGGATTATGCGTTTATAACAGTATGTTAGTAGTGAGAATAACATTCTTGGATTCAAAAATTACAGTACAATTAAATTGTGAACAATACAAGAAATTCGATTAAAAAATACATAATTCATTTTAATATAATACCATAATATTAGAAAAAACAAAATTTTCAATTTTAGTTTAGGGTATACATAGGGTTTAGGGTATGAAATACAATTGATTTATTTGTAATTTTTAATTAAATATAAAATATAAAAATTATTATCTCGTAATATTATAAATTTTGACAATTTTAAATAACATATCTATAAAAAAAATTTCCAACTAATATTAAGGATTAGGATTCAAACTTGATTTAAGGTTTAGGGCTAGGGTATTGTAAGAATTGTTAGCTTACCTTCGGGATTTTTCATTGACAAACTAATATAAAATTTAGGATATAGTAGGATTTAGGGTTAAGATATTAACTATAAACTAATATAAAAGTTAAAATCCCACAAACATTTTCTTCATGGTTTAGGGTATTGTGGGTTAGGGTTAAGATATTGAAAGGTAAAAGTTTTGGATTCACACTTACAAATTAGATTGTCATTACATTGTGGTGAATTGTATGAACTAGCTTTTGCAAACTTGAATTTCTTATGTAATTTGTATTTATTATAATGTAATGTCTTTATTTTATTAATAAAATTATTTTTAAAATTTATATTCAAAATTTTGTTTAGGGTATATATAGAGTTTATGATTTGATATAAAATATAGTAAGTATAAAATATTTAACCTCATACCTAAATTTAAACCCTAAAACTATACCCCAAACTTCAAATCCTAACTTTATATCCCAAACTACAAACCCTAAATTATAAACTTTTAAGGTTTAACTTTAAAATTTTAATCATAGAAATTAATTATATGCATAAGTCCTAAGTTCTTAATTTTATTCTTAATCATAATAATTAAATCATAATATCATGATACATATGTCCAAAACATAATTTTTACTTAGTTTTTTTGTCAAATAATTTTTACTTAGAATCTAAATAAATTTTGGCCAATTTTAGGCCAAACATCCATCTTAGAACCTTTTTTACGGTAACATTTGAAGCATCAAAATTTTAGAGAAAGTTTTAGTTTTTACCTTCAAACACTTTGAAAAGTTTTAATTTTTACCTCCAAATTATTTAGGATGATAAAATTATATACAAATATTGTTTTTTACATAACTAGAGCTAGTTATACAAATATGTTTTTTTCAACAAAAAAACACATAATCAAATCTCAATTAAATAAAATATGCTAATTTCATTTTTTTGTAGAAATTTACATAAATTTATGCTTTTTAATACCACAACATCTCTTTTTTTGGTCGAACATAGCCACTGTCTAAAAGTCTAAAATTTAGACTTTCCAGGCTTAAATTTAAAGGGCGAAATATTTTTCCCTCTCATTATTTTTGACAGCTAAATTTTAACAACAACCATTATCCTCCTGGTTTGCTCCACTAAAAACCCTAAGGCAATTTCGTATCTTCTCTCTTTTGATTCAGTTATGCTGCTCTCACATCTTCTCTGTTTTTTATTTTATAAATTAATTAAGTAATTGACATTCATTAAGGGCATTTTCGTCTATCAACATGATGAGGTCATCAGATCGCTCAAACCCAGCCTGGACAAGCGGAACATACCGGCCTCGACCACGAAGCTGACCGTGCTGTTCCCGACCCCGCAGAACGTACCTGAGGAGGTTCAGAAGGCCAATGCATGTTCTACCAGGCCCAAATACGTGGTATCAAGGAGTCATGAGCTAACAGCATGTTTAGGAGTGATGATCGTTCCAGAACCCAATTGGAACAATCCCGGTTGGAGATGGTCGATGACCGACCTCCCGGAGCCCTAACCGTGTCCTGGAAGATGTCCATTGGAGAGTTGGATCGAGCCAATCATGCCAGGCTTGATAATCATCATAAAGTATGATATTTGGAAGAGTTTGGTCAAAAGGAATCAGCTTGGGTTCAATATCATCTTGGAGGATGTCTAGAAGCTGTCCAGATAGCCCTGTCCGCGGATATAAGTGTGTTCAAGAGAGGATTGAGAATGGAACAAGAGGAATCAAGCTGCAAATCAACCTGCTATGGAAACCTGACCCACAAAGGAATCTTCACGAAGTGGAATCACCTCAATGCCGGTTTCTATGAAGAAGTTATGCCCGATTCAAGACAGGCAATGTTCAGGGAACCCGATAAAGGACGACTTGCACTTTTCAGGATGCTCAGAACGAACCAGGATGAATTAAGGAGTAAAACCACTTTTCCTAGATTCTGAATTAATCAGGGATTACATGAGAGTTGGAACCATGCCAATAACATATCGGATAAAGAAGATATACAAGATCAAGCCCAAAGGTTGCTGGACCTGCCTTATTTGGAAGCTCACGGACTTGGTGGGCTTCAAACTTATATTTGGCGACCAGGAGTGCGTGCAACATCTCCTTGGGCATTGGTTTATACTCTTTTTCCCTTAAGTGTGGTTTTGTCCCAATTGGATTTTTCCACTAAGGTTTTTAATGAGGTAAACCAAGGCCCGCTTCAAGAGAAGGAGAATCTGGCCAGTCCAACCTTCTTCCTTGCATTCTATTCTTAATAATTTAGACCAGGAATCTTTATGGCCAATTCTTAAGTCTTGTAACCCTATTATTTGGCTATTTAAAGCCACTCTTTGTTTTCAATAAACTCAAGTAAGTTTTAGCAAAAAGAAACCCTAGAGGTTGTATCGATTTCTTCGTCCTTGCGCGGCTACCCCTTGGATTCGAAATATCTTGTTGCTTTAGCTTGCTTGTTTGTGTTACTCAAATTTATCTTGTTCTTGTCCTAAGCCTCACACGTCCATCTGATCACCCACTGACCAGGAAGAGAGCGCATCCGGCCAGCTTCCTTCGTCCCATCGACCACCGTTCGCACATTGTCCCGTATCGCTCGACCATCCCTCGACCGCTCTACCATCACCCGCCTTCGTTATTATATCATCTGGTATCAGAGCAAAAAGCTCCTACCTCCAGGTTGTGTTCATCCAACCTTTATCTTCCTAAATTTAGTTTTGCATTTTTGTTTTTGTTTTTGTTGTTAGCTTGCTTGTTCCTCAATCGGCCTAGTCTAGTCTTTGCTCTTGTTTGATTCTGTTCAGATTAGGCTTGAGTATTATAAGTTGTTATTGCTTGATTTACTGCTTTAAAAACCGAAAATCAAAATTAAAAATCAGAGTAGAACTTGTTAGGTTGTTAAAAGAAACCGGCTGCACTTGTTGAATTGAACCGATCGATTACTTGCTTGAGTGTTTCATTGTTCTATCCTTTCCCATTATCGGCTGCTGACTGCCGTGTTTGTTGTCATTGCTTATTCTGCTGGTATGTTTTAGAATTGCACCATTAAGAGCTCAGGACCGAAACTGAATCAGGCTGGTTACATTCGCGAACCATTGTTTCAGCGGTTAGATTTTGTGTTTGCGTGAACGGCTGTTTTTGATTGAGTGATTGCTGCGTTAACCTTGCTTGATTGATGCATACGTTTTGTTTGAGTTAGTTTCATTAGGTTTCCTTAAGTCAAAAAAAGAGAGAAACCAGATCATATAGTTTGCATAGTTTCAATCTAGTTGCACATTCCCATTTAGCATATTTTCCATTTCTTGCAATTAGCCTCTTTGTGATTTTCTTGTTTCCCATTATTTTTCCTTTTGCATTTGATCTCCTTTTCTAGTTTTGTTTTCGCAGGAACTAGACACTATGGTCGACCAAGGAGAACCCGTAACTGTGGCTCAAGTACTCGGAGCCATACATGCCCTAGGAGACCACGTGGACCGGATTGAATGGCTGACCCTGTCCGCACCTCCGCAGCAGCCGAGACCACCACGACATGGCGCTAAGATGGGACGAACTATGCTTGCCCATCAACAAAAAGACAACGTTGGAGAAGACCATGCTGCAGACGAGATGGAACCCGAGCCACCAGACCATTACCGGCCCCATCCTCCCACCAGACTAAGACATTCACAAACTTATAAATCTCGGTATAATTCTTATGTCTTAGACTCACAACAAATGTCTTTCTCAGGTACTGCAGACTACTTTCAATGGGAAGAAGACCTAGAAGATTACTTTTGGGATTACAATATCCCAAGGAACGAACATGCCTCGTATGCGATCCAAACCCTGACCGGAGATGCTTATGCTTGGTGGCAGCTCGAGGAGAAGATACGGAGACAACTCAACGAACCAGCAAGGACTTGGATGGAGCTGAAAGGGCTTGTATATGAGCAATATGTCATACTAAGACCAAAGACCCAGGGCCGTCCACGCCTTTCGACCGCCTCGACCAAAGTCCCAATGTCAGAACCGCCTCGATCAAAGGTTAAAGTGTCCCAACCCAAATCTTTTCCATCTGATTGTAATGAACCAAAAACTGTTTTAATGCACTTGGGATTTCCCAAAAGTTTTGAGAAGGACGCTGGGATGATAGAGAGTTCCATGGACCGCACGGACCAACGAACTGGAGGCGAGGCCGAGAAACTAAAGGAACCGGCCAACCCAGAAAGTGAACTGACTAAGGCCAATGGAGATCACGACCCAAACACAGCTGAGAGTGTTAATCATGTAAGTCTTCCTCTAAAAGATTTGATGAACTTGAAAGAGCATGAGGAATCAAAAGATGATTTAGACCCACAAGTAGACCTTAATCATAATTTAAGCTCAGCTCGTTTAGCATCTCCTAAAGAACATCTAATGCACTTGTTTCTTGCCAAAGGTGTCATTATTATTGCAGGAACCAAAGGGCTGGACAGAAAAGAAGTACCACCTGACCTTGGATGCTTCTTGACCGAAGCTGAGAAATAGAAAGAACCGGTCGACCCAAAATGTGATTTGACTGAGGCCAATGGAGATCACGACCCAGAGAATTTCCCATGGAACCCAGGCCAAGACAAAGGCGTGATACTGAGTTCCCAACCCAACGGAACATGCATAGATAGTCCTTGCACCAGCCGGCCACAAATTCCTCAAGGTAAGGCCATGAACTCACTAAACCGCATGAAGGCTAACTTGCTTTCTATTGGTGCAGGTTATGCAGATTCGAGGTCGAATCCTCTTCAAGAGAGAGGGTATGATGAGGTCATCAGATCGCTCAAACCCAGCCTGGACAAGCGGAACATACCGGCCTCAACCACGAAGCTGACCGAGTTGTTTCCGACCCCGCAGAACGTACCTGAGGAGGTTCAGAAGGCCAATGCATGTTCTACCAGGCCCAAAGACGTGGTATCAAGGAGTCATGAGCTAACAGCATGTTTCAGGAGTGATGATCGTTCCAGAACCCAATTGGAACGATCCCGGTTGGAGATGGTCGATGACCGACCTCCCAGAGCCCTAACCGTGTCCTGGAAGATGTCCATATGAGAGTTGGATCGAGCCAATCATGCCAGGCTTGATAATCATCATAAAGTATGCTATTTGGATGAGTTTGGTCAAAAGGAATCAGCTTGGGTTCAATATGATCTTGGAGGATGTCTAGAAGCTGTCCAGATAGCCCTGTCCGCGGATATAAGTGCGTTCAAGAGAGGATTAAGAATGGACCAAAAGGAATAAAGTTGCAAATAAACCTGCTATGGAAACCTGACCCACAAAGGAATCTTGACAAAGTGGAATCACCTTAATTCCAGTTTCTATGAAGAAGTTATGCCAGATTCAAGACAAGCAATGTTCAGGGAACCCGATAAAGGACGACTTACACTTTTCAGGATGCTTAGGACGAACCAGGATGAATTAAGGAGTAAATCCAGTTTTCCTAGATTCTGGATTCATCAGGGATTACATGAGAGTTGGAACCACGCCAATACCATCTCGGATAAAGAAGATATGCAAGATCAAGCCCGAAGGTTGCTGGACCTGCCTTATTTGGAAGCTCACGGACTTGGTGGGCTTCAAACTTATATTTGGCGACCAAGAGTGCGTGCAACATCTCCTTGGGCATTGGTTTATACTCTTTTTCCCTTAAGTGTGGTTTTGTCCCAATTTATTTTTCCCACTATGGTTTTTAATTAGGTAAACCAAGGCCCGCTTCAAGAGAAGGACAATCTGGCCAGTCCAACCTTCTTCCTTGCATTCTATTCTTAATAATTTCGACCAGGCCTCTTTATGGCCAATTCTTAAGTCTTGTAACCCTATTACTTTGGCTATTTAAAGCCACTCTTTATTTTCAATAAACTCAAGTAAGTTTTAGCAAAAAGAAACCCTAGAGGTTGTATCGATTTCATCGTCCTTGCGCGGCTACCCCTTGGATTCGAAATCTCTTGTTGCTTTAGCTTGCTTGTTTGTGTTACTCAAATTGCTCTTGTCCTAAGCCTCACACGTCCATCTGATCACCCACTGACCAGGAAGAGAGCGCCTTCGGCCAGCTTCCTTCGTCCCATCGACCACCGTTGGCACATCGTCCTGTATCGCTCGACCATCCCTCGACCGCTCGACCATCACCCGCCTTCGATCTTATATCACAACATTTCATTAAAAGGAAAGGGGTATGAGAGATTAAAGAGGGGTAACTAGGATTTCCATTTCTCTCATAAGGGTATATCAGACGATTTCTAAAAATAATAGAAGGTCGATGAGGAAATTGGAAGAAGCCATGAATGGTGGATATGCATTCAGGTTTTTGTTAATCCGAGATCAAAAGCTGATTAACATGGCCACCGTTCTCGAGTACCTCGCCGTCGAAGTAAGTTTTTCTCGATTTGGTCCTTTCAATGTCGATTGTGTTTTCTTAGATTCTTCCAATCCGTTGGCTTTCTTATTGTCCGAGCAAACCCCATTAGTCAATACTGCAGTTGTTGATATAAAATAGAAATAGCTTTAGCTTTCCAAATTCTTTGGTGTATCATCTCTTCTATTAAATGAATTACATGAGAATTGACTAGTCGTCTCTAGTATATACAAATTCTTGAGATGGACACATATAGGTACCATGGTCACTCAATGTCTGACCCTGGGAGCACATACCGTATACGAGATGAGATATCTGGCGTTAGGCAGGTTAGTCATTCTCTTTACCTGCGCAAACGATTTCTTAGTCGAGGAGACGGATACTTTGAATCTCAAAACGTTTATGTGCTATATTATATGTGATATATCATGGTTTTTACCGATTTTATGCCATGATATAAGTATGTTTTAGAGTCTTTTTGTGTTTCTTTAGAGTCTTTTACATGTGTTATTGGGTACACACACGTTTGGAGTGGATTTGGAGATTATGGAGCTATTTGGAGCATTTTGGATTTTTGACCCGAGATTTTGTGCTCACTGTCCGAAACAGAGGAGTGTGTCGATCGACGCACATCAGCATCGATCGACGCACAGCGCGTTGGGCCAGACTCGCGAGAGTTAATGAAGAATGATGATATTGCAAAGTTGCCCAGAAGTTCCAGATATTTACACAGAAGCCCCAAGACGTGATTTAGCTATTTAATTAGGTTTTTGAGTTTTGTTTTAGATACGCTATCATAATTTAGAGCAGGGAGTTTTTAGAGATATTTGGGGCTGATCTGATCCTGTATTACATCCTGTTTTTGGAGAAGATTTTGAACCCCTTTACTTGTTTAATCTCTTTTATGATATCTAATTATTCATTGATCATGTTTACATTATCTATGTCTGAGTAGATTCATAGTTAGGTTTAGGGATTCTCAATAAGGATTTTATGACTTGCTAGATATAATTAATTCAGTTAAGGATTCATATCAATAGATGTTCTTCAAGCTAAATTGTGTTTAATGCTAGTTCTAACTTGATCACTTAGAATCTAGATCTTAGGTTGCTAGATTGACACGAAAGTGTGGTTTAGAATCTGAACTATTTAGGTTGAGCAATATAATTACTCGCAAAGAAATTTGGTTTAATTAGATTGTGAACATATCGAACTTGATCATTAAAGCTGGTTTAATCTGTTAGGAATTACAAAGACATTTGGATTTCTGCAATTAGGCTTAGAGAATTCTCACAACGAAAGTTGGTTAATTCTATATCTGTGTTTTGAGTTCTAGAACTGTTCCTAATTTGATCATGACTGAATGATTTGTCTGCTTGTCTGATTTACGGAGAACTCCCTAGACTTAGCGCCCTTAGTTAACTGCTTACAAACCGAACTTGCTACTTGTTTACTTTCTCGCATTGCTTTTAGTTTCTCAATACAAATTACTTTCTCCTAGTTTAATCTTTTCTGTTCTAATTCTATCGTTGCCTAGAGTCCTCGTGGATTCGATCCCTAAGTACTACATTGATATTGTTGTGCACTTGCAGTTAGTATAGGGTTAAAACTCTGAGCCTATCAAGTTTTTGGCGCCGTTGCCGGGGACTCTTTGGAGTCTTCGATAGATTCGAACTTAGGGTTTTTACTAGGATTTTTTTTTTGTTACTGATTTTTCTGTTTCTTCTCTGTCGCAGGTTTTACTTTCGCATAGCGTCGATCGTTGCACCTTCTATGTCGATCGTTACTAGGCGATTGGAGTTGAATCGATAGTTGCACTGTTAGCATCGATCGTTGCTTGGCGATTACAGACGGTTTATGCAGACGCGTGATACCATAAGTAATCCGAACACTAATCTCGTTAACCTCCAACTTGAAGAACTTGCTAGACTAGAGAGGACTAACAGGAGAGTTCGAAGAGCAAGGATGGTAGTTGAACGTGTGATTATATTGCCTGATGCTCAAGGTTTCCTGAGGGATCGACAAAACAATCTGTACAATGCTGCTGGGGAACAGATTGATGCTGAAGGGAATGTTATCCCTGATCCTCCTGAGCAACCACGCCAGGAGCAGAACCATGGCCAAGGACAGGCCCAAGGTAGAGAGATGGTTGTCCATGAGAGGACTTTGGCTGACTATAACCGTCCGGATGAGTATCATGCTAACCGGTCAGCTCTTGTACCTCCTGATTTTGATAGGAATGATTTTGAGATCAAAACCATCTACTACTCTCTTCTGAGGCAGAATCCCTTCCATGGTTATCCTAATGAGCAGCCGATGGATCACATAGATGAGTTTGAGGACATAGTCACTGGGTTGAAGTATGATGGAGTGAACTATGACTATATGTTTCTCAAACTCTTCCCCTACTCTCTCGCTGGAGATGTTGTTGCCTGGCTGAAACAGCTTCCACCTGGGAAGTTTGTTACATGGGATGCTTTGAAGAGTGAGTTTTTGCGACACTTCTATGATGATGCTCGCTCTGATCAGTCAAGGCAGGACATTCTCACTTTCTCTCAAGGTCCGACAGAGCCTCTTAAGACTGTCGGGATGAGGTTCAAGAAGTACCAACGTGACTGCCCGCATCATGGATTCACTGAGGTAACATTGCTGGGTATCTTATTTAGAGGTATAGATCTTCCATATCAGACTGCGCTGGATAATTCCAGCAATGCCAATTTTAACACCAGAACTCCTGCTCAAGCTAAGCAACTAATAGACAACTTAGTAAGCAGTAATAGCTGCAAGAGTACTGATAAGAGGAGGAAGGAGTCTGGTGGGAAGATGGAGAATCTAGAGATCGCTGATATTAAATCTAAGTTGGACACAGTTTGTAATCTTCTAGCTGGGAAGAAAGTTGTCCATTTTGCTCAGGATGTTGAGGTGATCAATGCTGAAGAAGATGGGCAGGAAGAGGATGTAAACTACATTAGAGGATCTGGTTTCCAAGGTAACAGGTTTGGTAATCAGCAAGGTAATAGATTTTTCAGTGGTCAGAAGAGTGCTTTCACAAGCAATCAAAACTCTTCTGGCTTTGGACAGAATGCTGGTTTTCATAAACCTTTCCAACAAGGTAATCAGAGGACTTATGGATCTTCCTCTTACCAAGCACCTGCTGTAGCTACTACTCATGAGAGTAAGATGGAGAGTAAGATGGAGAGTATGATGGAGCAGTTGCTGAAAGGATAGACTAAGAATGATGTAGACCTCGACAAGAAGATAGATGCTGTTTATGAAGAACTGAATGGGAAATTTGAATCTTTGAGCACACATATGAAGGAGCTTGATGCTAAAGTTGCAAGAACTGCTGGATATGTTCAGAGGCCAGATGGATCTCTTCCGGGACGGACTGATGCTAATCCTAAGTATCAGTGCAATGCAGTGACATTGAGAAGTGGTAAGGAGCTGTTTCCTGCCCAGAAAAAGCAGTTAAGTGTCGAAGAGATCGTGGAAATTGAAGAAATGGAAGATAGGATCCGTGGAATTCACAATGAGTCGATCGATGCACCTCAGCAACGGTCGATGCAAAGCGAAAACAAGGATGATGAACCGAAGGTCGACGCAGAAGTCATAACACAGTCGCCCAGCAACGATCGATGCAACACTAGCAACGATCGACGCAAGGCGACTGCAGAGAGTTCAGACGCAGGAAAGCCGAAACAGTCAACGAAAGGGTTTACAAGCCTAAAGTACCTTATCCTAAAAATCCCAGGAAGGCTAAGAACGATAAGCAGTATACCAAATGCAAGGAGATCATCAAAAAGGTGAAGGTCGAAGTGACTTTGATTGATTCTATGGAGACTACTCCTGTGATGAGGAGATGTCTTAAGGACTTACTTGCTGGTAAGTGGTCTAATGAGGAGAGTGCAATGATGATCACAGAGGTATGTAGTGCAGTGATTCAGGACAGAATTCCTGAGAAGTTGTAAGATCCGGGAAGCTTTGTGTTGGATTGTGCCATCTACAGAGAAAGATTCGAAAGATCTTTATGTGATCTTGGTTCTAGTGTGAACCATATGCCCTTCTCTGTTGCTAAGAGACTCGAGATGACTGATTTCTTGCCCACTAGGATCTCACTAGTTTTAGCAGACAGAACTATTAGGATTCCTAAAGGAGTATTGGAGGATGTGCCTATAATGATTGGCCAATGTGTGATTCCTACTGATTTTGTGGTTCTGTAGTATGGAGAGGAACCAAAGGATCCACTGATTTTGGGTAGGCCTTTCTTAGCTATTGCTGGTGCGATGATTGACTGCCAAGGAGGTAAAATAATTCTGAATGTGGGTGATCTGAAGATGAGTTTTGATATGGACAAACTGGTAAAGAGACCAACAATCGACGGACAGACCTTCTATGTGGACACACTCGGTGATTAGGCTGCAAAGTACTTTCACAAGTCACATGCTGAGGACCCACTGGAGAGAGCTTTACTGAGCTCTATAATGGAGCTGGAACACCTGCAAGACCAGCCTGCAATCTGGTATGCGAGGCTGATGGATTCTGCTGAGCAAGTGATGAAGTTAGATGTGTCTGATGCGACTTTGCATCGATCGACACAGCCTAAGCATCGATCGTTGCAAGTCGACAAAGACTGGTGATAGGTGTCTAGTTTTCCCTATTCTACTGCAAGTGCACAGTTAATGCAATCGTAGTATATAAGGTATCGAATCCCACAAGGACTCTCAGTCACACAATAGATTATTAGTAATTCAGATTAAATTAAGCGAAGCAGATGTGAAAGCAGTAAGCGAAATAAAAAGCGAATCAAGTGAGTTTGTAAGCAAGAGGGCAAAGCGTTAGGTTTCAGGAGTTCTCAGGAAATCAGGAACGCAAGCAATTAATCAATCAGGATCTAATCAATTACCATTCTAGAACTCAAAACACGGATATAGAATTAACCAAATTCCTTTGCGATAATTCTCTAAGTCTAAGTGCAGCAAACCAAACTTCCGTTTGCGAGAACTAACAGATTAAACTAGCATTAATTCCAAGTTTGATATGTTCACAATTAACCTAAACCAAACTTCCGTTTGCGAACAGTTTAATTGCTTATCTAAGTTCTTTCTAGTTAAATTAACCAACTTCCGCTGCATTAATCAACCTAACATCATAACTCTGATTAGCTACTTCAAATTTAGCATTAAGAACAACTTAGATAAAGAACTAGCAGATATGAATCCCTATTAATTAATTAAACTATAATTCTCCGAAATCCTTGATGAGAATCCTTCAACCTAACAGGTGATCTACTCAGACATGTTCATCTAGACAGAAGATATCATAAGTAGAAAACCAAATATCATATAATCAAATAAGAATTGGGGTTCAAAATCAAGTCTCTTTCGAGATCAGGATCAGCCCCTCAACTCTCCCTGAGTAAAACTTAACGTAAGAAAAGCTTGTCAAGCGTTACAAGTGGCTGTAAAACCTAATTATAATCCTAAAACACGTTTTGGGGCTTCTTTGTAAATATCAGGAACTTCTGGGCAGAATTGCAATGTCATCATTCTTCATCAAACCGTCGTTTGGCCCATCTCGCTGGTGCATCGATCGATGCTAGGAATGCAACGATCGACACCTTTCTCAGTTTCGGACAGTGAACTCTATCTCTCGGCCAAATACTTCAATTAGCTCCAGAAAGTGTCTAAATCACCAAATATGCTCCAAATGTGCTTGTACCTAATAAATACCTGAATAGACTCTAAAACATAGTAAAAGACTCGATAAATAACACATATACCATGGTTAAAAACCCTAAAATCCATGGTATATCAACTCCCCCACACTTAGCTCTTGCTTGTCCTCAAGCAAGACAAAGAACTAAATGTAGTCAAGAGGTTTGAAAACTCTTCAGAAACTCATTTCATCCTAGAAGCTACAATACTCAGATTCCCCTTAGTAAACCACTGAAAGAATCAATCACAGGATATCAAGACCAACATGTACTTCCCCCACACTTAGAAACTGTCCTAGGTAAACTCCACAATCACATTCAAGCATTCAAATTCTCCCTACTGACTTCTGCAAGTATTTAAGTGCGGTCTCACCTAAGGAGTATCAATCTAAAGGCACATGGATTCTTACCTTATCAGCTCTAGACCACCATATTATCTTTCTCTAGTCCCTTTCTTCTCTTTCCCTTCTTTAACAACTGATTTTTCCCCATTGGGGATCATTTTTTTTTTTATCAGTGTTCTTCCCGTTATGGGGTGTACTTTGGACACATTCCATGGATCACATGAGAGAAAATAGTGTTTGCTACCATTCCCATGACCACTTCGGAGTTACTAACTCATCCTCAGTTTTTTTTTTTTTTTACTTTATAGAAGGGGAGAAGGGGACTAAATAGGACAGGTTTACAGGCCGTGTCTGAACTAACAGGGAATCCGACATAAAGCATACCAAGCCCTTAGGTGAGAAATTTAAGTCAGTATTAAGGTTGAAGTCAGTAAAGGATCCTCTGATACCTGTTGTGATGTGGGTGTTCCCAGTAGGTTGATCCGTGTCTGGGTTTTCTAATAGTCATAGATAGATCCTGCAACTTCATCCCAATGGTTACTTAAGTTCCTGCAAGTCTTGTAAATCTTCTCAGAAAATCATAGTTTCTTACTTAAACAATTTTGACTCAATAAAACAAATTTTTTTGAAAAACGGACTGAATCTTAAGAAAACAGAAAGATATAAGTCAGTAGGACCTCCCCCACACTTAAGACACACTGTCCCCAGTGGTGTCCAGCGAAGGATTGGTAAAAAGAAAATAAAAATTGTTAATGGATGTTTTAGTTCTGTCGGGTTTTACCTCTGTCGCACAAGCATCGATCGTTGCACTAAGTGCATCGACCGTTACTTGGCGATTTTTCGTTGAGTGTCGATTGTTGCTCAAAGCAGCAACGATCGTTGCAATGCGTGTATCGGATCAGACAGCTAGTTAGCAGGTTAGTCCGTCGGTTTATGTCAATTTTTTAAAAACCTGCAAGCTGAGAACACTAGAAACACAGTAAAATCGAAGCAAAAGAAGTACCGAACAAAGTACAAATCATCCAAACATAGAAAATCCTAAATAAATGAAAAACAAAAGTGCAAGAAAAGATAAAAAGTCAGAATACAGAACCGAAAATATGGAGACTACTCTCACTCGCTCTCATCGTCTATCCCACCATACAGTGCATCGTCATCGGGTGCGGGATCAGTGTCAGTCGTGGGAGGAGGAGTCGGGGATCGTCGTCTGCGTCGAGAAGCGGGTACTGGCTGCTGAACCTGTGGTGGCCTCCTGCAGCTGCAAGTACGCATGAAGTTCCAAAATACTCGAAACATACCATCTGATTTCTCTCTCCACTCTGCCTCAGAGTATGCACCGTAAGGCATCGCAGGCTCTGGAAAGGGACCCACATCGTCGGCTGGGACAGGCGCTGGCGCAGGAGCAGAGGAGGACGAAGCTCTCGTAGAATGCTCTCCCAGCGGATGAGCCATGGTAGGCACTGCGCGTCGATCTCTGGCAGGAGGGCGGAAGCTCAAAGCATCAATGGTATCAATCTGAGTCAACCTAGCAGCAGGAAGATCAATACCATACTGTGTATCCTCAGGGTCGTAATAAACCCACACTCGTCCCTCCTTCAGCCACGTAGCACTCTGCAAGTGACTGAGATCCAAAAACTCGCGCTCAGTAACGCACTCTGTATCCCTCATAGGGATCCCGCAGTGTCTGAAAATAGGAGTGAGAAGACTCCCTACTGTCTCCTTGCGCGCGCCTTCATAAGGCTTCTTCTGCAGCTCGCAAAGATGATGAGCAAATACGGCTCCCAGGTTGACTTTCCTAGCCGAGTTCCGCACATCCGTACTCCTGAACTTCTCTGTCAGTCCTCTAAATAGGAACTCCAACTCGTTCTTGCGCATCTTGTTGGCCTCATGCTTGCACAATAGAGTGCGTCCCAAGATACGCAAGACATACCTGAGAACCGGATGCCTAACCTGAATAACAGGCGTAGTCCGTGAGTGATACCGTCCACCACCAATGTACTGCCAGAACTGTACTGCCTCTGCTGGTTCCCATGGAAGGGTCATGTCGGTGTGTGGCTGCTCAATGCTGAACCCATAAATCCTACAGATATCGAGAAGGGGTACTCGATACCTGGCGCCGAGACACATGAAGGTGAAAGTGCCTCCTCGAGCATCCATGCTGTCCGGGTTTGGGTAGACAACCCTGCATGTGGCCAGCAACTGCCTCACCAGCTCTGGGTATAAATCGTAAGGCTGCATCGGCATTGTCCCTAGACCAATGCCTCTGCACAGCTCCATAACCTGCGTGTCTATGCCGAGACTCTTGCAGGTTGAGTAATCAGCGAACTTGGTTGGCGCTATCTCCATACCACACCAACCATTATACAACAAAGTGTCGTATTCGTCCCAGTACTCGTGTAGCGGCCTCTCTGTGAAATCATCCGTACCGAGCATCCTCTTAATAGAACCACTCCAGATGCGATCAGACTCAATCAGAAGTTTCTCTGGCCTTGGCCATGGTTGTCCTACGGTCGCATGAACCAAATGATACGGCTGTGGAGGATTTGAATCCCTGTGCAACCATTCCGGTGGCGGAATGTATTGTCTTGAGGCGCTTGCGGCTTGTGCTCGTTTCTTGCGTGGTTGATTCTGGGTTGCCATCTGCAAAACAGAAAATTTGAACAAATTAGTCTCGGCAACTCTCTGTTGAATCGTCGTGCAACGACCGTTGCACTAAGGTAGCGATCGTTGCAGGGCGATTCCGTGTAATCGAACATTTCCCCAGAATCGTCGAGTAACGACCGTTGCTCAAGGGCAGCGATCGTTACAGGGCGATTCTGGCCGCAATCAACAGTCAACAAAATTCGTTCCAAGTCATGCAATCAATCACACAATCGGCAACAATATATCATCTAACAACCTAAATCATATCCCTTTTAACGTGCATTCATCAATTTCGGCCAAAATTCCCAATTCTTAAAACCCTAAAAATTTAATCCGAAAATCTGAAAATCGAAGTGCATTACCTTGATTTCGTGAGAGAAGAGTGGGAGAAATGGATTGGGAGCGTAAATATAAGTATATAGCACTCGGAAACAAGAAATTTGATGAAGAAAATGATGATTTTTGGGTGGAGGTTCTCGGTGTGTCGACCAAAAGAAATGGAGAAGAAAGAAAGAAAAGAGGGTTTAAGGTAACTTACCTGGTCGTGGGTGCAACGATCGTTGCTTTAGGGGCAACGATCGATGCTTGTTGAACCAGATTGAATCCGGTTTAGCTCAACGTACCTTAATTTTCGATTTAAACCAAATGCAACGACCGTTGCACATGTGAGCAACGATCGTCACACATCTCCAGACTTGTGTTCTGTATCTAATAACTAACAAAAACAACTAAAAAAGTTAAATCCTAAGAAAAACACTAAAAATGAGAAAGAAAAATAATTAAACCTAACAGTGGGTTGCCTCCCACTCAGCGCTTGTTTTAAGTCATTAGCTTGACTTTTGGAAAAGAGGTCAAACTTATGGTGGTTTCAACAGAGACTTTGAGTGTCTCTGTGAATGCCTTATCATCCATGGTGGGGTGTAAGCAGTAGCAGCATGATGTCGTCCTAGGAATGTGGGGAGGAATGTAGGGTGGGATTGACACTTGGGTGTTTTAACGCTCTTTCCTGCATTCAAAACAGTGGAGCCAGGAGGTTTAGACTTAGAGGATTTATGTTTTACCTTTGGCAAAGATTTGATGTTCGGAACCTTCTGTTTATGAGTAGTTTTAGGCCTTGAAGATGTTAGAATAGGCTCTTGTGGAACCACCATCTTCTTGTCAACCACCAATGTGCACTGAACCTCATTTGTAGATTTAACGAGAGCTTTCGGGAATGGTATCGGAGGTTTGTAGGCTTTTTCCTTAGCAGGTTCTCGAGATATGGGCGAAACTGGTTCCTTTCGGGGTGCAACGATCGGTGCGTGTGATGCAACGATCGATGCTGTCGTCTCAACTCGGGTTTCAACTACAGTCTCGGGTTTATCTGCTTCTTGGTCCATTCCAGCTATCTCAGATTCAAATTTCTCTTCTTGGCTTGGTCCCGCTTCAATCTGGACTATCCAAGTCAAAAGATCCATGTCAATCTCTGTTGAGTCAGGTGCATCGAAGCTTTCGAGCTCAGGTAATTCAACATCAAATCCTCCTCTGTCTTCCACAAATTCCACAGCCTTAACTGCTAGACATGATCCATGATCCATCTGTGTGTTATCCTGAGTGAGAATGTTGCTGTCATGAGCTTCTTGAGAATCCTTTGTTGGGGTAGAACTTGGAACTTGATCCATCTGTGTGTCCAGCTGCTTCATACGAATTCTCAAGGATTCAAATTTCTCATTCAAATTAGTGTACAGGTTCTCTAGCTTCGAGCTGAAAGAAGCTGTGTTCTGCTGTTGTCTTTCAATTGATTGCTCTAACATCATCTCTAGTTTGCTCCTTTGTGTAGGAGATGCCAGATGGGAAGTATAATTATGGTCTCTCGATCCTTGAGTGTGCCTAGAACCCTGTCTCTGCTGATGTTCCAAGGTATGTCCATAAGAGTCGGCTCCAGTCATATAATGTACCTCTGCAAATTTATCAGTTTTTGCCTCTGCTCGGAACTGTCTCTCCCTAAGTAAGATGTCATGGATGTCATCTATCTTACTCTGCATCTCAGCTACTTGCCCAACCAATACATGGTAATCTGGTAAGATGGGATTTCCTTTCCCATCTATTTTCTGACCTTTTGCGTTGCATATGTGACCCTCTTGGTCTCGTAAAACGCCGTTTTCACCGCGAATTAGAATCACAGGTTCCATGGCGCGGAACCTATTGAACGTCTCAGATCTCAGCATCGCTGTTCTCGCCTTGTGTCGATCGATGCAAGGTGAGCAACGATCGATGCAGTGCGAATCCCTGCGAATCCAAAATTCAAAAACGTGAGTAAACAAGAAAATTAAAAAGAATGCTTAGTCTAAATCCTAGTACTAAATCTATAGGTGAACTCAAAGAGTCCCCGGCAACGGCGCCAAAAACTTGGTAGGTGTCTAGTTTTCCCTATTCTACTGCAAGTGCACAGTTAATGCAATCGTAGTATATAAGGTATCGAATCCCACAAGGACTCTCAGTCACACAATAGATTATTAGTAATTCAGATTAAATTAAGCGAAGCAGATGTGAAAGCAGTAAGCGAAATAAAAAGCGAATCAAGTGAGTTTGTAAGCAAGAGGGCAAAGTGTTAGGTTTCAGGAGTTCTCAGGAAATCAGGAACGCAAGCAATTAATCAATCAGGATCTAATCAATTACCATTCTAGAACTCAAAACACGGATATAGAATTAACCAAATTCCTTTGCGATAATTCTCTAAGTCTAAGTGCAGCAAACCAAACTTCCGTTTGCGAGAACTAACAGATTAAACTAGCATTAATTCCAAGTTTGATATGTTCACAATTAACCTAAACCAAACTTCCGTTTGCGAACAGTTTAATTGCTTATCTAAGTTCTTTCTAGTTAAATTAACCAACTTCCGCTGCATTAATCAACCTAACATCATAACTCTGATTAGCTACTTCAGATTTAGCATTAAGAACAACTTAGATAAAGAACTAGCAGATATGAATCCCTATTAATTAATTAAACTATAATTCTCTGAAATCCTTGATGAGAATCCTTCAACCTAACAGGTGATCTACTCAGACATGTTCATCGAGACAGAAGATATCATAAGTAGAAAACCAAATATCATATAATCAAATAAGAACTGGGGTTCAAAATCAAGTCTCTTTCGAGATCAGGATCAGCCCCTCAACTCTCTCTGAGTAAAACTTAACGTAAGAAAAGCTTGTCAAGCGTTACAAGTGGCTGTAAAACCTAATTATAATCCTAAAACACGTTTTGGGGCTTCTTTGTAAATATCAGGAACTTCTGGGCAGAATTGCAATGTCATCATTCTTCATCAAACCGTCGTTTGGCCCATCTCGCTGGATCGATGCTAGGAATGCAACGATCGACACCTTTCTCTGTTTCGGACAGTGAACTCTATCTCTCGGCCAAATACTTCAATTAGCTCCAGAAGGTGTCTAAATCACCAAATATGCTCCAAATGTGCTTGTACCTAATAAATACCTGAAAAGACTCTAAAACATAGTAAAAAACTCGATAAATAACACATATACCATGGTTAAAAACCCTAAAATCCATGGTATATCAACTGGGCAGAGGAAAAAGCTCCGAAAATTGAGCTGAAACAACTTCCATTCGGGCTAAGGTACGCATTTCTTGGGCCTAATTCAACTTATCCAGTGATAGTTAATGCTAGTTTGAACAACGCAGAGCTCACTTTACTGCTAAGCAAGCTGCGCAAGCATCGCAAAGCTCTTGGCTATTCTCTTGATGACATTTCAGGTATCTCTCCGGAGCTGTGCATGCATCGGATACATCTTGAGGATGAGTCTAAGACATCTGTTGAGCATCAAAGAAGGCTTAATCCTAATCTACAGGAGGTGGTTAAGAAGGAGATTATGAAACTCCTAGATGCTGGGATCATCTATCCTATTTCAGACAGTGATTGGGTGAGTCCAATCCATGTAGTTCCTAAGAAAGGCGGAGTTACAGTAGTGAAGAATGAAAAGAACGATCTGATTCCTACAAGGACTATGACTGGACACCGGATATGCATAGATTACAGGAAGCTCAATGCTGCAACAAGGAAGGATCATTTCTCCTTACCCTTCATTGACCAGATGCTGGAGAGGTTAGCAAATCACCCCAACTATTGAATCCTCGATGGATATTCAGGTTGCTTTCAGATTCCTATCCATCCAGAAGATCAGGGAAAGACCACCTTCACTTGTCCATATGGCACATTTGCTTACCGTAGGATGCCTTTTGGACTCTGCAATGCACCAGCTACATTCCAGAGATGCATGATGTCCATATTCACTGATATGATTGAGGACTTTATGGAGGTGTTTATGGATGACTTCTCAGTCTATGGGTCATCTTATAATGAGTGCTTGGATAATCTGTGCAAGGTACTGACTAGATGCGAGGAGAAGCACTTGGTTCTTAATTGGGAGAAATGCCATTTCATGGTCAGAGATGGCATTGAACTTGGACATAAAGTGTCTAAAGCAGGGATTGAAGTAGACCGCGCTTAGATTGAGGTAATGACCACCCTTCAGGCACCTGATTCTGTGAAGTCTATAAGGAGTTTTCTTGGACATGCTGGTTTCTATAGACGGTTCATCAAAGACTTCAGTAAGATTGCTAGACCACTAACTGCTTTGCTGTGTAAGGATACACAAAATTTGAGTTCAATGCAGATTGTCAGACTGCATTTGAACAGATCAAGAAGGCATTAGTGAGTGCTCCTATAGTTCAGCCACCAGATTGGGATTTACCTTTTGAGGTTATGTGTGATGCGAGTGACTATGCTGTAGGAGCTGTTCTGGGGCAGAAGAAGGACAGAAAGCTTCATGCTATCTATTATGCTAGTAGGACACTAGATGATGCGCAGAGAAACTATGCCACTACAGAAAACGAGTTGTTGGTTGTTGTCTTTGCATTTGAGAAATTCCGCCCCTATCTTGTTGGCTCCAAGGTGATTGTACACACTGATCATTCAGCCCTGAAGTATTTGATGCCGAAGAAACATGCTAAGCCAAGATTATTGAGATGGATTTTGTTGCTTCAGTGTGAGGGACAAGAAGGGGGTTGAAAATGGAGTTGCTGATCATCTCTCAAGGATGCTAGTTGAGGAAGACGTGCCCATTAATGATTACTTGCCTGAGTAAAACGTCAATATGATCGGGACAGTGTTTCAGACAGATTTGGGCAAATATTTGCAAAACTGCCGGATTAATCGCATTGCGTCGATCGATGCCACATCTCTGATGATCGATGCAAGTGTCGAGTATGCGACGATCGATGCAACCTTATGCGACGATCGTTGCAATGTGGATACAGAACCAGAACCTTTCACGGTTCAAACTAGAGATTATGTCTTCAAAGTAGATGTTGTCGCAACCACCGATCGACCCTGGTACGCAGATATAGCTAATTACCTGGCTGCAGAGACTGAACCAGATGATTTGAAAGGGTATGCAAAGAACAAGTTCTTCAGGGAGCTCAGACGATACTACTGGGATGAGCCTTATCTCTACAAACACTGTTCAGATGATCTTTACAGGAGGTGCGTTGCTGAATCAGAGGTTCTAGATATCCTATTCCACTGTCATAGATCAGATTATGCTGGACATTTTCCTACATTCAAGACTGTATCTAAAGTTCTGCAAGCAGGTTTATGGTGGCCTACAATGTTTGCGGATGCTCATTCCTTTATTTCTCAATGTGACGCCTGTCAGAGGAGAGTGAAAATCAGTAAGAGGCATGAGATGACTCAGAATTTCATTCTTGAGGTTGAGGTTTTTGATTGCTGGGGCATAGACTTTATGGGTCTTTTTCCCTCATCCTATGGGAATAAGTTTATCTTGGTTGATGTGGACTATGTATATAACTGGGTAGAAGCGATAGCTAGTCCAACCAATGATTCTTCGGTGGTTATTAAGCTGTTTAAGAACATCACATTCACTAGATTTGGAGTACCTTGGATAGTAATTAGTGATGGAGGATCTCACTTTATTAATAAGGTCTTCGAGAAGCTGCTAAAGAAGCATGGAGTTCATCACCGAGTTGCTACTCCTT
The DNA here is from genome assembly GCA_030180135.1 of Orychophragmus violaceus. NCBI lineage: Eukaryota > Viridiplantae > Streptophyta > Magnoliopsida > Brassicales > Brassicaceae > Orychophragmus > Orychophragmus violaceus. Next base: position 24,857,556 of record CM058233.1, on the reverse strand, counting down.
ATCACCATCAGACTAGTGGACAGGTCGAGGTTTCTAACAGAATGAACAAGGAGAACTTAGAGAAGACAGTTGGGAAGACAAGGAAGGATTGGGCAGCAAAGCTAGATGATGCACTATGGGCTTACCGGACTGCATTTAAGACACGTCTTGGGACCACTCCATTCCATCTTCTGTATGGAAAAGCATGTCATCTGCCAGTGGAGCTTGAGCACAAAGCAGCATGGGCTGTAAAGCAGATGAACTTTGATCTTAAGTCTGCTGCAGAGAGGAAATTGGTGCAGCTTAATGAGTTGGATGAGATTAGACATTTTGCTTATGATAACTCAAAGCTGTACAAGGAGAGGACTAAGGCTTATCATGACAAGAAGATTGTCTCTAGACAATTTGAGCCTAATGATCAGGTACTTTTGTATAACTCTCGTTTGCAATTGTTTCCAGGTAAGCTGAAATCAAGGTGGTCTGATACTTTAACAATCAAGGAGGTACGTCCTTATGGAGCTGTCGTTCTGATCAGCCAGGAAGGTAAGGAATTTACTGCCACTTGACAGAGCTTTACAAAGCTCTATAATGGAGCTGGAACACCTGCAAGAAGAGCCCGCAATCTGCTATACGAGGCTGATGGATTCTGCTGAGCAAGTGATGAAGTTAGATGTGTCTGACGCGACTTTGCATCGATCGACACAGCCTAAGAATCGATCGTTGCAAGTCGACAAAGATTGGGCAAAGGAAAAAGCTCCGAAAATTGAGCTGAAACAACTTCCATCCGGGCTAAGGTACGCATTTCTTGGGCCTAATTCAACTTATCCAGTGATAGTTAATGCTAGTTTGAGCAACGCAGAGCTCACTTTACTGCTAAGCAAGCTGCGCAAGCATCGCAAAGCTCTTGGCTATTCTCTTGATGACATTTCAGGTATCTCTCCGGAGCTGTGCATGCATCGGATACATCTTGAGGATGAGTCTAAGACATCTGTTGAGCATCAGAGAAGGCTTAATCCTAATCTACAGGAGGTGGTTAAGAAGGAGATTATTAAACTCCTAGATGCTGGGATCATCTATCCTATTTCAGACAGTGATTGGGTGAGTCCAGTTCATGTAGTGCCTAAGAAAGGCGGAGTTACAGTAGTGAAGAATGAAAAGAACAAGCTGATTCCTACAAGGACTGTGACTGGACACCGGATGTGCATAGATTACAGGAAGCTCAATGCTGCAACAAGGAAGGATCATTTCCACTTACCCTTCATTGACCAGATGCTGGAGAGGTTAGCAAATCACCCCTACTATTGCTTCCTCGATGGATATTCAGGTTTCTTTCAGATTCCTATCCATCCAGAAGATCAGGGAAAGACCACCTTCACTTGTCCATATGACACAGTTGCTTACCGTAGGATGCCTTTTGGACTCTGCAATGCACCAGCTACATTCCAGAGATGCATGATGTCCATATTCACTGATATGATTGAGGACTTTATGGAGGTGTTTATGGATGACTTCTCAGTCTATGGGTCATCTTATAATGAGTGCTTGGATAATCTGTGCAAGGTACTGACTAGATGCGAGGAGAAGCACTTGGTTCTTAATTGGGAGAAATGCCATTTCATGGTCAGAGATGGCATTGTACTTGGACATAAAGTGTTTGAAGCAGGGATTGAAGTAGACCGCGCTAAGATTGAGGTAATGACCAGCCTTCAGGCACCTGATTCAGTGAAGTCTATAAGGAGTTTTCTTGGACATGCTGGTTTCTATAGACGGTTCATCATAGACTTCAGTAAGATTGCTAGACCACTAACTGCTTTGCTGTGTAAGGATACACAAAATTTGAGTTCAATGCAGATTGTCAGACTGCATTTGAACAGATCAAGCAGGCATTAGTGAGTGCCCCTATAGTTCAACCACCAGATTGGGATTTACCTTTTGAGGTTATGTGTGATGCGAGTGACTATGCTGTAGGAGCTGTTCTGGGGCAGAAGAAGGACAGAAAGCTTCATGCTATCTATTATGCTAGTAGGACACTAGATGATGCACAGAGAAACTATGCCACTACAGAAAAGGAGTTGTTGGTAGTTGTCTTTGCATTTGAGAAATTCCGCCCCTATCTTGTTGGCTCCAAGGTGATTGTACACACTGATCATTCAACCCTGAAGTATTTGATGCCGAAGAAACATGCTAAGCCAAGATTATTGAGATGGATTTTGTTGCTTCAGGAGTTTGACATTGAAGTGAGGGACAAGAAGGGGGTTGAAAATGGAGTTGCTGATCATCTCTCAAGGATGCTAGTAGAGGAAGACGTGCCCATTAATGATTACTTGCCTGAGTAAAACGTCAATATGATCGGGACAGTGTTTCAGACAGATTTGGGCAAAAATTTGCAAAACTGTCGGATTAATCGCATTGCGTCGATCGATGCCACATCTCTGACGATCGATGCAAGTGTCGAGTATGCGACGATCGATGCAACCTTATGCGACGATCGTTGCAATGTGGATACAGAACCAGAACCTTTCACGGTTCAAACTAGAGACTATGTCTTCAAAGTAGATGCTGTCGCAACCACCGATCGACCCTGGTACGCAGATATAGCTAATTACCTGGCTGCAGAGACTGAACCAGATGATTTGAAAGGGTATGCAAAGAACAAGTTCTTCAGGGAGCTCAGACGATACTACTGGGATGAGCCTTATCTCTACAAACACTGTTCAGATGATCTTTACAGGAGGTGCGTTGCTGAATCAGAGGTTCTAGATATCCTATTCCACTGTCATAGATCAGATTATGCTGGACATTTTCTTACATTCAAGACTGTATCTAAAGTTCTGCAAACAGGTTTATGGTGGCCTACAATGTTTGCGGATGCTCATTCCTTTATTTCTCAATGTGACGCCTGTCAGAGGAGAGGGAAAATCAGTAAGAGGCATGAGATGACTCAGAATTTCATTCTTGAGGTTGAGGTTTTTGATTGCTGGGGCATAGACTTTATGGGTCCTTTTCCCTCATCCTATGGGAATAAGTTTATCTTGGTTGATGTGGACTATGTATATAACTGGGTAGAAGCGATAACTAGTCCAACTAATGATTCTTCGGTGGTTATTAAGCTGTTTAAGACCATCATATTCACTAGATTTGGAGTACCTCGGATAGTAATTAGTGATGGAGGATCTCACTTTATTAATAAGGTCTTCGAGAAGCTGCTAAAGAAGCATGGAGTTCATCACCGAGTTGCTACTCCTTATCACCATCAGACTAGTGGACAGGTCGAGGTTTCTAACAGACGGATCAAGGAGATCTTAGAGAAGACAGTTGGGAAGACAAGGAAGGATTGGGCAGCAAAGCTAGATGATGCACTATGGGCTTACCAGACTGCATTTAAGACACCTCTTGGGACCACTCCATTCCATCTTCTGTATGGAAAAGCATGTCATCTGCCAGTGGAGCTTGAGCACAAAGCAGCATGGGCTGTAAAGCAGATGAACTTTGATCTTAAGTCTGCTGCAGAGAGGAAATTGGTGCAGCTTAATGAGTTGGATGAGATTAGACATTTTGCTTATGATAACTCAAAGCTGTACAAGGAGAGGACTAAGGCTTATCATGACAAGAAGATTGTCTCTAGACAATTTGAGCCTAATGATCAGGTACTTTTGTATAACTCTCGTTTGCAATTGTTTCCAGGTAAGCTGAAATCAAGGTGGTCTGATCCTTTTACAATCAAGGAGGTACGTCCTTATGGAGCTGTCGTTCTGATCAGCCAGGAAGGTAAGGAATTTACTGCCACTTGACAGAGCTTTACAAAGCTCTATAATGGAGCTGGAACACCTGCAAGAAGAGCCCGCAATCTGCTATACGAGGCTGATGGATTCTGCTGAGCAAGTGATGAAGTTAGATGTGTCTGACGTGACTTTGCATCGATCGACACAGCCTAAGAATCGATCGTTGCAAGTCGACAAAGATTGGGCAGAGGAAAAAGCTCCGAAAATTGAGCTGAAACAACTTCCATCCGGGCTAAGGTACGCATTTCTTGGGCCTAATTCAACTTATCCAGTGATAGTTAATGCTAGTTTGAACAACGCAGAGCTCACTTTACTGCTAAGCAAGCTGCGCAAGCATCGCAAAGCTCTTGGCTATTCTCTTGATGACATTTCAGGTATCTCTCCGGAGCTGTGCATGCATCGGATACATCTTGAGGATGAGTCTAAGACATCTGTTGAGCATCAGAGAACGCTTAATCCTAATCTACAGGAGGTGGTTAAGAAGGAGATTATGAAACTCCTAGATGCTGGGATCATCTATCCTATTTCAGACAGTGATTGGGTGAGTCCAGTCCATGTAGTGCCTAAGAAAGGCGGAGTTACAGTAGTGAAGAATGAAAAGAACGAGCTGATTCCTACAAGGACTGTAACTGGACACCGGATGTGCATAGATTACAGGAAGCTCAATGCTGCAACAAGGAAGGATCATTTCCCCTTACCCTTCATTGACCAGATGCTGGAGAGGTTAGCAAATCACCCCTACTATTGCTTCCTCGATGGATATTCAGGTTTCTTTCAGATTCCTATCCATCCAGAAGATCAGGGAAATACCACCTTCACTTGTCCATATGGCACATTTGCTTACCGTAGGATGCCTTTTGGACTCTGCAATGCACCAGCTACATTCCAGAGATGCATGATGTCCATATTCACTGACATGATTGAGGACTTTATGGAGGTGTTTATGGATGACTTCTCAGTCTATGGGTCATCTTATAATGAGTGCTTGGATAATCTGTGCAAGGTACTGACTATATGCGAGGAGAAGCACTTGGTTCTTAATTGGGAGAAATGCCATTTCATGGTCAGAGATGGCATTGTACTTGGACATAAAGTGTTTGAAGCAGGGATTGAAGTAGACCGCGCTAAGATTGAGGTAATGACCAGCCTTCAGGCACCTGATTCTGTGAAGTCTATAAGGAGTTTTCTTGGACATGCTGGTTTCTATAGACTGTTCATCAAAGACTTCAGTAAGATTGCTAGACCACTAACTGCTTTGCTGTGTAAGGATACCAAATTTGAGTTCAATGCAGATTGTCAGACTGCATTTGAACAGATAAAGCAGGCATTAGTGAGTGCTCCTATAGTTCAGCCACCAGATTGAGATTTACCTTTTGAGGTTATGTGTGATGCGAGTGACTATGCTGTAGGAGCTGTTCTGGGGCAGAAGAAGGACAGAAAGCTTCATGCTATCTTTTATGCTAGTAGGACACTAGATGATTCGCAGAGAAACTATGCCACTACAGAAAAGGAGTTGTTGGCTGTTGTCTTTGCATTTGAGAAATTCCGCCCCTATCTTGTTGGCTCCAAGGTGATTGTACACACTGATCATTCAGCCCTGAAGTATCTGATGCAGAAGAAAGATGCTAAGCCAAGATTATTGAGATGGATTTTGTTTCTTCAGGAGTTTGACATTGAAGTGAGGGACAAGAAGGGGGTTGAAAATAAAGTTGCTGATCATCTCTCATGGATGCAGGTTGAGGAAGACATGCCCATTAATGATTACTTGCCTGAGTAAAACGTCAATATGATCGGGACAGTGTTTCAGACAGATTTGGGCAAAAATTTGCAAAACTGTCGGATTATCGCATTGCGTCGATCGATGCCACATCTCTGACGATCGATGCAAGTGTCGAGTATGCGACGATCGATGCAACCTTATGCGACGATCGTTGCAATGCGGATACAGAACCATAACCTTTCACGGTTCAAACTAGAGACTATGTGTTCAAAGTAGATGCTGTCGCAACCACCGATCGAACCTGGTACGCAGATATAGCTAATTACCTGGCTGCAGAGACTGAACCAGATGATTTGAAAGGGTATGCAAAGAAGAAGTTCTTCAGGGAGCTCAGACGATACTACTGGGATGAGCCTTATCTCTACAAACACTGTTCAGATGGTCTTTACAGGAGGTGCGTTGCTGAATCAGAGTATCTAGATATCCTATTCCACTGTCATAGATCAGATTATGCTGGACATTTTGTTGGGATAGTGTCCTGAAATCACACTTGTACTCACTCCTGATGATAGTTGTGTGTCGAGATCATACATTCGTATAATACTGGGCGGTTGCAATGTTTTGCTAGAAGCCTCTTGCAATCTGTAAGTTGTAGACTTACTGCCAGTATTATATGATCTTATAAGGTCACACACCTAAGCAAACTGGAAGCTACGACATGGGAATGATCATTATGGCAATGATCGTATTAATGTGTATTGGATACACATTATAAATCGATATAATGGTGTTGTGTCGATCGACACAGCTTGTGTGTCGGTCGACACAGTTCGGGTTTTCGGAAAGGCTTCCCGAATTAAGACTTAATTAAGTCTGGCCCGTTAAGCAAGTTTAGGTCGAATAAAACTTGAGAGTTTCGACCTAAACAAGGAGGCAGTCGACTTTTCTTGACAGAAAGAGTAGAAACACCAGAGAGATTCGATTCCCATTGATCCGGAACTAGCATCCCGTTTCTAGCTTGTGTGCGTGTGTATCTGGTAGAGGCAAGGCATCTGCGTTGCTCCACTGATCTCGTTCACCATTCTCATTCCGCTGCCAGTTCAAAGGTAAGAACGAGGTTGGTTTAATTCAATATATCAAACCCTAGATCCTAGGAGATCCAACAGTGGCATCAGAGCATGTTAGTGTTTAGAATATTGATTCTGATGCAATTAATTCGAAACTTGATGTTGTTGAATTGGATATTGCCTGTGAAAATCTTGTTTTCTTATGTTAATCTCGGATTATTTGCATGTTGAAAAACGATGAACTGTTGAAATAGCACTGTGTCGATCGACACAAAGCGTGTGTCGGTCGACACGCCGCGAAATAACGCGTAAAATATTTAGGGTTTGTCGCAGAGTGTCGATCGACACAAAGCGTGTGTCGGTCGACACAGAGCGAAAACTCGCAAATAATTTTAGGGTTTCGATCTGAGATCGAGTACCTGTATTCCTGCTGTGTCGATCGATACACTGGGTGTGTCGGTCGACACAGGCAATGCGATAAGATAGATCGGTTCAATTGGATTGAACCGGTTATCTCGCTCGGTTAATTTTAATTGACCAATTGGTTCTGGTTTGGTGATGTCGATCGACACAGAGTTGTGTGACGATCGACATGGACCATTAAACCGAACCGGTTCAATTGGATTGAATCGGTTAAGCAAATTCGATCCGGTTTGACCGGTTATCGAAGACCGGTTTAAAATTGGGTTGCGTCGACCGATGCCAATGGGTGGCGTCGATCGACACGACATTCGCAAACATGCTGGTTGGACCACAAATTTGCATATACCAGAACAATTTAATCCTAAAAGTTCTAGATGATTCTAAACTTAATAAAACTGAATGTTTTAATTTAAATTAATAACTTCTTGAATGTATATTGGATATACATCAAGATTAAATAATTCTTTTCCTCAACCAAATATCAAGTGATCTTGATGTCTTGCCCGATCTTGTCTACTGTCAGGACTCGTGTTGCTGTTGGATATCCTTGGAGTCCTTGGTATCCACAACAACATGAGTAATGCAGGTGATCGTTGATAGATTTGCAGTGAAACTATTAGTGATCACAAGACAGAAGAGATTGGTTTTACTTGACTGGGCTGTCAGAAGTTCTGGGCCCAGAGACATCAGAGTACACTAGACATAGTTTGTCTCATCTACGACCAAGAGTTGTACTGGGTACAATTAGCAATGATTTGCTTACCTAGACAACTAAAGTTTGAGTAACGGCGAGTCGCCCACTCGGATTTTAGTGATCTTAGGATCTCGGTTCATTGTATTCATCTGAGGAAACATAGTTTTGAATACAATGCGAGTCTTTCTTATTAGATAAGAATTCTCATTCCTTGAGCATTATAACTAAAACCTCTACCTCTTTTAATTACAGCTATGTCTGTCTCAACTCACATCAACACTTTCTCACTAAGATCCGTCCTTGAGAAGGACAAGTTAAATGGATCTAATTTCTTGGAATGGTATCGGAACCTGAGAATAGTTCTCAGGCAGGAGAACAAGGAATATGTCCTTGAAAGAGTTCTCCCCGAGAGGCCACGTTCCAATGCCCCGCAGACAGAAAAGAATGCTTGGGATAAGCATTCAGCTGATGTCAAAGATGTTAATTGTCTAATGCTGGTGACTATGAACTCTGAGCTGCATAAGCAATATGAGAACGTGATGTCACCCATTGAGATGATTAACAGCCTGAAAGCTTTGTTTCAGGAGCAAGCTCGCACAGAGAGATACCAGACGGTTAAATCTCTCATGGATTGCAAGCTGGCTAAGGACAGTCCAGTAAGTCCTCATGTCCTTAAAATGATGGGTTACATTGATAACCTGGGGAAACTGGACTGTGCCATTAGCCAGGAGCTAGCCACTGACATGATTCTGCAGTCTTTGCCGTCGTGTTTTGATCAGTTCATCATGAACTACAACATGCAAAACATGACTAAGACATTGACTGAGTTGCACGGCATGCTGAAGACAGCAGAGCCGAATCTCAAGAAGGCAACTCCCAGTGTACTGATGGTACAAGGGGGTAAAAGGTTTAAGAAACCTAAGAAGGATAAGGGAAAGTCCCAAGTTGTCCAGACTGAGAGTCAGGACAAGCCCAAGCCGAAGCCCAAATCCGGGCCTTCTCCTGAGGATAAGTGCAACTACTGCAAGCAGTTGGGGCATTGGAAGAGAGACTGCAAGAAGTTCATGGAAGATTACAAGAAGCTGAAGAAGACGTACGATGCGTCTGATTCAGGTATTTATGTTATCGAACTTAATGTTATATCTTCTAGTTCTACTTCGTGGGTATTGGATACCAGCTGCGGTGCTCATATTTGTACTAATATGCAGGCACTAAGAAACAGTAGAACGCTGAAGAAAGGACAAGTGGAGCTACGGGTCGGGAGTGGAGCTAAGGTTGCTGCACTGGCCGTAGGCACCTGCGAATTGTCTTTACCGTCGGGCATGGTTTTAATTTTAAATAATTGCTACTTTGTACCTGCGATTAGCAGAAACATAATTTCAGTTTCCGTTTTGGATTTGGAAGGTTTTGATTTTGCTGTTAAGAATAAAGTTTGTTCTTTTAATCGTGATGGTACGTTTTATGGTAGCGCCCCATTGGATAATGGGTTATATGTTTTAAACCAAGAAATGCCTAACTTTAACATAAATACAAAGCGGTTTAAGTCAAATGACAAAAACCCGACTTTCTTATGGCATTGTCATTTGGGCCATATCAATGAGAAACGCATCCAAAGGCTCCATCGCAATGGGCTTCTGGGCTAATTTGATTTTGAATCATGTGAGAAATGCGAATCTTGTTTGATGGGCAAAATGGCTAGAGCCCCTTTCAACAAACCAAATGAAAGGGCCAGTGATTTATTGGGCCTTATTCATACTGATGTATGTGGGCCGATGAGTACTGTTGCCAGAGAAAATTATAGGTATTTCATTACCTTCACTGATGATTTCAGTAGGTATGGCTATGTCTATTTGATGAGACACAAGTCAGAATCCTTTGATAGATTCAAGGAATTCAAGAATGAAGTACATAACCAACTTGGCAAAAGTATCAAAGTTCTGCGATCGGATCGCGGAGGAGAATACTTGAGTCAAGAGTTCAGCGACTATCTGAGCGAGTGTAGAATTATTTCACAACTCACTCCTCCTGGAACACCCCAATGGAATGGAGTGTCAGAGAGGAGGAATCGAACCTTATTGGATATGGTTCGGTCTATGATGAGTCATTCAAATCTTCCATTATCCTTTTGGGGATACGCTCTAGAAACGTCTGCGTTTACACTAAATAGGGTACCATCTAAATCAGTGGAAAAGACACCACATGAACTGTGGACTGGGAATGTTCCTAGTCTGTCTTTCCTGAGGATTTGGGGTTGTGAAGCTTATGTCAAACGTTTAATCTCTGACAAGCTTGCACCCAAATCAGATAAATACTACTTCGTTGGTTATCCTAGGGAAACCAAGGCATACTACTTTTACAACCAATCTGAGAACAAAGTATTTGTTGCTCGAGACTGTTCTTTTCTTGAGAGGGAGTTTCTCTCTAAGAAATACAGTGGGAGTAAAGTACATCTTGAAGAGATTCAAGATGCACAGGAGGCTACTCAACCTGCAGAGGAAGAGCAGCAGCTTGATCCACAGAGTTCTGTGGAACCGGCGCCTGTGGAGCCTGAAGTTCGCAGATCCGGAAGGATCCGTCACGAACCCGAGAGATACTATGGATTTCTCGTGACCAATTCAAATGATCTGATGATCATTGATAGTGACGAACCAGCGACCTTCGCGAAAGCAATGATGGGCCCGGACTCCGAAAAGTGGCTTGGAGCCTCTAAATCCGAATGGGATCCATGTCAGAAAACCAAGTATGGTCCTTGGTGGATTTACCTAATGGTGTAAAAGCCATTGAGTGTAAATGGATCTTTAAAAAGAAGATTGACGTGGATGGAAATGTACAGATTTACAAAGCGAGATTGGTGGCTAAAGGTTTCAAACAAATTCATGGTATTGACTATGATGAAACCTATTCCCCAGTCGCTATGCTTAAATCCATTCGGATTCTTCTAGCGATTGCCGCTCATTATGATTATGAGATTTGGCAAATGGATGTCAAAACCGCATTCCTGAATGGTATTCTGGAAGAGGATGTGTATATGACACAACCTGAAGGTTTTGTCGATCCTAAGAACGCTGGGAAAGTATGCAAGCTTCATAAATCCATTTATAGATTGAAGCAAGCATCACGGAGGTTGAATCTTCGTTTTGATGAAGCAGTGAAACAATTTGGTTTCATCAAGTACGAAGAGGAACCATGTGTTTACAAGAAGACTAGTGGGAGCAAAATTTACTCCTCCTCGGTAATGACGTTCCGTTGCTTCATTCTGTTAAGACTTGGCTCGGAAGTTGTTTTTCCATGAAAGACATGGGAGAAGCTGCGTATATTCTTGGAATCAGAATCTACAGAGATAGAATGAACAGGCTGATTGGATTGTGTCAGGACACTTATATTGATAAGGTACTGCACAGATTCAGGATGCACGATTCAAAGAAGGGCTTCATACCGATGTCTCATGGCACTAGTCTCAGCAAGAAGCAGTGTCCGGCGACACATGCTGAGCGAGAACGCATGAATAGGATTCCTTATGCTTCTGCAATAGGATCTATTATGTATGCCATGCTCTGCACTCGTCCAGATGTAGCTTACGCGTTAAGCATGACGAGTAGATACCAATCTGATCCAGGTGAAGTTCACTGGACAGCTGTCAAGAATATTCTCAAGTATTTGAGACATACTAAGGATAAATTCCTGGTGTATGGAGGAAGTGAAGAACTTGTGGTGAATGGATTCACCGATGCGAGTTTTCAGACTGACAGAGACGATTTCCGATCACAATCTGGATATGTCTTCTGTCTAAATGGCGGTGCAGTGAGCTGGAAGAGCTCTAAGCAGAATACCGTAGCTGATTCCACGACGGAAGCTGAATATGTTGCTGCTTCAGAAGCGGCAAAGGAAGCTGTTTGGATCAAGAAGTTCATGACTGAACTTGGTGTGGTTCCTAGTATCTTGGAGCCAGTGGCTTTATTTTGTGACAACAATGGAGCCATTGCTCAAGAAAAAGAACCCAGGTCACACCAGAAGTCCAAACACGTGGAGAGGAGATATCACCTGATTCGTGACATCGTCAATAGAGGTGATGTGAAGATCAGCCGAGTTCCGACGGACGAGAATGTCGCTGATCCTCTGACTAAGTCACTCCCAAGGCCTAAGCATGAGATTCATACGACTGCTGTAGGCATTAGAGATCTTAAGATGTAATCTTGATTCTAGTGGAAGTTTTAGTTTTATTTTAGTTATAATAAGATGCTCTTGTAAAACATTATTTTGGATATGTTTAATGAAATTTGATTTCAGCATTATTTATTGTGATCTAAATAATGGTCCCAAAATAAGTTTATGTCATATTATAGGTCATCAAGTTGAAGACTTGATCATGAAACCCTATAAGTCATGGATGATATAAATTATGTTTTGTCCCTAGTCGAGGTTGTCAAAATGGGACAATGGCAACCGCGAGAGACTAGATTGTGAGGTGACTGTTGGCTAAGTTTCATGGAGCCAATGATATGATTATCACAGTCAGTCACATAGATATATGTTGGTGAACATATGATCGAACATGACCCGCTAATGAGAAGTATACATGATAGTTATATCTGTGTCATAAGAGGTTCTCATTACGACTATAGAGTATAGTCCTTAGACCTGAGTTCATCATGCTTTCTTGCATATGAATTGGTACACTTTGACCTTGTCAAATGTCGACTCGTAACTGGCGACTATAACGGCACTGTTCAAGTATATCATGAAGTGTGCGTTGAAACAGGGATGGAACAAGATGGGATTTGTCCCTCCGGTATAACGGGAGATAAATATCTCAGGCCCTATCGAAGATTGAATACTGAGAGAATGTGTGGCCGCACTCAAACGAACTGTAGTTCAGTTGTTTGTAATGTTCAGTATGAGATCAGGAGTTCGATAAACACGATGTTGGCTTAATAAGGATGACACCAATCTTGCCTTATGCCAAATCGAGATATAGAGACAAAAGGATTATAGGAATAGATGATTCCAGTACAAGTGGGATATTGTTGGGATAGTGTCCTGAAATCACACTTGTACTCACTCCTGATGATAGTTGTGTGTCGAGATCAGACATTCGTATAATACTGGGCGGTTGCAATGTTTTGCTAGAAGCCTCTTGCAATCTGTAAGTTGTAGACTTACTGCCAGTATTATATGATCCTATAGGGTCACACACCTAAGCAAACTGGAAGCTACGACATGGGAATGATCATTATGGCAATGATCATATTAATGTGTATTGGATACACATTATAAATCAATATAATGGTGTTGTGTCGATCGACACAGCTTGTGTGTCGGTCGACACAGTTCGGGTTTTCGGAAAGGCTTCCCGAATTAAGACTTAATTAATTCTAGCCCGTTAAGCAAGTTTAGGTCGAATAAAACTTGAGAGTTTCGACCTAAACAAGGAGGCAGTCGACTTTTCTTGACAGAAAGAGTAGAAACACCAGAGACATTCGATTCCCATTGATCCGGCACTAGCATCCCGTTTCCATCTTGTGTGCGTGTGTATCTGGTAGAGGCAAGGCATCTGCGTTGCTCCACTGATCTCGTTCACCATTCTCATTCCGCTGCCAGTTCAAAGGTAAGAACGAGGTTGGTTTAATTCAATATATCAAACCCTAGATCCTAGGAGATCCAACACATTTTCCTACATTCAAGACTGTATCTAAAGTTCTGCAAGCAGGTTTATGGTGGCCTACAATGTTTGCGGATTCTCATTCCTTATTTCTCAATGTGACGCCTGTCAGAGGAGAGGAAAAATCAGTAAGAGCCATGAGATGCCTCAGAATTTCATTCTTGAGGTTGAGGTTTTTGATTGCTGGGGCATAGACTTTATGGGTCCTTTTCCCTCATCCTATGGGAATAAGTTTATCTTGGTTGCTGTGGACTATGTATCTAAGTGGGTAGAAGCAATAGCTAGTCCAACCAATGATTCTTCGTTGGTTATTAAGCTGTTTAAGACCATCATATTCCCTAGATTTGGAGTACCTCGGATAGTAATTAGTGATGGAGGATCTTACTTTATTAATAAGGTCTTCGAGAAGCTGCTAAAGAAGCATGGAGTTCATCACCGAGTTGCTACTCCTTATCACCATCAGACTAGTGGACAGGTCGAGGTTTCTAACAGAATGATCAAGGAGAACTTAGAGAAGACAGTTGGGAAGACAAGGAAGGATTGGGCAGCAAAGCTAGATGATGCACTATGGGCTTACCGGATTGCATTTAAGACACCTCTTGGGACCACTCCATTCCATCTTCTGTATGGAAAAGCATGTCATCTGCCAGTGGAGCTTGAGCACAAAGCAGCATGGGCTGTAAAGCAGATGAACTTTGATCTTAAGTCTGCTGCAGAGAGGAAATTGGTGCAGCTTAATGAGTTGGATGAGATTAGACATTTTGCTTATGATAACTCAAAGCTGTACAAGGAGAGGACTAAGGCTTATCATGACAAGAAGATTGTCTCTAGACAATTTGAGCCTAATGATCAGGTACTTTTGTATAACTCTCGTTTGCAATTGTTTCCAGGTAAGCTGAAATCAAGGTGGTCTGATCCTTTCACAATCAAGGAGGTACGTCCTTATGGAGCTGTCGTTCTGATCAGCCAGGAAGGTAAGGAATTTACTGCCACTTGACAGAGCTTTACAAAGCTCTATAATGGAGCTGGAACACCTGCAAGAAGAGCCCGCAATCTGCTATACGAGGCTGATGGATTCTGCTGAGCAAGTGATGAAGTTAGATGTGTCTGACGCGACTTTGCATCGATCGACACAGCCTAAGAATCGATCGTTGCAAGTCGACAAAGACTGGGCAGAGGAAAAAGCTCCGAAAATTGAGCTGAAACAACTTCCATCCGGGCTAAGGTACGCATTTCTTGGGCCTAATTCAACTTATCCAGTGATAGTTAATGCTAGTTTGAACAACGCAGAGCTCACTTTACTGCTAAGCAAGCTGCGCAAGCATCGCAAAGCTCTTGGCTATTCTCTTGATGACATTTCAGGTATCTCTCCGGAGCTGTGCATGCATCGGATACATCTTGAGGATGAGTCTAAGACATCTGTTGAGCATCAGAGAAGGCTTAATCCTAATCTACAGGAGGTGGTTAAGAAGGAGATTATGAAACTCCTAGATGCTGGTATCATCTATCCTATTTCAGACAGTGATTGGGTGAGTCCAGTCCATGTAGTGCCTAAGAAAGGCGGAGTTACAGTAGTGAAGAATGAAAAGAACAAGCTGATTCCTACAAGGACTGTCACTGGACACCGGATGTGCATAGATTACAGGAAGCTCAATGCTGCAACAAGGAAGGATCATTTCCCCTTACCCTTCATTGACCAGATGCTGGAGAGGTTAGCAAATTACCCCTACTATTGCTTCCTCGATGGATATTCAGGTTTCTTTCAGATTCCTATCCATCCAGAAGATCAGGGAAAGACCACCTTCACTTGTCCATATGGCACATTTGCTTAATGTAGGATGCCTTTTGGACTCTGCAATGCACCAGCTACATTCCAGAGATGCATGATGTCCATATTCACTGATATGATTGAGGAATTTATGGAGGTGTTTATGGATGACTTCTTAGTCTATGGGTCATCTTATAATGAGTGCTTGGATAATCTGTGCAAGGTACTGACTAGATGCGAGGAGAAGCACTTGGTTCTTAATTGGGAGAAATGCCATTTCATGGTCAGAGATGTCATTGTACTTGGACATAAAGTGTTTGAAGCAGGGATTGAAGTAGACCGCGCTAAAATTGAGGTAATGACCAGCCTTCAGGCACCTGATTCTGTGAAGTCTATAAGGAGTTTTCTTGGACATGCTGGTTTCTATAGACGGTTCATCAAAGAATTCAGTAAGATTGCTAGACCACTAACTGCTTTGCTGTGTAAGGATACCAAATTTGAGTTCAATGCAGATTGTCAGACTGCATTTGAATAGATAAAGCAGGCATTAGTGAGTGCTCCTATAGTTCAGCCACCAGATTGGGATTTACCTTTTGAGGTTATGTGTGATGCGAGTGACTATGTTGTAGGAGCTGTTCTGGGGCAGAAGAAGGACAGAAAGCTTCATGCTATCTATTATGCTAGTAGGACACTACATGATGCGCAGAGAAACTATGCCACTATAGAAAAGGAGTTGTTGGCTGTTGTCTTTGCATTTGAGAAATTCCGCCCCTATCTTGTTGGCTCCAAGGTGATTGTACACACAGATCATTCTGCCCTGAAGTATCTGATGCAGAAGAAAGATGCTAAGCCAAGATTATTGAGATGGATTTTGTTGCTTCAGGAGTTTGACATTGAAGTGAGGGACAAGAAGGGGGTTGAAAATGGAGTTGCTGATCATCTCTCAAGGATGCTGGGTGAGGAAGACGTACCCATTAATGATTACTTGCCTGAGGAAAACGTCAATATGATCGGGACAGTGTTTCAGACGGATTTGGGCAAAAATTTGCAAAACTGTCGGATTAATCGCATTGCGTCGATCGATGCCACATCTGTGACAATCGATGCAAGTGTCGAGGATGCGACGATCGATGCAACCTTATGCGATGATCGTTGCAAAGCGGATACAGAACCAGAACCTTTCACGGTTCAAACTGGAGACTATGTCTTCAAAGTAGATGCTGTCGCAACCACCGATCGACCCTAGTACGCAGATATAGCTAATTACCTGGCTGCAGAGACTGAACCAGATGATTTGAAAGGGTATGCAAAGAAGAAGTTCTTCATGGAGCTCAGACGATACTACTGGGATGAGCCTTATCTCTACAAACACTGTTCAGATGGTCTTTACAGGAGGTGCGTTGCTGAATCAGAGGTTCTAGATATCCTATTCCACTGTCATAGATCAGATTATGCTGGACATTTTGCTACATTCAAGACTGTATCTAAAGTTCTGCAAGCAGGTTTATGGTGGCCTACAATGTTTGCGGATGCTCATTCCTTTATTTCTCAATGTGACGCCTGTCAGAGGAGTGGGAAAATCAGTAAGAGGCATGAGATGCCTCAGAATTTCATTCTTGAGGTTGAGGTTTTTGATTGCTGGGGCATAGACTTTATGGGTCATTTTCCCTCATCCTATGGGAATAAGTTTATCTTGGTTGCTGTGGACTATGTATCTAAGTGGGTAGAAGCAATAGCTAGTCCAACCAATGATTCTTCGGTGGTTATTAAGCTGTTTAAGACCGTCATATTCCCTAGATTTGGAGTACATCAGATAGTAATTAGTGATGGAGGATCTCACTTTATTAATAAGGTATTCGAGAAGCTGCTAAAGAAGCATGGAGTTCATCACCGAGTTGCTACTCCTTATCACCATCAGACTAGTGGATAGGTCGAGGTTTCTAACAGACAGATCAAGGAGATCTTAGAGAAGACAGTTGGGAAGACAAGGAAGGATTGGGCAGCAAAGCTAGATGATGCACTATGGGCTTACCGGACTGCATTTAAGACACCTCTTGGGACCACTCCATTCCATCTTCTGTATGGAAAAGCATGTCATCTGCTAGTGGAGCTTGAGCACAAAGCAGCATGGGCTGTAAAGCAGATGAACTTTGATCTTAAGTCTGCTGCAGAGAGGAGATTGGTGCAGCTTAATGAGTTGGATGAGATTAGACATTTTGCTTATGATAACTCAAAGCTGTACAAGGAGAGGACTAAGGCTTATCATGACAATAAGATTGTCTCTAGATAATTTTAGCCTAATGATCAGGTACTTTTGTATAACTCTCGTTTGCAATTGTTTACAGGTAAGCTGAAATCAAGGTGGTCTGGTCCTTTCACAATCAAGGAGGTACGTCCTTATGGAGCTATCGTTCTGATCAGCTAGGAAGGTAAGGAATTTACTGTGAATGGACGGAGAGTCAAGAATTATTGGGCTAAGGCCGAGATTCCAGGAGGTCAGATTTTGCCTCTGGATGTTGCACCCTCTGTCTGATTGATCTAAAACGTCAAGCTATTGACGCTAAAAGAGCGCTGAGTGGGAGGCAACCCACTGTTTTGTTTTTGCTATTCATTTTTGGTGTTTTTGTTAGGATTTTACGTTTGTTTTTGGTTTTGGTGAGTTTTTGTCTGCAGGTCTCGGATATCGCAATGCGTCGATCGACACAACCTTGTGTTGATCGTCACAACACGAGTAATCGCATTGCAGCGATCGTTGCGGTCCTGAGCAACGATCGACACATGACGAAAAATCGCCTAGCAACGGTTGTTACATTTATGTAACGATCGATGCATGAGCGACAAAGGTAAAAATCAGACATAACTCAACACATCCATTAACATTTTCTTTTTTTTACCAACCCTTAGCTTAAGACTACTGGGGACAGTGTGTTTCAAGTGTGGGGGAGGTGCTACTGACTTCTATCTTTCTGTTTTCTTAAGAGTCAGTCCGTTTTTCAAAAAAATTTGTTTTATTGAGTCAAAACATGTTTAAGTAAGAAACAGTGAATTTTGGAGAAGTTAACAATATCTTGCAGGAACTTAAGTAACCATTGGGATGAAGCTGAAAGATCAATCTATGACTATTAGAAAACCCAACACGGATCAACCTACTAATGACACCCATATCGATTCAGGTATTCAGAGGATCCTTTTACTGGCTTCACCCTTAACTTTACTTTAATTTTCTCACAGATAGGGTCAGGTTTTAATCCTATTTTAACTTCAAGTGCACAGATATGCAATCGTAGTATATAGGGTATCGAAATCCACAAGACTCTGGTCTCGATAGATCAAAAACTAAAAAGATTAAACTAGTAGAAAGCAAATTGTATTGAATAACTAAAAGGCAATGCGAGAAAGTAAATCAGTAGCAAGTTGTGGTTGTAAGCAATAAACTAAGGGCACTAAGTCTAGGGCGTTCTCAGGAAATCAGACAAGCAGATAAATCATTCAGTCAGGATCTAACTAAGCTCTGTTCTAGAACTCAAACACAAATATAGAATTACCAACTGTCGTTGCGAGAATTTTCTAAGTGCAGCAATCCAAATTCCTTTGTAATTACTAACAGATTAAACCAGCTTTAATTCCAAGTTCGATATGTTCACAATCTAATTAAACCAAATTCCTTTGCGAGTAATTAAATTGCTCAACCTAAATAGTTCAGATTCTAAACCACACTGTCGTGTCAATTTAACAACCTAAGATCTAGATTCTAAGTGATCTGGTTAGAACTAGCATTAAACACAATTTAGCTTGAAGAACATTCTATTGATGTGAATCCTTAACTGAATTAATTATTTCTAGCAAGTCATGAAATCCCTATTAGAAACCCTAAACCTAACTATGAATCTACTCAGACATGGAATATGAAGACATAATCAATGAAATAATAGATATCATAAAAGAGATTAGAATAAGAAAAGGGGTTCGAAATCTTCTCCAAGATCAAAGTGTAGTACAGGATCAGATGAGCCCCAAAAGCTCTAAAAACTCTCTGCTCTAAGTTATGATAGCGTATCTAAAACAAAACTCAAAAACCTAATTAAATAGCTAAATCACGTCTTGGGGCTTCTGTGTAAATATCTGGAACTTCTGGGCAACTTTGCAATATCATCATTCTTCATTAAACCGTCGAGATCTGGCCCAACTCGTTGTGCATCGATCGATGCTGATGTGCATCGATCGACACACTCCTCTGTTTCGGACAGTGAGCTTAAACTCTCGGATCAAAACTCCAAAATGCTCCAAATAGCTCCATAATCTCCAAATCTGCTCCAAACGTGCGTGTACCTAATAACACCTATAAAAGACTCGAAAGAAACTATAAAAGACTCTAAAACACACTTATATCATGGCATAAAACCGGTAAAAACCATGATATATCACTCACCTAAGGGCTTGGTCGCCTAGCTTTGATCGTCGCTGGAGTTGCGTCGATCGTTGCTGGGCGACTTTGTTACGACAGGTTCTTCGTTTTCGCTTTGCATCGACCGTTGCTGAGTAGTGTCGATCAATGCATTGCGAATATCACGGATCCCATCTTCCAATTCTTCAATTTCCCCGAGTTCTTCAACACTTAACTGCCGTTTCTGGCCAGGAGACAGCTCCTTACCACTTCTCAACGTTACTGCATTGCATTGATACTTGGGATTAGCATCAGTTCGCCCCGGGAGATATCCATCTTCCCTCTTAACATGTCCAGCAGTCTGTGCAACTTGAGCATCAAGCCTTTTCACATGTGAGCTCAAGGATTCGAATTTCCCATTCAAATCATCATACACCCAATCCAGTTTCTTGTTGACATCCACATCAATCTTGGTTTGTCCCTTTAGCAGCTGCTCCATCATTGCCTCCATTTTACTCTCATGATTATTAGCAACAGAAGGTGTTTGGTAAGAGGAGGATCCATAAGTCCTCTGATTACCTTGTTGGAAGGTTTTCTGAAAACCAGCATTTTGTCCAACGTTGAAGAACCTATTACCTTGCTGTCCTCCAAACCTGTTTCCTTGGAAACCAGATCCTCCGATGTAGTTCACATCCTCTTCCTGACCATCTTCTTCAGCATTGATCACCTCAACATCTTGAGCAAAGTGGACAGCTTTCTTCCCAGCTAGAAGATTGCAAACATCAGTAGTCTTGCAGCTATTACTGCTTACTAAATTCTCCATCTTCCCACCGGACTTCTTCCTTCTCTCATCAGCAGTCTTGCAGCTATTACTGCTTACTAAATTATCTATTAGCTGCTTAGCTTGAGCAGGAGTCCTAGTGTTAAAGTTGGCATTGCTAGAATTGTCCAATGCCGTCTGATATGGAAGATCTATTCCTCTAAAGAAGATACCTAATAGTGTTACCTCAGTGAATCCATGATGCGGGCAGTCACGTTGGTACTTCTTAAACCTCATCCAGGCTGTCTTAAGAGGCTCTGTCGGACCTTGGGTGAAGGTGATAATGTCCTGTCTAGACTGATCAGAGCGAGCATCATCATAGAAATGTCGCAGAAACTCACTCTTCAGAGCGGCCCAAGTATCAAACGTTCCAGGTGGAAGTTGTTTCAGCCACGCTGCAGCATCTCCAGTGAGAGAGTAGGGGAAAAGCTTGAGGAACAGATAGTCCTGGCACACTCCATCATACTTTATTTCGGTGACTATGTCCTCAAACTCATCTATGTGATCCATCGGTTGCTCACTTGGAGAGCTATGGAAGGCTTTCTGCCTTAGGAGAGAGTCGTAGATGGTCTTGATCTCAAAATCATTCCTCTCAAAATCAGGAGGTACAAGAGCTGACCGGTTAGCATGAAACTCATCCGGACGGTTATAGTCGGCTAAAGTCCTCTCTTGACCAACCATCTGTCTACCTTGGGCCTGTCCTTGGCCTTGGTTCTGCTCCTGTTGCGGTTGCTCAGGAGGATCAGGGATAACATTCCCTTCAGCATCAATCGGTTCTCCAGCAGCAGTGTACGGATTGTTGTGTCGGTCCCTCAGTGTACCTTGAGCATCAGGCTTTATGATCACACGTTCAACAACCATCCTTGGTCTTTGAACTCTTCTGTTAGTCCCCTCTAGTCTAGCAAGCTCTTCAAGTTGGAGGTTTACGAGATTAGTGTTCGGATTACTTCTGGTGTCACGCGTTTGCATAAACCGTCTGTAATCCCCAAGCAACGATCGATGCTAACAGTGCAACGATCGATTCAACTCAAATCGCCTAGTAACGATCGACACAGAAGGTGCAACGGTCGATTCTATGCGATTATGAAACCTGCGACAGAGAGAAAACAGAGGAAAATCAGTAACCAAAAATAAAAATAAAAATCCTAGTAAAAACCCTAAGTTCGAATCTATCGAAGACTCAAAAGAGTCCCCGGCAACGGCGCCAAAAACTTGATAGGGTCAGATTTTAATCCTATTTTAACTGCAAGTGCACATATTTGCAATCGTAGTATATAGGGTATCGAAATCCACAAAGACTCTGGTCTCGATAGATCGAGAACTAAAAAGATTAAACTAGGAGAAAGCAATTGTATTGAATAACTAAAAGGCAATGCGAGAAAGTAAATCAGTAGCAAGTTGTGGTTGTAAGCAATGAACTAAGGGCGCAAAGTCTAGGGCGTTCTCAGGAAATCAGACAAGCAGATAAATCATTCAGTCAGGATCTAACTAAGCTCAGTACTAGAACTCAAACACAAATATAGAATTAACCAACTGTCGTTGCGAGAATTTTCTAAGTGCAGCAATCCAAATTCCTTTGTAATTACTAACAGATTAAACCAGCTTTAATTCCAAGTTCGATATGTTCACAATCTAATTAAACCAAATTCCTTTGCGAGTAATTAAATTGCTCAACCTAAATAGTTCAAATTCTAAACCACACTGTCGTGTCAATTTAACAACCTAAGATCTAGATTCTAAGTGATCAGGTTAGAACTAGCATTAAACACAATTTAGCTTGAAGAACATTCTATTAATGTGAATCCTTAACTGAATTAATTATTTCTAGCAAGTCATGAAATCCCTATTAGAAACCCTAAACCTAACTATGAATCTACTCAGACATGGAATATGAAGACATAATCAATGAAATAATAGATATCATAAAAGAGATTAGAATAAGAAAAGGGGTTCGAAATCTTCTCAAAGATCAAAGTGTAGTACAAGATCAGATCAGCCGCAAAAGCTCTAAAAACTCTCTGCTCTAAGTTATGATAGCGTATCTAAAACAAAACTCAAAAACCTAATTAAATAGCTAAATCACGTCTTGGGGCTTCTGTGTAAATATCTAAAACTTCTAGGCAACTTTGCCATATAATCATTCTTCATTAAACAGCCGAGATCTGGCCCAACTCGCTGTGCATCGATCGATGCTGATGTGCATCGATCGACACACTCCTCTGGTTCGGACAGTGAGCCTAAACTCTCGGATCAAAACTCCAAAATGCTCCAAATAGCTCTATAATCTCCAAATCTGCTCCAAACGTGTGTGTAACTAATAACACCTATAAAAGACTCAAAAGAAACTATAAAAGACTCTAAAACACACTTATATCATGGCATAAAACTGGTAAAAACCAAGATATATCACTCACCTAAGGTCTTGGTATACGTTGAGTCGGAATCCTTTGTTAGTTCTGACACAGCTTGTAAACCTGTCCGAGTATGGTTCCCTTCTCCCCTTCCATAAAATAAAAAAGTTAATAAATTGAGGATGAGTTAGTAACTCCGAAGTGGTCACGGGAGTAGTAGCAAAAACTATTACCTCCTGTGCGATCCATGGAATGTGTCCAAAGTACACCCCTTAACGGGAAGAGCACTGATAAAAAAAAATGATACCCAATGGGAAAAAATCAGAATGCTAAGGAAGGGAAAAGAGAAGAAAAGGAACCAGAAAAGATAGTATGGTGGTCTAGAGCTGACAAAGTAAGAATCCATGTGCCCTTTGATCGATAATCCTTAGGTGAGACCGCACTTAATATGCTTAGGAAGTCAGTAGGGTGAATTTGAATTGCTTGGATTGATTGTGGAATTTACTTAGGACAGTTGCTAAGTGTGGGGGAAGTACATGTTGGTCTTGATATCTTGCAGTTGATTCTTTCAGTGGTTTACTAAGAGGAATCTGAGTGTTGTTGCTTCTAGGACAAAAAGAGTTTCTGAAAGTTTTCAACCTCTTCACCATGTTTTAGTTCTCTGTTTTGCTTGAGGGCAAGCAAAGGCTAAGTGTGGGGAAGTTGATATATCATGGTTTTTACCGGTTTTATGCCATGATATAAGTATGTTTTAGAGTCTTTTGTGTTTCTTTAGAGTCTTTTACAGGTGTTATTAGGTACACACACGTTTGGAGTGGATTTGGAGATTATGGAGCTATTTGGAGCATTTTGGAGTTTTGACCCGAGAGTTTGTGCTCACTGTCCGAAACAGAGGAGTGTGTCGATCGACGCTAATCAGCATCGATCGACGCACAGCGCGTTGGGCCAGACTCGCAAAAGTTAATGAAGACTGATGATATTGCAAAGTTGCCCAGAAGTTCCAGATATTTACATAGAAGCCCCAAGACGTGATTTAGCTATTTAATTAGGTTTTTGAGTTTTGTTTTAGATACGCTATCGTACTTTAGAGCAGAGAGTTTTTAGAGCTATTTGGGGCTGATCTGATCCTGTATTACATCCTGTTTTTGGAGAAGATTTCGAACCCCTTTACTTGTTTAATCTCTTTTATGATATCTAATTATTCATTGATCATGTTTACATTATCTATGTCTGAGTAGATTCATACTTAGGTTTAGGGATTCTCAATAAGGATTTTATGACTTGCTAGATATAATTCATTCAGTTAAAGATTCATATCAATAGATGTTCTTCAAGCTAAATTGTGTTTAATGCTAGTTCTAACTTGATCACTTAGAATCTAGATCTTAGGTTGCTAGATTGACACGAAAGTGTGGTTTAGAATCTGAACTATTTAGGTTGAGCAATATAATTACTCGCAAAGAAATTTGGTTTAATTAGATTGTGAACATATCGAACTTGATCATTAAAGCTGGTTTAATCTGTTAGGAATTATAAAGACATTAGGATTTCTGCAATTAGGCTTAGAGAATTCTCACAACGAAAGTTGGTTAATTCTATATCTGTGTTTTGAGTTCTAGAACTGTTCCTAATTTGATCCTGACTGAATGATTTGTCTGCTTGTCTGATTTCCTGAGAACTCCCTAGACTTAGCGCCCTTAGTTAACTGCTTACAAACCGAACTTGCTACTTGTTTACTTTCTCGCATTGCTTTTAGTTTCTCAATACAATTTGCTTTCTCCTAGTTTAATATTTTCTGTTCTAATTCTATCGTTGCCCATAGTCCTCGTGGATTCGATCCCTAAGTACTACATTGATATTGCTGTGCACTTGCAGTTAGTATAGGGTTAAAACTCTGAGCCTATCAATATGACTCAAGAACGAGATCCAATTTAGGGAATAAAAAAGCTGGTACTATCACATGACTTATCAACCGAGAAGTAGATTAAGGTATTTTATCTTTAGGGTCGTCCTTATGCATTGTAGTCCTCCCAACCTTATGTTACTCTTCACCATCAAAACATAATTTTCAAATGTTTGATTTATGATCTAAGTCGCTAATTCTTGCAGGATATGGAGAAGGAAATTAGGAAAGAAGTAGACGATGCAATTGCCAAAGCTAAGGTAACACCCACACTCACATTGCTTCCCTCTTCCATTCAGGAATTCGACTTTCAATGCTAAGCACGAGACACTTATACGAAGTCTCTGTACGGTTTTCAGGATTGCCCAATGCCAGAGTCTTCTGACCTTTTCAACAATCTGTATGTGAAGGGATTTGGCACCGAGGTAATTACTATTTTCACATTCTGTGATTTTACACCACTATAATAGAATCTTCCTTATTGATTGTTTTTGTATGTTGGCAGTTATTTTGACCTGAGAGAAAAGAGGTCAAAGGTGAGCTTCAATGAAGCTCTTGCTCGTTAAACCGCCATGAGACATGAGTGGTTTGATAGGAAGCCATGAATAAAGAGGTTTCTGGGGCAGAATGTTTTGTGATCTGTTCTTGGCTTTTGATTGCACACCTCTTGCAGCTGGTATATAACTTTTTTGACCCTGTGATATTTTGTATGGTGTGTTTGTGTAGTCAAGTGTGTTTTGAAGAATAAGGGAGGCGGTGACGGCCCTAATTTTATTTGGTTGGGTTTGTGTTGCCTAATTTTATTGTGATTTAATATTTGTAACTAATGAACAAATATCCGGTTCAGATATATCAATAAACATATAAATTTATTTTCCTAAATTAATTTTGTTTTTAGCTTAATCTTTATTTTTAATTTTAATTACAATTTCATAAATTAATTATTTTAACAAATTTAAATTATTTGTAGTCGTTTATTGTAATATACAATAGCACCAAATTAATGGTATAATAAAATATTTTACAACACGAATAAAGTGCCATGATAAAATATTCAATGACACTTTATATGCGTCATTAGAAAATATTCAATGGCATCTTATATACGCCATTATAAAATATATTACAGAAATAAAAAAAATGTCACGGACAATCATATCACAGCACTAATCAAATAGGTCAGACTATCATAGCATTTAAATAAATGCTACGATTGAGGGGGGGGGGGTCTATTATAGCTGCGGCTGTCATAATGTTTATAAATATGCTACCAAAGCCCTATAACATAATTTTCTTGTAGTGTTTAAAGACTTAAAAGGTCAAAGATCATGGCTGTTTCATTTTTACTTGTTCGATCACTGGTGTCAAATGTAAAGACTGTTTGTGTGACTTTACTAGTGTCAACATCGTGTTGAAAGTATTTTCTGAAAAGTTGGAAATCAGAATCTTAATCATATCTACTATGATCTAGGTATTTGGAGATTCGTCTCATGTATGGAAGACCTTGATTCACTTTTTGATATTGCATCATTGGGCGCTCATTTCTTGCTACTGTCGGTGCTGTCACTGATCATGCAAACCATATTATGGTATTCCTAAATGTAAACCAAAGGAATTTTTTTTCTAACTGTTCCAAATGATGATCCAAACCCAAAGAACATTTTCAAGGTGAAACATTTATTCCCGAACGAAGAGGAGAAATAAAAATACAAGGACAACCTTACGAAGATAAACACCCCACGTCTGCAACCTTTATTACCGGCCAAATCATTTCCTGAGATCAAAATCATTGTTCTAGTGACGCTAAGTAATGCTACCTTT
Organism: Orychophragmus violaceus; assembly: GCA_030180135.1. Taxonomy (NCBI): domain Eukaryota; kingdom Viridiplantae; phylum Streptophyta; class Magnoliopsida; order Brassicales; family Brassicaceae; genus Orychophragmus; species Orychophragmus violaceus. Next base: position 24,831,185 of record CM058233.1, on the reverse strand, counting down.
CAAATAAATTGTTGATGCCACTAACTTGGTCTCCAGAACCAAGAGATTCTTCAAGATAATATTCTTGTTGAAGGAATTGGTGAAAACCTTGATAAGGATGAGAATGTTTTCGGGAACCGAGACATCCGTTTCTCACGCACGTCACCTAAAACGGTTAGCTAAAGACGTTAAACAAAAGCGCTCGCGGGGAGGCAACCCGTTTGGTAGTAGTAGTTTTTTCTAACTTATGCTTTTAACTGTTTTTTTCTCGTAGTTTTCAGTTTTATAAAAATTCAGAAAATCAGAAAAATAAAAAAGAATAAAATTGAAGAGACTTTGATCAAAGCTATGTTTCAACAGCCGCCACCAACCTGCTTGAATATTAGGACGTCCCAACCATCCCGACATATTTCCTGCTGCCCTAAACTCAGATGCGAGTGTGATAATCCGTCTCAAATTCAACCTCGACGAGAAGTCACATTTTGTTAACTTGTCTCAACATCAACATCGATGGGAAGTCACTTGAACGAAAAATTGACGGAAACCGAGTTTAGTTAATTTTTTGGCGAAATGAGGAAACCCACAGAAGCAATATGAGGGCAAAATAATTCTCAAAATGGATTATTTAGAAGATAAAAATATTAAAGACGGATTTTTAGATGAAAATTAGGGTTTATCAAAAAAAGTAATGATAAATTGTAATATTTGATAGGAGAAGCTTATTTTAAATTCTACGGGAAGTCAAGACAACAACTAAAATCTTTGGAGAATAATATTATTAAAAAAAGGAATTAGAAATGGCATTGCGGATTTTGCGATAATTATCGAGATTAATCGGCAATCATGGAACAAGATTTGTTGACACGCGAGGTGATGTGGCGATCGACGATTGGTTGAACAAGGACACTTGGCATTGCTGGATTTTGGTACAATGAATCACATGATAAAATGTATCACATGTGACTATTGGTATAATGAATCACATGGGAGATTAGGTGTCACTATTCCATGCAAAATTCCATGCATAATGACACCTTGATGGATTATGTGTCATCACCCATTCTAGCATAAAGGATGGTTTTTGGCTATAAAATGGGGTGAGAGTTGCTTGAAAGAATACAAACCAAAAGCCACTCATCTCCTCTCCTTCTACGTGGGCCACCACCACCACCTTCTCCAATATTGCCTTTTCCCCATGAAACAAATTATACACCTTTATTACCACTTAAAACCCTAACTACCCATTAAAAATCCATAATTACTTAATTAACATCCTAAAACATAATTAGCCCGAAACACTTACCGTACTCACCTCACCGGACCACCACCTTCGTCTTCCGCCATTGTCGGAGATCGTCGGAACTCTCGCCAAAATTCGCCGGAGACATCGATGGAAACCGTCACTCTCTCGCTGGATAACCTCCACCTCTCGTTAGAGGACCGCCAAAGACCTTGACAAGAGAAACTGCCGGAGTCAATGCCAGTCAACGCCAGAGTTCAACGCTGATCAATTGTTGGGTCAACCTCAGGTCTGAACGGGTCAACTGTTTGGGTCAACATTATGTTTTGTCCAGTCTGAGGTTTGCTGGTCTCGGGGTTCTTGTCGTCAGCCATATGGGTCACATCCATCCCACTAATCACTATGAGTTGGTTATGTTTTGATTGCATGTGCATTAGGGTAGATTGCGTCTCCATATAGAGACCAACAATTATAACGTAGAGACTTAGGACATGATACCCAAAATTTGAATGCGGAAGTCCAGAGGATTAGGATAATTAAATAAATGAATATAAATAAACCGAATATGATATAAATATGCATTGCACGTTTAAATTCTGATATGGCATGTTGATTGTGTAGTTAGAACTGATTGGGTAATCGTTAAATTAGCTAAATATGAAATTAATCATAAGAAATTATAAATTAACCTATAAATGAATTAAGATAATATGTATAAAAATTAGTAATAAGAAATAGATAATTATTAGGTTAATAACGAATTAATATATTAATAACACGACCAGGAATAAATAAATAGAAATAGTATAACTATCTAAGATAATAACTGTATTAGCGTAATTAATAAATTATATGAAATTATAAAATATAAGAATTATTAAATAACTAAATAAATAAGTGAACTGAGATAAAGTTAAATAAACTAGATTTAGTAATCTTACTAACTGTAAACTAAAGAATAATTGAATTAAATTAAGTACCTAAACTGGGATTAATAAATAGAAATAAATAATGAAATTAAGGCTTAATAAGTAAAATATGAATTAATTAAATATTCTTAAGTGATTGAACTGAGATTGGTTAATATTGTTTGAGATAATGATAGAATTGTTGAAATTATGATTGTTTGTGGTTTTCCTATTCTGGTGTTGGGCCGGATAGGCCGGGTGGAGCTTTAGTTCTGGTAAAGAGGTTAGTGGTTGTATAACTTGCAGGATAGTTTACGGGTCTTTCTTTTGGGGCTTTTATTGTGTTGGTTGACCTTATATGTCTTGTAGAAACCTAGGGAGTCTGCTTCCGTGTCGTAGTTACTTTATGAATCCATGTACGGCTCATACAAGCTATAGGGTAACTTCTAGGGAGCGTTAGATCCCGCAAGTCGTGTGTGTGTATGTGTTGTTCCAGTGATTTCTTCGCGATGGATCCTTGGGGGAACCCGATCAGTTCACATACCCTTGGGGCGTGGTTGTGACATGCGTTAACCTATGCTGGTGGCGCCGGTAGGTTTCAGAGCTCGAAGTGAAGGGGCCAGCTCACTGAGTTATCTTAAATTGCTCATCCAACTCTTTTTCATCTTTTTCAGTGTTCTGGTGTAGCTCGACGAACACATAGACCCCCCATAGTAGATTCTGGTTGCTATTTGCTACGGTTTGTTTTCGAAAGAGATGATTATTTATTTTTGGTTTCGGTTTTGGCGAGCCCCACAAATTGTTTTAGAGAAACTACGAATTTTATAATCTCATTAAAAGATTTTATTAAAATATTTAAAAGACTAAAAAGGGGATCGTTCCCTAATATACGGTTTAGTCCAAGCAGAACACTACTCGCAAAAATGGTATGGGTTGAAAAGCCTTGTATCGTGGAAGCAAGGTAAATAGTGTCTAGGATGGATTGGTTGAAGACTTATGTCTAGAACAGAAGCATGTCCGACTTCGTACATAACAAACCTTTTTGTTTGACTATACGGGTTTGATCGGTCATATTCTTGTTTGATTATTGATCGGTCAGTTTGTCGGGCAGCGGAGAAACGGTAAGGAGGCGTTACAGCGACAAAGATCTCTCAGCCGTGACCAAGATCTCTTAGCCTGGACAAAGAGAAGCTTGTCCACGACCAAGCAGCTCGAGCCCATGACCGACCACTCTCCACCTGCAAACACACACAGCAGAGCCACGACCAACATTATCCCACCACGACAACACGAAACAAGCCCGCGCCCAGCACACTGTCCACCACGACCACCTGCCTCATAATTGCGGCTGTATGTCCTCCGACCGTGACTTCGACCTCCCGAACCAAGGCCAATATGTCCTATTCAGAAAAATCCAGATGTATGATCCGGCCAAAATCTGAACCATTAATCAAATATAACTGGTTTTTCAGTCAAAAACAAGAAAAGTTCTAAAAAGTTTTTAAAAAGTTACTAAAACTCACTTTTCGAATTAAAAACATCTATTCATAAACCGAAGTGAATTTTAAAGATAAAAAACTGTATTTTTATCTCTCCCAAAGATATTTGGAGACTTTGAGCAAAAACATAGATTTACAAAACTTGGATTTTTAGAAAGATATCTTGGCCTAATCTCACTCATTTTCAAAGAGGAATTCATTTCTACAGCTCTCTCTCACCCTCTCAATCAAGGTATATCTCTAAATCCCAAATTATTCAAAAGAACCTAATTTTGGGAATTCTTAAGTTTGCAGTCATAAAACTATATAATGGTTAGGAAATACTAGATAGTTCCTTATTGATCTAATAGGTTGTTTGGCAAGAAACAATTAACCTATTTCACATAGAATTAAGATTTCTGGATTTTGAAAATTTCACCTCTCTTGAAAACGAATTTGGACATTGTCATTGTATGAATCATCTATCTTTGATGAATTTCGTGATAGGTATACAATACATAAGTGATATAGCATAAGAATTATCATTAAAATGAGTTTTAGAAAACTCTTTTATGTGATGCATCTTTGAATCCAAATATTGAGCTTAAACAATCACAATTTATTCGTTCACTTAGAAAATTCATATGCATTTAGATTGAGTCTCTAGATACTAGTGGCAAGTATCTTAGCACTTTAAAACCTCTCATTTGCACCATATTCATATATTTTCGCAAGATTATACTTTGTTTTGTAGGATCATTAACGCATGCGCCACATTCGTTCCAAGAAGAGTACCCGAGTTGATCAAGGCAAATATTCTCACCCAGATGATGATTCCTCACTACCGTATGATGACACACTTGAAGTTTTCTACCACCGAGCCCTCAAAAACTGTTCGAGTACTTGACGTGTCCTATCACTCCACGAGAGCTGACACCAACACCACTAGTTCGATGATCAGCAATTCTCTTCGTTGGGAAGCCTATAGATCTGGACGTCAACTACCTTTACTGGCAGACCCGGTGAATCAAGTGTGTACTCCGACACCTCTAGGGAACCGATATTGACGAACCTATATCTGAAAACGAGCCCGACAGTTAGATAATGCCATACTCGTCTCGGCAATCAGCTCTACGGTTCATTCGTTCTGGCCCTTATCTATTTATTTCTGCTTTTATCTTTTATTTTGACTTTATCGAGTCTGTTCCATCCTTTCACCACTATTTCCACTAGGTACTGTGTGATTTAAGTTCGGGGGAAGGATGTTTATCCATTTTTTCTTTTTTTTCGTTATTGTCTTTGTAGAGTATGTTGTCGAAAACTACTTATGATTATGTATTGATTTGGATTTGAGTAGGTTGAGGAAACAAAACTATGAAGATTATGACATGTGTGATTCTACACTATTCCTAATGACAGCTATTTCGAGATTCAGTAATAGACTAAGCGGTAGCTAGAGTTCTGTTTCAATGACATCATCCTAAAGGATTCACTCAATAGTGATTTACTCTGAAGGATATGCTAGCTCTATAATATATGAACTAATCAAATCTTAATTATTTCACATCTTAAATTGTAGGCTTTACGACGAAACATACATTCATGACATCTTTCAACTTTTCACCAATCTTTTTTGTCCATGAATGACCAACTCATCTTTAGTTTGTTCCCTACCCAAACCTTAACCATCTTTCGGACCTCATGCATTCTCTCTTCTTTATTTATGTGTAGATATTTGAAAAAGCACGCAGTTATCAGTCACTGAAGACGGAGGCAATGAATGCATTGGAGTAGGAGAGATGAAGCAACAAAAAGGAGCTTTTCTTTGCCTTCAAAATCTAAGAAAAATGGTAAAATACGTTTTTCTTATGACTCTATCATTGTATGACATTTCTCCCTTCCCAAAAGAAAAATAAAAAAATCACTGTGAATAAAGGAAGAGAAAGGAAATAAAAAGACATAAATAAAACCAAGGCAAGCAATGGTTCGATCATGAAGAAGTCGTGGAGCCGTTTCCAAAAAAGACACCGCAAAAAAACATCTAAGTTTGTAGGAAGAAACATGAAGAATCTAGAAGGAGAAACAAGTAGCTGACTTGTGTTGTAGTGACTGAGGGTTGCGGACATCAACAATTCTATTCTCTCTTTTTGTTTTAAATTTTGCGATTCTAGTAACCTCTAGGAAAACGGTAACCCGAAACATTTTTAAGCTCACCTTAAAATGTCTTTTTTGATGCCTAGCCTCGTTAGAACTGAATTGGAGTATATGTAGTTTTAATTCTATATGATGTCATTATTAACTAGTGTTGCATGGCTTTGGAGAAAAAATTTTAGACTTGGTTTAGGCTGATGCATATCCATGGATATGGTTTAGAAGGACGGTCAGTGAGATTTTGTGAAATTACCATGCGAAACCCTTCTTTTCAAACCTCTTTCTTAACTTTGATCTATGTTTTTCTTATTACAAACCATGGGTAAGTATGGGGGAGTTGATATAACCCGTTTTTACACCATTTTAGCTATCATTTATATACCTTTTTATTTGTGTTCTTACGTATTTTCTAATGGTTTTCAAGTTTCTACGTTTTGTAGTTTTATGTTACTTTTCATGAAAAGAGGACGAAACAAGCAAAAAGGTCCAAATTTTGATACCGACACTTTATGTCAGAAGTTCCACTCAAAATGGATACCTTTTCACCGTTAGATCAAGCTAAAATTTGGGCACAAGGTATAGGGAACTTCCATCAACACATAGCTACTTGTTTAATAAGAATCCAATGGTTAGATCTTAAGCGCCGCTAGAAGCAAGATGGCCTGAGCAGCAGACAATGTGCCCGTGGCCACGACCTGAGCTTCCCAAACTACATGAAAGGGCCTATTGGCCGCGACCAGGAGCTTTGAAGCCACAGACAGGAAACCTCCAAAGTCAACCGATTTATACCCAGTTTTGGGTTTTTTCCAAATGAAGCCCACTAAAAGGAGTTAGCAAAGTCCTACATAGAAAGTTTGAGGAAAATCACCTCCTCTCAACACCTATATAAGGATATGCACCTCCCTCCTCTCAAATCATCACCAACACAATCATTTCTAATGATTTCTAAGTAGTTTTCTAGTTTCTTAGCTTTTATGTAGGTTTTAGGGATTTAGATAGGGTAATCATGAGTAATGCCCATATGGCCAGTTTATAGAACTAGGATCCTTTATTTAAATGGTTTTTCAATTATTTTCTTAAGTTTAATGCATTATTGGAGGCTGCTCAGCTTAAAGCTTATCATAGTGTTGATAGATCTACTAAAGTATTGCAGTTATTAGCCAGAACTAAAATAATCAAGCAGTTGTGTTGCAAGATGAAAGAGTTTATTTGTAGGGTACTGTGAATGTGGAAAACTAGATATTAATGCATGATCTTCCTCGTGGCCAGATGCGAGAGTTGACTAGTTGAGTTAAGAGATTAGATGTTTAATGCTTTGAGAATAGGTTAGGCATAATTCTGTTTTTCGAGTTTTAAAACTATAGTAGACTAAGTCTCTGAACCCATGTTTTAAGCATCTCACATTCTTTATTAAAGTCTCAAGGATGTCTTGTTTGAAGCTTAAGACGTATTTCATAGCTTTTACTATTCATTGTGTTAGGTAGAACTTTAGGAGAAAGGCTTCTGGCAATCATCCCTAGAATTTACCAAGTGAGATGGTATGCCCTCTCCAATTAGGTGAACTTTTCTCTAAGTGAAATTGGGAACAAAAGGAGCTTGACACTATCTTCATCCAGATTTCCAATCCTAATTATATTGCACAACCTATCAAAACAGACAAGTGATCACAAGGATTCTCCACTCTTGTCCATAAGAACTTGGAATCTTGAATCAAACTAATCAAAGAGGATGAATCACATAGCTAATGCGACATTGAGTAGTGTCAAAGCTTCCATTTGTTAGCTTCTTCTCTTAGGTTGGAGTTGTTGGGATAGTGTCCTGAAATCACACTTGTACTCACTCCTGATGATAGTTGTGTGTCGAGATCAGACATTCGTATAATACTGGGCGGTTGCAATGTTTTGCTAGAAGCCTCTTGCAACCTGTAAGTTATAGACTTACTGCCAGTATTATATGATCCTATAGGGTCACACACCTAAGCAAACTGGAAGCTACGACATGGGAATGATCATTATGGTAATGATCATATTAATGTGTATTGGATACACATTATTATCGACAAAATGGTGTTGTGTCGATCGACACAGCTTGTGTGTCGGTCGACACAGTTCGGGTTTTCGGAAAGGCTTTTCGAAATATGACGTAATCAAGTCTGGCCCGTTAAGTGGCTTTTAGGTCGAATAAAACATGATTATCTCGACCTAAGAACGCTGCGGTCGAGTTTTTCTTGGTAAGAAAAGCAGAAACACCAGAAACAGGTGATTCCCATTGATCTGGTACTAGCATCCCGTTTTCAGCGTGTGTGCGTGTGTATCTGGTAGAGGCAAGGCATCTGCGTTGCTCAACTGATCTCGTTCACCAACTCATTCCGCTGCCAGTTCCAGGTAAGAACGAGGTTGGTTATTTTTCAATATATCAAACCCTAGATCCTAGGAGATCCAACAGTGGTATCAGAGCGTGTTAAGGTTTAGAATATTGATTCTGATGCAATTAATTCGAAACTTGATGTTGTTGAATTGGATATTGCCTGTTAAAATCGTGTTTTCTTATGTTAATCTCGGATTATTTGCATGTTGTAAAAAACGATGAACTGTTGAAATCACACTGTGTCGATCGACACAAAGCGTGTGTCGGTCGACACAGAGCGAAAACTCGCAAATAATTTTAGGGTTTCGATCTGAGATCGAGTACCCGTATTCCTGCTGTGTCGATCGATACATTGGGTGTGTCGGTCGACACAGGCAATGCGATTAGATAGATCGGTTAAATTAGATTGAACCGGTTATCTCGCTCGGTTAATTTTAATTAACCAATTGGTTCTTGTTTGGTAATGTCGATCGACACAGAGTTGTGTGACGATCGACATAGACCATTAAACCGAACTGGTTCCATTGAATTGAATCGGTTAAGCAAATTCGATCCGGTTTGACCGGTTATCGAAGACCGGTTTAAATTGGGTTGCGTCGACCGATGCCAATGGTTGGCGTCGATCGACACGACATTCGCAAACATGCTGGTTGGACCACAAATTTGCATATACCAGAACAATTTAATCCTAAAAGTTCTAGATGAATCTAAACTTAATAAAACTGAATGTTTTAATTAAATTAATAACTTCTTGAATGCATATTGGATATACATCAAGATTAAATAATTCTTTTCCTCAACCAAATATCAAGTGATCTTGATGTCTTGCCCGATCTTGTCTATTGTCAGGACTAGTGTTGTTGTTGGATATCCATGGAGTCCTTGGTATCCACATCAACATGAGTAATGCAGGTGATCATTGATAGATTTGCAGTGCAACTATTAGTGATCACAAGACAGAAGAGATTGATTTTACTTGACTGGGCTGTCAGAAGTTCTGGGCCCAGAGACATCAGAGTAGATTAGACATAGTTTGTCTCATCTACGACCAAGAGTTGTACTGGGTACAATTAGCAATGATTTGCTTACCTAAATAACTAAAGTTTGGGTGATGGTAAGTTGCCCACTCAGATTTTGGTGAAGTATGGATCTTGGCTCATTGTATTCATCTGAGGAAACATAGTTTTGAATACAATGCGAGTTTTTCTTATTAGATAAGAATTCTCATTCCTTGAGCATTATAACTAAAACCTCTACCTCTTTTAATTACAGCTATGTATGTCTCAACTCACATCAACACTTTCTCACTAAGATCCGTCCTTGAGAAGGACAAGTTAAATGGATCTAATTTCTTGGAATGGTATTGGAACCTGAGAATAGTTCTCAGGCAATAGAACAAGGAATATGTCCTTGAAAGAGTTCTCACCGAGAGGCCACGTTCCAATGCCCCGCAGACAGAAAAGAATGCTTGGGATAAGCATTCAGCTGATGTCAAAGATGTTAATTGTTTAATGCTGGTGACTATGAACTCTGAGCTGCAGAAGCAATATGAGAACGTGATGTCACCCATTGATATGATTAACAGCCTGAAAGCTTTGTTTCAGGAGCAAGCTCGCACAAAGAGATACCAGACGGTTAAATCTCTCATGGATTGCAAGCTGGCTAAGGACAGTCCAGTAAGTCCTCATGTCCTTAAAATGATGGGTTACATTGATAACCTGGGGAAACTGGACTGTGCCATTAGCCAGGAGCTGGCCACTGACATGATTCTGCAGTCTTTGCCGTCGTGTTTTGATCAGTTCATCATGAACTACAACATGCAAAACATGACTAAGACATTGACTGAGTTGCACGGCATGCTGAAGACAGCAGAGCCGAATCTCAAGAAGGCAACTCCCAGTGTACTGATGGTACAAGGGGGTAAAAGGCTTAAGAAACCTAAGAAGGATAAGGGAAAGGCCCAAGTTGTCCAGACTGAGAGTCAGGACAAGCCCAAGCCGAAGCCCAAATCCGCGCCTTCTCCTGAGGATAAGTGCAACTACTGCAAGCAGTTAGGGCATTGGAAGAGAGACTGCAAGAAGTTCATGGAAGATTACAAGAAGCTGAAGAAGACGTATGATGCGTCTGATTCAGGTATTTATGTTATCGAACTTAATGTTATATCTTCTAGTTCTACTTCGTGGGTATTGGATACCGGCTGCGGTGCTCATATTTGTACTAATATGCAGGCACTAAGAAACAGTAGAACGCTGAAGAAAGGACAAGTGGAGCTACGGGTCGGGAATGGAGCTAAGGTTGCTGCACTGGCCGTAGGAACCTGCGAATTGTCTTTACCGTCGGGCATGGTTTTAATTTTGAATAATTGCTACTTTGTACCTGCGATTAGGAGAAACATAATTTCAGTTTCCGTATTGGATTTGGAAGGTTTTGATTTTGCTGTTAAGAATAAAGTTTGTTCTTTTAATCGTGATGGTACGTTTTATGGTAGCGCCCCATTAGATAATGTGTTATATGTTTTAAACCAAGAAATGCCTAACTTTAACATAAATACAAAGCGGTTTAAGTCAAATGACGAAAACCCAACTTTCTGATGGCATTGTCGTTTGGGCCATATCAATGAGAAACGCATCCAAAGGCTCCATCGAAATGGGCTTCTGGGCTCATTTGATTTTGAATCATGTGAGAAATGCGAATCTTGTTTGATGGGCAAAATGGCTAGAGCCCCTTTCAACAAACCAAATGAAAGGGCCAGTGATTTATTGGGCCTTATTCATACTGATGTATGTGGGCCGATTAGTACTGTTGCCAGAGGAAATTATAGGTACTTCATTACCTTCACTAATGATTTCAGTAGGTATGGCTATGTCTATTTGATGAGACATAAGTCAGAATCCTTTGATAGATTCAAGGAATTCAAGAATGAAGTACAGAACCAACTTGGCAAAAGTATCAAAGTTCTGCGATCGGATCGCGGAGGAGAATACTTGAGTCAAGAGTTCAGCGACTATCTGAGCGAGTATGGAATAATTTCACAACTCACTCCTCCTGGAACACCCCAATGGAATGGAGTGTCAGAGAGGAGGAATCGAACCTTATTGGATATGGTTCGGTCTATGATGAGTCATTCAAATCTTCCATTATCCTTTTGGGGATACGCTCTAGAAACGTCTGCGTTTACACTGAATAGGGTACCATCTAAATCAGTGGAAAAGACACCACATGAACTGTGGACTGGGAATGTTCCTAGTCTGTCTTTCCTGAGGATTTGGGGTTGTGAGGCTTATGTCAAACGTTTAATCTCTGACAAGCTTGCACCCAAATCAGATAAATGCTACTTCGTTGGTTATCCTTGGGAAACTAAGGCATACTACTTTTACAACCAATCTGAGAACAAAGTATTTGTTGCTCGGGACTATTCTTTTCTTGAGAGGGAGTTTCTCTCTAAGAAAAACAGTGGGAGTAAAGTACATCTTGAAGAAATTCGAGATGCACAGGAGACTGCTCAACCTGCTGAGGAAGAGCAGCAGTTGAATCCACAGAGTTCTGTGGAACCGGCGCCTGTGGAGCCTGAAGTTCGCAGATCCGGAAGGATCCATCACGAACCCGAGAGATACTATGGATTTCTCGTGACCAATTCAAATGATCTGATGATCATTGATAGTGACGAACCAGCGACCTTCGCGGAAGCAATGATGGGCCCGGACTCCGAAAAGTGGCTTGGAGCCTCTAAATCCGAAATGGGATCCATGTCAGAAAACCAAGTATGGTCCTTGGTCGATTTACCTAATGGTGCAAAAGCCATTGAGTGTAAATGGATCTTCAAGAAGAAGATTGACGTGGATGGCAATGTACAGATTTACAAAGCGAGATTGGTGGCTAAAGGTTTCAAGCAAATTCATGGTATTGACTATGATGAAACCTATTCCCCAGTCGCTATGCTTAAATCCATTCGGATTCTTCTAGCGATTGCTGCTCATTATGACTATGAGATTTGGCAAATGGATGTCAAAACCGCATTCCTGAATGGTATTCTGGAAGAGGATGTGTATATGACACAGCCTGAAGGTTTTGTCGATCCTAAGAACGCTGGGAAGGTATGCAAGCTTCATAAATCAATTTATGGATTGAAGCAAGCATCACGGAGTTGGAATCTTCGTTTTGATGAAGTAGTAAAACAATTTGGTTTCATCAAGAACGAAGAAGAACCATGTGTTTACAAGAAGACTAATGGGAACAGAATTGCGTTTCTTGTACTGTATGTCGATGACATACTCCTCCTCGGTAATGACGTTCCGTTGCTTCAGTCTGTTAAGACTTGGTTCAGAAGTTGTTTTTCCATGAAAGAAATGGGAGAAGCCGCATACATTCTTGGAATCAGAATCTACAGAGATAGAGTGAACATGCTGATTGGATTGTGCCAGGACACTTATATTGATAAGGTGCTGCACAGATTCAGGATGCATGATTCCAAGAAGGGCTTCATACCGATGTCTCATGGCACTAGTCTCAGCAAGAAGCAGTGTCCGGCGACACATGCTGAGCGAGAACGCATGAATAGGATTCCATATGCTTCTGCAATAGGATCTATTATGTATGCCATGCTTTGCACTCGTCCAGATGAAGCTTACGCGTTAAGCATGACGAGTAGATACCAATCTGATCCAGGTGAAGTTCACTGGACAGCTGTCAAGAATATTCTCAAGTATTTGAGACATACTAAGGATAAATTCCTGGTGTAAGGAGGAAGTGAAGAACTTGTGGTGAATGGATTCACCGATGCGAGTTTTCAGACGGACAGAGACGATTTCCGATCACAATCTGGATATGTCTTCTGTCTAAATGGCGGCGCAGTGAGCTGGAAGAGCTCTAAGCAGAATACCGTAGCTGATTCCACGACGGAAGCTGAATATGTTGCTGCTTCAGAAGCGGCAAAGGAAGCTGTTTGGATCAAGAAGTTCATGACTGAACTTGGTGTGGTTCCTAGTATTTTGGAGCCAGTGGCTTTGTTTTGTGACAACAATGGAGCCATTGCTCAGGCGAAAGAACCCAGGTCACACCAGAAGTCCAAACACGTAGAGAGGAGATATCACCTGATTCGTGATATTGTCAATAGAGGTGATGTAAAGATCAGCCGAGTTCCGACAGACGAGAATGTCGCTGATCCTCTGACTAAGTCACTCCCAAGGCCTAAGCATGAGAGTCATACGACTGCTATAGGCATTAGAGATCTTAAGATGTAATCTTGATTCTAGTGGGAGTTTTAGTTTTATTTTAGTTATAATAAGATGCTCTTGTAAACATTCTTTTGGAAATGTTTTAATGAAATTTGATTTCAGCATTATTTATTGTAATCTAAATAATGGTCCCAAAATAAGTTTATGACATACTATAGGTCATCAAGTTGAGGACTTGATCATGAAACCCTATAAGTTACATATGACATAAATTATGTTTTGTCCCTAGTCGAGGCTGTCAAAATGGGACAATGGCAACCGCGAGAGACTAGATTGTGAGGTGACTGTTGGCTAAGTTTCATGGAGCCAATGATATGATTATCGCAATCAGTCACATAGATATATGTTGGTGAACATATGATCGGACATGACCCACTAATTAGAAGTCTCCAGAATAGTTATATATGTGTCATGAGAGGTTCTCATTACGACTATAGAGTACAGTCCTTAGACCTGAGTTCATCATGCTTTCTTGCATATGAATTGGTACACTTTGACTTTGTCAAACGTCGACCCGTAACTGGCGACTATAACGGCATTGTTCAAGTATATCATGAAGTGTGTGTTGAAATAGGGATGGAACAAGATGGGATTTGTCCCTCCTGAATAACGGGAGATAAATATCTCAGGGCCTATCGAAGATTTAATACTGAGAAAAATGTGTGGCCGCACTCAGACGAATTGTAGTTCAGTTGTTTGTAATGTTCAATATGAGATCAGGAGTTCGATAAACACGATGTTGGCTTAATAATGATGACACCAATCTTGCCTTATGCCAAATCGAGATATAGAGACAAAAGGATTATAGGAATAGATGATTCCAGTACAAGTGGGAGATTGTTGGGATAGTGTCCTGAAATCACACTTGTACTCACTCCTGATGATAGTTGTGTGTCGAGATCAGACATTCGTATAATACTGGGCGGTTGCAATGTTTTGCTAGAAGCCTCTTGCAACCCGTAAGTTATAGACTTACTGCCAGTATTATATGATCCTATAGGGTCACACACCTAAGCAAACTGGAAGCTACGACATGGGAATGATCATTATGATAATGATCATATTAATGTGTATTGGATACACATTATTATCGACAAAATGGTGTTGTGTCGATCGACACAGCTTGTGTGTCGGTCGACACAGTTCGGGTTTTCGCAAAGGCTTTTCGAAATATTACTTAATCAAGTCTGGCCCGTTAAGTGGGTTTTAGGTCGAATAAAACATGATTATCTCGACCTAAGAACGCTGCGGTCGAGTTTTTCTTGGTAAGAAAAGCAGAAACACCAGAAACAGGTGATTCCCATTGATCCGGTACTAGCATCCCGTTTCCAGCTTGAGGGCGTGTGTATCTGGTAGAGGCAAGGCATCTGCGTTGCTCAACTGATCTCGTTCACCAACTCATTCCGCTGCCAGTTCCAGGTAAGAACGAGGTTGGTTGTTTTTCAATATATCAAACCCTAGATCCTAGGAGATCCAACAGGAGTGGGTATCAATAGGAGTGTCAAGGAAGCTTCTTGAGATTGAGGTTGAGGTTGTGTTGAAGCTTCTTGAGGTTGCGTAGATTTAGTGATGCTTCTTTGATTGTCATTATCAAACACCTCAAGTGAACTTGTCTTTCCATGTCTCTTCCAATTGTTTTGGTACCTTCAAAAGAACAAGAGAATGAAGGAAACCAAGTTAGTAACAAAAAATAAGAAATTTCTCATCATCTTAGCTAAAGATGAACTAAAAAAAAAAAGCTTAGTCTCAAGAAGAAATAAAATCGGAATGACTCTTACTAAACCCAATCGGCAACGGTGCCAAATTGATAAGTGGATTTTTCGGTTTCAAATTATCAATTCCCCAAATCCTACTAAGTTGTACTGATGTAGTAAATGAGGTGACAATCCAAATGGGTAGAGAATAGAACACTACGAATAATATTACTCCCTAATCTAAGCCAAATCAAGAAAATGGGTTTAAAACTAGCAACCTAATGATATTGAAAGCAAGAAAACAATAATCAAAGTAAACAAGTGTAAATAAGAGAAAATAGCTAACCAAGATTAAAACAAGATAAAAATGATCCTAGGATGAAGTCAATGACTTTGGACGATCTAGAGACAATCCATGATGCTTTAGTATATCACACAATGCTAAACATGACCTAAGATCAATAATTAAGCTAATCTATTTACATGGCCTTAACTACTATGCTAATCATCCAATTAATCAACTTCCACTGAAATCACAAGACTAGCATGCATTTAAATAAATCCAATTAACCATTTAGCAAAGCTTATCCTTGGGTTTAGAACTATAATTCTAGATTAATACAGTTCCTTGGAATTAATCCCTTTGTCAATTTCCTAATCAAAATCAATTTCCCAATTTTTAGTTAAGCAACTAAATAACATGCAAACAAGTTTAGTTAACTAATAAACATTTTAAAAATCTTTTCCATGAGTTAAGAGTGAAAATCTTCTAAACTTGATCATTGATACATTTCATCAAACACCTTCCATGCATGAAATATCTTAATGTCTAAGTTAATAAAACAACAAATCAATGATTGATCTAGCATGAAAACCACCAAATAGAGAAGGATCACTGTAAATTAAGTCATAAACATCAAGGATCATCCCTATCTATAACCTAATCTACCTACTCCATAAGACTAAAAAAGAGACTACTCACTAATCATGGTTTTCCCAACTAAACACATGAGGGAAAAGTTAACAAAAATGGTTAGTGAGCTAAATAAAAAAGAGATTAGGAAGATTAAATAAGTAATTTGTTAAAGAAATCAGATTTAAAGTTTACAAAAATTAGAACCCTAAAAATTCTTAAAAGCTAAGAAGATAAGTGATTTTTTTGCTTATAATGGACTTTATAGAGAAAGGGTACAAACTGGGTTAACATGGGACAAACCAGGTGTTGACCGGTTTTAAATGGGTCAACTGTGGAATGTGTTGACACGTGTCCAGTCAATGGGTCATAACTCTTTCAATACAACTTCAAACGCCTTGAAACCACCTCATTGGAAAACTAACTCAATTTCCCACGACTTAAATATCAAGAGAAATACTTCATATAACTTAATCATTCAAGCACACCAGTTTGATCTTTAATCACCATTTTCCTTGTTTGGTTTACTAATGCATCATTCACCAAGTTAACCAAGTGTGATTCAAAACACATATAAACCACACCCAAATGGATCCATTTACAGTCTCAATTATCACCATTTTATCCATTGTGTCTTTCAAGCTCCAAGTTTCTTTCAAAATTCTTCTCATGGTTCAAGGGTCAATTCCAAACATCCAAACTCTCTAAACTACAAGAAATCAACTAAAACACTCAAAAACAAACCGAAATATGCAAACCTAAAACACTATAAGACTCCAAAATTGATTATTTCCTAATAAAATGCCTAAGAGGTTGTTTAAAATACTAGAAAACTATGCAAATGAACATGCTAAAAATGGTAAAATAAGCATATATAAGTTTAATGCATGATCAGAGACGGATCAACTTGAAGTTAGTCACAGGATTGATAGATATACGAAAGTATTGCAGATATTAAATGGAACTAGGATAATTGAGAAATTGCGTTGCAAGATGCGAGAGTTTACTTGTAAGGCAGTGTGAATGTGGATGAATTAGATATTAATACATGATCTTTCTCGCGACCAGCTGCGAGAGTTGACTTGTCGAGCTGAAAAGATTAGGTGTTTAATTCTATGAGAATAGGTTAGGCATTATCCCGTGTTTGGAGTTTTAAAACCATAGTAAACTGTCTTTGAACCCTAGGTATAATTCTAAGTAGATTCCGAACTGATGATCCCTTGAGAAATCCCCAACGACCAATGTTCGTTTTATTGCCCTTAAACCGCTATTTGCCTTATTATTATTGCTTTTTAGTCTAGAGAATGTTAGAATCTGATAGAAGTCAAGAGTGTCATTTCCATGTTGGTTCAATCCCTTAGTATACTTCTCTGACTGTTGTGCACTTGCAGTAGGTTTTAAGGGTAATACCATGTACATATCAAAAAGTCCACGACTAACCAGCCTACCAATGTTACCCAAATACTCTTGGGTATTTGGAGGATCCACTCATACTGGGGCTTGGTATACATTGGACCGGATTCCTCCTTCAGTCCTAAAAGACTTGTTTGAGTTAATATGGTTCCCATCTCTTTTCCCTTCAAACATAAAGAAAAGAACATAAAAAGGAGGAAGAGCTAGAGGGTGTAGGATCACTTTTATACTCTGCTGTAATGATGCAACCTTGTCTAAAAGGAGTAAGAAACCTGATAATAACAGAAGAGCAGTCGACAGAAAAATAAAATGATACCTAGTGGGGAATAATTGGCTGCTGAAGTGAGAAAATGGAGAGGAAAGGAACCAGAAGTAAGACAACCATTTTGATCAGGTTCTAACAAAGTAAGATTCTATGTTTCCTTTGATCGATACTCCCTCAATGAGTCTTCACTTAATCTTAAAGAGGTATGTTTGTTGAATTTGGATTTCTCATTAGGATTTTGGAGTTGTTTTGGATAGTTGCTAAGTCTATGGGAAGTACATGGTGGTCTGGATGTGGCTTACTATGGTGATTGTTGATGTGGTGTTTCTAAGATGAAAAGATTTTCTGAATTTTTCTTCTAGGTTTTTGGTTTTATGTTTGCTTAGGGGTAATTGATATATATAATAGTTTTTATGGGTTTTTAACCATGATATATGTCTTGTATATCTAGTCTTTTATCTGTTTTTGGAGTCTTTTAGAGTCTTTGAAGGTCTAGGTACGTTTGGAGCTTAATTGGATAAATTTTCATAACATAGAGATTTCACAGAGTTCATGGGCTGCGTCCATAGTTGGTGTCGGTTGACACCAGTCATGCCCCATATTTTATGCGCGAGCTTTTACGATAACATGAAGACTTGCAAGATGGCCCAATATTATTCCTTTTTTTCAAAAAGACCCATTTACAAATTATGATTATATATTAGGTTTTCCAGCCATTGTTTAGATTACACATTTTATTTTCCAGAAAGATTTGGAGAGAGCTTTTGGCTCTGATTTGATATTTTGAACCCCTTTTATGTATTATTTATTTCTCTTATGAAACTATTTCATCTAGGATTTATGTTTCATTATGTCAAAGTAGATTTTCTAATTAGGTTTAGCGTTTGTCATTAGGGATTTCAGGGATTGCTAGGTTGATTGATTAGTTAAAAATTGTAGAACTCTGTTTATTCATCTAGGTTGTTCTTATTGCTTGATCTGAGTTAGCTACTTATATCATTGTTCATATATTGATTCTCGCAATGACAATTTGTTAATTAGCTAGAAAGAACCTAGTTGAGAAAATTGTTTATTCGCAAAGAAATTTTGTTTAGGAAATTTGTGAACAAATCGAACCTTAAATTATTGCATTCTTAATAACTTGAACTTGCAACTTTTCTATGTGTTTCGAGTTCTACGGCATAGCAGAATCCTGAGAGATTGGTTTACTTACATTCCTAATTTCCTGAGTAATCCCTAAGCCTAGCATTTCTTCCTTCTGTTTACACACGTTCGTTTATTTCCTACTTGTTTTCTTAACAATATGTCTGCTCAGCTTAACTCAAATCGATTCTTTAGTGCGTCTTCTTGAGACTCTTTGTTCGATAACTCTTTACACTACAACTGATTTGTTGTGCACTTGCAGTCTTTTATTAGAGATAAACTTAAACCGATCAGCCGTCACCGGTCGTTTTCCTCATTTCCCACCTCGTCCTGTTGATTTTATAGCAACACCGAACATTGAGATAGATTGCAAACTTGAGAGACAGATAACAGAAATTGAGAGTGATGATGAGTCGAAAATTGAGGGTTATGTTTAGGAGACTAAGAGATTGAGAGACATGAATAAGAGAAAAGATTGATTACCCAACAAGAAGGGAAGAGAAGCTCGTCTTCCCAATGAAAAGAGAAGGAGCTCTATTATTAGGGTTAAGAAATAGACAAAATTTTGGGGAGGCAAAAAAAAATGGGTTGGGGGAGAAAGTTTTGGTCAAATTTTGGGCAAAATCAATAAATATTTTAGGCGCCAATGAAGTAGCAAATTAGTGAACAATTTTGCAATTATTTTGCGATTATGCAATAGTAGCAATTATTTTGCGACAATGAATTAGTAGCAAAATTTGTCACTAAATTGCCACTTACATTTTACGATTTAACGTTTTAGTATTAAATCAATGGATTTGTTTGCCACTTATTTACAACTAAACCAATCAGTAGCAAAATAGTCACAATAGGGTTAAAAAATTGCTATTATAATGCAACAACATATTTTAATGGCAATGAAGTAGCAAATTTGTTACTCAAGAAATATAGTGGCAAATTTGTGACTCAATATATAGTGGGTAATTAGTCACAAAAGTCACTAACTGATCACACTATTTTGGAAGTGGCTAGATAGAGCGGTAAATTTCATGTTTTCTTTGAGTGTTTCAATTCAAATTGAAACAAGAATGATTATACGTAAAGGATCTTTGGTCGAGGATCTGATGGCATGTCTCTTGATATGGTAAGTGTGATTAGCCTGCAACAACTGCGGGAATTCAAAATAATGAACATGAATCTTACCTCAACTTCACTTATAGTTTAGGCTGTGGTCGAGATTGTCGATATTGGTTAACAGTCATTCGTCTTTAAAAACAACAAGAATTCCATGTCTTCTTGATGGGCTTGGATAAAGCATTGCATTTGGACTTGGGCTACTTCTCTGGTTCAGTCGGGTCTTCATTATCTTCTAGGCCTTCTTTTCTACTAGTAAATTTGATACATGAGGTAGAGTCTTGGTTGAGTATCCCTTGCACATATGTGTTAAACTTGTCTTGGTGGCAGGAGTTCTTGATCTAGTCATGGCCTTGTTTAGAGCGTATGACAAAAATTGGCTTGAATCTAGATTGGTGTCCTCACCAGGTACACTCTTTTAATTTTATTGCTGGATAAATGGCGCGGTTTTGGATTTTTGCAAATGAGATGCTCCGGCTCGAGAAATCAACAAATTAACCATCTGTTGCAGAGAATTGAGAACCAAGTACCAAAGGGTTCCCTTTACCACAACTTGGAAGTCTATAGGAACGAGACTATCTATACATATAAATGAGAATTGATTTTGAGCCGAAAATTCTAGGTGTCATCACGAGAGTGACTTTGGGGAGAAAAAGTGTGACGTGGAATGATGACAAGGAAGACCTAAAGATATAGAAATGGGTTTAAAGTTGGAGTTATTTACGGTGAATGCCATTATTCATTTAAAAATAAGAAGAAATTATTAAGTTTCGGAAAATATATCACAATATCTTATTTAATAACTTAGTTAGTTTGATTTTTAAAATATACTATAGAATATTTGATTCTTCCAACATAAGATTGTTAGTATTAAACGATATCGTATAAATATATATCGAAACAAATCTTATACAATATTACAATCTTCCAACAGAATATTTCGAAAACTTAGTTCAACCCTAAATCAATTGATCCCTATGAAAAGAGTCTATACCACACTCATAGAACACCCATATATCGACACAATTCTTTCTATTCTATCGAAATTAACATGTTCAAACTTTTTATTGTGGTATTGATGAATTTTAAGGTTTGTTTCATTCCACTCCAAATGAATATGTATTGATATCTTACAATTAATAATGGTTCTAATTTTTTATATTGTGCTATTTATGATTTTGCTGGTTTGTTTCATACCAAGCATTGCGAAGGGTATTATTTTCTTATTATTATCATGGTTCAAATAAGATTTGAATTTCAATAGAATGATTTAGCATACTATGCTCAATAGGTCTAACCTCCAAACTACCAACACGTTCTAGACACTATGTCACTTTCAAAAATCGAAGAATGAAAGCTCCTTAATGTAAGTATTAAGATTTGTATTATTATCTAACTCATGGAGTGTATTGCTTTCGGTCATACAATCTCCAAGACCGTATAGGAGATAAGTTTGAGTAGAAGAGAGAGATGCAAGATTGGAAGTTCCTTAATGTAAGTATTAAGGTTTATATTATTAATCAAGTTCTTTATTTCTTTCTTTTGATTCTAATCTTATTTAGTAATTTCACTACATGCATATTTTATTAAATTTGTAGACACCGAAAACGAAGTTAACTCATGGATAGTACTGCTTTCGGTCATATAATCTCATGGATCCCATAGAAGATACGGTTGAGTGAAAGAGAAAAATACGAAAATGGAAAGAACGCAAGCGCAAAGAGAAGAATAAGTAGATGAATTTGTTTTTGTTTTTTTACTTATTAGTACTATATTTTCTTGATGTTTTTTTATTAATAAATATTTGTAATGCATTCTTAAGTTAAAACTTAACTATATGAATAAGATATGAAGCGCATACATTTATTGTGTGTTTTGTACGGTATGTGTTTTTGTGTTTTTAATTTAATAGAGCTATATTTACGGTTATCTATATTATCTACTCCTATATACCATTTGCAGTTTTAGATATGTAAGCATTAATGCGAATAGATGGTCTTTTAGTATATATGATGCCTCTTATCACCACAAAATATTTTACAGATATCGTGTTTATTAAATACATGTAGCGTTTTATTTTTAAAAAGACTATAATTGCCTTTAAGTTTAAAGAAGGTCTCTTGAACTTTCATTATTCACAAAGATAAAAGAAGCCATTTCTCTTCTATCTTGGAAGCAAAACCGTTTACAAACTTCCTTTTCAGCAAAAACAAATCGATGGAGCGAATCTATCATATTTCATAGGTTAACCGTTCAACAAATGATTGGCATTTTACGGTTAAAATCTTAAGGGAATATGTGTATTACGTCACTGGTCAAGGCTTCTTCTGAAATTATGTTCTCTCTAATCAAATGGTAAGTGAAAACAAAAGATTTGTTTTTGTACAATATAAATAGTGCACATTTAGAACCTAATTTCAATCATTTTTTATTTAGGGTACAAATATAGAACTGGTTATTACAACAAACAAAGTTTTCAACTTTAAGAAGTTAGAGAAACATGAAGGGAAGTGGCTTCAAATAAAATATGTTAAGGTTGCCTATGTTTCATCCAGATTTCTTCCAACGAAGTCTGAATATATTCTAACAGTAATTCTAGGATATAACATCCAGTAGATTGATGCGATTAATGAAAGGCATTTTTGTATTTTTAACTATCCAAAAAGTCCAATATTAATCAGCTCCAACTAATGTTGATGTTGGTATGGATGTGAGATATATTTTTTGGTTTATAATATTATTTGTTTGTTATTTACTATTCTTAACAAATTCATGATTTTGCAGATGTAATGGGTATGATGTTCAGTTCAAGACCCATGTATCTAGAAGTTGATGACCCTGCAACATCAAAGAGAATTTTTCATATCAAAGACTCAGGGTAATATCAATCATTAAGTTATCTAGATTAGTTGTTCTTTGTATAATCATTTTGAGAATGGTTTTTATTTAGTTGGGTTTTAATTTTGTAGGGATAACCGGCTAATGTGTATAGCTATAGGTACTCACGCCCATGATTTTAAAAATTGATTAGATGCTTCTAATCATCAAGATGTTATATGTGTTTTGAAAATTTTGAAGATTGTTCGTTTTGGAGGTAAGTTTTCATTCTTTTAAATGTATCCTATCTACCTTCTCAGAAGCTTTACAGGTCTAGTACTAATTATAAGTTTTTATTTAGGTAATGAAGAAGATATTGAAGTAGGGACTTAAGATTGATTGTCTGATATCCTAATCAATCCTCATTTACATAAAGTTGAAGATACAAGGGATGGATTTAAGCCCTTTGAAACTTTCCTTGCAACACAGAGCGTTGTGCCTGAAAGATAGTTAACCAATCGTATTTGTATAATGTTTTTATGTTAATGAATTTGGAAACTATATTTAATTTCGTTATTGATGTATATAAACTTTAATTTATTTTTATAATTCTTCTTACTTACACGTCTGTCGTTTTTAAGGTCGACCATAACGTTTTCTAGGGTTATCGTCACATTTTTTTTTTTAATCAAAATCTTATGAACAAGGTCAATTATTAATAGACCTTAGAGAATATATAACTTTACTACAAGTAACAATTAATGTTCCATGTATGGAAACTAATTAATTAGCCTGAAATGTATGGAAACTAATAAATTGGAAATGTTATGACAAGTAATGAATCTAACAGATCTTACGCATTTCTTGTAATGTTTTAATATAATAGATATGAAATTGAACTTTAACCGTCCTATAAATTTTATATAACTCTGATTTTCCATGTTTAGTTTACTTTAATAGATGAGTTTTTAGTGAAGGCACGGATATTATAATAAATAAATTTTTCATATCTAAACAGAAAATCATTTAATAATCATCCAAGAAGTGTTAGAAAAAAAAGATTTCCCAAAAAGTTAATTTTTATGTATTTTTGCTTTTCAATTTTATAATATTAAATAAAGTAAACTCTTGCATATAAATGTGACAAACACTTATATTGTAAATAACAAAACAAAATTCTAAAACCTCCTATATTGAAAAGCGGATGGAGTATTTAATTTTTTATTTTTACCTTCTTTTATTATATCACGCATGAGTCTCTCTTTGTATGAACTTTACTAGATCTTTTGGATTTTCAACCTTCTCTCTAATTTATTATCAGTTGATTTGAAAACATAGATCATCATGAACTCCATTTTTAGCTGCCACCTATGATGACTTTTTAAGTTTCATATTTCACATAGATTAAGAAATATTAAATTTTTGGTTTCAGTTATCGATAAATTTAGTAATTATATTGATTAAAAACACAAATCAACCAACAATGAAATCAATCCTGACAAAAAATAGTTATAACACACAAAGAGATAATGAATTCTACATTGAAAGATAATACAATATATGTAAATTTTTGGTGATACATTACAGTATTGGTGATTTGAAACTCATATATTCTGCAATCCCTTAAAGAAATCCTTAAGTGTTTTTAATTTGTAAATGGTTACTTAGATATTATGTTCGGTTATCGTAATGACAAAACTAATGTGAAACTTATTAGTCATAACAAACAAATTTAACCCTATTCCCATTCCCTTAAATATATTTCCCTTATATGGCTTTTTGACTATTTCCAAACCGTCTCTCTCTTTTAACATCAACATATTTTGCAAACATATCACCAAAAAAATGAAGCTTTTCATTTTTATCGCAAGTTGATAACACAACAACCAACTAAGGAGTTCCTATGAATACCCAAAGATGGTTCACAAATGTTACCCTCATGGAGAAACATGGCATTATGTGATGAACTGGTAAAATTTTGTATCATAAAATTCAATCTCTTTGTAATTTTAAAAATTGTTTTAATAATTTATCTATCTTAACTTTTCCAAAACTAGGGTTTCGAAATCCAATCAGACATCCCATGCAGGTTGTTTGGAACCCTAGTCTTATGGTATCTTAAAGTTGGTCATTGGAAATTTATAGAAAACATCTAATTAATTCAAAATGTATAAGAATAATGATATTAGAAACACTATCACTAGGAATAAGATCTTCAGGAGCGAGAACACACTCATTACAAACTGTGAAACGATAAGTCTGAAACATTTCTATCATTTTTTGGCATGTGAAGTATTAGGGATTGCATATATTCTCCAGCATACACGATTAGTAACTTGATTTCATATGCATGTTCAAATTTCTTAGATTAAAAAATTCATGTTTTTGGTTTCAAATTTATATCCTATTGATTTCTTTAGTTTTTTTTTAGATTTGATTGGAGTTATTTGCTTTGGTGGAGACATGCAAAGTACAGGGCATAGCCGAAACAAGTATGAAAAAAAAATCAACTTTTATATCAGAGAGATAGAGTAAGTTTCTATTGTTTTCCTTGCAATATATTTTCATTATAATTATTTATATGAGTATTTTCATTGAAATACATATATTATAATCATATTTGCTATAGTGTGACATTAGTAAAATGCATTGATATAGAAAAACTGGCTATCCAGTTTTATGAATACTAGTATTCAGTTGGTGACTATGATACTGTTGCCGTCTTGAGGTTTTGGCGTATAAATTATAGTGAGGGTAAGTAAAGCTTAATTTAGAGTAAATTTTAAATTTTAGTTCAAACTTTTTATTTATCGATTTGCAATTTACTTACTTCACTAATTTTAAATTTTTTATGAATTTAGATACCCCATTGTCCACGATTCTGAGAAGATTTCACAACTTGAATTTGATCCAAATATTGAAGATGTTGTTGATTATAAAAAGAGGTAAATTATCAAAAACAAACATTAACTTTTGATTTAACTGTTGCAATTTACTAAATTCTGTATTATGTTTTTTGTTGTTGTAGGGCTGCCCTTCACTAGAATCACTGGATCAAACTTCAGACCATGAAAATCTCTTCTGACATACTTCATTTGGAGCCTTGACTGCCTTCAACATATATAAAGTTTTTATGTATATTTGTTTTTTTGTTTACGCATTTTCATGGGTTGTTACATATTTATTTTTAGAACTATTCTCAGTTATATCTAATCTTATTATTAACTAACCACCAAGCAAAAGGTTATTTGTATATTAATATTCGTTTCAGCATTCTAAAGGATATATTCTAGTGAATCATAAATTATTGAAGTGTATTTGGGATTTCGTTTTCTACTGAATTTTATTAATTTATTAGTTGTTTTGCCATATATTTCGAAGTCATTTGTTTATGCCTTATAAAGATTATCAAATATACAACACCATTTATGAGAGATTTTATATTGATATTCGTAGTCTTAAATAGAATGATTTAATTAATTATCGACGATTATCTATTTAAAATTTAAAAATTGATAAATCTTGAAACATTTTAAAAATCTATCGGTAACAATATGTGATCACAAGATCTAAAAACAATTTTAAAAAGATTACACAATATATACTAAATCTACGTAGCATGGGAAATTAACATCGAGAAAACAACACCTATTTTACAAAAAGAAAACCTTAACTATTACCCACATGCATACTATATTCGAAGTCTTCTTCATATTCTCAAACAAATCTATCGCCGTTACTGCGTAATAAAGAAAACAAATATTTTGGTATAAACTTTAATTACTCATAGGTGTTTTCTAATAAAGCTGTTATTTTCCATATTGTTACTTTTCACTTTCCTTACTAAAAGTGTATGTAGTTCTAGATGAAAGAAGAACATTGAGATTTATTGATCGTTCTGCTCATAAAGTTACAGGAGGGGTTTACTAAACTTAGTTATATTATGTGGTTGATGTTACTATTAAATGGATTTCTAACACTATATAAAAGTAGTATTTTTAATTGCAGCCATGTTTTGACTTTTTATATGTTGACATTAACAAAGAAACGTAAGAAGCCATTTATGTTTGGATTGGATAGAGAATATAATGCTCCTCCACCCCCATTACGGAAAAGTAAGTTTAGTAAATTGTAATTATATATAAGTATATATTCGATTTTGTATATGTTAACCGGTATATATTGTTTAATCTACTATATTACTTAGCTGGATGGCAAATAAAACTAACTATTGTTAAACAAACTAGAAGTCCTTGAAGCAGTTTTGTGACTATTAAACAAAATACGATTGCATTCATGGATGTTAAAAACATTGCTCCTCCACCCCTATTATGGAAAAGTAAGTTAAGTACATCATAATTCTTTAGGGTTGTATAGATAACCTTTTAATGTTTGTCACATTATTCTCTACATTTAGTGGCAATGCCATGTAAAAAAAACCCTTTTGAAAAAACTCAATTCATGGATGTTACAAATGTTTGAGTCCTCGGATCACTAGAATGAACATTATAAATAAAAGCGAATTGATCTTGTTTTTTTCCTCAGAACTCAGGTTCATTTAGATATTTATAAGTAATTTGTTTTCTTACGTGATCTATTTTAACTTATGCTAACCAAAATGTATAAATGTTATTTTCACATTGTTTTCTACATATTCAAGTACAGTACATAATTTTAGGTTACCTTCTACATAAAGTTCTGTAAATGCTCAAACAAATACCGTCCGAAATACACAGAATAAACCTCAAAGAGAGGTTTGTTTCCGACTATCAAATCAAATGTTTAATATATATTATTTTATACGTATAGATATTAGCTGCTTCATTAAATAGTAATCCAATATTGAATGAGTTTTATTAAAATGCTATACAAATGAGTGTAGTTATCGATGTTAACTTTATAAAACTCAATTTTTTTTTGAAAAAACCTACAAATAATTTGATCACCTCTGCACAAGATGATGAGTTTGTTGCATTTGTGATATGCTCAGAGTTTAATTCCCTAAGTTACACTGCAAGTGCACCGGAAAATGTAATATATAGGGGTCGAACCACAGAGACTCAAAAAGCTTACGATACACTATAGAGTGTCAAGAATAGCTAAGCGAAGCAATCAGTAAGAAGTAAATAAAAGAGAAATAAAGTAATCAGCAAATCGGTTTGTTTTTCAAGTACAAAAAGCGCTAGGTCAAGGGCGTTCTGAGAAAATCATGTCATGGATCAATTAAGAACCGTTCTAGAACTCAAACACAGATATAAAACTATCCACTTTTGTGGTGAGAATTTACTAAGTCTAAACCCTAGAAATCCAAATTTCTTTGCAATTCCTAACAGATTAAACTAGCATTAAGTGCGGGTTCGATTAATTCAGAAATCAGTTAAACCAAATTTCTTTGCAGATAACTAATTTGCTCAACCTAAATAGATCCGATTCTAAATTACACTTTCGTGACAATTTATCAACCCTAAATCTAGGTTCCAATTGATCAAGTTAGAAACTAGCTTTACGTGCAATTCAGGTTGAAGAATTAACAGGTTATGAATCCTTAACTGTTTAATTTAATCTAACAAGTCATGAAAACCCTATGAGAATCCCAAAACCTAACAATGAATCTACTCGGACATATTGAATGAAGCAAACAACATAATATGAATAGATTTCATTAGAGTAGAGAATGAAAAGGGGTTCGAAATCTTCTCCAAAAAGCAATACAAGTTACAGATCAGCCCCAAAGCTCCAAAACTCTCTAGCTAAAAGGATGAAAAGTGTCTCTAGAATACACTACAAGAAATAGGGGTATCTATAGCGCGACATTATCCGCTATAATAGAAATAGATAGCGCTTTTTTATCCGCTATGTATACGTAGAAAGTCTCGCACTTTAGATAGCGCTTTTGTATTCCGCAATTTTATCGTCCAGTTATTATAGCGCTTTATTTTTTGTTATAAAATGTTTAATAATAACGCCTTTTAATTGCTATAAATTAGTTATTATAATAGCGGATTTTGATTGCTATTAATCATTTTTTTATAGCATTGTTTTTTTCTGGTTTTTGCTATTAATTTTTATTTTTGTAGCATTTGTTTGTGCTATAATTTGATTTCCAGCGGTCCTACTTTTGTATGTTTTCGGATTTCCAGAAATGAAACCAAAATCAAAATAGGATATCGTACAATTTTGAAACCTGATAATATATTACAAAGAAGATCCAACACATAGTGTATCCCAAACAACATAAGCATAATGAAAATCAAGTAGCAAACATTCTCCAGACATAACAAGTTTCAGCAACAAGAGCAAACCTATCACACTAGTTTAAGTTTGTCATTTGGCCAAGCAATGGTCGTACCTATAGCATATGCAACAAACTCAATTTCAGAATTTGGTCTTCACACTGCAGCATCTCCAATCTTTGCCACATCCACCCAAACCTTGGTGGCATTAGGTCCTAATAGGACAAAGTGGACTCGATCAGCTGGATCAGTTGAACATACGCGGCCTTCTGCGACAATTTTATTGGAGCCGCTGCAATCATATAGAAGACACATCTTTTTGGATCCTTTGTGGCTTCCGGTGCTGTTACTCGTACTCTGTAACTCAAATTGCAAGACATAACAATCAGAAATACATTACAGCAACATAAAAACCAGATTTACAAGTAAGTTAAAGCATAAGGTTTAGTTTTTTACCGCAGGTGATGAGTTTGGTGAAACTGAAGGTGTTTTCAAGCTGAACTCAACCTTATCAAGTGGCCATGCGATGTTGTTATTTACAGCATCACCCATCACTGCCATTTTAGCACTTGGCCTCCACAGAAAAACGTCTGGAGCCAAAACCTTATCAACCTTCAGAATTGCAGCATTAGGACCCAGAGGCACTTCGTCAATCCTATCATGTGGGTCAACTGAACACATTCTACCCTCTGCAACAATTTCACCAGTTCCATTCCAAGCAAAGATGTTGCATTTCGAAGTTGATTCATTAGAGGCCTAAGGATTCAAAAATATATTAATCATCTAATGTTTGAGATTTACAGTGCTACCAGTTTGGAATTAGAACAAGATGAAAATATTTACCGAGGCAGCTGAACTCTTATTTTTAGTCGGGGAGCTATAGTCTCTGACCAAAACCACTCTGTCACATGGCTATGGAATTTTGGTTCCAATAGCTTCGCCAATTGAGCAAACTGTTGTGGTAGGCCTCCACAGAAATGCATCAGGGTTTGTAGCAGACTTCACAATCACCGCCGCCGCGTTAGGACCGAGTGGAATCTTACCAATCTTATAGTATGGTTCAGAGGAGAAGAATTCTCCTTCCCCGACAACAACATCCTCTGCTGCAAACCAATCTAATATCTTGCACTGAACTGCTCCTTTCTTTAAGTTTGAAACATCAGATTGAGCATCCACATCTTCAACGTATGCCTAACAAGAAGAAAAAATTTGGTTAAAACTTATTTCATTGACAACCATGAAAAACAAGAGTGAAACTTACTCTCTTCTCAGCTAAGCCACGCAATTGTTTCTCCAAACTTTCAATTTTGGTTTGCAGTTCTGTTTGATTTGCTTCAAGCTTCTGAACATGTGAGTCTCTTGCATTAAGATAATCAACCTTATACATTCTTATCCCTCTCCCCATCCCTCTAACTCTTCCATGCTTATCTTTTCCTAGGACTTGGCTGACAGCATCTTCTTTTAAATTATCATTGGATGTAGAACCCATTTGACTATCGAGTGATTGTATCTTTTCCTTAAACAAATATTGGAGAACATTGTTATTGAAGCAGATCATCTAAGACTCTGCAATAATACTTAAAAATATGAAATCTTACAATTGTTTCTGCAAATTCTTGCTTCACGGGTCTCCCATCTCTGTGTGTGTGTCCTGCTAACCATACTTTACTTCTAGTCACAGTCCTTGGCTGAGAGCTGTTTTTTTCTACAAGTACAACATATTACTTAACAAAGTTATATGAACACAATCTATTATACACTTTAAAAAATGTAATACACGTGAAAGACACATACCATTTCCACAGATAGACGATACATTCCTTTCCGGCTAGTGGTGTGAGGAATCTGAGTCTTCCTCAGATCCCTATATTTGTCACTTGTTTCCTGCAAGTGAAACCATTGTTATTATCCAAATCATCAAGTATATGAATTATGAAAGAAGATAGTATTAACTACTTAACCTTAAAAGTAGTGGACGTCTTGCTTTTCACCCAATTGTTCCAAGCTGCAAGAGATTGAATGTTGCTTGGCTTTAACTTGAGCCTCTGAGTACCACTTTTAGTTTTTCGAAGTTGAGAAACAAGTCTTGATTTAGAAGCCCTCCAGAGACAGCCCATCTGTTTGAAAATAGTCTCTCTTTGCCAACCATCTTCAACATTAAACCTTTCCTATAACAGAAAATACAAAATCATACATAATCACTCACAAAGTTATTTAAATATCTCAATGCATAAATACCTTAATTTCTTCCCACATTGCGTCCTTAGTTGCAGTGTCAACCACCCTCCAATCATCAAGAAGCACTGAAACATGCTCCCTTACAAGAGGTCCAAGAAACGACGAAAGCGTAACTGAACCTGGACCCGAGTGTTCTCCCACGGCTGAAAAATCAACATCTACCTTCTCCATAGCTTCTTTTGCCAATTTACGCATCTTAGTCGGACCACGTATATTCCTTTTCTTCTTCTCAGTCGGTTGGGATTGTTCATCTCCAGTTGGCTGGGATTGTTCATGTCCTTGACTGGCCCGCTGCTCAGTTTCAACATCTTGGTCTCCCATCTGCGTATATTTCTCCCCATCTTCTCCTGCCATTTCTTCGGCTTCCTCAGGTTGGTCATCTTGCTCAGGTTGGCCATCTTGGCCTCCCACCATATCGTTATCTTGTTCTTCTTCTGCCATTTCATTATGAAGGTCTCCACTTCATCATCTGGGTCTCCAACCTTATCATTATGCTTCTCTAACACGTGTTGTTGATCCTTTATAGTATTCTCTGCACCATCATTTTCCTCCTGATCCTTCGTAGTAAGCTTCCTTTTAAGGTTTTTTTTCACCGTAATTTTAGGCTGTTTCTTTCGAGGTTTCACCGGTAGCTCCACAGGACTTGCATCTGCA
Organism: Orychophragmus violaceus; assembly: GCA_030180135.1. Taxonomy (NCBI): domain Eukaryota; kingdom Viridiplantae; phylum Streptophyta; class Magnoliopsida; order Brassicales; family Brassicaceae; genus Orychophragmus; species Orychophragmus violaceus. The sequence goes on along the minus strand of CM058233.1, from coordinate 24,799,345 downwards.
CCTTGATTACGCTTGCTACGTCGTCTAGCCTCTTCTGTTTGATTTCTTTGCTTCATGATTTCTCCTTCAATGTCACCAATTAATCAAAAAAGTAATAAAAGTTAGTATAAATACTTCTGAAATGAAACTGTCATTGGTTGTTAGTATAGGAAGACAAAGGACAATGGTTGTTAGCATAGGAAGACCCCTTCACAGTCATCCCTAACACAGAAACTCTCATCATCAGACATTTGATTTCCCAAATATTCTTCATGCTGGACTGATTCTATTTCACTAACAAACTCCTCTTCTGTCTCCAATTCATGATATCCCCTCGGTGGTGCCCGCATAACTACATACCATTGTGAAGACTCATCTTCCCTAGAGTAAAAAATCTGTTTTGGTTGGTATGGCAGAATGTATGGATCTTGTAAAAAAGCGGATTGGTTCATATGGAGGTTCACAAGCGTGAAGCCGTCTTCTTCCTTCACACCATTCCCTTTGTTTTCCCAAATGCATTTGAATAGAGGAACATGGAACATGTGGTAGTCCAGCATCACAATATCCTTTATCATGCCGTAATATGCAACCATGTCAGCTTTCTGTTTATTGTTTCGCGCACTTGATCTACACATATTGAATGCTTCATATGTCAATCTACAGTTCTGAGTCTTCCATTTTACGGCGTCTGTATGAAATCGGTGGCCGCTAATGACATATCCTTTATAGGTTTGAGCTTCTTTTCTCGGCCCAAATGCCAACCATCTTAGTTTTTTGGAATGAGACTCTGAATTTGTAGGTATCTAACAATTGAAAATCACAGCATTAGTTCAATTTTAAGGTATCAGTTAAGATGAAAACTGAGATGAAAGTGTAATGTATAGATGCACGAACCTTTGATTTTACCCACTCTGCGAACCTTTCAGTATGAACTTTCCAACAATGTGTTTCGTTTCTTGCACACCGGACATCAGTAGATTGCAATTCTTCCAGATGCATACTATTGCAATAGATTCATAAGTTATTAGTCACACATACTTCACAATCAGTTTCCAAAAAATTACAAGATATTAGTATTGAATAGAGTTTATCTTACTCAATATAAGGATCCATAATCGCCGTGTTCATCAGAACATACCGATGAGCTATCTCTCTCTCTTTATCTGAAAGTGTTACATCTATTGGTTTCTGAAGTGGACGGCCTTCAAGTATTTGGTCATTGGCTGCAAGATCTTCGTTACGAATAAGGGGTTCTTCAATTGGTAGAGTATTCTTCATAAATTCTAGGCAGAAAGCAATGCACTCTTCAGCCAAGTATCCTTCCGCCATGCATGCTTCTGCCCTCGCATAATTCTTTACATGTTTCTTTAGTGTTTTCATGTACCTACAGATCAATGCCAAATCATGTTTCTCAATATTACAAAAATTGAAATGTAAGCTAAGTTACTGATCAGAACTAAACTAATGATAAATAGATGGAATCAGATGATTAGATTACCTCTCAAACGGATACATCCAGCGAAAATGAACCGGTCCACCCAATCGTGCTTCCTGTGCAAGATGGATGGGAAGATGGAACATGATGTCAAATATTAAAGGAGGAAAGAACCGTTCCATTTGACACATCGTCTCCACAAACTCAGACTCCATGGAAATCAGCTTCTCTTGATCAATCACCCTCTGACACAACCTGTTTAAGTAGTTGCAAAGTCGATTAACAGCAACTCTTGGTCCCTCTAGCAGCAATCCTCTCAAAGACACATGCAGTAGATTTTGCAGAAGGATGTGATGATCGTGCGACTTCAAACCACCAATAACAGGTGGATCACCTGAAACACAATTGGCTATATTAGCACAGTATCCATATGGCCCTCTGAAGTTAGATAACCTCTTGCAAAAACAAACTTTTTCTGTCTTTGTTAACCAAAAAGAAGCTGGCGGTAGGTAAGTTCTCTTTCCACGCATCTGTGCGTGCAAGTTCCTTCTAATTCCCATATCTTCCAAGTCTTTTCTTGACTTCAATCCATCTTTTGATTTACCACTATTCATCAGAGTAGACAATATTGCATCTGACAGGTTCTTCTCCACATGCATGACGTCAATGTTATGACGTACATGCATATCCTAAGACAATAAATCAAAAGTGTAAGTTAAATTAGTGTACTCAATGAACATAGTAGTATTCTACTTGATAAGAAAAACTACTACTAACCTTCCAATATGGCAAGTCAAAAAATATTGACCGTTTTTTCCATCGCCATTGCTCTGTACTTTCTTCGTACTCCTCTTCTGAAACAACATCATCTTCATCAAGATCAGATCTTTTTCTTTTACTTTCCTTACCCAATGGTCTTCCAAAGTCATTCTTGAAATCCTTAATTGCCTCAAATATTTCTGCTCCGGTTTGTATTCTACTTGCCGTCCCCTCCTCGACCGTGTTGTCAAACCATCCTTTTTTGCGTCTGTAAAGATGTCCTGGTTTGAGTCGTTTCCTATTACCCAAGTACACATACTTTCTACTAAACTTCAGCCACCTATGTGGTGTATTCTTCCCACAGACGTTACAAGCTTTTTTTCCCTTCACTTTACATCCTGACAAAGTTCCCAAGGCTGGATAGTCACTTACAGTCCATAACAGCATAGCTTGAGTGTGAATCTCTCTTCCTTAAACGAGTCATACACTTTAATTCCTTCATTCCACATGTCCTTCAAGTCATCTATCAATGGTTCAAGGTAGACATCGATGTTGTTGCCTGGTGCAGTAGGCCCGGGGATCAGCATAGTGAGCATAATATTCTCCGCCTTCAGACAAACAGTTGGAGCCATGTTATAATTAACTAATAAGACTGGCCATGTATTGTATTTGGTGTTCTGGATTGAGAATGGGTTCATACCATCTGTAGAAAGCCCAAGCCGCGGGTTTCTTGGATCAGCAGCGAAGTCTGGCCATTTGTCATTCACCTGAGTCCAAGTAATGGAGTCCACCGGGTGTCGCATTGTGCCATCTTCAGTGGCATTGTCAAAATGCCAACGCAACTCCTCAGCAATCCTTTTTGATCTGAACATTCTCATAAATCTATCCTTCACTGGAAAGTACCTAAGGACCTTTGCTGGAATTCCCTTCTTCACCATTCCGCTGTGCTTATACATCTCCCATCTTGAAGCACTGCATCTTGGGCAGTTTTCCATCTTTTCATACTGCTTCCTGAAAAGAACACAATCGTTCTTACACGCATGAATGTGATCATACCCAAACCCAAATACCTTCAAGAACCTCTTCATATCATCTGTTGATTTTGGGAGTACATTACCTTTAGGTAGCATATCATGGACCATGGTCAGAAGCTGGTCAAAGAAATTCTCTGACATCCCACTCTTCACTTTAATGCGGTAGAGGCCCATTATTTCAGAAACCTTCGTGTAATTGGCACACATCGAGTAGAGTGGTGTTTCAGCATCATTCAGTTTCCTCCTAAACTCAGATTCTTCACCATCCTCAAACTGAGAACCACTGTTATCCGGTGAATGTGGACTGCCTTCACCATCGTAATACGCTGTCTTAAACAAGTCATAAGCCTCCAAACCAGAAATCTGACCATCATCCTTATTGTCTATTGTTCTCTCTCCATGCATAATCCACACTGATTTCCTCTTGTATTTCTGATCCATCCCTCTGATAACCAGATGACCGAAAACTGCATCGACTGGTTGATGGCAAACATTACGGCAATCGACACATGGACAAAAAATCTCAGTAGGATAACCCAAACTGCTTGCTGCTGTATTCACAAAATTTCTAGCTCCTTCACCATACTCAATGCTATTCCTGTGTATATAACAAAAAATGCAACTGTGAACTTGTCTGAGAAAGACGTTGAAGTTGAAATAAGTATAAGAAATATGACCGAGAGGTACATACCTTGGCAACCATACCCATAACTTCTCCATAATAAACCAATAACACCACAGCTCTTCCACCAATTATACATACATAAATATGCATAAATCCATTGATCAAACACTCAGATAACTAACAAATTCATTCTTTTAAACCACTTTAGAAGAAACTAGAATAAAAAGGAAGAAAGGCTTTATCTTACGAGTATAGAGGTTCCTTTTGCAACAAGAGATCTTTGCAATCTGCAACAAAGAAAGTCACAAAAGAACACGAAAAATATAAACTGATTAATACTCAGATAAATAACTTTCTATATCTTATATTCTAAAACCGAAAATTTGACTAAAGAAGATTATATATACCTTATACTTTTAAGCCGGAGCTAATGATTCCTGCAAAAAAAGAGATAAGTAGTGGATAAAGGTTAAACAAGTTCGAGATAAACAGTAATGGACTACAAAAGAGAGAAAGAAATAAAAAGCTTACCAATTTCACAAATGTCTTCTGCGAGGACGGATCTGTGTAATCTGCAACAAGGAAATCCACCAAAGAACAGGAAAAAAAGACTTTATTAGGAATTGGATAATCAATTTTCTATACTGTAAAATCGAAAACCTAGTTTTCACCTAAAACCCCTAGAAAATACATATATTTCTCACTTGTGCATGCGTAGATTAGTAATCGATTTGGGTAATTACTCGACATTCGAAAACCCTAAATTGTTACAAACCGTAAACCCAGAAAATCGACCCCCAATTTCAACCTCAACTCATACCTGCGGAATTAGATTACAACGCCGACGACGATGGCTGACTTCTGAGCACTGAAGATTTTCACGGCGAAGACAAGGAAGTAGAGGGACAGAGATAGTGAAAGGATCTTTGAGACTGAGCAAGAGAAAGTGATATGCCTAAGGTCGTATGGCGGAAAACTCTATCTGGAGTAAAAATTTCCCCCAAAATTTTTTTATGGCGCTTAAACGAAAATTAGCTTAACCGGGCTAATTATTCGTTATCCCGCCTTGATCTACGATAGCAGAATTAAGATTGGCACTGCAATAAAAGAGGCGAGTATGACTTAAAAAGTTACGCGGGATTAACATACCTATACGTGCCAAGTATACCATAGCACTGTGATTTTTCTAGTGCTATTAAACAGTAGTATTATTGCAGAACAGAAACACGCTCTTCTATTGCTATGAATACCCCTATTTCTTGTAGTGATAAAACACCAAAACCCTAATATAAAGTATATAACACGTCTTGGGTCTTTTTGTAAATACTGGAACTTCTGGGTCAGAACTGCAATTCTTCAATTCTTCAATAATTCACTGGCAGTTGTGATTTGGCAAGATGTGTTGATCGATCCATGGCTGCATCGGTTAACGCTCAGGTCGACTCCAACTAGTGAATTCTTCTCATCACGGATCCAGCTCCAATCTTTGCCCAAATAGCTCCAAAATCTTCCAAAATCCTCCAAATGTGTGTAATCCTAATAAACACCTGAAAAGACTGGAAAGACACTACAAAAGACTCTAATATGTACTTATATCATGGCTTATAATAAGTAAAAATCATGATATATCAATTTGTAGCAACGAATTAAGAACACGAACAAGAATTAGATAATGAAGGTTGTTGGAGGTGGGTTTAGCACCCCTCTGTGGCCCGGCCCAATAGCTAAAACGGCATGAAGGAGATCCAGCCCAAGCAGGATAACGTCGGCTCATTGCGAAGTAGCACAGCGACAATAGGGCAGCTCGGCGCAAACATCGCGACCAACCTGCATGAAAAAAGTGAATATGTTAATTTAACATATTTACAAAATAAAAGAAGATAAACACAAATCTTGGAAAAGGAAACATAATCTAAGTTGGTTCGCATTTTGTAAATAATATCATAGAGAATCTAGGAAAAAACTCTAGATCCTCTACTATAAATATCCTTCTCCTGCGCGGGAAAAGACCAAGTTCACAAGTCACACATTTGTACTCAAACCCTAGAGCTAGCGATTCAATTCGGTTTCGGCTCTTTCTCTAATAAGACTAGGTTTTTCCGGTCTATCATTGTTATTGTCTTTCAATACTTTAATCTCTATTATCCAAGTCCCTTATTTTCTGATTAGTTCATCGAATCGATCTTTGTGATTGGCGCCGTCTGTGAGGACTTTGAAAACTTTTGATTAACCAAAGGAAAGATCGGCATGATAGAAACACCGCTCTCATTTCAGGAGATAGGAGGAACCAATAACACATAGAACATCACTTGTGAAAACAGTGCGACGGAAGGAGGGTAAACCTAGTTCGGCTCATCCCGGCAAACTGCGGCCGAAATGGCGCAAAAGAAGGTGAACCCCCCGAAGAAGTTCGACCGAGACAATCCCCGACTGGAGCTGATCGAGCATGTTAAGATCAACGACCTAACCCTGAACGAAGCGTAGGAATCAGAGCTAACCTCGATCCTGACATCAGGGCTGAATTGATCGACTTCCTCAAGCAAAACATATCAACGATCGCACGGTCGGTCAAGGATATAATTGGAATCAAACCAAACATCGTGTGTCACGAGCTCAACGTCGACAGAACATTCAGGACAATCAAACAAAAAATTAGAAAGCTCGGACCAGAAAGAGCGAAAGCAGTAAACGACGAGGTAGACAAGCTATTAGGGGCCCAATCCATCACAAAGGTGAAATACCCTGAATGGCTCGCTAATCCGGTGGTGGTCAAAAAGAAGAAAGGCAAGTGGAGAGTCTGCGTTGACTTCACAAATTTGAAAAAAGCCTGCCCCAAAGACTGTTTCCCGCTACCGCATATCGCTTGACTAGTTGAAGCAACCACCGAAAATGAAATCCTGTCATTCATGGACACCTTATCCAGATACAACCAAATCTTGATGCACCCATACGAAATAGAGAAAACATCGTTCATAATGGATCGATGAACCTTATGCTTTAACGTCATGCCGTTCGGCCTAAAAAAATACAGGAGCAACATACCAACGCCTTATTAACAAAATGTTCGCTAAGCACCTTGGGTGAAACATGGAAGTTTACGTCGACGACATGCTAGTAAAATCGTTGGCAGCAGCGGATCATGTCACCCATATGAAAACATGTTTCGACATCTTAAACGACTACGGGATGAAGCTAAACCCGGCAAAATGCACCTTCGGCGTCACCTCAGAGGAATTATGAGGATACATCATGACTGAGCGAGGAATCGAAGCCAACCCGAAGCAAATCATAGCAATAATGAACCTGCCATCTCCGACAAAAACTCGTGAGGTGCAAATATTAACAGGCAGGATCGAACCGCTCGACCGTTTATTTTCCAGGTCGACCGACAAGTGTCTTCCATTTTACCAACTCCTAAGAGGAAACAAAAAAGTTTGAATGGGACGAAAAGTGCGAAGAAGCTTTCCAACAGTTGAAAGAATATCTCACGACAGCCCCGATACTAGCTAAACCGGCCAAATGCGCCGTAAGAGGGGTCAAATGCGGCCGTAAGCGGAGGTCCTAGTAAAAGAGATCACGGTGACCAGAGGCTAATTTTTTACGTCAGTAAAACATTGGATGGAGCAGAGACTCGGTACCCAACGATTGAAATATTGGCTTTGGCGGTTGTGACGTCGGCTCGGAAACTCCGACCTTACTTCCAGTCACGTTTGGTCACCGTCCTAACAACTATGCCCATACGTTTGATCTTACACAGCCTAACTCAATCCGACAGACTATCCCAATGGGCAGTCAGGCTAAGCGAGTATGATATCGAATTCAGAGGCCGACTAGCGTGAAAGCTCTCGTCCTGGAAGACTTCATCGTCGAACTCCCGCCCGAACTGATGCAAGACAAGCAAGAAGAAGAAAAATTGGAACCTCCATTTAGATCGGTCATCATCAACAGCTGGCTCAGGAATCGGAATCCAGCTCGAATCACCAACAGGCGAAGTACTTGAGCAATCGTTCAAGCTAGGATTTCTAGCCTCCAACAATGAAGCCGAATACAAAGCCTTGATCACCGGAATGCAACTAGCCAAAGCCATCAGTGCAAAGCGCGTCCAGGCTTATTGCGATTCACAGCTGGTCCAGTTCAACGGGGAATACGAAGCTAAAAACGAAAGAATGGACGCCTATCTCGGCATAGCCAAGCAATTGACCGACGACCTCAGTCTATTCATTTTAACAAGAATTCCAATAAAAGAAAACACATCGGAAGCACCCTCGCAGCCTTAGCCTCAAGTTCGGATCCGCATCTGAGAAGAATGATCCCGGTGGAACTTATAAGAAAACCAAGCATAATTTTCCCCGTCGTTTGTAACGTTATCGACGGAGACATAATTGAAGAAGACGTTACAGGAAATCAAGTCCAGGTCGTCGGAGCGCAAAGAAGCAATTGGACATCGGAAATAAAAACATACATATTGGATGTAGAGTTACCCAAGGACAAATGGGAGGCTCGAAGACTCAAGGAAAAAACGGCTCGGTACGTCGTAATGGAAGGAGATCTTTTCCGATTTAATGCCGCAGGAGTAGCACTACGATGTGTAGAAGGGAAAGAGATCAAGGAAGTAATCAAGAAGACCCATGAAGGAGCAAGGAAAATCATACCGGAGGATGATCGTTGGCACTAAAAATTAAGAAGCTCGGCTTCTTTTGGCCAACTATGGAAAAAGATTGCATAGGGCCCAAAGTGTGAACCGTGCCAAAAACATGCCCCGGCCATACATGCGCCCACAGAAGAACTGCAATCTGCTACAACACCATACCCGTTCATGCGGTAGGCCATGGACAAAGTCCGACCAATGCACATATCCAGACAAAATGAGCTTGTCCTGATTCTGACCGATTACTCCACCAAATGTGTAGAGGCCAAAGCTTACAAAACGGTAACATCTCAGGATGTCACCAGATTTCTATTAAACTACATCATATGCAGACACGCGATCCCATACGAGATCTTCACCGACAACGATAAACAGTTTATGTCGTTCCTACTAAGCCAATTCTACAAAAAGTGGAACATCAGACTAAGCAAGTCAACACCGTATTACCCACAAGTAAATGGCAAGGCAGAGGCCACAAACAAAACCATCATCACCGGACTTAAAAACGAGACGACAAGCATAAAGGGAACTGGGCTGACGAGTTAGATGGAGTCTTATGGTCACATTGAACCACCCCGAGACGACCATTAAACCAAACCCCTTTGTCCTTAGCTCACGGGGTAGAAGCTATGTCACAAGCCGAAATAAGCTTACCAACAGTTCGACAATCCATACTCATCCGTGACCCCGAACTCAATGACTTAATACTCATCGACAGCCTCAATTCACTCGAAGAACGAAGAGACGAGGCCCTCCTACGGATTCAGAACTATCAGCACCTCGCTGCTCGAAATTAAAAAAAAAACAAAGGCAGACATCTCTAAAAAGGGGACCTCGTCTTACGCGAAGTTCACAAAGGATCAAGAGAAAAGAACGTCGGGAAACTCGGCATGCATTGGGAAGGACCTTATAAAACTCGAAGGTCGTAAAGCCCGGGGTCTACGATCTCTCCAAGTTTGACGGAAAACCCTTTGGCTTCTCATGGGACTCCATGCACCTCAAGCGCTTCGTGTACTAAGATTCTTCGGTCACACAAAAACAAAACTACGCTCACCGAGCTACAACTTATGTAAAATGAACTACGAATGGCTTGATCCCCTTTCAACGGGGTACATAGGCAGTCCTTACGGATTCAGCTATACCTTTAATAAAATTACATCTTGCAAAAGATATGATTACGCCGGCGCCCCGGCCAGATGACTGACTCTAGCGTGCTCCACGTGTGTCGTGGTGAAATAATCCACACCTTCATGATGTGTGCAAAAAGTTATAACTCTAAACCAAACTATTGAAAAATTAAGCCTAGATCGCCCGCCGCTCGCTTAAAATCCGAGTCGCGGCAAATAAGCTGACCTGTCTCGCATAACCGACATCGGACTAAGCGATAATCGTGATACGAAGTCGGCATTCACAAACCACTAGTACCACAAATAGGATACTGAGGCATACCTCGGCCCCCCCCCCCCCCTCTTCCACAACAAAACAGAACTGAATCTGCAAGCGTTTTCCACAAGAGGGTTGCATTCCCGCCGATGAATAACCCGGTCCAAAGAAACAATTCACCAAAACAAAGGTAACCAAAAATGATTAATCACATCGGCAAGTCCAAATTTCGTCGGTAATACAAACTCGGTAGGATGATTTCACCGAGATCAAACAAATCAGACTCTCCTTAAAAAGGATCTATCAAATCAAGACAATATCTTAAAAAAATCCAACCGGCAAAAAGGATGACTTCTTTTTATACGGAGCATATGCATAAGCCGAAGTACAATGACAGAAGAGAGATGAGCGGAATGAAAAATCTTTCGTTTTATTTATCTTTAAAAGGTGTTATTACATTACGAGTTACAAAAAAGGGAGCTAAAGTATTTTCTTGAAAGACTATTTTTGTTCGAGGTTCGGTCTCTCCCGCAAGAAAACGAACCGCTTTCTCGACGAAGACGATTGCATCGTCTTCTCCTAGCAAGGCCGCCGATGAAAATGAAACTATTATGAAATCAACACTGGCACCAATGTTCTCCTGAAGATAAAGGATCCAAGAGGAACCGATCTCAAAACAGCAATCTCGCACCAACGCTGGCACTATATAATTCATCATGAAGCGATAAGTGTCGTACCCCCAAAAAGAAGCAATAAGCGGTACGACAAGAGAAGTGTCTCAATAATGTCAACTATGAGATAGATACTGAATAAGGTGTTTATCAGTTTCTTCGAAACCGTGTTGATCATAGGTTGTCAGTGTTGGACATTCTTCATGCTGGTAGTGGTATGTAGAAGAAATATCAAACAACTTTGAGAATAATGTTTGGAGGTTCAAAAGTGTTCTGATTGGCATGAAACTTGGTGGAAAGCTTCTTAACACAATTGTATTAAGGGTAAATGGTGGGACTCAGATTCTAATGTTAATTGCGTGATTTATTCATGCATTTCTGAGACAGATTTATAGAAGAATATGATTATACTTGTCTGAAGAAAAGCTGTGTTTTAATTGTCAAACCAACTTTGTTTGAAATGAATCTTTTCTAAAGCAGTTCGGACATATGGGGCTTTTTCTGGTCTAAAGGAGTTCATGATGATACTTGGAAGATGTCTTTAAAAAACTGGCATGGTGTACATATATTCTGGTTGTTCCAACTGGCTATTGAGAACGGATGATTCTTTATGTAGAAACATGGTCAAGGAGACTCAAACTTCATAGACATTCTTTTTTTATTCCGCTTTAGAATTTAAGGTCTGATGTTTGATGAATGTCTTGTCAGCAGTGATAGTGGAACCAACTCGCTATGGAATATAAGGTCTTAATTAGTATTGATCCGACAAGGAAATGATCAAGCATAAGGTTCATCATGAACGTTTGATGATACAAAATAAGAACTGGTTCAACCGAGAAGAACATGTAAAATTTTGTGTGCCATGACTGATTCCGATATATCAACATAGGCTAGTATAGAGACATATTCTAAAGAAATAACTGTCATCATCCAAGTGGGAGGAGATTTGCTTACTACATTAGTGCACTGATGAACATAAGAGTATTTTAACTTATTTATGAGCATATGGAGAAATGTCGGGCTGAATGTTTTGATATTATTATTATTGTTACGAAATTTTGATCTAGTCCAAAGAACTATGGTTACGATCAAACGAGTCCGAACTAATGATGTGAGAATAAAATTTAAGTGGGCTCGGAAACTGCTCTTATTAATAATAGGGTCGAAGTCGAACAATGAACAGGATGGGCGAGGTGGGAGTCTGTCGATTGACGTGATCCATAAATGTTTCTCGGGCTCGTTACTTTATAAGTGAAGCTGGTAGCCTTCACAAGTTACAAGATGATGAAAATTGAATATTGAAGGGTTTATTTATAGTGTGAAAAGTCTGACTTCTTGATGGGCCGTTTGACTCTTTAGCGGGCTTGATTGTTGGGCCTAATTGTTTTTGATGAGATGACAAGATTTCTAATAGGCTTATGGATGGGTGCTAAACCCATATCCAAAAATTAGCCCCCCCCCTCCAGTTCGGCGATCTTCGGCTTGGGTCGGAGTCGCCAAATTTCTCGGAGCATTTATGTCAGGCAGAAATCTGGTCGGATCGTTTGGTCGATCGGCGCCAGTTGGGCTGTTGGATTCTTTCGCAAATTTAGGGGAATGAAGAGATGCGAACTGCGGACGGCGCAATTTTTTTCGAGTTTCTATAAAAACCCTTTTCTGAATCTTCGTTTCTTCAGTTCGCGTCATCTTTCTCATGTAATCTCTTTTTCTGCAGTCTTTGCTTTGTATCTGCTTTTCCAGTTGTTGTGTTCGATTTTTGTTTTTGGGTTTATTAGCATGCGAGTAAAATTGAGTTATCATTCTTCCCCTAGTAGCAGTGACTTTGATTCTTCCGAATCATCAGGCGAAAGCCCTGTTCAGTCTAGGCCGATTGAAGGAGACGACGATTTCCTCAAGTCGCATTATGGGTGGAATCCTCGTCTGTTTCGTGGTGCTCCAATGGTGATAAAACCGCTTGATTGCCAACCGTTCATCGATGCTTCTCCTCCCCAGCCTTCCGAGAGGGAGAATTTAGATTCGCCTGTTGGCGAGAATCGAAGAAGTGAGGATGAGAGAAATCTGGGTGGTAGCGATGAGTTAGGTCCTCGTAGTGAGGGTGCCAGGAGTGCTGATTCGAGAGATCGTTCGAGGCATAGTGTGGCTGCTTCTACTATTCCTCATGTCGGCATTGTAGGAAAAAGGAAATTTTTCATTAGAACATTTCAAGGTTCACATTCCCATGTAGAACACATATTATGGCATTATTTCATGACACACTAGGGAATTATGTCATTAGGGCATTTTGTCATGACACATTAGGGCATTATATCATTAGAGCATTACATCATGACACATCAAGGCATTATGTCATTAGGGCATTATATTATGACACATCAGGGCATTATGTCATTAATGCATTATATCATGACACATTAGGGAATTATGTCATTAGGGCATTACGTCATGACACATTTGGGCATTGTGTCATTAAAAATCCACATTCGTGGCATTAGTAGAACACACATTATGGCGTTATAGAAACCCAATTTATATATTATTATGTCGAACACACATTAAGTCAATGTCAAATATATACATTATCGTTCTTAATCTATAAATGTAGAACACACATGCATAGGTCTTACGTGGTCGGCGTACCCGTGACTGCATTGAAGGTACCAGCTTCTCCAGAGTCCTTAACCAGCTGAGACACTCGTGGTGCACCACCCTAGTTCTTAGCCTTAGTCACATTGTCACGTCTGCGGTCTGCATCTTGGCCTCCTCCCCCTCGTGGACGCTTCGGACAATCCTTGGAGAAATGTACGGTTTGTCCACATTGGAAACATGCCCTAGCCACCAACCCCTCCTTCATCTTTGGACATACCTTAGTCTAATGCTCCTTACTTATGCACCTTTCACACACCCCACTTGCCTTCCAACATACACATGGGTGTTTCTTTCCACAGGTGGAGCAGGCTGGGCGCCCGTCCTGAGCTGTAGTACCATTCTTCACTTGACTCCATTTTCTTTTTAGATACTTCCCGGTTCGGCCAGCCGTCTTGTCCCGTGGATGTGCCTTTGTCTTATTCCCTTCGGCCTGGTTAGACTCCACGGTAGCAGCACGTTCGACCAAATCTGAGACAGAGTTGTAGGTTCAAACCTATCAATGGGTACAAAGGTCTCCCCGCAATCCGTGGAGAAACCATCGCACAAATGTCGCTTCGTCCTCCGACTCTTTTCCCACAAAACGTCGGAGCCGATCAAACTCTGCTTCATACTCTCGCACCGTCCAAGTACCCTGAACCAAGCTTAAGAACTGACCATTTAGTCTGTCCCAAGCCTCGGCCGAAAATTTTTCTGGTTGAACTCGGTTTCAATGTCCTCGAACGTCACGATGCTTCCCATGGTGCGTCGCTCGACCGCGAGCCACCAGTTGTGGGCATCTCCCTCCAGAAAATAGACTGCAACATACTTCTTGTAATCTTCTGGACATCGTGTAGATATGAAGTTTCTCGTCAACCGACTCCTCCACTCATCTGCCTGAACGGGGTCTGCACTCCCCTTGAAGTACTTCGTGTCCAGCTTAGTGATGTGGCCTAAGATAACAAAATAGTCCACCTTTCGAACCGCCCTGATCGGAGGTGGGTCTATCTCGACCACATCAGGTTGATCGTCCATCAGATCATTTTCAACCGTTTGGTCGACACGGACCCTAGGCCGATCCGCCATTGGCCTCACCACCGGCTAGACATGCTGTGTCACATCCGTTAGCTGGTTCATGACCATTTTCATCAAGTTCCACATATCCCCGATGTTTGGAATTGTGGTCTGTTGAACCTCACCCTCTACAACATTCCTCACATTACTGGTCTAAATAAGAGCCGAACGTCCTCAAGTTCCACACTTTCTTGGACATCTGGATTTCCAATCACAGTCCCAACGGGTGCATGAGGAACCGTAAGTATCGTGCCTGGCTGGACAACCACAAGTCCGGTTAGTCCAGCTGTGTTCGGAGCGGTCTGATCCTTAGCAACATGTCATATACCAGTCGGCTCCTTATCTTTCTTGCTCTTTCCTGGTTGGCTTCTTCCAACCTGAAGATTCAACAATATAGCCTTCCTAACATTAAATCCTCAAGCCTAAGCAAACCTATCTATCACGGAACATCCGACCCTGGCCGAGTGGTGAATTCCCTAACCCAAAACTGTCTTAGAAACAAATCCGCTCTGATACCAACTTGAAATACCCCAACCCGACTCCTAAGCCGGAAGATGTTCCCTCGTTCGTTCACTACATGATCCAAACAGTCCATACTATACTAAATCCCTATTCCATTTATATATTCCATTCACCTAAGTCTATATCCATCATTCATAATCATATAGGGCAAAACAATCATTTTTATTAATAAAGAATCAAGGTACTCTTACAATAGTATGTTTGCTCATTAGGATATTACATCATTCAGTCCTAACTATCCATTCTAACCCACCACTCATCTGTTAGGTCTTGTGTTCCCTGCCTAAATCCAGTAAACTCTAGGATGAATCTCAAGTCATGCATTCATAAATTCATTAAAAGGCTTATAAATACTAGGCATGATTCATATACGTAACCATCAACCTAGCACCCGGTTCTACATAAATAATTATGTAGCCTAAGTGTTATTCCCTAACCGTTCTACATTCCACTAACTCGGCCTAAGTCCCTTTATGGTCGCCCATATGTGAACGGACTCCACCGTAGTCGGGTCGTATTCCACAAATGGATGCCACTTGATCACGTCTGTACGGTCTGGTGCGATCGTCCGCCTATCGTCCAGCAATTGAAACGCGATCGTACCGCGGTCGCACACGCCTAAACAATCCGTCTGATTCATCTCCGGGTTCATCTGGTCTGTGGCATCGATCCGACATCCCCGATACAACCCTTGGCTTATCGGCGAATCTTTTGTGTATCGCCCATGTGGCCTTACGGTCATCCTATAGTCCAACCACGGTCCATCCGGTCTTATCGTCTCACACCCATGATCGATCTGATGGTCGATCGTGTGGTTTCAAGGACTCAAGCCGAGACTCTTAGTCAAGGAAAATTCTTATCCTTTATGGTTCTAGAAATGAGTAGAGAAAGAGAAGGAATATTCCGTCCAACCACATACCAAACAGACGAGTACGCGGCTTAGGCGCGGTCAGGATTCAAGCCATGGCCGGTTCGCACCTTTGGTGTGCTGGTTGTTTTGGTTTGACCATGTGATGCACTCGGATCAATTATGTCTCCCTTGCGCCTCTCTTTATCACGCCTTCAGCCGCACACAATTCTTCTCAAACCGCCGGCGATCCTCTTGCAAGGATTTGGCCAAAAACCGCCGGTTTGTGTGGTGAATTTCTAGGAATTCTTCCCTGGTCTGAATGTTCCCTCCAATCGCAAAGAGAAGGGTTTTTATACCCTCTCTCTCTCTCTCTCGAAAAACCTCCCAAGGCAAAAGTATTTTGGTAGCCGAATGGACACCATGCAACTCACACCCCTTCGCCCTCAACTGCCATGGTCAGCTAGGGTCACTAGCTGACCAGCTGCCCCGAGCACCAAACACTCCGACCAGCTGAGTTGAGCTGGCCAACAGGTGAGTTGAGCTGGCCGAAAGCTGAGTTGAGCTGGCCGACAGCTGACCCATCTGGCTTGCTCGACCATTCTGCTCACCGTAGCTGAACGCCCCTTGTTCAACTCCTCCCTTCCTAGCTGAGCTCCTTCTCTAACTGAACTCAACTTTTAATTGACCATGGAACACTCCAAATAGTCTCCCTCAACCGTCTGCCCCAGTTCCTGTCCAATGGTTTGTGCCGCCGACCCTAGCATGGGTCAGGGGTGTTACAGGTTTTTCCGAGCGCATCATTTTGTAGTCTCACAGTTCCATTCTTTGCAGGGTTTCTTCGATGATAAGGTCGACCGATCTTCCCGTGTTGATTAGGATTTTAGCAACCTCCCAGTCGCCAATCTGGAGTTCAAGACGAGTGTGTCCTTATGTGGTTTATCAAGGCCCTCTTCATCTTCCGTGGTAAAGGTGATCTCGGTACCGGTCTTCTCCTCGGCGATGTTCCTATTCCACTGTTGTCGTACGTCGACATTCTGACCGTAAACCGTTATCAATCGTACTGACTCGTTGCAGGTTGGGAGTCCTCCTAAGATCATGTTGATGCATTTTATAGGCATAAGTGTATCTTCCTCGTAATCGTCGCGAGTTCATTTTAGTGGTTCTGTGATGATATCCTCTTGCCATGCTCATTGTTGATTGACTTGCCTCGCTTTTTCCTCTTGGACGAGATTGAACCGCTCCCCCTCGTTTTTGGGTTGTCGTTGTGTTTCTCGGTTCATTAGTTATTTTTGGTATTCGCCGAGAAAGAGACTTTGGAGGTGTCGACACTCGGCGGTGTCGTGCCCAGAGCACTGATGGAAGGTGCAAAAAGACTTTTCTTAATCGTCGGTTCGCATGTTTTTGTTCCATGCTCAATTTTGTTGGTTGTTTAGCAGGCCGAGACCTTGGTGCTGGATTGCCTATTGGTTTGTTTGTTGCTCGCTGGCGTAGCATTTTGTTGCCTTTTGTCCCTTTTTTGTGCTGACTCCTTCCCCTTTTTAGCTGGGGCAAACTTCTTAGCGAGCAGGTCTTTCTTTTCTTTTATTTCAACGATGAAGGCTGCTCGGTGGAGAGGGTCTTTGATAGTTTGTGATTTGTTTATAGCCAACTCGCCGCGGAATGGTGATTCGTACCAAAGCCAATTTCGTAGCGCCGTAAGCCCTTCGTTATCGATCACCGTGATTTTGGAGACGATAAACTTGAACCTATCAATGTACGACCTGAGAGATTCTTTGGTCCTTGGCTCACAGCCCAGAGGTCGGCGCTTGAGGCTCCCTCCTGGATGAACATGGAGTAGTGCTTAAGAAAGGTGGTTGTTAATTGGTGATAGTTGTCGATAGAGTGCGCCTCCAAACGTGAGAACCAATTGAGGGCGGCGCCGCTCAGGTTTTTGACGAAGAGTTGGCAGAAGCCGGGGTCACATTCCTCGGGCGAGAACTAGCTCGTCCCATTGCAATGCTAAAAGCTGTTAGGTACTGCCGAGGATCCGAGCTTCCCTCGTAGCTTGGCAACTTAAATTTCCATGGTGCCTGATCAGTGTGCCCATTATCTTGTTCGAGAATTGTGTGTTTTGTGTCTTTTTGAGAACTCGGTCTATTTCAGGGGCTGAGCTGGTTTCCTTATAAACCTTTGATATCATGCAGTCCCGCTGCACCTTGAGAAACTCGAGCTTGCTATTTCTGCTAGATTCCGCTTGGCTTTGAGTAGGTTCGGTTAGCTGCATTTTTAGAGGTGCGGGTGGTCGCCTGCTTGACTCGGTTTTAGAGCAGGTGATTCCTCGAATATAACCCTTTGGAGCCGTGGGGCGGGGTCTCTTGTTTCTCGGATGCTCGATGTCCGAGCGTCTGGAGGTCATTGATTCGTTCTGTGTACGTGTTATGATTGTTCGTGAGCAGGTCGAAGCGGTGTTGTTGTCTTGAATCAACTCGCTGATTTGTGTCATCAGGGTCTTTATGATGGAGGAGACATCTTGGTTTTGAGTGTTATGTCCGGTTTGTCAGCTCGGCATCCTGGTGGGTGCTGGTTACCGTGGTGCGGTTGACTAATGTATTAATTGGTAAGATTGGTAAACATGCTTCGTCTATCAAGCTCAGGGAGGTCGAGCGCGGAGGGAGGGGTCGGAGTCCGTTCTGATACCTCCGGGTTGTCACCGACTGGGAACGGTCCTGTTATTTCGGCTTCGTTTTAAAGCGTAGAAAATATTTTCATTCACACAGACGGCGTCAATTATTGTTACGGAATTTTAATCTAGTCCAAAGAACTAGGTTACGATCAAAGGGGTCCGAACTAATGAGGTGAGAATAAACTTTAAATGGGGTCAAAAATTGTTCTTATTAATAATAAGGCCAATGCCGAACAATGAACATGATGAACGAGGTGGGAGTCCGTCGATTGACGTGCTCCCTAAATGTTGCTCGGGCTCGTCACTTTATAAGTGTAGCTCGGAGCCTTTACAAGTTACAAGATGATGAAAAATGAAGAGTGAAGGGTCTATTTATAGTGTGGAAGGTCTGACTTCTTGCTGGTCCATTTGACTCCTTTGCGGGCTTGATTGTTGGGCCTAACTTTTTTGATGAGGTGGCAATATTTCTAATGGGCTTATGGATGGGTGCTAAACCCATATCTAACAATTATTTTGATTGGAAGTCTTGTTCCTAGTGGCAATAACGGTGTCTCGTTTCTAAGTTGTGTTCACTTAACAGGGTCAATGCGATTTTGAAGGTTCTCGGTGAGTATGATGTATGGGGGAGCAACGAACACAATGCAAGAGTTTGTGTTTTGATTTTTTTTAACTTAAGCGTGGAACACGTAAAGTGTGTTTCTGTTAACACAATTGTCTATTGCGAGGTCGTCTGATGAGAAGTTGTATGTATCATGACACGTTCCGTAGGCTAGAATTCTCGAAGAAGAAGCACCAAATGACTTTTGGAGAGGCAAACAGAAGAACAAACACTACAAGAAATCTGGGTTTTAATAGCAGACGAGCATAGCGTTTTTTGCGATTGTGCTATTGTTGACATTGACCTCAGTTTTAGATAGCGCTTGTATATGGGTAAACGCTATGATAGATTTTCGACTTAAAAAATTAGAGACACGCGTCTCGTAACCCCCCCCCCCCTTTTATAGCAAAAACACAATGAAAACGCTATGGAAGTCTTAGGCGGAAAAAACGAAAATTAAACCGCGACACTTAGAAA
Source organism: Orychophragmus violaceus (assembly GCA_030180135.1). Classification (NCBI taxonomy): domain Eukaryota; kingdom Viridiplantae; phylum Streptophyta; class Magnoliopsida; order Brassicales; family Brassicaceae; genus Orychophragmus; species Orychophragmus violaceus. The sequence continues at coordinate 24,780,006 of CM058233.1, read as the reverse complement.
TTTTTAGGCTCCAAATTTCATTCCCAAATTTTCAGCCCTAATTTTCGTGTTCTTCCCTCTCCTCCCTCTCTTCTCTCTTTGGCTCCAAATTTGCTCGAATCTCACAGTCGAAACAATTCCCACTCTCTCCGACCTAATTTCTTTCCCCATTTCGCTCAAATTTCTTACCCTACAAACCCTAATCCTCTCATTTGCTCTCATTTGCTCTCTTCCCCTTTCTCTCGCTAATAGGCTTCGAAATACCCATTTTCCGGTGCTTAGAAAACCCAGTATCCGGTGACACTCCTATTCAGCTTCGGCGGCTCCGTCAATCCTGTCAAACCCAGTATCTAGGTCAGTCTCGTTTGAGCTAGAAACAGTGTTTATTTCTCGGTATGTTTTATAATCTGAATGTAAGAACCCTAAATTACTTTTAGTTTCATCTCACTAGGGAAGAAATCGAAGCTCCAGAGAGTTCGAAGATGAGTTAACACAAACATAAGGAAGATAAGCAATATGCTTCATCATTTTCAGGTTATCTCCAACCTTTATTCTCGATATCTGGATTATATGTGACTGAATGTTTTTTTTACAAATTATAAATCCACATAATCGTGTTTACTCTTTTGCAGGAAAATATCGTCTCAGATCTTCTGTGTATTGGATTCTGCTTAAAGGTTTCTATGGTTTCAATCGATTTATACCATTACTTTTCTTTTGTAGTTCGGTTATTAGCACAAGAACAGACAAGTTATAAGGTAAAATCACTCAAATTTGATTGTTTCTGGTAATTATATGTGGATTATATGTGCATGAATGTTGTTTTTACGAATTATAAATCCACATAATCGTGTTATTGTTTTGCAGGTCTAGCTTGTTGCAACACTGGGACTGAGAAAACCAATCCGCATAACCTTATCCAGGTTAGATACATCTAAATTTTCTAACAGTTCTATATGAAACAGAAAACTAAAGACAGAACATAAATTAAAACACAAACCAACATACATAAGTACTAAAGATCAGAAACAAGAAAATAACGGAGATAAGTTCAACAACACATCATGTTTAAGTTAAAGAGACAGAGAAGAGACATAGGGCAGATAAAACTCAGATCTTAGAGAGGCACAATAGCACCATGTCTGGCAACATAGGGGTCACTATTTGCTAGCTCTCTCCTAAAATCATCAACCTCTACCATCCGGGGGTTGAATCTGAAATCAGATAAGCCTCTATGGGTTTCCAGCCATGCCTCATCATCACCGATTAAGTGCTTATGGATCCTCCACATCTTTAACACCACAATCACCACTCCAAGACCCCTAGTGTTTTCCCACTCATCCCTGAATGCATAAGAAGTGTCCCCATTTGCAACACATTTAATGTGATGCTCTCTGTCATGAAAAAAAACCTTCTGTCAAGAACCATAATGTGAATATAGTAAACTTGTCGTTATAGTTTCCGTTGACTTACATGTTGTCTCTTATGTAGAACACAAGCCGTGTCCTTTTACGGTCTGCAAAACAGACTCCAAGGGGTTCCACGTTGAAGACCACGCCCATTATATCTACAAGATAAGTTTCTCAAATCTGGTTACTTAGATTTATTCATGATTTAGGATTATGTGTTGGTTAGTGTTAAGCAATCATACCTATAGGAGTGTCGATGTCGATGTGAGGGATATGCCCCATCGATTTGAGATCCATGTCGTGATAGTTGTTCAGAGGGTCGATGCGTTTGATGCGAGTCCCATCAATGACACTAAGTCTTAATGGAGATTTTACAGGCTGCAAACGCTTTCTCAACTTGAACCCTGAAAATCTCGACCCACTTGCCCTCTTGTTCCTCAAGTCCTGCAAATCTGCTTGCTTCTGATGGATAAATTACCATCTCAGTCTTAGTTCCCTGCAAATTTAGAAATGGTCAGATGTGTTAATTGCATGCATGTATGATGATGAACAGTCTAAGATTTAAAGTTTAAACTTACAGCCTCGTCTGCCAATATGTAACTCCAAAACTGTCCATCTTGGAAAATTTGATATGAGTGGATCCTGATTATCTTCACACTAAAACGCCAAGCTCTGAGTTTGTCATTAACTTCCAAGTCCGAAAGCTTGTTGCACCACGACATGATGTTACTGAATGGCTTGTGATTTCTTTTTTTTTTTTGGATTTGCAGAGAAAAATAGATGAGAGAGAAGAAACCTAACTCCCTCTATTTATAGGGAAATAACTGTGAGAAACCAAACTGTCTCTATTGTTTTTTTTAATATATTACTAATTAAATTGATTTGAAATGACTTGCAGAGAAGATACAGAGAGAAGGTCTAATTATGGTTTTTCTGAAGAGATGCAACTCTTCGAGACTTCCATCTAATCGTAGCTTCTCAGCTTTAATTCTCATTCATTGCATTTGGTTAAGAGCTTTTTCATCTGCGCGCTTCATTGCATTTGGTTTAAATTTCTCATCATTCATTGCAGTTGGTTAGAGCTTGTCATATGCTGCATCATTAATTTCTTTTTGTGAACTAGTTCTCATTGTTCCATAGTGCTAAGTTTACCATTCTGATCTTTTTGTGCCATTTATGTTCTTTGTTTGCCTTTTGGACCAGAACTAAGAGGAGGACACGATGGAAGCGAGAAAAGAGATCATGTGCGGACTAGCAGCATCCGGAATCAGACCAAAAATCCACCAACCGCAACGACAAGAAGCAGATGATGATCAAGGAAGTGATGTAGATGAGATCACAGAAGTAGAGTATAGACGCTCCATGGGATACTTGATACGGATTGAGGATCCAGAAGAAGACATCGAGCCTATGTTCTGAAAACTTGTCCAAAACCTTAGGTGTTTGTAGATCTATCTTTTGTAAACTTACATTGAATGTTTAATGTTAATTTCTTAATTTCTATGATTAAATTTCATTTTAAACTAATTGGATTCGTAGGAACTAATGAAAATGAAATGTCAAAATCAATTGCACAAACATTTACACTAATAACAGTACTGGGACTGTTATAGTATAATTACTATAAATATTAATAAAAATAAAACGCTATTATACAATATTTAATTGCAGTTAAAAAAACGCTATAGTATACGACAATACGATAGGAGTGAAAAAGCGCTATCTAAAGCGCTTTACCTATTATGACGGGCGATGTCACAACGCTTATAAAAACACTATGGTATCATTAGATAGCGTTTTCCTGTAGTGAAAGGAAGTCAACACTTCCATGGACTAAGGCTGGCGTGGCTGGAGGCAAAGACTCCATCTCTGTGGGAGGCTTTGCCGTTGAATCTTTTCTTATTTATATAAGATTATCTTTTGTATTTCAAGGTTTTCCATGCTGAATGATGAAAATGGAGTTTCGCCATGAGACATACGACTATGATCGCCATTAGATCATGACAACTTCAGTTACTTTGTTTTGGGTTTTGTTGTAATTTAATAACAGTCGGTAGTTTACGCTCATTGGGTATATTGGATTGTGAGTTTAGTGTTGATAAGGGAGTTTGGAGTTACAAACTAATCAAATTGGTGCGTTCGTCAGTGAGATTGAATCAAACTGTAGATCTTATGAACAACTTCTTGATCATATAAGCTTAAGAAGATGATGACATTAGCAGCTTATCACTCATAACCGGATTCAGTAACTAGTCGGTTGAGTCAATCATGAATTACTGATTGGTTTAGCTGTTTAATTAGTTAATTGGTTTAAACTCGGTTTATTTGTAAACCCTAATGTTTATAAAAGGGTATGAGGATAAGGTTGTTGGGGTTGTTGGTCATCACTTTCAGTTGATTTTTTTTACGAGTCGTTGTGCAGCGAGTCAGCTCGGATTTTAGCCTCTCGTCACCTTCGTTATAGTGAATTTGTCAGATCGAATCTAGCCCCAGTGAGTAGTTTTTCATTCAGAAGGCGAACACTGGGTAAACAAAATTCATGTGTCTTGCATTCTTCTTGATCTCTCTCTTCCTATCTTTCTTTCATTCTTGCAAATCAATTGTGCACAAAGAGTGAAGCGAGAGAGAGTGAAATAGAACAAATCATTCAGGGAGCTCAATTGGAGCTGATTGAAGTAAGATCGGGATTCAACATGTGGTATCAGAGCCGGAGGTTTTGCGATCTCCGATTCAGGATTCGATGACAACGAAGATGACTATCCGAGAGGAGGTGGAGCTATTCGATGGGTCTGGTGACTTCTCCTTATGGACAATCAGAATGATGGCTCACTTCGAGGACTCGGGATTAAAGGAAGTAGTGTTGAGTGACAATTTCGAAATCGAGCCTTCGAAAGCAAGGCCGAAGAAAAGAAAGTTGATGGGGATGGTTCGGAGAAACCTGCGGCTGAAACTAAGAAAGTTCTTGATCCGGTGAAATTGGAGAAAGATGAAAGAGCCAAATACATGATCATCTAAAACATCAGCAATCAGGTTCTTCGCAAAATCAAGCATTGCACTACTGCTGCAACGATGTGGTCCTCTCTTGAAAGGTTATACATGTCCAAATCTTTACCAAACCGAATCTTCGTACAGTATCAATTCTACACATTTAAGTTTGTGATAGGTCAAAGTTAATTCCCTATTCTACTGCAAGTGCACAGTTATGCGAATGTAGTATTCAGGGTATCGTATCCACAAGGACTCAAGATTCACGCAATAGACTATATGCTTTCAAACTTATCTAAATCAATCAGATGAGAAAACAGTAAACAAAGCAGAAATGTAAAGGTTGTTTTCGATGGGAGAAAGACGTTAGACTCAGGGTATTCTCAGGAAATCATACAATGCCAGACACTTAGCTATCAGGATTCAGGTTAAGCACGGGTTCAAGAACTAGAATCACAATGTAAAACAATTCAACTCTCGCTGCAACTATTATCTATGTCTAGCAACCTAATGATTCAAATCTCTTTGCAGTCTTAGAGTTCTAGACAAGCATTTTTAGCAAGTTCATAAGTTCACAATTTTCCTAGACCAAATCTCTTTGCATCTTATCAAATTGCTTACACTAAGTTCTTTCAGATTATAACTCACACTCTCGTGCCAAATTAACAATCTCTGATCTAAACCCTAGGTGATCAATCCAGAATTCAGTATTAGTCTCAACTTAGGTGATGAACGTATAGATTTAGAATCCTAATCGATCGGTGATCTAACAAGGCATGAAATCCTATTGAGAATCCCTAAATCTAACTAAAGTTACTACTCAGACATGATATCAAATGAATGACACACGAATGAATAGAAAAGACTGAATAGATAAAAACAGAGGTTCGAAATCCTTCTCTCAAAGGTTACAAGTAGCAAGAACAGCCCCAAGCAATATCTCTCAATCTCCAGAGCATGGGCAAGAACAAAAGTAAAAGTACAAGATAATGATACTGAGTCTCAAAAACCTAATTAAACTGCTAAACACGTTTTGGGGCAAGATTAGAATTAGGGAAACTTCTAGGACAACTTTGAAATTCTTCAAAATTTATCTTCAACCGGCGCATAAGACTCTGTCACCCTCAGTGTTGACCGACACCAAGGTGAGGGTCGGTCAACATCCAGTCGTTGTCGAGACTCTCACTTCAGCTCCTTGCACAAATCATCAGAAACGTCCTATAATCCCTCTCTTTGCTCCAAATGCAAGCCTACCTGTAGAAGACTTAATAGACTCGAAAAACCAGGTTAAAGACTCAATATATACAACTATATCATGGTTAAAAACCTAGAAAAACCATGATATGTCAACTCCCCCACACTTAGCTCTTGCTTGCCCTCAAGCAAGTAAATGACCAAAGCATAAGAAAGAGGTTTGAAAACACAGAAACTCATTTCGTCCTAGGAACTTTCGCATTCACAATCACTTAGTAAACCACTGAAAACTTTCCTACAGAAATCAAGACCACAATGTACATCCCCCACACTTAGCAATTGTCCCAAGTAAACTCCACAATCAAGACAAAGCATTCAAGTTCACCACACTAACCTTTGTATACAATTAGATGCGGTCTCGCAGAGGGAGTATCGATCAGAGGACACATGGACTCAACTCAGTCAGTATCTGACCACCAAATTGTCGGTTTCTGGTTCCTTTCTTTTCCCTTCTCCCTTAGCACTGATTTTTCCCCACTGGGTATCATTTTATTTTTTCTATCAGTGCTCTTCCCTTTTTATCCGGGGTGTAACTTTGGACATGTTTCCATGGATGCACATGAGGTAATAGGGGTCTCTACCACTCCCGTGACCACTTCGAAGCTACTAGCTTATCCACAATTTTAATCTCTCTCTTTTTTTTTTACATTCAAGGGAGGGGAAAATCAGAAACCATACTTAGACATGATCATAGGCTGTGTTAAAAACATCAGAGGAATCGGATCCAGAGATACCAAGCCCCTAAGTGAGAAAATTCAGTCAGGATTAGAGGTGAAGTTATTGATGGATCATTTGAATACCTGGTTAGATATGGGTCTCCCTGGTAAGTTGATCCGTGTGGGGTTTTCTAACGGTCATATAGCTACTGCAAGTCTGTCCGATGGTCACTTAGTTCCTGTTCCAGTGAATAATTTCCTCGAAAAATCACAGTTTCATACACATTTTGACTCAATAAGACCAATTTGAAAACAAAAGAAAACAAGGGACTGATTCTAAGAAAACAAAACACAATGTCAGTAACCACCTCCACCACACTTAAACTGAACTGTCCCCAGTGCAATCGCAGCTTGAGTTCGGGAGAAATCAGGTATAAGTCAACCAAGAACTTGGAAAGCAGAAACCTTACCTGTGGTCGTGTTGAGTTTCGACCGACACCCGGCCAGTGTCGAGCGACACATGGCCTTGGTCGACACTCGTCGACCTGAATCGAGCGTGCCCGATTTCCGTCCTCGTTTCTGAGTTTTGTGTCGACCGACACTGCTGTCTGCAAACCTGTTCTGTATGACTCTGACACACAAAGATCAGAAAAAATCAAAAGACACAAGAACGAAAACCAAAAAGAAAGGAAAACTAACATACAGTGGGTTGCCTCCCACTCAGCGCTCGTTTAACGTCAATAGCTTGACTATATCGCGATTAGGCATTGGGTGGATTATCCAGATGGACAATGTTGTCTTCTGGAATCTCAGCTTCTGCCCAGTAATGTTTCACCCTTTGCCCATTGACTGTGAACTCCTCGCCTTTGGAAATCATCAAGATGACAGCTCCGTGTGGTCTAGCTTCCTTAACGGTGAAGGGACCTGACCAACGAGAATGCAATTTTCCAGGAAATAATGTTAGACGAGAGTTGTAAAGAAGTACCTGATCATTGAGTTCGACGTTGCGTGAAATGATCTTCTTATCAATGATATGCCTTTGTACACTCTTTGTACAGCTTTGAGTTTTCATAAGTGTGGTGGCGAATTGCATCTAACTAGTTAAGCTGTATCAAACGCCTCTCAACTGCAGGTTTGAGGTCATAGTTCATCTGTTTGACAGCCCATCTAGCCTTGTGCTCGAGCTCAACTGGAAGGTGACAAGCTTTCCCATAGAGTAGATGGAATGGTGTAGTCCCCAGTGGCGTCTTGAACGCAGTCCTGTAAGCCCACAGCGCATCATCTAGCTTAGCAGACCAATCCTTCCTAGTCTTTCCCACTGTCTTCTCCAGAATCTCCTTGATTTGTTTGTTAGAGACCTCTACCTGTCCACTGGTCTGAGGATGATATGGAGTAGCCACACGATGATTAACACCATGCTTCTTAAGTAACTTCTCGAAGACCTTGTTAATGAAGTGAGAACCGCCATCACTTATTACAATCCTGGGTACTCCAAACCTGGGGAAGATGATAGTCTTAAATAGCTTAAGAACTACCGAAGAGTCATTGGTCGCACTTGCAATCGCTTCAAACCACTTGGATACATAGTCCACAACAACCAATATATACTTATTCCCATAGGAAGATTGAAACGGACCCATGAAATCGATGCCCCAGGAGTCAAAGACTCAACCTCGAGGATGAAGTTTTGTGGCATCTCATGTATTTTGCTTATCTTCCCCCTCCGCTGACACACATCACACTGAGAGACAAATAGCTGAGCATCCTTGAACATCGTAGGCCACCAGAAACCCGCTTGAAGAACCTTAGACACTATCTTGAATGTAGCAAAGTGTCCAACATACTCAGACCCATGGCAGTGGTACAGCACGTTATCGATCTCAGACTCCGCAATGCAACGTCTATAGATACCATCGAAGCAGTGCTTGTACAGGTAAGGCTCATCCCAATAATAGCGTCTGACTTCCCTAAGGAACTTCTTAGCATAGCCTTTAAACACTTCAGGCTCATCCTCTACAGCAAGGTAGTTGGCTATATCGGCGTACCAAGGTCTAGTAGAGAGAGAACCTTGGGCGACTGCAGCTATGAACATGTCAGCTTCATCATCCAGAATAGCTTCCTGCATCCGCGACTGGTGTCAACCGACACTGAAGTTGGTGTCGATCGACATTGACCCCAATCGACCGATTGATGTCGGTTTTGATCGATTATCGTTCGCTTTCTCGAATATAGTGTCGACCGACATGAAGGGGGTGTCGACCGACATGAAGGGGGTGTCGACCAACACTCGTCCTGAAGTTCTTCCGAATGCAGTTAACTCGTAGAATATACCTGAAAACCCGTCTCAACCTTATAGATGTTCTCTTCTGGTAGAAAATCATCTATAGGAACGCCCTCATCGATCCTAATTTGTGACAAGTAATCAGCAACACCATTCTCTGCTCCTTTCTTGTCTCTCACCTCTGTGTCAAACTCTTGGAGCAACCAAATCCATCTCAGCAGCCTTGTCTTAGCATCTTTCTTCTGCATTAGATACTTAAGCGCGGAATGGTCAGTATGCACAACCACCTTGGATCCATTCAGATAGGGACGGAACTTCTCGAATGCAAAAACAACTGCCAACAACTCCTTCTCAGGGGTTTCATAATTCCTTTGGGCGTCATCAAGAGTTCTACTGGCATAATAGATAGCGTGGAGCTTCTTGTCCTTCTTCTGCCCAAGTACAGCTCCTACTGCATAATCACTAGCATCACACATCACCTCGAAAGGCAGATTCCAGTCCAGTGGTTGCACAATTGGAGCCGAAATCAAAGCCTGTTTCAGCTCTTGGAATGCAGCATGACACTCATCTGTGAACTCAAACTTAACATCCTTGCAGAGAAGTGCAGTGAGTGGTCTAGCTATCTTGCTGAAATTTTTAATAAATCTTCTATAAAAACCAGCATGCCCAAGAAAACTCCTCACTGAATCCGGTGCCTGCAGCCCTGTCATCACCTCAATCTTAGCTCTGTCCACTTTAATTCCTGCCTCATAAACTTTATGCCCAAAGACAATGCCATTTATGACCATAAAATGACATTTCTCCCAGTTCAAAACCAGGTGCTTTTCCTCACATCTAGATAGCACCTTGCACATATTATCCAGACAAGCATGGTAGGATGTTCCGTAGACAGAAAAGTCATCCGTGAAGACCTCCATAAAGTCCTCTATCATGTCTATCAAGATAGACATCATGCACCTCTGGAATGTCGCAGGAGCATTACACAGTCCAAAGGGCATTCTGCGGTATGCAAATGTGCCATAAGGACAGGTAAATGTAGTCTTCTCCTGGTCCTCTGGGTGGATAGGGATCTGAAAGAAACCAGAATAGCCATCCAGAAAGCAGTAGTAAGGATGATTTGCCAACCTTTCCAACATCTGATCAATGAGAGCGAGTAGAAAGTGGTCTTTCCTGGTGGCTGCATTCAACTTCCTGTAGTCTATGCACATCCTGTGACCAGTGATTGTCCTTGTAGGAATCAGCTCATTCTTGTCATTCTTTACCACTATGACTTAAGAACCACATGAACTGGGCTGACCCAATCACTGTCTGAGATGGGATAAATGATCTCAGCTTGCAACAGCTTCATTATCTCCTTCTTCACAACCTCTTTCAGGTTAGGATTCAAACGCCTCGGATTCTCAATTAACGACAAGCTCTCATCCTCAAGGTGTATCATATGCATGCACAAGTCTGGAGAGATTCCTATAATATCATCAAGAGAATAGCCAAGAGCCTTGCGATACTTGCGCAGCTTGCTTAGCAATAAAGTGAGTTCTGCGTTATTCAAATGAGCATTGACAATAACAGGATAGGTAGAATTCTGAGCTAGAAATGCATATTTGAGGCCGGCAGGGAGCTGCTTTAGCTCAATCTTTGGAGCCTTTTCCTCGCTCCAATCACTAAGTGTGGCAGCCTTTGCGAAACGCCGACCAGCTTCTCTTGAGTTATTACTTGCATCACATGTTCAGCAGAATCCATCAGCCTCAAATACCCAGCAGCAGCACCATCCTCTAGCTCCAAGTCCTGCTCAGAGCTCATCAAAGCTCTCTCTAAATGATCAGCAGGATGCATGTGAGATAGAAATTCTGCAGCTAGATTATCCAATGTGTCCACATAGAAAGTCTGCCCATCAATAATAGGGTGCCTCATTAGCTTGTTCATGTCAAAGTCCATCACCAGATCACCCATATTAAGTCCAATCTTCTCTCGCATAACATCAATGATTGCACCAGCTGTAGTAAGGAATGGTCTGCCTAAGATAAGAGGATCCTTAGGCTCTTCATTATACTGCAAGACAACAAAGTCTGTGGGAATCACACATTCACCTATCTTCACCGGTACATCCTCCTAGAGACCTTCGGGAATCCTTATGGAGCGATCAGCTAGAATCAAAGAGATCCTAGTAGGTGTGAAATCTGTCATCCCCATCTGCTTAGCAACTGAATACGGCATCAGATTAACACTTGAGCCCAAATTACACAATGACTTCTCAAATCTGTCTCTGAAAATTGTGCAGTCCAAGACAAAGCTTCTTGGATCCTTTTGATTCTCTGGAACTCTGTTCAGAATGACAGCGCTGCAGACCTCAGTGATCATTATCACACACTCTTCATCTCCCATATCAGAATTCAACATCTTCTTCAAACACCTCTTCATCATTGGGTTGTTGTTGATAGCATCCATCAATGGCATTAGAAGAGTGAGCTTGCTCAGCATAGCCATGTATTTAGCCTTAAACCGTTCAAACTTGGACTGCCTCGGGTTTCTCGGGAAAGGTACCTTGGGTTTATACACTTTCCCAGCAGCAACAGGAGCTTTTTCACGGTTTCAGACTCTGTCCGCGAAGGGTGTCGGTCGACATGTGGGTGGTGTCGGTCGATTCTTCATTGTTGTCGACCTCACAATCGATCTCGGTCGATTTCCGTTCGTCATGAGCATTGGAAGGATTGGGTGTTGGTCGACACTGGGTGTCAGCGTCGGTCGACACTCGTCTTTCGGCTTCAATTTCTTCATCCAATTCATCCATCTCCTCGAGTTCCTCAGCACTCACTTGCATGTTGGGGATAGTTTGCAGCCTTTTCCCACTGCTTTAGTATATTGCATTGCAGTGATGCTTAGGATTAGTATATGTACTTCCAGGAAGGAATCCAGCTTGCCTCTTCATAGCTCCTGCAGTTTGAGCAACATGAGTATCCAACTGCTTCATATGTGTGCTCAAAGCCTCAAACTTCCCATTAAGGTCAGTGTAGATGGCATCCATCTTCTTATTAAAGTCCACAGTAGTCTTGGAATGCCCCTCAAGTATCTGCTCCATCATAGCTTCCAATTTGCTCTCATGAGCATTAGCAACAAGAGGAGTCTGATAAGAAGAAGATCCATAGGTTCTCTGATAGGAGTTGTTCTGCTAAAAAGGTTTCTGGAAACCAGCATTCTGACCATTTCCAGAAGAGTTTGGATAGCTTGTGATAGCACTCTTCTGACCACCCGTGTAGAACTTGTTACCTTGCTGATTTCCAAACCTGTTTTCTTGAAATCCAGACCCACCAATGTAGTTCACATCCTCTTCTTGGCAGCCATCTTCAGGTTCAATTTCCTCAACCTGTTGAGCAAAGTGGGCAGCTTTCTTCCCAATCAGCAAGCTATGGACAATATCCAGCTTATTCTTCATCTCAACAATCTGGAAGTTGTCTACTTTTCTACTAGACCCTTTCCTCTTCCTGTCACCATTCTTAGTGCTGCTGCTTCTCACCAAGTTCTCAATCAATACTCTGGCCTGCTCAGGAGTCTTTGTGTTGAAGTTGCCATTGCTAGCCGCATCCAACGCAGACTGGTACCAAAGATCCACACCTCTGAAGAAAATGCTCAGCAGCTGAACTTCAGAGATTCCATGATGAGGACAATCTCGTTGGTACATCTTAAACCTCACCCAAGCGGCTTTAAGAGGCTCTGTAGGTCACTGAGTGAATGTCAGAAGGTCCTTTCTGAGCTGATCGGAGTGAGCATCATCATAGAAATGTCTTTAGAACTATCTCTTCACTGCATCCCAAGTGGTCAACTTCCCAGGTGGAAGTTGCTTAAGCCAAGCTGGAGCCTCTCCAACGAGAGAATAAGGGAAAAGCATGAGATGCAGAAAATCATACCCAACTCCATTATGCTTCATCCCAGTGACAAAGGCTTCAAAATCCTCAATGTGATCCATTGGCTGCTCATGAGGAAGGCCATGGAAAGGATGCTGCCTCACCAATGCATAGTAAGCAGTCTTAAGTTCGAACTCGTTCCTTTCAAAAGTAAAAGGCACATTAGCAGACATGTTGGCGTAGAACTCGTCAGGCCTATTATAATCAGCAAGAGTCCTTTCCTGTGGAGGATTAGGTTGCGGATTATCTCCAGGATTAACATGTTGGATCCCTTAGGATCTAGGGTTCGTTATATTGAAATTACCAACCTCGTTCTTACCTAGAACTGGCAGCGGAATGATTGGTGAACGAGATCAGTAAGCGACTCAGATGCTTCGCCTCTACCAGATACACACGCACACAAAGCTGGAAACCGGGATGCTAGTGCCGGATCTATAGGATCTCTGAGTTTTGGTGTTTCTGCCTCTCCTGTCAAGAAAGAGACGACCGCTCTAGTTCCAGGTCGAAACTATACGACTATATAAAGACCTGGAATGACTTAAACCGAACCATAATTAATCAGATTCGTTTAAGTCATAAAACCAAAACTCTGTTTCGGAATCGACCCTGTGTCGATCGACACACATACTGTGTCGATCGACACACCACCCGAAACTCATTATTGATGTGTATCCAATACACATCCATACGATCATTACTATAATGATCATGCCTATATTTAACGCTTCCAGTTTGCTTAGGTGTGTGACCCTAAAGGATCATATAATACTGGTAGTAAGTCTACAACTTACAGATTGCAAGAGGCTTCTAGCAAAACATTGCAACCGCCCAGTATTATATGAATGTCTGATCTCGACACACAACTATCATCAGGAGTGAGTACAAGTGTGATTTCAGGACACTATCCCAATAATCTCCCACTTGTACTGGAATCATCAATTCCTATAATCCTTTTGTCTCTATATCTCGATTTGGCATAAGGCAAGATTGGTGTCATCCTTATTAAGCCAACATCGTGTTTATCGAACTCCTGATCTTATACTGAACATTACAAACAACTGAACTACAGTTCGTTTGAGTGCGGCCACACATTTTCTCAGTATTAAATCTTCGATAGGCCCTGAGATATTTATCTCCCGTTATTCAGGAGGGACAAATTCCATCTCGTTCCATCCCTATTTCAACGCACACTTCATGATATACTTGAACAGTGCCGTTATAGTCGCCAGTTACGGGTCGACGTTTGACAAGGTCAAAGTATACCAATTCATATGCAAGAAAGCATGATGAACTCAGGTCTAATGACTATACTCCATAGTCGTGATGGGAACCTCTCATGACACAGATATAACTATCCTGGAGACTTCTCATTAGCGGGTCACGTCCGATCATATGTTCACCAACATATATCTATGTGACTGACTGTGATACTCATATCATTGACTCCATGAAACTTAGTCAACAGTCACCTCACAATCTAGTCTCTTACGGTTGTTATTGTCCCACTTTAACAACCTCGACTAGGGACACATCATAATTTATGTCATTTGTTACTTATAGGGTTTCATGATCAGGTCCTCAACTTGATGACCTATAATATGACATAAACTTATCTTGGGACTAATAGTCAAATAATGTCGATGTCAGGTTTTTTTATAAACATGACCACATATATCTGAACATCATAACTAACTAACTCCCACTAGAATCAAGACCAAGTCTTCAGATATCCAGTACCTACAGCAAAAATATTCAACTCGTGCTTAGGTTGTGAGAGATGCTGCGGCGTTCTTGCTTGGAACCATTCCAACAAAACACACCGCTATTCTTTAATGAGCACTATTCTACGGTCCTTTGCTTGGAAACCTTTCCAACAGACAGTACCGTTACATAGGCAAAATGACATAACCAGGTGACAAGCGGGAGTCATCTTTGTCTGTCTAACTACTCATAATTGATTCGTCTTTTTCTCAGTTGTACAAGAACCTATCCTTAGTGTTTCTCAAACACTTGGGGATATTCCTTACAACTGTCCAGTGACTCTTACCGGAACAATTTGGTATCTTCTCGTCATGCTTTATGCGTCAGCTGCATTTAGACGAGCGCAAAATATGGCATTCATGATGGATTCTATTGCATAAGCAAAACAAATCACACTCATAGACACTAGCTCAGCCAGTGTCCAAGACACTTCATCTTGCTAAGATCATTGCCATGAGACCTTTGGTATGAAGCCATCCTTGGAATCATGCATATTGGAACTGTCCAGTACCTCATAATCATAAGGATTCTGACACGATCCAATTAGCTCTTCTGATCCATCTCAATGGATCCATGTTCCAAGAGTTTACGCGGCTTCTCCCATGTCCATCGTTAAATTTGACTTCCGACCCAAATCTTGACAACACTTTAGCGTCAGAACGTCGTTTATGAGATTAAGTACGTTCTAAACATACAATTTGAGAATTGCAACTACGCTCCCACTAGTTTACTTGTAAACGCATTGTTTCTATTCGTTCCTGATCGAGTCAAAGCCTTTGACCATTTTAACAGAACATAGATTTCAACTCCAAGATGCTTGCTTCAATCGGTGAAGCTAACATGCATAACTAGCCAATTTTCGGAGTAGGGGCTCACCTTCGCTTCTTTGAATTTCGCAGGTCCGTCACTTTTCAATGATCAACAGATCACGACAATCGGCTACGAGAAATCACTCTCGAGTTAGTGACGGATCCTTTCGGATCTGCGAATTTCAGGCTCCACAGGTGCAGATCCTACAGCACTTTATAGATCTAACCGCTGTTCCCTCACCAGGTTGAGCAGCCTCTTGTGTTTCTCGAATTTCTTCGAGCTGTACTTTTACTCCCACTGTTCTTCTTGGAAAAACAGAGTTCCGAACAACAAAACTTTGCTCTCGGATTGGTTGCAAAAGTACTAAGCCTCGGTTTCCCTAGGACAACCAGTGAATCAGCACTTATCAGATTTGGGTTCAAGTTTGTTTGTTGACAACTGCCTCACACAAACCTTGCAATCCCAATTAATCAGAAAAACATATTTGGAAATCACCCAGTCCACATCCAATGTGGTGTTTTTCACTGATTCTGATAGAAAACTTATTTAGCGTAAACATGTTCATTTTAGAGCGTATTTTTAAAAGAATAATGGAAGATTCATGTGACTCATCATTAATCGGAGCATATCCAATAAGATCCGATTCATTCTCTCAGAAACACCGTTCAAGGTTTTTAGGAGAGATGAGCTATGAAATGACTTCACACTCACTTAGATGATCACTCAATTCTTGACTCAAGTATTTTCCTCCGCGATCTAATCGAGGATCTCAATACTTCTGTCAAATCGGTTCTATACTTCATTCTGAAACTCCTTTGATCATTCCAAAGGATTCTGACTCGTGTCTCATCAAATGAACACAGTCATACTTACTGAAGCCATCAATAAGTCAATGAAGTATTGAAGTTTTCCTTTGGCACTAATGCTCATCGGGCCGTATACATCAGTATGTGTAAGGCCCAACGAGTCTCTGGCCCGTTTCTTTAGCTCTGCTAAAGAAGCCTTAGTCATTTGGCCCAGCAAGCAGAATTCATGTCTCAATTGATTTACAATCAAATGAACCTAAATCCCATAACTATGGAACTTCTGAAGCCGCTTCACTCTATTCGGTCAATATGACTATGCTGAGGAAAAATCGAGTTCAAGTCATCAGACTTAAATCGTTTGATATTTATGTTATATTTAAGCGTATGTTGGTTTAAGATATAAAACCCTTTCAAAAGGGGTGCTACCATATAATATTTCATTAAGATCAAAAGAGCAAAACTTATCTTTTATCAGAATGAAAAGCATCCAAATTCTCACAAGAAAATGAAAGACATTTCTGCATAAAGCAGGTACATAGTAGCAATTACTTAATTCAAAACCAAGCTTGAAAGGCTCCTACAAGTGGAGAATCTCTACGGCTCATGTAGCAACCATTGCTCCATACCAGACTCGCAGTTCCACTTGTGCTTTCTTCAACGTTCTACTATTGCTTAGGCCCTGCATATTTCCAAAATATCAGTACCACAACTAGTATCCAATACATACGTAGAACTTGAAATAATAACACAATACCTGAAGAAGAAGTACCATACATCTTCTCCATTTCTTGTGAATCTTCCAAGAATTTAATGCAATTTCTCTTCCAATGCCCAAACTCTTTACAATAGTAGCATCTATCAACATCATATGGGCCTGACTTGGGCTTATAAGATGACACAGGCTTATCCTGATTCCAAATCTGGACGGCCCTGCCTCTACCCTTGTCAACACAAAATTTCTCAAATCTTTTACCCTTTTTGATGTTTTGCTCTGCTGTCTTGAGCATGCCATGCAGCTCAGTCAACTTCTTCGTCAAGCCTTTCTTGATATAATTCTTAATGAACTTATCATAACTTGACGGTAGTGACTGCAGAATGATGTCAGTAGCCAACTCTAAGCTGACAAGACAATCCAGTTTCCCTAGGTTATCAATGTAACCCATCAGTTTAATGACATGAGGACTCACTGGAGCATCCTCTGGTAGCTTGCACCCAGTAAGAGACTTCACCATCTGGAATCTCTCAACTCATGCCAGATCCTGAAACTTCAGTTTCAGGCTGGTGATCATCTCTATTGGCGACTCCATGTTCTCGTATTGACTCTTCAAGTCCGATTTCATGGTAGCCAATATCAGACCACGCACATCTACCACATCAATATAATGCTTATTCCAAGCATCATATACTGCATTTGAGCGATTGGCCCCCAAGCCTTTCTGGGAGAGCTTTCTCAAGGACATAGTCCTTACTCTCCTGCTTGAGTATCAATCTCAAATTTCGATACCAATCCAGGAAATTTGATCCAATTAACTTGTCCTTCTCAAGGACGGATCGCAACGAGAAGGTAGTTTTAGACATAGGCTGAAAATTTTAATCAAAGAAAATTCTAGTTATGATTTCAGGAAATGAGGAATCTTATCCAATAAGAAAACTTGCATTATATTCAAACAATGTTTCCTCAATGAATATAATGATCCAAGATCCATTCATCACTAAGATCTGAGTGGACGACTCGTCATCACCCAGAGTTTAGTAATCTAGGTAAACAAATCATTGTTAATTGTACCTAATACAACTCTCGGTCGCAGATAAGACAATCCATGTCTTACCCACTCTGATGTCTCTGGGCCCAGAACTTCTGATAGCCCAGTCAAGTAAACCAATCTCTTTTGTCTTGTGATCATTGACAGTCGCACTGCAAGTCTATAAATGATCACCTGCCTTACTCACGTCAATGTGGATACCAAGGACTCCAAGACTATCCAACAATGAAACGAGTCTTGACAGTAGACAAGATTGGGCAAGACATCAAGGTCACTTGATATTTAGTTGAGGAAATGGAACTCTAAAAGTTTAGTAACTCAATCTCTTAGGTCATGCAATAGTTGATGTCAAGCACTGCAAGACCATCAACACTACTACCTGCCTTACTCATGTAATTGTGGACACCAAGCTCTTGGCAAGACTATCACAACAACGAAATGAGTCTTGACAGTTGACCTTATTGAAACTAAGCTTTGATCTAACACACATCCAATGTGTATTAGACAGGTTTAGAACATTTTACTTCTAATTTTAATTAAGTTTTAATCGTTCTAATTTCAGTGGGTTAGGTCATTCGGTTCGGTTTCTTAATCATTTGGTTCAAAACCAAACGATTACGGTTCGCATCGTCACCATATGCGTCGACTGACACACTTGGTCGACTCTTGATATGCAACCTTCAGATCATTCGGGATAACCGGTCAAATCCAATTTAACCAGTCCATCTAATTGAACCGATTCAGCCAGTTTTAACTAATCGCGATAACCGGTCCAATCCAATTGAACCAACTTATCCAATCAAACTGATCTTAACCAATTAAATCGGTTTATTCTAATTGAGATAACCAGTTCAATTCAATTGAACCAATTCATCCAACTTAAACCGATCTTATCTTCCTTAACCAAGCACGATAACCAGTTCAATCTAATTGAACCGATTCAACCAATCGTAAGGCTTGTGCCGACCGACATTAAACCTGTGTCGATCGACACAGTAGAGTATTAGGGATTCTGAATTAAACCGACATAACCATGCGAGATAACCAGTTCAATCCAATTGAACCGATCTATCCATACGCATAGTCTGTGTCGACCAGTGCACCCAGTGTGTCGATCGACACAGTGCGATTTCAAATCTTTCGCATTTTCGCAGTGCATCGACCGACACACCTAGTGCGTCGACCGATGCTGTGCGAAAACCCTAATATCTTTTACGAGTTTTCGCGATGTGTCGACCGACACAAGATTAGTGTCGATCGACACCATGCGACAAACCCTAAATTTTATTATGCTTTTCGCGGCGTCTCGACCGACACAAGCTTAGTGTCGATCGACACAGTGCGATAACAACAGTTCGTCGATTTCAACAGAGATTCAATCCGTGATTAATTTCTTGAAAACACGATTTAACAGGAAATTAACTAATCGAATTCATCAGTATTCGATTTAAATGCCTTAGACTCAATAGACTAAACCCTACCATGCTCTGATACCACTGTTGGATCCCTTAGGATCTAGGGTTCGTTATATTGAAATTACCAACCTCGTTCTTACCTAGAACTGGCAGCGGAATGATTGGTGAACGAGATCAGTAAGCGACTCAGATGCTTCGCCTCTACCAGATACACACGCACACAAAGCTGGAAACCGGGATGCTAGTGCCGGATCTATAGGATCTCTGAGTTTTGGTGTTTCTGCCTCTCCTGTCAAGAAAGAGACGACCGCTCTAGTTCCAGGTCGAAACTATATGACTATATAAAGACCTGGAATGACTTAAACCGAACCATAATTAATCAGATTCGTTTAAGTCATAAAACCGAAACTCTGTTTCGGAATCGACCCTGTGTCGATCGACACACATACTGTGTCGATCGACACACCACCCGAAACTCATTATTGATGTGTATCCAATACACATCAATACGATCATTACTATAATGATCATGCCCATATTTAACGCTTCCAGTTTGCTTAGGTGTGTGACCCTATAGGATCATATAATACTGGTAGTAAGTCTACAACTTACAGATTGCACGAGGCTTCTAGCAAAACATTGCAACCGCCCAATATTATACGAATGTATGATCTCGACACACAACTATCATCAGGAGTGAGTCCAAGTGTGATTTCAGGACACTATCCCAATATAACCACCTGCCTCTCACCTTGAGGCTGCACAGGTTCAGGGATCACATTCCCTTGGGAATCAATCGTTTTCCCCTGAGCATTGTAGGGATTGTTCTGCTGGTCTCTCAGAACTCCTTCAGCATCTGGTATCAAAATCAAACGGTTATTCACCATCTTTGAAGTTCTCTGAGCCTTTCGGTTCGTTCTCTCAAGTCTGAGGTTCAAAAGTTCTTCGTTCGGGTTGCTTCGGGTGTGACGGTTTGGCATAAACTGAACTCAAAAAATGGTCTCGAGCTCGATGTCGGACGACACTATAGGGGTGTCGGTCGACACTAAATGCTTCTGTCAATTCTTGTAGCAACAAAACAAGCAAGACCGAGAAAAATATCAGTAACTAGAAATTAAAAATGACTTAGACTAAATTCTACAACAAAATCTATCGGCGAACTCAAATGAGTCCCCGGCATCGGCGCCAAAAACTTGATAGGTCAAAGTTTATTCCCTATTCTACTGCAAGTGCACAGTTATGCAAATGTAGTATTCAGGGTATCGTATCCACAAGGACTCAAGATTCACGCGATAGACTATATGCTTTCAAACTTAGCTAAATCATTCAAATGAGAAAACAGTAAACAAAGCAGAAATGTAAAGGTTATTTTCGATGGGAGAAAGACGTTAGACTCAGGGTATTCTCAGGAAATCATACAATGCCAGACACTTAGCTATCAAGATTCAGGTTAAGCACAGGTTCAAGAACTAGAATCACAATGTAAAACAATTCAACTCTCGCTGAAACTGTTATCTATGTCTAGCAACCTAATGATTCAAATCTCTTTGCAGTCTTAGAGTTCTAGACATGCATTTTTAGCAAGTTCATAAGTTCACAATTTTCCTAGACCAAATCACTTTGCATCTAATCAAATTGCTCACACTAAGTTCTTTCAGATTATAACTCACACTCTCGTGCCAAATTAACAATCTCTGATCTAAACCCTAGGTGATCAATCCAGAATTCAGTATTAGTCTCAACTTAGGTGATGAACGGATATATTTAGAATCCAAAATCGATCGGTGATCTAACAAGGCATGAAATCCTATTGAGAATCCCTAAATCTAACTAAATTTACTACTCAGACATGATATCAAATGAGTAACACATGAAAGAATAGAAAAGACTGAATAGATAAAAACAGAGGTTTGAAATCCTTCTCTCAAAGGTTACAAGTAGCAAGAACAGCCCCAAGCAATATCTCTCAATCTCCAGAGCATGGGCAAGAACAAAAGTAAAAGTACAAGATAATGATACTGAGTCTCAAAAACCTAATTAAACTGCTAAACACATTTTGGGGCTAGATTATAATTAGGGAAACTTCTGGGACAACTTGGCAATTCTTCAAAATATGTCTTCAGCCGG
This sequence comes from Orychophragmus violaceus, assembly GCA_030180135.1. Classification (NCBI taxonomy): domain Eukaryota; kingdom Viridiplantae; phylum Streptophyta; class Magnoliopsida; order Brassicales; family Brassicaceae; genus Orychophragmus; species Orychophragmus violaceus. The sequence goes on along the minus strand of CM058233.1, from coordinate 24,758,861 downwards.
CGCATAAGACTCTGTCACCCTCAGTGTCGACCGACACCAACGTTAGTGTCGGTCGACATCCAGTCGTGGTCGAGACTCTCACTTCAGCTCCTTGCACAAATCACCAGAAACGTCCTATAATCCCGCTCTTTGCGCCAAACGCAAGCCTACCTGTAGAAGATTCAATAGACTCGAAAAACCAAGTTAAAGACTCAATATATACAACTATATCATGGTTGAAAACCTAGAAAAACCATGATATATCTGTGTGTCAGCTCAAAGACTATAGATATCAACGTAGATGATTTCTTGAAGATAGTTGCAAAAATGGGTATCTTGAATGTTAGTGTGACTGATGAAATCCAGGCTATAGTATTCTTAAACTCGTTGCCTACTAGCTATGATCAACTTAAGCACACGCTTAAGTATGGAAAAGACTCCCTGTCTCTTGAGGAAGTCATATCTGCAGCTAGGTCTAAACAACGAGAGCTACAAGAAACTGGAAAGTTGGACAAAGGATCTGCAACGGTGCTCTAAACGTCAGACTGAGGTAGAAGCTCTAAGAGAGAAGGATCAGAGTCAAAAGGTAATAGAGGAAGGATCAAGTCTCAGACAAGAAAGGTCACTTGCTGGTACAGTAAAAAGGAAGGGCATGTCAAGAAAGACTGTTATGCCAGGAAAAGAAAGATGGAAAATGACAGTGATGGTGAAGTGTTGTTGCTGTTGAAAGATCTGAAACCGTAGATGTCCTGTTGGCTTCAGGGGACAACTCTCAAGAAAACTGGGTGATTGATTCAGGCTGCACTCACCATATGAACTCCAGGAGAGACTTGTTCACTGAGTTCACAGAGATGGAGCCATATAACATCCTCCTTGGAGACTTTCATAATGTTGAGACTAGAGGAGTTGGAAGCATCAGAATAAACACTCATGGAGGTACGGTAAAGGAGATGAAGAATGTCAGATATGTTCCAGCACTAAGAAGGAACCTCATATCAACTGGAACTTTGGACAAACTTGGGTTCACACACTCAGGAGGTAAAGGGAAGATTGTGTTCTCAAAGAACAACAAGACTGCACTGCAAGAATTGTTAAACAATGCCTTATACATTCTGGATGGTGAAACTGTGACTCCTGAAGCCAGCAATGTGGAAAAACATAGCGGACAAGGTTCATTATGGCATAGCCGGTTGGGTCACATGAGTTTCAAGAATCTCCTAGTGTTAGTCAGAGATGGTACCCTTACCAAGAAGGAAGTTGGAAAAGAAACATTCTGTGAACACTGCATCTTTGGGAAGACTAAGCGTGTATCCTTTGAAACTGGTAAGCACAACTCTTCACATGTTCTTGTACATGCAAATTTGTGGGGGTCACCAAATGTCCATCCATCCATATCAGGTAACCAATACTTTCTCTCTATTATCGATGACTATTCTAGAAAGGTATGGGTATGGTTTCTAAAAACAAAAGATGAAACGTTTTTGAAGTTTTGTGAATGGAAATGCCTTGTTGAGAACCAAGTAGATAAGAAAGTAAAATGCCTTAGGACCGATAACGGTCTAGAATTTTGCAACCATGCGTTTGATGAGTTTTGCAAGAAACAGGGCATAAAGAGGCATAGAAAATGTACTTACACGCTGTGGCGTGGCTGAGCGTATGAATCGCACAATCATGGAGAAGGTCAGGTGTCATCTGAGCGAGTTAGGACTTGGAGAAGTGTACTAGGCAGAAGCAGCTGCTGTTTCTGTTTACTCCATTAATAGATCACCATCTTCTGCTATAAAGTTCAAGTGCCTTGAGGAGATGTGGTTAGGAAAGAAACCTGGATACAAACACATGAGAAAGTTTGGGTCTGTGGTATACGTCTACACTGATCAAGGAAAATTGAAGCCAAGAGCAACCAAAGGAATCTTCATTGGTTATCCATCAGGGACAAAAGGCTACAAGATATGGCTCATTGAGGAAAACAAGTACGTGAACAGTAGGAATGTAAAGTTCTATGAGGATAAGGTCTACAAGGATCTTGAAAAGGAATCAGCACCTAAAAAGAGTGAAGATGAGTCTGGAGACCACACAGGTACGGATGTGTATGAAGAAGAATCTGAAAGACAATCCCATGAAGAACAACATCAAGAAAGTTCAGAGCAAGAGAATGGCTCACAACAACTAAAAGAAAATGAAGCACCAGGAAGTGATAAATCTGTCCAGAGATGAAATCCCAGGACAGGCCTCACAAATTTCAAACTTGCTGCAGATAGACAGACAAGAGAAATTGTTCTTCCAGCTTGGTTAAGTGATTATGACTGCTCTGAGGTAGCATTTGCTTTGTCTGTATTTGAGTCGATGAATACAGAAGAACCTCAAAGTTACTCTGAAGCAAGAGCCAGTAGTGACTGGAAAAAATGGAGAGCAGCTTCTGAGGAAGAGATGGATTCTTTGATTAAGAATAAAACATGGGTCCTGGTGAATAAGCCAAAAGACAGGAAAGTTATTACCTACAAATGGCTATACAGAATCAAACCTGGAGTAAAGGGAGGTGAACCAAAATGTTATAAAGCAAGACTAGTGGCCCGTGGATTCTCTCAAAGGGAAGGTATCGATTACAATGAGGTCTTCGCCCCGGTTGTCAAGCATGTCTCTATACGCACACTGCTATCATTGGTAGTGACTCAAGACCTGGAGTTAGATCAGATGGACGTCAAGACCGCCTTTCTCCATGGGAACCTTGAGGAAGACCTGTATATGAGCCAACCAGAAGGCTATGAAGAAAATTCTAGTCCAGAGAAAGTTTGTCTTCTTAAGAAATCGTTGTATGGATTGAAGCAATCTCCTCGGCAATGGAACAACCGATTTAATGAGTTCATGACTGAGCAAGGTTTTAACAGAAGTGATCACGATGTATGTGTTTACACTAAGGAAGTCGGTACGGGAAGTCATGTGTATTTGTTGCTATACGTGGACGACATGCTTATAACATCTAGACACATGACTGACACCCAGAAGTTAAAGGATCAGCTTGAGTTACAATTCGAGATGAACGACTTGGGAGGAACTCGCAGAATTCTTGGTATGGATATCTTCAGAGACAGAGGTAAAGGAGTCTTAAGGCTGTCTCAAGCAGAGTATGTAAGGAAGGTTCTAAAGAGTTTCATAATGAATGAGGCAAAGAGAGCTCTAACACCAATTGGAGCTCACTTCAAACTTGCATCAGTAAAAGAGCATGATGAAGTTATAGACACTAAAGTCACTCCAAATGCTTCAGCAGTAGGGAGTGTTATGTACGCGATGGTAGGCTCAAGGCTGACTTGGCTTATGCTATAGGACTACTAAGCAGGATTATGAGGCGACCAGGGATTGTTCACTGGGAAGCTATGAAATGGCTCCTGAGATACATGAAATGTACTGAAGACCTTCAACTGGTTTTCACTCAAGAGAAGAAGTTCGAGATTCAGGGCTACTGTGACTCGGATTTAGCAGCTGACTTGGATAGAAAACGATCCTTGTCTGGATATGTTTTCACTATAGGAGGAAATGTTGTCAGTTGGAGGTCTTGCCTTCAACCAGTAGTGGTGTTGTCCACAATGGAAGCAGAATATATCTCTCTAACATAAGCCGTAAAGGAAGCACTTTGGCTTCGTGGATTGCTGGAGGATCTTGGTTTCAAGCATGGACCAGTAAGGATTTGGTGTGACTCGCAAAGTGCGATATGCTTATCCAAGAACAGTGTGTTCCATGAACGCACCAAGCACGTCGCAGTCAAATATCATTTCATACGAGACGTGATTGCTGATGGCGAGGTGGAGGTTTTAAAAATCCATGCCAACAGGAACCCAGAGTATATTCTGACGAAAGGTGTTCCAGTGAGTAAGTTCAACGCAGCGTTGGAGTTACTCAAGATAAATCAAGCCTGGGAGATTGAGCCATTGCCAGATGGTGTAGGTCTGAAATGTTGAATTCACGGATGTATAACAAAGGATTTATAAGCTTAGGAAATGATCAAGATTTGTTCAAGGTTAAGTATGTTGAGCTTATGAACAACTTCTTGATCATATAAGCTTAAGAAGGTGATGACATTAGCAGCTTATCACTCATAAGCTGATTCAGTAACTAGTCGGTTAAGTCAATCATGAATTATTGATTGGTTTAGCTGTTTAATTAGTTATCTGGTTTAAAGTCGGTTTGTTGTAAACCCTTATGTTTATAAAAGGGTATGAGGATAAGGCTGTTGGGGTTGTTGGTCATCACTTTCAGTTTACTCTTTTTTACGAGTCGTGTGCAGCGAGTCAGCTCGGATTTGAGCCTCTCGTCACCTTCGTTATAGTGAATTTGTCAGATCAAACAAAATTCCTGTGTCTTGCATTCTTCTTGATCTCTCTCTTCCTATCTTTCTTTCATTCTTGCAAATCAATCGTGCACAAAGAGTGAAGCGAGAGAGAGTGAAATAGAACAAAGCATTCAGAGAGCTCAACTGGAGCTGATTGAAGTAAGATCGAGATTCAACACAAACACTATGAGATATGTGGAGATTTATGTTTTGGAGGTGTCACATGGCACTAATGGATTGATTGGCTGGAGAAAAGGTATAACGTGTTAAGATTTCAGACTGCAGAAGTTGAATATGGCGAAGACCTTAATCAAAGGTTAAGTGGCAACGTTTTTCATTAAACAAGGCTGCGTATCAGGAACTGAAACTTATTGAAGGGTGCGTTGTGGTTTAGGTATGGTGACGATGAAGTTCCTAAGAAGCGTCGAATGCAAGCATCGAATAGACGATTCATTGAGATGTTGTTAGAACAAAGCACGATTCGATGCGGCCAGGATCCATAAGACAGAAGCTTCGTTTCATGATATTAAAGTTTTTAGTGACACATTGTCGATGGGGATGAGCTGTGTAACTGAATCACTGGAGAAGAAAATAATTAAGAAGCCAATAATGGCGACATAGTTAATTCATGAAGATACGGAATCGAGTTGTCATACCAACTCAGTCACGAGAGAGTCGAGTCCACAAGAAGATTTAAGTAGGAAGGAGGAAATGATTCTACAAAAAGAGAGATCAATTTTGTCTTGGAATATGGCCATAGAGAGAAAATGTTAGGGGTATTTGACACAAACATGAGGTTTGAGTTCAGAAGTAAATCATATCCAACGTTGGGAGTCCATCTTTTTCTGATTTGCACATAGAAGTGAGTAAGTGTGGTGAGAAATTACCATATGTCCGCTCACATTATACTCTTACAAGGTGTTCGGTCGAATGCTTCTCAGAGAAGTTGTATTACGACAAGCAATACATCATAGAAGAGGTCCAAATGTTGGATGTTTAAATACAATACTGAGAAACATGTACAAGGAACAATGTTCATTCAGTTCACTTACGTTGGGAAAATCAAATTTGCATACATTACATATCTAACAGAGCTTATTAACTTTGGGACACCAGTGAAAAAAAAAAGAAAGGTTCAGTGTTATGGGTCTTTTTCTTTTCATGGATATCAATGTCTCGTCTACTACAGTTATTTGGTCTAGACTAACGAGGAAGAAGAACACTGTCAGTTGGTTGCATATGAATCCATGGGTTGAAAGATCCATGGAGCTGACCAATTCATGACGCAGAATCATGGCAATCGGCTAAAGCTAGATACAAGATTCTGAAACTACAGTGGAAAACGATTCTAACTCAAGTTTTGGATCAGTTTGGCAAAGCTGGAGTACAATCGTCAAAACGCCGATTCCTTCATATCAAACTTCATTGGTCTTTGAGAGAATTGGGGCTCAAGTTGATGGACTTCCATATACGGTTGGGACACCAAATACGTCAACTATCAGATAAATAGAGCTTGTAGAATTCACAAAAAATTAATTTCAAGATCATAGTGATTTTATTTGAAGAGGAATCATTAGAAGAAGTTGTCACAAGGTAGGAGACATTACAACATTGCATATTACAGAATTTCATTCCACTTAGTCATTTCTGGTTGACGAAGCGTAAACTTCTCCAGCCTTGGCTCTTCAAGTACCTACACATAAAACGAGGAAGAGATGCAATCAAGTTGGGATAAGACAGTGGGTTGTTGGGGAAAAATTACAGTGATTATATTTCTAATTTAAGAGTGGGGGTTTCAATATTTTGGCTGGAGATTTATCGAGGCGTTTGACTCTGTTAATGAGATATGTGATTGATGCTATCTACAAGCCTGCAGGGTAGAACAACGGTGTTGCTGAAATGCACAAAACATGCACCTGTTATGATATGCTTTGCTCAGCCAACAACAACTAAGCTGATGAGTGTTCTCACATAGAGCAAGGCTGGTGGAATGATATGCTCAAAGTTTATTTTGTCTAGAGCTACACCGTAAGTGCATAAAATGCAATTGTAGTACATGGGTGTCAAATTTATAGACACTCAAGTTTCACGCGATAGACTTATTGTAATCGAATTTAGCTAAGCATAATGGTTTTAAATCAGTAAAGGCAATGTGTTGTAAAAACTCGAATGAACCCTAGAAGATAGAACGTTTGCGGAATACTTAGAGAGAAACGATATTGAGGCAAATACCCTTTTGTCTAGGGTTTCTATATTTCGTGTGTATTATTTACAAACCCTTAGACCCCTTTATATACTGCCCCAAAAAACCCGATACAATAGACAATAGAAAGCCCTAACGAGATCTTTTCATTCTCTCGATACAAGGGGAAACTAAACCACCATAGTGTACCGTCCCGTGACATTCCTTTGCTCACTCAAGAAAGGCCCCTTTGTAGTACCTTGAGATTTAAGTCACCTTAGGATAACAAACTCCACCTTGACGAAAAATCTCAACAATGTCACCTTCTGACTTTCCTAACATCTGAGGGGTCACCATCTTCCTCTAGCACCGGAAGATCTAGAGTAGCTCAAGACAATGTCTGAACTTCCCCGTAGGAACCGGCTTGGTTAACATGTCAGCTGCATTCTCCAACGTACACACCTTCTGCAATAAGATTTCTCCAGAAGCTGCTAACTCCCTGATTTTATGATACCTTATAGCGATGTGCTTTGTCCTTGCATGATACACTTGATTCTTTGCCAGATACAGCACACTCTGGCTATCACAGTGTAGCTGAACTCCACCTTGCTCAACTCCCAACTCCGCCACAAGTCCTCGCACCCAAAGTGCCTCCTTGGCAGCCTCACCCATTGCCATATACTCAGCTTCTGTGGTTGACATGGCTACAACAGACTGTAACACGGATCTCCAGAAAATAGGTCCTCCTGATAGTGTAAACACATATCCCGTAGTGGACCTTCTATTGTCTAGATCACCACCGTAGTCTGAATCAACAAACCCCACAACTGATGCACTCTCATGACCGCCAAACATAATCCCACAGTTAGCAGAACCCTTCAAATACCTGAGTATCCATTTCACTGCTTCCCAATGATCTCTTCCAGGATTTGACATGTACTTGCTAACTTGACTAACTGCTTGAGCCAAATCAGGCCTAGTGCAAACCATAGCATACATTAGGCAACCAACCGCACTTGCATAAGGAACTTGTGCCATATCTTTGATGTCCTCAACGGACTTAGGACACTGCTTCGCTGAGAGATTGAAGTGATTCACCAAAGGTGTAGAAACTGTCCTTGCTTCCGACATGTCAAAGCGTTCTACCACCTTCTCTATGTAGCTCTTTTGAGAAAGCCATAACCTCTTAGAGCTCCTCTCTCTGCGAATCTCCATCCCAAGGATCTTCTTTGCAGCACCAAGATCCTTCATTTCAAACTCTTTTCCCAGTAGTCCTTTCAACTCAGCAATATCATTCATCGCTCGCAGCAATAAGCATATCATCAACGTATAGCAGAAGGAATATGGGAGAGTGGTCATCAAGGTACCTTGTGTAAACGCAGCAATCATACTCACATCTTTGGTAGCCAATTTCCAGCATATAAGAGTCAAAACGTTTGTACCATTGTCTTGGAGCTTGCTTCAATCCGTATAAGGACTTCTTCAACTTACACACAAGCTTCTCCTCACCTGGCTTTACAAACCCCTCAGGCTGCTCCATATAGATTTCTTCTTCCAAATTTCCATGAAGAAACGCAGTCTTCACATCCATCTGTTCAAGATGATAATCCCATACCGCTACCAATGCTAACACAACTCGTATGGAAGTGTGTCTAACCACAGGTGAAAAAATCTCGTCATAATCCACCCCTTTCTTCTGTGAGTATCCTTTTGCCACCAACCTTGCCTTGAACCTTGATACTTCTTTCTCAGAGATTCCTGGTTTTACCTTGAAAACCCATTTGCATCCAACCGCCTTCTTTCCTTTAGGTAAAGGAACAAGATGTTGGGAATGTCCTGAAATCTACCGTACTATCTCTAGAAAGTATGATAAGTGTCGAGATCAGACATAAGTCATAAATACTGGGTGATCATGATGACTTGCTAGAGCCCGCTCATGATCTATAAGTTTAGGACTTATTACCAGTATTGTATGATCCCTAAGGGTCACACACCATAGCTAACGGGAAAGTTAAATGGAATTAATACGGTAAGATGCAAGGCATTTACTGTATTTGTACAGAGAATTGGGCCAGACAAAATACAGTTATTTTGTCTAATTTGGGCCTTGGGCCCAAAAGCCTAATGAGCCATTAGTTTAATTACTTGGGCCCATATAAGGAAGAGTAGGCGCCAGAAAACCCTAAGGCTTCTTGTCTGCGATTTTTTGCCTCTCTTTTCTTCTCTCTCTCTCTGTTGATTCCTGACTTGGTCTAGCAGCCTGATCCAATAGCTTGTAAGAGTGTGGATACCTGAGGAGGAGCCGGTAATCATCAGCTCTTGCAGATCTCGATATTCCATTGATTAATCTGCTGCAATCATAAGGTAATGATCCTGATCTGTTTATGATTCAACTGCAAATCACCTAGATCCTAGATGATTATGTGCTAGGATGTAACCTGACAATTACACCAAGAACTCACATAATCCTTCAGTGGTATCAGAGCCTAGGTCGTTAGGTTTTTGCTGTTTGGATCATATTTAGGTTGTTTTAATGTTAAGAATCAAATTTGGCTTAAGAAATTTGATTAGAACTTGTAAAACCCTAATATGAAATCGCTTGTATCATTGCTTGGTATGAATCGATGATGACTTTGCTTTATAATTGTTTGATAATCACGATCGAATTATTGTCATAAGGTTTGAACATGATCGATTCTGTATGATATCGTTTTTTTAATGATAAAGAATCGTTTTGTAGTTGACTTTTGAATCGCTGAATCGAATTGCTTTATAATAATCGATAGTGACATCGTTATCGAAACAATTTTTTGTATTGTTAATGGCTTGGAAAAGTCAAAGTCGATTGTATAATCGATTTGGAAAATGTCACGCTCGCATTTTGTCTTTAGTGAATTGTCATAATCACTTGTAATCCATTATTGAATTAAGGATGAAGCTTTGTTTCATAAGAGAATCATTTTTGTCCTTTTGTGACTGTCAATGATCGGTTTTGTCTTCTTGTATGTCGTGATTCAATTATTGAATTGTGTTTGTTACGATTTCGATTTGTTAAGATCATGATTTTATTTTTTTGAATGTCATAATTCGAATTGATAAGTCAAAATCAATAATTGAATCTTTATGGTTCAAGCGGTTAACCCAAATCGCGGTTTACTGGAAATTATTTAATACAATTGGTATTATTTAATTTCTGGTTAAACCGGATTTAAATTCAAAAATTGAATTTTAACCTAAACCGAAGGCTGGTCTAAGTTTGATTTGGTTGGACCAAATAATTTAGAGCTGGTCTGGTTTAGTAAATAACCAGTTGGATTTAGTAGTTAATTTGGTCTCGGACCAGAATTAATGAACCGACTCGGTTATGTCAAATTATTGGGCCAATTGGAATTCTGTGGTCTTGGGCCAAGAATTGGGCCTATAATTTGTGACCCAACCGAAAACTTTAATAAAATATTAAATTAGAAATTTCTATTTTTAGCATGTTTCTAAATTTAGAAAGTTTCTAAAATAAGTAAGTTTCCCAAAATAGTAATCTTCTATTTTTGGAAAGAAAACCTAAAATCCTCAAAACCAATATCAAGCTTGGATGTCTTGCCCAATCTTGTCAGCTACTTAACGCTTATTCAATTACAGATATGGCTTACAGTGTGAGGTGTCTGTTTTTGCGTAAGTAAAGTAGTATATAGTCACTAATTTCATTGGGAGTCCCAGACTTTAGTGATTATTTGGCTGTAAGAGATTGGTTTCCTTGACTGGGCCATCGAGAGTCCCGGGCCTTGAGACATCTGGTGTATTGGGCCTTGGGCCCAATTCAAAAAACCGAGAGTTATTGGAAATAACTAGCTGTGTGTATGCTTACCAAGTAAAGCTACTTCTGGGTGACGGCCAGTGGCCCACTTTGGATTTAGCCGAACATGGGTCTCGGAATCATTGCATTCTTATGAGGTTAAACAAAGAAATTTTGAATGCAATGCGAGTTTTCTTATAAGTTATTAAGATTACTCTTTTATGAACTAAATAACTAAAACTCTATTTATCTCTAAATTTCAGTTATGACTAGCACAAACAAACAAAACACTTTCTCGATCCGGTCTGTCCTTGAGATGGACAGACTGAACGGATCAAATTTCTTGACTTGGTCGCGGAACCTGAGGCTAGTCCTCAGGCAGGAGAGAAAGGACTATGTCCTTGAGAGAGCTCTCCCCGAGAGGATCGGGTCCAATGCCTCTCATGCAGTATATGATGCTTGGAATAAGCATTATAATGATGCGGTAGATGTGCGTGGTCTGATATTGGCTACCATGGACTCAGATTTGCTGAAGCAATATGAGAACATGGAGTCGCCAATAGAGATGATCAGCAGCCTGAAATTGAAATTTCAGGAGAAGGTAAGAGTGGAGAAATACCAGTAGGTTAAGTCTCTCACTAGCTGCAAGCTACCAAATGATCATCCAGTGAGTCCTCATGTCAGTAAAATGATGGGTTACATTGATAACCTGAGGAAACTGGATTATCCAGTTAGCCAAGAATTGGCAACTGAGATCATTCTGCAGTCACTGCCGTCAAGCTATGATAAGTTCAAAAGGAACTATATCAAGAAAGGCTTAACGAAGACGCTGACTGAACTGCATGATATGCTCAAGACAGTTGAGCCAAACGTGAAGAGTACCCTGTATAATCTTATAAAGGAGAAGGGTAGGTTTACTAAACCTAATGCTGACAAGGGTGAAGACAAAGTTGTCCAGATTTTGAATCATGGCAAGCGTGTGTCTTCTGAGCCCGAGTCAGATACCTCTTACGTTGGTAAGTGCTGCTACTGTAAAGAGACTGGGCATTGGAAGAGAGATTGCATTAAATTCATGGAAGATTATGAGGAGTTGAAGTTGATGTATGAGACTACTTCCTCAGGTATTCATGTTATTACTTCAAGTTCTACCTTATAGGTATTGGATACTGGTTGTGGCACTGATATTTGTTATAATATGCAGAGCCTAAGCATCAGTAGAACGTTGAAGGAAGGGCAAGTGGAACTGCGTGTCTGGAAGGAGCTATAGATGCTGCCTCAGCCGTAGGGTTTTCACTTGTAGATGCCTTTGAGGCTTGGTTTTATTAAGTAATTGCAATGTACCTGCTTTAAGCAGAGTTGTTTTTCATTTTCTTGTAAGAATTTGAATGTTTTTCATTTTGATAAAAGACAAGTTTTGTTCTTTTGATCTTGATGAAATATTAATTGTAGCACCCTATTCAAGGAATGGGTTTTATATCTTAAACCAAAGAGTGCCTAAATGTAACATAAATACCGAATTGGTTTAAATCTGATGAATTAAACCTGATTTTTCTTGGCGTAAATGTTTTGGTCACATAGAGTGAGTCAGATTCAGAAATCCCATAGTTATGGACTTTTGGGCTCATTTGATCGGATATCTTATGAGACTTGAATTCTGCTTACTGGACCAAAAGACAAAGGGCCCATCTTAGCCGAGCTAGAGAAAGGCCCAAAGGCTTATTGGACCTTGAACATACTCATGTATGTGGCCCGATGAGCAGTAATGCCAGAGAAAATTTCCTGTACTTCATTATCTTTACTGATTACTTCAGTGAGTATGACTGTGTTCATTTGATGAGACACGAGTCAGAATTCTTTGAAATGGTCGAAAGAGTTCCAGAATGAGGTATAGAATCTGAGTGACAGAAGTATTGAGACTCTGGATTAGATCACGAGTGAGAATACTTAAGTCATTGATGGTATGATCATCTGAATGAGTGTGAAATCGTTTCACAGCTCATTTCTCCTGAAAACCTGGAGGTGTTTCTGTGAGAAAGAATCAGATCTTATTAGAAATGATTAAAGATGAGTCACACGAATCTTCCATGATATTCTTTAAGAATAACGCTCTAGAAATATCTAAGTTTACGCTGAAATAGTTCCACCAATATCAGTTGAAAGACACCACATAAATGTGGACTGGAAATGATCCAAATTCGTCTTTACTGAGTATTTGTAGTTGTGCTACTTCGCTGGTTGTCCTAGGGAAACCAAGGCTTGTTACTTTTTGCGTCCATTCCGAAAACAAAGTTAGGTTGTTCGGAATTCTGTTTTCTAAAAGGAAAGTTACTTTCCAAGAAGAACAGTGGGAGTAAAAGTATAACTCGAAGAAATTCGAGAAATACAGGAGGCTGCTCAACCTGTTGAGGGAGAGCAGCGGATGGATTTACAGATTTCTGTAGAATCTACACCTGTAGAGCCTGAAGTTCGCAGATCTGAATGAATCCGTCACTAATCCGAGAGTGATTTCTCGTGATTAGTTGCCATGATCTGATGATCATTGAAAGTGACGAACCTGCGAAATTCACAGAAGCGAAAGTGAGCCCGGACTCCAAAAAATTACACTGTGTGTAAGTTAGCTTCATCGATCCATTCATGGATGGAAGCAAACATATCGGAGTTGGAATCTTCGTTCTGTTGAAGTAGTCAAGGTTTTGACTTGAACAGGAACGAAGTGGAACTGTGCGTTTACTAATAGATAAGTGGGAGCGATGTTGCATTTCTCATAGTGTATGTCGATGACATACTGATTCTCGGAAATAACGTTCCAATGCTGCAGTCGGTATAGGACTGGCTTGGGAGTTGGTTTTATTATTGACATGGGTAAAGCCACGTATGTTCTTGGATTTTGGATCTAAAGATAGAGATCCAAAAGAGCTGATAGGACAAAGTCAGGACTCTTATATTGATAAAGTCCTACACGTTTTCAGCATTCCAAGAAGGGTTTTATGCCAATGTCACATGGCATTACGTTAAGCAAGAAACAGTGTCCTACGATAACTGCTGAGCTTGAATGCATGGACGAGATTCCATATGCGTCGGCAATTGGATCTATCATGTATGCCATGACACGTGCTTGTTTTGATGTTGCTTTAATGTTAAGCAAGACAAGTAAAGACCAGTCAAATCCAGCAAAGTATCACTGGATAGACGTAATGATTATCCTCAAGTATTTGGAAAATACTTAGGATAAGTTCTTGATTTACGGAGAAAGTGAGGTGCTACAAGTCGGTAGAGTCTGAAAGGCAAGTTTCCAACAGACAAAGATGATTTCCGGTCACAGTCCGATTATATCTTGTGTCTGTCTGGCGGTGCAAGGCACTGTTGCTGACTCCATGACTTAAGCTGAACATTTCGCAGCTTGGTTAGCGGCGAAAGAGGTTGTTTGGAAAGAAGAGTTCATCACTGAACTTGATGTGATTCCCAGCATAGATGAGACTAGCTGCACATCAGAGGTCCAAACACCTTGAGGGTAGGTATAACCTATTCCGTGAGATAAATGACAGAGGTGTTAAGTAGATCAGCAAGTTTCAACGATTGAGAACGTTGCTAATCTATTAACGAAGCCACTCCTTAGGCCTAAGCACGAGTCGCGGACTGTAGCTGTAGGATAAGTGAAATTAAGATGTAGTCTTAATTTCAGTGGGAGTTTGTAAAGGGCTTTATTTAGTTGTTTTGAAAGGTTCATGTAAACATAATATTTTATGTTTATGAAATCTATGATTTCTGGATTATTTTAACTGTGATATAAATAATCGTTCCAAAATGATTCATGTCATTATATATGGGCCATCGAAGTACATGAGTAGACTTGATCCTGAAACCCCATATTTAAAGAAATGACATAAATCATAGTGTCCATAGTCGAAGGTTGTTGAAATTGGAACACCAACAACCACTTGAGGCTAGATTGTGTTGAGACTTATGACCGAGTTTCGAGGGGTCATAGATGCGCGGCATCAAAGTCGACACATAGGTATATGTAGGGGAGCATATGACCGGACATGGCCCGCTGATGAGAACTCTACAAGATATTAATATCTGTTTCATAAGAGGTTCTCATATACGACTATAAAGTATAGTCCTTAGACCTGAGTTCGCATGCATGTGGCTGCACATGGAGTGATGCGCTTTGATCATTGTCTAACGCTGTTTCGTAACTGGGAGCTATAAGGACCTTGGTTGGGTGTATTATAAAGTGTGTAGTTCATAGTGATGGAACAAGATGGGATTTGTCCCTGCCGTTTAACGGAGGTAATATCTCTAGGCCAATCGGAGACTTGATAGCTGGTAAGAGAGTGGCCACTCCCAAAAGGACTTGCCCAAGTCGTTTGCATTGTCAGTATCAAATCTGGTCCGATGAACATGGTCTGGCTATATAAGGATGACACGCATCTTGCCTTATGCCAGATCGAGATATTGAGACAAAAGGATTAGGGAATGTAGGATTCCAGTACAAGTGGGAGATTGTTGGGAATGTCCTGAAATCTACCGTACTATCTCTAGAAAGTATGATAAGTGTCGAGATCAGACATAAGTCATAAATACTGGGTGATCATGATGACTTGCTAGAGCCCGCTCATGATCTATAAGTTTAGGACTTATTACCAGTATTGTATGATCCCTAAGGGTCACACACCATAGCTAACGGGAAAGTTAAATGGAATTAATACGGTAAGATGCAAGGCATTTACTGTATTTGTACAGAGAATTGGGCCAGACAAAATACAGTTATTTTGTCTAATTTGGGCCTTGGGCCCAAAAGCCTAATGAGCCATTAGTTTAATTACTTGGGCCCATATAAGGAAGAGTAGGCGCCAGAAAACCTTAAGGCTTCTTTTCTGCGATTTTTTGCCTCTCTTTTCTTCTCTCTCTCTCTGTTGATTCCTGACTTGGTCTAGCAGCCTGATCCAATAGCTTGTAAGAGTGTGGATACCTGAGGAGGAGCCGGTAATCATCAGCTCTTGCAGATCTCGATATTCCATTGATTAATCCGCTGCAATCATAAGGTAATGATCCTGATCTATTTATGATTCAACTGCAAATCACCTAGATCCTAGATGATTATGTGCTAGGATGTAACCTGACAATTACACCAAGAACTCACATAATCCTTCACAAGATCCCATGTCTGATTCTTGCCTTCGGCCCGTGACATTCCTTTGCTCACTCAAGAAAGGCCCCTTTGTAGTACCTTGAGATTTAAGTCACCTTAGGATAACACAATGTAAATTAAAGCGAAGTGTTTATTATTTAATGGAAACGTCATGTTCAGGAAAGGGGTTCGAAATCTTCTCTACGTCAAGTACAAGACCAGCCCCAAAAGCTTTCAAACTCTCTCCGTAAAAGTATGATAAGATGTCTACCAACAATGGCTCATAAAAACCTAATAAAGTCTAAAACACGATTTGGAGTCGAAGTGTAAATAGTGAAATCATCTGGGCCAAAGTGCAATTCTTTAAAATTTTCAAAAACGATGTTCACAGCGTAGTCTCCAACTGGGTGTCAACCGACACCAATGCTGCATCGATCGACACCAACATCGGATATGGCTCTAAATTCATTTTCACAAGTGCTCTAAATTGTCCCAGATAGCTCCAAAATCTCCAAATAGACTCGATAGGGACTTGAAAGACACATAAAATGACTCGATTATATACATATATCATGACTTAAAATCCATAAAAATCAAGATATATCAACTCCCTCAGACTTAGCTTTTGCTTGCCCTCAAGCAAAAAAAAAAAAAAAAACCAAAATCTGAAAAGAAGAGAAAACACATAAACTCATTTTTTCCTCGGAGCACCACACTCAAATTCCCTTTAGTAAAGCCACATGAATTTCTTACCTGACAAGATCTAGATCGCCATGTACTTCTCCTAGACTTAGCAATTGTCCCAAGTCCAAGTAAACAATCCAAAATCACCATATGGACCACTCTAAATAAAGGTGAAGGCTCATCGAGGGAGTATCGATCAGAGGACACACGAAATCTTACTCAATTAGTATCCGGAGCACACTGACTGTCTTACTTCTGATTCTTTCTATCTTTTCTCGCTTCAGCAGCTGATTTTTCTCCACTGAGTATCATTTTATTTTTTTCTATCAGCTGCTCTACCTTTTTAATTTATGGTGTTTCTTTGGACATGTCTCCATGAAACACATGAAATAATAGGGGTCTCTACCCCTCCCATGATCAATTCGAAGCTACTAGCTTATCCTCAGAGTTATTCTTTTTTAATAAGCTTGAAGGGAAGAAAGAGGGAAACCGTACTCACACAAACAAGTCTTTCAGGAATGAAGGAGGAATCTGATCCAATGTATACCAAGCTTCTGGACAAGCGAAGTTAAGTCAGGTTAATGGTGAAGTCAGTAATGGATCCTCTGAATGCCCAAGTGGACATGGGTAAAATCAGGAAGTCGATCAATCTTGGGGTTTTTTATTAGTCTCAGATGCTTGTCAACCTCAAATCAATTGTCACTTAAGTTCCTGCTAATGTGGCGGTTTCCTCGAAACCCAATGTTATAGTCTTGAGTCGGTGAGAGAAAAGTCATAACTGTGTGGAAACTGAGTAAAAGGTTCTTACCTGCAGTCGTGATCGGCGTCGACCGACACACATCTAGTTTCGTTCAACACTTAGCTTAGGTTGACGCAGGTTAATGCACGTGATAGGGTCGATCGCCACATATTTTAGGTAGTGTCGACCCACACAAACGTAGTGTCGATCGACATTGTAATAACCCGACTACCGAGGCAGAACGGTCGGTACGGTCAGATATCGGGTTAAAGACCATATCTCAGTTGTTAAATCATCAATAAATTATACAAACCGTGTTTTTGGGATATTAGGAGAATAATGGTCGAGATAGTTTTGAAAACGATCGAGGAATTTATGGTCATGTCGTGAATGGTCGAGAAAGGTCTGGAACGGTATGTACGGACGCAATCGGGCGAGCGAAAATGATCAGACATGATCAGGAGTGTTGCTGGCTCAACCAGAACGAGCTGACACTAAGCATGAGATATTAGTACACATGACTAGGCTACTGGGTGTCATGATCTGAAGCTTCCATGAGTCGACATGCATGCTGGTGGTAGGGTGTTGTCGCCGGAGGCCTCCATGGGTAACCATGCATGAAGATTGGTTGGTGTCATGTCCAGGGAGATCCATGTGCCTTCACGCATGGACCAGCTGGGTGTCACCGCCAGGAATCTGATGGGTGTCGCCACCAAGCTGATGGGTGTCGTGACGCATGGCTACCGCGGACATGGCCAATTAGACGACGGTTGTTGGCCACCACCGGCTTGGGTTTTAATATAATAGGACCACCCTCCCTTTGTTCAGTACTCACACCAAAACCGAAAAAGAGAGAGATAGAGAAAGATATAAAACGAGCTAGAGAGAGGAGCTGGTCGGGAAATAGAAACCAAACCCCATGACGGGTTGAAATGAGACCGAGAGTTGGGAAGTAGCGGGAAGTGAGCTACGGACGTTCTAACCGTAGGAGAGTCTGGACCTAGAATTATAGAACCTTTGTCGCTCTGCAAACCAAGTTCCAACCACTTCAAACACAATGTGAGTCCCGGTTGTGTTATATTAACTTGTTATTGCAGGTTTGGTTAAGATACGCACAGCGGTGCTATCTTTCCCAATGTTTTGTAAACCCAAAGAGGGAGGTTTACGGTATATATATGTGAATGAGTTATTCAGATGCTTGTATATAATTATGCATTGTGTGATATGCATAAGTACGGGATAGGTTTGAGGACCGTTCTGGAAAGCGTTGGGTGAAATGCATGTGGCCGTAAAAGTCTTCGGACATTACGGAGCAGGTTATGTGAATACTTGCGAACATGTGAATTATTGTTCTAAATATAAGGGACTATAACTTGTGTGATGTTATAGAGAATGCATCCTAGGACATTTACTATTGTATAGGATAGTGTATACGGCACTCCTGTTTTATCCTCCGTGGATTCAGAGAAGGCTCGGAGGGTTACTTGGGTCGCTCCCATGGCTGAGCATCATGTGACGACGCGATCCAGTGGATTTGGGGGTGATGCTCGGCTTATGATCCCATTTGGTGATTAACGGCGGGTAGTTACGAGAGAGAATGGGTGTGGAGTGTCCGATTCATCTAGAGGCCTCTGCATGTGTGGAGCAAATGAGTATAAAATAAATGCATATAAAGGGATATAGCATATCTTTTGCTTCCGCTTATGCGTAAGAAGATTTAAACATTCTATGTCTTTGGGGCGGCATGAGAACTAACGTTTGTGTAGATGTCGGGATTCACTGAATATTCCTAGAATACTCATGACTCATTTGTTTTGCATTTAGGCCGTGCATGGGTGTGGAACGGAACGTTAGGACAACGGAGTAGGTTTGTTGGCCGTTGTAAAAAGGTGTAAAACTTATATATATTATATTTTGGGTGTTAGGCTGTAGCCAATGTATAAATAAGCCTTTTGTAACCTTATATATTCCGAAAGATAATATATAAAAATAATTTTTTCATCTCAAAATTCAGCTTGGGTTCATGATATTAGTTTAGCCCGAAATAACACAACTCAAAGTCTGGGTACGGGTTGTAAATCCTTAGGCCAAAACTGAGAGGAATGGTAGTCGTAGCCAGTACATGTCTGATGTCCGGATCCCTTTTGAAAATTATGCATTTACTGTCTTCGGTTATCATTTTGTAGCCTTCCTGAGTCGTTTATGTCTATAGTACGGGTCAGGGTGTTACAAATGGTGGTATCAGAGTGTGGTTCATGATTACGCTCACGGACCAAGCTTTTGAACGGTTTTTATCGAGTTATTGAGTCGCAAAGGAAAACTAGGATAATCCGGTACGTTCCGACATAGTTAGGATGGGTTATGAATTACCCTTATGATTGATGCAAATGTCTGGAAATCCATCGAGTACCGGTAGGTCGTGGGGTTCGTCGTCAGGATGAGATGGATCTGGGAGCAAACACAGCAACGTATCACCTAATGCATCAGTTTGGTCTGGGGAGAGTAACCACGAATGGGATGGTTTGTTGGTTGAAGACTCCGAGACTGATCCCGGTTGGGATAAACAAGGAAACCCGATATTGCGGGACTATCCTCTACCACATCAGGATCCATAACCCTTCTATGTGGCCTCAAGCTTTATGAATGAAGTACCAATGTGTCAGGTTGGACGTGGTACCGAAGGGGCATCAGCACAAACCAACTATCACCAGGCGGAACGGTTCACTCGCTAAACTAGGAAAATGTAACAGCACCGGAGCAGCAAGAGTGTCCAAGAGCCGATCCAACTCTCTTGATGGTGCACGACCTAATATCACAAGTTATAATTAAGGAGTCAACAAAGGATCCCATGCAACATAAATGCATCCCCTGACTTCCTCAAAGCCATAACAACCATGAAGAAATTGGGCACCAAACCATATGAAGGAAGTGGGATGCCCGGAGCATTTGAAATGGGACATAGCGGTGTACTTTCTATAAATAGAAGCCCTCAGTTGGTGGATGAGTGTGGAGAAGAATATCTGCTACCAGTTGCAATCATGGGAAACATTTCAACGGGAGTTCATGCAAAAGTACTTCCCACCGGAAGCCCAAGAACGTTTGGAGAATGAATTCCTACAGCTGAAGCAAGGAGAAAGAACAGTAAGAGAGTATGAGGCAGAATTTACAAGGCCCCAATGATACATCTACTTTAGTCGTGGAGACGATGGATCTTTTATGAAGAGATTCATGGGCGGACTCAATCCGGAGATAGCAAGTAGAATGGCTGCAGGAACCTTTACGAGTTTACATCATATGATTGAGAAGGCTGTGAACACTGAGCAGTTCTGGATGCAAGAGAAGGCGGTCTTGAACAAGAAAGGTGGGGGTACAAATAATGGAAAAGGCGGAAGAATGTTTTGGAGAAATCGGGACGGCGGCCAAGGAAAAAAAAACTTAAGAAAGAATTTCCGACCTCAAACGAGTAGCCTGAGGGATCCACTGCCTGCTACACGTGTGGTGAGGAAGTACATATTGCCAAATATTGTCCTACCAAGGGTGGACAAACCGGAATACCTGCAAACGTTTGTTGCTTTGTATGCGGAAAACCAAGGCACTACGCGACACCCTGTCCAAACAAAGGAGCAGGACCATCAAAGGGTTCAGAGAGGCAGCTACTGAGGACCACCAGAGGACCCGTAGCCAAGAAGCAAGCAACACATTTTATGCCTTAGAGGTAGACTGTATGAAACCTTCGGGCTCATGAAAGAGTCCCATCACATGTATGTATGTATGTGTGTTTATCTTCTTGTATGTTTTGCTTGCTTATGTGAGTGCATGCGTGATTAAATTATATTCTATATGAATATACGTCGTGATAGGGACATTACGTATTGGTGGTATTCCCACGCATGTTTTTTTTGACTCGGGAGCAACACATAGTTTTGTGACTCCTGAGGTGGTGGCAAGGTTCGTAAGTGGTTATGGGTTAAGAAACGTGAGGGTTTCAGTGTTGACCCTAGGAGACCAAACCTTAGCAGCCTCGTGTGAATTGATAGGTGTACCCCTTGAGTTCCTAGGAAGAATATTTCTAGTGGATCTCATTGTAATACCTATTTGACGGTTTGATGTAATCCTTTGGATGGATTGGTTATCTAGATATATTGTTCAGCTAGATTGTGGTTGCGGTAGGATCATCTTCGAGGAAGACCAACCATCAATGGTTACGTTTCATGGAATCAAGTCAAGCACAACAACGACATTGATTTCATATTTGCGGAGTGAGAAAGAGTTAAAAAGTGAAGAAGCTTATTTAGTTGCCAAAAGTGTTCAAGTGGAGGATGGCGATATGGAGTTAAAGGTCGAAGATATTCCTGTCGTTAAGGAATTTATAGATCTTTTTAAAGCTTTAATGGAATTACCTCCACCGCGGAGCAATCCATTCACCATTAACTTGGAACCGGGAAAATCCCCAATTGCTAAGGCACCCTACCAGATGGCCCCAGCCGAGTTGGCCAAATTAAAGACTCAATTGGAAGATCTACTTGGAAAGGCTTTATTCGTCCAAGCTCATCACCATGGGGACCTCCAATACTGTTTGTCAAAAATAAGGACGGCAGCATGAGATGTTACTCCAAGACGCCAAGTCTATCTTGGACAACCAACTAGCTCCCTGCCGTCCTTATTTTTGACAAACAGTATTGGAGGTCCCCATCAAGGATAGGTACTCCCTTCCTAGGATTGATGAGTTGTTAGATAAATTGCAAGGAGCTAGTTGGTTCTCTAAGATAGACTTGGCGTCAGGGTATCACCAAATACCTTTCGCGGAGAAGGACATGGTAAAAACAGCATTCATCACTCATTACGGGAAATACGAGTTTGTTGTCATGCCTTTCGGATTACCCAACGCTACAGCAGTATTTCTGCGGTTGATGAACAAAGTATTCCACGATTACTTGGATAACTTCGTGATCAAGGAAGACCAAGGAAGAACACGCAGAGCACTTGAAGAAAGTACTAGAGCAGTTAAGAGAAAATAGGTTATATGCTAAGTTTAGGAAATGACGGTTATGGAAACGAGAAATAGGTTTCCTAGGACATCCAATATCGGGACAGGGAGTCTCTGTAGATCCAGAGAAAATTGTGGTCATATAGGAATGGCCACAACCGACCACTCGGGTTTGTCGGTTACTACCGAAAGTTTGTCAAAGGGTTCTCGACGATCGCCAAACCTATGACCAAACTCACGGGAAAGGGAGTTGCTTTTATATGGGATGAAAAGACAGAGGATGAGTTTATAAGTCTCAAAGTAGCATTGACCGCTGATATACCATGGATTTTAGGGCATTTAACCATGGTATATGTATTATTTATCGAGTCTTTTACTATGTTTTAGAGTCTTTTCAGGTGTTTATTAGGTACATGCACGTTTGGAGCGGAATTGAAGATAATGGAGCATTTTGGAGCATTTGGCCGAGAGAAAGAAGTCACTGCCCATATTTGACAGTTGTGTCGATCGACACACAATTGGCATTGATCGATGCATAGCGTGACCAGGCATTCTCGCGAGAGTTAATGAAGATTGTGGAAATTGCAGTTGTGCCCAGAAGTTCCTGATATTTTCAAAGAAGCCCCAATTCGTGTTTTAGCTATATAATTAGGTTTTACAGCCACTTGTTAGGCTAAGCTTTTCTTAGAGGGAATTTAGTAGATTTTGGGGCTGGTTTTGTTCTCGAAAGAGAATTGATTTCGAACCCCTGTTCTTATTCCCTTGATTATTCTATGATATCTATTTTGACAATGTTTTTTGTTATGACTGCTATGTCTGAGTAGATCTCTTGTTAGGTTAGGGATTCTCATTAGGGATTTGAAAGAATGTTAGAATAATTGATTAATTAGGATTCATCATCTAGTTCTTCATCTAAAACTGTTCTTAATGCTTAATCTGAACTGGCCATTTAGATTTCTGATATTAGGTTGATTTACACAACGAAAGTTGGTTAATTAGCTAGATCTGATTTAGGTGAGCAATTTATCTATTCGCAAAGAAATTTGGTTTAGAGAAATTGTGAACGAACAAACTTGAAATTAATGCATGTTTAGAACTCTAGAATTTGCAACGAAAGTTGGTCTGCTAGGTTGTTAGACATAGATAATTATCGCAGCGAAAGCTGGTTAGGTTTTCTTCTGTGATTCTAGTTCAAGAA
Source organism: Orychophragmus violaceus (assembly GCA_030180135.1). Lineage (NCBI taxonomy): Eukaryota > Viridiplantae > Streptophyta > Magnoliopsida > Brassicales > Brassicaceae > Orychophragmus > Orychophragmus violaceus. The sequence goes on along the minus strand of CM058233.1, from coordinate 24,735,844 downwards.
CGCTATAGATTGAATCTTGATTCTCGTTAATCTGATTTCCTGATATCCTGAGAACTTCCCGAAACCTGATGCCTTCGTTAATTGCTTACACCCACTTCATTTCACTTACTTACTAATGTTCTGTTTACTGTTATAAAATCTATTTTGCTTAGCTTAATTCGAACTACTCATACTCGTGTGACCGGAGTCCTTGTGGATTCGATACCCTAAGTACTACATCTGCATCACTGTACACTTGCAGTTAGAATATGGATAATTCTTGACCTATCAAGTTTTTGGCGCCGTTGCCGGGGACTCTTTGAGTTCGCCGATAGATTCAATATTAGGATTTAGACTAAGCAATTTTTTTTTCTTGTTTACTCACGTTCTTGTTTCTTTGGTGTTGCAGGAATCGCAGTGCATCGATCGACACAAGGCGAAACCCGTGATACCGAAAGCTTGAGCACTTAGCAGGTCTCTCTCTATGGAGCCTGTGATTCTGATTCGCGGTAAGGACGGCATTTTACGAGACCAAGAGGGTCATATATGCAACGCAAAGGGTCAGAAACTGGATGGGGATGGAAACCCCATCATACCAGAGTACTACACATTGGTTGGGCAGGTAGCTGAGATGAGAGACAAGCTTGATTCTATCCACAGCATCCTACTTGGGAAGAGACAAATCCGAGCTGAAGAGTTTGCAGAGGTGAATTATATAGCTGGAGCTGATTATCATGGACAAACATATGGAAATCAACAGAGAAAAGGTTCTAATTATGCTCCGAGATCGAGAGATTATGGTTATTCATCTCACCAAGCACCTCCTGCACCTACACATAAGAGCATATTGGAAGTCATGATGGAGCAGTTTCTTGAGGGACAACAACAGACCACTGTGTCTTTCAACTCGAAGTTTGAGACCTTGTACACTGATTTGAATGGTAAGTTGGAGTCCTTGAACACTCATATGAGGCTGCTGGATACACAAGTGGATCAAAATTCAAATTTTTCCAAAGGGAAGAGTGCTCAGAAAGCTCATGTCAAGAACATCTCAGTTCAGGTTGACCATAGGCTGGATCAGGGATCATATCTTGAAGTTAAGGCTATGGAAATTGTGGAAAACAGAGAAGAATTTGAAACTGAAATCCCTGAGTTTGAGAGCTTCGACGGACCAGACTCAACCGAGATTGACATTGATCTTTTGGTAAAATCCATCACTGTCAATCGACCCCCTTTTAGTGTCATGGACACCCACATCAGAGCTTTGAAGGTTCAGATTGATAATGGACAAAGCCAAGGAGAGAAATTTGAGTTTAAGACTGCTGAACTCGTGGAAGAAGCTGAAAAACCCGAGACTGAAGCTGGAACTCGAGATGAACTATATGTGTCGATCGTTGCTGCAAGTGCGTCGACCGTTGCATACCATGAAAAATCAGCCTCACTTGCCTCTCGTGGAATTGTTGAGGAAAGGGTCTACAAACCTCCAATACCATTCCCAAAAGTTCCTATAAGGTCTAAACATGAGCAAAGTGTAGACAAGTTCATGGTAGTGGTGGATAAGGAGATGATTAAAGCCCCACCAGCTGAAGCTTCGCGAGTTCATCCTTATGTGTTGAGATATGCAAGGAAGATGGTCTCCACTAATGGTCATTTGAAAGATGAAGTTCAGATTGGTGGAATTACAGCGTCTGATATTGGAGAAAAGAAGATAGTGGTTCCTCAGGAATCTACTCTAACATCTTCAAGACCTGCAACTGCTCATAAGCAGAAAGCTCCAAACATCAGGCATCCAAGAAAGCGAAGATATACATCCTTTAAACTTAATCCTCCTAACTCTGATGCTAATTCTGCAGGAAATAGAGTCAGGAAACGAAATGTTCCACCTGACCTAGCAGCGATTCCCTCATTCCTTGGACGTTCTCATACTGCTACCTCTTACACACCGCCATGGATGAAGAGGCATTCACAGAGACACTCCAAGTCTCTGTTGAAACCCCCATGAGTGATCTCTTCCAATAGTCAAGCTAATGACCTAAAACAAGCGCTGAGTGGGAGGCAACCCACTGTTAGGTTTTAGTGTTTTTATTAGGATTTTACGTTTTGGTTTTGTTTTTGGTGAATGTTCACTGCAAAATACAGAGTCTGGAGACTGACAAATCGCTCAGCAACGATCGTTGCGGAAACGGGCGACGATCGTCACAAGGAGAAAATACGGAGAGACTAAAATCGCAGTGTGACGGTCGTCACTGCCCTTTGCAGCGATCGTCACACCCGGTTCAGATTCGAATCGAAGGTACGTGAGTTAACCGAAAATCAGGTTGGTTCAACAAATCCCGATTAAGCAGCGATCGTCACATCTTGAGCAACGATCGTTGCACACCCGCGTGAGGTAAGTACCCGAGAATCTTTCTTTCTCTTTTCTTCTCCAATTCGCAATTTCTCCTTAAGAACCCTAAATCCCCTTTTGCTCGATCTCCCTCATTCTCACTCGTTTTTAACGATTCAAGTGTCTAATCCACTCGATTTTCTCCCCTCTATCCATTTCTAGCACCCATTTCAACCGATTTTGAGGTATGTGTCCCGAATTTCTCTATTTTCATTTCGGCCAAAGGAAGAAAAACTCGAACTTTATCATGATTTGCTGTTCTTAAGATGAAATTGATGCTCTATTTGGCTTATTAATGATGATTTGGTATTATCTTGGTGCATGCATTGCCGAATTTAGAAAAGTTTTGGAGAATTTTTCGATTCGATGAAAAGCTTTTCGGATAACTGATTTAGGACAGTTTATATGGAAATTTTGGGTACACTAGAATTTTGTTTGACTGTTGCTGTTGGTGGAATCGATCCTTATGCGATTTGAAGAAACTGCAGAATCGCCTTGCAACGATCGCTGCTTCTATGCAACGGTCGTTGCATCGCGAATTCACAAAATATTCAACGTGACTAACAGGGCCTCATTTTTGGTGTCTTTGATTTCAGATGGCACCGAGGAAGAAACGGAATGTGCCTGCTGACACTGAGCCACCTGCCGATTGGTTCGTACGCACATCACCTATGCCTGCTCCTTACACTGGCGAGATTGGCACAGTGCGATCCCCTTGGCCGAAAGAAGAACAGGACAAGATTCCTGTGACTAGAGTATGGGCTCATGATGCTAAGACAGAGACTGAGAGTGATGCGTGTTTAGAGAGGCCAGTTTCTGAGACTTGGGATGATGCGTGGCATGACATGACTCTCAAGCCTACGCGATTTGCAGACTACCAGACCTGTCGGATGCTTGGGATTGACAGTCATGTGCTAGAGGTTACGCGACAGATAGGGCTAGGGACGATGCCGATGAGGAGTTATGATCTTTATCCTGACTTGGTGCGACAGCTGTTGTCCACTTGTAGCGTCTATTATACGGATCATGTTCTCAGGAAAGCTCGAGAGGGCACATTCACGTTCATGTGCGACGGACACAGGTATCGGATTAGCATTCGTGATCTCTGCAGGATCTATGGCTTTGTTGATCAGGCCACTCATTGCTCTCTAATAAGAGAGTGGGATACCGAGAGCTGTCAGTTTTTCTGGGACCACATTGGCTGTGAGGTGTATAACTCACGCCATACGAAGCAAATACAGTTACGCCATCCGGTTTTGCGGTATGTGGGGCGCATTTTGGGATACACTCTCCTTTGCAAGGCTGAGGTGAACAAGCAAAGGAAGTTGGAGTTGCAGTTATTATACACTGGAGTGAGTCCCTTGTTCGAGGAGACACCTTTGCAAGATCCAGCTCCCCAGCTGAATTTGGGAGCAGTTTTTGCAGACCATTTGTGCGAGCTGAAGACTAAGCCATTTTCTGGGAAGAAGACTGAGTCCGTAGGGAGTTTACTTACTCCCATTTTCCAGCATTTCAGGATTCCCACTGCTGGGATAGAGTGTGTGACCAAGAGGGAGTGGATGGATTATGGTCACTTGAAGAACACTACTTGGATGAAGGACGAGAAGCTTTGGGTTTATCATGACACAGATTCAGATGACTGGTGTGTAAAGCTTCCTGCTGCTGAGCTTACTAGAGTTGATTCCTTGGAGGCCTTGCGCTTTGAGCCTCCTAGGACCTGAGACGCGGCGTTCCTACGATGGCCAACCTTCTAGGAGCTTCTTCTTCTTCTGCACCAGAACCATCTGCTCAGAGTTTTGCTTCTACTCCTGCACCCGAGGCTCCTGCTGCTCCTGCTGCACATGACATTGGCCCGTATCCAGCTCCTTCGGTACCGTTAGGAGAGATGTCTGAGACTGAGTGGAGAGAGCGTCAGGATGGTATTCTGCAGAGCATTTGGGACTTCATGCGTGGCTGCACTTGCAGGAGACAGCCACAGGTTCATCAGCCCGTTCCTGCTAGTAGTCGTCGACAGCGCTCTCCGACCCCGGTTCTTTCGAGTGGTACTGAAGGCATGTAAGGCAATGATGATGAGAGTGCTTGAGTATTGGCATTTCCAGACATCGGTTCTGTGTTTTTTTTTTCACTTTTTCTTTTGCATTTTTCTTTTGATTTCCTTAGGATGCTTATGTTTTTGGATGATATGCTTGAATTTGAACTATTTGTTGCTTTGATTTTGCTTGTTTACATTGATTTTCAGCTTTCAGGTTTGAAATTTGAGAATTTCTCACAGACTAACCTGCTGACTTGCTGACTGATCCGAAAAATCGCAGTGCGTCGATCGACACAACCTTGTGTCGATCGTCACAACACGAGAAATCGCACTGCAGCGATCATTGCGGACCTGAGCAGTGATCGACACATGTCAAATCGCCTTGCAGTGATCGACGCATTTATGCCCATCGATCGATGCATGTGCGAGACAGGTAAAAATCAGACAGAGCTTAACACATCCATTAACATTTTTACTTTCTTTTTACCGAACCTTAGCTTGACACTACTGGGGACAGTGTGTTTCAAGTGTGGGGGAGGTGGTACTGACTTCTATCTTTCTGTTTTCTTAGAGTCAGTCCTGTTTTTAATTTTTGATTCATTGAGTCAAAACAAGTTTAAGTAAGAAACAGTGAATTTTGGAGAAGTTAACAACATCTTGCAGGAACTTAAGTAACCATTGGGATGAAGTTGCAGGAACTATCTATGACTATTAGAAAACCCAACACGGATCAACCTACTGAGGACACCCATATCAATTCAGGTATTCAGAGGATCCTTTTCTGGCTTCACCCTTAATTTGACTTGAATTTCTCACCTAAGGGCTTGGTATACCTTGAGTCGGATTCCTTTGTTAGTTCTGACACAGCTTGTAAACCTGTCCGAGTATGGTTCCCTTCTCCCCTTCCATAAAGTAAAAAAAAAAGAGAGTAATAAACTGAGGATGAGCTAGTAGCTCCGAAGTGGTCATGGGAGTAGTAGCAAACACGATTACCTCCTGTGCGATCCATTGAGATGTGTCCAAAGTACACCCCTTAACGGGAAGAGCACTGATAAAAAAAAATGATACCCAATGGGGAAAAATCAGAATGCTAAGGAAGGGAAAAGAGAAGAAAGGAACCAGAAAAAGATAGTATGGTGGTCTAGAGCTGACAAAGTAAGAATCCATGTGCCCTTTGATCGATAATCCTTAGGTGAGACCGCACTTAATATGCTTAAGAAGTCAGTAGGGTGAATTTGAATTGCTTGGATTGATTGTGGAGTTTACTTAGGACAGTTGCTAAGTGTGGGGGAAGTACATGTTGGTCTTGATGTCTTGCAGTTGATTCTTTGAGTGGCTTACTAAGGGGAATCTGAGTGTTGCTTCTAAGACAAAAAGAGTTTCTGAAAGTTTTCAAACCTCTTCACCATGTTTTAGTTCTCTGTTTTGCTTGAGGGCAAGCAAAGGCTAAGTGTGGGGGAGTTGATATACCATTAATTTTAGGGCTTTTAACCATGGTATATATATTATTTATCGAGTCTTTTGCTATGTTTTAGAGTCTTTTCAGGTGTTTATTAGGTACATGCACGTTTGGAGCGGAATTGAAGATAATGGAGCATTTGGCCGAGAGAAAGAAGTCATTGCCCATATTTGACAGTTGTGTCGATCGACACAAATTGGCATCGATCGATGCAAAGCGTGACTAGGCATTCTCGCGAGAGTTAATGAAGATTATGGAAATTTCAGTTGTGCCCAGAAGTTCCTGATATTTACAAAGAAGCCCCAATTCGTGTTTTAGCTATATAATTAGGTTTTACAGCCACTTGTTAGGCTAAGCTTTTCTTAGAGGGAGTTTAGGAGATTTTGGGGCTGGTTTTGTTCTCGAAAGGGACTTGATTTCGAACCCCTGTTCTTATTCCCTTGATTACTCTATGATATCTATTTTGACTATGTTTTCTGTTATGACTGCTATGTCTGAGTAGATCTCTTGTTAGGTTAGGGATTCTCATTAGAGATTTGAAAGAAAGTTAGAATAACTGATTAATTAGGATTCATCATCTAGTTCTTCATCTAAAATTGTTCTTAATGCTTAATCTGAACTGGCCATTTAGATTTCTGATATTAGGTTGATTTACACAACGAAAGTTGGTTAATTAGCTAGATCTGATTTAGGGGAGCAATTTATCTATTCGCAAAGAAATTTGGTTTAGAGAAATTGTGAACGAACGAACTTGGAATTAATGCATGTTTGGAACTCTAGAATTCGCAACGAAAGTTGGTCTGCTAGGTTGTTAGAGATAGATAATTATCGCAGCAAAAGCTGGTTAGTTTTACTTCTGTGATTCTAGTTCAAGAACGCTATAGATTGAATCTTGATTCTCGTTAATCTGATTTCCTGATATCCTGAGAAATTTCCGAAACCAGCCGCCTTCGTTAATTGCTTACACCCACTTCATTTCACTTACTTACTGATGTTCTGTTTACTCTAAAATCTATTTCGCTTAGCTTAATTCGAACTACTCATAATCTATCGTGTGACCGGAGTCCTTGTAGATTCGATATCCTAAGTACTACATCTGCATCACTGTGCACTTGCAGTTAGAATAGGGATAATTCTTGACCTATCAACCGCCGCCCTGGTATTAACGCTACATGAACCCGGTTAAACCTTATGACGTGTACATGGATGCCTTCCGAGTCGGACTAGGATGCGTACTCAAGCAAGAGGGGAGAACGATTGCCTATGTTTCACGACAGTTAAGGAAGCTGATATATCATGGTTTTTACCCATTTTAGGCCATGATATAGATGTGTTTTTAGTGTCTTTTGTGTTATTTTAGAGTCTTTTACAGGTTTAATCAGGTTTGGAGCTAATTGGAGATAATTGGAGTATTTTGGGACTTTTGGAGCATTTTGGCCGAGAGTTTAACTCACTGCCCGATTTGATGATCATGCATCGATCGACACACCATTGGTCTCGATCGACACACTAGCGAGATGGGCCGTACGCGGCGGTTTAACAAAGTTATGAAGATTTGCAGAGAAGCCCAGAATAGTTCCAGTATTTACACAGAAGCCCCAGCCGAGATTTTACCAATATATTTAGAGTTTTGGCTTTTATTTTAGATACGCTTTCATACTTAGAGCTAAGAGGTTTTTAGAACTTTTGGGGCTGATCTAATCCTGTACTTCATCTAATTTGGAGAAGATTTCGAACCCCTTTTTCTATTTAATTTCTTATATGCAATCTATTTATTCTATGATTTCTGTTCCATTAATCATGTCTGAGTAGATTCATAGTTAGGTTTAGGGTTTCTCAGTAAGGATTTGATGACTTGCTAGACTTGTTTAATACAGTTAAGGATTCACATGATTAAAATGTTCTTCGATCTAAATTATGCTTAATGCTAGTTCTAACCTGATCAATTAGAATCTAGATCTTAGGTTTCTAAATACGACACGAGAGTGTGGTTTAGAATCTGAACTATTTAGGTTGAGCAATTAAATTATTCGCAAAGAGATTTGGTTTAGTTTAATTGTGAACATATCGAACTTGAAATTAATGCTGTTAGTAATTGCAAAGAGATTTGGATTACTGCGCTTAGACTTAGAGGATTTTCGCAAAGAGATTTGGTTAATTCTAATTCCGTGATTTGAGTTCTAGAACTGAGTTTAATTTGATCCTGACTGATTAACTTGTATGCTTGTCTGATTTCCTGAGAATTCCCTAGACTTAGCGCTTTTAGTTTATTGCTTTCACAACAAATTCCTGCTACTGATTTACTTTCTCGCCTTGCTTTTATTTAATTCACTACCTGCTTTTATTCCTATTATTAATATCTACTGTTCTGATCTATCGAGACCAGTGTCCCTGTGGATTCGATAACCCTATATACTACATTGATATTGCTGTGCACTTGCAGTTAGTATAGGGAATAAAACCTGACCTATCAAGTTTTTGGCGCCGTTGCCGGGGACTCTTTTGAGTCTTCGATAGATTTGAACTTAGGGTTTAGACTAGGTTTTTCGTTTTTGTTTTTTTTTATTACTAATTTTTTTTTTCTTTCTGTTCTTGTGTTTCAGGTACGCCTGTAATCGCCCTGCAACGATCGACACGGTCCTGTGTGTCGATCGTCACATTATAGCGCTTGCATCGATCGACGCTTCTCCTGCATCGATCGACACATATCGTAAGGAAGATGTATGATTTCTTTAGTTCAGGGATTGATAGCTCGCAGATAGCTGGGCTGAAGAGCAAGGTAGACTCTCTACATAGTCTTGTACTGGGAAAGTATGCGCAGAAAGCTATCAACTGTGTTGGAGGGAATGATTTCTACAGTCAGGAATCTGCTTTTCAGAGACCCTTCCAGCAACAGAGTAACTCATTCTCAAGCAACTATGGTGTTTCTTCTTACCAAGCACCGTCTGCACCTGCATATAAGAGCAGATTGGAAACCATGATGGAGCAGTTTCTTGAGGGACAACAACAGATCAATGTGTCATACAACTCAAAGATAGATGCATTGTATGAAGATCTGAATGGAAAGCTTGAATCTTTGAGCACACATGTGAAGAAGCTAGATGTCCAAGTTCAAAAAACAGCTGGAGCAATACAAAGTCATAATGAAGCTAGGAAAGCTGAACAGTACAGATCCATCAAAGCTGTGACCTTAAGAGATGAGATTGAGTTGCTAGGTGAAGAAGAGAGCATAATCTCGGATTTTCTGGATGAATATTGTCTGTCTGAGACATGCACCGATCGACACCCCCTTAGTGTCGGTCGACACGCAGTTCTGACGGCAATTTCGAGTTCTTACGACAAACATAATCGCCTTGTGTCGATCGACACACCTACTGCATCGATCGACACAGATCGCAGACGAGACCAGAAGCCTGCAACAGTCCCAGAACGAGTCTACAAGCCCATTGTGCCATATCCTAAGGTTCCTAAACCCTCTAAACAAGAGCTAGAAGTGGCTAACTGCATGAAAGTGATGGATAAGAAGATGAATGAAACTCTACCAGCTGAAGCTTCGCGATTTCATGCAAAGAAGATGATCTCCACTGATGGTGATCTGAAAGAAGAAGTTCAGATTGGTGGAACTACAGTATCTGATAGTGGAGAGAAGAAGATGGCGGTTCCTTTTGAACCTGCTCTAACATCTTCAGTACCTGCAACTGCTCATAAGCAGAAAGCTCCAAACATCAGATCTGCACCAAAGGTAAGGTACAAATCACCTAAGCTTAAACCTCCTGACTCCATTGCTTTGAATGCAGGAAAACGCAGCATCCCACCCAAGCTTCACTCCCGCCCTGGTTCTCTTCCTTCTTTCCTCGGGAAATCTTATGATCCGAAATCATATACACCACCTTGGATGAAGAGATATTCACAGAGACATTCAAAGTCTCTGTTGAAACCACCATGAGTCCGATCTCCTTTCCACAGTCAAGCTATTGACTTTAAACAAGCGCTGAGTGGGAGGCAACCCACTGTTAGGTTTGCATAATTTATTTTTGGTGTTTTCATTAGCATTTTACGTTTTTGTTCTTGGTTTTTGGTGAATTTTGTCTGCAGGTTTCGACAGATTCGCAGTGCGTCGATCGACACACCTTGTGTCGATCGTCACAACACGAAAGAAATCGCATTGCAGCGATTGTTGCGGTCCTGAGCAACGATCGACACACGACGAAATATCGCCTATCAACGGTCGATGCATCAATGCAGCGATCGATGCATGTGCGACAGAGGTAAAAACCCGACAGACATAATCTCATCTTTTATCTATTATTTTCTTTTTACCAATCCTTAGCTTGACACTACTGGGGACAGTGTGTCTTAAGTGTGGGGGAGGTTCTACTAACTTCTTTCTTTTGTTTTCTTAGAGTCATTTAAAATTTTTCAAAATTTTTGTTTTATTGAGTCAAAATTTGTTTAAGTAAGAAACAATGATTTTTTTGAGAAGATTAGCAGCACTTGCAGGAACTTAAGTAACCATTGGGATGAAGCTGCAGATTATCTCTGACTTTTAGAAAACCCAGACACAGATCAACCTACTGAGGACACCCACATCACTTCAGGTATCAGAGGATCCCTTTACTGACTTTACCCTAATACTGACTTAGATTTTCTCACCTAAGGGCTTGGTATACTTTGTGTCGGATTCCCTTGTTAGTTCTGACACAGCCTGTAAACATGTCCTATCTAGTTCCCTTCTCCCCTTCCATTAAAAAAAAAAGATAATAAACTGAGGATGAGTTAGTAACTCCGAAGTGGTCATGGGAATGGTAGCTGAAACTCTCATATCCTGTGCATCCATGGAATGTGTCCAAAGTACACTCCTTAACGGGAAGAGCACTGATAAAAAAATAAAATGATACCCAAAGGGGAAAAATCAGAATGCTAAGGAAGGGAAAAGAGAAGAAAGGGACTAGAGAAAGATAGTATGGTGGTCTAGAGCTGATAAGGTAAGAATCCATGTGCCTTTGATCGATACTCCTTAGGTGAGACCGCACTTAAATACTTGCAGAAGTCAGTAGGGAGAATTTGAATGCTTGAATGTGATTGTGGAGTTTACTTAGGACATTTGCTAAGTGTGGGGGAAGTATATGTTGGTCTTGATGTCTGCAGGTTGATTCTTTCATGTGGTTTACTAAGGGGAATCTGAGTGTTGCTGCTTCTAGGATGAAAAGAGTTTCTGAAGAGTTTTCAAACCTCTTCACTGCATTTTAGTTCTCTGTTTTGCTTGAGGGCAAGCAAAGGCTAAGTGTGGGGGAGTTGATATATCATGGTTTTTACCCATTTTATGCCATGATATAGATGTGTTTTTAGTGTCTTTTGTGTTATTTTAGAGTCTTTTACAGGTTTAATCAGGTTTGGAGCTAATTGGAGATAATTGAAGTATTTTGGGACTTTTGGAGCCTTTTGGCCGAGAGTTTAACTCACTGCCCGATTTGATGATCATGCATCGATCGACACACCTTTGGTGTCGATCGACACACTAGCGAGATGGGCCGTACGCGGCGGTTTAACAAAGTTATGAAGATTTGCAGAAAAGCCCAGAATAGTTTCAGTATTTACACAGAAGCCCCAACCGAGATTTTGCCTATATATTTAGAGTTTTGGCTTTTATTTTAGATACGCTTTCATACTTAGAGCTAAGAGATTTTTAGAGCTTTTGGGGCTGATCTAATCATGTACTTCATCTATTTTGGAGAAGATTTCGAACCCCTTTTTCTATTTAATTTCTTATATGCAATCTATTTATTCTATGATTTCTGTTCCATTAATCATGTCTGAGTAGATTCATAGTTAGGTTTAGGGTTTCTCATTAAGGATTTGATGACTTGCTAGACTTGTTTAAAATCAGTTAAGGATTCACATGATTAGAATGTTCCTTCGATCTAAATTATGCTTAATGCTAGTTCTAACCTGATCAATTAGAATCTAGATCTTAGGTTGCTAAATACGACACGAGAGTGTGGTTTAGAATCTGAACTATTTAGGTTGAGCAATTAAATTATTCGCAAAGAGATTTGGTTTAGTTTAATTGTGAACATATCGAACTTGAAATTAATGCTGGTTTAATCTGTTAGTAATTGCAAAGAGATTTGGATTACTGCACTTAGACTTAGAGGATTTTCGCAAAGAGATTTGGTTAATTCTAATTCCGTGATTTGAGTTCTAGAACTGAGTTTAATTTGATCCTGACTGATTAACTTGTCTGCTTGTCTGATTTCCTGAGAATTCCCTAGACTTAGCGCTTTTAGTTTATTGCTTTCACAACAAATTCCTGCTACTGATTTACTTTCTCGCCTTGCTTTTATTTAATTCACTACCTGCTTTTATTCCTATTATTAATCTCTACTGTTCTGATCTATCGAGACCAGTGTCCCTGTGGATTCGATAACACTATATACTACATTGATATTGATGTGCACTTGCAGTTAGTATAGGGAATAAAACCTGACCTATCAGAAGCGCGAGGAAAACTACCCCACCCATGACCTGGAGATGGCGGCCTTGGTTTTCGATATTAAGGTTTGGATATCTTTCTGTACAGAGAAATCGTTGAAGTGTTCACAAACCACAAAAGTCCAAAGTACCTCTTTACTCAGGCTGATCCTACTCTACGACAAAGAAGATGGATGGAGTTCATTGCGGATACACTAAGTCGAAAGAAAACGGCTATGGATACCGAAAAAGAACTAGAAGCGCTTGACCAAGAACTGAAGATGGTAAGTTTACAGCATTAGAAGGAGAGACAAAGGAGCCAAGAGGATTATATGCGGTAAACCAGGCAGGATTAATACACCTTATCCGGGAGGAACAAAGGAGAGATGAGAAGACCCGAAAGAACATTGAGAAATCGGAGAATCCCGAGGAGGTAAGTGTGAGTGAGTTCCATCTAGTAGAAGATGGAAAACTACTACTAAGGGGAAGGATATCTGTACCAGGAAGTGGGGAATTGCAAAAGGAAATTTTATGGATTGCACATAAATCCGTGCTGAGCATACAGCTCGGGAGCACTAAGATGTATCGGGACATTCGGCGATACTACCATTAGCCAGACCTCAAGAGTTCAGTAGGAGACTGATTAGCCAAGTGCCAAGTATGTCAGCAAGTTAGGACCGAACACCAAGTTCCAGGTGGACTGTTATAAAACTACCCATACCGTAGTGGAAGTGGGATTCGCAGGCCATGGATTTTGTCTCGGTTTTCCTATTGCTAGAGGACGATCCAACAACTCCATTTGGGTAATTGTGGATTGACTGCCAAAGGTAGCACGGTACTACCGGTTTAGGATAGTGATAAAGTGGAAACCTTGGCAACTACACGGAGTACCCGCATCAATCATATCAGACCGAGATACGAGGTTTACGACTGCATTTTGGAAAGCCTTACAAGGAGCTATTGGAACAGAATTAAATATGAGTACGGCCTCCATCCAGAGAAGGATGGCCAAACTGAAAGAAAAATTTCGGACCATTGAAGACATGCTTCGGGTGTGTATCATGGACTGGATGGGTGTATAGGAAGACTACATACCTTCGGTAAATTCTCATATAAAAAAACTTCCATGTCAGTATCGGCATGTCTCCATATGAAGCCTTATATGGACGACCATGTCGAACACCTTTATGTTGAACAGAAGTCGGGGAACGACAAATGTTTAGGCCACCTATGGTAGAAGAGACCATGGAAAACCTACAAGTCATTCACACCAACATGAAGAAAGGGCAAGATAGACAGAAGAAGTATGCGGATCAAGGTCGGAGAGAGGTGACTTCAAGGTAGGAGACCTTGTTGACCTTAAAGTGGCAGCACAAAAAGGAAATGTCCGTTTTGGGAAAAAAATTTAAGTTTGCTATACGATACATTGGTCCCTACCGTGTGTTAGGAAGAATTGGAGAGGTAGCCTATCAGTTAGAACTACCCTCGGACATGGATCTTCATCCAGTGTTCCATGTATCTATGTTGCGGAAGCACGTCCCCGACCCCAATGAAATTGTCTCAGAGAGAATAAAATAATTGCGTAGGGATCTTACCTATCCTGAACGACCCATCAAGATTGGGACGAGATGGCTAAAGAAAATCAAAAAGCGGGAGATTCCGCAGATCCAAGTATTTTGGGGTAAACATAACAGGATGGTGGTTACATGGGAAGTTGAAGGGAGATTCCAAAATGAACATCCCGAGTTATTTGCAGAGGATACGATTTTTGAACAAGGGGAGACATCACGACCACGTTAGAATTCGGGACGGATTCTAAATAGGGGGGAATGTAATAACCCGACTATTGAGGTAGAATGGTCGGTACGGTCAGATATTGGATTAAATACCTTGTTAAATTGTTGGGGTCAAAAACCCCTCGACGAAAACAATAGCCGAAAACAAGATCGGACGATCGGACATCGACAAACGTCCATTTCGGAAAAACAGAACTTCGTACAAATGACAAGTTATACGAAGTGTCGATGACTTCGTATCAATAACCTTTATACGAAAAGGTTCGATTGACAACATTTCATGCGAAATGGACAACATTTCATATGAAATGGACAACATTTCATACGAAACTTATCTATCGGAAAAACACGTCTTTCGACAGGAACTACGGATAGACGAAACATCCGAACGGACAACTTCCAAGCTGAACCAGCTCAGATCAGAGCGAAACCAGATCAGAATTTCTGAGCTGAATCAACTCGGAATTTTCGATCTGAATCAGCTCGGAAACAAGCTAAATCAGCTCGAATCGGAGCTAAACCAGCTCAGAATTTCCGAGCTGAACCAGCCCGGATCCGAGGTAAACCAACTAGCTCGGACTTTCCGAGCTAAACCAGCTCGGATCCGAACATTTCCCTTCTCATTTTCCAAGCATGATTCACTCCTTCGGAAGTTCCGAGCTGAATGCATCTTTTGGAGACTTCCGAGCTAGATAGCGTATGATCAAACATTTGCCGATATCTCATTCTATGGATGCGCAACTAGCCGCAATCCATCTTCAGAAATATCGACTTATACTTTCTTGGCCGATAAACCAAGTCGTCGGATAAAGTTAGAGGAAATATGAACTTGATCCCAAACATACAATATTCCCATGTCCGAAAATTTGGGCCGAATAAAGAAGTCTATACATAGACGGGTCCGTTCACGGCCCATTCGGCAAATAGGTCAAGCCGCTGAAAGATAATTGCCGAAGAAAGAAGATAAACTCGAAGAAGCAAAGATGAAGATATCTCCAAGCTAAAGAGAAAAATCCGAGATGAAAATGTAAATCTGAACGGAAAATGGATGGAGATAACAACAGGAAGATTTCCGCATATCTTGCGGAAAATATCCTCAAAGCCAACTTGCTGCAGCTATATAAGGAGATGGTAGTCATACGATTTAGATATAGCAAAAATGATGGAATTCCTAGCAGTTCCTTATCCGATTAGGCAACCCTAAGTCCGAATTCCGAGCCTAGGATCTAAGGGTTTGTATTATTGAATCATAGATCTCGGGTTTACCTTGAGATTTGCAGCGGAATGAATGGTAAGACGAGATCAGGAGCGATTCAGATGCCTCGCCTCTATCGTAGTCCACTCGGACACAACCTGGAAAGCCGGGATGCTAGTGCCGGATCTGGGAATCGAAGAGAGAGTTTTCTGCTTTCTCTGATCAAGAAAACTGAACGGCTTATGTTCCAGGTCGATCATATAAGCCTATATATACGACATGTTATGACTAAACCATCTTTCGGGTTTAACCAAAAGTCTAAGTCATAAACCGAAACATCAGTTTCGGAATCGACCATGTGTCGATCGATACACCTACTGTGTCGATCGACACACCTCTCTTTAATCGATATTGATATGTATCCAATACATATTATCTTGATCACCACCATGATGATCATTCCCATATATATGCTTCCAGATTGCTTAGGTGTGTGACCCTATAGGATCATATAATACTGGCAGTAAGTATACAACTTACAGACTGCAAGAGGCTTCTAGCAAAACATTGCAACCGCCCAGTATCATACAACATGTCTGATCTCGACACACAACTATCGTTAGAGTAAGTACAATGTGATTTCAGGACATAATCCCAACAATCTCCCACTTGTACTGGAATCACCTATTCCTATAATCCCTTTGTCTCTATATCTCGATATGGCATAAGGCTAGAGACTGTGTCATCCTTATTATAGCCAATATCATGTTCATCGAACTCCTGATCTATACTGATAAAACAAACGATTGACAATCACCTCGTTTGAGCGCGGCCATGCATTTTCTCAGTATCAAATCTTCGATGGGCCCTGAGATATTTATCTCCTGTTATATAGGAGGGACAAATCCCTTCTTGTTCCATCCCTGTTTCAACACACACTTCATGATACGCCTAAGCAATGCCTTTATAGCCGCCAGTTACGGAACGACGTTTGACAAGGTCAAAGCGTACCAATCCACATGCTAGAAAGCATGATGAACTCAGGTCTAAGGACTATACTCTATAGTCGTAATGAGAACCTCTCATGACACTGATATAACTATCCTGTAGAGTTCTCATTAGCGGGTCATGTCCGATCATATGTTCACCAACATATATCTATGTGATTGACTGTGATAATCATATCATTGACTCCATGAAACTTAGTCCAACAGTCACCTCACATGCTAGTCTCGCGCGGTTGTTGGTGTCCCACTTCAACAACCTCGACTAGGGACAATCATAATTTATGTCATCTTTTACTTATAGGGTTTCAGGATCAAGTCCTCAACTTGATGACCTATAAGATGGACATAAAATACTTTGGGACCATTATTTAATCATCCAATAATTAAATAATACCGATGTCAGTTTTAACTTACACAAACATTGCCATAGCATGTCTATGTAAAGATTATAACATAACTAAAATAACTCCCACTAGAATCAAGATCATCTTTTCAGATATCTAATACCTACCTCAACAGAATAAATCTCGTTCTTAGGTTGTGAGAGAGACTGCGGTGTTTTTGCTTGAAACAATTCCAACAAACCACACTGCCATTCAGATAAAAAGCACTATTCTACGGTTCTCTGCTTGGAGCCCTTCCAACAGATAGTACCGTTATTCAGACAAAGAGACATAGCCAAGTGGGAACCGGAATTCGTCTTTGTCTGTCTAACTACTCTCAACTGGTTCGTCACTTCCTCAGTTCATCACGAACCTATCCTTAGCGTTCCTCAAACACTTGGGATATTTCTGGCAACTGTTCAGTGAATTTTACCGGAACAATTTGGTATCTACTCGTAATGCGTTAGCTGCATCTGGATGAGTGTAAATTATGGCATTCATGATGGATTCCATTTCAAAAGCATAAGGAATCACACTCATACACACTAGCTCAGCCAGTGTCCAAGACACTTCGTCTTGCTAAGATCATTGCCATAAGACCTTTGGTATGAAGCCATTCTTGGAATCATGCATATTGGAACAGTCCATTACCTTATCAACATAATTATCTTGACACAATCCAATTAGCCTACCCAATCTATATCAATAGATTCTTATTCCAAGAATTCACGCGGCTTCTCCCATGTCTCTTGATGAAAATGACTTCCAACCCAAGTCTCATGAGACTTAAGCGACGGAACGTCGTTTATGAGAATGAGTATGTCATCTACATACAGAACGAGAAATGCAACTACGCTCCCTCTAGTCTACTTATAAATGCATGGTTTCATTTCGTTCCTGATCAAGTCAAAACTTTTGACCACTTTATCAGAATGTTGATTCCAACTCCAAGATGTTTGCTTCAATCCAGAAATGGATCGGTGAAGCTAACATGCATGCCTAGCAAATTTTCGGAGTTGGGGCTCACCATCACTTCTTGAATTTCGCAGGCTCGTCACTTTTCAATGATCAAAAGATCATGGCAATCGGTTACGAGAAATCACTCTCGGGTTAGTGACGGATCCATTCGGATCTGCGAACTTCAAGCTCCACAGGTGTAGGTCCTACAGTACTTTGTAGATCTCACCGCTGCTCTCCCTCAACAGATTGAGCAGCCTCCTGTGTTTATCGAATTTCTTCGATGTGTACTTTTACTCCCACTATTCTTATTGGAAAGTATAATCTTTCTCAAAAGACACAGTTCCGGACAACAAAATTTTGTTCTCAGATTGGTTATAAAAGTAATAAGCCTCGGTTTCCCTAGGACAACCAGCGAGGTAGAACTTATCAGATTTGGGTTCAAGCTTGTTAGCTATCATCCCCAAATGAACATAAACAACATACTTGAAAAACTTCCAGTCCACATTCAATGTGGTGTCTTTCAATTGATTCTGATTGAAACCCTTTTCTGCGCAAACACAGATATTTTAGAGCGTATTCTTAAAGGATTTTCGGAAAATTCGTGTGACTCATCATCGATCGGAACATATCCAACAAGGCCCAATAACTTTTCTCAGAAACACCATCCAGGTTTTCAAAAGAATTGAGTCGTGAAACAACTTCACACTCATTCAGATGATCACTTATTTCTTGACTTAAGTATTCTCCTCCGCGATCCAATCGAGGATTCTCAATACTTCTGTCAAGTTTATTCTATACTTTATTGTGGAAACTCCTTTGACCATTTCAAAAGATTCCGACTTGTGTCTCATCAGACGAACACAACCATGTTTACTGAATTATTCAGTAAAGATAATGAAGTCCTGAAGATTTCCTCTGGCATTAATGCTCATCGGGCCACATACATCAGTATAAATAATGCCCAATAAGCCTCTGCCCCTTTTCTTTAGCACTGCTAAAGAAGCCTTAGTCATTTGGCCCAGTAAGCAAGAATTTATATCTCATATGATTTATAATCAAATGAGCCCAAAAGCCCATAACTATGGAACTTCTGAATTTGCTTCACTTCTATGTGGCCAAAACGACTAAGCCAAGGAAAGACTGGTTCGAGTCATCAGACTCAAACCTTTAGTATTTATGTTATATTCAAAACCACACTGGTTTAAGACATAAAACCCATTCTAAACGGGTGCTACCATTGAATATTTCATTAAGATCTAAAGAACAAAACTTGTCTTTTATCAAAATGAAAAACATCCAAATTCTAACAAGAAAATGAAAGACATCTTTGCATATAGCAAGTACATGGTGGCAATTACTTAATTTGTAAAACCAAGCTTGAAAGGCTCCTACAAGTGGAGAATTTCTACGGCTAATGCAGCAACCATTGCTTCATTCCAGACGCGCAGTTCCACTTGTCCTTTCTCCAACGTTCTACTGTTGCGTAGGTCCTGCATATTTCAAAAATATCAGTACTACAACTAGTATCCAATACTCACGTAGAACTAGAAATAATAACACAATACCTGAAGAAGAAGTCCCATACATCTTCTCCATCTCTTTTGAATCTTCCAAGAATTTAATGCAATTTCTCTTCCAATGCCCAAACTCTTTACAGTAGCAGCATTTTCCAACATCAGATGGGCCTGACTTGGGCTTAAAGGATGACATAGGCTTATCCCAATTCCAAATTTGAACGGCCTTGCCTCCACCCTTGTCTATACAAGATTTCTCAAATCTTTTACCCTTTATGATGTTTTGCTCTGCTGTCTTGAGCATGCCATGCAGCTCAGTCAACATCTTCGTCAAGCCTTTCTTGATATCGCATTTTATAAACTTATCATAGCTTGACGGCAGTGACTGCAAAATGATTTCAGTAGCCAACTCTAGGCTAACTAGACAATCCAGTTTCCCCAGGTTATCAATGTAACCCATCATTTTAATGACATGAGGACTCACTGGAGCATCCTTTGGTAGCTTGCACCTAATGAGAGACTTAACCGTCTGGTATCTCTCAACTCGTGCCTGATCCTGAAACTTCAGTTTCAGGCTGGTGATCATCTCTATTGGCGACCCCACGTTCTCGTATTGACTCTTCAAGTCCGAGTTCATGGTAGCCAACATCAGACCACACACATCTACCACATCAATATAATGCTTATTCCAAGCATCATATACCGCATGCGAAGCGATGGTCCCAAGTTTCTCGGGGAGAGCTTTCTCAAGGACATAGTCCTTACTCTCTTGCTTGAGAACTATTCTCAAATTCCGATACCAATCCAGGAAATTTGATCCATTTAACTTGTCCTTCTCAAGGACGGATCGCAATGAGAAAGTAGTTTTAGACATAAGCTGGAATCCAAGAAAAACAAAGATTTAGTTATGTATTCCATGAAATGAGAAATCTTATCTAAGAAGAAAACTCGTTTTATATTCAAACAATGTTTCCTCTATGAATATAATGATCCAAGATCCATACTTCACCAAAATCTGAGTGGACGACTTGCCATCACCCAAAATTTAGTTATCTAGGTACGCAAATCATTGCTAATTGTACCCAGTACAACTCTTGGTCGCAGATAAGACAATCCATGTCTCATCTACTCTGACGTCTCTGGGCCCAGAACTTCTGATAGCCCAGTCAAGTAAACCAATCTCTTCAGTCTTGTGATCACTGACAGTCGCACTGCAAGTCTATCAATGATCACCTGTCTTACTCATGTAATTGTGGATACCAAGGACTCCAAGACTATCCAACAACGAAACGAGTCTTGACAGTAGACAAGATTGGGCAAGACATCAAGGTCACTTGATATTTAGTTGAGGAAACGAAACTCTAAAAGGTTAGCAAATCAATCTCTTAGGTCATGTAATTTTTTCGATGTCAAGCACTGCAAGTCCATCAACATAATTACCTGCCTTACTCACGTAATTGTGGACACCAAGCTCTTGGCTAGACCATCACACAACGAAATGAGTCTTGACAGTTGACCATATTGAAGCTAAGCTTTGATCTAATACACATCCAATGTGTATCAAAATGGATTTAGAACATTTAATCTTGATACATATCCAATATGCATCCAAAAGGTGTTTTAATTGTTCTTTATCAACTAGGTTTAAGTCTAGTTTGGTTTTGCAAATTCAAGGTTCAATAACCAGAATTGTGAGCACTGTGTCGATCGACGCAGACCATGTCTGTCGATCGACACCACCAAACAAAACCAGACTTCAATAACCGGTTAATCCAATTGAACCGACTTATTAGATCAAACTGATCTTAACCGATCAAATCAGTTTAAACTAATTGAGATAATCAGTTCAATCCAATTAAACCAATTCATCCAATTTAAAACGATCTGACCGGACTTAGCCAAGCATGATAACCGGCCCAAGCCAATTGAACCGATTAACCAATCGCAAGGCCTGTGTCGACCGACACTCAACCTGTGTCGATCGACACAGCAGGCATTTAGGTTTTCTTCGCGAAAACCCTAGCCGCCGATTCTGACGAATTCACTATTCTGTGTCGACCGACACACCTTTTGTGTCGACCGACACCATACGAAAAACAGAATCATTTTTTTTTGATCAAAATCGATCTAACCTGTTCTTTTTCATAATATCTTATGAGCGAATTTAAATCATCAAATTCTATTAAACAGGCTGATTCAATGGAAAACCCTAAGGCTCTGATACCACTGATGGAATTCCTAGCAGTTCCTAATCCGATTAGGCAACCCTAAGTCTGAATTCCGAGCCTAGGATCTAAGGGTTTGTATTAATGAATCATAGATCTCGCGTTTACCTTGAGATTTGAAGCGGAATGAATGGTAAGACGAGATCAGGAGCGATTCAGATTCCTCGCCTCTATCGTAGTCCACACGCACACAACCTGGAAAGTCGGGATGCTAGTGCCGGATCTGGGAATCGAAGAGAGAGTTTTCTGCTTTCTCTGATCAAGAAAACTGAACGGCTTATGTTCCAGGTCGATCATATAAGCCTATATATACGACCTGTTATCACTAAACCATCTTTCGGGTTTAACCAAAAGTCTAAGTCATAAACCGAAACATCAGTTTCGGAATCGACCCTGTGTCGATCGATACACCTACTGTGTCGATCGACACACCTCTCTTTAATCGATATTGATATGTATCCAATACACATTATCTTGATCACCACCATGATGATCATTCCCATATATATGCTTACAGATTGCTTAGGTGTGTGACCCTATAGGATCATAAAATACTGGCAGTAAGTCTATAACTTACAGACTGCAAGAGGCTTCTAGCAAAACATTGCAACCGCCCAGTATCATACAACATGTCTGATCTCGACACACAACTATCGTTAGAGTAAGTACAATGTGAGTTACCAACGAAAACAGAAAAATAGCCGATCCACTGAATACTTTGACTAACAATATGATCATTGGAGGATCGCAATACTGCCGAGACACAGTATCCTCGATCAAAGCTTACCAAAGACGAGCTGAAACAAACCCTCACTGGTCCGTTCCTTCTCAATCTCCAAACGATATAACAACGTTTGAAGAGTGCGAGACTGCGGACATCGACCGACCTCACAATGATCCGCTCATTATCGAGTTAGTTATCGGAGACCTTGACGTATCCAGACATTTGCTCGACACTGGAAGTTCCGTGGATGTGATTTTCTGCGATACCTTAAGAAGAATGAACATCAGTTTATCTGAAGTATTTCCAACCCCAGAACCCTTAACAGGATTCACATGAGACACAACAATGACCCTCGGAACAATCAGGCTGCCGGTACGAGCAGGAGGAATAACCAAAGTCGTCGAGTTCTCAGTAGCGGACGCTCCAGCGATCTACAACGTTATCATGGGAACTCCGTGTTGGAATTATGTCCAGTAATCTCTGTACTGTCTCTAGAAAGTAAGAGTATGTCAATGATCAGACATAAGTCATATAATACTGGGGATCATGATGGCTTGCTAGAGTCCGCTCATGATCTATAAGTCTTGGACTTATTGCCTTTATTATATGATCCCATATGGGTCACACGCCTAAGCTAACGGGAAAATACGAAGGAACGGTTTAGCAGAAGTACGGTAAAAGTGCTAGGCATTTACTAAGTTTAGAGAGACTAAAGGGCCTGATTAAATCCAAGGGATTTAATCAGAACTGAGAATTGGGCCCAAAAGCCCATGAGAACTAGAAGGGATTTTAATGAATAAAATAAGACCTAGCTCTCTAATTTTCTCAGCACTTCTGCGCCTCCCTCCTCTCTCTCTGCGCCTCCTCTCTGTCTTGGTCTAGCAGCCAAATTTCCCGGTGTGCGTATGTGAGCCTTTGGAGGAGCTATCTCTTGGTGGTTCTGCTGATCTCTGACCTTTACCTCCCATTCCGCTGCAAAACAAGGTAACATGTGAGATCTATTATGTTTCTATTCAAGAGAACCTAGATCTGCATGTTTAGTAGGATGAATCAATCTGAGAATTGAATCAGGAGACACTAAACGTTCCAACAGTGGTATCAGAGCCATTGGTTCTGTGGTTTTTCTTGTTTAGAATCATGTTTAGGATTGTTTAAAGAGGTGTTTTTGAATCAATCTACTGATAAGAGAAAACACTTAAGAAACAAAGAATTAAAACCTAAACAAACAAGAAATCGCATGATCCAATCTATATGAATTGGTTGCGTCGGAGTGTGGTTGAACCGCAAGTCCGGATCGAATAGACGCACGGACCGATCGATGGATCGAGTCGCGTGGTCGAGTCGATCACGGCGAGATGGGCAGCGAGATGCGTGGCCGATCCGATCGCTTGCATCGATCGCGGATCGATGGCTTGGATCGATGCGATCACGCCGTGCCTCTCTCGCGTCTCGGCCAAGCCAGCATCGTCCCGCTCTCGTCCCGGGCTGTCCTGATCGCTCGGCGATCGCGTGAAGCCACACGACCCGAGCTCGACGATCACGCTCCCGTCCTGATCACGCAACCGAACTCTTCCCGATCGCGGCATGCGGCTGTCCCGATCATCCCGATCGCGTGAAGCCTGCATCTCGGTTCGGTTCATCGTGACCTAATGGTCGGTTCGGTTTGGCTGAGTGATGGTTCGGTTTAATTTGATTAAAATTAATCGTCACGGTTTAATAAACAGACTTAATAAATTTATTAAGTTCTGGTTAAACCGGGATAAGAAATCCAAAGTCGAAAAATTGGATTTTGTGCCTAAACCAGTGATTTTCTAATTTGATTTGGTTGGACCAAATAAATTGAGAAAATCCGGTTTAGTAAATAACCGGTTGACAATTATGGTCATCGTAGTAATTAATTTGGTTAAGACCAATTTTAATGAACCAGACCGGTTATGTCATTTAATTGGGCAATTGGGTTATGTCTTGGACATGGACCAATTCTTGGGCCTCGGGCCAAGAAGTTAAAACAATTGGGCCAATTATTTGAGTCTTTTCTTCAGAATTAATTTAAAATTTATTTTTATAAAATTATAAAATCGATTTTTTAAATTAATAAGTTTCCAAAATTTTGAAATTAGAAAGTTTCTTAAATTAGAAGTTTCTAGATTTGCATGTTTTGGATTTTAGGAAATTTCTATATTTAGAAAGTTTCCAATTTTAGGAAGTTTCCAATTTTAGAAAGTTTCCAATTTTAGAAAGTTTCCAAAATTAGTAGGTTTCCCAAAAAGGAAAGTTTCCCAAAATAGTAATCTTCTATTTTGGGATGAAATTTTAATAAACCTACAAACCTCAAATAATATCAAGCGTTGGATGTCTTGTCCAGTCTATGTCAGCTGTCGAAGCCCATTCAATTGTACTCATGGCCTTACAGTGTGAGGGTGTCTACTTTTGCGTGGATAAGACGGTTTGTGATTCATAAATGTCATTGGGAGTCCCAGACATTAGTGATTACATGACTGTATAGTCTGGTTTTCTTGACTAGGCCATCGGGAGTCCCGGGCCTTGAGACATCAGAGTGGATTGGGCCTCGGGCCCAGATTCACAACCAAGAGTTATATCACGGATATAATTAGCCGAGATAGGGCTTACCAATATAAGCTAAGGTTGGGTGACGGCCAGTGGTCCACTTTGATCTTAGTTATATGTCGATCTTGGAATCATTATATTCTATTGAGGGTAACTGATGTTATTGAATATAATGCGAGATTAATCATATTAAGAATAATACGAGATTAATCAAATTGAACATATTAACTAATAACCTTTTTATCTTATATTTCAGCTATGACTACTACAAGCACTCAAAACACATTCTCAATCCGGTCTGTTCTCGAAAAGGAGAAGCTGACTGGAACGAACTTCCTGACGTGGTCAAGGAACTTGAGGCTGGTCCTCAAGCAGGAGAAGAAGGATTATGTCCTTCGTGATCCCCTCCCCGAGAGGCCTCCTAACAATGCCGCCAGGACTCTGCATAATGCTTGGGAAAAGCATTCGTCAGATGAAAATGATGTCTATTGCCTGATGTTGGCGACAATGACTGCTGAGCTGCAAATGCAGTTCGAGAGTGTGTTGTCACCCATCGAGATAATGGCAAGCCTGAAATCGCTTTTTCAGGAGCAAGCAAGGACTGAGAGGTTTCAGACAGTTAAGAACCTCTTAGACTGTAAGTTGGCTGCAAATGCGGCAGTGAGTCCTCATGTCTTGAAGATGATGGGTTATCTCGATCATCTTCAGAAACTCGACTGCCCTATCAGCCAGGAACTTGCCTGCGACATCGTTCTGCAGTCTTTACCTGCAAGCTATGATCAGTTCATCCTGAACTTCAATATGCATGGCTTGAGTAAGACATTGCCTGAGCTTCACGGAATGCTCAAGACTGCAGAGCCCAACTTGAGGAAAACCGCCAAGGACCCTAATGTGCTTATGGTGCAAAAGGGCAAGGGCTTTAAGAAATCCTCTGCCAAGGACAAGGGAAAGGCTAAGGCTGTCCAAGTCTCGGACAAGGACACGCCAAAGCCCAAGCCCAAATCCAAGGCTGGGCCTACTGACATCTGCAGGTTCTGTAAAGAACCAGGGCATTGGAGGAGAGAATGTAAGAAATTCCAAGAAGGTCTAAAGGAATTGAAGAAGAAGACTCTCGAGACTTCTTCATCAGGTATTTTTGTTATAGAAGTTAATACAACTACTTCTGATAATACCTCATGGGTTATGGATACTGGTTGTGGGGCTCATATTTGTACTAATATGCAGGCACTCAGCAACAGTAGGAGGCTGAAGCAAGGACAAGTGGAGCTACGAGTTGGGAATGGAGCGAAAGTTCCTGCACTAGCTGTAGGCACATACTTGTTGTCTTTACCTTCGGGATTGGTTTTAGAACTCAATAATTGTTATTTTGTACCTGCGATAAGCAGAAATATTATTTCAATTTCTTTGTTGGATTTGGAAGGTTATGATTTTTCAGTTAAGAATAAATTATGTTCCTTCAATCGCAACAATTTGTTCTATGGTTGTGCCCCTCTTACGAATGGGCTTTACATACTTGATCAATCCGCGCCAATTTATAACATTGATACCAAACGGTTCAAACCTAATGAGGAGAACCGAACGTTTCTATGGCATTGTCGTTTAGGGCACATCAGCGAGAAACGCATCAAGAGGCTCCATTCGAATGGACTTCTTGGCTCATTTGACTTTGAGTCATGTGAGAAATGTGAATCCTGCATGATGGGCAAAATGACACGGGCCCCCTTTTAATAAACCTAACGAGAGGGCCAGTGACTTATTGGGCCTGATACACACTGATGTGTGTGGCCCAATGTCCACAAATGCAAGAGGAAACTATCACTACTTCATTACCTTCACTGATGATTTCAGTAGGTATGGATATGTTTATTTAATGAAACATAAGTCTGAATCTTTTGAGAAGTTCAGAGAATTCCAAAATGAAGTACAGAACCAACTTGGCAAAAGCATTAAGGCTCTTCGGTCCGACCGAGGAGGAGAATACTTAAGCCAAGAATTCAGTGATCATCTTAGAGAGTGTGGGATCGTGTCCCAACTCACTCCTCCTGGAACACCTCAATGGAATGGTGTGTCTGAGAGGAGAAATCGGACCTTATTGGATATGGTTCGGTCTATGATGAGTCACACAGACCTTCCAATATCCCTTTGGGGATATGCTCTGCTAACAGCAGTGTTCACTCTAAATAGAGCGCCATCAAAAGCAGTAGCAAAGACACCATATGAATTATGGACTGGAGTAGCTCCAGTGCTGTCTTATCTAAGAATTTGGGGTTGTGAAGCCTATGTCAAGAGATTAATCTCAGACAAACTTACACCAAAGTCTGATAAATGCTACTTCATTGGTTATCCGAAGGAAACCAAGGCTTATTACTTCTATCTACGATCCGAGAACAAGATCTTTGTTGCCCGGGATTGTAACTTTCTTGAGAGGGAGTTTCTCTCTAAGAAAGACAGTGGGAGTAAGGTACTGCTTGAAGAAATTCAAGATGAACAGGATACTGCTCAACCTAATGAGGAAGAGCAGCAGGAGGACCTACAAGAAATTGTAGAGCCTGAACCTGTAGTACCTGAAGTTCGAAGATCCGGGAGGATCCGTCACGAACCCGAGAGATATCAAGGATTCCTCGTGACTAACTGTCATGATCTTCTGATCATTGATGGTGATGAACCATCGAACTTCAATCAAGCCATGATGGGCCCAGATTCCTCTAAGTGGCGTAAGGCCACTGATTCCGAAATGGACTCCATGTCGGTCAACCAAGTGTTTTCGTTGGTTGACTTACCCGCTGGTGTAAAAGCCATCGAGTGCAAATGGATCTTCAAGAAGAAGATTGACGTGGATGGAAATGTCCAGATTTATAAAGCCAGGTTGGTGGCAAAAGGTTTCAGACAAGTTCACGGTGTGGATTACGATGAAACCTATTCACCAGTGGCTATGATGAAATCTATTCGGATTCTACTAGCAACTGCAGCTTTTCATGATTATGAAATTTGGCAGATGGACGTGAAAACCGCCTTCCTGAATGGCATTCTGGAAGAGGATGTGTATATGACACAACCTGACGGTTACATAGATCCAAAGAATGCTGGGAAATTATGCAAGCTTCATAAATCCATTTATGGATTGAAGCAAGCATCAAGGAGCTGGAATCTTCGTTTTGATGAAGCGATCAAGCAATTTGACTTCATCAGAAACGAAGAAGAACAATGCGTGTATAAGAAAACTAGTGGGAGCAAGATAGTATTTCTTATTCTGTATGTCGATGACATACTGCTTCTCGGAAACGACGTTCCAATGCTAAAGTCGGTAAAGGACTGGCTTGGAAGTTGTTTTTCCATGAAAGACATGGGTGAAGCAGCATACGTTCTTGGAATCAGGATCTACCGGGATAGATCTAGAAGGCTGATAGGCTTGTGTCAAGATTCATACATTGACAAAGTCCTACAAAGATTCAGCATGAAAGATTCCAAGAAGGGCTTCACGCCAATGGTACATGGCACAACGCTAAGCAAGAAGCAGAGCCCTACGACGGCTGCTGAGCTTGAGCGCATGAAGAATATTCCTTATGCATCTGCAATAGGATCTATCATGTATGCCATGATCTGTACTCGTCCTGATGTTGCTTATGCATTGAGCATGACGAGTAGATACCAGTCAAATCCAGGTGAAAACCATTGGATTGCCGTCAAGAATATCCTGAAGTATCTAAGACATACTAAGGATAAGTTCTTGGTGTACGGTGGAAGTGATGTGCTTAAAGTCAGTGGATTCACGGACGCAAGTTTCCAGACAGACCAAGATGATTTCCGGTCACAGTCCGGTTATATCTTTTGTCTGAATGGCGGTGCAATCAGTTGGAGAAGCTCCAAGCAAGACACCGTTGCTGATTCCACTACAGAAGCTGAATATATCGCCGCTTCAGAAGCGGCGAAGGAAGCTGTTTGGATACGAAAGTTCATTATTGAACTAGGTATGATACCAAATGCGGCTGAGCCTCTGGCACTGTTTTGTGATAACAATGGTGCTATTGCTCAGGCAAAGGAACCAAGATCACACCAGAAATCCAAGCATGTTCTAAGAAGATTTCACTTGATACGTGACATCATTAATAGAAAGGAAGTCAAGATCAGCCGAGTTCAGACAGATGATAACGTCGCTGATCCATTGACAAAGCCACTCCCAAGGCCTAAGCTCGAGTTCCTGACTGAAGCTGTAGGCATTAGAGACATTGAAATGTAATCTAAATTTGAGTGGGAGTTTGAGGGCTTTATTTAGTTATTGATATGTTCTTGTAAAACATTTTCTTATGTTTAATGAAATTATTATTTCAAGATTATTTTAACTGTGATGAAATAATCGTTCCAAAATGATATGAACCATTTTATAGGTCATCGAAGTAAGTGACTTGATCTTGAGTTATCAAAGTCATTTAGCTTGATCATGAGACCCTATATTTGATAGATGGCTTATATCATCATGTCCCTAGTCGAAGGTTGTTGAAATTGGAACACCAACAACCGTGTGAGACTAGATTGGTATGTGACTTATGACAAAGTCTCAGTGTGTCATAGATGCGCGGCATCAAAGTCAGTACATAGGTGTATGTAGGGTACATACGACCGGACAAGACCCGATTATAAGAACTCTTCAGGATATTTATATATATGTCATAAGGTTTTCTTACTACGACTATAGAGTATAGTCCTTAGACCTGAGTTCGCATGCATGTGACTGCACATGAACTAATGCGCTTTGATCATTGTCTAATGCTGTCGTTAAGCGATAGTTATAAGGACCTTGTTTGGGTGTATTATGAAATGAGTAGTTTACAGTGATGGAACAAGACGGGATTTGTCCCTCCAATATAAATGGAGTGAATATCTCTAGGCCAATCGGAGATTTGAATACTGGAAAATGCATGGCCATGCTCAAACGGACTTTCCCGAGTCGTTTGGATTGTCAGTATCAAATCAAAGTCCGATGAACAAGATTAGGCTTTATAAGGATGACACTAATCTTGCCTTATGACTAATCGAGATATTGAGACAAAAGGATTATGAATACAGAGATTCCAGTTCAAGTGGGAGATTGTTGGAATTATGTCCAGTAATCTCTGTACTGTCTCTAGAAAGTAAGAGTATGTCAATGATCAGACATAAGTCATATAATACTGGGGATCATGATGGCTTGCTAGAGTCCGCTCATGATCTATAAGTCTTGGACTTATTGCCTTTATTATATGATCCCATATGGGTCACACGCCTAAGCTAACGGGAAAATACGAAGGAACGGTTTAGCAGAAGTACGGTAAAAGTGCTAGGCATTTACTGTGTTTAGAGAGACTAAAGGGCCTGATTAAATCCAAGGGATTTAATCAGAACTGAGAATTGGGCCCAAAAGCCCATGAGAACTAGAAGGGATTTTAATGAATAAAATAAGACCTAGCTCTCTAATTTTCTCAGCACTTCTGCGCCTCCCTCCTCTCTCTCTGCGCCTCCTCTCTGTCTTGGTCTAGCAGCCAAATTTCCCGGTGTGCGTGTGTGAGCCTTTGGAGGAGCTATCTCTTGGTGGTTCTGCTGATCTCTGACCTTTACCTCCCATTCCGCTGCAAAACAAGGTAACAGGTGAGATCTATTATGTTTCTATTCAAGAGAACCTAGATCTGCATGTTTAGTAGGATGAATCAATCTGAGAATTGAATCAGGAGACACTAAACGATCCAACACTCCGTGGATAAATTCCATGAGAGCTGTCCTGTCGACGTATCACCTCTGCTTGAAGTTTCCAACACCTGGCGGAGTCACGAAAATATGGTGAAATCAAGTTCAATCCTGATCTTGTTTCATGGCCGAACACAAACTCAAAAAACCGACGATCGTGATCCCACGAAAGCCGAAGCAACCGCAGATAGAACCAAACCAAGGAGTTGCGGAAAAACCTAAAAAGCCGAGGAAAAAGAAGACGACGAGCCTTGTGAACCAGTGATATCAGTCTGCAGAGACGAAGACCATCCAGAACGATGCGTAGATATCATAGCAAATCTCGATGACTCAATTAAAAAAAGCATAATATTGTGTCTCCGGGAAAACGTGAACAGTTTTGCTTGGTCCGAAAAAGACATGCCTGGGATTAGTATGGATATTACATGTCACGAACTAAACGTAGACCCAACGATCACACCCATCAGGCAGAAAAGAAGGAAGCTAGGATCCGGACGGACTAAAGCGGTCAACGACGAAGTGGATAGATTACTAAAAGTCGGCTCAATCATCGAAGTCAAGTATCCAGACTGGCTCGCAAACCCCGTAGTAGTAAAAAAGAAGAACGGAAAATGGAGGGTTTGCGTTGACTTCACGGATCTGAATAAGGTATGCCCCAAGGACAGTTTTCCTCTTCCGCACATAGATCGGCTGGTGGAGGCGACCGCAGGAAACAAACTGCTCACATTTATGGACGCCTTTTCCGGGTAAAATAAGATCATGATGAACCTAGACGATCGGGAAAAACCGCTTTCGCCACTGACAGAGGGATTTATTTCTATAATATAATGCATTTCGGCTGGAAGAACGCCAGAGCAACATATCCACGAGTAGTAAAAAAAATGTTCGCTGAACAGCTCGGAAAGACCATGGAAGTATACATATACGATATGCTGGTCAAGTCCCTCAAGGAAAAAGATCACGTAGAACACCTTCGGGAATGTTTCGAACAACTGAACAAGCATAACATGAAGCTCAATCCGACCAAATGCAGATTTGGGGGTGGCATCCGGAGAATTTCTCGGATACCTCGTGACTCACCGAGGACTCGAAGCAAACCCTAAACAGATCTGCGTCCTGATTCAAATGTCCTCGCCGACGACGAAGCACGAAGTCAAGCGATTAACAGGACGCGTAAAAGCTAAACTGGTTCATCTCGCGATCAACCGACAAATGTTTGCCTATCTACGACACCTCAAGGGGCAAAAAGACTATCGATTGGTCGGAAAATGTGAGGAAGTCTTCCAACAACTGAAGAGATATTTGGGCAATCCGCCGGTATTGGCGAAACCAATCGAAGGATAACCTATGTTCATATACACGACAATATCAGCTACCGCAGTGTGTGGGGTCCTTATCAGAGAAGATCATATGGAACAAAAGCCAATTTTTTACGTCAGCCAAACGCTAACGGATGCGGAAACTCGCTACCCACGAATCGAGAAACTAGCACTCGCACTAGTAATGTCCGCTCGGAAGTTAATACCATATTTCTAATCTCATTCAATCGTAGTCTTAACAACCTTTCCATTGCGGATGATCCTCCATAGTCCAAGCCAGTCTGGGAGATTAGCCAAATGGGCGATAGTACTTATCGAGTTCGACATCGAGTATCGATCCAGAACATGCGCGAATTCGCAAGTACTAGCAGATTTCTTGGTCGAACTACCGCAAGAAGGAGCAGAGGAATTAGAAGAAGACTCAAAGTGGTTACTTCATGTCGACGGCTCCTCGTAAAAACAAGGTTCCAGAGTAGGAATCCGCCTGACATCGCAAACCGGAGAACTTTTAGAGCAATCTTTTCGCTTAAATTTCCACGCTTCACGCAACGAAGCGGAAGACGAAGCTCGAATTTCTGGGCTAAGAGTCCACGCTTTACAGATTCAAAACATACAAGCATTCTTCGATTCGCAGCTAGTCGCAAACCAATACAGCGGAGAATACGAGACAAGGGACGAAAGGACGGAAGCATACCTAAAAATCGTCGTGGACCTGGTGAAACCACTCAAGAACTTCAAGCTAAAACGAATCCCTCGAGGAGAGAACGCACCTGCCGATGCATTAGCAGCCCTCGCCTCGACATAAGTACCAGGCTTAAAGCGGATCATTCCGGTGGAATTTATCTAACACCCGAGCATCAAAAAATTCCGGAACGATCAACCTGGCTTATCCACCTAAAGAAGATCATGAAAACTTTTCGCCAGAAGAAGACGACGCCGAGACGAATGTACGAACCGATGGAGAATACGGCTGCGACGAAGGATGGATAGAGACAATATGTTCGTACATAACAAACGGAAAACTCCCTGAAGATAAATGGGCCGCGCGCAAAATCAGAGTACAGGCTGCTCGCTATGTCTTGATGGGGGAAAATATTTACAAGTCGAGGTTATCAGGTCCCCTAGTGTCTTGCGTCGAAGTCAAAGAGGCAAGACGAGTTATGGAAGAAGTCCACATCGGCTCTTGCGGAAATCATTTCGGAGGGAGAGCGCTGGCAGTAAAGATCAAGCGTCACAGCTATTTTTGGACGGCAATGGTCAAAGACTGCGAGAAGTTTTCTCGGAAGTGCGAAAGGTGCTAGAGACAAGCTTCAACCATCCGTCAATCGGCTGAACTACTGTCCTCGTTCTCGGCACACTACCCATTTATGCGTTGGTCTATGGACATAGTTGGGCCGCTTCATCAATCTAAACAGAAGCGGTTCCTCCTCGTCCTGACAGATTATTTCTCAAAGTGGATCAAAGCCGAATCTTATGCCCGCATCAAAGACGCCCAAGTCGAGAATTTTGTATGAAATAAGATTATATGTCGACACGGAGTGCCATATGAGATTGTTACGGACAACGGCTCACAATTCATCTCGACACGCTTTGAATGTTTTGCAAAAAATGGAAGATACGATTACAAATATCGACGCCCGCGATATCCCCAGGGGAACGGGCAGGCCGAACCCGCCAACAAAACGGTCCTCGACGGGTTGAAAAAGCGTCTCAACGAAAAAAAGGGACGATGGGCGATGGAACTCGAAGGAGTCTTGTGTCACACCGGAAAACTCCCAGACGACCGACTGGCGAAACGCCATTCGTGCTTGTTTACAGATCAGAATGTGTAATCCCGGCCGAAGTCGAAATCCCAGGAATACGTCACGAATTACTCCCTAGACAAGAAGGTATGTATCATGCGATGCTCCTTGACGAACTGGATCTAATCGACGAGCGACGCGACCAAGCATTAATCCGTATCCAAAATGATCAGCAAGCAGCCGCAAGATATTACAACTCGATCATCCGTGTTGGAATTGTGTCCAGTAATCTCGGTACTGTCTCTAGAAAGTAAGAGTATGTCAAAGATCAGACATAAGTCATATAATACTGGGGGTCATGATGGCTTGCTAGAGTCCGCTCATGATCTATAAGTCTTGGACTTATTGCCTTTATTATATGATCCCATATGGGTCACACGCCTAAGCTAACAGGAAATCGTGTAGGAACGGTTTAGCAGGAGTATGGTAAAAGTGCTAGGCATTTACTATACTTAGAGAGAATAAGAGGGTTTAGCCATTGTGCATCGATCGATGCATAAGGTGCAACGATCGATGCAATGCGCGAACGCCTCGGAGTTAATTGGCATTCGGGCCAAATGGCCCAAAACGAACTGAACGAGTTTATATAAAGTTATGACGAGTTCAGGTCGAAGAGATGCCCTAGCCGCGACTCTCTCTCCCTGCGACCTCCCACAGCTCGGTCTAGCAGCCTTCTTCCTGCTTGGTGTGCGTGTGTGAACCTCTGGAGGAGTTATCACTCGGTGGCTCTCTGATCTCTGACCTGTTCTCTCTTTCCGCTGCAAAACAGGTAAAAGGTGAGATCTACTTATGTTTCTATTCAAGAGAACCTAGATCTGGCATGTTTAGGATCAAGTAATCTGATGAATTGAATCAGGATTAACTCCAAAGATCCTTCAGTGGTATCAGAGCTATTGGTTCTGGTTTTTCTTGTTTAGATTCAGTTTAGAATTGTTTCCTTGTTTAAGAAGTGTTTTGAATCAACTACTGATGAGATAAATCACTTAAGCAACAAGGAATTGAAACCTAAACACATTTGAAATCGCAATAATCCAAGCTATATTGATTTGGAAGAATGCGATTTTCATAAAGAAGTATCGGCTGTGATCGCGATGCATCGATCGATGCGATCGCATGATCGGTCGATGCAACCACGAGAGATCGCATTGCATCGATCGATGCAATGCAAGGATCGATCGTTGCAGTCGCGAGAGATTGACCGCGATCGCATGGATCGTTCAAACGATCGCATGGATCTCGCGAGAATCTATCGGCCAAACCTGATAACCGTTCGTGCACGCGTGAGAGCATCGATCGATGCAGGATCGATGAACGATCGTTGCAGGATCGATGCTGAGAGCATCGATCGATGCGGTTAGGGTTTAGACTCGGTTTAATTTAATTAAAATTAAACGTCTCGGTTTAATAAACAGATTTAATAATTTTATTAAGTCTGGTTAAACCGGGATAAGAAATCCAATGTCGAAATAATTATTGGATTTAGTGCCTAAACCAGGATTTTCTAATTTGATTTGGTTGGACCAAATAAATTGAGAAAATCCGGTTTAGTAAATAACCGGTTGACAATTGTGGTCGTCGTAGTAATTAATTTTGGTTAGACCAATTTTAATGAACCAGACCGGTTATGTCATTTAATTGGACAATTGGGTCATGTCTTGGACATGGACCAATTCTTGGGCCTCGGGCCAAGAAGTTAAAACAATTGGGCCAATTATTTGAGTCTTTCTTCAGATCAATTTAAAATTTATTTTATAAAGTTATAAAGTCGATTTTAAATTAAAGTTTCCGAAATTTTGAAATTAGAAAGTTTCTTAAAATAGAAGTTTCTGGATTTGCGGGTTTTGGATTTTAAGAAATTTATAAAGTTAGAAAGTTTCCATTATTAGAAAGTTTCCTAAAATAGTAGGTTTCCTAAAATAGAAAGTTTCCCGAAATAGTAATCTTCTATTTTGGGAATGAAATTTTAATAAACCTACGAACCTCATATAATATCAAGCGTTGGATGTCTTGTCCATTCTATGTCAGCTGTCAAAGCCCATTCAATTGTATTCATGGCCTTACAGTGTGAGGATGTCTGCTTTTGCGTGGGTAAGACGGTTTGTGATTCATAAATGTCATTGGGAGTCCCAGACATTAATGATTATATGACTGTATAGTCTGGTTTTCTTGACTAGGCCATCGGGAGTCCCGGGCCTTGAGACATCAGAGTGGATTGGGCCTCGGGCCCAGATTCACAACCAAGAGTTATATCACGGATATAATTAGCTGATACAGGGCTTACCGATATAAGCTAAGGTTGGGTGACGGCCAGTGGCCCACTTTAATCTTAGTTATATGTGGATCTTGGAATCATTATATTCTATTGAGGGTAACTTATGTTATTGAATATAATGCGTGATTAATCAAATTAATTTTAATACGAGATTAATCATATTGAACATATTAACTAAAATCCTTTTATCTTGAATTTCAGTTATGACTAGCACAAACAATCAAAACACTTTCTCGATCCGGTCTATCCTTGGGATGGACAAGCTGAACGGATCAAATTTCTTGACTTGGTCGCGGAACCTGAGGCTAGTCCTCAGACAGGAGAGAAAGGACTATGTTCTTGAGAGAGCTCTCCCCGTGAGAATCGGGTCCAATGCTTCTCATGCAGTATATGATGCTTGGAATAAGCATTATAATGATGCGGTAGATGTGCGTGGTCTGATATTGGCTACCATGGACTCAGACTTGCGGAAGCAATATGAGAACATGGAGTCGCCAATAGAGATGATCAGCAGCCTGAAATTAAAATTTCAGGAGCAGATAAGAGTGGAGAGATACCAGTTGGTTAAATCTCTCACTAGCTGCAAGCTACCAAATGATCATCCAGTAAGTCCTCATGTCAGTAAAATGATGGGTTACATTGATAACCTGAGGAAACTGGATTATCCAGTTAGCCAAGAGATGGCAACTGAAATCATTCTGCAGTCACTGCCGTCAAGCTATGATAAGTTCAGAAAGAACTATATCAAGAAAGGCTTAACGAAGACGCTGACTGAACTGCATGATATGCTCAAGACAGTTGAGCCAAACGTGAAGAGTACCCTGTACAATCTCATGAATGAGAAGGGTAGGTTTACTCAACCTAATGCTGACAAGGGTGAAGACAAAGTTGTCCAGATTTTGAATCATGGCAAGCGTGTGTCTTCTGAGCCCGAGTCAGATACCTCTTACGTTGGTAAGTGCTGCTACTGTAAGGAGACAGGGCATTGGAAGAGAGATTGCATTAAATTCATGGAAGATAATGAGGAGTTAAAGCCGATGTATGCGACTACTTCCTCAGGTATTCATGTTATTACTTCAAGTTCTACCTTAAAGGTATTGGATACTGGTTGTGGCACTGATATTTGTGATAATATGCAGAGCCTAAGCAACAGTAGAACGTTGAAGGAAGGGCAAGTGAAACTACATGTCTGGAAGGAGCTTGGGATGCTGCCTCAGCCGTAGGGTTTTCACTTATAGATCCCTTTTAGGCTTGGTTTTGTATTAAATAATTGCTACAATGTACCTGTTTTAAGCAGAGTTGTCTTTCATTTTCTTGTAAGAATTTGAATGTTTTTCATTTTGATAAAAGACAAGTTTTGTTCTTTTGATCTTAATGAAATATTAATTGTAGCACCCTATTCATGGAATGGGTTTTATATCTTAAACCAAAAGTGCCTAAATGTAACATAAATACCGAATTGGTTTAAATCTGATGAATTAAACCTGATTTTTCTTGGCATAAAGTCTTGGTCACATAGAGTAAGTCGGATTCAGAAATCCCATAGTCATGGACTGTTGGGCTCATTTGATAAAATATCTTATGAGACTTGAATTCTGTTTACTAGACCAAAAGGTAAAGGGCCTATCTTAGCCGAGCTAGAGAAAAGCCCAAAGGCTTATTGGACCTGGAACATACTCATGTATGTGGCCCAATGAGCAGTAATGCCAGAGAAAAATCTCCTGTACTTCATTGTCTCTACTGATTACTTCAGTGAGTGTTACTGTGTTCATTTGATGAGACACAAGTCGGAATTCTTTGACATGGTCAAAAGAGTTCCAGAATGAAGTATAGGATCTGAATGACAAAAGTATTAAGACTCTGGATTAAATCACGAGTGAGAATACTTAAGTCATTGATTGTGTGATCATCTTAATGAGTGTGAAATCGTTTCACAGCTCATTTCTCCTGAAAACCTGAAGGTGTTTCTGTGAGAAAGAATCAGATCTTATTAGAAATGATTAAAGATGAGTCACACGAATCTTCCATGATATTATTTAAGAATAACGCTCTAAAATATCTAAGTTTACGCTGAAATAGTTCCACAAATATCGGGTGAAAGACACCACGTCAATGTGGATTGGAATCGATCCAAATTTGTCTTTACTAAGTATTTGTAGTTGTGCTACTTCGCTGGTTGTCCTAGAGAAACTAAGGCTTGTTACTTTTACGTCCAATCTGTTTTCTAAGAAGGGAAGTTATTTTCCAAGAAGAACAGTGGGAGTAAAAGCATAACTCGAAGTTTTCTTAGGGAAACCAAGGCTCGGTACTTTTATGACCATTCTGTTTTCTAAGAAGAGAAATTACTTTCCAAGAAGAACAGTGGGAGTAAAAAGCATTTTACGACCATTCTGTTTTCTAAGAAGGGAAGTTACTTTCCAAGAAGAACAGTGGGAGTAAAAGTACAACTCGAAGAAATTCGAGAAATACAGGAGGC
This sequence comes from Orychophragmus violaceus, assembly GCA_030180135.1. Classification (NCBI taxonomy): domain Eukaryota; kingdom Viridiplantae; phylum Streptophyta; class Magnoliopsida; order Brassicales; family Brassicaceae; genus Orychophragmus; species Orychophragmus violaceus. Next base: position 24,697,558 of record CM058233.1, on the reverse strand, counting down.
TGCTTAACCTATTGAGGGAGAGCAGCGGAAGGATTTACAGATTTCTGTAGAATCTACACCTGTGGAGCCTGAAGTTCGCAGATATGAAAGAATCAGTCACTAATCCGAGAGTGAATTCTCGTCATTAGTTCAGCCTGATGATCATTGAATGTTCGCATGATCTGATGATCATTGAAAGCGACGAATCTGCGAAATCCTAGGAAGCAAAAGTGAGCCCAGACTCCGAAGAATTACATTTTGTGTAAGTTGGCTTCATCGATCCATTCATGGATGGAAGCAAACATATCGGAATTGGAATCTTCGTTCTGTTGAAGTAGTCAAGGTTTTGACTTGAACAGGAACGAAGCGGAACTGTGTGTTTACTAATAGATTAGTGGGAGCGATATTGCATTTCTCAAAGTGTATGTCGATGACATACTGATTCTCGGATATAACGTCCCAACGCTGTAGTCGGTAAAGGACTAGCTTGGGAGTTGGTTTAATGATTGACATGGGTAAAGCCACGTAGTTCTTGGATTTTGGATCTAAAGATAGAGATCCAAAAGAGCTGGTAGGACAAAGTCAGGATTCTTAAATTGACAAAGTCCTACACATTTTGAGCAATCCAAGAAGGGTTTTATGCCAATGTCACATGGCATTACGTTAAGCAAGATACAGTATCCTACGATAACTGCTGAGCTTAAATGCATGGATAGGATTCCATATGCTTCGGTAATTGGATCTATCATGTATGCCATGAAACGTACTTGTTTGATGTTGCTTTAATGTTAAGCAAGACAAGTAAAGACCAGTCAAATCCAGCAAAGAATCAAGTTTCCTAAAGTATGTCCTAAAGTATTTGAGGAATACTAAGGATAAGTTCTTGATTTACGGAGAAAGTGATGTGCTACAAGTCAGCAGAGCCTGAAAGGCAAGTTTCCAACAGACAAAGATGATTTCCGGTCACAGTCCGGTTATATCTTGTGTCTGTCTGGCGGTGCAAGGCACTGTTGCTGACTCCATGACTTAAACTGAACATTTCGCAGCTTGGAAAGCGGCGAAAGAGGTTGTTTGGAAAGAAGAGTTCGTCAATGAACTTGATGTGATTCCCAGCATAGATGAGACTAGCTGCACATCAGAGGTCCAAACACCTTAAGATAAATGACAGAGATGTTAAGTAGATCAGCAAGTTTCAACAAATGAGAACGTTGCTAATCTATTAACGAAGCCACTCCTTAGCCCTAAGCACGAGTCACGGACTGTAGCTGTAGGATAAGTGAAGTTAAGATGTAGTCTTAATTTCAGTGGGAGTTAGTAAAGGGCTTTATTTAGTTATTAGATATGTTCTTGAAATAACATTTAAGATGTTTAATGAAATTATTATTTCAAGATTATTTTAACTGTGATGAAATAATCGTTCCAAAGTGATATGAACCATTTTATAGGTCATCGAAGTAAATGACTTGATCTTGAGTCATCGAAGTCATTTAGCTTGATCATGAGACCCTATATTTGATAGATGGCTTATATCATCCTGTCCCTAGTCGAAGGTTGTTGAAATTGGAACACCAACAACCGTGTGAGACTGGATTGGTACGTGACTTATGACAAAGTCTCAGTGTGTCATAGATGCGCGGCATCAAAGTCAGTACATAGGTGTATGTTGGGGAACATACGACCGGACAAGACCCGCTTATGAGAACTCTTTAGGATATTTATATCTGTGTCATAAGAGATTCTCACTACGACTATAGAGTATAGTCCTTAGACCTGAGTTCGCATGCATGTGACTGCACATGGACTGATGTACTTTGATCATTGTCTAACGCTATCGTTCTGCGATAGTTATAAGGACCTTGTTTGGGTACATTGTGAAATGAGTAGTTTACAGTGATGGAACAAGACGGGATTTGTCCCTCCAATATAAATGGAGTGAATATCTCTAGGCCAATCGGAGATTTGAATACTGGAAAATGCATGGCCATGCTCAAACGGACTGTCCCGAGTCGTTTGGATTGACAGTATCAAATCAGAGTCCGATGAACAAGATTAGGCTTTATAAGGATGACACTAATCTTGCCTTATGACTAATCGAGATATTGTGACAAAAGGATTATGAATACAGAGATTCCAGTACAAGTGGGAGATTGTTGGAATTGTGTCCAGTAATCTCGGTACTGTCTCTAGAAAGTAAGAGTATGTCAAAGATCAGACATAAGTCATATAATACTGGGGGTCATGATGGCTTGCTAGAGTCCGCTCATGATCTATAAGTCTTGGACTTATTGCCTTTATTATATGATCCCATATGGGTCACACGCCTAAGCTAACAGGAAATCGTGTAGGAACGGTTTAGCAGGAGTATGGTAAAAGTGCTAGGCATTTACTATACTTAGAGAGAATAAGAGGGTTTAGCCATTGTGCATCGATCGATGCATAAGGTGCAACGATCGATGCAATGCGCGAACGCCTCAGAGTTAATTGGCATTCGGGCCAAATGGCCCAAAACGAACTGAACGAGTTTATATAAAGTTATGACGAGTTCAGGTCGAAGAGATGCCCTAGCCGCGACTCTCTCTCCCTGCGACCTCCCACAGCTCGGTCTAGCAGCCTTCTTCCTGCTTGGTGTGCGTGTGTGAACCTCTGGAGGAGTTATCACTCGGTGGCTCTCTGATCTCTGACCTGTTCTCTCTTTCCGCTGCAAAACAGGTAAAAGGTGAGATCTACTTATGTTTCTATTCAAGAGAACCTAGATCTGGCATGTTTAGGATCAAGTAATCTGATGAATTGAATCAGGATTAACTCCAAAGATCCTTCAATCCGCAGTAGGAGATTCCGCAAAGGAGACTTGGTCCTGCGGAAGGTATTTTAAAACACTGTCGAACGAAATGCAAGCAAACTGGGGGCCAACTGGGAAGGACCTTATAAAATCACGAGAGTTGTCCGACCAGGGGCGTATGAGTTAACCAACATGGACGACATCAATGTTCCCAAGAGATGGAATGTGATGCATATAAAGAAATACTATCATTAAACTAAGACTTCTGAACTTTTGAACTACGGGACGGCTTGATCCCCAAAAGGGGTAAGTAGGCAGCCGGTCTTTTGATCGGTTCAGTTGTCCCCCCCCCTCTCAAAGGGGGGGGGGGCGGGTGGATCCATATATATTTATACTTCCGCATCGGAATTCGGAAATTTTTAAAACTTTTCTCGAACTCGAAACCTTGACGGACAAGGTTACTCGGAAAGTTCAAACAAGTGAGCTCCACGGATTTCTTTCTCGGACTCAGCAGCCTGCCTGTTCACCGACGCCCACAATTGAGGCAAAAATGTATATGAATCAGAAAACGGCCATTTAAATCAAAGAGGGAAGATTTCTACCTTTAAGAAATCTTGGCCCGCGTGAGTAAGCAAAACGCCGCAGGACATGTCCTCGTACTGAACCGGAACGTCGCCTACATGCCATACCCCGAACAGAATTTCGCAACTTTTGAGACGTTGTCTTAAATAGGACTTTTGGACCTCGGACCGCTTGAGACAGATTTTGGGATGGTTCGAGGAACTTTAACCTCACAAGCCCTCCTGATCCTTTTCTTTCTATTCTCAGGCGGAATATTCGGAGACTCCAAACCCAAAATAGGTCCCATAGATATGCAGCGAGCGCTAGAGCTTCGGCCAGTTTCCAATCCACCTGAAGCCATAGGAACATCTTGGTTAAGTTATGCATCATGCACGGCATCTCGGCCGTCTCCAACTACCTCTGACGCCCTCTCTTAAATTTTTCGCCACTTTTCTTCCGCCGCCGTTTTCCTCCTAGCTTTCGCGAGTTCACGCTCGGAAAACGTAAGAGGCTTGCTCTGGAATAACATCGTCCTAGCTGTTGCGATCCTTCTGAAAAATAGATGTCAGTAAAATATAGGCCGGAAAGTATTCAAAAAAAATGTTCAAGGACGTTCAAGGGAGAAACTAGAGATGGAAACTTACCCAAAATCTTGAGAGAATGAGGTGAATGAATAAATGAATGAAGAATGAAGAATATTTATAGATTTCTTCAAAGGAGTGGGGGTAGGATCATAATTTCGCGTGGTTTCTCAGAACGTAATCACATTTTCGATCAAGCATGATCTCGAGATTGGCCGAACTATGCATAATGAATCGACTCCGAGTGGCCGAACTAGGAATTTCGGACGATTTTTTCGCCTCAAATATAAAATAAGCTCGCCATCATCGCACACGAATCTGACGAGCTGGGGGGCTAATTGTTGGGGTCAAAAACCCCTCGACGAAAACAATAGCCGAAAACAAGATCGGATGGTCAGAAATGGACAAAGTCAATTTCGGATAAACAGAACTTCGTACAAATGACAAGTTATACGAAGTGTCGATGACTTCGTATGAATAACCTTTTATACAAAAAGGTTCGACGGACAACATTTCATGCAAAACGGACAACATTTCATACGAAACGGATCTATAAGACAAACACGTCTTTCGACAGGAACTACGGATATTCCGAGGTAAACATCAGACGAACAATTCTCATCCGAGCTGAACGAGATGAATGCATCTTTTGGAGACTTCTGAGCTAGATTTGCTTTTCCAAACTTTCGAATAGCGTATGATCAAACATTTGCCGATACCATCTCGGATCCGAGCTAAACCAGCTCGAAATTTCTGAGCTGAATCAGCTCGGAAACGAGCTAAACCAGATCGGAATTTCCGAGCTAAACCAGCACGTAATTTCTAAGCTGAACCAGCCCGGATCCAAGCTAAACCAGCTCGGATTTCTATGCTGAACCAGCTCGGAATTTCCAAGCTAAACCAACTAGCTCGGACATTCCGAGGTAAACATGCTCAGATCCGAACATTTCCATTCTCATTTTCCGAGCATGATTCACTTCTTCGGAAGTTCCGAGCTGAATGCATCTTTTGGAGACTTCTGAGCTAGATTTGCTTTTCCAAACTTTCCGAACGAATAGCGTATGATCAAACATTTGCCGATATCTCATTCTACGGATGCGCACCTAGCAGCAATCCGTTTTATCCTCCGTGGATTCCGAAAAGGATCGGATGGTTACTTGGGTCGCTCCCATGGCCTAGCATCATGTGACAATGCGATCCCGTGGATTCGGGGGGTGATGCTCGGGTTATGATCCTATTTTTTTCTTCCGCTTCTGCGTATGATGTATTTACTATTCTCTGTCTTTGGGGCGTGATGAGAACTAATGTTTGTGTAGATTCCGGGATTCACTGAGTATTGCTAGATATTCATGACTCATTTGTTTTGCAGGTAATCAGTACATGAGCGTGCAGGAGTGTGGAGCGGAACGTTAGGACACCAGAGTAAGTTTGTTGGCCGTTGTAAAAAGGTATGTAAAACTTATGTATATTATCGTTTGGTCGTTAGGCCGTGGCTAATGTATAAATAAGCTTTTTGTAACCTTGTACTTTCCGAAAGATAATATATAAAAATAAGTTTTTCATCACAAAATTCAGATTGGGTTCGTTATATTAGTTTAGTCTGAATTAGCACAACTCAATGTCTGGGTATGGGTTGTAAAGCCGTAGGCAAAGTTAATGCTCATGATGGAAGCTGATAAGTACACTCTCTCGTGCCATCTTTGTAACACCACTGAAAACGGGGTTTCATCTAGCTCATCAATCGCAGATTACTGCTGGGAACGTCGGAGTTATTCAAACAAGTCAATTCAGAACTTCCGAGCAAAGTCAGCTAGGAAATTCCAAACTTCCAAACAAGTCAGCTATGAACATCCAAGTCAGCTCAGAATTCCCGAGCAAATCAGCTCGAAATCCTAGCAGAACAGCTAGGAAATCCGAGCAGAATAGCTCGAAAATTCCGAGCAAATCAGCCCGGATGTCCGAGCAGGACGCTCCTCTCGAAGAAAAACTGAACCTGTCCGACTATCTTCAAAACGTATTCAGAAAACTCTCACAACACTCAGATCATATGGCCAATTCACTCAAACAACTCCGGACTACGAATCGTAGCTACAAGCAAATCACATACGCAAAAGTTCAACTCCCCAACCAAACGCGTGGACTCATCCGGTAACGAAAATAAACTCATTCTCGCTATTATTTAATATATTTTCTCTTAGATAGAAACTAAGATATAAACTTCTTAATTTGGAATTCGTTTACTATCACGTCGCATGCATGATTGTTAGGAATTGTCTATCTTGTCTATTAACGGCCGCAGCAGACAAACACATACATCCTTTACGGATATTAGCCAACACGTCATATACGGATTGAGGCTCTATACATCCAACAAACGGATAAAAGCACGCTATATAAATTGTAAATACCGCCAAGGTATGTTTATTATCGGCGAAGGGAACATAAGTCGAGAGTCGATAGTAAGACCCGGAAATCGGGAAGTCGATAGGTCTCAAATCCGCCGCACCAGTACTAGAGACGATATTAGACCCCAGAAATCCAGTATAACGCTACTCAGCACACTGGTAAAATGACGGTTTAACCAAGTATATCTTGGTTCGGTATCTTTGAAAGGTGGGTCCTGCGGGTACCAGCTAATTTTCGATAAACGGAAGATGCGAGGCGAAAGCTTCACAGAAAAACGGAATCGAAAATCCAAACCCAGTAAAACACAACACGCTGGTCTTGACAACGTTATTATTGAGTACACAACCGACACAGGAATGTAAGACGAGAAACTCCCGCACTGCTACCGAAGTCAACTGTAAAACTCTTAAACCCAGTAAAATGCTTCCGAGCAACTGGTCTAAATCGTTACAAGTCCACAAGAAGAGTACATCTCACTAAAATTCGGACTTAATCTCTAAACCCAGTAAACGCAACACGCTGGTCTAAACAATGTCAGTATTTAGCATACAACCGACTATGGGAATGTAAGCCGGGAAACCTCCGCACTAGTACTGAAGTCAAAAGTAAAGCTCCTAAACCCAGTAAGACCCTTCCGAGCATACTGTTCTAGATCATTACAAGTTCGCAAGAAGAGTACGTCTCGCTAATCTTCAGACTAAATTTTGAAACCCACTAAGACGCTTCCGATCACACTGGTATAATCATTGCAGAATCCGCGAGAGGAGTACGTCTTGCTACTCCTCAACTCGGTATCAAAACCCGATAAGGCGTTTCTGAGGACGCTGATCTGAGTCAAACACATATCCGCAAAAAGGATGCTCCTTGTGAAACTATCCAAAACTGATCGACGACAATACGATCGCTCGCTCTCACATAGACCAAGCATATCAGAAAATTCAGGCGGCCCAGCTCGGAGATCCCGAGATGAAGCTCGGAAATTCCGAGCTGGCTAAATTCTAAACAAAAGCTCAGAAATTCCAAACTAGTCATCTCGGAAGTTCCGAGATAAAGCTCGGAAATTCTCAACCGACTGCCTCAGATCATCCAAACCGACAATCTCGGATTTTCCGAGCTAACTCAATTTTGTTCTCCGAATAAAGTTTTTGGATATCCCTAAACTTATAGAGCACTATACGGCGAGGCGTCTATCAACAATGTTGATGTGGCACCATCCATTGTACAACATAGTGTCGTACTCATTCCATGTATCCAAAACAGGTATGCGCAAGACACCCATGCCCCTGTGCTATGTCTTTCATCTGTTTATTCCAAATTTTCTCTGTCAATATCTCCTGCTTCTCATCTCGAAGCAAAGGATTTCTTGGGAGATTAGCTGAGGGCATCTGTGGAGAACCCGCAAGAGACACAAGTGACAAAGGTGGTGATGGTGAAGGTGGTGAAGATGGTGTTGGTGCTGTCCCAGATGGACTTGTCTCTTCAGTTTGTGATATCTTGCTCGGTGGATGCATCTACGATCAAATATCAAAAATCCCAGGAAATTAGTCGAAAAATCGAAAAAACAAAAAAATCAAAAATTTCTCATCAAAACCATTAGCATTATCAATCACAACATCATAAGCAGTCAATTCACGTTTTTCGTTCATCAATTCCGCACAATTTGCCAAGTATCATCACAAAATTGAAATTCTCAAAAACTTGCAAAATCTACCATGAAAACTACTTAGACGAGTTCATTCCACTACCAAAAAAAAAACTAAATGAGCATCAGTACATCACAAAAAATGAGTAATCGTGGCCAAAATCGAATCCTTTTTACCCTTGAAATTGAACTGAAATTTGTAGATTTAAGACACATACCTTGATTTCGATGCAAATGGATAATACATATGGATAGAGGGTTAAAATCCGCTCAGGTAAAGCTTTGGTATCGCCCAATTTGGTGAAGAATCGAGAGAGATCGAGTTTTAATGAAGTTTTCGCGAATGGAGGTTATGAGAGAAAAATGAAGAACTAACCCGAATTAAAGGAAAAGACTTACCTCGATGAGGCCAGTGTCGATCGATACTGCTATTGAAAATCAAACCCGTCAAAGCGGTCAAATCGAGGTCAAACCTCGATAATGTGAATGGCGCCGAGTGACACAAAGTGTCGGAACGATCGACAGTTCCATCTTTTTAACGCGTCGACCTTCATGATCGACTTAAGTCGATTTTGGTTTGTCTTTCAGAGCGAGGCATCGACCGACACCTAGGATTGCATCCCATCAAGCGTTTGTTTTAAGTTAGTAGTTCGACTTTGGCACATGGTCAGATTTCAAGTTGTTTCGCTAAAGGGAGAGCATGCCTTTGTGAAATTCTCTTCATCCATGACGGTGTATAAGCGTTGTGCGCATAAGACTGACCGAGAAACCAAATTTCCAGCTTAAGCACAAGCTGCATCTCAAAAGGGTGATTATCGTTATGTTCCATATGTTAGACTTCTCGAATAAGAAGAACCAAATTACTTGTGGAGAGGCAAACATAAGAAAAAAAGGAAGTCAACACTTATGTGGACAAAGACTTATGTGGCAGAAGGCAAAGACGCTTTTCTGTGGGAGGCTTTTCCGTTGAATCTTTTCTTTTTTATGCTGAATGATAATTATGGAAATGTCGCCATAATCGCCATGAGATCATAGGACACCTTTTGGTGTAATTCAATAACAATCGTTAGTTTCTGTACTCATTGGGGGTATTGGATTGTGAGTTTATTGTTGATAAGGAAGTTCGGAGTTAAAAACTTATCATGTAACTGAAACATGATCGCATATATCTTTAGTTATGCGTTGTGTAATCGAAACTTGTAATGGTAATTTAGTATTTTACGTGTCAATATTTTAGGTCAAACACTATGTATAAATATGTAGTCTCCGACATATTGATTCAATAACAAAAAACCATTAATACGTCTTGGTTTTATGACATGGTATTAAAGCAATAGTCAAATCATACACAATTTTGACTACCAATCCTAGGCTTATACCGTCGTTAATCTCTGCTGTTCTTCTCTTCTATTCTTGATCTCCTCTAAATTTGATTCCTTTATCGTTTGGAGCTTCTTATTTGGCATCATGGGAGATACGAGAACCATTGTTACTGCCAGAAATCGAACGAAAATGTGACGAACCATTGATATGTATGATTTGTCGTCTGGAGATAACCTGGGTAGTGTGATATCTCAACCTCTTCATTTTGGACCAAATTACGATGAATGGGCTACGAACATCCGACTTGCACTAAGAGCAAGGAAAAAAATTCAGATTTGTTGACGGTACCATTCCAAAGCCGCCTACAAATTCGGAAGATCATGATGATTGGTGGGCTAACAACGCTATGGTAATCTCCTGATTGAAGTTGACAATCAATGACAATCTTTGTTCAATTCTCCCTACCCATGAGATTGCTAAAGATCTGTGGACTAACATTCAAAGACGCTGATTGGAGCAGGTGAGGAGCAGAATGGACTGTAATTATTCAGAAGCATGGATGCTGCAGCCGTTTGGGGCATCCAGCGTCTAAAGTGATGGATTTATTATCTATTTTTTATTTGAGTAGTTGTTGTACGTTTGATTCCAAAGTTTGTGAGGTTTTTATCAGCGCAAAACAGTCTCGTGATTCTTTTCCGATGAGTATGAATAAACCGAAAGACATTGTCAAAGTTGTGATCTTTGGGGACCGTATCGGACTCCTGCTCTATGTGGTTTCACACTATTTCTTGACCATTCTCGGTGATTATTCACGAGCTCTATGGATTTATTTGTTACCGGATAAACAACAAGCACCCGATTCTGAAAAACTTTATATCCACGGTGGAAAGACAATTCGGTAAACAAGTAAAGACAAATTGGTCTGATAACAGCACCAAATTTATTTGTCTCAGTGGTTTCTTTCGTGAGAATGACATTATTCACGAGACGTCTTGCGTAGGAACACCACAACAGAATGGTAGAGTTGAACGAAAGTATCATCATAATATTAATGTTGCACGAGATCTTTGTTTTCAAGGATCTCTACCACTCTGAGTTTTGGGGGCAATGTGTTTTAGCTGCAGGTTATCATATCAATCGTACTTCCACAGCTACATTAGGTGGTAAAACACCATTTGAAATTTTATATAATCGTCCACCTCTTATGTCTCACCTTCGGGTTTTCGGGTGTTTATGTTATGTTCACAATCAACACCATGGAGGAGATAAATTTTCCACTATAAGCAAAAGGTCGATATTTTTAGAATACCCTTTTGGCAAAAAGGGATGGATGGTTTATGATCTGGAAACGAAGAAGATCTCAGTCTCCTGGGATGTGATTTTTTTTTAAGATCAATTTCCATTTGCTACATCACATATGTCTTCTACACAAGTTCTCTCTCCTAATCAGACTGAGGTCTTACTTTGTTAGACGAAGATGATTTGGATGAGGTCGTCATTCAAGACATTCCATGTCTTAAGGCTTGGCGTATTCTACTGCTATACCTTCCATGATCCCGCCTATAGTCGATTCTTCCTCGACTCCGATTGTAGTTCGGAATCCACCACAACTGCTCCGGGTGAAAACTCTGCTACGTTTGCATCTGATATTGGTCATGGTAAACGCAATAAGAAACTTCCAGAAAAGTCCACAATTATGTGCTTCTTACAGTTACAGGTGCAGACGATGTCTCACAAGAGTGGTTTATTGATACATGTATGTATCCGATTGACAAGTACATGTCCAGTGCTCGTTTCTCGACGTCTCATTTTTCTTATTTGCATGCCATTTCCAGTGCAATAATTCCAAAATCTGATTCTCAAGCAGTTCAAGATGAGAAATTCCACACAGCTATGAAAGATGAAATCAAGGCTTTAGACGAGAATCAAATGTGGACCATTGAACAAATACCACCGTGAAAGAAAGCAATTAGGTGCAAATGGGTTTTCACTATCAAATACAAATCTGATGGTAGAATCGAACAATACAAAGCACAACTATTCGTTCTTGGCAACAAACAAATTGAAGTTGAGGACTTTGCTGAAATTTTTGCTCCAGTTGCAAAAATGACAACAATGTGAACCTGCCTTGAAATTAGCGCATCAAATAACTGGGAAGTACACCAAATGAATATGCATAATGCATTCTTACATAATGGATAAAAAATTTGTGTTTTTTTGTGTATGCTTTCAACACGGCTGAAGAGAGAAAAGGTTTGTGGGATGATGTCAAGAATCACTATGATTCTACTATGATTCGGGGAAAGCCATGGATTGTAATGGGGGGCGTTGTTTCATTGAGATTCTTGATGGAGAAGAACACTCTAATTTCTTAAACATGTTGAATATCACTCATGGAGAAAGATATTTCAGAGAGGTTGTAAACCACTGTAAACTTCATGATCTGGGCCTGCAAGGTCCTCTGTTTACATAGTGCAATAAGTGAGATGAGGGGATGATATGTAAGAAGATTGATAGGGTGTTAATAAATGAGGGAGGCTTCAATATTTTGCGACAAGCTACATTTTTTTATGAACGAGGTGGCTTCTCTGATCTTTTATGATGCCGTGTTATGCTATGAGTTTAAAATGAGAAGAAGAAAAAGCCTTTCAAGTTCATAACTCGATTGCTAGGATGCATGAATTCTCGAAACTAATGAAATCATATTGGGGAGAAATGGAGGGGCTGTTTCACTCCGCATCTACTCTAATTTCGGATTACAGAAAAAACTCAAAACACTGAAACCCAATCTTAGAGTTTTCGAAATCAAAGAGAACTAAGGAGGCTTATGACATGCTTTGCGTAACCCAACATAATACTATGACAAACCTCACTGCTAAGAGAAGAAGCAAAGGCTTAGAAGAGATAGAATACACTAGCTGACTTGGAGGAGGAATTCTTTAAGCAGTGATCTAAAATGCAATGGTCGAAACTTGGTGACAAAAACAACAAGGCCTTCTACAGTGGTATTCATGGGAGAATCCCAACAAACCAAATTCATGAAAACTTTAAGTTCGAATTGTGAAGTGGTGAACTCATCAAAGGATGCTAAAAAGTAGGCATAGCGACATTTTCGTGAGTTCTTGTTATTTGTACCAACTGATACAGAGGTACCTTCAGTTGAAAGACTACAAGGCTTACTTGCTCATGGAAAACCTTCTTCTATCCACAGAGCTTTTAAATGATTGTCATAAAGAGGACATATCATCTATATGTTTGATGAAGATTCACATATCCAAAGAGTTTGACTCGGTACAATGGCCATTTCTCCTAATCACTCTAACTGCACTCAACTTTCCACCAAGGTTCGTTCACTAGATCCGTCGTTCTGTATCCACTACCACATTCTCAGTACAAGTTAATGGCGTGTTTTCTGGTATTTCAAGAGTTCAACGAGAATGGAGCCATGGAGAAATTCAACAGAGCCATGGAGCATCTGATCACCAGAAGCAGCATAGACGACATCACGGAGCACTTGGACTATTTGGATCATGATCAGCCCGTCTTGAACCAGCTAGCCCGGAGGATTGCCGAGACGACCGATTATGACCACGACCACCCGTTCATACTGGAATCGTCCGTCTGGCCATTATTTAGGATCGACTACGAATCAGTGATCACCATATGAGCCGTTGATCCTTAGCTCGTGTCGTCTCTGTGGACCAAAGGTTATACTCTTTTTCCCTTACAAGGTTTTATCCCACTGGGTTTTCCTTGTAGGTTTTAATGAGGTAACCCGAGGCAGACAGAACGCACAGCCCATGAAGCCAAGATTATCCCACACGCCTAAGGGGCTTTTACTTGTCTTTATTTTTATCTTTAATTTCTTGTAAGGCCCTAAGTCCCATTCTCTCTTTTTTCCCTAGGGTTTTCGAAAACTAAGGCTTTTATTAGCCAAAATCCTTGTATTTTTTCAGTCACGTTATCATTGAAGAAAAACCCTAAATTTTATTGTGCGGCCGTGAGCATTATTGTGTGGTTTCTCCTTTGCTTTTCAGACCATCATGTTCCTGTTCCAGCTTCACATCGAATCCATCTTCAAGCATCCGCAGAGAGTGACTTCAGTCCAGCTGCTCGTGCTCCATCTCTCTATCCGTTCATGGCACCAAGGAGAGCGACCTCAGTCCAGCCTTGGAGTCCCTGTCAGTCCGGTTCATTGTGAGCTTCCCTCGAATCTTACATCATCTGGTATCAGATCTTAGGCTCTCGACACCGACCGGTTACATCTAAACTTGCATCTTTTTATTTATGTATTTGTTGTTTGCTTTCATAAAATCGAAAACTCATAAAAAAAAAATTGTCTTGTTTTGCTTCTGTTATCTCTGTGTCTGTTGCATTTCTAAACTCAAAAAAAAATTAAAGTGTTGTTTAGAGTTAGTAGTAATCGGCCGCATAAGTACTCATAGGGTTTTTGATTGATAATCGGTTGTAGGTGTTGAATGATATCGATCTTATTCCCCTTGTGTAGCATGTTGCTTGAGTTCTGAGTTGCTTTAATTCATTGCTTAATAATTCATCATCGTGCATCAAAAAAGAAGTAGGGTTTGATTAGGTTAATTGCAGTTGCATCTAGTTACATTTAGCTCTCGCTAGATTTTTTTTTTTTTAAAAAAACAATTGCTTGTGTAGACCGTGTAGCTGAGATTAATTGCTTTGGTTAACTCCTGTTTATTGTCTCTGGTTCATTAATTTAATTACCTTCAGCTTCGTACCTGCATGAAAGGCAATAGAATCTGTTAGGCAGAAGGAAAAGCGGCTGCACCATATCACTTTGGCTAGGTTAAGACCATCGCTTGGTTTTTCTTGTGAGAGTTCGTGTGAGCTGTTATTTTTTTGGTTTGGTTTATTCCTGTTTTGTTACTGCCGATTTGTAGAAGCTCCTTGATTTTGTTTATGTCACTGCTCCATATTGCATTTAGGTTGTAGATTTTTATTCTATTTTGCATCATCTAAGTTTAAAAAAAAAAAAAAAAACCTTGGTTGTTAATTCATTTACGGCTGCACCATATAGTCTTGCTAGGTTAAAAAAAATACAATCGCTTGTTGCTTCATCTGTAAACCGTGTGAGTTGTAATCCTTTTGACTTGGTTTAGTGTCTGTGATTTCCTCAATTGGTTAATTAAACTTGTACCTGCATGAAACTAAGGCTACCGTTAGTTTTATTTGTTTAAGAACCGGCCTATTTGCTCTCTATCACTAGGGTTTCGGTTCGGTAATGTCCATTGCGATTGTTGCTTGCATAAGCCTGTGGTTGTTTGTTTGAGCCTGAATAATTAGTCCTAGTTTTTTGCTGAGTTTTTTTTGGGTTAATTGTCATTATAGCAATCGGTTCAAATTGTGATTTGTGCAATTGCAGCAACTTTCTATTTTTGGGAATTGTCAATCTTGTGCTCATTACATGTTCTATTTCTTCTTGCGTTTACGTGTTTGTTAAGTGCACAGAAAGACAGGAATGGGTGATAACCAGAATACAGCAGCTGACTTTGCTCAGCTACTTGGAGCGATCCAAGCTATCGGAGAGCACCTCGACCGGCTCGAGCAACCGGCCGCCCCACAGCCTCCGAATGGTCGAGCAAGGCAAAGACAGGATGTTCGTAACGCCCAACTCTACCACACAAACGACGTCGTGCCTGACCTCGAGGATGAAGCACCCGGTCCGAACCACCAACCGTTCCATCGACCACGCGACCCGGTCCACTGTGGATGCATACGAGACGACGAGGTACATCGACCAAATTCAAACGACGGTAAACTAAAGCCTCCTACTTTTTCAGGAAAGGTCAACCCGGAGGCGTACCTTGGGTGGGAAAGGAGGATAGAGCATATATTCGACTACTATGCCTACAACGACCGAAGAAAAGTGGCGTTAGCAGTGGCCCAGTTCACGGACCACGCCTTGTTCTGGTGGGATCGATACATTTCCGAGCGTAGACGACACCGCCACGATCAGATCACCATGTGGGCCGACATGAAATATAACCTAAGGTGAAGGTACGTACCTCCGCACTTTCATAGAGACTTACAGAAGAGATTTCGTAAGTTGGTGCAGGGAAGTAGGTCCGTAGAAGAATACTTCGAGGAGTTCAAGCAACTACGAAACCGGCTCGAGTTAGACGACTCGGAGGAGACCCTCGTGACTCAGTTCATTGACGGACTACATGACCGCATTGCCCAGAAGGTCGAGCTCCAGCCATACCATGATATGTCCGAGCTACTGCACATGAGTATCCAGGTGGAGCAGCACAACAAGCGGAAGGCGGCGACGACGAACCAAGCTCGGAGCAACTCCACATGGACGCTACCCGCACCTAGAGCCGTTGACAAAGGCAAAGCCGTTGAGGTCGAGTCGTGGTTAAAAAAGTCGAACACCGAGGCTCCCAAGTCCAACCGCCCAGAAGCAGGTAAGTTTCCTAGTACCTCTCGAGCTAGAGATATTACATGTTTTAAGTGTCAAGGAAAAGGTCATATGGCCCAAGAATGTCCGAACCGACGGGTAATGAACCTTACGGAGGCTACCGAGTATGAGTCGCAAGACGAGCAAGAAGAGGAAGAAGAGATGACCGGCCCGGGAACGCCCATTGAATATCAAGATACCGGAGATATGTTGGGGATACGGAGAGCTTTTAGCGCCTAAGTAGACCCCGAGGCGGTCCAACGGGAGAACATCTTTCATACCCAGTGCACGGTGAACAACAAGGTCTGCAGCCTTATCATCGACGGAGGATCGTGTGCCAACGTAGCAAGCAGATATATGGTCTACAAGCTCGGTCTTCAAGTCTAAAAGCACCCGTGACCGTACCGGCTTATATGGCTCAACGACAATACAGAGATATGGATCACCGATCAAGTCACCGTTCCGTTCAGCATTGGCAAGTACAAAGACCAAGTGGTGTGCGACGTCGTGCCCATGCAAGTTGGACATTTACTTCTAGGTTGACCATGGCAGTTTTATAAAGAGGCGATGCACAACGGACACACCAACCACTACTCATTCAGCAACGATAAGCGCAAGTACCAGCTCGCCCCGCTTACACCACTGGAGGTCCACGAGATGCAGTTAAAACTCGCCAAGGACAGCAAGATCATTAACACCAACCTGCTTATTACTTCTTGTTCTGTATCCAAGGTTATTAACCAGAACACGCAGGTGTTACTAATGATCTTTAAGGAGGCATTACACTCGTGTTCTAACGACATAGAGCTACCTCGAGAAGTGGTTTCTTTGTTGGACATGTTTAAGGATGTGTTCCCAGAGGAGATCCCAGCCGGCTTACCACCCATCCGAGGCATTGAACACCAGATCGATCTCGTACCCGGAGCCACTCTAACAAACCGACCGGCGTACCAAATGAACCCGACGGAGTCCAAGGAGTTAGAAAATCAGATTCAGGACCTCATGTCCAAGGGCTATATCTGCAAGAGTCTCAGCCCATGTGCCATTCTGGTCTTGTTAGTACCGAAGAAATATGGATCCTGGAGGATGTGTGTCGACTGCAGAGCGATCAACAACATCACCATCAATTACCGTCACCCGATACCGCGTCTAGACAACATGTTGGATGAGCTGCACTGAGCATATGTCTTTTCTAAGATCGATCTACGGAGTGGCTACCATCAGGTAAGAATGAAAGATGGAGACGAATGGAAGACATCATTTAAAACCAAGCAGGGACTATAAGAATGGCTCGTCATGCCGTTCGGTCTTACCAATGCTCCAAGCACTTTCATGAGGCTCATGAACCAAGTTTTACGAGCCTACATTAGTAAAATTGTGGTCGTTTACTTTGATGATATTATCATTTATAGTAAGTGTTTCTCCGACCACCTCGTGCATTTTGAGCAAGTAATAGAGACTCTTCGTCAAGAAGGCCTCTATGCGAACCTCAAGAAGTGCACATTCTGCACTAACCAACTTGTTTTCCTAGGCTTTGTTGTGAGCTCGCAGGGACTACATGTGGATCAAGAGAAGGTAAAGGCTATCCAGGAATGGCCAACACCGACCAGAGTTGTCCATGTCCGAAGCTTTCATGGATTGGCTAATTTCTACCGGAGGTTCTTCAAGGATTTCAGCACCGTAGCTGCACCACTAACAGCCGTGATCAAGAAAGACTTTTCGTTCAAATGGGGACCCGCGCAGGAGAACGCATTCCAGAAGCTCAAGGATCTTTTGACTAACGCTCCCATTCTTGTTTTGCCTAACTTTGACAAGACTTTCGAGACTGAATGTGATGCTTCAGGTTTAGGGATCGGAGCTGTACTCACACAGGGAGGACGACCAAGGGGCCTACTTCAGCGAGAAACTCAACGGAGCAACACTCAACTATCCGACCTACGATAAGGAGCTGTACGCCTTGGTGAGGTCATTGGAGACGTGGCAGCACTATCTTCTGGCCAAGGAGTTCGTGATCCACACCGATCATGAGATGTTAAAAAATCTGAGGGGACAGACGACGCTTAAGAGGAGACACGCGAAATGGCCCAAGTTCGTGGAGACATTTCCATACATCATCAAGTATAAGAATGGAAAGGAGAAAATTGTGGCCGACGCCCTATCCTGGAGATACACATTGATCAGCACCATGGAGGCCAAAGTTTTGGGGTTTGAGAAACTTAAGGAACATTATGATGCTGACCCTGATTTTGGTGCGATTTTTCAGGAATGCAGTAAAGGAGCCAAGGGGACATTCTACTTGCACGACAGCTTCCCTTTCCGAGACCGACGGTTATGTATTCCACAAGGATCGATGTGATATCTACTGATCTATGAATCCCATGGAGGCGGTTTGATGGGACAATTCGGTGTGGATAAGACAATGAATGTTCTATCCGACAACTTTTTCTGGCCGCACTTGAAAAGAGACGTGGAGCGTTTCTGTTCTAAGTGCATTGCATGCCTAAAAAAAAAGTCCAGGTCACATCCTTACGGTCTTTATATGCCCTTACTGATTCCTAACATGCCTTGGGTAGATATTTCTATGGATTTCGTGTTAGGTTTACCTAAGATCAGGAACAAGGATTCTATATTCGTGGTGGTCGACCGATTCTCAAAGATGGCCCATTTCATACCATGCGCCAAAACGAATGACGCGACACAGACGGCCGACCTATTCTTCCGAGAAGTAGTGCGACTGCACGGCCTACCCCGGACCATTGTATCTGATCGAGATACAAAGTTTCTGTGCCACTTCTGGAGGACGCTCTGGAGGAAACTCGGGACTAATCTGCTGTTCTCTAGGACTTGTCATCCCCAGACGGACGGCCAGACCGAATTCGTCAACCGCACACTATCAGCCCTCTTACGGACCACGGTCGGTAAAAACTTAAATAACTGGTTAGATTATATTTCGTACGTTGAATTCACTTATAATAATGCTAACCACTCTGCTACTAAGATTTCACCTTTTGAGATTGTGTATGGATTTAAGCCAGAGAGGCCCATAGATCTCAATCCCTTACCGCCACTGGAGTTCGCCTACCAAGATGGAGAACGCAAGGCCGAGGTCATCAAGAAGCTGCACCAGAAGGTCAAGGACAATTTGGAGAAGAAGACGGCCCAATACAAACGACAAGCCGATACGAAGAGGAAGGAGATCACCTTCGAGCCCGGAGATTTGGTGTGGTTACACTTGCAACCCGAGAGGTTTCCAAACCAACGGAAATCAAAGCTTTCACCACGAGGAGACGGCCCGTTCAGAGTCCTGGAGAAGATCAACGAAAACGCCTACAAACTCAAACTTCCAGGTGAGATGAACATTTCGTCGAGCTTTAATGTTTCTGATTTATCTCCTTTTTGTGCATGTGATACGGTTCTGAAGACAAAACCTTCTCAAGAGGGTGGAAATGATGAGGACATCGGTTCGACCGAACCTGACCAGACCGACCAAGATGTACCATTCCCGACCAAGGTGAGTGCGCTCTAGACTCGAGCCGGCCAGAAGAGACTCACGGAGAACTTGGACCATTTGATCATGATCAGCCCATCTTGAACCAGCTAGCCCGGAGGATTTCCGAGATGGCCGATTACGACCACGACCACCCGTTCACACCAGGATCGTCCATTTGGACATTAATTAGGATCGACTACGCATCAGTGATCTTCACCATAGGAGACGTTGATCCTTAGCCCGTGTCGTCTCTGTGGACCAAAGGTTATACTCTTTTTCCCTTGCAAGGTTTTATCCCACTGGGTTTTCCTTGTAAGGTTTTTAATGAGGTAACCCGAGGCCTGTTTCATCAGACAGAACGCACGGTCCATGAAGCCAAGATCATCCCACACGCCTAAGGGGATTTTACTTGTTTTTATTTTTATCTTTTATTTCTTGTAAGGCCCTAAGTCCCATTCTCTCTTTTTTCCCCTAGGGTTTTCGAAAAATAAGGAATTTATTGGCCAAACTCCTTGTATTTTTTCAGTCACATTATTATTGAAGGAAAAATCCTAAATTGTGTTGTGTGCTGCTGTGAGCATCATTGTGTGGTTTCCCCTTTGCTGTTCAGACCATCTTGTTCCTGTTCCAGGTTCTCATTGAATCCATCTTCAAGCATCAGCAAAGAGTGACTTCAGTCCAGCTGCTCGTGCTCCATCTCTATATTCGTTCGTGGCACCAAGGAGAGCGACCTCAGTCCAGCCTTAGAGTCCCTGTCAGACCGGTTCATTGTGAGCTTCCCTCGAATCTTACATTAGAGGTAATGCAGTCTCATCAAAGAAGACAACATAGGAGTGATTTCCTCAATGCAGTTGAAAATGAAATCGAAAAATTGAAAACCAATCGGGTCCTCTCAGCCAATAGTACACTTTGGAAACATAACAGTGGAAACTTTAAATCCTCTTTCTAGACAAAGAAAACTGGATGCAGCTGAGACAAGAATATCCGACATGTAACTGGAGAAAACTGGTTTTGTTTAATCATGCTACTCCTAAGTATTCCTTTGTGGTATGGATGGAAATGATAAACATGGTAACGAGAGGGGATAGGCTGACAAGTTAGAATGGTCAGATAAATCAAGCATGCGCTCTCAATTGACCCCTTGAAACTCTGCAACATTTGTTCTTTCCATGTGATTCACTACAAAAATTATGCATATTGATAGCACAATATAATAGCACGGTTTTCCAAACTGCTATTGAAAATAATTTTCAGATTATTTTTACTTTTAATAGCATTATTATAATGCTAAGATAGTATTTTAATAAGCGGGAAACAAAATTAGCCCAATCCGCCAACACTTACACGGATTTTTGTTAGCCCGCGAAATTTCCCTCTTATGTTTTCACAAAAAGTCTAAGTTTGGCGGGATGAGTATTCTTTTTAACTCTAGATATGTTATATGTTAAAAAAAAAAAAAAATTCTATCCAGATCTCATTTTCTCTCCTTTGATACTTCTTTTCCTCTCTCTATCTCTCTCTCGGATGTAGCCATCACCACCACGATGGTGTTGATTTCACCGCCTTTCTCTGCCTCTCCCAGTCCCTCCTCCTCCACCTCCAGTTCTCTCCGACCTAGCTCACCTAACCCTTACTCCATCTCCGCCTGCGTCTCCTCGTCTTCGCATAATCACATCTTCTCCGAAGCAAAAGCAAAATTCTTCGATCGTCCTTGTTTGCCCAAAAAGTATGTTTTGTTAATCTAAACTCTAGTTACTCTCTTTCAATTGTTACAAAATTTACCCAGATTGATTATGCCGGATAAAATCGCTTAGATTAGAGATCGAGATTTGTTTGGTGATGCTATGAAGTTTCGTTCATTCATCGATTAGAAACCCTAATACGTGTAAATAGGGATAGTTATACATTATATGATGTGTTGTTGTATTTTTCTGTAGGATAATGGCTAAAGCTACGAATCTACCTCCTCCCCGTGTTACACTTTACAAGGATTTTGAAAACCCTAACTCTGCTCCTGGCTCCGCCTCCAACTGAAAAAACCTATGTTTGTTTCAAAGGCAATTATACTGTAAGATTCCTCTCTTTTCCACTTCACATTTCCTCTTATCAATTTGAGTTACAATTTACAATATTTTGTTGCAGACGTTTACGATTCTTGTTCTTGATTCATATTAAGGTTGAGGTTCTGTTAAACGGCTACTGAAAGGTGGGAGTGAAGTTGATAATATGTTGATAGAAGTTATCGTCTCTCGGTTATGGTTTTGTGCATGCTCAAGCAATTCATGTGTGTTTTTCTTGTCTTTGAACCATTTTGTAAGTGTCCCTGACTAATGTTTACCAGGTTTACACCAAATGCAGGATGCGCTACGACATGTCTTTGCTAATAGAATCGCAGAGATAAAGGATTCACCACAGTGGAATAAGTTGTCTTTCGTTTCATGCGCTTGTAACTGTCTCTTGCTCATGGATGAGTCGTTGCAACTTCTCCCAGCTGTTGAGTCGCTTGATCTCAGTCGGAACAAGCTTGCAAAGGTAGATAACCTTTGGAGATGTTCCAACTTGAAACACCTTGATCTTTATTCCTGAATCTCCTCGGTGGCTGGTAAGTCTTTAGATCTGTATGGCTTATATTGTTGAGTTTGCTGTATTACTGATCATTATCTCTTTTCTTGGTGTCATAAACGTAGGCAAAGATGGGTTTTACAGATGATTTTGAAACTTCGTTGCAAGTTCTTCGTGGATTTGATACTGACATTTCCGTTGAGGTTAATGAAATCAAGGTAAAGTAATGAAACATGATACTTGTTTCAATATGCAACGAGTTCTCATGATTACTGAACGGTTTATTATTCCAATATTACAGAGATCTGTGGCCTCATCTGGCAAACGTTCTACAATTCGGTTTGTGGACCTCAAGCGTAGGAGATACTATTTCCCATTGATGGTACAGTTACTATTACCTCTGGAAGCTAACTTTGTTTCACAGTGAGAGAAACTCGCATGTTTCCTGTAATATATGTGTGTTACAGGTTGGTATAGGACTGCTTGTACTTCAACAACTTGGTGGAATTAATGGCGTCTTGTTCTATTCGAGTACAATTTTTAAATCTGCAGGTAGAGTCAAATGTTTGTGTTGATTTTTTTGGAATGGTTCTTTAGAGAGAATAAACAGATCTCTTATTATGCTTCTTTGTTCCATTGTATTCACTCAGGGGTCTCATCGAGTAATGTGGCAACATTTGGAGTTGGTGCTGTCCAGGTATTATAACTTCAATCTAGGAGACATTTGATTTGGTTTTTAACCGTTTTGTTCATTCTAAACCAGGTAGTGGCGACTGCAGTAGCTACATGGTTGGTGGATAAATCAGGTCGCCGACTTCTGCTCATGGTAAGGATTTATTTGTCTCATAGATACTTCTTAAAAGTTATGAAGAGTTGATTATGTATGCAAACAAGATATTAGTTGTTCCTCTTAAAATGCAGATCTCTTCTATTGGGATGACGATTAGCCTAGTGATTGTAGCAGTAGCGTTTTACCTTAAGGTACTTACTAAACTTTTGATATAAACTATTCCTGTAAAAGGATCAAGTTTTTGCATTATTATTTTATTACTACCGTTGTTTACCTTTGTTCGACTAAGTCACTCTGCTTTGTAAACAATGTAGGCCACTCCTCAAGCTAACTTTTCAGGTGACGTACTCACCGCCCTCGCCAAGCGTACTCAAGATGGAGGCACATAAGTTGTGGAGGCTAAAGCAGGAAAAGGTTCAGCTACATTGTCAAGGAGGAGGTACACCATGTGCAGCGTTGGTGATTCAATCTCTGGCTGCAAATCTTGTTGTTGTCACAGGTTTAAACCTTAATCCAAACAAAGTTATTCTTCATTTTCAGTCTTTATATACACATTAGTTTTCTTATAGTATAATGGATGAATGCATATTCTGTAACTTTTTCAACAGATGCAAAGAAGAACAAGGAGATTTACCTGCAGGAGTTGGAAGGATGAAAGAAGAGAAAGGAAGAAGAAGCAATGAAGAAAGACTTGGATAGTTTTTAATGTTAACTTAGATAGTTTTGTTAATAATTTTTGTGTAAACAATGTTTTGGTTTATTAATAAAATCATTTTAAATATAATTTTTTATATAAATTCGATATAAAAAAATATAATAATAATTTAATACGGCTCCGGCTCAGCTATCAAAAGCTATTATAGATAGATTCAACTATAGCAAGAAAAACTATCGCTATCATAGATGCAAGATATTATAGCACGGAAAAAAAGCTATCTTATATGGTCGACCTATTATAGCTGGGGCAGACATAGCAATTTCAAAAACGCTATTATAGTGAACAATATTATAGCACAAACAAAAAACGCTATCATATATGGCCGACCTATTATAGCTGGGGCAGAAATAGCATTATCACAAACGCTATCATATACATACGATGGCGTTTTTCGTGTGCTAAGAATAGAGATTTTTCTTGTAGTGATTATTCAGCTCAAATATGTTGTGCTCTAACCTCATTAATTATGCAAATTCATTACAAATACGCGTGGACCCATATCCTTCGCCTACTATCAGAGACGAAATAGAGAAATGTGGAGAGCTTGATTCTTAGACACATCTTTCAAGCTTCAGTACACATTATATGGAAAGAAAGAAAGTTCGACATCACAGGGACACCGATGAGGCTTATAAATCATGAGGAATAGACTTCTCTCAGTTCAAAGTAAGAAGGTTAAAACTATGTGTGGCCACTAGGTTTTTGGTTCTCAATCCGGGAACAAAACCGAACAATACCTACTTTTGCTCATTACTGCATTCTCATCAATAAGAACCTCTACTAAGGGTTCTTAACTATTTAATATTAATATTATTATTTAATTTAATTAAATAATTAAAATTTAGTTTTGAATAATAACTGAGCCAGTTAAATAAGGATACTTACATAAGTTTCTCACAAAGAATTCACAGGTTCTCAAACGAGAACCTTGAGTTCATCTCTATGTTACTTTATCTATTTTTTTATTATAGTTAAATTCCTGGAACCTTTTGAGATCTTTCCGTTGGTGATGCTTTTAGAATTTGTTTGTTGGTGTCAATTGGTTTTGTTTCTAAACCAAAAAAGGTTTACGTGGATGTAAATCAGGTTTTTTATTTAATACATTTAACATACCATCAAGAGAAAGAAAAAAATTGATGAGGACATAAAAAACAACCTAACAGAAACCACTGAGCACCCTTTTTGTTCAGGGCCCTCGAGTTTTAAATTTATAAAACACCGAGTTACGAATGCACGGATGTGCATTGTAGTCCTTAGGGTGTCGATCCACAAGGAAGCTATGTATATCTGCAATGTCAAGCAAGGTTAGAGAAGAATTAAGACAAAGGGGTATTGTGTGGGTGTCATGTAATTCAATTATCTAATAGAAAAAAATATAAAACGAAAATGCAACTATATGGTAATTTATTGGGCTTCCAAAAAGCATCTAAAGAGGTTCGGAAGGATTCATACAAGTCTAGCTTTACTTCTAGTTGTTTCTAGAAAGTTCCACAAACTTGAACTCGAAAATATGTCTAACCTACGCTCGTAGGACTACACACCTAATCTCTTCAACCCGACTAGTCAACTCTCGCAGCTGACCGCGAGGAAGATCATGCATTAAATATCAAGTTCATATAAACGTTCATAGTGCCCTACAAATCTACTTTCACAGCTTGCAACACAACTGCTCACCTAATCTAGTTCTGGTCAATAGATGCAGTACTTCTGTAGTTCTATCAATCCTGAGATCAACTTCGAATTAGCTACTCTCTAATCATGCATTAAGAACAAA
This sequence comes from Orychophragmus violaceus, assembly GCA_030180135.1. Taxonomy (NCBI): domain Eukaryota; kingdom Viridiplantae; phylum Streptophyta; class Magnoliopsida; order Brassicales; family Brassicaceae; genus Orychophragmus; species Orychophragmus violaceus. Next base: position 24,672,520 of record CM058233.1, on the reverse strand, counting down.
CATAAAAGAAAGAACTCTGGAAATCAAGCATAAGTCCAGTACATGTAATCCTAATAAAACCGATATCATTCATACTAGATAACTACCATGTAAACCCAATAAACGGACAAATTAGCTATGTATTAGCAGATCATAGCCGTAGGCTAGATGTTAAGACTAACTAGGACAAATAAGGTTTAGGGTCCCTCTTGAGCACCCTAAAATTATAAACCCTAAACCTAATAAACTAAATAGTAAAAGGACTAAACCTCTAAATAAAGACTAATATAAAGTAAATTTTGTGTTCTTTGGTGTGTGTTACAAGGAAAGGGAGGCATCCCTATATATAGTGTTCAAAAACTTTTAAAAGCTCTGAAACTTTCGATGTAGGGTGTCAAAAAATAAGGGAAACTGGCTGAATAGCACAAATGGGCCATAAGTATGTCAGTTTAGGTATGGCCAGGACTTGGGGTTGTTCTGCAACCCCGTGGCTCCAAATCGCGGCCATAGTGGTCTTGAAGATAGCATGCTCGGCTTCTGATCATTCTATCTTGCTTCAAATGTATATTGAGATCTAACCGGTTGACCGTCCTCAAACATATTAGAAATTAAATCTGGTAGATCCCTTTATATTGTAAAATTTAGATTGATCGGACGGTGATAAGGTCTTCATTTGATGCTGAACTTCTGACGGAATGATTCGGTATCGAAAATTTGACTTTTTCTCCATTTTTTCTTGGATTGAGCTTGAGTTTCATGAAAAGAGTCTTGACACTAGAAATAGATGAATACATACTAAACCCAATTTAAAAACACTTGGATCATTTATTAAAGTGTCCTAAAATATGCGAAAAGGGTAAAATCCGGTTTTATCAACCACCCAACAAGCCATCAATGTCCCAACGTGATGAGTTCACCAAGGACACGATCAAGAATCAAGAGCCTAATAGAAGAGTTCAAAAAGTTAGTCAGGTGATGAAAACCCTAATGTAGAATGAATAACTCAAAGGGATGCAGCTCACAAAGGAGATCACTCGAGAGACCCCCATTGAGCCATTACCTGATTTAACTAGATCATAGCTCCAAAATTTTGATGATGCTCAAGAATTCACCATCATTGTACCTTGGAAGCATCTAGGAAACGGACAAGCAAAGAAGAACATGAAGCCATTGGCGCAACTCAAGTCTCCAAGTATATCCTTCTTGAAGGTTCTACAAGGGCATTTAGACACTGTCTTGTTCAGTATTTCCAAGCTCAAATGGGCATGTACCAGGACTCCCAATTGCCTCAAGGAAACAGGGTATGTGTTTGAATTATGGTTTAGCTCACGTGTTTCATTTATCTGTTTTGTAGGTCTTTTCCTTTCTTTGTTTCATTTTTATGTTGTCTTAGAAGTCCTAGCCGTTTTGTTTCAGAGTGTATGTTGTTTTCCTTTTCTGGTTGAAGGCAACCCTAGAAGTTCATGATTGTTGGACTACTAATAAAATCCCTCACTCAGTAGATACACTTTTACTCTAAATCAATAAAGATGACATTTTCCTTGCTAAGATATTGGTGGTTGTCTCTCTCGTATTTGTGCGTGAATCCTTAAAGGCTTGCGCTCTAGACTTAACGAACATCCTATCACAGATCATGTGCCATCTCACGACCCACCATGTTGATTGAACACTCAAAATCCACAAGAACCTTCAAAGAGACAGTTGGAGATTCAACATTCATTCCATCCTTTTGTGAATGAGCCATCGTTCCCACATCAGAAATGGACTTAAGCCATGAAATATCGGTTTCAAATTAGGGCATATAAAATTAGGGATGATATAGATATATAGATGTCGAGAAGGCTTAATGTAATGCTCGCATTTTGTGACTGAAATGGATCAGTCCATGGATGGTCATCTAGAATGACATTTTAAGACGTGGAATATAAAAACTAGGAGTTTTTCTAGTTAAGTAAGGCTTAATGTGTGAAAATCGAGCTAAAAAGAGCTGGAAGAGTTCAGTCCGCGATTTTCGAACCTAGAGTAGTGGTTAAGCTGGTTGGTCAAATTCAGACAGAATTGGTCAGGATTCAGACAGTATTTGGTTGGGACTGTCGGCTTAAGCTCAGTTCATGGATAAATATTGAATGGTTTTGGTGGGAATGGTTACTAGCTGAAATGCAGAATTTTGGCTCAAGGGAAAAGAGCGGGAACGGTTATTTAATTAATTTCTCGCAGCTAAGTTATGAAAGCGCGGGGAAGGAGGTTTGGATTGGCTTGACCAATCATAAAGTCCCTGGAGCAGTTTTTGATGGTTTTGGCTCGAGTAAAACTGTCCAGGGTCTTACAAATCGGCCCTTAAGCGATTATTGATCACTGTTTCCGCACAAAGAACTCAGAAAGATCAAGAGAGAAACCGCTCAGACTGAGAAAGAGAGAGTTTTGGTCAAGCGATTGACTGTAATTGCTGTAACGGCGAATGTTCTGTTGGATTAAGCACAAGAGGTGTCAGAAACCATTCTCATCATCCGAACCGAAAGAATAAGGTGAGTGCGTGGCCGTGGCTAGGAAGGGGGGGGGGGATTGGGTCGTGACGTTTCAAGTTGGTATCAGAGCGTGGTCAGTTCTAGGAAAGTTTAAGCATAAATGGGTTAGTGGGTTAATCATCCTTCCAGCGCCTTTCTCGTGGTAAGTGTTTTTGTGTTCTAATAACAGGTTAGTTAGGGGGCTAACTTGCTTGATTTGGTCATTGCAGATGGCTAAGAGTAACCGAAACCGGAGGAATGTTGCTGAAACTGGAGAAACGTCTGAGAACCATGCGGCAAAGAATGCTGCTGGAAATGATGAAGTTCAGAATGCTGAGAACGTAACAAATGTTGGAATTGCTGTGAATACTGCTTATGCGGCTAAATTTGTTGATGCTACTTCGGTGGGATTCGAAGCAATATTTGCGATGTTGGTGCAAGTCTTGTAGAAACTGCTTGTTGTTGTGCATGTTCAGAATGCTCCACAAGTTGGTGTGAATGTGGAATAAGTTGTGGTAGATGAGGAGGATGTGTTGCCTGCGCCTTGGAACCCATCCTGCAGAAGCTTGTAACTAAGTTTTTTGCAGCTGGATCAAAGCCTATTGAGGAGGATCAGTGGTTGGCAAGGTTGGAGCAGAACTTTGACTCAATCCATTATCTTGATGCCTACAAGAAGGACATTGCGGCGCATTATCTGGATGGTGATGCGCAGACTTGGAGGCAAGGTGTGGCAAGTCAGATTGCTGAAAGACATTGCACTTGGACAGTTTTCTTTGGGAAGTTGATGAGGCCATCAAGTCAACATCAGCCATGGATGAAGGAATCAAAACATATGGAGAGGAGAGTGTGAGAGTCGAAACTTGCACTATCAAAACTTGTAGAGCAAACTTTTAGGGAACATAAATCTCAAAGATAAACACACCGAAATGGGAACCCGGAGGATATTTTATTGATAATCGATCAAAAAAGAGAGTACAAAGAATGAAAACGGCTGAGAAAACTGCTAAGATCTTAAGTCTAAATGCTAGGGTTTTTTTGCTATATTTAAATCGTATGACTATCATCTCCTTATATAGCTGCGGCAAGTCGGCTTCGAGGATATTTTCCGCAAGATATGTGGAAATCTTCATTTTGTTATCTGCTTCCATTTTCCGTTCAAATTTACATTTTCATCTTGGATTTTCCTCTTTAGCTCGGAGATATCTTGATCTTTGCTTCTTCGAGTTTATCTTCTTTCTTCGGCAATTATCTTTCTGCGGCTTGACCTATTTGCCGAGTGGGCCGAGAATGGACGGTCTGAGGCAGTCTATTTATAGACTTCTTTATTCGGCCCAAAGTTTCGGACATACGAATAATGTATGTTTGGGCTGAAGTTCATATTTCCTCTAACTTTATCCGATGACTTGGTTTATCGGCCAAGAAAGTATAAGTCGATGTTTCCGAACATGGATTGCGGCTAGTTGCGCATCCGTAAAATGAAATATCGGTAAATGTTTAATCATACGCTATCCGTTCGGAAAATTTGGAAAAGCAAATCTAGCTCAAAAGTCTTCAAAAGATGCATTCAGCTCGGAACTTCTGAAGGATTGAATCATGCTCGGAAAATGAGAAGGGAAATGTTTGGTTCAGAGCTGGTTTAGCTCAGATCCATGCTGCTTCAGCTCGGAATTTGTCTGATCGAATGTTTCGTCTATCCGTAGTTCTTGTCGAAAGACGTATTTGTCCGATAGATCTGTTTGTAGGATTATGTTGGTTCATAGGTTCAATTATCAGATTACAACCTATCACATAATCAACTAGGATCTAGGTGATTTGCAGTTGAATCATAAACAGATCAGGATCATTACCTTATGATTGCAGCGGATTGATCAAAGGGAATATCGAGATCTGCAAGAGCTGATGATTACCGGCTCCTCCTAGGTATCCACACGCTTACAAGCTACTGGATCAGGCTGCTAGACCAAGCTGGAACAACAGAGAGAGAGGAGGACGGCCAGACCTAGAAATCGCAGATTATCAGGCTAAGTGGCGCCTCCTCTTCCTTATATGGGCCCAAGTAATTAAACTAATGGCTTATTAGGCTTCTTGGCCCAAGACCCAAATCAGACAAAAAGACTGTATTTTGTCTGGCCCAATTCTCTGTACAAATACAGTAAATGTCTTGCATCTTACTGTATTAATTCCTTGTTAACTTTCCCGTTAGCTATGGTGTGTGACCCTTAGGGATCATACAATACTGGTAATAAGTACTTAACTTATAGATCAAGAGCGGGCTCTAGCAAGTCATCATGACCTCCCAGTATTTATGACTTATGTCTGATCTCGACACTTATCATACTTTCTAGAGATAGCACAGTAGATTTCAGGACATTCCCAACAATCTCCCACTTGTACTGGAATCCTACATTCCCTAATCCTTTTGTCTCAATATCTCGATCTGGCATAAGGCAAGATGCGTGTCATCCTTATATAGCCAGACCATGTTCATCGGACCAGATTTGATACTGACAATTCAAACGACTTGGGCAAGTCCGTTTGGGAGTGGCCACTCTCTTACCAGCTATCAAGTCTCCGATTGGCCTAGAGATATTACCTCCGTTAAACGGCAGGGACAAATCCCATCTTGTTCCATCACTATGAACTACACACTTTATAATACACCCAACCAAGGTCCTTATAGCTCCCAGTTACGAAACAGCGTTAGACAATGATCAAAGCGCATCAATCCATGTGCAGCCACATGCATGCGAACTCAGGTCTAAGGACTATACTCTATAGTCGTAAATGAGAACCTTTTATGACACAGATATCAATATCTTGTAGAGTTCTCATCAGCGGGCCATGTCCGGTCATATGCTCCCTACATATACCTATGTGTTGACTTTGATGCCGCGCATCCATGACCCATGAAACTTGGTCATAAGTCTCAACACACTCTAGTCTCAAGTGGTTGTTGGTGTTCCAATTTCAACAACCTTCGACTATGGACACTATGATTTATGTCATTTCGTTAAATATGGGGTTTCATGATCAAGTCTTTCTCATGTACTTCGATGGCCCATATATTACGACATGAATCATTTTGGAACGATTATTTTATATCACAGTTAAAAATAATCCAGAAATAAAATTTCATTAACATTAAAATGTTTACATGAACCAATCAAGATAACTAAAATAAAGCCCTCACAACTCCCACTCAAAAAGAGATTACATTTGAAAATCTCTAATTCCTACAGCAGCAGTATGCAACTCGTGCTTAGGTCTCGGGAGTGGCTTTGTCAACGGGTCAGCCACGTTCTCATCAGTGGGAACTCTGCTGACCATCACTTCACCTCTATTCACTATATCACGAATCAGGTGATACCTTCTCATAATATGTTTTGATTTCTGATGATGTCTCGGTTCCTTAGCTTGAGCAATTGCACCATTGTTGTCACAATACAGTGTTAAAGGCTCAGTGGCATTTGGGAATACACCGAGTTCAATCATGAAGTTCCTTATCCAAACTCCTTCCTTCACAGCTTCTGAAGCAGCGATGTATTCAGCTTCAGTTGTGGAATCTGCCACGGTGCTCTGCTTGGAGCTCTTCCAACTTACTGCACCGCCATTCAGACAGAAGATGTAACCAGACTGTGACCTGAAATCATCTTTATCTGTCTGAAAACTTGCATCCGTGAATCCACTCATTTCAATCACTTCACTTCCTCCGTAAACCAAGAACTTATCCTTAGTATTCCTCAAATACTTCAGGATATTCTTTACGGCAATCCAGTGATTCTCACCTGGATTAGACTGGTACCTACTCGTCATGCTTAGTGCATAAGCAACATCAGGACGAGTACAGATCATGGCATACATGATAGATCCTATAGCCGAAGCATAAGGTATCCTACTCATGCGCTTAAGCTCATCAGGTGTTTTAGGACACTGAGTCTTGCTTAGTGTAGCACCATGTATCATTGGCGTGAATCCCTTCTTGGATTTATCCATTCTGAATCGATGCAGGATTTTGTCTATATAAGAATCTTGACAAAGTCCAATCATCCTTTTAGATCTGTCTCTAAAGATTCGAATTCCAAGAACATACGCGGCTTCACCCATGTCCTTATGGAAAAACAACTTCCCGGCCAGTCTTTAACAGACTTCAGCATTGGAATATCGTTTCCAAGAAGCAATATGTCATCGACATATAGGATAAGAAACGCCACTTTGCTCCCACTAGTTTTCTTATACACACATTGTTCTTCCTTGTTTCTGATGAAGTCAAAATTCTTTATTGCCTCATCAAAACGAAGATTCCAACTCCTCGATGCTTGCTTCAATCCATAAATGGATTTGTGAAGCTTGCATACTTTCCCAGCATTCTTAGGATCAATGTAACCGTCAGGCTGTGTCATATACACATCCTCCTCCAAGATTCCATTCAGGAAGGCGGTTTTCACATCCATCTGCCAAATCTCATAATCATAATAAGCGGCAGTTGCTAGGAGAATCCGAATTGATTTCCTCATGGCCACTGGTGAATAGGTTTCATCATAGTCTATACCATGAATTTGTTTGAAACCTTTTGCCACCAACCTGGCCTTGTAAATCTGGACATTTCCATCCATGTCAATCTTCTTCTTGAAGATCCATTTACACTCGATGGCTTTAGCACCAGCGGGTAAGTCAACCAGTGAAAACACTTGGTTGCTAGACATGGAGTCCATCTCGGATTCAGTGGCTTCACGCCACTTTAAGGAGTCAGGGCCCATCATGGCTTCTGCAAAGTTCGAGGGTTCATCACCATCAATGATCAAAAGATCATGGCAATTAGTCACGAGGAATCCCTGATATCTATCGGGTTCGTGACGGATCCTTCCGGATCTTCGAACTTCAGGTACTACAAGTTCAGGTTCTACTACAACTTCATGTAATTCATCCTGCTGTTCTTCCTCATTAGGTTGAACAGGTTCCTGTCCTTCTTGAATTTCATCAAGTTGTACCTTACTCCCACTATCTTTCTTAGAGAGAAATTCCCTCTCAAGAAAAGTACAATCCCGAGCAACAAAGATCTTGTTCTCGGATCGCAGATAGAAGTAATAAGCCTTGGTATCCCTAGGATAACCAATGAAGTAGCATTTGTCAGATTTGGTGTAAGCTTGTCTGAGATTAATCTTTTGACATAGGCTTCACAACCCCAAATTCTGAGAAAAGACATTTCTGGAGTTTTTCCAGTCCATAACTCATATGGTGTCTTTGCTACTGCTTTTGATGGCACTCTGTTCAGTGTGAACGTTGCGGTCAGCAAAGCATATCCCCAAAGGGATATAGGAAGGTCTGTGTGACTCATCATGGATCGGACCATATCTAACAATGTCTGATTCCTTCTCTCAGACACACCAGTCCACTGAGGTGTTCCAGGAGGTATGAGTTGGGAGATGATCCCACACTCACTCAGATGATCACGGAATTCCTGGCTCAAGTATTCTCCTCCTCGGTCCGACCGAAGAGCCTTAATACTTTTACCAAGCTGGTTCTGTACTTCATTCTGGAATTCTTTGAACTTCTCAAAGGTTTCCGACTTATGTTTCATCAAGTAGACATATCCATATCTACTGAAATCATCAGTGAATGTAATGAAGTACTGATAGTTTCCTCTAGCATTTGTGGACATTGGGCCACACACGTCAGTATGTATCAGGCCCAATAGTTCACTGGCCCTTTCTGTGGGTTTATTAAAAGGGGCCCGTGTCATTTTGCCCATTAGGCAAGATTCGCATTGCTCACAAGACTCAAAGTCAAATGAGCCCAAGAGTCCATTTGAATGGAGCCTCTTGACGCGTTTCTCACTAATGTGCCCTAAACGACAATGCCAGAGAAACGTTTCATTTTCTTCGTTAGATTTGAACCGTTTTGTATTTATGTTATATACTGGAGTAGATTGATCCAGCATGTACAGCCCATTAATAAGAGGGGCACAGCCATAGAACATATCATTGAGATTAAAGGAACACAATTTATTCTTAATAGAAAAATCAAATCATTGTAAATCCAATAATGAAACTGAAATGATATTTCTGCTTATAGCAGGTACAAAATAACAATTCTCAAGTTCTAAAATCAATCCAGAAGGTAAAGATAACAAGTAAGTGCCAACGGCCAGTGCTGGAACCTTCGCTCCATTGCCAACCCGCAACTCTACTTGCCCTGCTTCAACCTTCTACTGTTGCTGAGCGCCTGCACATTAGTACAAATATGAGCCCCACATCCAGTGTCTAATACCCAAGTGGTATTATCAGAAGTAGTAGTATTTACTTCAATAAAAAAAATACCTGAAGAAGTAGTCGCGAAGGATTTCTTCTTCTCCTTTAGACTTTCCTGGTATTTCTTACAGTCCCTGCGATAATGCCCTGCCTCTTTGCAAAAGTGGCAGATATCAGAAGGCCCAGCTTTAGACACGGGCTTGGGCTTGGCCTTTTCTTTGTTGACTGCCTTGCCCTTTCCTTTGTCTGCAGCGGATTTCTTGAAACCCTTGCCCTTCTGCACCATTAGTACAGACGGGTCCTTGGCCTTCTTCAGATTAGGTTCTGCAGTCTTGAGCATACCATGTAGCTCAGGCAAAGTCTTTGTCAACCCATGCATATTATAGTTCAAGGTGAACTGGTCATATGCAGGAGTAAGAGACTGCAGAACGATATCACAAGCAAGCTCTTGGCTTATAGGACAGTCGAGTCTAGTCAAATGATCGAGATAACCCATCATTTTCAGAACATGTGGACTCACTGTTGCATCCTTAGCCATTTTACAGTCCAAGAGATTCTTTACAGTTTGGAATCTCTCTGTACGAGCCTGCTCCTGAAACAACGCTTTCAGGTTTGCCATCAGTTCCATGGGACAAGTCAGGCCTTCCCACGGAATCTGCAGTTCGGGAGCCATTGTCGCCAACATTAGGCAAACCACGTCATTAGCATCTGAAGAATGCGTATCCCAAGCATTCTTCACAGCTTGTGCGGCATTATTCGCAGGTCTAGGGGGGAGAACTCTTTCAAGGACATAAGCCTTCTTCTCCTGCCTGAGCACAAGTCTCAGGTTCATGGACCAGTTCAGGAAGTTTGATCCGTTCAGTTTGTCCTTCTCAAGGGCAGACCGGATCGAGAAAGTGTTTTGTGTTGTTGTGCTTGACATAGCTGAAATTATGAGACAATAGAGTTTTAGTTATTTAGTTCATAAAAGAGTAATCTTAATAACTTATAAGAAAACTCGCATTGCATTCAAAATTTATTTGTTTAACCTCATAAGAATGCAATGATTACGAGACCCATGTTCAACCAAAACCAAAGTGGGCCACTGGCCGTCACCCGGAATTAGCTTTACTTGGTAAGCATGCACACAGCTAGTTATATCTATATAACTCTCGGTTGTGGATTGGGCCCAAGGCCCAATTCACCAGATGTCTCAAGGCTCGGGACTCCCGATGGCCCAGTCAAGGAAACCAATCTCTTACAGCCAAATAATCACTAAAGTCTGGGACTCCCAATGAAATTAGTGACTATATACTACTTTACTTACGCAAAAACAGACACCTCACACTGTAAGACATATCTGTAATTGAATAAGCGTTAAGTAGCTGACAAGATTGGGCAAGACATCCAAGCTTGATATTAGTTTTGAGGATTTTAGGTTTTCTTTCCAAAAATAGAAGATTACTATTTTGGGAAACTTACTTATTTTAGAAACTTTCTAAATCTTGAAACATGCTAAAAATAGAAATTTCTAATTTAATATTTTATTAAAGTTTTCGGTTGGGTCACAAATTATAGGCCCAATTCTTGGCCCAAGACCACAGAATTCCAATTGGCCCAATAATTTGACATAACCGAGTCGGTTCATTAATTCTGGTCCAAGACCAAATTAACTACTAAATCCAACTGGTTATTTACTAAACCAGACCAGCTCTAAATTATTTGGTCCAACCAAATCAAACTTAGACCAGCCTTCGGTTTAGGTTAAAATTCAATTTTTGAATTTAAATCCGGTTTAACCAGAAATTAAATAATACCAATTGTATTAAATAATTTCCAGCAAACCGCAATTTGGGTTAACCGCTTGAACCACCAATTAAATTGGATCGGTTCGGTTAAGTCCAAAACCGGGAAGAAACACCTTGTGTTTTAGCCAATTTTGACCTAACTTGCGGTTTAAGCTAAAGCTGACAATGAACCACAATCGGTTTGATCGGTTCATTGTCGCGGGTTTGGGAAGAACGAACCGCGAAGCTCGGCTGAACCGATTGGCTACTCGCGGAACGTATGCCTCGCCAGCATATCGATCGATATGACGCTTACACGTCGATCGATACTCGCGTGCATCAGCTCATTGCGATCGGGTCATCGGGACAGCGAGAAGCAATCGATCCGATCGATATCGATCGATATCACGCTCCCTCGTCGATCGATACGGGCGTCCACTTCGCATACCGATGGGTTTCAATCGGATTATGCGATTTGCAAATTAGGTTTTTCAAGTTTTCTAATCAAATTTTACTCATTAAAATCGATTCATCAAACTAATAAACAACCTAGTATGATCCAAAAAGCAAAAACCTAACAACCTGGCTCTGATACCACTGTAGGATTATGTTGGTTCATAGGTTCAATTATCAGATTACAACCTATCACATAATCAACTAGGATCTAGGTGATTTGCAGTTGAATCATAAACAGATCAGGATCATTACCTTATGATTGCAGCGGATTGATCAAAGGGAATATCGAGATCTGCAAGAGCTGATGATTACCGGCTCCTCCTAGGTATCCACACGCTTACAAGCTACTGGATCAGGCTGCTAGACCAAGCTGGAACAACATAGAGAGAGGAGGACGGCCAGACCTAGAAATCGCAGATTATCAAGCTAAGTGGCGCCTCCTCTTCCTTATATGGGCCCAAGTAATTAAACTAATGGCTTATTAGGCTTCTTGGCCCAAGACCCAAATCAGACAAAAAGACTGTATTTTGTCTGGCCCAATTCTCTGTACAAATACAGTAAATGTCATGCATCTTACTGTATTAATTCCTTGTTAACTTTCCCGTTAGCTATGGTGTGTGACTCTTAGGGATCATACAATACTGGTAATAAGTACTTAACTTATAGATCAAGAGCGGGCTCTAGCAAGTCATCATGACCTCCCAGTATTTATGACTTATGTCTGATCTCGACACTTATCATACTTTCTAGAGATAGCACAGTAGATTTCAGGACATTCCCAACACTGTTTTGTATGAAATGTTGTCCGCTTCGTATGAAATGTTGTCCGTTTCGTATCAAATGTTGTCCGTTTTGCATGAAATGTTATCCGTCGAACCTTTTCGTATAAGAGGTTATTCATACGAAGTCATCGACACTTTGTATAACTTGTCATTTGTATGAAGTTATGTTTATCCGAAATGGACGTTTGTCCATGTCCGATCGTCCGATCTTGTTTTCGGCTATTATTTTCGTCGAGGGGTTTTTGACCCCAACAGTTAGCCCCCCTATTTTGTATTCGAGGCAAAAACAATTGTCCGGAAGACCTAGTTCGGTCACTCGGAGCCGATTCATTATGCATAGTTTGGCCGATCTCGAGATCATGCTTGAACGAAAATGTGATTACATTCTGAGAAACCACGCGAAATTATGATCCTACCCCCACTCCTTTGAAGAAATCTATAAATATTCTTCATTCTTCATTCATTTCTTCATTCACCTCATTCTCTCTAGATTTTGGGTAAGTTTCCCTCTCTAGTTTCTCCCTTGAACGTCCTTGAACATTGTTTTTTAATACTTTCCGGCCTATAGTTTACTAACATCTGTTTTTCAGAAGGATCCCAACAGCTAGGACGATGTCATTCCAGAGCGAGCCTCTTCCGTTTTCCGATCGTGAACTCACGAAAGCTAAGAGGAAGACGATGGCTGAAGAAAAGAGGCGAAACAATGAAGAGAGGGCGTCGGAGGTAATTGGAGACGGCTGGGGCGCCGTGCATGATGCATTGCTTAACCAAGATGTTCCCATGGCGGCTGGTGGATTGGAAACTGGCCGAAGCTCTGGCGCTCGCCACATATCTATGGGACCAGTCTTGGGTTTGGAGGCTCCGAATATTCCGCCTGAGAAGAGAAAGAAAAGGATTAGGAGGGCTGGTGAGGTTGAAGTACCTAGAACCGTCCCAAAATCTGTCTCAAGCGGTCCGAGGTCCAGAGGTCCTATTTACGACGTCTCAGAAGTTGCGAAATTCTGTTCGGGGATATGGCATGTAGGCGACGTTCCGGTGCAGTACAAGGACATGTCCTACGGCATTTCGCTTACTGACGCGGGCCAAGATTTCTTAAAGGTAGAAATCTTTCCTCATTGATTTAAATGGCCGTTTTCTGATTCATATACATTTTTGCCTCAGGCGTGCGCGTCGGTGATCAGGCAGGCTGCTGAGGCCGAGAAAGAAATCCGTGGAGCTCAGGCCATGTTCCGCAAATATCTGGCCGATAACCAGAAACTGGAACTTTCTCTTTCCGAGTTAAAAGCTGCGCATGAAGTTCAAGCGGCTGAGTTTGAAGCGGCGCGGCGTTCCATTGAAGCCGAAAGGGCGGAGGCTCTTGCCGAGGCCGAAGCTCTAAAACTGAAGCTTGTGGAGGAGAATTCTTCCCCTGAGGTTGCATTGAAAGAGGCAACTAAAAAAGGGAGGAAGGAGATGTTTGATAAGTTCTCGTCCCACTCCAGGAAACTTCGCGGTATTTTCGCCAAGCTGCCTGCGGCCAAGAAGAGACACTGTGATTTCATTGAGACGAACAGTAACCTTGAAATTATTGCCGCGCTAAAGGCACAAGACCCTCCAGCGTTCGAGATCGAGGAGGAGCAGCTCGACAGTACGAAAGCGGAGGCGGAGAGACAGGTTGATGGCCCTGAGTATGACAAGTTGATGGCCGAGGCGGAGAATTGTTTCAACTTTTCTCCTTTCTCAGGAGATTCTGGCGGGCCGTTGCAATGGGACACTTCCCTTGTTGACGATGCGGAGTCGGCCGGCGTATCCAATTTCTATGGTTCCTATCTCTAAAAACCTTGTTTGTTTGCGTTATTTCTTCAAATGTTGTTGTTCCTTCTTTCCGGAATGGTTGGTCATTCTGTTTTATGAACTCTTTGCTTTTTAAATAAAATGCTTTTGTTTCTAGTCTCTGAGATCATTTTCCTGGTTGTTTTTCGGAATTTCTGGTTGATAGACGCCTCACCGTATAGTTTTCTATAAGTTATCCAAAAACTTTATCCGGAGAACAAAATTGAGTTAGCTCGGAAAATCCGAGATTGTCGGATTGGATGATCTGAGGCAGTCGGTTCTGAATTTCTGAGCTTCATCTCGGAACTTCCGAGATGACTAGTTTTTGAATTTCCGAGGTTTAGTTCAGAATTTGGTCAGCTCAGGATTTCTGAGCTTCATCTCGGAATCTTCGAGCTGGGCCGCCTGAATTTTCAGATATGCTTGGTCTATGTGAGAGCGAGCGATCGTATTGTCGTCGATCATTTTTGGATTGTTTCACAAGGAGCATCCTTTCTGCGGAAATGTGTTTGACTCAGATCAGCGTGCTCAAAAACGCCTTATCGGGTTTTGATACCGAGTTCGAAGAGTAGCAAGACGTACTCCTCTCGCGGATTCTGTAATGATTAGACCAGTGTGCTCGGAAGCGTCTTACTGGGTTTCGAAATTAAGTCTGAAGATTAGGGAGACGTACTCGTCTTGCGAACTTGTAATGATCTAGACCAGTGTGCTCGGAAGCGTCTTATTGGGTTTAGGATATTTCCTTTTGACTTCAGTACTAGTGCGGGGGTTTCCCGGCTTACATTCCCATAGTCGGTCGTATGCTCAATAATGACATTGTTTAGACCCGCGTGTTGCGTTTACTGGGTTTAGAGATTAAGTCCGAAGATTAGTGAGATGTACTCTTCTTGCGGACCTGTAATGATTTAGACCAGTATGCTCGGAAGCGTTTTACTGGGTTTAGGAGTTTTACAGTTGACTTCGGTATTAGTGTGGGGGTTTCCCGTCTTACATTCCCGTGTCGTTCGTGTACTCACTAATGACGTTGTCGAGACCAGCGTGTTGTGCTTTACTGGGTTTGGATTTTCGATTCCGTTTTCTGTGAAGCTTTCGACTCGCATCTTCCGTTTATCGAAAGTAAGCCGGTATCCACAGGACCCACCTTTTAAAGATACCGAACCAAAATATACTTGGTTAAAACGTCATTTTACAAGTGTGTTGAGTAGCGTCATACTGGATTTATGGGGTCTATTATCGACTCTAGTACCGGTGCGGCGGATTTGAAGACCTATCAACTTCCCGATTTCCGGGTTTTACTATCGACTCTCGACTTATGTTCCCTTCGCCGATAATAAACATACCTTGGCGGTATTAAAAATTTATATAGCGCGCTTTTATCTGTTTGTTGGATGTATTTAGCCTCAATCCGTATAGGACGTGTTAAATAATATCCGTAAAGGATGTATGTGTTTGTCTGATGCGTCCGTCAGCAGACTAGATAGACTATTCAAAACAATCATGCATGCGACGTGATAGTAACGAATTCTAAATTTCAAAGTTTATATCTTAATTTCTATCTAAGAGAAAATAAATTAAATAATAGCGAGAATGAGTTTATTTTCGTTACCGGATGAATCCACGCGTTTGGTTGGAGAGTTGAACTTTTTCAGATGCGCTGTGCTT
The DNA here is from genome assembly GCA_030180135.1 of Orychophragmus violaceus. Taxonomy (NCBI): domain Eukaryota; kingdom Viridiplantae; phylum Streptophyta; class Magnoliopsida; order Brassicales; family Brassicaceae; genus Orychophragmus; species Orychophragmus violaceus. The sequence continues at coordinate 24,657,311 of CM058233.1, read as the reverse complement.
CCAGCTACGATCCGTTGTCCGGATTTGTTTGAGTGAATTGGCCATGTGAGCTGAGTGTTGTGAGAGTTGTCTGAATACGTTTTGAAGATAGTTGGACAGGTTCAGTTTTTCTTCGAGAGAAGCGTCCTGCTCGGACATCCGGGCTGATTTGCTCATAATTTTTGAGCTATTCTGCTCGGATTTCCAAGCTGTTCTGCTCGGATTTCCGAGCTGATTTGCTCGGGAATTCTGATCTGACTTGGACTTTCATAGCTGACATGTTTGGAAGTTCGGACTTTCTTAGCTGACTTTGCTCGGAAGTTCCGAGTTGACTTGTTTGAATAGCTGGGACGTTCCTAGCTGATTTGCTCGGACGTTCCTAGATGATTTGCTCGGAAGTTCCGAGCTGAATTGTTTGAATAGCTCGGACTTTCCTAGCTAATTTGCTCGGAAGTTCCGAGCTGACTTGTTTGAATAGCTCGGACGTTCATAGCTGATTTGCTCGGAAGTTCCGAGCTGACTTGTTTGAATAGCTCGGACTTTCCTAGCTGATTTGCTTGGAAGTTCTGAGCTGACTTGTTTGAATAGCTCGGACTTTCCTAGCTGATTTGCTCGGAAGTTCGGACTTTCCTAGCTGATTTTCTTGGAAGTTCGGACTATCCTAGCTGATTTGCTCGGAAGTTCCGAGCTGACTTGTTTGAACTTTCCGAGTAACCTTGTCCGTCAAGGTTTCGAGTTCGAGAATAGTTTTATAATTTTCCGAATTCTCCGATGCGGAAGTATAGATATATACGGTTCTACCCCCCCCCCCCTTTTTGAGAGGGGGGACAACTGAACCGTCAAAAGACCGGCTGCCTACATAACCCTTTCGGGGATCAAGCCGTCCCGTAGTACAAAAGGTCAGAAATCTTAGTTTAATGATAGTATTTCTTTAGATGCATCGCATTCCAGATCCTGGGAACTTTGACGTCGTCCATGTTGGTTAACTCATACGCGCCTGGTCGGACGACTCTCGTGATTTTATAAGGTCCTTCCCAGTTGGCCCCCAGTTTGCCTGCATTTCATTCGCCGGTGTTTTGAAATACCTTCCGCAGGACCAAGTCTCCTTCGCGGAATCTCCTACTGCGGACGTTCGAGTTGTAATATCTTGAGCCTACGTGCTGATAATTTTGGATGCGGATTAATGCTTGGTCGCGTCGCTCGTCGATTAGCGAGCAGCCTGTACTCTGATTTTGCGCGCTGCCCATTTATCTTCAGGGAGTTCGCCATTTGTTATGTACGAACGGATTGTCTCTATCCATCCTTTGTCGCAGTCGTATTCTCCCTCGGTTCGTACATTTGTCTCGGCATCGTCTTCTTCTGGTGGAAAGTTTTCATCGTCTTCTTCGGGTGGATAAGCTAGGTTGATCGTTCCGGAATTTTTGATGCTCGGGTGTTCGATAAATTTCACCGGAATGATCCGCTTTAAGCCCGGTTCTGATGTCGAGGCGAGGGCTGCTAATGCATTGGCGAGTGCGTTCTCTCCTCGAGGGATTCGTTTTAGGTTGAAGTTCTTGAGTGGTTTCACCAGGTCATGGACGATTTTTAGGTATGCTTCCATCCTTTGGTCCCTTGTCTCGTATTATCCACTGTATTGGCTTGCGACTAGCTGCGAATCGCAGAATTCTTGTATGTTTTGAATCTTTAAAGCGTGGACTAGTCTTAGCCCGGCAATTATAGCTTCGTATTCTGCTTCGTTGTTCGAAGCGAGGAAAGTTAAGCAGAAAGATTGCTCTAAATTTTCTCCGGTTGGCGATATCAGGCGGATTCCTACTCCGAAACCTTATTTTGACGAGGAGCCATCGACATGAAGTAACCACTCTGAGTCTTCTGCTCATTCCTCTGCTCCTTCTTGCGATAGTTCGACCAAGAAATCTGCTAGTACTTGCGACTTCGCGCATGTTCTGGATCGATACACAATGTCGAACTCGCTGAGTTCTATCGCCCATTTGGTTAATCTCCCGGACTGGCTTGGACTATGGAGGATCGTCCGCAACGGAAAGGTTGTTACGACTACGATTGAATGAGATTGGAAATATGGTCTTAACTTCCGAGTGGACATTACTAGTGCGAGTGCTAGTTTCTCGATTTGTGGGTAGCGAATTTCTGCATCCGTTAGTGTTTGGCTGACGTAGAAAATTGGCTTTTGTTCCCCACGATCTTCTCTGATAAGTACCCCCACTCACTTGCGTTAGCTGATATTGCTGTGTATAGGAACAGAGGTTCTCCTTCGATTGGTTTCGCCAATACCAGCGAATTCGCCAAATATCTCTTTCAGTTGTTGGAAGGCTTCCTCACGTTTTTCTGACCACTCGAAAGTCTTGTTGCCCCTTAAGGTGACATAGAAAGGCAAACATTTGTCGGTTGAACGCGAGATGAACTTGTTTAGCATTGCTATGTGTCCTGTTAATCGCTGAACTTTGCGCTTCGTCGTCGGCGAGGACATTTGAATCAGGGCGCTGATCTATTTCGAGTTTGCTTCGATGCCTCGGCGAGTCACGAGGTATCCAAGAAATTCTCCGGATGCCACCTCGAATCTGCATTTGGTCAGATTGAGCTTCATGTTATGCTTGTTCAGTTGCTCGAAACATTCCCGAAGGTGTTCTCGTGATCTTGTACCTCGAGGGACTTGACCAGCATATCGTATATGTATACTTCCATGGTCTTTCCGAGCTGTTCAGCGAACAATTTGATTACTAGTTGCTGATATGTTGCTCTGGCGTTCTTAAAGCCGAAAGGCATAATCTTGTAGCAATGAATCCCCCTGTCAGTGACGAAAGTGGTTTTGTCCCGATCGTCTGGGTTCATCATGATCTGATTGTACCCTGAAAAAGCGTCCATAAATGTGAGCAGTTTGTTTCCTGCGGTCGCCTCCACCAGCCGATCTATATGCGGAAGCGGAAATTGTCCTTGGGGCATGCCTTATTCAGATCCGTGAAGTCAACGGAAACCCTCCATTTTTCGTTCTTCTTTTTTACTACTACGGGGTTTGCGAGCCAATCTAGATACTTGGCTTCGATGATTGAGCCGACTTTTAGTAATCTCACCACTTGGTTGTTGACCGCTTTAGTCCGTTCGGATCCTAGCTTCCTTCTTTTCTGCCTGACGGGTTTGATCGTTGGGTTTACGTTTAGTTCGTGACATGTAATTTCCATACTAATCCCAGGCATGTCTTCTGCGGACCAAGCGAAACTGTTCACGTTTTTTCCGGAGACACAATACTATGCCTTTTTAAATTGAGTCATCGAGATTTGCTCCGATATCTACGCATCGTTCTGGATGCTCCTCGTCTATGCAGACTGATATCACAGGTTCGCAAGGCTCGTCGTCTTCTTCTTCCTCGGCTTTTTTAGGTTTTTCTGCAACTCCTTGGTTTGGTTCTATCCGCGGTCGCTTCGGCTTTCGAGGGATCTCGATCGTCGGATTTCTGAGTTTGTGTTCGGCCATGAAACAAGATCGGGATTGAACTTGATTTCCCCATATTGTCGTGACTCCGCCAGGTGTTGGAAACTTCAAGGAGAGGTGATATGTCGACGGGACAGCTCTCATGGAATTTATCCACTTAGTTCCCATAAGTACGTTGTAGATCGCCGGAGCTTCCACTACTGATAACTCGACGACTTTGGTTATTCCTCCAGCTCGTACCGGCAGCCTGATTGTTCTGAGGGTCATTGTTGTGTCTCCTGTGAATCCTGTTAAGGGTTTTGGGGTTGGAGATCCTTCAGATAAACTGATGTTCATTCTTCTTAAGGTATAACGGAAAATCACATCCATGGAACTTCCGGTGTCGATCAAAACTTTGGATCGTTGTGCGGTCGGTCAATGTCTGATATACCATGGATTTTAGGGTTTTTAACCATGGTATATGTCTTCTTATCGAGTCTTTTAGAGTCCTTTGGAGTCCTATTATCTATGTTTTCAGGTCTAGACGCGTTTGGAGTGGATTTGGAGATTATGGCGCATTCTGGAGCAGTTTGGAGATTTAACCCGATAAGAAGAGTTCACTGCCCATTTCACAGACCTGTGTCGATCGACACAACATGTGCATCGATCGACACAAGGTCGACACATACTTTTCTCGGCGAGTTTTCCAAGAGTTTGGATATTGCACTTTTTCCCAGAAGTTTCTCATAATTACAAAGAAGCCCCAGCCGACTTTAGATCATTATATTAGGGTTTTTAAGCCATTGTTTAGGCTACGCTTTCAGCTCTAAGTTTTATTTTATTATCATAGAGAGTTAGGGGCTGATCTTGTTCTTGAAAGAGAGAGGATTTTGAACCCCAGTTCTTTATTCTGTTTTATGATATTTGGTTTTCTATTCATGATGTTTTCTGTTTTGATGATCATGTCTGAGTAGTTTACTTGTTAGGTTTAGAGATTCTCATTAGGGATTTCATGGAATTATAGGTTGATAAATCTGTAGGGATTCATATCTGTTAGTTCTTCATCTAGGGTTGTTCTTATTGCTTGATCTGAATTGGCCACTTAGATTATTGATGTTAGGTTGATTTCCACAACGACAGTTGGTTAATTAGCTAGAAAGAACCTAGATGAGCAATTTGATCTACTCGCAAAGAAATTTGGTTTAGAGAAATTGTGAACAAAAGACTTGAGATTAATTCTTGTTTGGAACTCTAGAATTCACAACGAAAGTTGGTTTGCTAGGTTGTTAGACATAGATAGGATTCGCAACGAAAGTTGGTTTCTTATACTTCTGTGATTCCAGTTCTAGAACAATTCTTAATTAGATCCCGCTTGATTGATAGCCTATGTTTCTGATTTCCTGAGAACTCCCTTGACCTAACGCTTCGTTTGATTGCTTACAACAAACCCTGCTACTGATTTACTTTCCTGCTTGCTTTTAGTTTCTAATCACATTTGCTTTCTCCTAGTTTAATCTTTTATGTTCTAAATCTATCGTTGCCTAGAGTCCTCGTGGATTCGATACCCGAAGTACTACATTGATATTACTGTGCACTTGCAGTTAGTATAGGGTTAAAACTTTACACCTATCAAGTTTTTGGCGCCGTTGCCGGGGACTCTTTTGAGTCTTCGATAGATTTGAACTTAGGGTTTAAACTAGGTTTTTCGTTTTTGTTTTACTGATTTATTTTTCTGTTTTTCTCTGTTTTGCAGGTCAGGTTCAACAGAATCGGCTTGCATCGATCGACACGGTCATGTGTGTCGATCGACATAGATTTCGCATTGCATCGATCGACGCTCTTCTTGCATCGGTCGACACATTTTGCGGAATCACCAAGAAGACTAAGAGATCCGTAAGGACGATGTGTCGGAATGATATTTTCAGCTCAGGGATTGACAATTCACAGATAGCTGGGCTGAAGAACAAAGTTGACTCTCTACATAGTCTTCTACTTGGAATGTATGCGCAAAAAGCTATCGACTGCGCTGATGGGAATGGATTCTACAGTCAGAAATCTGCTTTCCAGGAACCCTTCCAGCAACATAGTAACTCCTTTTCAAGGAACTATGGTGTTTCTTCTTACCAAGTACCGTCTGCACCTACGCATAAGAGAAGATTGGAAACAATGATGGAACAGTTTCTTGAGTGACAACAACAGATCGATGTGTCCTTAAGATCAAAGATAGATGCATTGTATAAAAATCTGAACGGGAAGTTTAAATCTTTGAGCACACATGTGAAGGAGCTAGATATCAAAATTCAACAAACAGCTGGAGCAATACAGAGGCAGAATTAAGCTATAAAAACTGAACAGAGGCAACACGTCAATGATGTGATCACAAGAGATGGGATTGAATTGCTAGGAGAAGAAGAGAGCATAATCTCAGAATTTCTGGATGAATTCCGTCTGTCTGAGACAAGCATCGATCGACACAACTCTTGCATCGATCGACACAGTCCCGACACGTCTGATGAAATTGTTCGAAATCGCCTTGTGTCAATCGACACACAACGTGCATCGATCGACACAGATCGCAGATGGGACCGGAACTCTGCAATAGTCTCAGAACGAGTCTTTGAGCCTCAATTACCACATTCTAAGCCTCCTAAGCTGTCCAAACATGAGCTATACGAAGCTAATTGCATGAAAGTGATGGAAAAGCAGCTGATTCAGATTTCAGAGAAGCTTCCAGACCCAGGAGTCTTTGTTCTTGATTGTTCCATCTCTAAGGGCAGATTCAGGCATTCTATGTGTGATTTAGGATCTGGTGTGAATCTCATGCCATACTCTGTGGCTAAGATATTAGGACTTATGGAATTTCAGCCTACTAGGATCTCTCTTATCCTAGCTGATCTATCAAAGAGGTACCCCGAAGGTGTTCTTGAGGATGTACCTATCAGAGTTGGAAACTACTTAATTCTAACAGACTTTGTAGTGCTGAAGTACAATGTTGAGCCAGATGATCCTTTGCTGCTTGGAAGATCATTTTTAGCTACTGCGGGAGCTGTGATAGATGTGAGATGTGGTCTGATTGATCTCCAACTGGGAGATAAGCCATTGCAGTTCAAGATGTACAGGAAGCAGAGAGCCACCATTGATGGACAGAGCTTCAGTGTTGAGGTGGAACCAGAGGTTCCAATTGGAGAGGAGAAGATGGCAGTTCATTCTGAACTTGTTCTAACATCTTCAGTGCCAGCAACTGCTCATAAGCAGAAAGCTCCAGACATCTCATTTCCCTCAAAGGTAAGGCATAAAGCTTCTAAACTTAAACCTCCTAATCCCTCAGTTTTGAATGCAGGAAAACGCAGAATCCCACCCAAGCTTCGCTCCCGCCCTGGTTCTCTTCGCTCTTTCCTTGGGAGATCTCATGATCCGAGTGCTTATACGCCACCTTGGATGAAGAGACATTCACAGAGACACTCCACGTCTCTGTTGAATCCCCCATAAGTCTGATCTCCTTTCCATAGTCAAGCTAATGACTAAAAACAAGCACTAAGTGGGAGGCAACCCACTGTTAGGTTCGTTTTCGTTTTTATTTTTCGTTTTGATTTTAGTGTTTTGATTTTTCTGTTTAAGTGTGTTAAGAGGCGTGAGAATCGCACTGCATCGATCGACACATCTAGTGCATCGTTCGATGCATATGCAATTTCTAGTTAGCCGATTCAATTGCGGTTCAGACATCGGTTATCTAAATAACCGCGAGCATATTCGCACTGCATCGATCGACACCCTTTTGGCATCGATCGACGCAGGACGACAACAGGTAAGTGTTCCGAAACTTTCGGATTGTTCTTCAATTTGATTATTCTCACCAATCCTGGGCTTGACACCACTGGGGACAGTGTGTTTCAAGTGTGGGGGAGGTAGCTACTGATGCACGCTTCTGTTTTCTTAGAGTCAGTCCCGTTTTTCAAAATTTTGTTTTATTGAGTCAAAACCAGTTTAAGTAAGAAACAGTGAATTTTTGAGAAGTTAACAACATCTTCCAGGAACTTAAGTAACCATTGGGATGAAGCTGAAAGATCTATCTATGACTATTAGAAAACCCAACACGGATCAACCTACTGAGGATACCCATATCAATTCAGGTATTCAGAGGAGCCTTAACTGACTTCACCCTTAACTTGACTAAATTTTCTCACCTAAGGGCTTGGTATACCTTGAGTCGGAATCCTTTGTTAGTTCTGACACAGCTGGTAAACCTGTCCGAGTATGGTTCCCTTCTCCCCTTCCATAAAGTAAAAAAAAAAAGAGATAATAAACTGAGGATGAGCTAGTAGCTCCGAAGTGGTCACGGGAGTAGTAGCAAACACTATTACCTCCTGTGCGATCCATGGAATGTGTCCAAAGTACACCCCTTAACGGGAAGAGCACTTATAAAAAAAAAAATGATACCCAATGGGGAAAAATAAAAATGCTGAGGAAGGGAAAAGAGAAGAAAAGGAACCAGAAAAAGATAGTATGTGGTCTAGAGCTGGCAAAGTAAGAATCCATGTGCACTTTGATCGATAATCCTTAGGTGAGACCGCACTTAATATGCTTAAGAAATCAATAGGGTGAATTTGAATTGCTTGGATTGATTGTGGAGTTTACTTAGGACAGTTGCTAAGTGTGGGGGAAGTACATGTTGGTCTTGATATCTTGCTGTTGATTCTTTCACTGGTTTACTAAGGGGATCTGAGTGTTGTTGCTTCTAAGATAAAAAGAGTTTCTGAAAGTTTTCAAACCTCTTCACCATGTTTAAGTTCTCTAGTTTGCTTGAGGGCAAGCAATGGCTAAGTGTGGGGGAGTTGATATACCATGGATTTTAGGGTTTTTAACCATGGTATATGTCTTCTTATCGAGTCTTTTAGAGTCCTATTATCTATGTTTTCAGGTCTAGACACGTTTGGAGTGGATTTGGAGATTATGGCGCATTCTGGAGCAGTTTGGAGATTTAACCCGAGAAGAAGAGTTCACTGCCCATTTCACAGACCTGTGTCGATCGACACAACATGTGCATCGATCGACACAAGGTCGACACAGACTTTTCTCGGCGAGTTTTATCAAGAGTTTGGATATTGCACTTTTCCCAGAAGTTTCTCATAATTACAAAGAAGCCCCATCCGACTTTAGATCATTATATTAGAGTTTTTAAGCCATTGTTTAGGCTACGCTTTCAGCTCTAAGTTTTATTTTATTTTAAGAGAGAGTTAGGGGCTGATCTTGTTCTTGAAAGAGAGAGGATTTTGAACCCCAGTTCTTTATTCTGTTTTATGATATTTGGTTTTCTATTCATGATGTCTTCTGTTTTGATGATCATGTCTGAGTAGTTTACCTGTTAGGTTTAGGGATTCTCATTGGGGATTTCATAGAATTATAGGTTGATAAATCTATAGGGATTCATATTTGTTAGTTCTTCATCTAGGGTCGTTCTTAATGCTTGATCTGAATTGGCCACTTAGATTATTGATGTTAGGTTGATTTCCACAACGACAGTTGGTTAATTAGCTAGAAAGAACCTAGATGAGCAATTTGATCTACTCGCAAAGAAATTTGGTTTAGAGGAATTGTGAACAAAAGACTTGATATTAATGCTTGTTTGGAACTCTAGAATTCACAACGAAAGTTGGTTTGCTAGGTTGTTAGACATAGATAGGATTCGCAACAAAAGTTGGTTTCTTATACTTCTGTGATTCCAGTTCTAGAACAGTTCTTAATTAGATCCCGCTTGATTGATAGCCTATGTTCCTGATTTCCTGAGAACTCCCTTGACCTAACGCTTCGTTTGATTGCTTACAACAAACCCTGCTACTGATTTACTTTCCTGCTTGCTTTTAGTTTCTAATCACATTTGCTTTCTCCTAGTTTAATCTTTTATGTTCTAAATCTATCGTTTCCTAAAGTCCTCGTGGATTCGATACCCTAAGTACTACATTGATATTATTGTGCACTTGCAGTTAGTATAGGGTTAAAACTTTACACCTATCAATGTCTGCAGTCTCGCACTCTTCAAACGTTTTTATATCGTTTGGAGATTGAGAAGGAACGGACCAGTGAGCGTTTGTTTCAGCTCGTCTTTGGTAAGCTTTGATCGAGGATATTGTATCTCATCAGTATTGCGATCCTAAAATGATCATATTGTTGGTCACAATATTCAGTGGATCGGCTTTGTTTCTGTTTTCGTTGGTAACCATATCTTCGGATCCGCTAGTCGATGGTTTTGAGTGTTAGAAACTTCTATATCCCCACAGACGGCGCCAAACTGTGAGAGACGAAACTCGCACTGTCAAAACTTTTAGAGCTAACTTTTAGGGACCAGAAATCTCAAAGATAAACACACCGAAATAGGAACCCGGAGGATATTTTATTGATAATCGATCGGAAAAGAGAGTACAAAGAATGAAAATGGCTAAGAAAATTGCTAAGCTCTTAAGTCTAGATGCTAGGTTTTTTTGCTATATCTAAATCATATGACTACCATCTCCTTATATAGCTGCGGCAAGTCGGCTTCCAGGATATTTTCCGCAAGATATGCGAAATCTTCATGTTGTTATATCCTTCCATTTTCCGTTCAGATTTACATTTTCATCTCGGATTTTCCTCTTTAGCTCGGAGATATCTTCATCTTTTCTTCTTCGAGTTTATCTTCTTTCTTCGGCAATTATATTTCTGTGGCTTAACCTATTTGACGAATGGGCCGAGAACGGACGGTCTGAGCCCGTCTATGTATAGACTTCTTTATTCGGCCCAAAGTTTCGGACATACGAATATTGTATGTTTGGGCTAAAGTTCATATTTCCTCTAACTTTATCCGACGACTTGGTTTATTGGCCAAGAAAGTATAAGTCGATGTTTACGTAGATGGATTGTGGCTAGTTGCGCATCCGTAGAATGAGATATTGGCAAATGTTTGATTATACGCTATCCGTTCGAAAAGTTTGGAAAAGAAAATCTAGCTCGGAAGTGTCCAAAAGATGCATTCAGCTCGGAACTTCCGAAGGAGGGAATCATGCTTGGAAAATGAGAAGGGAAATGTTCGGATCCGAGCTGGTTTAGCTCGGAAAGTCCGAGCTAGTTAGATTAGCTCGGAATTTCCGAGCTGATTCGGTTCGGAAATTTCGAGCTGGTTTAGCTCGGTTCCGAGATGATTCAGTTCGGAAATTCCGAGCTGGTTCAGCTTGGAAGTTGTCTGTTCGGATGTTTCGTCTATTCGTAGTTCCTGTCAAAAGACGTGTTTGTCCGATAGATCCGTTTCGTATGAAATATTATCCATTTCGTATGAAATATTGTCCGTTTCGCATGAAATGTTGTCTGTCGAACCTTTCGTATAAAAGGTTATTCATACGAAGTCATTGACACTTAGTATAACTTTTCATTTGTATGAAGTTCTATTTATCCAAAATGGACGTTTGTCCATGTCCGATCGTCCGATCTTGTTTTCGGCTATTGTTTTCGTCGAGGGGTTTTTGACCCCAACAGAGAGCACGAAGCTTAGGAGAGCTAAGGAGACATATGAGCTTTGTTTAGCTCAAATGGAGACCACGACCGATCATACCATCTCAACCATGAATTGGATTACAAGCACAGCTCATACATATTACACCAGAAAGAAGAATCATTCCAAATATTTCCACGAAGATATTGAGATCACAACTTGGAATACCTCCAATGAAACAATGGAGACCACCAACTACAAATTGAAGCAATCAGACCAAACCAGAAAGAGCCAAGGTTCAAATCTACTTGTTCTGGAATCTCAACTTATCATAATCCCACGAATAATTGGTTTCATACCAAAAGGAGTTCTAATATAGAAGTTATTCACTGTCAAAGACAAAAGAGGCCCGACTTGCCTTATTTTGAAGATCACGAGTTTGGTCAACATCAAATATACTTGTGGCGACCATGAGAATTTAATAAGCTTCCAGAAATAACTCTTGACATTCTACAATGCACTAGAACCAGAGGATTAGACAAATCCTCTTGCTTCTCAACTTAACTTATTTGGATGCATTCACACTAAAGGGGTAAAATAAGCACCAGACCTTCACCTATCAAAGCTACAACGTTTTGGGCTCATTATCATAAATTCTAGACGTCCTAAACTGCACTAGACTTCACCAAAACACACACAATCATAAGGAGCTTCACTTGCCCTTTTTGGCGAAGATTCACCTTAATTTTCAACAGCTCTTTTCAACTGAAGATATCCTCGTTTAGAATGAATTCTTTGACAACCAAGGAGTCCTAGTAATGTAGAACCGAAAACAAGAAAGCTTGAAAGATCAATGGATTTTCAAGAACCTTGTTGCTTAGATCTCAAGCAAGCTTCTTCGTGAGAAGATTGAAGAGAGTCGAAGACTTGGAATGAGAAATCAAGTTCTCGTTTATTAATCAAATCAAAACCCAGTGAATACAAAGATCTCGACTCTTCTTTTATAAGGCATAAGAAGATAACATCGAATATTCCTAAATTGCTAAAGATAAATCTAATATCTAAAAGATAACACCAAATCTAAACTAAAATCACAATGATCAAAATAATAACTTAACACCAGCTAAACCGTGATTATCGGTTTAGTAACAACAAAACACTTTGATTGTAACACACGCTACATCAGGTCTCCCGGGGTAGAAAAAGATTCGTCCTCGAATCTGGATCATCGTCATGAGTAGTGGAAATCGAAACAAGGAGCATGCACATATTGGCCATTTTCAATGTACATGGACGGTGCTCATAACGTGACCAAGAAGAAACAAAAACAGTTACCCACATTATATCAACTTCCCTTGCAAACGCTGCATGCGATGTACTATATAACAGCTTAGAAATCAGTGTTTTCATACCAATCAACACACTTGATCCGCAAACAGCATCTACTTGCATTAGGCCCGTATTGTCGATGAATAGAAACCTCAATTGTGTCGAACGCACAACTCTGAATCTTCCCGCATAAACTTCAAAGTACAACCCCAGTACGATCGGATTGGCGGAAAGGGACACCATCGGTTTGTTGTTCCACGATGTCCATGTAAGCGTGGACTCAACCCTGCGAACCACGCTACAGACTATGATATAGCTTACGTGAGACAAACGACATGCAGTAAATGTCTCAAAACAATGAGAATTGTGAACGTCACCAAGCTTCATGTCAATAGGGGCCAACATCAGACTAATAAGAGAGACCACGTCCAGAAAAATCAACTCCCATTCAATGGCATACGTGTATAACGTTATGATCTCAAAGAAAGTCTCGCGATGGGGAAAGACAAAGAATATATGGCGTCTTGACTTCAAATCATTCATCACGACTCCAAAAAGAAGTGAAACATTATTTGATCTTGTCATAGCCTGCAAAAGAAAACGAAGAAGAAGACGAATTGGTTGCACATGCGGACACAACTGATCATGAATCAAGTCCATCGTCGCCACCGTAAGCCTCTCCCACCATGGGCGATCAAAAGCGACAGCTTGATTTGTCATTATCCACAAAACAAGAGAAAATCGAGTGTATTTTGGATGCATTAAAATAACATTTCCACGCAAATTATGACAACCAGGGAAGAAGGCTGAAAAATTTAACCCTTTTCTTGATTCGCAAGCAACAGCTCTCCAAAAGATAGTTGTAGTGGACGTATAGCAAGAAGCTAATTGTAGACTATGCAAAACTGCATTCCCTCGCTTAAAACTGCCAAAGTGTACCTTAAATCTGTTGACCACAACATGCCACAACATGCCACACTTGGAGATAACAAACTGATCACCAAACATGAGGACCAGCATAGTCAGACATGTATGCTCGAGAAACTTGAAGGTCATGTATGTCTCATATTCCCAAACAAATTGGGTCACCCTCCTGTTTGTGAAGAAAGGAATCACAACAACGCAAAATAGAAACACCACCGGCATGATTGTAAGCGGGAAAAGAAGAAACACATACTCCTTGCACATCCATGGTGGCCACAAAAACTTAGACACCTCTTTGAAAGCTAGGAAATAGTCTAAGAAAAGGTCAAAGGTAAAGACCACATGCTTATAAAACGTGGCAAAACAAGTAGAAGAATGGAGTTTTACTTTCATAAGGCCCATTGGAATACCAAAATACCAGACCACACTACTCACGCACAATTCCCCGTTGATGCCGAAGTTGATGCCGAAATGATCAAATACCTTGTGGTGGTGTGAAACTAGGACTGTCGTCACTGATCCAAAACAGGACAAAGTATCCAGTAGTGTCTGAAGACCAAACCAAGGCAGAAACATAGCAATCCTCGCCCCGTAACGGAGGCACTCATGAATCAATTCCGTCATATCCAGCTTACTCAACTTTACACTTAGTGTGTTGGGAACAACATCTTTTACTGTATTATCACTCTCTCGAGGAGGTGCATCATCAATGAACGATGGTGGTGAAAGCCAAGCTTGCCACACTACTCTAAAAATGAATAAGTCGTCCAAGAAAACCATTAAAGCCGCCAGTTCGAACTGACAAAGAAGAACAACAAAACCTGTCGGTTGAAGACGGTTCTCATGATTATATCCTATTGCCAGCATTTCAAAGTATTCATTTTGTTCGGCGGATAGGATAACATCCGTAACTCTCGTCAACGTCCTCCCGATGTGAAGCATCCAAGAGAAGGTTATGTAGGAAAAAACAGAGGCATGAAAGGACAGTAACATCCCACCCGTCTTTAACATTAACACCCTATTCGTACAGAGAAAATCACGGCCGAATGCAGAGCAGGAACAGAGCAGCACCGAATTGGTTGAATCTGATTGCTCAATCTCTCGATGCCATGAAAACAAGAGATGCTCATGATTAGTGGTAAGTAAAATTATTTTTCTGTCAAAGCTAGGAACACACGCAAGACAACAACTTAGAACGAAGTTGATAGTCTCTTCTTCAGTTCCTGTAATATGATCGTAAAAAGGCAAAGAATAAGACTCCGGTGCACTATTCTTCAGCAGCCTCATTTTTCTTTTAACCCATAAATCATCAAAGCAAATATCATAGAGTGGCTGTTCATCATTGATATCCAAGACGGAATCACCATAGTATTTGCTGTCAAGATCTTCCTCTCGTCGATGAGACTCGCATCGATCACGGTCTGGTGGTTCAGTGTTGATATGCCCTTGACGATTTCCAAGAGAGAGAAAGTTATCATTGCTTTTCTCATCCATGTGCTCCCCCATAGTCTGAGAAGATGAAACTCTGCCCAAATCCTTTTCCAGTGAGGTAAAATTTTGAGGGTGCTTCTCTTGCGCCAGATATATATCTTCGCCGTTCTTGTTAGTTTTGTGGAATATTTGTAAACCTTCAGCTGGTAAATTTTGTTTCTCGTCCACCCCCTTGAATTCCAATAAAATCTATGTCGCATGTTTGATATGTGCCATAGCTCTAATCTTCATCATCACCATTACTGAAAATTAGATCTCCAGATTTTGTGCAGAAATCATCATAGACATCGTAGATGGGCTCGCCGGTAAAGTCGTTGACTTGATCGTAACAACCCTGCATATTTTCCTTGTGATGCCATGATTGTAAAGAAAAATTAGGGTGAAATTGACGGTAGTGGTTCCTTGCAAACGAACTATCATCAATGATATCATCTTCCTTATCATCTTCAAAGATCTCTGCTTCAAGACAAGACAACTCTGGAGCACTATTTTGCGGTTGGAGAACGATACGCAGAGCAGTGTCGATCGCGATTTGCAATGTGTTGCACAAATCTTTCCGAAACTCCGCTAGTACTCCATGTAACGCCTCGTTTTGCTCTTCCAATTGCTGTTGAAGGTTCATCTTCTGCGGCATGATTAGGATCTTGTGTCTCTGATACCAACTAATGTAGAACCGAAAACAAGAAAGCTTGAAAGATCAATGGATTTTCAAGAACCTTGTTGCTTAGATCTCAAGCAAGCTTCTTCGTGAGAAGATTGAAGAGAGTCGAAGACTTGGAATGAGAAATCAAGTTCTCGTTTATTAATCAAATCAAAACCCAGTGAATACAAAGATCTCGACTCTTCTTTTATAAGGCATAAGAAGATAACATCGAATATTCCTAAATTGCTAAAGATAAATCTAATATCTAAAAGATAACACCAAATCTAAACTAAAATCACAATGATCAAAATAATAACTTAACACCAGCTAATCCGTGATTATCGGTTTAGTAACAACAAAACACTTTGATTGTAACACACGCTACATCACCTAGAGATCCTCACCTATCCCTTAAAGTCATCGAGATACAAATCAGCATTCAATCTAAATAATTCCCATGATCCTTGCAAAAGATACCCAACGGCTATATTCCTTTAATTCACTAGGATTGTTTCCTTCTTTTGAATTTTTACCGTTTGTTAAGAGCCTATTTAAGCTCCTTAGTTAGTCAAGTCACCTTTAAATCAAATAATAAACAGAGTTTTTGTTTTCAGAGAGTTATCTTTGAGTTTTTGTTCATTATAATCCATTTGAGTAATTCATTTGGTTCTACTGAGTTTTCCAGAATAGTTTGTTTGTGTGATTCAAGCAATCTACTTCTGCCAAGGATTGAGAGATTCAATCAACCCACTGAAAAAAAGAGTGGTTCACCAACACTTCCATCTCGCGATTCAAATCATCTAGAGCACATCAAGAGAGTTCTTAAACCAGTGTTTTGTTCTCCATCAACCTATCCATATACTCTCAACCTTTGGAGCTAGATCATCTGGTATCATTTTATTTCTAGAAGTTGCATTGTTCTTATTATGTTGCATAAACTTTAAAAAGCAAAATGAAAACAATTAGTTGTTTGATTCGATTTCTTTCATGAAACAAAACCAAAAGGAGTTTCTTTCCTTATAAGTGTAATTTAGAAAATAGTAGATGCTCCCTTTTATTTGATCAATATTTGTTTCTCATTTTTAAAATCCCAAACCGTGTGAGAATTTTATAAGAAAAGGAAAGGTTTTCAAACATGGTTTTTATTATCAAACCCATTTGAAAAGTTGGTCTGTGTATTAAATATTGACATTACCTTAATTTGTATTTTTCCTAAGGTATTTAGACTACATTAATTAATACACTATAAACTCGTGTGACATGTACCAAAATGCAGGAAGAAGAACAATATGAGGATGAATGGGAAAGCAACACCAATTCAGAAATCACACAAGAAGAGGAAGTTTGATGCAATATCATTAAAAGAATCAAGGTCATCAAGTATGGATTTATTATGAGAATCTTAGCCTCATAACTTCATAAAAAAAAAAGTCAAGGATTCTCATTCAATCACAATGGCTAAATTGGTGGCAAGAAGACAATTATTTGATTTAGCTACTTTCCTCCTTTTTGTTTAAATGGAAATTATTTTCTTTTAATGTATTTTATTGTAAAGATCACCTGGTAAGAGCTATAAAAAGCTCAATTGTTTTATTGTCAATAATATAGAAATTTTTGGAAAAATAAGAGTTTTCTCTTCTAAAGCTTATATGCTTTGTTCTTTGTTTCTCTAAGTTGTGCGGATTCCCCTTCTTAGAAAACATTATGAATTTATGTCTTATGTGTGGATTCACTAAGGCTTAGATTCTTGAGCTTATAACAAGGGCTTTCACACCCTTGAGTGGCATTCTACGATCCACTCATCGTTTCCTTTCCATCCACTATCGTTTCGGAGAGTTACTTGAGTACAGCCGGCTCGATCCATCCTCATTCGCGCGCGTTCGATCATTAACCGGTCCTTGGAGAGTGGCTTGAGTCCAGCCACCGACCTCCACGTATATCCCGTAGGATCCTACCTCCGGATCTTATATCATTTGGTATTAGAGCCGAATATCCTATCATTTATCTTTTTATTTTTTGTTTAGTTTTTTTCTTTTTCATTCCATTTAAATATCGAAAACCAAAAAAAAAATTATGTTTTGACCCCAAAAAAAATTCTGTTTTTAAAATTGAAAAACCATAAAAAAATTTTTTCTTTATTTCTCCTAAAGTTTTATTTTTCTCATTAAAAGAAAAAAATATTTACTTTTATTTTGATTTTTCAGTTTAACAAAAAAATACAAAAGCTTTATCTATTTTAAATAAAAATACAAAAAAAAAATTATCAAGGTAAAACGGTTTTGAGGACAAAACCATTTGAAGAGGGAGAGAATGATGCAATATCCTTAAAAGAATCAAGGACTTCAAGCATGGATTTATTATGAGAATCTTAGCCTCATAACTTCATAAAAAAAAGTCAAAGATTCTCATTCAATGACAATGGCTAAATTGGTGGCAAGAAAACTATTATTTGATTTAGCTAATTTTCCTCCTTTTTGTTTAAATGTAAATCATTTTCTTTTAATGTATTTTATTGTAAAGATCACCTGGTAAGAACTATAAAAAGCTCAATTGTTTTATTGTAAATAATATAGAAATTTTTGGAAAAATAAGAGTTCTCTCTTCTTATAACTCTCTGAAACGATAGTGGATGGAAAGGAAACGATAGTGGATGGAAAGGAAACGATGGGTGGATCGTAGAACGCCACTCAAGGGTGTGAAAGCCCTTGTGATAAGCTCAAGAATATAAGCCTTAGTGAATCCACACATAATACATAAATTCATAATGTTTTCTAAGAAGGGAAATCCGCACAACTTAGAGAAACAAAGAACAAAGCATATAAGCAAGAGAAGAAGACCATGAAGGAGAACCATGGCGTGAAGACCGTGTGGATTCTGATTGGGAAGTGGAACCAGAGGGTGAAGGAATTGATCTAGAACCACCAGATTACTCCTATAATACCACCATTCAACAACCATTGTACTAAGAGGAAGCAGAACATGACCAAACTGAAACAGATTTTGAAGACAGACATGAAGAAGAATATGATTCTGAATATGAAGAAGAAGATATCCAAACTAGAAGCTACCACGAAGAAAATTCTTACTATGAAGAATCCATCTATGGTGAAGATTCTGAAAGATTTTATGGAGGACAAAGTCACCACCAAGGCTATGGAGAAGTAGAAACTGATTCCCAAATCAGTGTAAGGGAGACCGAAAGTGAGATAGGAGAAGAAGACATAGTAGAAGAATGGCATGAAGGAGAAGAGTTTGAGCCTCAGTACCAAGATTCTGAAAATCATCAATCCATGGAAGATCAACACCAAGGTTGTGAGACAATGAGTGAGCTTGAAGGTGGGGATCATCAATAAAAGCCATACAGCATTTGTTTCTCGGGTCGTGATCAATGACCAGAGGATTACTTAAGGTGAGAAAGAGATATGGATGAGTGGTTTCAAGCAAATCAAGTTCCGGAAGAGGAGAAGACAACCATTGGTGAAGAAACTTTAATTCAAGAAGCTTATCTACAATGGGATAAGGATGCTCACCTCAAGCTTGATTATGATCTAAGCAACTGCTGCATAAAGAGTTTGTAGAAGAGATCGCAACATTCCCATACTACTCAAGTTGTCAAATTCCTCAAGAACAAAAGGAGTTGGATCACAATTATACAACCAACAAAGGCTGCCATCCCTAAAACCAGAAAAAAACGTCCAACATTCCTAAAACCAGTGGAGCCTACCAAGAAGAGACCACAAGCTTCAAAGGTTAGGGAAGAACTAATAGAAGCAGAGCAAGCAGTATGAGAGCAGAGTACCGGTAATCCACAAGGAGAGTTCAGTAACTCTAGCTCACAAGGATAGAAGGCACAAATGCCACTTTCTCAGAAAAATCAATCATAAATGCCATCTTCTAGTAAAATTACAATTTTACCCTTAATGAATTCTCAATAATAATTTGACAGGGTTAAATAGCATTGAATCGGTATGGATTTGTAAAATACACCGTAGCTCAGTGGTCGCGTGCGTCCCTGAGCGTGCATCGCGTCCAGGGTTCGAATCCTCCTATGTGCGGTACATCTGGTACAACTGGAGGATTATTATGACATTTGTACCAGTAATACTGGTACAGCTGGTACATCTGGGTACAACTGGTACATCTGGTACAACAGATGTACCAGTTGTACCACTAGTACATATGTACAACTGGTACATGTGGGGGCAGTTGTACCACGTGAATTTTCATTTTAAAAAATTCAGGGGTAGTTTCGTCATTTAATTAAAAGCGAGTGGCATGTAGATCATAGAATGGCATATGGGTCATTGATTTCTGAGAAAGTGGCATTTGAGCCATTGATCTAGCTCACAACCAGCAGCACCAAACCAAGGTAAGTGTTCTAACTATACTAAAGTTAAAATTCAGACATGTTATAGATGTCATAAGAGAAGACATAATGCTGCACAATGTCAATTAAATAATGTTAAATTACTAGAAGAGAACATTGAATTATCCAAAACTAGTGATAGTTTGTTTCAATCTGATTTGATAAATTCCAATTCTAGTATAATGCATTTCTCTTTGTCAAAAGGAAATGATGCAAGAAGGGATAAATGGACATAATAAAAAGGTGTTCCGGTGATCAGGAAGGAAAATGACCATTTGATGATAACTACCTCACAAGAACAAAAGGTTCAAATCCTTTTACAACTTGCTAATTTAACAATGAAAGAGCAAGTAACACACTATCTATTATTACTACTACAAGGTCATATATAATGAACTTGTTTCTTGTCCAAAGTATCAATATTGTTTCAGGAACTAAAGGAACAAAACCCAGAAGAGTTACACCAGAACAGAACTTATTTGCCCCATCAAGTTCAGAACAAGCAAGCATTACCACCAATGGTAACTAAGAACAAGACCACCAAAGGAGATAATGGTGCAACAACTTGTCAATGGCAAAAAAAACACAGAAGAGGTGTGGTATTGATATACTTGCTCCAAGGAGAGCCACCTGATGTCCCTTACATCACCTGACCCCAAAGCTATCAAGGTAAGGCTCTAGATTCTCAATTTAGAATGAAAGCTCACTTGCTTTCTCTTGGTGCATAATGTATAGTTTCGAGGTCGAAACTTCTTCAAGACAGAGTGTATGATGAGGCCATCAAGTCAACATCGGCCATGTAGGAAGGAATCATAACATATGGAGAGGAGAGCACACTACAAGATTATCGAATATTATTAGTACCTGGAAAACACTATTATTAGATATCATAGCGGTTTAGTAACATTTATCATCGCTCGCGATAATAGATTCACCACTTTAGATATCGATTTTTCCCATGCTATTGTTGGTTTCTATAAAATAGCGCGTTCTTCTCCTGCATTAATTATAAAAACAATTACAATTGTATTTTGTTATTAATTGTTTTATTCATAGCATTTTTATAAATTTACTATAGCATTCAAAATATGTAAATGATTCCTATAATTTTCCAGTTTATTTTTATTTAAATTACAAATTATTAGGATTTTTATTGGTTTTTAGATAATTTGAGAAACTAAAATAAATATCATATTTTATTATATTTATTTGAAAATGATACAAAACTATACAAAGTAAAATTACATAAGTTCATACAAGTTTACAAAGTAAAATTACATGATTTCTCTCTCTCCGCTTCTTGGCACCTCCAGAAAGTTTAGATTATTACCGATTTTGGTTCTCATAACTTCTCTCTATCCGCCTATTGGCACCTCCTGGCTGGAAGTTTAGTTTCACTGTTCTACCGCCAATTTGCTATAATTCAAACATAAATACAAAAGATCAGAAACATTCCTAAGCTGAATCATCTTTGTTCACGAAGTGATGTAGCTTACAGAGATGTTAAACATCTGAATCGCCTCTTGGCTACTTCAATGCTTCTCATCGTTACGAATCCATATCTACTTCTATTAGTGACTTTATCATATACAATCTGCAATAAAGACATGCCAACAATTACACATTAGCTAGCTAGCTAGAATACAAACACATATATATTCCATCTTGAAATGACAAAAGAATGATAAAATCCAGACATAAGGAAAGATATTAAATTGAAAGTGTCTCGTGACATCAACTAATCATTCAGATTCCAATTTTCAAACTCAAAAAGATTAAGACCAAAGCAACAGAGAACATGTCAATATGAGCTGAAATTTAGTAAAGCAAAGAACTTTGCAAAATACGTCAAAATAGTTATGACTTACTGAAACAGAATGCGCAGTGCTAGCTTTTACCTTGTGCATCCTCACTTTCACTGGACAGTGAATTCCTCAACGAAAAAACAGTGACACTCTTGAGATTTCGGTGATCGAGCTACAAAAGCAGAGTAAAACAAATTGTGAGTGACAAAATATGATAGAGACGAGCAAATAACAAAATATATTACAACTTTAACTGCGTCCAATCTCAAATCAACATTAATTAGATTGAAAAACCCAATTCGAAATCAGCAAAGTTATATGAGTCATATTCCAAATATCATGAGTGGACTCCATAACTAAGATAATCAACACAAAGATCTGAACTGAACATACACTAAACGAATGAAGAAGACAAAGGAAGCATAAGTGGGTTATCATTGGCTCTGGCTTCTCACCTTGTGGTGCCTCCCTTTCCTGATTTCACTAACCAAAAGATAAAGAAGCTCGTAGTCAGACAAGATAAAGAAACCATATGTTAATAAGATTGATTTAAGAGTCGAAGAAAAACGTAATTGCTCTTGTAAAGAAGCAAAACAGGTTCTTACAAAGAGTTTCTTACTTTGTTGATTTGCTTAATGTCGTTAACCGCAAAATCGAGCAGACAGAGTACACAAAGATTGTGGATCTTTCCCGAAAAATATCGTGTCAGCGACCTGTGAAATTTGCTCTGGTTTTCGTCGTTCCATCGTTTGCCTTAAATTTGTTGACCAAAACCAAAACTTGTAAGCTATTCGATCAAAATCAACGCAATAATTAGATCCTGACTAATTACGATTAGATCTCAACTAATCTAAGTTTATCAATCTCTGTACTTTGTGATTTTAAGAGCGCCAAAACCTATACTAGATCAGATTAAGAGTGGTTTTGAAATCAAAAACCCAGATCTCTAATATAGATTAAATCGCATGCAAGATGACCAGTCGCAACGTACTGACACTCTACTTCACTATATGCGTTCGGAACTAGATGGCAAAATCAAAAGAATTGAAACAAGCTTCGATGTTACATTCAAAGACTTCAATGTTAAGTTCAAAGACTTCGACGTTAAATTTAAAAGTCTTGAGACGACTATTCTAAAATACTTTTCTCAAGGGCCATCTTTGTCTCACTCATCGGAATCGGCATCTTCTACCGAGATCACATCATCTACAGCAATCTTACCCACTCCAGAGAAGATTGCGGTATCTACGGGGATCTTACCAACACCGGGAGCATCACGATCCCAAGAACCACTGAAGCAAGCCATATCGGAGCTCACACCAAATGATAAAGACTCGTCGGAGATCAACAAATCACCATTGCTACCTAATGGACTGACGACAAGATTAACAAAGATCGCATACCCTTCGATTGGATTTTTCTTTGTGAAAAATTCTTTATGCTGGATAATACCCCGCCGGAGTTTAAGGTTCGACTAGCTTCAATGCATATGACGGGAAAGGCATTACAGTGGCACCATAATTTCATCAAAGATCGGTAAGATGTATACCCTTCTTGGCCGGATTATGTTGGCGCTGTGTCAGCTAGATTTAATGCGTTGTTTGATGATCCACTGTCGGAGTTGGTTAGCTTAACACAAGGGAATAAGTCGGTTGAGGTTTATCTGGATAAGTTTGAGTGCACTTTGTCAAGATTATCGCTCACAACATCACACGCACTTAGCATCTTCTTGGCTAATATGAACCAACATCTTGCCTTGCACGCTAGTCAGTTTAATGTCAAAACAGTGACAGAAGCAGCTCATATAGCTAAACTGCACGAATCAGCCCTCTTATGTGCTCTTATGAAGGAATCTCGAGCATCATTCAATCCTTACCAGAACAGCAACACACAGTCTTACTACATGTATGTGAGTCCTTCTCCAAACTCTTCAGCACCGAAGCCGTCTGATACACAAAAATCCATCCTGTTCAAGCCCGGCTTTATTTATAAGGTACATCTAACAAACCCCCCTGAAGAAATATACTTATGAAGAGATGCAAAATCGTAGGAACAAAGTTTTATGTTTGTTTTGTGATGAGATCTACACTCCAGGACATCATCTCAAACATAAGAAAGGACAGGTTTTCTTGCTAGATGGCGACGGAGATTACTCTAAGGATGATAAATACCATGAATCTCCTGAAAAAGCTATATGGTAGTCTTAATAAGACTTCATCAACAAATATCCAAATTTTAATCCTTGAGGACAAGAATTATCTTGAGCAAGGGGTATTGTTACAGGATTTTATAGGCTGCATCATATTTTAATAAATACTTTAATAATTAAAATACTCATGAGTGTGTTTCTCTTTAATTATTATGTCGTTTGCATAATGGTGTTTCTCTTTAATCATTGTGTGTTTTGCATAATTGTGTTTCCCATCGAATATTGTATGGTTTGCATTTCCTATTTATATAACGAGAGTTTTGAGCGATTGAAATGAATAAACAAAAACATTTATCCTCTTCCTTCTTTTGCTCTCTTTCTCTCGTCTCTCCATCTTCTATACTCTCTCTTATTTATTCTCGTCTCTCTCATTCTCTTTCCCTTAATTCTTCTTCTTCATCTATCGTCTCTCATTTTTTTGATCATCTTCTGATCATATTCTATCTCATCCCTATCATCTCGTTACAAAGCGACGGGGATGAACGCAGCAGTGGAGGAGGACACGATTACGACCACAGAGTGAAACAATGGGGAAGAGAAGAAAAGGGGAAAAGAAACCCTATTTTGCCTGAGAGAAAAGAAGAAGTTAAAGCAAACCAAAATTAAGAGGGGGATCTCGTGAAAGGGGGAAAGTGAAAAAAAACATGGGAAGGAGAGTAAAATTTTCACTAAGTCCAAAAGGCGGCCAATATAATTACCTTTCTGCGCCAATTATACATAGCGTTTCAAATCTAACCGATCAAAAATATCGTTTTATTTTTGTAAACGCTATTTAAAATAAAGGAGAATGTCAACCATAGCAGAAACAGTAAAAAATGCTATCAGCAACTGCTATTAATACTCAATAATCTTGTAATGGCATGAAGTTGAGGAGAGCTAAGGAGACATATGAGCTTTGTTTAGCTCAAATGGAAACCAAGACCGATCATATCAGATCAACCATCAATTGGAATACAAGAACAACTCATCCAGAGCACACCACAAAGAAGAATCATTCCAAAAACTTTCCACATGAAAAAGATATTGAAACACAACCTGATATACCTCCAAAGGAGCCAATGGAGACCGATGATAGGTCGAGTTTTAATCCCTATTCTAACTGCAAGTGCACAGTAATGTGATTGTAGTACTTAGGGTATCGAAATCCACAAGGACTCTGGGCAACGATAGATTTAGAATGGTCAAGATTAAACTAGGAGAAAGCAATGTAGTGAGAAACTAAAAGCAATGCAAGAAAGTAAATCAATAGCAAGTTTGTAAGCAAGGAGGCAAAGCGTTAAGTCTAGGGAGTTCTCAGGAAATCAGGAACATAAGCTAATCAATCAATCAGGATCTAATATCATAAATCTGTTCTAGAACTGGAATCACGAAAGTATAAGAAACCAACTTTCTTTGCGAATCCTATCTATGTCTAACAACCTAGAAAACCAACTTTCGTTGTGAATTCTAGAGTTCTAAACAAGCATTAATCACGAGTTCGTTCGTTCACAATTCCCCTAAACCAAATTTCTTTGCGAGTAGATCAAATTGCTCATCTAGGTTCTTTCTAGCTAATTAACCAACTGTCGTTGTATCAATCAACCTAACATCAATAATCTAATTGGCCAATTCAGATCAAGCATTAAGAACAACACTAGATGAAGAACTAGAAATATGAATCCCTACAGATTAATCAACCTAAAATTCCATGAAATCCTAAATGAGAATCCCTAAACCTAACAGGTAATCTACTCAGACATGATCATCGAAACAGAAAACATGTTGAATAGAAAACCAAATAACATATAATAAAACAAAGAACTGGGGTTCGAAATCCTCTCTCTCAAGAACAAGATCAGCCCCGAACTCTCTCTGAAATAAAATAAAACGTAAGTAAAGCGTAGCCTAAACAAGTGGCTAAAAACCCTAATATATAGTCTAAAACACGTCTGGGGCCTTTTTGCAAGTCTGGGAAGTTTCTGGGCAAAAACTGTAATTTCTCCAAAATGCAGATTTTTGGGCGCAGAACTGCGTCAACCACTGCGTCGACCACTGCAGAACTGCAACGATCGTTGCAGTGCGAAAACGCAGCCAGTGAACTCTGTGAGATCTCTAAATAGTGCAGAATTACTCCAAATGTTCCCAAAACGTCCAATTAGGCTCCATATGTCCTTAAACCTATAAAACACCTGAAAAGACTCCAAAACACATAGAAAGACTCGATAACAAAGATATATACCATGGTTAAAATCTCTAAAATCCATGGTATATCAACTACCCCACACTTAAGCCTTGCTTGCCCTCTAGCAAGTAAAGAACCTAAGCATAAGAAAAGAGGTTTGAAAACATAGAAACTCATTTCGTCCTAGGAACTTTCGTATTCACATTCACTTAGTAAACCACTGAAAACTTCCCTACAGAACTCAAGACCACAATATACTTCCCCCACACTTAGCAACTCCACAATCAGGTTAGGACATTCAAGTTCACCACACTAGTCTCTGTATACAATTAGGTGCGGTCTCACAGAGGGAGTATCGAATCAAAGGACACATGGACTCAACCTATTCAGTATCTGACCACCAAACTGTCTGTTTCTGGTTTCTTTCTTTTCCCTTTCTCCCTTAGCAACTGGTTTTTCCCCATTGGGTATCATTTTTTTTTTTTTATCAGTGCTCTTCCTGTTATGGGGTGTACTTTGGACACATTCCATGAATACACAGGAGGTGATAGTGGTAGCTACCACTCCCATGACCACTTCGGAGCTACTAGCTCATCCTCAGTTTATTAATTTTTTTTTTTTTTTACTTTTAAAGGAGAAGAAAATCAGAAACCATACTTTAGAACATGATTATAGGCTGTGCCAAACACATCAAAGGAATCCGACCCAAAGATTACCAAGCTCCTAGGTGAGAAATTAAAGTCAAGATTAAAGTGAGACTAGTGATGGATCCTCTGAATACCTGGTTAGATATGGGTGTCCTTGATAAGTTGATCCGTTTGGGGTTTTCTAATAGTCATAGAAATCCTGCAAGTCTGTCCAATGGTCACTTAGTTCCTGTTCAAGCGAAAAATTTCCTCGGAAAATCATAGTTTCATACAGAATTTTGACTCAATAAAACAGTTTTGAAAAACCAAAGACTGACTCAAAGAAAAAAAAAGCGTGCGTCAGTAGATACCTCCCCCACACTTGAAACACACTGTCCCCAGTGGTGTCAAGCTCAGGATTGGTGAGAAAATTAATCAAATTGAAACAACCGAAAGTTGCAGAATATGTACCTATCGTCGCCCTGTGTCGATCGATGCCACTATGGTGTCGATCGATGCTAGGCGATTACGCCCGCGGTTATTGAATAACCGATGTCTGAACCGCAATCAAATCGGCTAACCATAAATCGCAACTGTGTCGACCGATGCACTATGTGTATCGATCGATGCGGTGCGATTCTGCCTGTTTCTCTTGGCTCTGAACACACTTAAACAGAAAAATCAAAATATCAAAACAAAAACTAAAAATGAAAACAAAAACGAACCTAACAGTGGGTTGCCTCCCACTCCGCGCTTGTTTTTAGCCATTAGCTTGACTATGGGATAGAGATCGGACTCATGGCGGTTTCAATAGAGACTTTGAGTGTCTCTGTGAATGTCTCCTCATCCAAGGTGGTGTATATGCTTTCGGATCATGAGATCTCCCAAGGAAAGAGGGAGTAGAACCAGGGCGGGAGCGAAGCATGGGTGGGATTCTGCGTTTTCCTGCATTCAAAGTTGATGGATTAGGAGATTTAAGCTTAGATGATATATGCCTTACCTTTGGTGGAAATGAGAAGTCTGGAGCTTTCTGCTTATGAGCAGTTGCCGGCCCTGAACACTGAAGCTCTGTCCATCAATGGTGGCTCTCTGCAGCTTGTCCATCTTGAACCTCAATGGCTTATCTCCCAGATGGAGATCAATCAGTCTATGTCTCACATTAATCACAGCTCCAGCAGTAGCTAAGAATGATCTACCAAGTAATAAAGGATCATCAAGCTCAATCTCATATTTCAGCACCACAAAATCCGTTGGAATCAAGTAGTTCCCAACTCTGATATTAACATCCTCAAGAACTCCTTCTGGATACATCTTTGATCGATCATCTAGGATAAGAGAGATCCTAGTAGGCTGGAAATCCTTTAGTCCTAATCTCACAGCCACTGAGTATGGCATGAGATTCACATCAACTCCTAAATCACACAGAGAACGCTTGAATCTGTCCTTAGAGATATAACAGTCTAGCACAAATGCTCCTGGATCTGGAAGCTTCTCTGTAATCTGAACCAGCTTTTTTTCCATCACTTTCATACAATTAGCCACGTCTAGCTCCTGTTTAGACAGTTTAGGAACCTTAGGATATAGCAGAGAGGGCTTATAGACTCGTTCCAGGACTGTTGCAGGTTTTTGGTCCCGTCTGCAGTATGTGTCGATCGATGCTGGATATGTGTCGATCGACACAAGGCGATTTTTCACAATTCCATTAGACGTATCGGGGATGAATCGACCAATGCACGAGTTGTGTTGATCGATGCATGTCTCATACAGACAGAATTCTTCCAAAAAATCCGAGATTCTGCTCTCTTCTTCTCCTAGCAAGTCAATCTCATCTCTTATGGTCACAACATTAATGTATTGCTTTTTTCAGCTCCCCCAGCTTCATTTTGCCTTTGTATTGCTCTACCTGTTTGTTGAACTTGAACATCTAGCTTCTTCACATGTGTGCTCAAAGATTCAAACTTCCCACTCAGATTTTCATGCATAACATCCAACTTCCTGTCAAAATCTACAGCAGTCTTAGTCTGATCCTCTAGCAACTGCTCCATCATTGCTTCAGTTTTTCTCTCATAAGCATTAGCAGCAGGAGGTGTCTGATAAGAAGATGACCCATATGTTCTCTGATAAGAATTACCTTGCTGAAAAGGCTTCTGATAACCAGCATTCTGTCCATATCCAGAAGAGTTCTGATTTCTTGTGAAAGCACTCTTCTGTCCACCATTAAAGAACTTGTTACCTTGGAATCCAGAGCCATTGATGCAGTTCATATCATTTTCCTGTCTTTCCAGTAACTGCTCCATCATACTTATCAGCTTATCAGACTGCGTATTTTGAGGGGGAACATGCTGATATGATGAAGATTCATAATCTCTGGTGAATGAATAAGAACCATAGTCTTTGCAAAATGAGTTATTCTGCTGATTTTCCAACATCCGTTCCATCATTCCCATCATCTTACGCGCTGTGTCGATCGATGCAAAGGTAGTGTCAATCGATGCAAGTGCGAAGATGTAACGATCGACACACAGGACCGTGTCGATCGATGCAAGACGATTTTGTCGAATCTGACCTGCAAAACAGAGGAAAAAAAGAAAAAAATAAATCAGTAAAACAAAAAAAACGAAAAACCTAGTCTAAACCCTAAGTTCAAATCTATCAAAGACTCAAAAGAGTCCCCGTCAACAGCGCCAAAAACTTGATAGGTCGAGTTTTAATCCCTATTCTAACTGCAAGTGCACAGTGATGTGATTGTAGTACTTAGGGTATCGAAATCCACAAGGACTCTGGGCAACGATAGATTTAGAACGGTTAAGATTAAACTAGGAGAAAGCAATATAGTGAGAAACTAAAAGCAATGCAAGAAAGTAAATCAATAGCAAGTTTGTAAGCAAGGAGGCAAAGCGTTAAGTCTAGGGAGTTCTCAGGAAATCAGGAACATAAGCTAATCAATCAATTGCGATCTAATATCATAAATCTGTTCTAGAACTGGAATCACAGAAGTATAAGAAACCAACTTTCGTTGCGAATCCTATCTATGTCTAACAACCTAGCAAACCAACTTTCGTTGTGAATTCTAGAGTTCTAAACAAGCATTAATCAGGAGTTCGTTCGTTCACAATTCCCCTAAACCAAATTTCTTTGCGAGTAGATCAAATTGCTCATCTAGGTTATTTCTAGCTAATTAACCAACTGTCGTTGTATCAATCAACCTAACATCAATAATCTAATTGACCAATTCAGATCAAGCATTAAGAACAACACCAGATGAAGAACTAGAAATATGAATCCCTACAGATTAATCAACCTATAATTCCATGATATCCTAAATGAGAATCCCTAAACCTAACAGGTAATCTACTCAGACATGATCATCGAAACAGAAAACATGTTGAATAGAAAACCAAATAACATATAATAAAACAAAGAACTGGGGTTCGAAATCATCTCTCTCTCAAGAACAGGATCAGCCCCTAACTCTCTCTGAAATAAAATAAAACGTAAGTAAAGCGTATCCTAAACAAGTGGCTAAAAACCCTAATATATAGTCTAAAACACGTCTGCGGGCCTTTTTGCAAGTCTGGGAAGTTTCTGGGCAAAAACTGTAATTTCTCCAAAATGCAGATTTTTGGGCGCAGAACTGCGTCGACCACTGCGTCGACCACTACAGAATTGCAACGATCGTTGCAGTGCGAAAATGCAGCCAGTGAACTCTGTGAGATCTCTAAATAGTGCATAATTGCTCCAAATGCTCCCAAAACGTCCAATTAGGCTCCATATGTCCTTAAACCTATAAAACACCTGAAAAGACTCCAAAACACATAGAAAGACTCGATAACAAAGATATATACCATGGTTAAAATCCCTAAAATCCATGGTATATCAACCAATAACTACAAACTGTAGCAATCAGACCAAACGATAAGGAGCCAAGAAACAAATCTACTTTTCAAGAATCTAAACTTATCAGAAGCCCACGGAAAATTGGTTTCATGCCAAAAGGAATTATGGTTTAGAAGATATTCACTTTCAAAGTCAAAGGTGGCCCGACTTGCCTTATTTGGAAGATTACGAGTTTGGTCAACATCAAACATAATTGTGGAGACCAGGAGAGTTTAATAAGCTTCCATATCCATAAACACCTCTTGACATCCTACAATGCACCAGAACCCGAAGGATTAGACAAATCCTCTTGCTTCTCAACTTACCTTATTTGGATGCATTCACACTAATGGGGTCAAATCAGCACCAGACCTTCACATATCAAAGCTACAACGGTTTGGGCTCATTATCATCATGTCTAGACTTCCTTAACTGCACCATGCTTCACAAGAACACACACAATCATCAGGAGCTCCACTTTCCCTTTTTGGAGAAGATTCACCTCAATTTGCAACTGCTCTTTTCAACTGAGATATCCACGCTTTGAATGAATTCTTCGACAACCAAGGAGTCCCAGAGATCCTCACCTAGGACTTAAAGCATTCCAGATAAAATTCAGCATTCAATTTGAAGAATTCCCTTTATCCTTGCAAAAGATACCCAACGGCTCTATTTCCGTAATTCACTAGGATTGTTTCCTTGCTTATGAATTGTTACCATTTGTCAAGAGCCTATTTAAGCTCCTTAGTTAGTCATTTGTAAATTCACCTTTCAGTTAAATAATAAACAGAGTTTTCGTTTTCAAAGAGTTATCTTTGAGTGTTTGTTCATTAGAATCCATTTGAGTGATTCATTTGGTTCTACTGAGTTTTCCAGAATAGTTTGTTTGTGTTGTTCAAGCAATATACTTCTGCCAAGTATTAAAATAGTCAACTAACCCACCTAGAAAGAGAGTTGTTCACCAACACTTCCATCTCACTATTCCATCCATCTCAAGCAGATCTAGAGAGTTCTTAAACAAGTGTTATGTTCTCCATCAACCTATACATTTAGTCTCCACCTTTGGGGCTGTATTAGAAGTTCAGGAGTAAGTACTATCCGGATGAAGCCTTGGATAAGCTGGAGGGTGTGTTCCTTAAGCTGTAACAAGGGTCTATGACCGTGAGGGAGTATGAAGTTGAGTTCAATTGGCTTACGAAGTATGTTGGTCGTGAGGAAGAGGATGGAGAATCCTTGGTGCTCGAGTTCATGTGTGGTTTGCATGTGGATCTGAACATTTGTTGCAGGATCCAAAACTATGAGTCTGTTGCCGAGCTGGTTGAGAAAGCTGCGGAACATGAAGCAAGGTTTCTGGGAACTGAACCGCAAGGTCATGTGGGAAATGATGATGGGAAGAAGAGGAAGTTTGGGAAGAACAACCATTCTAACAAGTCATCTGCTGGTAGCAGTGTGTGTCCGACTTGCAAGGATTTACCTTGAAAAGAATTTGGTTTTTCAAAAAATGGGAAACCCTTTACTGTTGACTTCGCATATCCAGGCTGCCTCAAATGTGCAGAAAATGTTATAAGTATGGCCATCAAGAGAGTGTCTCCATTGTGAACAAAAGAAATGGAGAGCCAAACAAAAATGTTGAAAATCGAAAGGTTGTTATCTTAAATTCAGATGACTCAGCTTTGGTCGAAAAAATAGAGCAGCTACAGAAAAATGAAGAAATGGAAACATAAAACCAAATCACCTTGAATGTTGCGGCCGAGCAGTTTGGGGAAGAATTGATTGTCTCAGAAAAGAGCCTTATAGCTAAAATGGTGTGTTTGACGGAAGAGCCTAACATCAAGAGTGAATGGGCGACTGTTTGTTATTCCAAGATAGGCAAAAGTTCAGGGAAACAGGGGGAATGCCTTATCTATGGGCAAGTTCAAATAGCATTGCCTTCAAGGTTTGCAGCTCTCCAAGGAAGAAGTGGATGGAGAGATCGTGGAGAATGAATCAGATGTTGAAAAGGAAAATAATTTTATAAGTGGAGTTGAGAAGATGAACATAGAAGGAGGTTCGGCCATGGGTATGGGTAAATTTATTACAAAGGAACAAAAAAGCCAGGAAGAGTTTGAGGGAAAGTTCTTCGAGGACGCAAACATGAATGTATAGAATATTTTAAAGGCGTCCAAATGATTACTTGATCAGTATTACTTGACAGAATGGATCGATAATTTTTGTGTTTTTTTGTGTATGCTTTCAACACGTCTGAAGAGAGAAGAGGTTCGTTGGATGATGTCAAGAATCACTATGATTCGGGGAAAGCCATGGATTTTAATGGGGGTTTCATTGAGATTCTTGATGGAGAAGAACACCCGGGCTTCTTAAACATGTCGAATATCAGTCAGGGAACAAGATGTTTCAAAGAGGTTGTAAACCACTGTAAACTACATTATTAGGGCCTGCAAGGCCCTCTGTTTACATGGTGAAATAAGTTAGATGAGGGGATGATATGTAAGAAGATTGATAGGGTGTAAATAAATGAGGAGTGGCTTCAATATTTCGCGACAAGCTACATTTTTTATGAACGGGGTGGCTTCTTTGATCGTTTATGATGCCGACTTATGCTGCGAGTTGAAACTGAGAAGAATAAAAAGCCTTTTGAAGTTCATAAACTCGATTGCTAGGATGAATGAATTCTCGAAACTAATGATATCATACTGGAGAGAAATGGAGGGGTTGTTTCACTCTGCATCTACTCTATTTTGGCTTACAAAAAAAACTCAAAACACTGAAACCTAATCTTAGAGTTTTCGATAATCAAAGATAACTAAGGAGGCTTATGACCTGCTTTACGTAACCCAACATACCACTATGATAAAACCCACTGCTAAGAGAAGAAGCAAAGGCTTAGAAGAGATGGAATACACTAGCTGACACGGAGGAGGAATTCTATAAGCAGTGATATAAAATGCACTGGTTGAAACTTGGTGACAAAAATAACAAGGCCTTCTACATTTGTATTCAAGCGAGAATCCCAACAAACCCAATTCATGAAATCTGATGTTCGAATGGTGAAGTGGTGAACTCGGCAGAGGATGTTAAAAAGTAGGCAGAGCAACATTTCTGTGAGTTCTTGTCGTTCGTACAACTGATGCAGAGGTACCTTTAGTTGAAAGATTACAAGGCTTACTCGAGTTCAGATGTAGTGGATAAGAACAGGGGAGATTGGAGAAATATGTAACTGCGGAAGAGGTTCAGGCAGTTCTGTTTAAAATACTCTGAAATAAAGCTTTGGGACATGATTATTTCACAACATAGTTCTTTAAGGAGGGTTGGCCTATTGTTGGTAAGGGTAACGATTGCAGTCCAATCTTTCTTTATCAAAGTTTTCTGCCAAAGGGGTAACAATTATGGCTTTGATACCAAAGAAGGACGGTGAGAGAGAGAAATGAAAGACTATAGGGAAATATCTTGTTTCAATGTCTTATACAAGCGTATATCCAAAATCATAGCAAATCGTCTCAAAGTATTGTTGCCAAAATTTATTGCTCTGAATTCATCAACCTTCACTAAAGATAGGTTGCTCATGGAGAACCTTCTTCTATCCACAAAGATTTTAAATTGTTATCATAAGGAGGACATAACATCTAGATGTGATGAAGATTCACATATCCAAAGAGTTTGACTCGGTACAATGGCCATCTCTCCTAAACACTCTAACTGCACTAAACTTTCCACCAAGGTTCTATCACTGGATCCGTCTTTTTGTATCCACTACCTCATTCTTAGTAAAAGTTAATTTCGAGTTTTCTTGTTATTTCAAGAGTTCAAGGGGGCTAAGACATGGATGTGCACATTCACACCCTCTTTGTGATTTGCATTAACATACTATCGAATATGCTAGATGTTTCAGCCATAAGGCAAGAGTTCAAATACCATCCCTAGTGTTAATTGATGAAATTGACCCACTTCTGTTTTGCAGATGATCTTATAGTTTTTGCATATGGAACAAAAAGAACATTATAAGGCACACTCTCTGTTTTTGAAGAGTTTGCGAAAATCTCTGGTTTGAAGATAAGTTTGGAGAAATCTACATTTTTTATGGCAGGTCCTTGTGAGGAGTCACAAGCTGATATCGTCTCGAGCTTCATGTTTGGCAGATGCACTCTGCCAGTGAAATACTTGGGATAGTCTCTGCTTTCTAGGAGAATGACAGCAAAATATCTTTTACCATTGGTGGAAAATATAAGATAATTGATAAGCACCTGGACGAATCGATTTCTATCATATGCGGGCAGATTTCAGTTGATTAGTTCAGTCATTATGATTTTGGAAAATTTCTGGCCCTCGACTTTCAAACTTCCAGGTACGTGTTTAAAGGAAGTTGAAAGATTATGCTCGAAGTTCTTATGGTCTTGCCCATCTCTAAATGCAAATAAATCAAAAGTGGAATAGAATAACGTCTGTAAGCCGAAAACGAAGGGGGATTAGGACTGTGATCATGAAAGGAAGTTAACATAATTTGTAGACTGAAGTTATTATGGAGAATTGCTACATCGACACCGGAAGCTTGTAAAAGCAATGAGGAAGTCATCAAACATCCGAGCAGCCTCGGAGTGAAACGAGTGACCAACAAACCGAGCAGAACACCTCCGTTTTGCTCAAAGCTCTCATGACGCAAATCTCCGAGCTGTCTCAAGGAAGTAATGCCCGATTCGATCAGCTCGCAACAGCGCACGCGATATGTCAAGGCCAAATCAACGATTTACGATTGGCAAGCCAGCAGGAGTCTGCTCCCAGGACTCGCCTTAACCGAGCATTATTCGGAAACACAACCCCTCCAAATCCTAGGAGTCGGACGGTCACGCAGCTGACCGAGGACGTCGAAGAGCCCAATGAGGACGGAGCCTTAAACAACTCAACACAAGACACCCTCAGGGATAACGAAATCGAGGAACTGAAGCTAATGCTGAAGAATATGACATCAAAGGTCCACCAAGCAATTAGCTCGGCACCAGAAATCGATTGTGTAATAGAAGAAACTCAAAATACTCCGTTCACTCAACGACTCATGAACACTCAAACCGAGCATCCCGCTTCCAAGGTCAAGATAAAAATGATGATGTATGACGGAAAGACCGACCCGAGGCAATTCCTAACAGCCTTCTGTATAGCGATGGGCCGAACTCACTTCAGCCTCGGGCAACGAGACGCAGGCTACTGCCAATTGTTCGTAGAGCAATTGACCGGATCGGCATTGGATTGGTTCTCTCGTCTGGAACCAAACTCCATAGACGGATACGACAATCTAACGCATGCCTTCGTAAAGCACTATTCAATGTACATACAAGAGGAAGTGTCCAACGCCGACCTATGGGCCGTTACCCAGGGACAGAAAGAGAGCCTCCGATCGTACATAACCCGATTCAAGAACGTACTCGCCAAACTCACAATCACCGACAGCGAGGGCTTACCCGCTCTCTGAAACGGTCTATGGTACGCCCTCCACCGAGCATCAATCTTTATCGACCTTGAAGAAGAAAAGGAAACCCTAGCAAAGAAGTTCGGCCCGAAGAGTTCAACGTCAAAAGAAAGAACCGAGAAGGTCGTCGATCAGTACGAACCACGACAACACTACGACCAGGATTATAAGAAAACCAAAGAGGAAGAAATCGCCAGGAAAGGAAAATCGTCGTATTACGTCAGCGATCAGTCACACGACAGTCAACAGGACGAGGAACATCCTTACCAAGACCAACGACAAGAGCGAACCGACCGACCCCAGAATTTTCAGCAAGGTCGACCATCTCAAGGTCACCAAGGTCAAAATCAAAACAAGCCGTGGAACAAACCCGCCCGAGGAAGCGACCGAAGCAAGCAATTTTGCCAATATCATCAACGAGCGGGCCACAGCACCGAGGATTGTAGAAACATCCAAGCCCTCCTTTACGCTGACTATCAAAAGGACGGCAATAAGTTGGTCCTAAATCGCAACCAACCACCTGCGAAGCACGTTAATCAAGTGGCGCAGCCAAAAAACGAGGTCGAACGCTTCAGGCTCGTTCAAGAGGAAAGAAAGAGGGAAGTGGCCTTCGCCGAAGAAGTCGAACGAATAGACGCAAACACAGCGGCCGTAAACAAGCAGGGTCGTGACGAAGAGGACGAAGAAGGAACGCCTCCGCCGAGAAGACGCATAAACATGATAATGGGAGGACTACCAATGGTAAACGACTCAGTTCGTTCAATCAAGGAGTATGAACGTCGAGCCATGGCCGCCCAACATTACCGACGAAACGCCAGCGACGAGCTCAGAATCGGTGGTAAAATCAGCTTCGTTGAACAAGATGCCGAGGGAGTAGACCGACCACATAACGACCCACTCGTCGTCGCAATGCGAATAGGCGATTGCGAAGTCGAGAAGATCCTAATCGACACCGGAAGTTCGGTAGATCTAATCTTCAGAGAAACATTACAACGAATGGAACTCAGCGACTACCGTATCAAGCCATCGACTAAACCATTAACCGGCTTCTCGGGCGACTCGATCAACATAATCGGAACAATCAAACTTCCTGTCTACGTCGGCCGAATCACCAAGCTGATTAAATTCGTGGTCGTCGACCGACCAGCCATCTATAACGTCATCCTCGGTACGCCTTGGATCCACGAGATGAGAGCAGTCCCTTCTACGTATCACCAGTGCGTCAAGTTTCCCACCCCGTTCGGCGTGTTTACGCTGCGAGGAGACCAGAAGATATCCCGAACATGCTTCAGCATCGAGCACAAGATGCGCCGGAAGTCGCAGGCATATCTAGTTGCAGAGCCTCGAATCGAGCTACCACCGCCTGATCGACCGCAGAAAGATGCAGTAATACAAGTCAACATCGACATAAAAGATCCCGAGCGTTGTGTTGGAATAGGAGCCGACCTTTGCGAAGACCTGGGGATAAACTCGTGTAATTTCTCATGGAAAACGCCACAACTTTCGCCTGGACCACCAATGATATGACCGGAGTTGACCCGTCCATCACGTGCCATGAACTGCACGTCGATCCAATCTTCAAACCGATCAAACAAAAAAGGAGGAAGCTCGGTCCCGAGCGCGCCAAGGCTGTCAATGATGAAGTAGAAAGACTTTCAAAGGCAGGTTCGATCACCGAAGTAAAATATCCAGACTGGCTGGCGAATCCCGTCGTGGTAAAAAAGAAGAACGGCAAGTGGCGGGTGTGCGTAGACTTCACCGATCTGAATAAAGCGTGTCCCAAAGATAGCTTCCCACTGCCGCATATTGATCGGCTCGTTGAAGCAACCACCGGTCACGAGCTACTATCGTTTATGGACGCCTTTTCAGGGTACAATCAGATCATGATGCACCCCGACGATCGAGAAAAAACCTCCTTTATCACCGACCGCGGCACGTATTGTTACAAGGTCATGCCGTTCTGGCTCAAAAAATGCAGGAGCAACATATCAGCGCCTCGTCAGTCGCATGTTTGCCGAACAACTCGGCAAAACAATGGAGGTCTACATCGACGATATGCTCGTCAAATCCACCTCGGCAGACGACCATATCGATCATTTGGCAACATGTTTCGCAAGTTTGAACAAATATGGAATGAAGCTGAATCCGGCGAAGTGCACGTTCGCGGTCACATCGGGAGAATTCCTCGGCTACATCGTCACACGAAGAGGAATCGAAGCAAACCCAAAGAAGATAATGGCGATCACCGAGCTCCCTTCCCCGAAAAACACCCGAGAAGTCGAACGATTAACCGGACGCGTCGCGGTTTTGAACAGGTTTATCTCACGGTCAACTGACAAGTGTCTCCCATTCTACAATCTTCTCCGAGGAAACAAGAAATTCGAATGGGACGCCAAATGCGAGGACGCATTTCAAAAGCTAAAAACCTACCTCTCCCCCCCACCGATTATGGCCAAACCCGAGGAGGGAGAGACGCTGTACTTATACATCTCAGTATCGACCTCGACAATCAGCAGTGTGCTCGTCCGAGACGACCGAGGTGACCAAAAACCCATCTTCTACACGAGCAAGATCTTCGACGACGCAGAAACACGCTACAACACGCTTGAGAAACTCGCTTTAGCCGTCGTCGTCTCAGCACGAAAGCTTCGCTCCTATTTTCAGTCACATTCGGTAGTGGTGCTGACAAACCAACCAATCAGAACAATCCTGCATAGTCCGAGCCAATCCGGCAGAATCGCCAAGTGGGCAGTCGAACTAAGCGAGTACGACATCGAATACAAACCCCGAACCAGTGCCAAGGCACAGGTCCTAGCAGATTTCCTAATCGAATTACCACCCGATCTCACCATCAGTGAAGCTCAGGCCCCAAAAGAAAAATGGATTCTGTTTGTGGACGGTTCTTCGTCCCGAAACGGCTCGGGAGTAGGCGTCAAGCTAACATCTCCGACCGGCGAACTAATCGAGCAGTCGTTCCGACTGGCATTCCCAGCCTCCAATAATGAAGCTGAGTATGAAGCTCTGCTCGCAGGACTACGACTGGCCGAAGTAGTAGGGGCAAAACAAGTAGACGCGTTCGCAGATTCGCAACTCGTGGTGAACCAATTTAACGGAGAATACGAAGCAAAAAACGAGTGCATGGATGCATACCTGAAACTCGTCCAGGAAATCGTTGCACGAATTGGGTCGGTCACGCTGACAAAGATCCCCCGAAGCGACAATTCCTCCGCGGACGCATTAGCCGCTCTAGCCTTGACTTCCGACCCCGACCTCCGCCGAATCATTCCAGTCGAATGCATAGCTCGACCGAGCATCGCACCAGACGAGGACGTACTACTCATCACCGAGGAAGATGATGGAATGGACGATGCTTATAAAAGCAACGAGGAAGTCATCAAGGACACAACCCCGAACTCACAAATGCCGTCGATTGGAGAGACGAAATCAGAGAGTACATACTGAATGGGAAAGTCCCTGAGGATCGTTGGGCAGCTCGCCGACTGAAAGCTCGTTGCGCGCAATATGTAATAATGAAGGACGAGCTATTTCGTTGGAGCGCGTCCAAGGCCCTCTTACGGTGCATAAACGGGCAGGAGATCCAGTGGGTCACCGAGCAAACTCACGAGGGAGCAGGCGGAAATCACACAAGTGGCCGAGCATTAGCCGCAAAGATCAAACGACATGGTCATTACTGGCCGACCATGGTCGCCGATTGCGAAAGTTACGTAGCCAGATGCGAGAAATGCCAAAGGCATGCACCGAGCATACACCAGCCTGCCGAGCTCTTAACCATTGCAGCAACGCCTTACCCTTTTATGCGATGGGCAATGGATATTGTCGGGCCCCTCCCGGCCTCGCACCAAAAGAAATATATCTTAATAATGACCGACTACTTCACGAAGTGGGTTGAAGCGGAGTCCTATTCGGAGATTCACGACCTCGATGTCCAAAAGTTCGTCTGGAAGTACATAATCTGCCGCCACGGTGTCCCGTATGAGATCGTAACCGATAACGGATCTCAATTCATTTCCAACCTATTCGAGGGATTCTGCGCAAGGTGGAAAATTCGTCTGAGCAAATCCACCCCGAGATATCCACAAGGCAACGGAAAAGCCGAGGCAACCAACAAAACAATCATAGACGGCCTCAAAAAACGAATGGAAAGCAAAAAAGGCCTTTGGGCCAACGAGCTCGATGGTGTTCTCTGGTCTCACCGAACAACACCACGAACATCAACAGGCCAAACCCCTTTTTCACTCTCCCATGGAATGGAGGCAATGTCCCCCGCGGAGATATGCGTCCCGACGATCTGTTTAAGCGTTTCGCCCGAGCACGAAGAACTCAACAATAACATGATCGCCGACTGCCTTGACCAAGTGGAAGAGCTACGGGACCGAGCACTCCTACGCCTACAAAACTACCAGCAACAGATCACCCGACACTACAACAAAAAGGTTAAAGGCCGACGCTTTGTGGAAGGCGACCTGGTCCTAACGAAAAGTATTTGAGAATACTCGCGAGTACCGAGCGGGAAAGCTCGGCGCCAACTGGGAAGGTCCTTATATAGTATCCAAGGTGGTGAAACCCGCGTCTACGAGCTCGTCACGATGAAAGGAGAGGCCATTCCACGCTCGTGGAACGCCAACAAACTCAAACGCTACTTCTACTGAGCCCAGCCGAGCAGCAGGACAAGACGGCGAAGCAAGCAACTACCGAGCAAAAAAATTTTAAAAAAAAATTAAAAAAAAAAGAGAAAATCCGAGCATGGCGCTCAAAAAAAAAAAACAAACAAACAAAAAAACGAGCATCTCGCTCCAAACCGAGCTCGCTATACACGAGTTCGAGTAATATGTAAAGTGAACTACGATCGGCTTGATCCCCTTTCGGGGTACGTAGGCAACCTCTCACGAGGCTCAGCTATATCAATAATAAAATTTTATTAAGTATACTCTTTTCAGTCTCCCGAACAAATCGACATTCTGGCCAAATGCTCGATACATCATAAGCCGGGCCCAGTTCCCGCACAAGGCTGATCGACAGGAAATAAGCCGAACCTAGTTTTCGCATAATGTCCCGATCAGACCTTAGGGGTAAGCCGAGCACTTACTCGCACCCGACCCGTGGGATAGCGAGCACAGCCTCAAATCCCACACAACCAAGTAAGCCGGGCCCAGTTCCCGCACAAGGACGACTGACAGAAAAAATAAGCCGAACCCAGTTTCGCATAACTGTCCTGGTCGATCCTACGGGGTAAGCCGAGCACTCTACTCGCTCCTAACTAACTAGCTAATCCGACTCGAGCATACCACTCGACGAAATCAAGGCGCATTGCCGAGGACAAGTACGCGGAATGAAAATCATAAGTACGCGGAAAATCCCGAGCAAATTGCAAACGGACATAGTCCAAATATTCATTATATTACTTAGGATAAAACAGAGGGGAAACAAAACATCCCGAGCTAATACAAACATGCACAAGGCACGAACCCGATTACAAAAAAAGGCTTAAATCTAAGAAGCCTCGGTATAATGGTCCTCGGTCCGACCCTCCGCCACGCTCTCAAGACGAAGATTATTTGCCACCACGGGAGTCACAACCGCTGATCTTGGACAAGCCCCGAAGAATCCTCCTCGGTTCGACCTGGGCTGCTAGGAGGAGTCATAGCAAAGTCCTCATCGACCAAATCGGTGAACTGAACCTCGCTGAGCTCTCGTTTGAGACGAGCAAAATCAGAATCAGCCTTGGTTATCTTCTTGGGAGGAATAGCAAACCCTTCCTCAACAAGCGCCTTCAGTATAGACGCAACCGCAGCGGCCTGATTCATGATTATTTTTTTCGCCTCCCGAGCTCCTTCTCCTCATTCGCT
Source organism: Orychophragmus violaceus (assembly GCA_030180135.1). Classification (NCBI taxonomy): domain Eukaryota; kingdom Viridiplantae; phylum Streptophyta; class Magnoliopsida; order Brassicales; family Brassicaceae; genus Orychophragmus; species Orychophragmus violaceus. The sequence goes on along the minus strand of CM058233.1, from coordinate 24,615,695 downwards.
TTCTTGATCGTTGACAACCGAGCTTGCGCCTTGCCTGACACACGCTCCCTCTCCTTCAGAACCTCGCGCGTATGGGAAGCCCTGAGCTGAGCACATTCGGATTGGAGCTTACCCTCTAAATCGGACACCCGAACAATCAATTCGTCAGCTTCGGCCAGAGCGTTTGAGCAGTCAGTCAGGCACTGCCTGTTCTCGGCATCCAATCGAGCATTCTCGGTGGAAAGATCAGCAACCTTCTTCTCCAGAACAGACACCTTCTCTTCCTCGACCTTGAGAGACAAACGGAGCGCCTCCGTAGCGGCCGCCGCCTCGCGGTACCCTTCAAGCTCGGTAACAGCCCTCTCGGCTTTGGCAAGATCCCTCTTCAGCCCGCTAACCATCCTCTCGAGGTCAACCTGTCTCTGCTCAAAATCATCAAAGAGCAGGTTGTAGTTGGCAAGGCCCTGAAACAAAAAAGAACCAGATCAAAACTAAGCAATCACAAAAAGGAAAGAAGGGCGAGCAAAACCTTACCCGGACGATGTCCTTGGCCGCTGCCTTTTTGTGGTCAGGGAAATGCGTGTGATCAACCGAAGGAAGTGGTCTCGGCGGACTATCCCTTATCATCGGGAACAAGTCCGCGCAGGCCGCCCCATCACGGACAATTGACTTCGAGCCTCGTACCTCACGGAAAAGCCATAGTCTGTAAACGCGCCCTTGTAGGAACTGTTTAGTTGATCCTGATGTAATTCACAGATTCATATCAACCTAAACATACAGATCTAGGTTCTCTTGAATAGAAACATTACATGATCTCACCTTTTACCTGTTTGTTGCAGCGGAAGGAATTGAACAGGTCAGAGATCAGAGAGATGCACCGAGGGATGAATCCTCCAAAGGTTCACACACGCTTTCACAGGAAACAGCTGCTAGACCACAAGGGGAACTCGGCGCAGAGAGAGAGAGTTTACGGCTCAAGTGTTAGGGTTAATCAGTCTGAAACTCGAGTTTTATGACACAAAACTCGTCCTGTTCCGTTTGGGCCATTTGGCCCAAAAACCAATTAACTCGACGGCGTGCAGGCACTGCATCGATCGATGCACCTTGTGCATCGATCGATACACAGTACCTAAACCGTTTTATTCTCTCTAAGTACAGTAAATGCCTAGCACTTTTACCATACTTCTGCTAAACCGTTCCTACACGTTTTCCTGTTAGCTTAGGCGTGTGACCCATATGGGATCATATAAAAAAAGCAATAAGTCCAAGACTTATAGATCATGAGCGGACTCTAGCAAGCCATCATGACCCCCAATATTATATGACTTATGTCTGATCACTGACATACTCTTACTTTCTAGAGACAGTACCGAGATTACTGGACACAATTCCAACAATCTCCCACTTGTACTGGAATCTCTGTATTCATAATCCTTTTGTCTCAATATCTCGATTAGTCATAAGGCAAGATTGGTGTCATCCTTATAAAGCCTAATCTTGTTCATCGGACTCTGATTTGATACTGACAATCTAAACGACTCGGGAAAGTCCGTTTGAGCATGGCCATGCGTTTTCCAGTATTCAAATCTCCGATTGGCCTAGAGATATTCACTCCATTTATATTGGAGGGACAAATCCCATCTTGTTCCATCACTGTAAACTACTTATTTCATAATGTACCCAAACAAGGTCCTTATAACTATCGCAGAACGATAGCGTTAGACAATGATCAAAGTACATCAGTCCATGGGCAGTCACATGCATGTGAACTCAGGTCTAAGGACTATACTCTATAGTCGTAGTAAGAATCTCTTATGACACAGATATAAATATCCTGAAGAGTTCTTATAAGCGGGTCTTGTCCGGTCGTATGTTCCCAACATACACCTATGTACTGACTTTGATGCCGCGCATCTATGACACACTAAGACTTTGTCATAAGTCACGTACCAATCCAGTCTCACACGGTTGTTGGTGTTCCAATTTCAACAACCTTCGACTAGGGACATGATGATATAAACCATCTATCAAATATAGGGTCTTATGACCAACCTAAATGACTTTGATGACTCAAGATCAAGTCATTTACTTCGATGACCTATAAAATGGTTCATTTCATTTTGGAACGATTATTTCATCACAGTTAAAATAATCTTGAAATAATAATTTCATTAAACATCATTATATGTTTTACAAGAACATATCAATAACTAAATAAAGCCCTTTACTAACTCCCACTGAAATTAAGACTACATCTTAATTTCACTTATCCTACAGCAACAGTCCGCGACTCGTGCTTAGGCTCAAGGAGTGGCTTCGTCAATAGATTAGCAACGCTCTCATTCGTTGAAACTTGCTGATCTACTTAACATCTCTGTCATTTATCTTACGGAATAGGTTATACCTATCCTCAAAGTGTTTGGATCTTTGATGTGCAGCTAGTCTCATCTAAGCTGGGAATCACATCAAGTTTAGTGATGAACTATTCTTTCCAAACAACCTCTTTTGCCGCTTCCCAAGCTGCGAAACATTCAGTTTAAGTCATGGAGTCAGCAACAGTGCCGTGCACCGCCAGACAAACACAAGACATATCCGGACTGTGACCGGAAATCATCTTTGTCTGTTGGAAACTTGCCTTTCAGACTCTATCTACTTTTAGCACCTCACTTTCTTCTTTACCTAAAGAACTTATCCTTAGTATTCTTCAAATACTTTAGAATATTCTTTACGGCAATCCAGTGATTTTTTGCTGGATTTGACTGGTCTTTACTTGTTTTGCTTAACATTAAAGCAATATCAAAACAAGTATGTGTCATGGCATACATGATAGATCCAATTGCCGTCGCATATGAATCCTATCCATGCATTCAAGCTCAGCAGTTATCGTAGGACACTGCTTCTTGCTTAACGTATTGCCATGTGATATTGGCTTAAAAACCCTTCTTGGAGTGCTGAAAACGTGTAGGCCTTTGTCAATTTAAGAATCCTGACTTTGTCCTACCAGCTCTTCTGGATCTCTATCTTTAGATCCAGAATCCAAGACTTTCGTGGCTTTACCCATGTCAATCACTAAACCAACTCCCAAGCCAGTCCTTTACCGACTACAGCATTGGGACGTTATTTCCGAGAATCAGTATGTCATCGACATACAATATGAGAAATGCAATATCGCTCCCATTTATCTATTAGTAAACGCATAGTTCCATTTCGTTCCTGTTCAAGTCAAAACCTTGACTACTTCAACAGAACGAAGATTCCTATTCCGATATGTTTGCTTCCATCCATCAATGGATCGATGAAGCTAACTTACATAAAATGTAATTTTTCGGAGTCCGGGCTTACTTTCGCTTCTTTGAATTTCGCAGATTCGTCGCTTTCAATGATCATCAGATCATGCGAACTTTCAATGATTATCAGGTTCGCCTAATGACGAGAAATCACTCTCGGATTAGTAACTGATTCATTCATATCTGCGAACTTCAGGCTCCACAGGTGTAGATTCTACAGAAATCTGTAAATCCTTCCGCTGCTCTCCCTCAATAGGTAAAGCAGCCTCCTGTATTTCTCGAATTTCTTCGAGTTGTACTTTTACTCCCACTGTTCTTCTTGGAAATTAATTTCCCTTCTTAGAAAACAGAATGGTCGTAAAAGTACCGAGCCTTGGTTTCCCTAAGAAAACTTCGAGTTATGCTTTTACTCCCACTGTTCTTCTTGGAAAATAACTTCCCTTCTTAGAAAACAGATTGGACGTAAAAGTAACAAGCCTTAGTTTCTCTAGGACAACCAGCGAGGTAGCATAACTACAAATACTCAGTAAAGACAAATTTGGATCGATTCCAATCCACATTTACGTGGTGTCTTTCAACTGATATTGGTGGAACTATTTTAGCGTAAACTTAGATAATTTAGAGCGTTATTCTCAAATAATATCATGGAAGATTCGTGTGACTCATCTTTAATCATTTCTAATAAGATCTGATTCTTTCTCACAGTAAAACCTTCAGGTTTTCAGGAGAAATGAGCTGTGAAACGATTTCACACTCATTCAGATGATCACACAATCAATGACTTAAGTATTCTCACTCGTGATTTAATCCAGAGTCTTAATACTTTTGTCATTCAGATCCTATACTTCATTCTGGAACTCTTTCGACCATGTCAAAGAATTCCGACTTGTGTCTCATCAAATGAACACAGTCACACTCACTGAAGTAATCAGTAGAGACAATGAAGTACATGAGATTTTTCTCTGGCATTACTGCTCATTGGGCCACATACATGAGCATGTTCCAGGTCCAATAAGCCTTTGGGCTTTTCTCTAGCTCGGCTAAGATAGGCCCTTTATGTTTTGGTCTAGTAAACAGAATTCAAGTCTCATAAGATATTTTATCAAATGAGCCCAACAGTCCATGACTATGGGATTTCTGAATCCGACTTACTCTATGTGACCAAGACTTTTATGCCAAGAAAAATCAGGTTTAATTCATCAGATTTAAACCAATTCGGTATTTATGTTATATTTAGGCACTCTTTGGTTTAAGATATAAAACCCATTCCATGAATAGGGTGCTACAATTAATATTTCATTAAGATCAAAAGAACAAAACTTGTCTTTTATCAAAATGAAAAACATTCAAATTCTTACAAGAAAATGAAAGACAACCCTGCTTAAAGCAAATACATTGTAGCAATTACTTAATACAAAACCAAGCCTCAAAGGGATCTATAAGTGAAAATCCTACGGCTGAGGCAGCATCCCAAGCTCCTTCCAAACATGTAGTTTCACTTGCCCTTCCTTCAATGTTCCACTGTTGCTTAGGCTCTGCATATTATCACAAATATCAGTGCCACAACCAGTATCCAATACCTTTAAGGTAGAACTTGAAGTAATAACATGAATACCTGAGGAAGTAGTCGCATACATCGACTTTAACTCCTCATCATCTTCCATGAATTTAATGCAATTTCTCTTCCAATGCCCTGTCTCCTTACAGTAGCAGCACTTACCAACGTAAGAGGTATCTGACTCGGGTTCAGAAGACACACGCTTGCCATGATTCAAAATCTGGACAACTTTGTCTTCACCCTTGTCAGCATTAGGTTTAGTAAACCTACCCTTCTCAGTCATGAGATTGTACAGGGTACTCTTCACGTTTGGCTCAACTGTCTTGAGCATATCATGCAGTTCAGTCAGCGTCTTCGTTAAGCCTTTCTTGATATAGTTCTTTCTGAACTTATCATAGCTTGACGGCAGTGACTGCAGAATGATTTCAGTTGCCATCTCTTGGCTAACTGGATAATCCAGTTTCCTCAGGTTATCAATGTAACCCATCATTTTACTGACATGAGGACTTACTGGATGATCATTTGGTAGCTTGCAGCTAGTGAGAGATTTAACCAACTGGTATCTCTCCACTCTTATCTGCTCCTGAAATTTCAATTTCAGGCTGCTGATCATCTCTATTGGCGACTCCATGTTCTCATATTGCTTCCGCAAGTCTGAGTCCATGGTAGCCAATATCAGACCACGCACATCTACCGCATCATTATAATGCTTATTCCAAGCATCATATACTGCATGAGAAGCATTGGATCCGATCCTCACGTGGAGAGCTCTCTCAAGGACATAGTCCTTTCTCTCCTGTCTGAGGACTAGCCTCAGGTTCCGCGACCAAGTCAAGAAATTTGATCCGTTCAGCTTGTCCATCTTAAGGACAGACCGGATCGAGAAAGTGTTTTGATTGTTTGTGCTAGTCATAACTGAAAATTAAGATAAAAGGATTTTAGTTAATATGTTCAATATGATTAATCCCGTATTAAAATTTAATATGATTAATCACGCATTATATTCAATAACATCAGTTACCCTCAATAGAATATAATGATTCCAAGATCCACATATAACTAAGATTAAAGTGGGCCACTGGCCGTCACCCAATCTTAGCTTATATCGGTAAGCCCTATATCGGCTAATTATATCCGTGATATAACTCTTGGTTGTGAATCTGGGCCCGAGGCCCAATCCACTCTGATGTCTCAAGGCCCGGGACTCCCGATGGCCTAGTCAAGAAAACCAGACTATACAGTCATGTAATCATTAATGTCTGGGACTCCCAATGACATTTATGAATCACAAACTGTCTTACCCACGCAAAAACAGACATCCTCACACTGTAAGGCCATGAATGCAATTGAATGGGCTTTGACAGCTGACATAGCCTGGACAAGACATCCAACGCTTGATATTATTTGAGGTTCGTAGGTTTATTAAAATTCATTCCCAAAATAGAAGATTACTATTTCGGGAAACTTTCTATTTATGGAAACCTACTATATTTGGAAACTTTCTAAAATTGGAAACTTTCTAACTTTAGAAATTTCTTTAAAAAATCCAAAACCCGCAAATTCAGAAACTTCTATTTTAAGAAACTTTCTAATTTCAAAATTTCGGAAACTTTAATTTAAAATCGACTTTATAATTTTATAAAATAAATTTTAAATTTATCTGAAGAAAGACTCAAATAATTGGCCCAATTGTTTTAACTTCTTGGCCCGAGGCCCAAGAATTGGTCCATGTCCAAGACATGACCCAATTGTCCAATTAATTGACATAACTGGTCTGGTTCATTAAAACTGGTCTAACCAAGTTTTAATTACTACGATGACCACAATTGTCAACCGGTTATTTACTAAACCGGAATTTCTCAATTTATTTGGTCCAACCAAATCAAATTAGAAATTCCTGGTTTAGACACTAAATCCAATATTTCTTTCGACATTGGATTTCTTATCCCGGTTTAACCAGACTTAATAAAATTATTAAATCTGTTTATTAAACCAGGACGAATTGATTTTAATTAAAATTTTAAACCGAACCGAACCGAAATTGGTCACGGACCATTCATGGCCGTGACCTAGCCGCAAGCCAGCACGCGAACGATCGTTGCTGCTTCATGGGACGGGACGGAACGATCGTTGCGATCCATCCTTGCACGATCAAGACGCGATCATCGGATCAGCCGTGATCATCCGATCGATCCATGATCGATCGATGCATCAACAGCCATCGGTCGACGCAATCCAAGTCATATAGCTTGGTTTGCGATTTTCAAACGTTTGTTCAGGATTCAATTCAGTTTCTTAAGTGTTTTTCTTATCAGTAATGGATTCAAAACACTTCTAAACAGAATAAACAACCTAAACATGAATCTAAAACAAGAAATCCTAAGAACCAATGGCTCTGATACCACTGTAGGAACTGTTTAGTTGATCCTGATGTAATTCACAGATTCATATCAACCTAAACATACAGATCTAGGTTCTCTTGAATAGAAACATTACATGATCTCACCTTTTACCTGTTTGTTGCAGCGGAAGGAATTGAACAGGTCAGAGATCAGAGAGATGCACCGAGGGATGAATCCTCCAAAGGTTCACACACGCTTTCACAGGAAACAGCTGCTAGACCACAAGGGGAACTCGGCGCAGAGAGAGAGAGTTTACGGCTCAAGTGTTAGGGTTAATCAGTCTGAAACTCGAGTTTTATGACACAAAACTCGTCCTGTTCCGTTTGGGCCATTTGGCCCAAACACCAATTAACTCGACGGCGTGCAGGCACTGCATCGATCGATGCACCTTGTGCATCGATCGATACACAGTACCTAAACCGTTTTATTCTCTCTAAGTACAGTAAATGCCTAGCACTTTTACCATACTTCTGCTAAACCGTCCTACACGTTTTCCTGTTAGCTTAGGCGTGTGACCCATATGGGATCATATAATAAAAGCAATAAGTCCAAGACTTATAGATCATGAGCGGACTCTAGCAAGCCATCATAACCCCCAATATTATATGACTTATGTCTGATCACTGACATACTCTTACTTTCTAGAGACAGTACCGAGATTACTGGACACAATTCCAACAGCCCTCACCTGGCCCGCCCAGGAAATGAAGCCCAGCAATTTCATCTTCGTCCGGAATGACCCGATCGTCTTGAGAATCAGCATTCTTGTTCTCTTCCCGACCATCTGCTTCACCGCGGCCTGGTCAGTCTCTAAAAGAGCCGCCTCATCAGCACTTGGACGCTCAGGAGTTCCAACCCGAACACCCGCAGTCTCGGGAAGAACCACCAGATCCATCCCGCCAATATCAGGACGCTCGGAGGCTTCTATCGTCTGAACCTCCTCAGCAGCAACCGTCCTGCTCTTCTTCTTCCTCCTCTCCAAAGGAGGCACTTTAGTGGTCTCCTCGGCCTCCTGATCATGTTCAGGAACATGAGGAATCCCCGGCTCGGTGGAAGTCGCATTCTCGGTCCGCGACCTCTTCTTCTTCTTCTGAGCATCGACCGCTTCCATCGCGGCGCACACCTGACGAAATAAATCCCGATGATACTCGTTTACAAAAACCATTCCAGGAGGGACCTCCCCAACCCATGGTGAAAATGGTCGGTTAGGATCCAGGTCAACAGGATTTACCTGCGGTCCGGAGAGATTCTCCTGCGCCACGACAGGATTCTCCTGACGACTAGTGAGGTTTTCCTCGACATAGTTCACAACTTCGAGATCCATCTGGCCCATCTCTTCCTCTATCGGCTTCCCTCCTTTCGTGTACCGAACAAACGGACGACTGTTATACTCGGCCAACGATTCGATCGAACGAAGACGATAACCTGCAGAAATCAAGATTAAAGAAGGCAGACCGAGTGAAAAGAAAGAATGGGAAGGTACCTTCGTGCAGACACTCCACAGCTCGTCTAACTCGATTGGCGTGAACGTCCGGCCACTTCTGAATTCCCCGAGCAACAAGCTTCCTGAGATCCGCTAAGAAGTTATCCGGCGCCGGGAGATCAAAGGGATGACGATCTGCAAAAAATAGAACGAGCATGAGTTAGTCTATTTAGAGGAACGAGCAAAGCAAAAACATTTACCATGAAGATGATTCCACTGAGTCCTATATGGCCTCTCCGGATCGGGAACCGAAGCCGAATTAACCCGAGCATCGAAATAGCGGTCCTGCCAGTCATCGACTTTTGATGATTTCCCGATGATAACTTTCTCTCTGAAACGGGTCCTCATGCACACATAGCGGGTCCCAATAGTCATACTTTTCGTCGAAATTGACGAAATCGCCTCGAAAAACCGAAGAGTCATATCAACACCGCACTCGGAGGCCAGAATCATGGAGCCGACCAGGTTCTGAATAGCCGCCGGACTCAGCTGGGACAAAGCGATCCGCCTTTCCTCGTAGTAGGGAACGAGCAACCTCAGTAAAGGAAACCTTAGATGGATATGCCTAAACCAAAAGTCATACAGGCATACCCATCCCTCCGGACAGTCCCAGGGTCTCTAATGTTGCTCGGGTTTGCGAAGCTCGAGCCGACCAGCGCCCCCAGAAGCACAGTTGTCCTTAAGCCACTCCAAATCGTCATCCGAGCACTTCGTCGGCAGAACGGGACGCAAGGGACGCGCCTTCTTTCCCGAGCCATCCGCAGCCCCTCGTTTCGTTTTCTTCCGAGCTTTCTTAGACTTGCTCGGCTCTGGTACCATCCTGTCAATCCTCTCCTGATCTACCATACACACGGCCTCCGCCTTCACTGGAAGAGAACCCAAATGCTGACCCAACGAGGGCAACCAAGGTCGAGCACCGTCGTCCTTCGAGTCTATCAAGTATGGCACTCGGAAGCTCCGTACGCTGCCCGAAGCCGAAGGAGCCCGAGCCCGATTATTTTCAGGACTCTGGACAATAACCTCTGATCGTGTCGAGCCGGACGAGGAACTCTGTTGCGCAACGGGCGAACTGGATTGAGCAGAGGTACCCTCGGATAACCTTATCGAAGGAAGATCCCGATCGGAGGATGACTCTGAATGAGAATCAATTCTCATAACTACTAATACAACAACAACTAGAGAGAGAATGGAATCTAGAGAGAAGGGAGAGCAAAATACTTGCGCGAAAGAAAAGAAGTGAAAATGAAGAAGCAGAGCGAGGTATTTATAAGCGGGAAGCTTGCAAGGGAAGCGCCATCATTACACCTACGCGACTCTTCAGTTTTCAGCAATTATAGGCGCCATCATTACATTGACGCGACCCTTCAGTATCCAGCAGTTTCCCAAGAAACCTGTTGAGATTCCCGAGATAGAAGCGACAAAGCGAGCAAATCAAACAGGCCGACCAGATCTATGCCGAATAGATATCAGCCCAACTAAACACACATCAAATCCGCCGACTTCAAAATACCACAAAGATCGACGAACTGGGGGGGGGGGCTTACTGTTATATATGGGTTTAGCACCCCCATCCACTTAGAAGGCCCAATATCTGTTCTCCATACAAAGGTCGGCCCAACAAAAGCAAAACGGCCCAACAAGCAATATAGGTCCGAAAACACGCGTCCGCGCCGAGCCCACTACTACCGGCTCGGCCCGGCTCGGCTCGGCTCAGCCTATGAAAACAAGTCAGCTCGACTCCGCTAACGTCCAAAGGTATGTACGGCTTGGCCCATCTCGTCACCAAGTACGGCCCATCCGCACGAGCTCGACAAACAGTCAACGGCCTGTAAAAAGTACGACCTTATTTTACTATAAATAGGAGTCGTCACTGTACATTAAGGTAACTTTTTGGGGATTCGTGCATTTCTCACTACTTTCTCTCTCTAGAGTTAACACTCCCGAATTGTAAAACCGAGCTCGTCTTTTGACAAGCTCGGGCCCTCACTTAAATACAACACGCTCGTTACCGAGCAACTCTCTCTTTTCATTACTTAAGCACCGAACATTTCTCTCCTGACTCATCATTGAACCTAGCCAGTTCTTCCTTAAGAGAAACTTTGACCTTCCGGACCCGAGCACGTCAACTCTCCCGAGCAAGACGCATTCTTGAACCTTTGTGACAAGCTCAGTTATCACACTTACTTTGTTGATTTGCTTAATGTCGTTAACCGCAAAATCGAGCAGACAGAGTACACAAAGATTGTGGATCTTTCCCGAAAAATATCGTGTCAACGACCTGTGAAATTTGCTCTGGTTTTCGTCGTTCCATCGTTTGCCTTAAATTTGTTGACCAAAACCAAAACTTGTAAGCTATTCGATCAAAATCAACGCAATAATTAGATCCCGACTAATTACGATTAGATCTCAACTAATCTAAGTTTATCAATCTCTGTACTTTGTGATTTTAAGAGCGCCAAAACCTATACTAGATCAGATTAAGAGTGGTTTTGAAATCAAAAACCCAGATCTCTAATATAGATTAAATCGCATGCAAGATGACCAGTCGCAACGTACTGACACTCTACTTCACTATATGCGTTCGGAACTAGATGGCAAAATCAAAAGAATTGAAACAAGCTTCGATGTTACATTCAAAGACTTCAATGTTAAGTTCAAAGACTTCGACGTTAAATTTAAAAGTCTTGAGACGACTATTCTAAAATACTTTTCTCAAGGGCCATCTTTGTCTCACTCATCGGAATCGGCATCTTCTACTGAGATCACATCATCTACAGCAATCTTACACACTATAGAGAAGATTGCGGTATCTACGGGGATATTACCAATACCGGGAGCATCACGATCCCAAGAACCACTGAAGCAAGCCATATCGGAGCTCAAACCAAATGATAAAGACTCGTCGGAGATCAACAAATCACCATTGCTACCTAATGGACTGACGACAAGATTAACAAAGATTGCATTCCCTTCGTTTGACGGTACGATGATACGTGATTGGATTTTTCTTTGTGAGAAATTCTTTATTGTGGATAATACCCCGCCGGAGCTTAAGGTTCGACTAGCTTCAATGCATATGACGGGAAAGGCATTACAGTGGCACCATAATTTCAGCAAAGATCGGTATGATGTATACCCTTCTTGGCCGGATTATGTTGGCGTTGTGTCAGCTAGATTTAATGCGTTGTTTGATGATCCACTGTCGGAGTTGGTTAGTTTAACACAAGGGAATAAGTCGGTTGAGGTTTATCTGGATAAGTTTGAGTGCGCTTTGTCAAGATTATCGCTCACAACATCACACACACTTAGCATCTTCTTGGCTAATATGAACCAACATCTTGCCTTGCACGCTAGTCATTTTAATCTCAAAACAGTGACAGAAGCAGCTCATATAGCTAAACTGCACAAATCAGCCCTCTTATGTGCTCTTATGAAGCAATCTCGAGCATCATTCAATCCTTACCAGAACAGCAACACATAGTCTTACTACATGTCTGTGAGTCCTCTCCAAACTCTTCAGCACCGAAGCCGTCTGATACACAAAAATCCATCCCGTTCAAGCCCGGCTTTATTTATAAGGTACATCTAACCAACCCCCGAAGAAATATACTTATGAAGAGATGCAAAATCGTAGGAACAAAGTTTTATGTATGTTTTGTGATGAGATCTACACTCCAGGACATCATCTCAAACATTATAAAGGACAGGTTTTCTTGCTAGATGGCGATGGAGATTACTCTAAGGATGACAAATACCATGAATCTCCAGAAAAAGCTATATGGTAGTCTTAACAAGACTTCATCAACAAATATCCAAATTTTAATCCTTGAGGACAAGAATTATCTTGAGCAAGGGGTATTGTACAGGATTTTATGGGCTGCATCATATTTTAATAAATACTTTAATAATTAAAGTACTCATGAGTGTGTTTCTCTTTAATTATTATGTCGTTTGCATAATGGTGTTTCTCTTTAATCATTGTGTGTTTTGCATAATTGTGTTTCCCATCGAATATTGTATGGTTTGCATTTCCTATTTATATAACGAGAGTTTTGAGTGATTGGAATGAATAAACAAAAACATTTATCCTCTTCCTTCTTTTGCTCTCTTTCTCTCGTCTCTCTATCTTCTATACTCTCTCTTATTTCTTCTCGTCTCTCTCATTCTCTTTCCCTTAATTCTTCTTCTTCATCTATCGTCTCTCATTTTTTTGATCATCTTCTGATCATATTCTATCTCATCCCTATCATCTCGTTACAAAGCGACGGGGATGAACGCAGCAGTGGAGGAGGACACGATTACGACCATTGATATTTTCCAGTTTTTCTCGGTGAAATAGAAAACGAGTGGAGAAGAGTAGATGATGGCCCTGAGTGAAACAATGGGGAAGAGAAGAAAAGGGGAAAAGAAACCCTATTTTGTCTGAGAGAAAAGAAGAATCTAAAGCAAACCAAAATTAAGAGGGGGATCTCGTGAAAGGGGGAAAGTGAAAAAAAACATGGGAAGGAGAGTAAAATTTTCACTAAGTCTAAAAGGCGGCCAATATAATTACCTTTCCGTGCCAATTATACATAGCATTTCAAATCTAACCGATCAACAATATCGTTTTATTTTTGTAAACACTATTTAAAATAAAGGAGAATGTCAACCATAGCAGAAACAGTAAAAATGCTATCTGCAACTGCTATTAATACTCAATAATCTTGTAGTGGCATGAAGTTGAGGAGAGCTAAGGAGACATATGAGCTTTGTTTAGCTCAAATGGAAACCAAGACCGATCATATCAGATCAACCATCAATTGGAATACAAGAACAGCTCATCCAAAGCACACCACAAAGAAGAATCATTACAAAAACTTTCCACATGAAAAAGATATTGAAACACAACCCGATATACCTCCAAAGGAGCCAATGGAGACCGAAAACTAAAAATTGAAGCAATCAGACCAAACGATAAGAAGCCAAGAAACAAATCTACTTTTCAAGAATCTAAACTTATCATAAGCCCACAGAAAATTGGTTTCATGCCAAAAGGAGTTATGGTTTATAAGATATTCACTGTCAAAGTCAAAGGTGGCCCGACTTGCCTTATTTGGAAGATCACGAGTTTGGTCAACATCAAACATAATTGTGGAGACCAGGAGAGTTTAATAAGCTTCCATATCCATAAACACCTCTTGACATCCTACAGTGCACCAGAACTCGAAGGATTAGACAAATCCTATGGATTAGACAAATCCTCTTGCTTCTCAACTTACCTTATTTGGATGCATTCATACTAAAGGGGTCAAATCAGCACCAGACCTTCACATATAAAAGCTACAACGTTTTGGGCTCATTATCATCATGTCTAGACTTCCTTAACTGCACCATGCTTCACAAGAACACACACAATCATCAGGAGCTCCACTTTCCCTTTTTGGAGAAGATTCACCTCAATTTGCAACGGCTCTTTTCAACTGAGATATCCACGCTTTGAATGAATTCTTCGACAACCAAGGAGTCCCAGAGATCCTCACCTAGGACTTAAAGAAATCCAGATAAAATTCAGCATTCAATTTGAAGAATTCCCTTTATCCTTGCAAAAGATACCCAACGGCTCTATTTCCGTAATTCACTAGGATTGTTTCCTTGCTTATGAATTGTTACCGTTTGTCAAGAGCCTATTTAAGCTCCTTAGTTAGTCATTTGTAAATTCACCTTTCAATTAAATAATAAACAGAGTTTTCGTTTTCAAAGAGTTATCTTTGAGTGTTTGTTCATTAGAATCCATTTGAGTGATTCATTTGGTTCTACTGAGTTTTCCAGAATAGTTTGTTTGTGTTATTCAAGCAATATACTTCTGCCAAGTATTAAAATATTCAACTAACCCATTTAGAAAGAGAGTTGTTCACCAACACTTCCATCTCACCATTCCATCCATCTCAAGCAGATTAAGAGAGTTCTTAAACAAGTGTTATGTTCTCCATCAACCTATACATTTAGTCTCCACCTTTGGGGCTGTATTAAGTTCAGGAGTAAGTACTATCCGGATGAAGCCTTGGATAAGCTGGAGGGTGTGTTCTTTAAGCTGGAACAAGGGTCTATGACCGTGAGGGAGTATGAAGTTGAGTTCAATTGGCTTACGAAGTATGTTGGTCATGAGGAAGAGGATGGAGAATCCTTGGTACTCGAGTTCATGTGTGGTTTGCGTGTGGATCTGAACATTTGTTGCAGGATCCAAAACTATGAGTCTGTTGCCGAGCTGGTTGAGAAAGCTGCGGAACAGAAAGCAAGGTTTCTGGGAACTGAACCGCAAGGTCATGTGGGAAATGATGCTGGGAAGAAGAGGAAGTTTGGGAAGAACAACCATTCTAACAAGTCATCTGCTGGTAGAAGTGTGTGTCCGACTTGCAAGGATTTACCTTGAAAAGAATTTGGTTTTTCAAAAAATGGGAAACCCTTTACTGTTGACTTCGCATATCCAGGCTGCCTCGAATGTGCAAAAAATGTTATAAGTATGGCCATCAAGAGAGTGTCTCCATTGTGAACAAAAGAAATGGAGAGCCAAACAAAAATGTTGAAAATCGAAAGGTTGTTATCTTAAATTCAGATGACTCAGCTTTGGTCGAAAAAATAGAGCAGCTACAGAAAAATGAAGAAATGGAAACATAAAACCAAATCACCTTGAATGTTGCGGCCGAGCAGATTGGGGAAGAATTGATTGTCTCAGAAAAGATCCTTATAGCTAAAATGGTGTGTTTGACGGAAGAGCCTAACATCGAGAGTGAATGGGCGACTGTTTGTTATTCCAAGACAGGCAAAAGTTCAGGGAAACAGGGGGAATGCCTTATCTATGGGCAAGTTCAAATAGCATTGCCTTCAAGGTTTGCAGCTCTCCAAGGAAGAAGTGGATGGAGAGATCGTGGAGAATGAATCAGATGTTGAAAAGGAAAATAATTTTATAAGTGGAGTTGAGAAGATGAACATAGAAGGAGGTTCGGCCATGGGTATGGGTAAATTTATTACAAAGGTACAAAAAAGCCAGGAAG
This sequence comes from Orychophragmus violaceus, assembly GCA_030180135.1. Classification (NCBI taxonomy): domain Eukaryota; kingdom Viridiplantae; phylum Streptophyta; class Magnoliopsida; order Brassicales; family Brassicaceae; genus Orychophragmus; species Orychophragmus violaceus. Next base: position 24,599,955 of record CM058233.1, on the reverse strand, counting down.
AGTTTGAGGGAAAGTTCTTCGAGGACGCAAACATGAATGTATAGAATATTTTAAAGGCGTCCAAATGATTACTTGATCAGTATTACTTGACAGAATGGATCGATAATTTTTGTTTTTTGTGTATGCTTTCAACACGTCTGAAGAGAGAAGAGGTTCGTTGGATGATGTCAAGAATCACTATGATTCTACTATGATTCAGGGAAAGCCATGGATTTTAATGGGGGTTTCATTGAGATTCTTGATGGAGAAGAACACCCGGGCTTCTTAAACATGTCGAATATCACTCAGGGAACAAGATGTTTCAAAGAGGTTGTAAACCACTGTAAACTACATTATTAGGGCCTGCAAGGCCCTCCGTTTACATGGTAATGACAGGGGATATGATGACAAGTTGGAATGGTCAGATAAATCAAAGCATCCGCTCTCAATTGACCCCTTGAAACTCTGCAACATTTGTTCTTTCAATGTGATTACTCAGCTCAAATATGTTGTGTTCTAACCTCATTAATTATGCAAATTCATTACACAACCGCATGGACAGATATCATTCGCCTACTATCAGAGATGAAATGGAGAAATGTGGAGAACTTGATTCTTAGATACATCTTTCAAGCTTCAGTACACAATAAATGGAGAGAAAGAAATGTTCGACATCACATGGACCCCTATGAGGCTTATAAAATTTTTGGACAAGATCACGAGGAATAGACTTCTCTCGGTTCAAAGTAATAAAGTTAAAACTATGTGGAGCCACTAGTTTTCTGGTTCTCAATTAGGGAACAAAACCGAACAATACCTACTTTTTCTCATTACCACATTCTCACCGGTAAGAACCTCTACGTGGGATTCTTAATTATTCAACATTAGTATTTTTAATTTAATTTAACTAAATAATTAAAATTTAGTTTTGAATAATAACTGAGCCAATTAAATAAGAAAACTTGTCACATGAGTTTCTCACAAAGAATTCACAGGTTCTCGTTTGAGAACCTCGAATCCTTCTCTATGTTACTTTATCTATTTTATTATGGCTCCAATTGGTGACCACTAAAATGAACAAAAGGAATTGGACAAAATGTCATTTGAGGAATTGAATTAACAAAAAAATAGGAATGTAGAGGAATTTTTATTCATATTTTGTTCTTCATCAAATTTGCAGGAGAATTTTTTTGTTCATTCATTCCTTAAACATGAGGAAAAATATGAAATATTGTGGGACCCATATGTCTGAATTTTGAAAAAAATATTCCTTTTAATTGGTAAAAATTTTGAGAAATTAAAAATTTATCATCTTTCTTTTCCTAAACTATGGTCACCAATTGGAGCCTATATTTAAATTCTTGGAACCCTTTTGAGAACTTTGCGTTGGCGAGGCTTTTAGAGTTCGTTTGTTAGTGTCAATTGGTTTTGTTTCTAAACCAAAAAGCTGCATTTGGATGTAAATCAGGTTTTTATTTAATACAGATTTAACATTCCTTCAAGAAAAAAGAATAAATTGATGTGGACATAAAAAGCAACCTAACAAAAACCAATGATGCATTCTTTTTTTTTACCGCTCTCGAGTTATAAATTTATAAAACCCCGAGTTACAAGTGCACGGATGTGCGTTGTATTATTTAGGGTGTTGATTCACAAAGAATTTATGTCTATCTGCAAAATCAAGCAAGGTTAGAGGAGAATTAATACAAAAGGGGAATGTGTGGGTGTCATGTAATATAATTATCTAATAGAAAAGAATATAAAACGAAAATGAAACTATATGGTAATTTATTGGGCATCCAAGGAGCATCTAAATAGGTTCAGAATGATTCATACAAGTCTAGATTAACTTCTAGTTGTTTCTAGCAAGTTCCATAAACTTGAACACGAAAATATGTCTAACCTACTCTCGTAGGACTATACACATAATCTCTTCAACTCGACCAGTCAACTCTCGCAGCTGACCGCGAGAAAGATCATGCATTAATATCAAGTTCATCAAAACATTCACAGTGTCCTACAAATCAACTTTCAAAACTTGCAACACAACTGCTCTCCTAAGATAGTTCCAGTAAATAGCTGCAGTACTTATGTAGTTCTATCAATCATGAGATCAACTTTGAGTTAGCTAGTCTCTTATCATGCATTAAAAACAAACATAAAAGAAAGAACTCTAGAAATCAAGCATAAGCTTACTAAGTGTAATCCTAATCAAACCAATATCATTCCTCCTAGATAACTACCATGTAAAACCCAATAAACATACTACTTAGCTATGTATTAGAAGATCATAGCCATAGGCTAGATTCTAAGACTAACTAGGACGAATTAGGTTTTGGGGTTTGAGGTTTAGGGTCTCTCTTGAGAACCCTAAAACTTCTAAACCATAAACCTAAGAAACTAAAGATTATAATGACTAAAGCTCTAAATAAAGACTAATATAAATAAAGTTTTGTGTTTTTTTGTGTGTGTTACAAGGAGAGGAATGCATCCCTATATATAGTGTTCAAAAACTTTCAAAAACTCTGAAAATTTCGATGTAGGATGTGCAAAATAAGGGAAACGGGCTAAATCGCCCAAATGGGCCATAAGTATGTTGTTTTAGGTCTTGCCACGACGTGGCTCACAATCGCGGCCAGAGTGGTCTTGGCCGCGACCTGGACTGCTGCTCGGCTGCTGATCAGGCTATCTTGCTTCAAATGTATCTTGAGATGTAACTGGTGGATCGTCCTCGAACATGTAGGAAATGACATCTGGTAGATCCATTTATCTTGTGTCCAAATTTTAAATTGATTGGATGGTGACAAGGTCTTCATTTGATGTTGAACTTCTGACGGAATGATTCGGTATCAAAAAGTTGATGTTTTCTCCATTTGTCTTAGATTAAGCTTGAGTTTCATGAAAAGAGTCGTGACACTAGAAATAGGTGAATACATACTAAAACCCATATAAAACACATGAATCACTTATTAAGGTATCCTAAAATATGCGATGAATTGGGTAAAATCTCAGTTATATCAACCACCCAACAAGCCATCAATGTCCCAACATGAGGAGTTCACCAAGGACACGATCAAGAACCAAGAGCCTAAGGGAAGAGTTTAAAAAGTTAGTCAGATGAATGAAAACCCTAATGGAGAATGAAGAACTCAAAGGGATGCAGCTCACAAAGGAGATCACCCGAGAGACCCCCATTGAGCCATTACCTGATTTAGCTAGGTCAGAACTCCAAAACATTGATGATTCTCAAGAATTCACCATCATTGTACCTTGGAAGCATCTAGGAAACGGACAAGCAAGGAAGAACATGAAGCCATTTGCATGCAACTCAAGTCTCCAAGCATATCCTTCTGGACGGTTCTGCAAGGGCATTTAGACACGGACTTGTTCAGTATTTCCAAGCTCAAATAGGCATTTACCAGGAATCCCAATTGCATAAAGGAAACAAAGTAATGAGTTTGAATTATGGTTTAGCTCACGAGGTTAATTTATATGTTTTGTAGGTCTTTTCCTTTCTTTGTTTCATTTTATGTTGTCTTAGAAGTCCCAGCCGTTTTGTTTCAAAGTGAATGTTGTTTTCTTGTTTTCCTTTTCTGGTTGAAGGCAGCCCTAGAAGTTCTTGATTTCTGGACTACTAATAAAATCCCTCACTCAGTTTTGTAGATACACTTTTACTCTAAATTAATAAAGATAACATTTTCCTTGCTAAGAGCTTGGTGGCTGCCTCTCTCGTATTTGTGTGTGAATCCTTAAAGGCTTGGGCTCTAGACTTAGCGAGCATACTTTCATAGATTGTGTGCCTTCTCACGACGCACCATGTTGATTGTGAAGGAATTTCTAGCAGATCCTAATCCAATTAGGCAATCCTGGTCTGAATTCCAAGCCTAGGATCTAGGGTTCATGTAATTGAATCATTGGGATCTCAGAATTACCTGGTGATTTGCAGCGGAAGATTTGCAGATAATCGAGATCTAGAGCGCCTCAAATGCTGCGCCTCTACTGGTATCCACACGCACACAAACTGAACAGGAGGGATGATAGAGCCTATAGAGATCCAATCTCTTCAGAGGTTTCTATTCAAGTTCTGGTGGCTGTCTATTAGGTTAAAAAACAGTTTAGGTCGACCATATATCTTATATATGTCGACTTAAACCATAACGGAATTAACCAACGATTAAACCGAATTAATCTGGTAATCCGCGAGTTGCATCGATCGGCACACTCTTTGTGTCGATTGACACTGCCCCAGAATATTGATATCGAATGCATATCAAATATGCATTCACTAGATCATTACATTAATGATCAACCTCGTCTTTAACGTCCAGTTTGCTTAGGTGTGTGACCCTGTAGGATCATATAACACTAGCAATGAGTTCTCAACTCATTGATCATAAGTGGCTTCTAGCAAAGCGTTATGACTACCTAGTGTTATGTGATTGTCTCATCTCGACTATACGACTTTCACTTAGAGCAAGTATAATAGATTTCAGGACATTCCCAACAATCTCCCACTTGTACTGGGATCATCTATTCCTTTAATCCCTTCGTCACTATATCTCGATCTGGCATAAGCCAAGATCTGTGTCACCCTTATTTAGCCAAGATCATGTTCATCGAACTCTGATTTATACTGACAAGACAAACGACTGACAATCACCTCATTTGAGTGTGGCCACACATTTCTCAGTATCAAATCTTCGATGGGCCATGAGATATTTATCTCCTGTTATATAGGAGGGACAAATCCCATCTTGTTCCATCCCTGTCTCTTCACACGCTTCATGATACGCCCAATCAATGCCTTTATGGTCACTAGTTACGGCTGACGTTTGACAAGGTTAAAGCGGACCAATTCACATGTAAGAAAACATGATGAACTCAGGTCTAAGGACTATACTCTATAGTCGTGATGAAAACTCTCATGACACTTATATAACTATCCCGTAGAGTTCTCATCAGTGGGTCATGTCCGATCCTGTGTTCTCCAACACATATCTATGTGATTGACTTTAATACTCTTATTAATGACTCCATGAAACTTAGTCATCAGTCACCTCACATACTAGTCTCACGCGGTTGTTAATGTCCCACTTTAACAACCTCGACCAGGGACCAACATAATTTATATCATTTATTATCTATAGGGTTTCATGATCAAGTCACATACTTGATGACCTATAAAATGTCATAAATTACTTTGGGACTATTATTTAATAACCATTATTAACTAATACAGATGTCAGATTTCAATAACATAATCAAATTATGTTTATACGAACATCATATCATAACTAAAATTAATAACAATGACTCCCACTAAAATTAAGATCATATCTTAAGACATCTAATGCCTTTAGCAGTAGCCTGACCCTCATTCGCCCTTGCTCAGCGTGTGTCGAAAGACACTGCGTCTTGCTAAGAGTAATACCAAGAGTCATTTGCATGAAGCCCTTCTTGGAATCCTGCATTTTGGACATGTGCAAGGCCTTATCACTATAAGTATCTTGACACAATCCAATTAGCTTATCCAATCTATCTCTATAGATTCTTATTCCAAGAATGTATACGGTTTCTCCCATAATTTTATCGGAAAAAAACTTTCGAATCAAGTCTTAACAGACTGAAACAATGGAACTTCATTTCCGAGAAGTGGTATGTTATCAACATATAATACTAGAAATGCAATTGCGCTCCCACCAGTCCTCTTGTAAACACACGGTTCCTCTTCATTCATGACGAAGTCAAACCTTTTGACTGCTTTATCAAAACGAAGATTTCAACTCCGAGATGCTTGCTTCAATCCATAAATGGTTTGATGAAGCTTGCATATCTTCCTAGCTTCATTAGGATCAATGAAAAACTTCAGGTTGTGTCATGTACACATCCTTTTTCCAGAATTCCATTAAGGAAAACTGTTTTCACATCCATCTGCCAGATCTCATAACCATTATGAGTGGCGGTTGCTACGAGAATCCGAATGGACATTAGCACGGTGTCTGGGATTAGGTTTCTTCACAGTTAATACCATGAATTTACTTGAAACCTTTTTGCCACCAACCTAGCTTTGTACATCTGAATATAACCATCCATGTCATCTTTTCTTCTTGAAAATCCATTTACTCACAATGGCTTCTACACCATCGGGTAAATCAACCCAAGTCATACTTGGTTCTGTGATATGGATCACATTTCGGATTCAGCGGCTTTCAGCCATTTTCGGAGTCAAGGCCCATCATTGCTTCTTCAAAATTCGCAGGCCCGTCACTTTCAATGATCAGTAGATCACGGCAATTGGTTACGAGAAATCCATATTTCTCGGGTTTGTGACGGATCCTTTCGGATCTGCGAGCTTCAGTTTTCTGTAAAAGTCGCGCACACATATCTCATATGTATACTTTTACCACGACCTAATTAACCAAGATTCAAACCGTAGTTAATTAAGTCATAAACCAAAATATTTTGGTTCGCGATCTGTGTCGATCGATACAACTTTTGCGTCGATCGACACTTCTTCAGAAACTCGCCATTTAAATGTATATCGAATATACATTCACCAGATCCTTTATAAACTTTAGGCACCACAGGTGCAGGTTCTACAACTCTTTGTAGATCCAACTGCTGCTCTTCCTCATCAGGTTAAGCAGTCTCCTGTGATTTTCGAATTTCTTCGAGTTCGTACTTTACTCCCACTGTTCTTCTTGGAAAGAAAATCTTTCTCAAGAAAACATTGTTCCGAGCAACAAACAATTTGTTCTCGAACTGGTTGTAAAAGTAACATGCCTTGGTTTTGTTAGGACAACCAATGAAGTAGCACTTATCAGATTTGGGTGTGAGCTTATCAGAGATTAAACGTTTTATATAAGTCTCGCAACTCCAAATCTCCATGATGGATAAATCAGAAACATTTCCATTCCACATCTCATGTGGTATCTCTGTAACTGATTTTGATGGAACTCTATTTAATGTAAACTCAGACATTTCTAGAGCGTATTCTTAGAAGAAGAATGGAAGATCTAAGTGACTCATCATTGATCGAACCATATCTAATAAAGTCCGATTCTGGAGGAGTGAATTGTAAAACACTTTCACAATCTCTCAGATGATCACTAAATTCTTGACCTAAGTATTCACCTCCATGATCTCATCGTAGAGGTTTAATACCTTTTCCAAATTGATTATGTACTTCATTTTGGAACTCTTTGAACTTTTCAAAGATTCTGACTTATGCCTTATAAATAAGGCATAACTGTACCTTCTGAAAATATCAGTAAAGGTAATGAAGTACTGAAATTTTCTTCTAGCACTAGTGCTTATCGGTCCATATACATCCGTATGTATAAAGCCCAATAAGCTTCTGGCCCTTTCATTTTGATCGTTCGCAACCTGTATCGACCGACGCACCGTTTGTGTCGATCGACACTACCTCTGTTGAAAGGAGCCTTTGTCGTTTTACTTAATAAACAAGATCCACTTTACTCATTATGATTCTCAATCAGATGAGCCCAAAGGCCCATCACTATGGAGCTTCTGAATCTATTTCTCATTTATGTAGCCCAAAACGACAATGCCAGAGAGAAGTTTGACTCGTATCATTTGACTTGAATCTCTTGGTATTAATGTTATAGTTAGGCACATTCTGGTTTAGAACATAAAGTCCATTCTCTAATGGATTGCTACTATAAAATATATCACTGTAATCAAATGAATAACACTTATTCTTAACTTGAAAACTGATATCCTTCCATATCCAAACAAGGAATAGAAATAATCTTTCTGCTCATAGCAGGTACATAGTAGCAGTCTTAAGTTCAAAACATGCCATAAAAGGAAAAACAAGTGAAATACTCCTACGGTTAATGCAGCAACTCTTGCTCCATTCCCACTCATAGGTCCACTTGTCATTTCTCCATAGTCCTACTTTTGCTCAGGCCCTGCACATTTTCACAAAATATGAGTACCACAGCTGGTATCCAATACCCAATAAGTAGGACTATAAGAAGTAACATTTACTTCTATAACATAATACCTGAAGAAGAAGTCTCGTACGTCTTCTTCAGATTCTCATAATCTTCCAAGAATTTATTGCAGTTTCTTTTCAAATGCCCATAACCATTACAATAACGGCACTTAACATCTTCAGAAGGACTGGTTTTAACCTTAGGAACATGGCCAGACTCGCTTGGATTCACAATCGAGCTCGTCTTGCCATCACCTTTGTTCTTACCAAGTTTCTTAAACTTTTTACCCTTTTGTACCATAAGGACATTTGGGGTGTCCTTCTTGATGTTAGGTTCAGCAGTCTTAAGCATCCCATGCAATTCAGTCAACGTCTTCGTCAAGTTGTTCATGTTATAGTTCATAACAAATTGATCATAGCTTGACGGCAGTGACTGTAGAATGATGTCAGTAGCCAACTCTTGGCTAATGGGACAATCCAGTTTCCCCAGGTTATCAATATAACTCATCATCTTAATGACATGAGGACTAACTGGTTCGCCCTTTGGTAGCTTGCACTCAATCAGAGATCTAACCGTCTGGTATCTCTGAGTTCGTGCCTGCTCCTGAAACATACTTTTCAGGCCAGTGATCATCTGTATTGGCGACTCCACGTACTCATATTGCTTCTGCAATTCCGAGTTCATGGTAGCCAACATGAGACAACTCACATCCACCGCATCATTAGAATGCTTATCCCAAGCATCCTTATCTGACTGCCAGGCATTGGCTCGGTACTTCTTGGGGAGAACTTTCTCAAGGACATAGTTCTTTTTCTCCTGTTTGAGAACAATTCTCAAGTTCCGATACCATTCAAGAAAGTTGGATCCATTTAACTTGTCCTTCTCAAGGACGGATCGCAGGGAGAAATTGTTACGATGGTTTGTGCTAGACATAGCTGAAAAACAAGGGAGGTTTTAGTTATGATGTTCAAGAAATGAGAAGTCTTAACTATTAAGAAAACTCGCATTATATTCAAACAATGTTTCCTCAGATGAATATACTGATCCAAGACCCTTACTTCACTAAACTTGAGTGAGCCACTGGCTATCACCCAAATTTTAGCTATCTAGGTAAGCAACTCTTTGCTAGTTATATCCAATATAACTCTTGGTTGTGGATTGACATCTCATGTTCAATCCACCTGATGTCTCTGAGCCCAAAACGATTTTGATGGCCCAGTCAAGTAAACCAATCTCTTCAGTCATGTAATTGTTGATGTCTTGCACTGCAAGTCCATCAACACGATTACCTTCTGTCTTACTCATGAAATTGTGGACATCTTGCATTGCAAGTCTATCGCACAATTAGATGGGTCTTGACAGTTGACAAGATTGGAAAGACATCAAGTATCACTTGATATTTGGTTGAGGAACGGAACCATTTAAAACGTTCAGTTTTATTATGTTTTAATTCTTCTAATTAATTGATTTATCTTGCTTTGGTTCTGTGATTTCAGGTTCCATAACCTAAACATCGAATCTGATGTCGACCGACACTACTATAGTATCGATCGATACAGAATAACCAAAAGTAATCCGCGATAACCGATCAATCCAATTGATCCGTTTTTGAATACCGGTCAGTGTCGATCGATGCTACATTAGCATCGGTCGATACCAACCTGATCAAACCAATCGCAATTAAACCATTCTTAGCGTTTAACCATCATTAACCAAGCTCGATGACCGGTCCAATCCAATTGAACCGATTCATCAATCTCGCGAGGTTTATGTCGACCGACACAACTCTTGTGTCGATCGACACTAGGCGAAACATAAGTTTTATTCGGGTTTTCGCCCTGTGTCGATCGACGCCGGATTGGCATCGATCGACACCATGCGAAAACCCTAAATTTTGTTCGGGTTTTCGCCCTGTGTCGATCGATGCCGGATTGGCATCGATCGACACCATGCGAAAAACCCTAAAACGTTTTTCGAACAAAACCCTAAACTAGGTTACTTTGATCAAAACGAGTTTTAGCATGCTTGTATTATTCATACGGAGATCCAGATTCAACCAATCTAATCAACATGCTACAGATTCAATGGAACCCTAAAGCTCTGATACCACTGAAGGAATTTCTAGCAGATCCTAATCCAATTAGGCAATCCTGGTCTGAATTCCAAGCCTAGGATCTAGGGTTCATGTAATTGAATCATTGGGATCTCAGAATTACCTGGTGATTTGCAGCGGAAGATTTGCAGATAATCGAGATCTAGAGCGCCTCAAATGCTGCGCCTCTACTGGTATCCACACGCACACAAACTGAACAGGAGGGATGCTAGTGCCTATAGAGATCCAATCTCTTCAGAGGTTTCGATTCAAGTTCTGGTGGCTGTCTATTAGGTTAAAAAATAGTTTAGGTCGACCATATATCTTATATATGTCGACTTAAACCATAACGGAATTAACCAACGATTAAACCGAATTAATCTGGTAATCCGCGAGTTGCATCGATCGACACACTCTTTGTGTCGATCGACACTGCCCCAGAATATTGATATCGAATGCATATCAAATATGCATTCACTAGATCATTACATTAATGATCAACCTCGTCTTTAACGTCCAGTTTGCTTAGGTGTGTGACCCTGTAGGATCATATAACACTAGCAATGAGTTCTCAACTCATTGATCATAAGTGGCTTCTAGCAAAGCGTTATGACTACCTAGTGTTATGTGATTGTCTCATCTCGACTATACGACTTTCACTTAGAGCAAGTATAATAGATTTCAGGACATTCCCAACAGATTGAACACTCACAATCCACAAGAACCATCAAAGAGACAGTTGGAGATTCAACATTCATTCCATCCTTGTGTGAACGATCCATCGTTCCCACATCTGAAATGGAGTTAAGCCATGAAATATCGGTTTCAAATCAGGTCATATAAAATTATGGATGATATGGATATATAGATGTCGATTAGGCTTAGTGTAACGCTCGCGTTATGTGACTGAACTGGATCGGTCTATGGATGGTCATCTAGAATGACCTTTTAAGACGCGAAAAAATAAAAACTTTGGGGGTTTTCTAGTTAAGTAACGCTTATTGTGTGAAAATCGAGCTAAAAAGAGCTGGAAGATTTCAGTCAACTATTTTCGGACCTAGAGTGGTGGTTGAGCTGGTTGGTCAAATTCAGATTTGATTGGTCAGGATTCAGACAGGGTTTTGTCGGGACTGTCGGCTTAAACTCAGTTCGTGGATAAGAATTGACTGGTTTTAGTGGGAACCGTTACTAGCCAAAATGCAGAATTTTGGTTCAAGGGAAAAGATTGGGAATGTTTATTCGATTAATTCCGCGCAACTAAGTGATGAAAGTGTGGGTAAGGAGGTTTGGATCGGCTTGACCAATCAGTAAGTCGCGGGAGCTGTTTTCGATGGTTTTTGCTCTAGTGATATATCATGGTTTTTACCGGTTTTATGCCATGATATAAGTATGTTTTAGAGTCTTTTAGTGTTCTTTTAGAGTCTTTTACAGGTGTTATTAGGTACACACGTTTGGAGTGGATTTGGAGATTATGAAGCTATTTGGAGCATTTTGGAGTTTTGACCCGAGAGTTTATGCTCACTGTCCGAAACAGAGGAGTGTGTCAATCGACGCACATCAGCATCGATCGATGCACAGCGAGTTGGGCCAGATCTCGGCGGTTTAATGAAGAATGATGATATTGCAAAGTTGCCCAGAAGTTCCAGATATTTACACAGAAGCCCCAAGACATGATTTAGCTATTTAATTAGGTTTTAACTTCAGTTTTTAGATACGCTATCATAACTTAGAGCAGAGAGTTTTTAGAGCTTTTGGGGCTGATCTGATCTTGTACTACACTTTGTTCTTGGAGAAGATTTCGAACCCCTTTTCTTATTCTAATCTCTTTTATGATATCTATTATTTCATTTATTATGTCTTCATATTCCATGTCTGAGTAGATTCATAGTTAGGTTTAGGGTTTCTCATAGGGATTTCATGACTTGCTAGATATAATTAATTCAGTTAAGGATTCACATCAATAGAATGTTCTTCGATCTAAATTGTGTTTAATGCTAGTTCTAACTTGATCACTTAGAATCTAGATCTTAGGTTGCTAGATTGACACGACAGTGTGGTTTAGAATCTGAACTATTTAGGTTGAGCAATTTAATTACTCGCAAAGGAATTTGGTTTAATTAGATTGTGAACATATCGAACTTGGAATTAAAGCTGGTTTAATCTGTTAGTAATTACAAAGGAATTTGGATTACTGCACTTAGACTTAGAGAATTCTCGCAACGACAGTTGGTTAATTCTATATTTGTGTTTGAGTTCTAGAACTGAGCTTGGTTAGATCCTGACTGAATGATTTATCTGCTTGTCTGATTTCCTGAGAACGCCCTAGACTTAGCGCCCTTAGTTTATTGCTTACAAACCGAACCTGCTACCTGTTTACTTTCTCACATTGTTTTTAGTTTCTATTCACATTGCTTTCTCCTAGTTTAAATCTTGACAGTTCTTGATCTATCGAGACCATAGTCTCTCAGGATTTCGATACCCTATATACTACGATTGCATATCTGTGCACTTGCAGTTAAAATAGGATTAAAACCTGACCCTATCAAGTTTTTGGCGCCGTTGTCGGGGCCTCTTTTGAGTCTTCGATAGATTCGAACTTAGGGTTTTTACTAGGATTTTTATTTTTTGTTTTAGTTACTGATTTTTCTCTGTTTCTTTCTCTGTCGCAGGTTTTAATTTCGCATAGCATCGACCGTTGCACCTTCTGTGTCGATCGTTACTAGGCGATTGGAGATTGATTCGATCGTTGCACTATTAGCATCGATCGTTGCTTGGCGATTACAGACGGTTTATGCAGACGTGTGATACCAGAAGTAATCCGAATACTAATCTCGTAAACCTCCAACTTGAAGAACTTCCTAGACAATAGAGGACTAACATAAGAGTTCAAAGAGCAAGGATGGTTGTTGAACGTGTGATCATAATGCCTGATGCTCAAGGTACCCTGAGGGACCGACAAAAAAATCCGTACAATACTGCTGGAGAACGGATTGATGCTGAAGGGAATGTTATCCCTGATCTTATTGCTGAGCCACCACGACAGGAGCAGAACCAAGGCCAAGGACATGCCCAAGGTAGACAGATGGTTGTTCATGAGAGGACTTTAGCTGACTATAACCGTCCGGATGAGTTTCATGCTAACCGGTCAGCTCTTGTACCTCCTGAATTTGAGAGGAATGATTTTGAAATCAAGACCATCTACTACTCTCTCCTGAGGCAGAAAGCCTTCCATGGCTCTCAAAGTGAGCAGCCGATGGATCACATAGATGAGTTTGAGAACATATTCACCGGAATAAAGTATGATGGAGTGTGCCAGGACTATCTGTTCCTCAAGATTTTCCCTTTACTCTCTCGCTGGAGATGCTGCAGCCTGGCTGAAACAACTTCCACCTGGAACGTTTGATACTTGGGCCGCTCTGAAGAGTGAGTTTCTGCGACATTTCTATGATGATGCTCGCTCCGATCAGTCGAGACAGGACATTCTCACCTTCACCCAAGGTCCGACAGAGCCTCTTAAGACAGCCTGGATGAGGTTTAAGAAGTATCAACGTGACTGCCTGCATCATGGATTCACTGAGGTAACACTATTAGGTATCTTCTTTAGAGGAATAGATCTTTCATATCAGACTGCGTTGGATAATTCCAGCAATGCCAACTTTAACACTAGGACTCCTGCTCAGGCTAAGCAGCTAATAGATAATTTAGTAAGCAGTAATATCTGCAAGACTATTAATGAGAGAAGGAAGAAGTCCGGTGGGAAGATGGAGAATTCGGAGATAGCTGATATTAGATCTAAGTTGGACACTGTTTGCAATCTTCTGGCTGGGAAGAAAGCTGTCCATTTTGCTCAAGATGTTGAGGTGATCAATGCTGAAGAAGATGGGCAGGAAGAGGATGTGAATTACATCGGAGGATCTGGTTTCCAAGGAACCAGGTTTGGAAATCAGTCTCGTAATAGGTTTTTCAGTGGTCAGAAGAGTGCTTTCACAAGCAATCAAAACTCTTCTGGCTTTGGACAAAATGCTGGTTTTCAGAAACCTTATCAACAAGGTAATCAGAGGACTTATGGATCTTTTCTTACCAGACACTTCCTGTAGCTAGTACTCATGAGAGTAAGATGGAGGCAATGATGGAGCAGCTGCTGGAAGGACAGACTAAGATTGTTGTGGACTGCAACAAGAAGTTAGATGCTGTTTATGAGGATCTCAATGGGAAGTTTGAGCCTCTAAGTACTCATGTGAAGCAGTTGGACACTCAGGTGAGCCAAATTTCAAACTCTGTTAAAGGAAAGAGTGTTGTAGACAGCCATATTAAGTCCTGGTCAGTGTACATTGATGATGGATCACACCTAGGTGAAATATTTGAGCTTAATACAGCTGAACTGGTTGAAGAAGCTGAAATTTCTGATTTTGAGGAAAATCTCTCGGGTGGAATCTGTGAAAATTCAGCTGCATCGATCGATGCATCCTTAGCGTTGATCGTTGCATGGCGTGGACAGACAGATTCATAGGATTCTTATGGCATTGATGCAGAGACAGATCAAGAGCTTAACCGTTTATTCCCTGGACTGTCTGAGATAACTCAACAGGAGATTTATGCACAATCTATTCGATTATATCCTAAGGTGTCTGAAGTGATTCAACAAGAGATTGATGAGCTTAAACAGTTGGAAAAGATTGGTGAAGAGATGGAAGAAATTCCACCATATGATGATCCACCTTACCACCCTTGTGTGCAGAGATACTTGGGTAAGATGTTGCCTTTGGATGAAGAGCTGAAGGATTGGGTGAAAGTGGTTCCTCAACATATAAGCGATGTGATGTTAACTAAGATTCCTAAGAAGCTACCCGATCCTGGGATTTTTGTGCTGAGTTGTTCTATATTTGAGGATGGTTTCAAGCGCTCTCTGTGTGATTTAGGAGCTGCTGGAATCTCATGCCATACTTTGTGGCAGAAAAGCTGGGTATGATGGATTTTTCACCCACTAGGACCTCTCTTGTCCTAGCTGATCAGTCAATAAGAATTCCTGAAGGAGTTCTTGAGGACGTCCCAGTAAGAGTTGGAAACTACTTAGATCCGACAGACTTTTTAGTACTTAAGTACGAGAGTGAGCAGGATGATGCTTTGATTATGGGCAGACCATTCTTAGCCACAGCTGGAGCAGTGATTGATGTGAGACACAGTTTGATAGATATCCATCTGGGAGATGAGCCGCTACACTTTGAGATGGACATGCTGCGCAAGCCATTGATTGATGGGCAGACCTTCACCATTATGGATGGAAATGAAGAGCAGCCAAGTCACACTACGGTTTTGGATCCTGGGGAGCATTTCACTCCTTCTTTTCTTGGACGCGTTCACACTGATGATGCTTACTCTCCGCCATGGATGAGGAGACTTGCACAGAGGCAATCACAGTCTCTGTCAGGATCTCCAGCAAACTGATCTTGTTCGTCCGGTCAAGCTAATGACCTTAAACAAGCGCTGAGTGGGAGGCAACCCACTGATAGGTTTTAGTGTTTTTCTCTCTTATTTTTGGTGTTTTTCTTAGGACTTCATGTTTTTATTTGTTTTTGCTAAGTTTTAGATACAGAACACCGTCTGGAGATGTGTGACGATCGTTGCTATATGTGCAACGGTCGTTGCAGGGAGATTTGACGAAGAGATGGGATCGCCTTGTAACGATCGTTGCGGTCCTATGCAACGGTCGTTGCAAATGGTTTAATTGCAAAATTAAGGTACGCGTGCTAAACCGGAACCAATTTGGTTCAACAGCGTCGATCGTTTCACCCTTGCATCGATCGTTGCTCCCACGACTCAGGTAAGTGCCTTAAACCCTTTTCTCTTCTCTTCTTCCCCATTTCGCCGTTCGTACAACCGCGAGTGCACAACCCTAAATCTCTCATTTCTTCATCATTTTCTCTGATTCAAAGCTTGATTCTATGGCTCATCCGCTGGGAGAGCCTTCTACACGAGCTTCTACTTCCTCTGCACCTGCACCTGCTGCCCCTGTCGATGATGTTGGCCCTTATCCCGAGCCTTCGATGACTTTTGGTGATATGTCTGAGGCAGAGTGGAGAGAGCGCGAGGATGGTATTCTACGGGGCATCAGGAACTTCATGCGTACCTGCACTTGTAGGAGACAGCCGCAGATACACCATCCAGGACCTTCTCAACGTAGACAGCGATCTCCGACTCCTGGTTCTTCGAGTGGTACTGATCGCATAGCTGACATGGATGAGGAGTGATTGAGTATTGGCATATCTAGACTACGGTTCTTTGTATTTCTTTTTCACTTTTCTTTTGCATTTTCTTTTGATTTCTTAGGATATTTATGTTTGGATGCTGTGATTGGTTTGAGACTATTAGTTGCAGGTTTGAAATTTGATGATTTCTCACGGACTAACCTGCTAACTTGCTGACTGTTCTCGGCCAATTTCGCAATGCGTCGATCGACACAACTTTGTGTCGATCGTCACAACACGAATAATCGCATTGCAGCGATCGTTGCGGTCCTGAGCAACGATCGACACATGACGAAAAATCGTCTAGCAACGGTCGTTACATTTAAGTAACGATCGATGCATGTGCGACAGAGGTAAAAATCAGACATAACTCAACACATCCATAACATTTTTGCTTTCTTTTTACCAACCCTTAGCTTAACACTACTGGGGACAGTGTGTTTCAAGTGTGGGGGAGGTAGCTACTGACTTTATCTTTCTGTTTTCTTAAGAGTCAGTCCAGTTTTTTAAAAAAATTCGTTTTATTGAGTCAAAACCAGTTTAAGTAAGAAACAGTGAATTTTGGAGAAGTTAATAATATCTTGCAGGAACTTAAGTAACCATTGGGATGAAGCTGAAAGATCAGTCTATGACTATTAGAAAACCCAACACGGATCAGCCTACTGAGGACACCCATATCAATTCAGGTATTCAGAGGATCCTTTTACTGGCTTCACCCTTAACCTGACTTTAATTTTCTCACCTAAGGGCTTGCTATACCTTGAGTCGGACTCCTTTGTTAGTTCTGACACAGCTTGTAAACCTGTCCGAGTATGGTTCCCTTCTCCCCTTCCATAAAATAAAATAAAAAGTAATAAACTGAGGATGAGTTAGTAACTCTGAAGTGGTCTCTGGGAGTGGTAGCTACAACTATCATCTCCTGTGCATCCATGGAATGTGTCCAAAGTACACCCCTTAACGGGAAGAGCATTGATAAAAAAAATAAAATGATACCCAATGGGGAAAAATCAGAATGCTAAGGAAGGGAAAAGAGAAGAAAAGGAACCAGAAAAAGATAGTATGGTGTTCTAGAGCTGTCAAAGTAAGAATCTAGGTGCCCTTTGATTATTAATCCTTAGGTGAGACCGCACTTAATATGCTTAAGAAGTCAGTAGGGTGAATTTGAATTGCTTGGATTGATTGTGGAGTTTACTTAGGACGGTTGCTAAGTGTGGGGGAAGTACATGTTGGTCTTGATATCTTGCGGTTGATTCTTTTAGTAGTTTACTAAGGGGAATCTGAGTGTTGTTGCTTCTAGGACAAAAAGAGTTTCTGAAAGTTTTCAAACCTCTTCACCATGTTTTAGTTCTCTGTTTTGCTTGAGGGCAAGCAAAGGCTAAGTGTGGGGGAGTTGATATATCATGGTTTTTACCGGTTTTATGCCATGATATAAGTATGTTTTAGAGTCTTTTGGTGTTCTTTTAGAGTCTTTTACAGGTGTTATTAGGTACACACACGTTTGGAGCGGATTTGGAGATTATGGAGCTATTTGGAGCATTTTGGAGTTTTGACCCGAGAGTTTATGCTCACTGTCCGAAACAGAGGAGTGTGTCGATCGACGCACATCAGCATCGATCGATGCACAGCGAGTTGGTCCAGATCTTGACGGTTTAATGAAGAATGATGATATTGAAAAGTTGCCCAGAAGTTCCAGATATTTACACAGAAGCCGCAAGACGTGATTTAGCTATTTAATTAGGTTTTAACTTCAGTTTTTAGATACGCTATCATAACTTAGAGCAGAGAGTTTTTAGAGCTTTTGGGGCTGATCTGATCTTGTACTACACTTTGTTCTTGGAGAAGATTTTGAACCCCTTTTCTTATTCTAATCTCTTTTATGATATCTATTATTTCATTGATTATGTCTTCATATTCCATGTCTGAGTAGATTCATAGTTAGGTTTAGGGTTTCTCATAGGGATTTCATGACTTGCTAGATATAATTAATTCAGTTAAGGATTCACATCAATAGAATGTTCTTCGATCTAAATTGTGTTTAATGCTAGTTCTAACTTGATCACTTAGAATCTAGATCTTAGGTTGCTAGATTGACACGACAGTGTGGTTTAGAATCTGAACTATTTAGGTTGAGCAATTTAATTACTCGCAAAGTAATTTGGTTTAATTAGATTGTGAACATATCGAACTTGGAATTAAAGATGGTTTAATCTGTTAGTAATTACAAAGGAATTTGGATTACTGCACTTAGACTTAGAGAATTATCGCAATGACAGTTGGTTAATTCTATATTTGTGTTTGAGTTCTAGAACTGAGCTTAGTTAGATCCTGACTGAATGATTTATCTACTTGTCTGATTTCCTGAGAATGCCCTAGACTTAGCGCCCTTAGTTTATTGCTTACAAACTGAACCTGCTACCTGTTTACTTTCTCACATTGTTTTTAGTTTCTATTCACATTGCTTTCTCCTAGTTTAAATCTTGACAGTTCTTGATCTATCGAGACCAGAGTCTCTATGGATTTCGATACCCTATATACTACGATTGCATATCTGTGCACTTGCAGTTAAAATAGGATTAAAACCTGACCATATCATCTAGTAAAACCGTCCACAGGCTTATGAATCGGCCCTTCGGCGATTACTGATCACTTTTTGCCCAAAAAGAACTCAGAAAGATCAAGAGAGTTTTCTGAAGAAAACCGCTCAGACTAAGAAAGAGAGAGTTTTGGTCAAGCGATTGATTGCAAATGCGTAACGGTGACTGTTCTGTTGGATTAAGCACAAGAGGTGTCAGAAACCGCTCTCATCATTCGAGCCGAAAGTATAAGGTGAGTGTGTGACCGTGGCTATGATTTATGATCGTTTGCTTTCATAGATTCTTTCAGTCTAGGTTTGCTAGGTTGTTCTGATTGCTTGCGTATCAATTATTTTGTGTTATGCTGACTTAATCAATTGATCGGTTCTTTTCACTAAGAATCTTTATCAGATCATGCGCTTGGGGGCAGTTTGCTCGCTAAGGCTTGATGCTGGATCGTGGATTATTGCTCTTTGACTTGGAACGGTCAAATCGGATTAAATGTATGTTCTGATAAGCATAATAGACTGACTGAATGTATGGCTTATCTGCGTGATTATTATGTGGCTAAATGAGACGAGACGCCCGCTATCACTAAGAAATATGTTTGCTTATGCCTCCTTTGTGGATGCAAGTAAAGAATGTTCTGATGATTGGACTGACTAGGCATAAGCGCAAGACAATGGGCGTCTGGATGGAAAGGATGATGGGATTTGGGTAGGCTGGTTATTATGTAATAGCTTATAGAAAACTAGTCATTGTACTTAAACTTTGAAATATATCTAAGTCTTTGTATGCTTAAAATGCTTGTCTAGTTATGATAAAATCGCAAAATAATTCTAAGTGTGGAAAACTTTAGAAAATGGCCTAAGTATGGCCGAGGAAGTCAAGCCAGACACTACTTGTGCTAGGCCGGGTGGGATAAATTGGGTTGGGACGTTTCAAGTTGGTATAATAGTGTGGTCAGTTCTAAGAAAGTTTAAGCATAAATGGTTTTAAGGGTTAACCATCCTTCCAGTGCCTTTCTCGCGGTAATTCTTTTTGTGTTCTGAGAACAGGTTAGTGAGGGGGCTAACTTTCATGATCTGGTCTTTGTAGATGGCTAAAAGTAACCGAACCAGGAGAAATGTTTCTGAAACTGGGGAAAGGTCTGAGAACAATGCGGCAAGGAATGCAGCTGGAAATGATGAAGTTCATAATGCTGAGAACGTAACAAATGTTGGGATTGTTGTGAATGCTGCTAATGCGGCTAAAGTTGTTGCCGCTACTGCACTGGGATTGGAAGCAATATTGGCAATGTTGGCTCATGTCTTGGAGAGACTGCTTGTTGTTGCGCCTATTCAAAATGCTCCATAAGTTAATGTGAATGTGGAATAAGTTGTGGTAAATGAGAAGGATGTGTTGCCTGCGCCTAGGAACTGTAGGAATGTTTAGATGAATCCTGATTCAATTCTTCTGATTCAGATTATCCTAAACATGCGGATCTAGGTTCTCTTGATTAGAAACAATTGTTGATCTCACCTTATACCTGTTTATGCAGCGGAAAGGGATGGTATGGTCAGAGATCAGAGAGCCACCGAGGGATAACTCCTCCAGAGGTTCACACACGCACACCAAGCAGGAAGAGAGGCTGCTAGACCGAGCTGAGGAGGCGTCGCAGGAGAGAGAGAGTTGGCGGCTAGGTTAGGGTTAAAGAGGAAAACAGACTCGAGTTTTATTTATAAAACTCGTCCGGTTCCTCTTGGGCCATTTGGCCGTTCGCGCACTGTGTCGATCGACACATCATGTGCATCGATCGACACACAGTGGCTAAACCCTTTTATTCTCTCTAAGTACAGTAAATGCCTGGCACTTTTACCGTACTTCTGCTAAGCCGTTCCTACACATTTTCCTGTTAGCTTAGGCGTGTGACCCATATGGGATCATATAATAGAGGCAATAAGTCCAAGACTTATAGATCATGAGCGGACTCTAGCAAGCCATCATGACCCCCAGTATTATATGACTTATGTCTGATCATTGACATACTCTTACTTTCTAGAGACAGTACCGAGATTACTGGACAAAATTCCAACAATCTCCCACTTGTACTGGAATCTCTGTATTCATAATCCTTTTGTCTCAATATCTCGATTAGTCATAAGGCAAGATTAGTGTCATCCTTATAAAGCCTAATCTTGTTCATCGGACTCTGATTCGATACTGACAATCCAAACGACTCGGGACAGTCCGTTTGAGCATGGCCATGCATTTTCCAGTATTCAAATCTCCGATTGGCCTAGAGATATTCACTCCATTTATATTGGAGGGACAAATCCCGTCTTGTTCCATCACTGTAAACTACTCATTTCACAATGTACCCAAACAAGGTCCTTATAACTATCGCAGAACGATAGCGTTAGACAATGATCAAAGTGCATCAGTCCATGTGCAGTCACATGCATGCGAACTCAGGTCTAAGGACTATACTCTATAGTCGTAGTAAGAATCTCTTATGACACAGATATAAATATCCTGAAGAGTTCTTATAAGCGGGTCTTGTCCGGTCGTATGTTCCCAAACATACACCTATGTACTGACTTTGATGCCGCGCATCTATGACACACTGAGACTTTGTCATAAGTCACGTACCAATCCAGTCTCACACGGTTGTTGGTGTTCCAATTTCAACAACCTTCGACTAGGGACAGGATGATATAAAACATCTATCAAATATAGGGTCTCATGATCAAGCTAAATGACTTCGATGACTCAAGATCAAGTCATTTACTTCGATGACCTATAAAATGATTCATATCATTTTGGAACGATTATTTCATCACAGCTAAAATAATCTTGAAATAATAATTTCATTTAAACATAAAATGTTTTACAAGAACATATCAAACAACTAAATAAAGCCCTCAAACTCCCACTCAAATTTAGATTACATTTCAATGTCTCTAATGCCTACAGCTTCAGTCAGGAACTCGAGCTTAGGCCTTGGGAGTGGCTTTGTCAACGGATCAGCGACGTTATCATCTGTCTGAACTCGGCTGATCTTGACTTCCTTTCTATTAATGATGTCACGTATCAAGTGAAATCTTCTTAGAACATGCTTGGATTTCTGGTGTGATCTTGGTTCCTTTGCCTGAGCAATAGCACCATTGTTATCACAAAACAGTGCTAGAGGCTCAGCCGCATCTGGTATCACACCTAGTTCAATAATGAACTTTCGTATCCAAACAGCTTCCTTCGCAGCTTCTGAAGCGGCGATATATTCAGCTTCTGTAGTGGAATCAGCAACGGTGTCTTGCTTGGAGCTTCTCCAACTGATTGCACCGCCATTCAGACAAAAGATATAACCGGACTGTGACCGGAAATCATCTTGGTCTGTCTGGAAACTTGCGTCCGTGAATCCACTGACTTTAAGCACATCACTTCCACCGTACACCAAGAACTTATCCTTAGTATGTCTTAGATACTTCAAGATATTCTTTACGGCAATCCAATGGTTTTCACCTGGATTTGACTGGTACCTACTCGTCATGCTCAATGCATAAGCAACATCAGGACGAGTACAGATCATGGCATACATGACAGATCCTATTGCAGATGCATAAGGAATATTCTTCATGCGCTCAAGCTCAGCAGCCGTCGTAGGGCTCTGCTTCTTGCTTAGCGTTGTGCCATGTACCATTGGCGTGAAGCCCTTCTTGGAATCTTTCATGCTGAATCTTTGTAGGACTTTGTCAATGTATGAGTCTTGACACAAGCCTATCAGCCTTCTAGATCTATCCCGGTAGATCCTGATTCCAAGAACGTATGCGGCTTCACTCATGTCTTTCATGGAAAAACAACTTCCAAGCCAGTCCTTTACGGACTTCAGCATTGGAATGTCGTTTCCGAGAAGCAGTATGTCATCGACATACAGAATAAGAAATACTATCTTGCTCCCACTAGTTTTCTTATACACGCATTGTTCTTCTTCGTTTCTGATGAAGTCAAATTGCTTGATCGCTTCATCAAAACGAAGATTCCAGCTCCTCGATGCTTGCTTCAATCCATAAATGGATTTATGAAGCTTGCATACTTTCCCAGCATTCTTTGGATCTATGTAACCGTCAGGTTGTGTCATATACACATCCTCTTCCAGAATACCATTCAGGAAGGCGGTTTTCACGTCCATCTGCCAAATTTCATAATCATGAAAAGCTGCAGTTGCTAGTATAATCCGAATAGATTTCATCATAGCCACTGGTGAATAGGTTTCATCGTAATCCACACCGTGAACTTGTCTGAAACCTTTTGCCACCAACCTGGCTTTATAAATCTGGACATTTCCATCCACGTTAATCTTCTTCTTGAAGATCCATTTGCACTCGATGGTTTTTACACCAGCGGGTAAGTCAACCAACGAAAAACACTTGGTTGACCGACATGGAGTCCATTTCGGAATCAGTGGCCTTGCGCCACTTTGAGGAATCTGGGCCCATCATGGCTTGATTGAAGTTCGATGGTTCATCACCATCAATGATCAGAAGATCATGACAGTCAGTCACGAGGAATCCTTGATATCTCTCGGGTTCGTGACGGATCCTCCCGGATCTTCGAACTTCAGGTACTACAGGTTCAGGCTCTACAATTTCTTGTAGGTCCTCCTGCTGCTCTTCCTCATTAGGTTGAGCAGTATCCTGTTCATCTTGAATTTCTTCAAGCAGTACCTTACTCCCACTGTCTTTCTTAGAGAGAAACTCCCTCTCAAGAAAGTTACAATCCCGGGCAACAAAGATCTTGTTCTCGGAACGTAGATAGAAGTAATAAGCCTTGGTTTCCCATGGATAACCAATGAAGTAGCATTTGTCAGATTTTGGTGTAAGCTTGTCTGAGATCAATCTCTTGACATAGGCTTCACAACCCCAAATTCTGAGATAAGACAGCACTGGAGCTTCTCCAGTCCATAATTCATATGGTGTCTTTGCTACTGCTTTCGATGGCGCTCTATTTAGAGTGAACACTGCTGTTAGCAGAGCATATCCCCAAAGGGATATTGGAAGGTCTGTGTGACTCATCATAGATCGAACCATATCAAATAAGGTCCGATTTCTCCTCTCAGACACACCATTCCATTGAGGTGTTCCGGGAGGAGTGAGTTGGGATACGATCCCACACTCTCTTAGATGATCACTGAATTCTTGGCTTAAGTATTCTCCTCCTCGGTCGGACCGAAGAGCCTTAATGCTTTTGCCAAGTTGGTTCTGTACTTCATTTTGGAATTCTCTGAACTTTTCAAAAGATTCAGACTTATGTTTCATTAAATAAACATATCCATACCTACTGAAATCATCAGTGAAGGTAATGAAGTACTGATAGTTTCCTCTTGCATTTGTGGACATTGGGCCACACACATCAGTGTGTATCAGGCCCAATAAGTCACTGGCCCTCTCGTTAGGTTTATTAAAGGGGGCCCGTGTCATTTTACCCATCATGCAGGATTCGCATTTCTCACATGACTCAAAGTCAAATGAGCCAAGAAGTCCATTCGAATGGAGCCTCTTGATGCGTTTCTCGCTGATGTGCCCTAAACGACAATGCCATAGAAACGTTCGGTTCTCCTCATTAGGTTTGAACCGTTTGGTATTAATGTTATAAATTGGCGCGGATTGATCGAGTATGTAAAGCCCATTCGTAAGAGGGGCAGAACCATAGAACAAATTGTTGCGATTGAAGGAACATAATTTATTCTTAACTGAAAAATCATAACCTTCCAAATCCAACAAAGAAATTGAAATAATATTCCTGCTTATAGCAGGTACAAAATAACAATTATTGAGTTCTAAAATCAATCCCGAAGGTAAAGACAACAAGTATGTGCCTACAGCTAGTGCTGGAACTTTCGCTCCATTCCCAACTCGTAGCTCCACTTGTCCTTGCTTCAGCCTTCTACTGTTGCTGAGTGCCTGCATATTAGTACAAATATGAGCCCCACAACCAGTATCCATAACCCATGAGGTATTATCAGAAGTAGTTGTATTAACTTCTATAACAAAAATACCTGTCGAAGAAGTCTCGAGAGTCTTCTTCTTCAATTCCTTTAGACCTTCTTGGAATTTCTTACATTCTCTCCTCCAATGCCCTGGTTCTTTACAGAACCTGCATATGTCAGTTGGCCCAGCTTTGGACTTGGGCTTGGGCTTTTGTTGGATTATATGTGTGTTCATGGTTCAATTAACAGATTGCAACCTAGCACATATAACTCAGATCTAGGTTCTTGCAGAACGAATCACAAAACCAAACCTGATCATTACCTTTCAGATTGCAGCGGATTGATGGATGGTAATGATGAGATCAGCTAGAACAGATCAGATGCCTGTTCCTCCTTCAGTATCCACACTCTTACAAGCCGGGATGGTTGCTAAACCAAAGCAATGGATTGATCAGAGAGAGAAGAGAGACGGCTCGGGTTTTGGGTCGCAGACCGTTAGAGTCGAAATTATAAGACGACTCATATAAATATCGACTCTGTCATAAACCTAAACCGATGTCTCGGTTTCGCAACTGTGTCGACCGACACATACACTTGTGTCGATCGATACAAGTCATTTGTCTCGATATGGGCCCAAGTGATTAAACTAACGGCCCAACTCTCTGCACAAATACAGTAAATGCCTTGCATCTTACCGTATTCATTCCATGTTAACTTTCCCGTTAGCTATGGTGTGTGACCCTTTGGGATCATACAATACTGGTAATAAGTCCTAAACTTATAGATCAAGAGCGGACTCTAGCAAGTCATCATGATCACCCAGTATTTATGACTTATGTCTGATCTCGACATTTATCATACTTTCTAGAGATAGTACGGTAGATTTCAGGACATTCCCAACAATCTCCCACTTGTACTGGAATCCTACAAAGGACATTCCCAACAATCTTCCGATTGTACTGGAATCCTACATTCCCTAGTCCTTTTGTCTTAATATCTCGATCTGGCATAAGGCAAGATGCGTGTCATCCTTATATAGCCAGACCATGTTTATCGGACCAGATTTGATACTGACAATTCAAACGACTTGGGCAAGTCCGTTTGGGAATGGCCATTCTCTTACCAGCTATCAAATCTCCGATTGGCCTAGAGATATTACCTCCGTTAAACGGCAGGGACAAATCCCATCTTGTTCCATCACTATGAACTACACAATTCATAATACACCCAACCAAGGTCCGTATAGCTCCCAGTTACGAAACAGCGTTAGACAATGATCAAAGCGCATTACTCCATGTGCAGCCACATGCATGCAAACTCAGGTCTAAGGACTATACTCTATAGTCGTATATGAGAACTTCTTATGACACAGATATTAATATCTTGCAGAGTTCTCATCAACGGGCCATGTCCGGTCATATGCTCCCCTACATATACCTATGTGTCAACTTTGATGCCGCGCATCTATGACCCCTCGAAACCTGGTCATAAGTCTCAACACAATCTAGTCTCAACCGGTTGTTGTTGTTCCAATTTCAACAACCTTTGACTATGGACACTATGATTTATGTCACTTCGTTAAATATGGGGTTTCAGGATCAAGTCTACTCATGTACTTCGATGGCCCATATATAGTGACATGAATCATTTTGGAACGATTATTTTATATCACAGTTAAAATAATCCAGAAATAAAAATTTCATTAACATTTTAAAATGTTTACATGAACCTTTCAAAACAACTAAGTAAAGCCCTTTACAAACTCCCACTGAAATTAAGACTACATCTTAATTTCACTCATCCTACAGCTACAGTCCGCGACTCGTGCTTAGGCATAAGGAGTGGCTTCGTTAATAGATTAGCAACGTTCTCATTCGATGAAACTTGCTTATCTACTTAACACCTCTGTCATTTATCTCAAGGAATAGGTTATACCTATCCTCAAGGTGTTTGGACCTCTGATGTGCAGCTAGCCTCATCTATGCTGTGAATCACATCAAGTTCAGTGATGAACTCTTATATCCAAACAACCTCTTTCGCCGCTTCTCAAGCTGCGAAATGTTCAGCTTAAGTCATGGAGTCAGCAACAGTGCCTTGCACCGCCAGTTAGACACAAGATATAGCCGGACTGTGACCAGGAATTATCTTTGTCTATTGGAAACTTGCCTTTCAGACTCTATCGACTTGTAGCACCTCACTTTCTCCGTAAATCAAGAACTTATCCTAAGTATTCCTCAAATACTTCAGAATATTCTTTACGGCAATCCAGTGATTCTTTGCTGGATTTGACTGGTCTTTACTTGTCTTGCTTAACATTAAAGCAACATCAAAACAAGTACGTGTCATGGCATACATGATAGATCCAATTGCCGACGCATATGGAATCCTATCCATGCATTCAAGCTCAGCAGATATCGTAGGATACTGTTTCTTGCTTAACGTATTGCCATGTGACATTGGCATAAAACCCTTCTTGAATTGCTGATTACGTGTAGGACTTTGTCAATTTAAGAATCCTGACTTTGTCCTACCAGCTCTTTTGGATCTCTATCTTTAGATCCAAAATCCAAGAACTACGTGGCTTTACCCATGTCAACCATAAAACCAACTCCCAAACCAGTCCTTTACCGACTGCAGCATTGGGACGTTATATTCGAGAATCAGTATGTCATCGACATACACTTTGAGAAATGCAATATTGCTCCCACTTATCTTTGGTAAACGCACAGTTCCACTTCGTTCCTGTTCAAGTCAAAACCTTGACTACTTTAACAGAACGAAGATTCCAACTCCGATATGTTTGCTTCCATCCATGAATGGATCGATGAAGCTAACTTACACACAGTGTAATTTTTCGGAGTGCGGGCTTACTATCGCTTCTTTGAATTTCGCAGATTCGTCGCTTTCAATAATCATCAGATCATGCGAACTTTCAATGATCATCAGGTTCAACTAATGACGAGAAATCACTCTCGAATTAGTGACTGATTCAATCATATCTGCGAACTTCAGGCTCTACAGGTGTAGATTCTACAGAAATCTGTAAATCCATCCGTTGCTCTCCCTCAACAGGTTGAGCAGCCTCCTGTATTTCTCGAATTTCTTCGAGTTATACTTTTACTCCCACTGTTCTTCTTGGAAAGTAACTTCCCTTCTTAGAAAACAGAATGGACGTAAAAGTAACAAGCCTTGGTTTCCCTAGGACAACCAGCGAAGTAGCACAACTACAAATACTCAGTAAAGGCGAATTTGGATCGATTCCAATCCACATTTATGTGGTGTCTTTCAACTGATATTGGTGGAACTATTTCAGCGTAAACTTAGATATTTCTAGAGCGCTAGTTTAGAGAATATCATGGAAGATTCGTGTGACTCATCTTTAATCATTTCTTATAAGATCTGATTCATTCTCACAGAAAACACCTCTAGGTTTTCAGGAGAAATGAGCTGTGAAACGACTTCACACTCATTCAGATGATCACACAATCAATGACTTAAGTATTCTCACTCGTGATCTAATCCAGAGTCTTAATACTTCTGTCATTTAGATTCTATACTTCATTCTGGAACTCTTTCGACCATGTCAAAGAATTCCGACTTGTGTCTCATCAAATGAACACAGTCACACTCACTGAAGTAATCAGTAGAGACAATGAAGTACAGGAAATTTTTTTCTGGCATTACTGCTCATCGGACCACATACATGAGTATGTTCAATCTCCAATAAGCCTTTGGGCCTTTCTCTAGCTCGGCTAAGATGGGCCCTTTGTCTTTTGGTCCAGTAAGCAGAATTCAAGTCTCATAAGATATCCATTCAAATGAGCCCAAAAGTCCATAACTATGGGGTTTCTGAATCCGACTTACTCTTTGACCAAAACATTTATGCCAAGAAAAATCAGGTTTAATTCATCAGATTTAAACCAATTCGGTATTTATGTTACATTTAGGCACTCTTTGGTTTAATATATAAAACCCATTCCTTGAATAGGGTGCTACAATTATCATTTCATTAAGATCAAAAGAACAAAACTTGTCTTTTATCAAAACGAAAAACATTCAAATTCTTACAAGAAAATGAAAGACAACTCTGCTTAAAGCAGGTACATTGTAGCAATTACTTAATAAAACCAAGCCTCAAAGGCATCTACAAGTGAAAACCCTACGGCTGAGGCAGCATCCCAAGCTCCTTCCAGACACGCAGTTTCACTTGCCCTTCCTTCAACGTTCTACTGTTGCTCAGGCTCTGCATATTTTAACAAATATCAGTGCCACAACCAGTATCCAATACCTTTAAGGTATAACTTGAAGTAATAACATGAATACCTGAGGAAGTAGTCTCATACATCGACTTCAACTCCTCATAATCTTCCATGAATTTAATGCAATCTCTTTTCCAATGCCCAGTCTCATTACAGTAGCAACACTTACCAACGTAAGAGGTATCTGACTCGGGCTCAGAAGACACACGCTTGCCATGATTCAAAATCTGGACAACTTTGTCTTCACCCTTGTCAGCATTAGGTTTAGTAAACCTACCCTTCTCATTCATGAGATTGTACAGGGTACTCTTCACGTTTGGCTCAACTGTCTTGAGCATATCATGCAGTTCAGTCAACGTCTTCGTTAAGCCTTTCTTGATATAGTCCCTTACGAACTTATCATAGCTTGACGGCAGTGACTGCAGAATGATATCAGTTGCCAATTCTTGGCTAACTGGATAATCCAGTTTCCTCAGGTTATCAATGTAACCCATCATTTTACTGATATGAGGACTTACTGGATGATCCATCGGTAGCTTGCAGCTAGTGAGAGATTTAACCAACTGGTATCTCTCCACTCTTACCTGCTCCTGAAATTTCAATTTCAGGCTGCTGATCATCTCTATTGGCGACTCCATGTTCTCATATTGCTTCCGCAAATCTGATTCCATGGTAGCCAATATCAGACCACGCACATCTACCGCATCATTATAATGCTTATTCCAAGCATTATATACTGCATGACTGGCTTTGGATTCGATCCTCTCGGGGAGAGCTTTCTTAAGGACATAGTCCTTTCTCTCATGCCTGAGGACTAGCCTCAGGTTCCGTGACCAAGTCAAGAAATTTGATCCGTTCAGTTTGTCCATCTCAAGGACAGACCGGATCGAGAAAGTGTGTTGATTGTTTGTGCTTGTCATAGCTGAAATTTAGAGATAAATAGAGTTTTAGTTATTAAGTTCATAAAAGAGTAATCTTAACAACTTATAAGAAAACTCGCATTGCATTCAAAATTTCTTTGTTTAACCTCATAAGAATGCAATGATTCCGAGACCCATGTTCAGCTAAATCCAAAGTGGGCCACTGGCCGTCACCCGAAATTAGCTTTACTTGGTAAGCATACACACAGCTAGTTATAACCAATAACTCTCGGTTGTGAATTGGACCCGAGGCCCAAATTCACCAGATGTCTCAAGGCCCGGGACTCCCGATGGCCCAGTCAAGGAAACCAATCTCTTACAGCCAAATAATCACTGAAATCTGGGACTCCCAATGAAATCAGTGACTATATACTACTTTACTTACGCGAAAACAGACACCTCACACTGTAAGCCATGTCTGTAATCAAATAAGCGGTAAGTAGCTGACAAGATTGGAAAGACATCCAAGCTTGATATTGTTTTTGAGGATTTTTAAGTTTTATTTCCAAAAATAGAAGATTACTATTTTGGGAAACTTTCTTATTTTAGAAACTTTCTAAATTTAGTAACTTACTAAAAATAGAAATTTCTAATTTAATATTTCATTAAATATTTTGGGTTGGGTCACAAATTATAGGCCCAATTCTTGGCCCAAGACCATAGAATTCCAGCTGGCCCAATAATTTGACATAACCGATCCGGTTTATTAATTCTGGTCCAAGACCAAATTAACTATCAAAACCATCGGTTATTTACTAAACCAGACCAGCTCTAAATTATTTGGTCCAACCAAATCAAACTTAGACCAGCCTTCGGTTTAGGTTAAAATTCAATTTTATGAATTTCAATCCGGTTTAACCAGAAATAAAATTATTTCCAGCAAACCGCGATTTGGGTTAACCGCTTGAACCACCAATTAAATTGGATCGGTTCAGTTAAGTCCAAAATCGGGAAGAAACACCTTGTGTTTTAGCCAATTTTGACCTAACTTGCGGTTCTGGCTAAAGTAGACAATGAACCACAATCGGATTGATCGGTTCATTGTCTCGGTTTAGGGAAAGATGAACCACGAAGCTCGGCTGAACCGATTGGCTACTCGCGGATCATCTGCATCGCCTTCGTATCGATCGATATGAGTCTTTCATGTCGATCGATACTAGCGAGTATCAGCTCGGGTCAATCGGGTCATCAGGACCGCGAGATGTCAATCGGATCGATCGATATCGACCGATACCTCGCTCCCTCGTCGATCGACACGGGCGACCAGATCGCACACCAATGTCTTTCAATCGGATTGATGCGATCTAATTCTTAGGTTTTCATGTTTTCTGATCAAATTTCTTAACCAAATTCGATTTTAAACAGTAAGAACAACCTAAATCAGATTCATAAAGCAAAAACCAATAACCTGGCTCTGATACCACTGTTGCTTTCCCGTTAGCTTTGGTGTGTGACCCTTTGGGATCATACAATACTGGTAATAAGTCCTAAACTTATAGATCAAGAGCGGACTCTAGCAAGTCATCATGATCACCCAGTATTTATGACTTATGTCTGATCTCGACATTTATCATACTTTCTAGAGATAGTACGGTAGATTTCAGGACATTCCCAACAGCTTTGGCGTGTCCTTGTCCGCGACTTGGACAGCCTTGGCCTTTCCCTTATCCTTAGCAGAGGATTTCTTAAACCCCTTGCCCTTTTGCACCATAAGCACATTGGGGTCCTTGGCGGTTTTCCTCAAGTTGGGCTCTGCAGTCTTGAGCATTCCGTGAAGCTCAGGCAATGTCTTACTCAAGCCATGCATGTTAAAGTTCAGAATGAACTGATCATAGCTTGCAGGTAATGACTGCAGAATGATGTCGCAGGCAAGTTCTTGGCTGATAGGACAGTCGAGTTTCTGAAGATGATCGAGATAACCCATCATCTTCAAGACATGAGGACTCACTGCCGCATTCGCAGCCAACTTACAGTCTAAGAGGTTCTTAACAGTCTGAAACCTCTCAGTCCTTGCTTGCTCCTGAAAAAGCGATTTCAGGCTTGCCATTATCTCAATTGGTGACAACACACTCTCGAACTGCATTTGCAGCTCACCAGTCATTGTCGCCAACATAAGGCAATACACATCATTTTCATCTGACGAATGCTTTTCCCAAGCATTATGCAGAGTCCTGGCGGCATTGTTAGCAGGCCTCTCGGGGAGAGGATCATGAAGGACATAATCCTTCTTCTCCTGCTTGAGGACCAGTCTCAAGTTCCTTGACCACGTCAGGAAGTTCGTTCCAGTCAGCTTCTCCTTCTCGAGAACAGACCGGATTGAGAAAGTGTTTTGTGTGCTTGTAGTAGTCATAGCTGAAATATATAAGATAAAAAGGTTATTAGTTATTATGTTCAATATGATTAATCTCGTATTATATTTAACACGATTAATCACGCATTATATTCAATAACATAAGTTACCCTCAATAGAATATAATGATTCCAAGATCCACATATAACTAAGATTAAAGTGGGCCACTGGCCGTCACCAAACCTTTAGCTTATATCGGTAAGCCCTATATCGGCTAATTATATCCGTGATATAACTCTTGGTTGTGAATCTGGGCCCGAGGCCCAATCCACTCTGATGTCTCAAGGCCCGGGACTCCCGATGGCCTAGTCAAGAAAACCAGACTATACAGTCATGTAATCATTAATGTCTGGGACTCCCAATGACATTTATGAATCACAAACCGTCTTATCCACGCAAAAGTAGACACCCTCACACTGTAAGGCCATGAATACAATTGAATGGGCTTCGACAGCTGACATAGCCTGGACAAGACATCCAATGCTTGATATTATTTGAGGTTCGTAGGTTTATTAAAATTCATTCCCAAAATAGAAGATTACTATTTCGGGAAACTTTCTATTTTGGAAACCTACTATTTTAGGAAACTTTCTAAAATTGGAAACTTTCTAACTTTAGAAATTTCTTTAAAATCCAAAACCCGCAAATCTAGAAACTTCTATTTTAAGAAACTTTCTAATTTCAAAATTTCGGAAACTTTAATTTAAAATCGACTTTATAATTTTATAAAATAAATTTTAAATTAATCTGAAGAAAGACTCAAATAATTGGCCCAATTGTTTTAACTTCTTGGCCCGAGGCCCAAGAATTGGTCCATGTCCAAGACATGACCCAATTGTCCAATTAAATGACATAACCGGTCTGGTTCATTAAAATTGGTCTAACCAAAATTAATTACTACGACGACCACAATTGTCAACCGGTTATTTACTAAACCGGATTTTCTCAATTTATTTGGTCCAACCAAATCAAATTAGAAAATCCTGGTTTAGGCACTAAATCCAATAATTATTTCGACATTGGATTTCTTATCCCGGTTTAACCAGAACTTAATAAATTTATTAAGTCTGTTTATTAAACCGTGACGGTTTAAGTTTTAATTACATTAAACCGAGCCAAAACCCTAACCGCATCGATCGACGCTCTCAGCATCGATCCTGCATCGATCGATGCTCTCACGCGTGCACGAACGGTTAACAGATTTGGCCGAGAGATTCTCGCGAGATCCATGCGATCGTTTGATCGATCCATGCGATCGTGGTCAATCTCTCGCGGTTGCAACGATCGATCCATGCATTGCACCGATCGATGCAATGCGATCTCAGTCGATGCAAAAAATCAGTTCAGGTCGCATACCAAATCAATATAGCTTGGTCATGCGATTTTTCAACTGTTTGTTTAGGATTCAATTCTTGTTTCTTAAGTGTTTTGCTCTTATCAGTAGATTGATTCAAAAACACCTCTTTAAACAATCCTAAACATGAATCTAAACGAGAAAAACCAGAACCAATTGCTCTGATACCACTGTAGGAATGTTTAGATGAATCCTGATTCAATTCTTCTGATTCAGATTATCCTAAACATGCGGATCTAGGTTCTCTTGATTAGAAACAATTGTTGATCTCACCTTATACCTGTTTATGCAGCGGAAAGGGATGGTATGGTCAGAGATCAGAGAGCCACCGAGGGATAACTCCTCCAGAGGTTCACACACGCACACCAAGCAGGAAGAGAGGCTGCTAGACCGAGCTGAGGAGGCGTTTCAGGAGAGAGAGAGAGTTGGCGGCTAGGTTAGGGTTAAAGAGGAAAACAGACTCGAGTTTTATTTATAAAACTCGTCCGGTTCCTCTTGGGCCATTTGGCCGTTCGCGCACTGTGTCGATCGACACATCATGTGCATCGATCGACACACAGTGGCTAAACCCTTTTATTCTCTCTAAGTACAGTAAATGCCTGGCACTTTTACCGTACTTCTGCTAAGCCGTTCCTACACATTTTCCTGTTAGCTTAGGCGTGTGACCCATATGGGATCATATAATAGAGGCAATAAGTCCAAGACTTATAGATCAGGAGCGGACTCTAGCAAGCCATCATGACCCCCAGTATTATATGACTTATGTCTGATCATTGACATACTCTTACTTTCTAGAGACAGTACCGAGATTACTGGACACAATTCCAACAGGAACCCATCCTACCTCAAGGTGATGGATCACATGCAGAAGCCTGGAACTAAGTTCTTTGCTGGTGAATCAAAGCCTATTGAGGAGGATCAGTGATTGGCAAGGTTGGAGCGGAACTTTGACTCAATTTGTTGTCTTGATGCCTACAAGAAAGACATTGCGGCGCATTATCTGGAAGGTGATGCGCACACTTGGTGGCAAGGTGTGGCAAGTCAGATTGCTAACAGACATTGCACTTGGCCGGTGTTCTTTGGGAAGTTGATAAGGCCATCAAATCAACATTAGCCATGGAGGAAGGAATAAAAACATATGGAGAGGAGATCATGAAGCCGAGGAGAGCTGAGGAGACATATGAGCTTTGTTTAGCTCAAATGGAGATCAAGACCGATCATACCAGCTCAACCATCAATTGGATTACAAGAAGAGCTCTTTCATAGCACACCACAAAGAAGAATCATTCCAAAAGCTTTCCACATAGAAGATATTGAGATCACAACTCGACATACCTCAAATGGAGCCAATGGAGACCGACAACTACAATTGAAACAACCAGACCATACGAGAAGAAGCCAAGCAACAAATCTACTTGTTCTAGAATCTCAACTTATTAGAAGGCCACAGAAAATTGGTTTCACACCAAAAGGAGTTATGGTTTAGAATTTATTCACTGTCAAAGTCAAAGGAGGCCAGACTTGCCTTATTTTGAAGATCACGAGTTTGGTCAACATCAAACATACTTGTGGCGACCATGAGAGTTTAATAAGTTTCCAGAAACACCTCTTGACATTCTACAATGCACCAGAACCAAGAGGATTAGGCAAATCCTCTTGCTTGTCAACTTACCTTATTTGGATGCATTCACACTAAAGGGGTCAAATCAGCACCAGATCTTCACCTATCAAAGCTACAACGTTTTGGGCACATTATCATCAAGTCTAGACGTCTTAAACTGAACCAGACTTCACAAGAACACACGTAATCATCAGAAGATCCAATTGCCCTTTTCGGAGAAGATTCACCTCAATTTGCAACGGCGCTTTTCAACTGAAGATATTCATGCGTTGAATGAATTCTTTGAAAACCAAGGAGTCCCAGAGATCCTCACCTATCCCTTAAATCTATCCAAATACAAGTCAGCATTCAATATAAAGAATTCCTTTGATCCTTGCAAAAGATACCCAACGGCTCTATTCCTTTAATTCACTAGGATTGTTTCCTTACTTCTGAATTGTTACCGTTTTTCACGAGCCTATTTAAGCTCCTTAGTTAGTCAAGTCACCTTTAAATCAAATAATAAACAAAGTTTTTGTTATCGGAGAGTTATCTTTGAGTTTTTGTTGATTAGAATCCATTTAAGTGATTCATTTGTTTTTACTGAATTATCCAGAATAGTTTGTTTGTGTGATTCAATCAATCTACTTTTTCCAGGAATTGAGAGAGTTAATCAACCACTAAGAAAGAGAGTTGTTCACCAACACTTCCATCTCGCCATTCAATCCATCTCGAGCAGATCAAGAGAGTTCTTAAACCAGTATTTTGTTCTCGATCAACCTATCCATCTACTCTCAACCTTTGGAGCTAAATCATCTGGTATCAGAGCCGAAAGGCTCCTAAAATATGTGTTTTCTATCCAAAAACCTTTGTTGCTTTCACTAGTTATCATTTGTTTCAATCGATTCATCATTACATCCATTTTCTCTCATAGATTTGTTATTCTATTATGCTAGATCTTTCAGTTTGCACTACTTTCCTGATTGTTTCACTGCATAATCCATTAGGAAAGGCCATAAAAAGTGTTATGTTGCATCAATTTCATTATTAGATCATTTCTGCATCATAAATAACAAAAATATCCAAAAGAAAGTTCATGTTTTGCATCAAGTCATCATTTTCTTCTGTTTATCATTCGTCCTTGCATCCTTATTACAAAAACCAAAAGAAAATTACATAAGTCTTTAGTTTCTATCAGGTTTTTGATTGTCCAGAAGTTCATCATTTTCATAAACCAGTGTTATGTCTCCATCAACCTATCCATCTAGTTCAACCTTTGGGACTGTATTAACTGGTATCAGTTGATTTCCATAAGTTGCATTGTTCTTATTATGTTTCATAAACTTTAAAAAGCAAAATGAAAAAGATAAGTTGTTTGATTCGATTTCTTTCATGAAACAAAACCCAAAAGGAGTTTCTTTCCTTATAAGTCTAATTTCAAAAATAGTAGATGCTTCCTTTTATTTGATCAATATATGTTTCCCATTTTTAAAATCCCAAACCGTGTGAGAATTTTATTAGAAAAGGAAAGGTTTTCAAACTTGGTTTTTATTATAAAAACCATTCAAAAAGTTGGTTTGTGTATTAAAACATCACCTTAATTTGTATTTTTCCTAAGGTATTTAGACTACATAATACACTATAAACTCGTGTGACAGGTACCAAAATGCATGAACAAGAACAATATGAGGATGAATGGGAAAGTAACATCAATTCAGAAATCACTCAAGAAGAGGAAGTTAGTGATTTTCCTGTTTCTGAAGTTGATTGGGGAGAAGGATCAAACCACTCATGGGCAAGAGAATAATATCATGAAGGAGAACCATGGTATAAAGACCATGTGGATTCTGATTGGAAAGTGGAACCAGAGGGTGAAGGAATTGATCTATACCACCGGATTACTACTATGATTCCAAGCGAATTATTGCAAAGCTTACCAATTCCGGAGTGAAAGTGGGACATGATCACAATGGACTTTGTGATAGGATTGCCAATGCAGGAAGGAAAGGATTGCTAATGCTGGGTGTTCGTAGACAGACTAACTAAGTCAGCACATTTTGTGGCGATCAACAAGCAGGATAATACAACAATACTGGCCAAGCTGTATGTGGAACAGATCGTGAGGTTGCATAACATACCAATGTTCAAATCATCCTTCTGGAAGGCGATGCAGAAGGAAATGGAGACAAAGGTCCATTTGAGTACATTTTATCATCCTCGGACGGATTGACAGTCAGAGAGGACGATGAGAACACTTGAGGATTTGTTGTGAGCTTGTGTTTTGGACTAAGGCGGTAAATGGGATCAATACTTGCATTTGGCTGAATTCTCTTACAACAACAGCTATCAAGTTAGTTTTAGAATGTCACGTTATGAAGCACTGTATGGACGGCCATGTATAACACATTTGTGTTGGACCAAAGTAAGGGGGAGTGGAGTATCTTTGGCAGAGACTTTGTTGAGGAAATGACTGAAAGGATAAGGGTTTTGAAGCTTAAGATGAAAGATGCTCAGGACAGACAGAAAAGTTATGTTAATAAGCGAAGGAAACACTTGGAGTATTGGTTGGAGATATGGTCTATCTCTAGGCATTCACTTATAAGGGCA
Organism: Orychophragmus violaceus; assembly: GCA_030180135.1. NCBI lineage: Eukaryota > Viridiplantae > Streptophyta > Magnoliopsida > Brassicales > Brassicaceae > Orychophragmus > Orychophragmus violaceus. Next base: position 24,562,050 of record CM058233.1, on the reverse strand, counting down.
AGGATCGAGCTACAAAGAATGCAAAGTTAAGTCCAAGGTACATGGGAGCGTACAAGATTTTGCAGAGAATCGGGGAAATGGCTTACAAGCTAGAGTTGCCTCCAGCTATGTATGTGTTTCATGATGTGTTCCATTTTTCTATGCTAAGGAAATGCATAAGTGACAAACAAAATGCGGTTTTTGAACCACCTTCAGACTTAAGGGAAAATCTGACAATTGAAGGAAGACTAGACCGAGTTTTGGGTGAGAAGATCAAGCCAGTTGGCAGAAGGAAGAATGTTAAGATGATCCAAGTTGTTTTAGATTGTGATGGTGAAGAGGAAACAACTTCGGAACTAGAAGCAAGAATGAAATCTGAATTTCCTAAGTGGTGTAAGAAACTTAAGTAAGGCCCGTATAAGAAGAGTAAGACTCGAGGACTAGTCTAAGCCAAGTGGGGGAGAGTAGTAACACCCGAATTCTACGATTGAACTGGATTGGTCCATGGATGGTCATCTAGAATGACCTTTTAAGACAAGAATATTAAAAACTAAGGGGTTTTCTGGTTAAGTAAGGATTATTGTGTGAAAGGCGAGCTAAAAAGAGCTTCAAGAGTTCAATCTGCGATTTTCAGACCTAGATTGGTGGTTGAGCTGGTTGGTTGGATTCGGACACGATTGGTCATGATTCAGACAGTGTTTGGTCGGGTTTCAGACATGACATTTTGGACTGTTGGCTTACGAGCAGTTCGCGGATAAAAATTGATTGGTTTTGGCGTGAACGGTTACTGGCCGAAACGCAGACTTTTGGCTCAAAAATAAAGAGCAAGAATAGTTATTTGATTAATTATGCGCAGCAAAGTGAAAAGCGCAGGAAAGGCGGTTTGGATATGGCTTGGCCAATCAAAAAGGTGCAGGAGCAGTTTTGACGGCTTTGGCTCGAGTAAAACCGTCAACAGTCTTATACAATCGGCCCTTAGACGATTATTGATCACTTTTCCGCACAAAGAACTCATAAAGATAGAGAGAGTTTTCTGAAGAGAGAAACCGCTCAGACTGATAAAGAGAGAGATTTTTGGCCGTGAGTTTCACCGGGTTGGACAAGCGATTGACTGTGATTGCCGTATTGGTTGGATCGGCGACTGTTCTGTTGGATTAAGCTTAAGAGGTGCTAGAAACCGCTCTCATCATCCGAACTGAAAGACTAAGGTGAGTGTGTGACCATGGCTATGGTTTATGATTGTTTGCTTGAATAGATTCTTTGAGTCTAGGTTTGCTAAGACTGTCTGTTCGGATTAAGTGTCTGTTTAAATGACCATGATAGATGGACTGAATGTATGGCTTGTCTGCGTGATTATTCAGTTGCTAAATGAGACTGGACGACTGCTATCACTAAGCAATCCGTTTGCTTATGCCTCCTTTGTGGATGCAGGTAAAAGACGTTCTTATGATTGAACTAACAAGGCTTAGACGCGAGACAAAGGGCGGCTGGATGGAAATGATGGTCGGATTTTGGTAGATTGGTTAAGTATGATGTAACAGCTTATAGTAAACTGGTCATTGTACTTAAACCTTGAAATCTAAGTATTTTATGCTCAAAATGTTTGTGTAGTTCTAATAAAATCGCAAAATAGTTTTAATGTGGAAAACTTTAGGAAATGGGATAAGTCCGGCAGAGGAAGTTGAGCCATAAGATGAAGATTTAAAATACAAAACGGGCAGGATAAATTATGAGATTAATATTTATTTTTTTAATACTTGTGATTCCATTAAAAAACAGCCATCAATTTGCTTAATTTTGCACTCTGGCTTGTTAAATAGAACTGTGACTGTTGATTAACAAATGTATGGGCTTGAAGGTAACCCATATTTTATGCATGAAGATATCCCTTGTGTTCTAAATATGCAACGACTGTTTCAGCCATCTCGATGGGTGAAGTTCCTGTTCCTTCGTGTCCTAGAGCAATCTTCACATGACCAGAAAAACAAGAACATAGGTAAGACCAGAGAATTGCACCCAAAAAAAGGTAAAACAAGAGATGACGCGAAAAGCTCAAAACGACCTTTAAACTTTACAGCAGCATCCCATTCTCATTACAAAATGAAAGAAAATGTCAAAATATTATCATCATTTACCTCGCAATTCAATGGTGGCTCGTAAGGATCATCAATCCCCGTAAAACCTTAAGAAAGATTTCAAACAATAATATCATTTATGGGAAGTCATTGAGACAGAACAAGTCCTATAAATATCAACATCGCTTCAAGAGATACCTTTGATCTTTCCTGCGCGAGCAAGCTTGTACAGACCCTTGGGATCTCTCGCCTCACAAACTTCGAGCGGTACATCCATGAACACCTAATTTATCAAAACCAATATTACTCAAAGCTTGAAAACTATCAATTAGCATAGACATTCCGAAAACCCGCTCTTGTTCTCACATACCTCAACAAAGTCTCCCTCAGGGAGCAAACTTCGACAAGTGTCCCTGTCTCTTCTATATGGAGATATTAAACTTGCAACGCAGATGATTCCGGCATCTGCAAAAAGCTTGGCAACCTCTCCTAAGCAAAATCAATTAAGTACAGAATGTCAAGATTCAAAAAAAAAAAAAAAAAAAGAACGAAAGCTAACAATTTGTTAAGAAGATTTGCTGTTATGACCTAAACTCACCAACTCTACGAATGTTCTCCGCACGATCTTCTGCTTTAAAGCTGAGATCACGGTTTAAGCCATGCCTTACGTTATCCCCATCAAGAATATAACAAAGCTTTCCCTTTTGGTACAACTTCTGGTTCAAAGCACAAGCCAAAGTACTCTTCCCTATAAATACAATAATGTTTAGATTTCACATAGACTTTTAAACTTAATGTTTCGAATAGATTGATTGCTACAAGAACCTGAACCACTAAGACCAGTGACCCAAATCACACATCCTTTCTGATCTAGCAATCTTTGTCTATCAACTTTCTCAACAGGACACTCATGCCACTTTATGTTCGTCGAGTTTCCGACCGTTGACAATGGTCCTTGCTTTTGTCCTAATCCAAAACCATACAGTTAAGAACGTCAAGTATAGGGAAATCGGAGATATGTATTATACGAAACTGACGGAAAACCCCAAAACTGAAATTACATCAGACCAATTTCAACAAAATTCTAAACAAATCAAAACTAAAAATCATTAAAAGATTGTCCTAATGTAGACAATAGAACTTGTTCTTATCTTAACGGAGAAGAAGGACAAAGAAAGTAAAATCTAATAACCATTGAAAGATTGTCCTAATGTAGACAATATAACTTGTTCTTGTCTTAATGTAAAAGAACCACAGAGAAAGTAAAATCCTTTTCCTCGCGACCCAGTTGAGAAATTGAATTACTCTTGCCATCAAATCAAAATATTTGAAACTCGAAAAAGAAAAGAAGAAACGAAATCTTATTTACCTGTGTGACCATTAACCGATTTAAGCTCAGGAATAGATCCATTTTTGTTATGACTCATCATTTGAGATCCTTCCATGGAAATACAAGCACGAAGAACACCAACAGATCTCGAATTGCTATCAGAAATCCCTTTGGGCGATGCAATTGAAAGCCCTAGCATCGATTTTGCTCCGGCGGCAATCATAATGAAATTGGAATCAGATGAGAGATTGAAGAACAAGCTTGTCAAAAAAAAGGAAAACAAATATTGTCGTGAATTGATGAAAGTTTAATTAAGAAAAAGAGAGGAAAATGTGACCGTTAAAAAGGGCGATTATTGGGTAGGTGAACTGGTGAAAAGAAAATGTAGTTGGCCACGTTTTTCTTGAATCATGTCTGTTTAGTTTGGTTATTGCAACGGTGTCGTTTTCGTGTTAGTGTTAAACAAATGTACCTTTTTTTTTTGGCAGCAAACAAATGTACTTAACATGGATTTGCATCTAGATTCTTAAAAGATGAAAAGTGTGGTGCATATTAGAGAGGAAGAGATGCAACAACTAAGTTTAGACGTTTATGTATTTTAGCCGCCTTTTAAGTTTTAACACGTAATTGATGTTTAGGTGTCTAGATTAAAGATTGGCTCAATAGTCAAATTTAGCAGTTTCTTATGTTACCCAACGACTAGACCATTCAGCCCATCGGTTTGAATTAATCAGCAAATTTAGCAACTAAGATTTTGAGGTGATGAGTTCAGAAGCACCTTGAGCCGTATCCCCATATTCTCTTTTTATCATTTTTATTAGTTAATCTTTCGTTTTTTGAAACTTAAATTTTTTTATACAAATAACCTTTTGATAAATTAATATCTTATTAAATTAAAAAAAATATTATGTTACTGATGTTATTAGATTCTACTTCAGTGTGTAATAGCAAAAATAAATTATTGGTTGACTTTGTTCATTTTTTCTTTTATATTATTTATACATGGTATTTTCTCATATTTATTTCCAATTATACTTTTTTAACAAACCAACCGAAATCATTAAAGTAAATCATGCAATCTACCTTTTTCAACCCCTAACTTCTAATAAATTAATAAAAACCAATATTTAGTAAATCCATAAAAGTGTATCAATTGGTTTTGTGTAAAAAGAAAATATTTTAGAATCTAACTTTTATGTAGATTTTTATAATTTTTATCCTTTATTTAAATACAGTTTTTTTTAAATTACATATATAAGAAGATTTAAAAACTAAAAAATCGAATTATTTAGTAATTTTAGTTTTTCAAAAATAAAAAGTTAAACACATAAATATTTTGTTATGCTTTTATTATATTTTTATTTTTGCCTTAAATAATATTTGTTTGTGATCCGCGAAATTATATTTTTAACCATTGTTTTGATTATGAACTTATGTGTTGTTGGAAGATACATTATATATTTTGATATAAACACCAAAACTACCAAAACTTATGATTATGAAGTTGTTAAAAATTAACAACTTTATCACGGATGATGGTTTAATCTGAATGAAGCATGCCTTGGCTTTGACTGGACTCCAAGCTTAAACAATAAGGATTCGAACTGAAACATCAAGACGAAAGGAAATTTCATGTTACCACTAGAATGAACGACTTTTATTCGTCTAAAGGATTATTATATTAAGCCAAAAAGTTTTACAACACAATATAAAGCCGGATAAACCGGATTTCTAGACGAAATACAAAGATCGGCTATCAAACGATACCAGTAAGAAAGATGAAACACTAAGCACAAAAGAACTGGGATACCAATGCCCTAATGTTTTAAGGGAAACTGTAACACCCGTCTCCCGGCATAACCGGAGACGCGGCATTAGGACGCTCGTTGAACCGAAGATGGTCCAACCGGGACGCCAACTCAACTTGTCCCAGGACCCGGCGCTTCCTTCGTATTCAAATCCACCAATCACGTCACAACGATCGATCAATCCTGCATCCGGACCTGCGAGGGAAAAAGAAGGGAAAAGGAAAAGGAGGCCTGAGTAATTGTTTCAAACACAATCACCCAGTGAGGACGGACTTAGGGAGTCCGCTATCCCGCTTACACCACACAACTACGGATCACAAGTCCTAAGCTAATATCACCTTGCAAACAGGCCCGAAGGCTTTCACCACGCAAACTACATCCACTCGCGCTTTCGCACTCGTGAATCCCTCTCTAGCCCGAAGGCTCACACAACCGGCCCACCCGGTATCACTTCCACGTCGGCCTGAAGGCACGGTAAACTTGGGGAGGCTCGCCAAGACCTCCCTTCCGACGATACAAGGGTCGCGTACCAAAACTCGTTATACGCGAGCCGCCAAGAAACACCCTTTCGGGGGACCTATCACAGTTCTATACAATCATATCCATCACGCACAATCAACGTTTTCAGGCTCAGCGATAACCTAGCATTCTACGTTCTTTCAATCAATCACCGGTATCTCTAGCCTAGACTACCTAGGAAAGACGACATTAACAAGGGACTATCGCCCGGAATTGAATAGAGTAAGGGAGATCACCAACGGTCCTCACCTTAGCCAAAGAAGAGGGAAAAACGGTAATTTAGAAGCTTCCTCAGCCCGAACGGACATCAGATCTGGAAAGAGGACGAGAAATCGAGTGAGATAGGCTTTTGAATCGCTTAGATCGGGCTTAGGATGAGCTAGATATGATCGATTGAAAATACCCAGCTCAAACCAGCTTGACCGACCTAAACCGGAAATTGAAATTGAAATTGGGAATTGAAATTGGGAATTGAACCGGTTAACCTAAACCGGACCAGAATTGGATTGAACCGGATTGAACCGAGTCAACCGAACCGGTTAACGATCCGACCCGGTCAACCCGACCCGGTCAACCGAACCGACCGACCCGGTCAACCCGAGTTGACTCGGTCGCCGGCCGAGTTAACTCGGCGGCGGTCCGGCGGTGGCTCCGGTGGTCGGCGGCGGCGGAGCTCCGGCGGCGGACGGCGACTCGGCGGCGGTCCGGCGGCGACGGAGGCGGCGGACGGCGGCGGCGGACGGCGGCGACGGCGGCGGCTCCCGGCGGACGGCGGCGGCGCGTGGCTCCGGCGACGGCGGCGCGTGGACGGCGCGTGGAGAATCGGCCGATCTTCCTTTGGCGATTGCGGGCGCGTCCGGAGGCTGATGGAGGTGCGGTTTGTGGCTACGGCTTCGTCTCGACGAGAGGAACGCGATGGTGGTCTCGGATTTCCCAGATTCCTCACGGTTAGAAAGATATGGCCATTTTAGATCTCGGGTTGAAGGAAATCAGATCTGAAAAAGGGCTTACCGGATCTCTTTCGACACCAAACGATGAAGGAGCCCTAGATCTACTCTCTGGAGGTGGTGACTGCGACAGAACTTGAGCAGAGCTTCGCCGAGGATCATTTCTTCTTGGTTTCTCCAAAAAGGTGGCTCTTATTTATAAGGGGATTGCTAGGGTTTTGGGAAGGAAGAGGGCTTTTGGGCTTGGGCTAATGGGCTTTCCTCTTCTTTTCTCAAAATTTTTAATTGGGCCAGTTTGGGTATGTTACAATTCTCCCCCCCCTTGAAAAGAATTCGTCCCGAATTCCGTGGCGGGAGTTCTCCACTGCAACTCTTTACCAACCACACTCCGCAAACTTCGCTGACCCAAAACTGACTTGATTGCTTACCTGCTTGAAAAGAACTTATCCTTGAATCCTGAAGAGTGCTTCTCCCCCCTTTATTTCCAACCACGCTCTGACGTGTCCTTCTTCTTGGTGCCAATCCCACAGTAGCTTCCAGAATGCAATACAAACGCCACATGCTACCGCCCATGTCCATTAGGGTCGGTCTCCAACGTTTAGAAACAACACTCATCCCTCGAGTGGTTCTAAGTCTTGAATTCGATTCCCCGCTTCCAATCCCATTCTCCTCAACGGTTTCCATTACCGTGCCACAGTGCATCATCCACTTCCAAATGGATTCTCTATGACGGTTTCCATTCCCGTGCACTATGGCGTCGACTGTCGCCCAAGCAAACATCCTTGCTAACCTCTGTGACCGGTGCAGCTAACCATGTCCATTATGGCTATCTGGCTGGTGGGGAACGACCCACTTAACTCCTGATATGCTCCAATGCCACGCTTCCGCTGCGCACTCTGATATCCAAACCAGCTTCCAATCTGACTTCCAGGTCAAGGTGTCCTACCTTGTGATCCGGTTGTGGTGCTTTCCAAACACCATCCCTTGGTTTCCTTCCCCATTAGACTTGCGCTCCTTTGCTATTCCTTGCAGCTCCTTGCCAATCCTCCAAGTGTTTTCCTAACACTCTTCCATTGGATTTCCATTTCCAATATCGTGCTTTGTCCGCTTGAGCTTGCAATTGCAGAAGTCCGGCTTGCCAGGCAATTCCAAATGCCACAACGCCACTTCCCAAAACGCCTCTGCGGTCTTCTTCCCATCTTGAAGAACTCCATTAGCTGCTCCAGCAATCCACAAAGAATTCCAGGGCAGACCGTTTCCTTTCCGGTCCCACCGTTTGAATCTCGAGTCTGTCGTACCACGAAGACCTTCTCCAGCTTCCTGCTTGGTCATTCTTCAACGAGCCATCCATAACTCATTGAAGTTGATGTCACAAACCGATCTCAAGATTCCCTACTTGGAACAGATTTGGGTAGCCTCCCGCTGCTCTTTGTGATCCAGGCAACTCAAGCAACTCCTGACGCTTAATCCAGTCGAAACACTGATGTGATCATGGGTAGCTTGGAACCTGAAGACATTGAGCAGCTTGAACCAGAGGAGAATGGAGATAAGGATAAGCTTGTAGCTGAGGAGAATGGAGCTAAGGAGCAGCTTGAACCTGAGGAGAATGGAGAACAAGGATCAGAAGCTTTGCACATACCAATTGGACCAATGACCAGAGCTAAGGCAAAGCAATTCAAGCAAGCCTTCTACACACTTCTACACCACGTCCAGGGCCAACTTGAGTGTGCTAATCCAGCCACTTTGGTTGTGATTCAAGCCACTTAAGTCATCAGTAATGGAGGTGTGTGGACTTGTACTCTTTTTCCCTCCTCTTGGTTTTGTCCCAATGGGTTTTCCAAGAGAGGTTTTTAATGAGGCAAGCCCACATGCTATTATCCTTACCCATTAATGATCCATAAGGCCCATAACTCATTCTAATAAGGGGATTTCGAAATTTGGTGTTTAATTAGTCTTGTGTTATTTCCTAGGTGTCTTAATTGCTGTTCATGCAGCCTTGTTGCTTTTTCCTATTTAAAACTCTTTGTACCCATTTCTGAACTTTTATCAAACTTCTTTTTATTCTAAAACTTCTGAAAGTGTTTGATCTGAATGGTGTGTAATATCCATTCGTCTTGGATTCTTCTTTTGGTGTTTATCTCCTAGAAGAACCGAGTTTGAAAGTCTTGAAGTCATTCCGCAAACTTCAGGAAGTTTCCTTCATTTCCCTGTTTCGAAACCCAACAATCTGTTCATCCATTTTGTTCATCATCCAACCAACAACCAGACTCACAAAGTGCATCAAAGGGAACTGATCTTCTCCATTAAGATCGTATCATGTGGTATCAGAGCCACTTTGTGAAAGGTTGTGTTGTTTCAAGCCCAAAACTTCTTTGCAAATTCGTAACTTTTTCTGATCGATTTGTCTCTTGGTATTCCGATTAATTAGAAGCGATTTGAGAGATAAATCTTTATAGGAACTTGAAGTTTAGAGTCTGATCTATCCAGTTTAGGCTTTGGAATCATTAGAATCAGAGTAGAAACGCGATTTCTAGGAAGATCAAAATTCGCAACTTTTCAGGAATTTTCTGCAACTTTTGTCTTTTGGTATTCTGATAAGTTCGTGATTGTTGCGTGTTTTCTGTGAACATCTTACTTGTTCTGTGATTTTTTTTTGTGGACAGGAAACATGGTGAACACTGATGATCAGGAAGAACAAAGCAGTGTCAGAGAAAATAAAGCCTTGGTTGAAGCAGTCACTGCAAATTTGGCTAAGATGTTGAGTGATAGTCTTGCAGCATTTAGAGAAGAGCTTCATATCTATGGAACTGATAAATCAAGGAAGGAACGCAGCCAACAACCAGAGAATGATGCAACAGCAAGCTATTATAGCCATTCATCCAATTCAAATCACCGCAGAAGAAGAAGGCGTGATCAGGAAGAAAGAGCTCCAACCAAAGATCCTTTAGCAGGCTTGAAGATTAAGATTCCTACCTTCCTAGGCACTAATGATCCTGAAGAGTACCTGGAGTGGGAAAAGAAGATTGAACTTGTGTTTAACTGCAGAGAATACACTTCTGAAAGTAAAGTGAAGGTTGCACCAACAGAATTCAAAGAGTATGCTCTGAGTTGGTGAGATCAACTGGTTACTGCTAGGAGACGTGCAGGAGACTATCCAGTGGAAACTTGGACCCAAATGAAGACAATCATGAGGAAGAGGTTCGTTCCCAGCCACTACCACAGAGAGCTGCACTTTAAACTGAGAAACTGTACCCAAGGGAGCAGAACTGTAGAAGAGTATTACAAGGAGCTGGAAACCTTGATGCTCAGAGCTGATATTCAAGAGGATACTGAGGCTACAATGTCCAGATTCATGGGAGGCCTCAACAGAGACATCTTGGACAGGCTGGAGACTCAGCATTATGTGGAATTAGAAGAGTTGTTGCACAAGGCAGTCATGTTTGAGAAGCAACTCAAAAGGAAGAGTTCTAGACCAAGTTATGTTTCTGGAAAATCAAACTATCACGAGGAAGAGAAGTCTGGATTCAGCAGAGACTACAAGCCTTTTCCAAAGGTTAAGAGTGAGGAGCATGATCCAAAATGAAAGGCTAAAGTGACTTCTACAAGGACCAAGGAGATCAGGTGCTTCAAATGCCAAGGTTTTGGACATTACTCCAATGAATGCACCAACAAAAAGATCATGATTATCCGAGACAATGGTGAGGTTGAATCAGAAGAAGAGAAATCAGAATCTGAACCATTGGAAGTAGAACTGGAAATGGCAGCCAAAGGAGAGCTACTGGTCACTAGAAGATCTTTGAATGTGCAAGCCAAGACTGAAGGAAATGAACAAAGAGAGAACTTGTTTCACACTCGGTGCATTGTACAAGAGAAAGTATACAGTCTCATCATTGATGGAGGAAGTTGCACCAATGTAGCCAGTGAATCAATGGTTAAGAAGCTTGGGCTACAAGTGATGAAGCGTCCTAAGCCTTACAAACTTCAGTGGCTGAATGATGAAGGAGAACTTGAAGTAAACAGCCAAGTGTTGGTTCCTTTGTCTATTGGAAAATATGAAGATGAGGTTCTGTGTGATGTGTTACCAATGGATGCAAGCCATATACTACTTGGGAGACCATGGCAATCTGATAGGAAAGCAACTCATGATGGCTACACCAATCGCCATTCCTTTGAGTTCAAGGGCAGAAGGACAATCTTGGTACCTTTAACTCCTAGTGAAGTGCATCAGGATCAGATTAGCATGAAGAAAAGCAAAGCTCAATCATCCAAAACTCAATCAGCCCCTGCCACAAAACAAACAAACAACCTCATGCTTCAGAAACCAAAGGGAAGTTATTCTACAACTTTACTTCTTGTTTTTAAAGGTTGTTATATGAACTTAACTGCCCCAAAGCAGGTTGTGCCTAGCGAAATTGAATTACTTTTGCAGGAGTTCCAGGATGTATTCCCTGAGGAAAATTCAGAAGGTCTACCTCCCATTAGAGGCATTGAGCATCAAATAGACTTCATCCCAGGAGCTTCCTTGCCAAATAGACCTGCATACAGAACCAATCCAGTGGAAACCAAAGAACTAGAGAAGCAAGTCACTGAGCTTATGGAGAAAGGTCATATCCGTGAGAGCATGAGTCCTAGTGTTGTTCCTGTCCTATTGGTGCCAAAGAAAGATGGTAGCTGGAGGATGTGTGTAGATTGCAGAGCCATCAACAACATAACAGTGAAGTATCGCCACCCTATACCTAGATTAGATGATATGTTAGATGAATTGCATGGTTCTAGCATCTTTTCTAAGGTTGATCTTAAAAGTGGATATCATCAGATTAGAATGAAAGAGGGTGATGAATGGAAAACTGCATTTAAAACTAAACAAGGGCTATATGAATGGTTAGTGATGCCATTTGGATTAACTAATGCACCTAGTACATTCATGAGACTGATGAATCATGTTCTTAGATCATTCATTGGGCATTTCGTTGTTGTGTACTTTGATGACATCCTAGTGTATAGTCAGAACCTACAAGAGCATGTTAGGCATCTTAGGTTGGTTTTTGAAGTGTTAAGGAAAGAAAGTCTTTATGCCAACTATAAGAAATGTACTTTTGGAACAGATAACCTTGTGTTCTTAGGTTTTGTTGTGAGTACAGATGGAATCAAGGTTGATGAAGAGAAAGTGAAAGCTATCAAAGAATGGCCAAGCCCAAAGACAGTTGGAGAAGTGAGAAGTTTCCATGGCCTAGTTGGGTTCTATAGGAGATTTGTGAAGGATTTTAGCACTCTAGCAGCTCCACTCACTGAGGTTATCAAGAAAAACGTGGGTTTTAAGTGGGAGCAGGCTCAGGAACAAGCATTCCAAACCTTGAAAGAGAAGCTTACTCATTCACCTGTTCTTTCACTTCCTGATTTTTCTAAAACTTTTGAAATCGAATGTGATGCTTCTGGTATTGGTATAGGTGCTGTGCTTATGCAGGAAAGGAGACCAATTGCCTACTTCAGTGAGAAGCTAGGAGGAGCAACACTGAATTATCCAACTTATGATAAGGAGCTCTATGCATTGGTGAGAGCATTGCAGACATGGCAGCACTACTTATGGCCAAAGGAGTTTGTCATACACACTGATCATGAGTCCCTTAAGCATCTAAAAGGTCAGCAGAAACTCAACAAGAGACACGCCAGGTGGGTTGAATTCATTGAGACATTTCCATACGTGATCAAATACAAGAAAGGTAAGGATAATGTAGTTGTTGATGCATTATCAAGAAGGTATGTCTTACTGACTTCTCTTGAGACTAAGTTACTTGGTTTTGAACATATGAAGTTTCTTTATGCAAATGATTCTGATTTTGGACAGATTTATTCATCTTGTGAGAAATTTGCATTTGAAAAGTACTATAGGCATGATGGGTTCTTGTTCTATGAAAACCGTTTGTGTGTTCCTAATTCTTCTTTGAGAGATTTGTTTGTTAAGGAAGCACATGGTGGAGGATTAATGGGACACTTTGGTGTTGCTAAGACACTTAAGGTGATGCAAGAACACTTCCATTGGCCACACATGAAAAGGGACGTTGAGAAAGCTTGTGAAAGATGTTCTACTTGCAAACTAGCTAAGTCCAAAGTCCAGCCTCACGGTTTGTATACTCCCTTACCTATTCCTTTGCATCCTTGGAATGATATTTCTATGGATTTTGTTGTTGGATTGCCTAGGACTAAAACAGGGAAGGATTCTATATTTGTTGTGGTAGATAGGTTCTCTAAAATGGCTCATTTCATTCCCTGCCACAAAACTGATGATGCTATGCATGTAGCTAACCTGTTCTTTAAGGATATTGTGAGATTACATGGCATGCCTAAGACTATTGTTTCTGATAGAGATACTAAGTTTCTTAGTTACTTTTGGAAGACACTTTGGTCTAAGCTAGGTACTAAGTTGTTGTTCTCTACTACTTGTCATCCGCAATCTGATGGGCAAACTGAAGTAGTTAATAGAACATTGTCTACTCTTTTGCGTGCATTGATCAAAAAGAACCTTAAGTCATGGGAAGAATGTTTGCCACATGTTGAATTTGCTTATAATCATGCTAGACATTCTGCATCTAAGTTTTCTCCATTTGAAATTGTTTATGGTTTCAATCCTTTATCACCATTGGATCTAATGCCTTTACCTTTGAGTGAAAGAGCTAGTATGGATGGAAAGAAAAAGGCAGATTACATCAAGCAGATTCATGAGAAAGCTAGGATCAACATTGAGGAGAAGACAAAGCTTTATGCTAAGTATGCCAACAAGGGCAGGAAGGAGATGATCTTCAAAGAAGGAGACATGGTCTGGATACATCTGAGGAAAGAGCGGTTTCCTAATGAGAGAAAGTCCAAGTTGATGCCACGCATTGATGGACCATTCAAGATCATCAAACGGATCAATGACAATGCCTACCAAATTGACTTGCAAGGTAAGTATAATGTGAGTTCAAGCTTCAACGTTTCTGACTTGGTTCCTTTTATTGCAGATGAACCAGATTTGAGGTCAAATCCTTTTCAAGAGGGAGGGGATGATGTGATCATGGGTAGCTTGGAACCTGAAGACATTGAGCAGCTTGAACCAGAGGAGAATGGAGCTAAGGATAAGCTTGTAGCTGAGGAGAATGGAGCTAAGTAGCAGCTTGAACCTGAGGAGAATGGAGAACAAGGATCAGAAGCTTTGCACATACCAATTGGACCAATGACCAGAGCTAAGGCAAAGCAATTCAAGCAAGCCTTCTACACACTTCTACACCACGTCCAGGGCCAACTTGAGTGTGCTAATCCAGCCACTTTGGTTGTGATTCAAGCCACTTAAGTCATCAGTAATGGAGGTGTGTGGACTTGTACTCTTTTTCCCTCCTCTTGGTTTTGTCCCAATGGGTTTTCCAAGAGAGGTTTTTAATGAGGCAAGCCCACATGCTATTATCCTTACCTATTACTGATCCATAAGGCCCATAACTCATTCTAATAAGGGGATTTCGAAATTTGGTGTTTAATTAGTCTTGTGTTATTTCCTAGGTGTCTTAATTGCTGTTCATGCAGCCTTGTTGTTTTTTCCTATTTAAAACTCTTTGTACCCATTTCTGAACTTTTATCAAACTTCTTTTTATTCTAAAACTTCTGAAAGTGTTTGATCTGAATGGTGTGTAATATCCATTCGTCTTGGATTCTTCTTTTGGTGTTTATCTCCTAGAAGAACCGAGTTTGAAAGTCTTGAAGTCATTCCGCAAACTTCAGGAAGTTTCCTTCATTTCCCTGTTTCGAAACCCAACAATCTGTTCATCCATTTTGTTCATCATCCAACCAACAACCAGACTCACAAAGTGCATCAAAGGGAACTGATCTTCTCCATTAAGATCGTATCAAACACCGCCACTTCCAAATGGCCTCCTTGCAATCCAGTCTTTCCCTTGACCTCTTGCCGCTCCTGTAGCACTCCTTGCAATCCGGTCTTCCATCGACCTCTTGCAGCTCCTGTAGCACTCCTTGCAGCTACTCCAACGTCTCTCGCAACTCTTCTAGCACTTCCTGCAACTCTTGAAACTCCCTGCTACACTCCCGCTGTAGTCTCTCCGGTGCATGCCTCCACATCCTAATCGCTCTCGCACGCTTGGTTGAACAACACTCTGAACAGACGATGACCCCAACACACACCTCAATAGTACCGACTGCCATGTAGGCGCATACCACAACACACATCCCAACATACACCTCAACGGCACACATCACGACATATATCTCGACACACATCTAGCGGCAGTAGCACAACCGAGGTTTGAAGATACTGACCCATCCTGCACGGAAAAATTCTAACTAGACTAGGACCGGCGTGGAGAACAATCTATGATATATTTGGTGCTTGAAAAAGCTTTTCGCAAAGTAACCATTTTATAAAATTTCGCAAACGGTTTTGAAAAAGATTGAATACTGGGTTTTTAGGAAAACAACGAAAGCTGATCTCCCAGGACAGGACTGGGAGATCTTTAACCTGGCTCTGATACCAAATTGTAACACCCGTCTCCCGGCATAACCGGAGACGCGGCATTAGGACGCCCGTTGAACCGAAGATGGTCCAACCGGGACGCCAACTCAACTTGTCCCAGGACCCGGCGCTTCCTTCGTATTCAAATCCACCAATCACGTCACAACGATCGATCAATCCTGCATCCGGACCTGCGAGGGAAAAAGAAGGGAAAAGGAAAAGGAGGCCTGAGTAATTGTTTCAAACACAATCACCCAGTGAGGACGGACTTAGGGAGTCCGCTATCCCGCTTACACCACACAACTACGGATCACAAGTCCTAAGCTAATATCACCTTGCAAACAGGCCCGAAGGCTTTCACCACGCAAACTACATCCACTCGCGCTTTCGCACTCGTGAACCCCTCTCTAGCCCGAAGGCTCACACAACCGGCCCACCCGGTATCACTTCCACGTCGGCCCGAAGGCACGGTAAACTTGGGGAGGCTCGCCAAGACCTCCCTTCCGACGATACAAGGGTCGCGTACCAAAACTCGTTATACGCGAGCCGCCAAGAAACACCCTTTCGGGGGACCTATCACAGTTATATACAATCATATCCATCACGCACAATCAACGTTTTCAGGCTCAGCGATAACCTAGCATTCTACGTTCTTTCAATCAATCACCGGTATCTCTAGCCTAGACTACCTAGGAAAGACGACATTAACAAGGGACTATCGCCCGGAATTGAATAGAGTAAGGGAGATCACCAACGGTCCTCACCTTAGCCAAAGAAGAGGAAAAACGGTAATTTAGAAGCTTCCTCAGCCCGAACGGACATCAGATCTGGAAAGAGGACGAGAAATCGAGTGAGATAGGCTTTTGAATCGCTTAGATCGGGCTTAGGATGAGCTACATATGATCGATTGAAAATACCCAGCTCAAACCAGCTTGACCGACCTAAACCGGAAATTGAAATTGAAATTGGGAATTGAACCGGTTAACCTAAACCGGACCAGAATTGGATTGAACCGGATTGAACTGAGTCAACCGAACCGGTTAACGATCCGACCCGGTCAACCCGACCCGGTCAACCGAACCGACCGACCCGGTCAACCCGAGTTGACTCGGCGGCGGTCCGGCGGCGGCTCCGGGAGGCGGCGGACGGCGGCGACGGCGGCGGCGGACGGCGGCGACGGCGGCGGCTGAAGGATTGTTTAGTTGATCCTGATTCAATTCTCTGATTCATATCATCCTAAACATGCTGATCTAGGTTCTTCTCGAATAGAAACAAATGATGATCTCACCTTATACCTGTTTGCAGCGGAAGGAGATGGTATGTCTGAGATCAGAGAAACACCGAGAGATGAATCCTCCAAAGGTTCACACACGCGATCACAGAAAAACGGCTGCTAGACCACAAGGAACTCGGCGCAGAGAGAGAGAGAGTTTTCGGCTGAGAGGCTAGGGTTAATTGTTCTGAACTCGAGTTTTATCTCATAAAACTTGTCCGGTTCCGTTTGGGCCATTTGGCCCAAACACCAATTAACTCGACGGCATTCGCGCACTGTGTCGACCGACACACCTTGTGTATCGATCGACACACAGTGGCCAAACCGTTTTATTCTCTCTAAGTACAGTAAATGCCTAGCACTTTTACCGTACTTCTGCTAAACCGTTCCTACACATTTTCCTGTTAGCTTAGGCGTGTGACCCATATGGGATCATATAATAAATGCAATAAGTTCAAGACTTATAGATCATGAGCGGACTCTAGCAAGCCATCATGACCCCCAGTATTATATGACTTATGTCTGATCATTGACATACTCTTACTTTCTAGAGACAGTACCGAGATTACTGGACACAATTCCAACAATCTCCCACTTGTACTGGAATCTCTGTATTCATAATCCTTTTGTCACAATATCTCGATTAGTCATAAGGCAAGATTGGTGTCATCCTTATAAAGCCTAATCTTGTTCATCGGACTCTGATTCGATACTGACAATCCAAACGACTCGGGACAGTCCGTTTGAGCATGGCCATGCATTTTCCAGTATTCAAATCTCCGATTGGCCTAGAGATATTCACTCCATTTATATTGGAGGGACAAATTCCGTCTTGTTCCATCACTGTAAACTACTCATTTCATAATGTACCCAAACAAGGTCCTTATAACTATCGCAGAACGATAGCGTTAGACAATGATCAAAGAGCATCAGTCCATGTGCAGTCACATGCATGCGAACTCAGGTCTAAGGACTATACTCTATAGTCGTAGTAAGAATCTCTTATGACACAGATATAAATATCCTGAAGAGTTCTTATAAGCGGGTCTTGTCCGGTCGTACGTTCCCAAACATACACCTATGTACTGACTTTGATGCCGCGCATCTATGACACACTGAGACTTTGTCATAAGTCACGTACCAATCCAGTCTCACACGGTTGTTGGTGTTCCAATTTCAACAACCTTCGACTAGGGACGGGATGATATAAAACATCTATCAAATATAGGGTCTCATGATCAAGCTAAATGACTTCGATGACTCAAGATCAAGTCATTTACTTCGATGACCTATAAAATGGTTCATATCATTTTGGAACGATTATTTCATCACAGTTAAAATAATCTTGAAATAATAATTTCATTAAACATAAAATGTTTTACAAGAACATATCAAATAACTAAACAAAGCCCTCAAACTCCCACTCAAACTTAGATTACATTTCAATGTTTCTAATGCCTACAGCTTCAGTCAGAAACTCGAGCTTAGGCCTTGGGAGTGGCTTTGTCAACGGATCAGCGACGTTATCATCTGTCTGAACTCGGCTGATCTTGACTTCCTTTCTATTAATGATGTCACGTATCAAGTGAAATCTTCTTAGAACATGCTTGGATTTCTGGTGTGATCTTGGTTCCTTTGCCTGAGCTATAGCACCATTGTTGTCACAAAACAGTGCCAGAGGCTCAGCCGCATCTGGTATCACACCTAATTCAATAATGAACTTTCGTATCCAAACAGCTTCCTTCGCAGCTTCTGAGGCGGCGATATATTCAGCTTCTGTAGTGGAATCTGCAACGGTGTCTTGCTTGGAGCTTCTCCAACTGATTGCACCGCCATTCAGACAAAAGATATAACCGGACTGTGACCGGAAATCATCTTGGTCTGTCTGGAAACTTGCGTCCGTGAATCCACTGACTTTAAGCACATCACTTCCACCGTACACTAAGAACTTATCCTTAGTATGTCTTAGATACTTCAAGATATTCTTTACGGCAATCCAATGGTTTTCACCTGGATTTGACTGGTATCTACTCGTCATGCTCAATGCATAAGCAACATCAGGACGAGTACAGATCATGGCATACATGACAGATCCTATTGCAGATGCATAAGGAATATTCTTCATGCGCTCAAGCTCAGCAGCCGTCGTAGGGCTCTGCTTCTTGCTTAGCGTTGTGCCATGTACCATTGGCGTGAAGCCCTTCTTGGAATCCTTCATGCTGAATCTTTGTAGGACTTTGTCAATGTATGAATCTTGACACAAGCCAATCAGCCTTCTAGATCTATCCCGGTAGATCCTGATTCCAAGAACGTATGCGGCTTCACCCATGTCTTTCATGGAAAAACAACTTCCAAGCCAGTCCTTTACGGACTTCAGCATTGGAACGTCGTTTCCGAGAAGCAGTATGTCATCGACATACAGAATAAGAAATACAATCTTGCTCCCACTAGATTTCTTATACACGCATTGTTCTTCTTCGTTTCTGATGAAGTCAAATTGCTTGATCGCTTCATCAAAACGAAGATTCCAGCTCCTCGATGCTTGCTTCAATCCATAAATGGATTTATGAAGCTTGCATACTTTTCCAGCATTCTTTGGATCTATGTAACCGTCAGGTTGTGTCATATACACATCCTCTTCCAGAATACCATTCAGGAAGGCGGTTTTCACGTCCATCTGCCAAATTTCATAATCATGAAAAGCTGCAGTTGCTAGTAGAATTCGAATAGATTTCATCATAGCCACTGGTGAATAGGTTTCATCGTAATCCACACCGTGAACTTGTCTGAAACCTTTTGCCACCAACCTGGCTTTATAAATCTGGACATTTCCATCCACGTCAATCTTCTTCTTGAAGATCCATTTGCACTCGATGGCTTTTACACCAGCGGGTAAGTCAACCAACGAAAACACTTGGTTGACCGACATGGAGTCCATTTCGGAATCAGTGGCCTTGCGCCACTTAGAGGAATCTGGGCCCATCATGGCTTGATTGAAGTTCGATGGTTCATCACCATCAATGATCAGAAGATCATGACAGTCAGTCACGAGGAATCCTTGATATCTCTCGGGTTCGTGACGGATCCTCCCGGATCTTCGAACTTCAGGTACTACAGGTTCAGGCTCTACAATTTCTTGTAGGTCCTCCTGCTGCTCTTCCTCATTAGGTTGAGCAGTATCCTGTTCATCTTGAATTTCTTCAAGCAGTACCTTACTCCCACTGTCTTTCTTAGAGAGAAACTCCCTCTCAAGAAAGTTACAATCCCGGGCAACAAAGATCTTGTTCTCAGAACGTAGATAGAAGTAATAAGCCTTGGTTTCCCGTGGATAACCAATGAAGTAGCATTTGTCAGATTTTGGTGTAAGCTTGTCTGAGATCAATCTCTTGACATAGGCTTCACAACCCCAAATTCTGAGATAAGACAGCACTGGAGCTTCTCCAGTCCATAATTCATATGGTGTCTTTGCTACTGCTTTCGATGGCGCTCTATTTAGAGTGAACACTGCTGTTAGCAGAGCATATCCCCAAAGGGATATTGGAAGGTCTGTGTGACTCATCATAGATCGAACCATATCCAATAAGGTCCGATTTCTCCTTTCAGACACACCATTCCATTGAGGTGTTCCAGGAGGAGTGAGTTGGGATACGATCCCACACTCTCTCAGATGATCACTGAATTCTTGGCTTAAGTATTCTCCTCCTCGGTCGGACCGAAGAGCCTTAATGCTTTTGCCAAGTTGGTTCTGTACTTCATTTTGGAATTCTCTGAACTTCTCAAAAGATTCAGATTTATGTTTCATTAAATAAACATATCCATACCTACTGAAATCATCAGTAAAGGTAATGAAGTACTGATAGTTTCCTCTTGCATTTGTGGACATTGGGCCACACACATCAGTGTGTATCAGGCCCAATACGTCACTGGCCCTCTCGTTAGGTTTATTAAAGGGGGCCCGTGTCATTTTGCCCATCATGCAGGATTCGCATTTCTCACATGACTCAAAGTCAAATGAGCCAAGAAGTCCATTCGAATGGAGCCTCTTGATGCGTTTCACGCTGATGTGCCCTAAACGACAATGCCATAGAAACGTTCGGTTCTCCTCATTAGGTTTGAACCGTTTGGTATTAATGTTATAAATTGGCGCGGATTGATCTAGTATGTAAAGCCCATTCATAAGAGGGGCAGAACCATAGAACAAATTGTTGCGATTGAAGGAACATAATTTATTCTTAACTGAAAAATCATAACCTTCCAAATCCAACAAAGAAATTGAAATAATATTTCTGCTTATAGCAGGTACAAAATAACAATTATTGAGTTCTAAAATCAATCCCGAAGGTAAAGACAACAAGTAAGTGCCTACAGCTAGTGCTGGAACTTTCGCTCCATTCCCAACTCGTAGCTCCACTTGTCCTTGCTTCAGCCTTCTACTGTTGCTGAGTGCCTGCATATTAGTACAAATATGAGCCCCACAACCAGTATCCATAACCCATGAGGTATTATCAGAAGTAGTTGTATTAACTTCTATAACAAAAATACCTGTTGAAGAAGTCTCAAAAGTCTTCTTCTTCAATTCCTTTAGACCTTCCTGGAATTTCTTACATTCTCTCCTCCAATGCCCTGGTTCTTTACAGAACCTGCATATGTCAGTTGGCCCAGCCTTGGACTTGGGCTTGGGCTTTGGCGTGTCCTTGTCCGCGACTTGGACAGCCTTGGCCTTTCCCTTATCCTTAGCAGAGGATTTCTTAAACCCCTTGCCCTTCTGCACCATAAGCACATTGGGGTCCTTGGCGGTTTTCCTCAAATTGGGCTCCGCAGTCTTGAGCATTCCGTGAAGCTCAGGCAATGTCTTACTCAAGCCATGCATGTTAAAGTTCAGAATGAACTGATCATAGCTTGCAGGTAATGACTGCAAAATGATGTCGCAGGCAAGTTCCTGGCTGATTGGGCAGTCGAGTTTCTGAAGATGATCGAGATAACCCATCATCTTCAAGACATGAGGACTCACTGCCGCATTCGCAGCCAACTTGCAGTCCAAGAGGTTCTTAACTGTTTGAAACCTCTCAGTCCTAGCCTGCTCCTGAAAAAGCGATTTCAGGCTTGCCATTATCTCGATGGGTGACAATACACTCTCGAACTGTTTTTGCAGCTCAGGAGTCATTGTCACCAACATCAGGCAATAGGCATCATTTTCATCTGACGAATGCTTTTCCCAAGCATTATGCAGAGTCCTGGCGGCATTGGCAGGAGGCCTCTCGGGGAGAGGATCACGAAGGACATAATCCTTCTTCTCCTGCTTGAGGACCAGCCTCAAGTTCCTTGACCACGTCAGGAAGTTCGTTCCAGTCAGCTTCTCCTTCTCGAGAACAGACCGGATTGAGAATGTGTTTTGTGTGCTTGTAGTAGTCATAGCTGAAATATAGAGATAAAAGGTTATTAGTTAAAATGTTCAATATGATTAATCTCGTATTAAATTTAATATGATTAATCACGCATTATATTCAATAACATAAGTTACCCTCAATAGAATATAATGATTCCAAGATCCACATATAACTAAGATTAAAGTGGGCCACTGGCCGTCACCAAACCTTAGCTTATATCGGTAAGCCCTATATCGGCTAATTATATCCGTGATATAACTCTTGGTTGTGAATCTGGGCCCGAGGCCCAATCCACTCTGATGTCTCAAAGCCCGGGACTCCCGATGGCCCAGTCAAGAAAACCAGACTATACAGTCATGTAATCATTAATGTCTGGGACTCCCAATGACATTTATGAATCACAAACCGTCTTATCCACGCAAAAGCAGACACCCTCACACTGTAAGGCCATGAATACAATTGAATGGGCTTCGACAGCTGACATAGAATGGACAAGAAATCCAACGCTTGATATTATTTGAGGTTCGTAGGTTTATTTAAAAAAATTCATTCCTAAAATAGAAGATTACTATTTCGGGAAACTTTCCATTTTTGGAAACCTACTATTTTTGGAAACTTTCTAAAATTGGAAACTTTCTAAAAACGGAAACTTTCTAACTTTAGAAATTTCTTAAAATCCGAATCATGCAAATCTAGAAACTTCTATAAATTAAGAAACTTTCTAATTTCAAAATATCGGAAACTTTAATTTAAAATCGATTTATATTCTTTATAAAATAAATTTTAAATTAATCTGAAGAAAGACTCAAATAATTGGCCCAATTGTTTTAACTTCTTGGCCCGAGGCCCAAGAATTGGTCCATGTCCAAGACATGACCCAATTGTCCAATTAAATGACATAACCGGTCTGGTTCATTAAAATTGGTCTAACCAAATTTTAATTACTACGATGACCACAATTGTCAACCGGTTATTTACTAAACCGGATTTTCTCAATTTATTTGGTCCAACCAAATCAAATTAGAAAATCCTGGTTTAGGCACAAAATCCAATTTTTCGACTTTGGATTTCTTATCCCGGTTTAACCAGACTTAATAAAATTATTAAATCTGTTTATTAAACCGTGACGTTTAATTTTAATCAAAATATTAAACCGAGCCTTAAACCAACCATGTCGATCGATGAACCAACTGTGTCGATCGATCCATCAACCGCATCGGTCGATGCTCTCAGCATCGATCCTGCATCGATCGTGCATCGATCCTGTATCGATCGATGCTCTCACGCATGCACGGAACCGAGCCAAAACCCTAACCGTGTCGATCGATGCACCAACCGCATCGGTCGATGCACCATCATCGAACCTGCATCGATCCTGCATCGATCGATGCTTTCACGCGTTAACAGGGTTAGCCGATAGACTGTATCGACCGATCCATGCGATCGTATCGATCGATCCATGCGATCGCAGTCGATACTGACTTTTAAAAATCGCATTCTACCAAATCATATAGCTTGGTTTCTGCGATTTTATGTGTGTTTAGGTTTCAATTCCTTGTTGCTTAAGTGATTTCTCTTATCAGTAGTTGATTCAAAACACTTTTAAACAAGAAAACAATCTTAAACATGAATCTAAACAAGAAAAACCAGAACCATTGGCTCTGATACCACTGAAGGATTGTTTAGTTGATCCTGATTCAATTCTCTGATTCATATCATCCTAAACATGCTGATCTAGGTTCTTCTCGAATAGAAACAAATGATGATCTCACCTTATACCTGTTTGCAGCGGAAGGAGATGGTATGTCTGAGATCAGAGAAACACCGAGAGATGAATCCTCCAAAGGTTCACACACGCGATCACAGAAAAACGGCTGCTAGACCACAAGGAACTCGGCGCAGAGAGAGAGAGAGTTTTCGGCTGAGAGGCTAGGGTTAATTGTTCTGAACTCGAGTTTTATCTCATAAAACTTGTCCGGTTCCGTTTGGGCCATTTGGCCCAAACACCAATTAACTCGACGGCATTCGCGCACTGTGTCGACCGACACACCTTGTGTATCGATCGACACACAGTGGCCAAACCGTTTTATTCTCTCTAAGTACAGTAAATGCCTAGCACTTTTACCGTACTTCTGCTAAACCGTTCCTACACATTTTCCTGTTAGCTTAGGCGTGTGACCCATATGGGATCATATAATAAAGGCAATAAGTTCAAGACTTATAGATCATGAGCGGACTCTAGCAAGCCATCATGACCCCCAGTATTATATGACTTATGTCTGATCATTGACATACTCTTACTTTCTAGAGACAGTACCGAGATTACTGGACACAATTCCAACAGCGGCTCCCGGCGGACGGCGGCGGCGCGTGGCTCCGGCGACGGCGGCGCGTGGACGGCGCGTAGAGAATCGGTCGATCTTCCTTTGGCGATTGCGGGCGCGTCCGGAGGCTGATGGAGGTGCGGTTTGTGGCTACGGCTTCGTCTCGACAAGAGGAACGCGATGGTGGTCTCGGATTTCCCAGATTCCTCACGGTTAGAAAGATATGGCCATTTTAGATCTCGGGTTGAAGGAAATCAGATCTGAAAAAGGGCTTACCGGATCTCTTTCGACACCAAACGATGGAGGAGCCCTAGATCTACTCTCTGGAGGTGGTGGCTGCGACAGAACTTGAGCAGAGCTTCGCCGAGGATCATTTCTTCTTGGTTTCTCCAAAAAGGTGGCTCCTATTTATAAGGGGATTGCTAGGGTTTTGGGAAGGAAGAGGGCTTTTGGGCTTGGGCTAATGGGCTTTCCTCTTCTTTTCTCAAAATTTTTAATTGGGCCAGTTTGGGTATGTTACAATTCTCCCCCCCTTGAAAAGAATTCGTCCTGAATTCCGTGGCGGGAGTTCTCCACTGCAACTCTTTACCAACCACACTCCGCAAACTTCGCTGACCCAAAACTGACTTGATTGCTTACCTGCTTGAAAAGAACTTATCCTTGAATCCTGAAGAGTGCTTCTCCCCCCCTTTATTTCCAACCACGCTCTTACGTGTCCTTCTTCTTGGTGCCAATCCCACAGTAGCTCCCAGAATGCAATACAAACGCCACATGCTACCGCCCATGTCCATTAGGGTCGGTCTCCAACGTTTAGAAACAACACTCATAGCCAGACTAACCCGGAGAGACCGCAAAACCCGAAGCCCATGACCTTTCTGAAGAGGTAAATGGTCAGAGAGAAACTAATGACTAACGCTTTATATAACCAAACTACAAAGAAAAAATCTCAAATTCCAACTCAAAATCCGAACAGCCATAAGATCGGATCTGCCGTCACTATCATACCAAACCGGAGGAGACCGGAGAACAACAAAGCGCGACGCCGCATAGACGCCGCCGAACCATCGGTGAAAGGACACCAACGGAGCACCTCTTCCGATTCACTGCTGAAAGCTTCCAAAAGACGATACGCCTCACACGACAGACAGAGAGAGCACCCATTAAATCCAGCCAACCACGCACCTGAAACACCGGAAAGAATTGATGTCGCCGGAGGAACCAAGCCGCATTATCAAAAACAAGATGGAGGAGCTTCACGCCGGAAATAAAACAACAAAACTAAAGGGGGTGGCTGACCATCGACAAGCGCCAGCGGTGAATCTGGACGCAGAGGATAGCTCGCCACCGACGAAGAAGACGAGATGACGGCGACCAGAGCCGGCCCTTGGACCAAGCCAATGAAGCATGGGCTTGTGGCCGACAAATATATGAATTATTTCCGGCCACAAATTTCGGAAAGTTAGTTTAGGTATAGTGGTTCTCGATGGGATGCACTGTATTGATTGCGTTGAGTTTGAACTCGATGTCTATCTCTTCTTCCCATTTATCTTTTCTTTTCTTTTTTAGATTTTTCCTTTATTATAAGTTGTAGATAACTATACACACTCTTTTTTACATGGACCTTTTATGTTTTAAAATATTTATAGTTTTTGTTTAATATATACTCTTATTTTTCAAATTTTTAAAAATTATTATGAAACGTCAAAACCGACCACATTTTTTTTTCTAGTTTGTGGCCTTAAAATTCTCAGGACCGGCTCTGACAGCGACAAAAGTTTAGAGAGATTTTTTTTTTCTTGTGTAGTTAAATGAGCGACTTTTTATATAAATAGTTTCCCTTAAAAAAAAAGATAAATATTGTAAAAACTAGAAGCACATCAATGCTCCTAGTCAACGCTGACTCTTATCCGTACACGCCAGGGCCTTGTTGAGTAATTCCAGGAGTACTAATTCGGCAATTAGTTTAAATTTGATTCAGAGTATTTCATGAAAATAAAGATATGTTAGAAAAATAACATGAAGATCAAAGTGTGATCATCGGATTGACCGTTAATTATGTACGTTGTCATTTGGACGAGTTTGTAAGATATACAAAACTCAAAGTTCAGTTATCAATTATGTAAGTGAAATTTACTAAGAATAACTCTCATTTGTCGGTTAATTACTAGTCTAATTCTTACAAAAACTCTCGTGATCAAAAGAGTTTAAAAAGACCTACAAACCTGTCAAAATCTAATTAATTACGTCAATGTTATTGTCTCAATTAAATAACTAATTTTTTTTTAAATAACAAATTTTAATATAAAATTAAAACAACATAATAAAACAAAATAAGTTTGACTTTAATAAGAAACAAAAGTTGAATACAAACAATAACTGGTTTTTAGTCGATTCTTCACACGAAAGTAAAAAACCACCGTCAAAGCTCGCCGTCAACTCTCACTGTCGGATCTTACCTTCGGTTGTCGCTATCGGGTTACGCCGTCGAAAATCACGGTTCCCATCTCGCCGCCGAATAAACGAATAAACAAAAAACTGTTTTTTGATCGTCTTCCCCACGAAAATTAATTCCGCCGTCGAAGCTCGTCGTCAACTCTCTCTGTCGCATCTCGCGTCTGGTTTCACCGTCGAAAATCTCTGTAGAATCTCGTCGCCGAAGACATTGATGTGTAGGTCTCAGCCGTAGAAGTCCATGCTTTGTAGTCTCCGTTAATAACCGTCGAGCTTCGTTTCGGCTGTGGCTGTTTCCAAACCTTTAATTCGAGACTTTAATCTCATTGTTCAAGTAAAGTTCTAAGCTTTCTTTAATTGGAATCAGGTTCGATGCTAGATTAGGGTATTGTTTGTCATTCTGAAGCAGTGTAGCGGGATGATTTACAGACCAAGTTTGAAAATTGAATTTACTTCAGTGTGCATTTGTCGGGGAGGGGGGTTTGTTTGGATTTAATTGATTGCATATCTGTTGTGAATATTTAGTTCTAGAGAGTGAAGAAAATCTTGGAACTTACTTCCATTTCATCGTATAAATATATTTTGTTCAATTTCGAGTTTGTCGTCCTTCATTGCTCTTGGGCAAAGCTTGTATGTCGGTGAGCTTTGATATTTTGGGTTATATACTGTTGGACCGCAGTGTAGGAAGGATGCTAATAACACCTTCAACAGTAAGCCCCTTTCTCCCAGTTCGGCGAAAAAAGGTTAAAGACGTATTCAACGTATGAGAATGTGATAGGTCGATGTAACGTGTAGGTCGGCATTAGTCAACGCATTTATAGCTTCGCCGTTTCTCCTCTCATGCGTTTTACGGATTTCCAAGCGTTCTATATGTCACCTAATGTAATACCCTGTTTCTAAAAATATGGTCAACGGGCAGAAAAAACGTTAACAGGGGCAAAATCGTAATTTTGCAAAGTCGATGGGCAAAATGATAATTTTGCCAAAAGTTGAGACGGAAGCCGAGACGGGCCAAATGTTCTTATTTTTCAACAAAAAGACCAGAAGTGGAAGAAACAGAGCTAAAACGGGTTTTTCGGACTATCAAGAATGGAAACCGATAAGACCGAGAAAACTTGTAAAATTCATAACCGGAGCTACGGAACTCCAAATGGAGTGATTACACTTTCTAAATTCATAAAAAATCATGGAGAATCAGATTTTTGGTATTTCGAGATTTATGGAAACAACCAAGGTTTTTCTAAAATATTAAACGCGAGAAACAGGTAAACCAAAGCATCGGAAAAGAACAGGTTTAGGACTTGGTTTAGGCGGTTTGGAGAAGGGTTTTTGTTCGGTAAAACAATCTTGATTCATGAACTTGGTCTTGCATGGAATAATCTATCAACTCATTCACCTCACCACTTCTCACCTCAAGACCTCTCTCTAGTCTCTCCCTCTCGGTTCTCTCTCTCTCTGATCATCCCATGCAGCCCACAAACCCAACAATCTTCTTGAATCTTCAAGAAATCACCAAGAACACTTAAGTGTTCATCATACCTTGCATCACAAGAAATCCCATAACTCTCTAACCATATTGAATTTAGCCAAGCCACTTGTACCATCTTGTTCATCACACTCTCCTCTACAACCGCCATCCATCTCTTTCCGTCGCCGCCGTCGGTTCACCGGAGAACTCGACAGAAAACCTTGCCGGCGAGTCATCACCACCCTTCTTCTCCCTTTACCTCACCGGTTCTAGCCCCACATCCCCTATCAGAAGCTTCCTCTCACTCTGGTGATCATTTCAGTATCTGGATCACCTCCTCACCCACCAGAGAAGCCTTGAAAACCGCCGGTAAACGCCCTTCGACGTCGGTCAAAGCCGGAGCTTGGCCGCCGGAGAAGCTCCTCCGCCTTCAAATCTTCAACCGGTTCATCTGAGGTGGTTCAGCTTGTTGGATCCCTATGGATCTAGGCCCATCATTTCTTTCGCAAAGGTCGCTGGTTCGTCACCTTCAATGATCATCAGATCATTTGAATTGGTTACGAGAAATCCATAGTATCTCTCGGGTTCGTGACGGATCCTTCCGGATCTGCGAACTTCAGGCTCCACAGGCGCCGGTTCCACAGAACTTTGTGGTTCCAACTGCTGCTGCTCCTCAGCAGGTTGAGCAGTATCCTGTGCATCTAGAATTTCTTCAAGATGTACTTTACTCCCACTGTTTTTCTTAGAGAGAAACTCCCTCTCAAGAAAAGAACAGTCCCGAGCAACAAATACTTTGTTCTCAGATTGGTTGTAAAAGTAGTATGCCTTGGTTTCCCTAGGATAACCAACGAAGTAGCATTTATCTGATTTGGGTG
Organism: Orychophragmus violaceus; assembly: GCA_030180135.1. Lineage (NCBI taxonomy): Eukaryota > Viridiplantae > Streptophyta > Magnoliopsida > Brassicales > Brassicaceae > Orychophragmus > Orychophragmus violaceus. Next base: position 24,533,120 of record CM058233.1, on the reverse strand, counting down.
CAAGCTTGTCGGAGATTAAACGTTTGACATAAGCCTCGCAACCCCAAATCCTTAGGAAAGACAGACTAGGAACGTTCCGAGTCCACAGTTCATGTGGTGTCTTTTCTACTGATTTAGATGGCACTCTATTCAGTGTAAACGCAGACGTTTCTAGAGCATATCCCCAAAAGGATAGTGGAAGATTAGAATGACTCATCATAGACCGGACCATATCCAATAAAGTTCGATTTCTCCTCTCCGACACTCCATTCCATTGGGGTGTACCAGGAGGAGTGAGTTGTGAAACGATTCCACACTCGCTCAGATGGTCGCTGAATTCTTGGCTCAAGTATTCTCCTCCGCGATCCGATCGCAGAATCTTAATACTCTTGCCAAGTTGATTCTGTACTTCATTCTGGAATTCCTTGAATCTATCAAAGGATTCTGACTTGTGTCTCATCAAATAGACATAGCCATACCTACTGAAGTCATCAGTAAAGGTAATGAAGTACTTAAAGCTTCCTCTGGCAGCAGTACTCATTGGTCCACATACATCAGTATGAACAAGGCCCAATAAATCACTGGCCCTTTCATTTGGTTTGTTGAAAGGGGCTTTAGCCATTTTGCCCACCAAACAAGACTCGCATTTCTCACATGATTCAAAATCAAATGAGCCCAGAAGCCCATTTCGATGGAGCCTCTGGATGCGTTTCTCATTGATATGGCCCAAACGACAATGCCATAAGAAAGTCGGGTTTTCGTCATTGGACTTAAACCTCTTTGTATTTATGTTAAAGACAGGCATTTCTTGGTTTAATATATATAACCCATTATCTAATGGGGCGCTACCATAATAATTACCATCACGATTAAAAGAACAAACTTTAGTCTTAACAGCAAAATCAAAACCTTCCAAATCCAAAACGGAAACTGAAATTATGTTTCTGCTAATCGCAGGTACATAGTAGCAATTATTCAAAATTAAAACCATGCCCGAAGGTAAAGACAACTCGTAGGTGCCTACGGCCAGTGCAGCAACCTTAGCTCCATTCCCGACTCGTAGCTCTACTTGTCCTTTCTTCAGCGTCCTACTGTTTCTTAGTGCCTGCACATCAGTACAAATATGAGCACCGCAGCCGGTATCCAATACCCACGAAGTAGGACTAGAAGACATAACATTAAGTTCGATAACATAAATACCTGAGTCAGACGCATCATACGTCTTCTTCAGCTTCTTGTAATCTTCCATGAACTTCTTGCAGTCTTTCTTCCAATGCCCCAACTGCTTGCAGTAGTTGCACTTATCCTCAGGAGAAGGCCCGGATTTGGGCTTCGGCTTGGGCTTGTCCTGACTTTCAGCCTGGACAACCTGGGCCTTACCCTTACCCTTCTTAGGTTTCTTAAACCTTTTACCCCCTTGTACCATCAGGACATTGGGAGTAGCCTTCTTGAGATTCGGTTCTGCTGTCTTCAGCATACCGTGCAACTCAGTCAATGTCTTAGTCATGTTTTGCATATTGTAGTTCATGATGAACTGATCAAAACATGACGGCAAAGACTGCAGAATCATGTCAGTGGCCAGCTCCTGGCTAATGGCACAGTCCAGTTTCCCCAGGTTATCAATGTAACCCATCATTTTAAGGACATGAGGACTTACTGGACTGTCCTTAGCCAGCTTGCAATCCATGAGAGATTTAACCGTCTGGTATCTCTCTGTGCGAGCTTGCTCCTGAAACAAAGCTTTCAGGCTGTTAATCATCTCAATGGGTGACAACACGTTCTCATATTGCTTCTGCAGCTCAGAGTTCATGGTCACCAGCATTAGACAAGTAACATCTTTGACATCCGCTGAATGCTTATCCCAAGCATTCTTTTCTGTCTGCGGAGCATTGGAACGTGGCCTCTCGGTGAGAACTCTTTCAAGGACATATTCCTTGTTCTCTTGCCTGAGAACTATTCTCAGGTTCCGATACCATTCCAAGAAATTAGATCCATTTAACTTGTCCTTCTCAAGGACGGATCTTAGTGAGAAAGTGTTGATGTGATTTGAGACAGACATAGTTGTAATTCAAAAAGAGGTATATTTTAGTTATAAAGCACAAGAAATGAGAATTCTTATCTAATAAGAAAACTCGCATTGTATTCAAACTATGTTTCCTCATATGAATACAATGCGCCAAGATCCTCAGATTACTAAAATTCGAGTGGGCGACTCGCCGTTACTCAAGCTTTAGTTATCTAGGTAAGCAAATCATTGCTAATTGTACTCAGTACAACTCTTGGTCGTGAATAAGACAAACTATGTCCAATCCACTCTGATGTCTCTGGGCCCAGAACTTCTGAAAGCCCAGTCAAGTATAACCAATCTTTTATATGTCTTGTGATCACTGACAGTTGCACTGCAAGTCTGTCATTGACCACCTGCCTTACCCATGTTGCAGTGGATATCAAGGACTCCGAGATATCCAACAAACGACACGAGTCTTGACAGTAGACAAGATCGGGCAAGACATCAAGATCACTTGATATTTAGTTGAGGAAAAGAACTAATCTTATCTTGATTTATATCCAATATATATCTAAGAAATTATTAATTTTAATCAAAACATTCAGTTTTATTAAGTTTATATTCATCTAAAACTTTTAGGATTAGACTATTCTGGTTCATGCAAATTTATGGTCAAACAAACAAGTCTGCAGACGTTGTGTCGATCGACGCCAACCATTGGCATCGATCGATGCAACATGATTTAAACCGATCTTCGATAACCGGTCAAACCGGATCGAATTTACTCAACCGATTCAATTCAATTGAACCAGTTCGGTTTAATGGTCCATGTCGATCGTCACACACTGTGTGTCGATCGATATGACCAAACCAGAATCAATTTGGCTAATAAAATTAACCGAGCTAGATAACAAGTTCAATCCAATTGAACCGATCTATCTAATCGTATTGCCTGTGTCGACCGACACACCCAGTGTATCGATCGACGCAGCACGATTACGGGTACTCGATCTCAGATCGAAACCCTAAAATTATTTGCGGATTTTCGCTTTGTATCGACCGACACACGCTTTGTGTCGATCGATACTGTGCGATAAACCCTAAATTTTATTCGCGAGTTTTCGCTCTGTGTCGACCGACACACGCTTTGTGTCGATCGACACACTGCGACAAACTCTAAAATTTTATATTTTGCGCCGCGGCGTGTCGACCGACACACGCTTTGTGTCGATCGACACAGTGCGATTTCAGCAATACCATCGTTTTCAACAGAGACAAAATCCGAGATATTCCTTTGAAACACGATTTGAACATGCAAAACCAACTCAACAACATCAAGATTCGAATTATTTTGCAACCAATTCAATAGCTAAACCCTAACATGCTCTGATACCACTGTTGGATCCCTATGGATCTAGGCTTTGTTATATTGAAATTTAGAACCAACCTCGTTCTTACCTTTGGCAGCGGAAGAAGATGGTGAACGAGATCAGTGGAGCAACGCAACGCTTTGCCTCTACCAGATACACACGCACGCTCGCTGGAAACGGGATGCTAGTGCCGGATCAATGGGGATCGATGGTGTCTGGTGTGTCAAGTGTTTCTGTCAAGAAAACTGGACAGCTCTATTGTTTAGGTCGAAACTAATCAGCTTTTATTCGACCTAAACGTGCTTAACGGGCCAGACTCAATTAAGCCATAACCCGAAAAGCCTGTTCGGAAAATCCGAACTGTGTCGACCGACACACAAGCTGTGTCGATCGACACAACACCATTATATCGATTCTTATGTGTATTTCAATACACATAATATGATCATTGCCACAATGATCATTCCCATGTCGTAGCTTCCAGTTCGCTTAGGTGTGTGACCCTATAGGATCATACAATACTGGCAGTAATTCCACGACCTACAGAATGCAAGAGGCTTCTAGCAAAGCATTGCAAACGCCCAGTATTATACGAATGTCTGATCTCGACACACAACTATCACAGGAGTGAGTACAAGTGTGATTTCAGGACACTATCCCAACACAGCTGTGGTTTGGGATGGATTTGAGTTTGCTTGGGCGAGTTGGATTGGTTTAAGTTAACCGGTCAACGCTTTGGTCAACCCGGCCAATGGTTGACTTTAAACCGGTTTACCTAAACCGGTCAATTGGAAGTTGATTCAGCTATTTCAGTCGGTTCCGTGTTCAATTACGCCCTCTTTTCTGATTTATTCATTAAACCAAAGATTGTTAAAAATATTTATTTCTTCTAATCTAGTCTTCTTTATTCTATCTTCCTTATTTGTATAAATCTTCGATGATACTTGATGGTTTGTTTTTGTGTCATCTAAGCCAACCTCCAAATATTCTAATGGGGTTTAGACATGACATCTTACCACTTTACATGCTTATGGATGTTTTGCATATTTGATACAGAATATTTTAATCATGTATTCATATATGTAATTAATATATAAATTTTTTTAGGAATTTTTAATATAAAATTTTTGTTTTCTTTTTTGTTGTAATTTTTCGTTTAAAAGTGAGGGTATAGACACTTTTCAATTTTTTACCAATGAGTTTACAACGAATTTAACAACAAAATTTCCAATACAATGATTTCCCACGATTTTCCATCGATTTAGCAGTCCTATAACAGCATTTTATCTCATCATAAAATATTACAAAATAACCATCATTTTATTCAGCATCATTTGCTGTTTCTACAACGAAATTATTGTCATTACTTCGTCGTTATTTAGGGTAGAAGTTACGAAAATATAAAATTCACCACTATTCGACATAAATTCGCCGTTAAGTCCGCTTATGTTATGGAAAAATTACTTTGTCGCTAATTTACAACAGTTTACGATGTTTTCATATTTCATCGCATAAACGTCGATAATTCATCGTCAATTAGCGACAAAATAATTTAACGCACAATTCCGTCGCAAATGGATTTTTTTTTGTATTGTGAAAATTGGCTTTACAAAGCCACTTATCTATCCTAGAGCATAATGGAGTAGTGGTTGGCTAAACCAAAGAGTGTGCAACTGTAGATGGCCATGGAACTAAAATCTTTGGAACCTTTGTAGGTTGAGCTTGAAATGTCCTCTTAGACATATCTTAATAGTATTATCTTATTCGTGCAATAGGAAAATCCGGTTGACAAGGAGAAGGACACTCTGCATTTTTGTTGGGAACTAACTGTACGGAGAAGCATCCCCACTAATTCGAGGACAAATTCTTTTCAAGCGAGTATGAGTCAAACTCAGTTTTCTCTTCTGGGGATTTGGCTGTGTTTTTCTGGTGGTATAGGGTTGCATTGTAGATGGATTGAGTTGCTGGAAGATTACAATTTCGAGATTACTTATCATCCGAGTAAGGCTAATCGGTGGTAGATTCTTTGAGTAGGCGTATGAGGGACATTTCAATGACCAAAGAGGTTCAAGAGTTGACCAAGACATTGGCTAGTCTCAGATTATGTGTAGTCACATAAGGAGAGACATTTGGTCTTGAGCCATTGGATCATGCATATTTATTGTGGAGGATTCGACAAGCTCAAGGAAAGGATGAGGCTTTGTGTAAGCTTATCGATAAATAGGTTTCGAGTCTCACACTGGTGCGAACGATATGTTTCTGTACAGAACCGAGTGCGTGTGTAGATAACAAGCAACTAAGAAAGGAAATCTTACAACAAGCACACGATTTTCCACTCACCCAGGGAATAACAAGACATATTAGGATCTTAAGCGATATTACCAATGAACTAGTATGAAGAGAGATGTGGCTACCTTTCTATCGTGTTGTCAGACAAGTCAGATGGTGAAGGAAAAACAATATGTACATCGTGGATTGTTGCAGAATCTGTCACTATCAAAATGGAAATGGGACATGGTGACTATGAATTTTGTAATTAAACTTCCAACAACCAGTGGCGGAAAGAATTTTATTTGGGTTATAACAGATCGACTCACTAAGGCAGCTTACTTCTTAGCGATCCAGAAGACGGATGGATCGCATCAATTAGCGCATATGTATATTGATGTGATTGTGAGGTTGCATTGGATGCATGTCATAATAATGTCATATCATGACACAGAGTTCACATCTTATTTTTAGTGAGTGGACTAAGGTTCATACGAGTACATCTTATCATCCACATAAAGATGGTCTGTCACATAAGACTATTCGGACTCTAGTGGACATGCTCATGCCTTTCATTTTGAACTAGGAGGGTCACTGGTTGATGTATCTACCACTTGCAGAGTTTGTCTACAACAACAACTATCATTCGAGCGTTGAGATGGCACCGTATGATGCTCTTTATGGTAGGTCGTGTCGTACACAACTATGCTGGACAGAGGTGGGGGAGCGAAGAGACTTAAAACCAAAAATGGTTCATGAGACAGTAGAGAAAGTGGAAATGCTCAAGAGGCGGATAAAGTAAGCCCATGACCGTCAAAAGAGTTATCCAGACAAGCGCATGAGAAATTTTCAGTTTGAGGTGGGCAACTTAGTATACCTAAAAATGAGGACATTCCAGGGAGGAAATTTCGGAGAGGAATTTTTAGGGAGGTGCTAAGACTCGAAAGCTAAAGAAGATTAAGCTGAGGTACATGGGATTTTTCCCTATTATTGAGCTGGCTTATCATCAGAGTTGGCAATCTTCCACAATGTGTTTCATGTGTCAATATTTAGGAAGGTTGTGTGAGAGCCAACATGATCTCAATAAGTATTTGTCACCTCCTAGCCAACCGAAGGCGATTCTAGATCGTTAAGAAAAGGAAGTTGGGAAAGTGACTGCAATGGTCAAAGTCGTGGGGAGATAGACATAATTCACGATAAAACCTTGGAGTCCGAGAATCAGTTGAAGTAAGATTACCCATAGTTTATTTATGAATGAAAGCGACCATACGAGTCATTTGGCCTGATATACTTAGCACATCAAGGCCCATTAGCCTTAGATCAAACCCTAGGTAAGAATTCCTATAAATTTCATACTTCTCCTTCCTTTTCCATGTACGTAAATCTTTCTGGCAAAGCCTATCAAAATCTTGTCATCTATTTCGGTCGTCATCTTGGGATATGATTTCCTGGAGAATCGTGTAGAGAAATGTGACAAGTAACCTATCAATTGGTAAGCCTTGAGTCTCTTCTTTCCATAAAAGGCTAAATTCGTAAAAATCGGAGGTACGTTTAGAAAGTTAAAGTTGTTTTCTAAAATATCTATTTGTGATCATACCAATTTTGGGAAAAGAGAAACAAATGAGAAAATCAAATCTTATCAGGCTGAAACTTTTAAGGATGTCTGAGACCGTCATATCTAACTACAGCCGCAAGCAGATTGTCATTTACAATTTTTCGTTTGAAAGTTATGTGTGTTTTTCTGGGCGGAACTGCTTAGGTCGGATCTACGAGCAACCAACTTGGATAGCGATTTTTCGGTGAACTATGAGGAACCATATAGTGAGTTATATACCAATGCAAAGCTCTTGAACCGATATTAGCATATATGCTCATTACAAGAAAATAGCGTTTTTCGACTGCATTGTTAGTCGCAAAATAGTCGTTATACGCGGTTTTACGACTAACTTACGACTAAAAATGGTAGTTGTAAATCCATAGACGTTAAATTGCATAGTTGTAAAAATAGTCGGCAATTTACGACTATTTGTACGACTAACAGCAGTAGCGTAGCTTAGACGTTGTGTATTCACAATATATAGGGACTAACTTCTGATTACGACGACGACAACTGTGCGACTAAAGAGGGAGTCCAGATGCAGTCGGAGATATGTAGTCATCAATTAGTCTTTAACTTGGGTGACTAATGAGCGACTATTATGTGAGTGTATAATATAACCACCAAGTAGTTGTAAAAATTGGCCACTATGTGGCGGCTGTTATGTGACTGACTAGCTAGTCACAAATTAGCCGTAAGCTAAGGTGACTATTTGGCGACTGTTTAGTGACAAATATAATGACTATACATGACTACCAAAACATCCAGAAATGAATATGGTCAGCATTTAGCCACAACTTGGCGACTATTTAATTTTAGCGGCCAAGAGGAACATCCAGCCACTACCAGGCAACTACTATATGACTGTCCTATATAGTCACAACGTAATCATTATATATTTGACGACTGTTTAATAACTAATCTAACGACTATGCAACGACTACGCAACGACTACGCATGACATTCAAATACTTGAATGTGCCACTACTTTGTGACCGTTGTCCGATAAATTGACGACTGTTTTCGTAGGCGTAAAAAAAGAATTTTTTTTATTATCCCATTGACAAATTTACGATTTGGTAATTGGTGATACTGGAATTTGAATGATACAAAAATGTAAAAGAAATTTGCTTCAAGACAACAATGATAACTCATATAGTTTTGTGTAGCATATATACACAAACGATTATCTACATATGAAAACTCCAACATTAAGGAGTTTCAAAATCATACAAAAAAAAATTAGTTCGTAGGGACAGTGATAAGTAACCTACAAAGCAGATGAAGTTAAAGTTGTACCTGTTGGGGGACTAGGGCCTGTGTTTGCTGCAGCCTTATGAGTCTATAGGAAATCCTTCAACTGTGGATCATTTAGCCGCATATACTCGTCCACCAAGAAAGGTTCTCGATCTTTTCCTTTTGCTCAGTAGCAATTCGAGCATTATCTGCTTCACGGGTAGCCTTCTCTTCGATTTTACGTTGAGCTTCCTTCAGTTTCTCTTGTAGCGTCAAACCCCGAAGAGTCTCCCGGATGCTTGCGCTTTCCCCTCAAAAGAGAGTCTTTGAGGCTTCCAACTCCATAAGGATATCCTCGTCCATCCTTCTAAGTGGCCTCTTATAATTAAAGAAAATTAGAGAAACAATTAAATAAAGAACTTGACATGAATTTATGTATGTGAATTGTAAAAATATTAATTTACCTGAAGAAAGATGTTGTTATATTCATCTATTGAGAGGTCCCGAAGTCACGAAGCAACACCGTTCAAAACTTTTGAAGTTTCTACATCGAGCTCTAACAACTTCTCTTGCACGTTCTTATTAAAAATTGTAGCTATTTTCTCTGCCTTCCGATCAACATACGTACCATCTGGATTTGTATGTGTCTTGATGAATACCTCACAAATATTCACCGGTCTTCCCATTTCGTCTTTATGTAGTGATATAAAACAAACAAGGATTATTACAGAAATTTAATGTTGCAATGCTGTAACAAACATAAATAACAGATATATAATAAAAGTTACTTGCCAATCCTTTCTGGATTTGTAGGTACGACTTGGGCCCTGAAAAGTGGATGTGATGACCGAGACCTTCAAGGTCAGACAAACGACATGTCGAATAGGTCGCACTCCTATTCTTTGCTTCTGCAGTTTCCCACTAGTCGGTTATCGTTTTCCAGATTCTCGCCGGTCCACTTAGGTCGTTCTCCACTAGTCTCGTGTTGCTAACCATGTCTTTAACCCATCGTTAACAGATCTCCTCGAAATATTGTTGAATTGGCCATGTTATCAAATATTTTCGATTTATCAAGGGATCCCAATGTTGGGTGTTCTAGAATACAAATAGAATAATCATAGCATTAGTGAAAACAAAACAAGCAAGGCATATGTGAAGGGTATAGGAGAGTAAACTGTACCGCGAACTCGAAGAAGTATCTTTCTGATTTATTACGAGGCACACGTGACCAGCTATAGTAGGGTTTATCAAATTTGTTTGTAAATTTTTAGTAATATTCCATAATAATTTTTAGCATTTTAACCATCAGAGACTCGAACTCATCATACCATCATAACTCATAACCAAACCAACAATCAGATTCATAAGAAAATTAGACGGTTTAAAAACACACCATTAAAATACGCATAAGACTATAACAAAAAACCCTTACATAGAATAACAAGTCCAAACAAAATTTATATCAATAACTAAAGAAACAGTATATGACAATAACCATACTAATTCTAGTTTGGAGTCGGTGTGGGAGAGAGGACAGTGGTAAACATTTCTCTATCTGACACCCAAATCAAAGCATTCAGGGCCCGCAGTGTGTCCTCCTGGAGATCCCGCAACAATGGAAGAGATTCGTCGAGGAAGTTGTGACTTTAAAACATGGATGACTTTAAGCCTGAGAAATGTTAAATGGTGAAGGTGGGGCATCCTGAACATGATTCAGGTTGTTCTGGACTTCTTATGACACCAGAGACACATCAACTTCATGTTGATTAGTAGTCGAGTTCTGGAAAAGTTGTTGTGACGGTGGATAGTTCCAGACATGGGGTGTTGTCATTGACGGTTGGGGTATAACTGGGTCTTTGTCTTGACGTTGAGTTGATTGAGTCGGATGAACTATGGCCGCCGGCGTGAAGGTGTATCGTTTCGGTAGAGGGCTCGGTGTATTTTTCAAATTAGTGGGCCCGATGGTCCCAACGGCTCTATGAGTGATGTTCGGAATGGTTTCTCTCTTACGTCCTCCTTTCTTATCTATAGGCATCGTATCACGGAGAATTTCAAATAAGAAAGTGAGAGGGTCGATAGTGTTTTTGCATAAGTTAGAGATGAAATTGAGAGCCTCGAATAAGAGATTCAAAAATAAGAGATGTCAGTTAGGTATGGGTCGGCAGAGAGGAGGATTTGGAGAAAAATAAGTGAGTGATTCGAATGAGATTTTGAAGAAGGGGGAGAACAAAATAAAATCTCGGTTTATGTTTGTGGTAAACGAGGATTTCTGGACACTTCGTTGAAATTTGTTGGGTTAAGGCGGTTACTTGAAATGTTTTGGGCTAAAAAATTAGGTTTGATTTACCTGATTAGTTACGCAAAATATTTTGAAAATTTTCCCACGAATAGTCGTAACTTAGTCATCAAATTGCAAATAGCCAGATTTTAAATATTAATAGTAACTAATATAAAGTCTTAACATAAAGTACTTGTTTCAATATAACTTTGATCTCAATATAAAGTAGGATTGAAGATAAATTCATGGCTTGAAATAAGATTTATTTCCTTTGGTAAAGTAGCACCTACACATATAAATTAAAATGATGTTAGTAATAAAAAGTTTATGTTTTTTTTCAGGACAGCAGAAACTATATATGCTTTACATGAATCTTGGATAAACAGAGTACACCTAAATACATTGACAATAACAAAAGAAATAGTAATAACTAACAAGATCGTAATAACTAGTTCTCTTGTCAATCCTATCATATTCATATATATGATTCTATTTGACCCACGAACTTGATGCATCCAATAACAGCTACAATATGTATACATGAGATCTGTATAATAATTAAACAAAGTTAATATAAATAGATATGTCCAACAAAATAAAAAAACTCATCATCAACAAAATCATAAAACTCATCATCAACAAAAAAACAAGGAACTTCTTGGTATTATCGCCTTTGTTTTGAAACTCTAAACATAAAATTGTGTAAAAACACTAAGAAATTTAAAATTGTGTTGTAAGAGTCAGAACTCACACTGTCAATTTTTGTAGAGCAAACTTTTAGAGAACAAAAGATTTCAAAAGTAAATGACACGAAAAAAAATCCGGAGGATATTTTATTGATTTTTTTGATCGAAAACAAAGTACAAAGCATAAGAGCTTAAAGAAAAGTCTAAGTATTTTTCTACGGTTTTTCGATATCGTTTAATCATAGGAAGTCCTTCGTCTTATACAGTCGCGGCGAGTCGGTGTCGAGAATATTCGCCTGCAAAATTTCCGGAAATCTTCATGTTATCACATATTCCATTTCCGTTGAAATTTACTTATCTTCTCGGATTTTCCTCTTCTTGCTCGAAATTATCTTCCTCTTTTCTCGTTTGAGTTTATCTTTCCGTTTTTGTAGTTATCTTTCCGCGGTTTAACTTTATCTTCTGAAAGGAACGAAAAAGACGATCCGAATCCATTTGAGTAAAAATCTTCTTAGTCCGGACCAAAGTATATGGAATACGAGTCTTGTGGGTTCGGCCTAAGTTCATATTTCGTCGAACTTATTCGAAGATTCCGTTAACGGCTAGTAACATATAAGTTATCGTTACAAAGATGGATTACGGCTAGTCCCACATTCGGAGGAAGATATCAATGAGTGTCCGAGAATTTAGTCTAAGCATAGGGCCTGATTGGTAAGTGTTGTAGCTTTGCATTTTTGGCTGTATGATTTTAGCTGTAGAGTTTTTTGCTGTAGCTGTAAGATTTAAGCTGTAGGATACTGACTGTAGAAATTTGTCTTTGACTTTTTAAAAAGTGAAAGCACGATTGGTAAATAAAGACAATATGATGCAAAATAAGTATTTTATATATATTTACTATATATATAATTTATTTACATGCTTAAAATTAAGTAAATAATAATTATATAAATTATTGTCACAAATAATTCCAATAAACGTTCAAACACATAATCTAATTTTAAATAAAAATAGGAAATATCTAAAATAATAAATTAATGAGATGTCTATCTACGACTATCCCATAAATTTGTTGCAATTTCATCTCGAAACCCTTCCATATATTGCCTCGACCCAATCACTTCTTCTCCTACTGCTTCAGCTTCATCATTTAATGTAGGTTGTTGTTCACGATCTTGTCTCCAATCAACATCAAAATCAGGATCATGTATGTTTGATTTTCTTATAAAGTTATGTAGTGCCATAGTTGCTACCACAAGTTTTCTTGTTGTTCCAATGTTGTATCTTGCCCTGTCTTGCATTATCCTCCATTTTCCTTTCCACACTCCAAATGTTCTTTCAATGACAGACCGAAGTGAAGAATGACGGCGGTTAAATTTTTCTTTGTAGTTGCTTGGCGGTTCTTGGTTATGAAATTGATTTGGATGGTACCGAGTTTGCCTATATGGTTCAAGATACCCACGGCGTAAATCATATCATGAATCGACAAGGTAATATTTACTTGTTGGTGGATGTGGAAAATTAGGATCACCTTGCATAGCCAAAGCAAGTACTTTTGCGTCATGTGCAGATCCAGTAATACCAACATATATGTACATAAACAACATATCCAAATTGCAGACTGCAAGAATGTTCATGCTGCATATGCTTTTTCTATTCCAGTCTCGTTGTTGATCTCGTTCAGACACCATAACAGGCACATGTGTCCCATCCATAGCTCCAACAAATCCCTTGAAGTATGGCCAATAACGTCTATCAGACTGCAGCTTATGATGAACCTGATTGACATTCATTGGATCAGGTTTAAACGTATCTACTGCCATATGCACTATGACATCAAAAACCTGGTGAAACTTTCTGGAAATGGTATCCTGCGAATGTCCAAACATTCTCATGATGCTTCGTTGAGTAGAATTGTGACCACAAATATAGAGAAATATCGCCACACTCTCTTTCACAGTGATGTTTTGGGATGATTTCATCTTTTATTTCTTTTCTATGGTTTCACATAGATCAAGAAATACTTGGGGACGCATTCTCAAAAGAAAGTGATATTGATCTGGATGACCGTGTATTAATTTATCTACAAACTGTCGACTCTGTTGGGATGTGCACACAATGGTTGCTTAACCATATTTATTGTACAAAACTCATATATTAATTGAGATTCATCTTCATCGCCATCATCCACTATTTGCCAAAACAAATATAATATATGTATATATAAAATTATAATTAGCAATATATATATATATATATATATATATATATATATATATATATATATTTATATTTATTTATTTATTTATTTATATAAAGTATAATAATAATAACAACACTTATGAGTTTAGATCATTAATATTCACCGCGGTTTTGTTGATATTGTTCACGACATCATTGTTGTTATTCGCCATATCTGTAAAATATAAAAACAATATTTTAGACTTCAATTATATAGTTAAAAAAATTTATATTGTTACATATTAGTTAACAAAGAAAACGAATATATACGTATATATGTGGTTGAAAGAACATTTAGGAATATAGAGATGTGTTAAAAAAAAACAAAAAGAAAACGAAGTGAAGAATAGTTTATACGAATATAGAGATGTATCAAAAGAAAACAAAAAGCGTAAGTGTTCTATATTTATAAACAAACCAATAGAGAGATGTGTGAGACAGAAAAGTTTAAACTAATAAAATATGTGGTTGAGTGACTACATTTTCTAACTTCGTCTTCTTCTTTTCTTTGCTTTAGGATGAACAAGATATTTTTTCAAGCTTCTGACTTCGTGTGTTTGTCCATTACGAAAGATTTTAGTTTTATATAAGATTATAAATTAGGGTTTTCTTCTATAAATTGTTTTGGAAAAATAAATAAGATAAATAGAAATATTTTTCTTTTTGTCATAGTTTGCCAAAAATGTGAATAAAATATTTTCACAGCCTAAAATTTTGGGCTGTACCTTATTTGCTTTGTACAGCTGAAAAAAAAAGTAAAGTAAAAAAACTTTGTCAACAGATTTTTAGTGTGTAAAGCATGATTGTCTTGATTTAGTACTGTAGAGAAATATATAGCTGTGTAAAGCTTGGAAAGCTTCTACCAATCAGACTTATAGTGTCCGTTCGAAAGATTCAGGAAATATGTTTTGCTAAAGTATGTTCCGCTCAGAAATTCCAAGGAAGTGTGTTCTGCTGGAACTTACGATGAAGTGTATTTTGCTCGGAAAGTTCAAGAAATGTGTCGTGTTCGGAATTTCTGAAGAATGCATCTTTCTCAGAAATTCCAAGCAGTGTGTCTTGCTCGGAATTTCCGAGCAAGCTGCTCGATTTGGACTGTCCGAGCCGGTTGTCTGAGAATCCGTGCTAGTCTATGGATTGAGTGGATTTTACGGATTCATATTTTTATGATTCATGAAATATGGATAAGATCTCTGGACTTATCTAGGCTGAGAGGGATTTCACATTTTCATTATTTTGGGAAAGTATTGTCGAGGGATTGTGATTTCATTCTGATGGAATATAATCTTGATTTGATTGGATTATGGCTATCTTATAGATTGAAACTTTCAGGTCGATTAGGCTGTCAATTGGGATCTTGAATTAACTAGGAATCGACTCATTTTCGGTAGACAGTTTTCTGCTCTTTTGATTACTGTGATTCTTTATAGGAGTAGAGTATACTTACTTGGAGGCTCATTGATGTTTATTACTTCTCTATGGAATAAAACAGTTACTTTTATTGGTGTTTTGGTGTTTACTATGATTAATAGAGACACTGATGTTAGGATTCTGCATATAGTTGGTTTCTTTTGGTTTTGTGTCATGATTCTTGATGAAGATAATGGTGGGAGGCTGGGAGCATGTATACATGGCATTTCGTATGTGGCAGTATAAGGTTGAAGGAGTCTGTGTAATCAGTCAGTACACAGGCGATTACAGGCATGAGATGGTTGTTTATCTGTTTTCAATTAGTTCTTTATGTTTTCTCTCAAGTTTCTTTGCTCAAGCTCATGATTTTATAAGTCGGTTTCACAGTGCAGGGATGGATTTTTGGAAAGTCTGATATTAGGTCCTTTGATCACTGTAGATTTTATTGGAGGTCTGGGTCGGTTGTTTGTAAGCAATGGTGTTTACAAATAAGGTCTTTCATGAGGGTAAATACTATAGGGAATGCGATGCTTGATAGTAGAGTCGATGAGGTCAATGCGGAGACCATCTCAAATTTGGTTAGTACTGCGTGTAGGCTCTTTGATTTACGTGGTTTTAACTGGATTTCTTTGGTTCAATAAGGCGAGGAAGGAAAGGTCTATAGTAGCCCCAGGATTTTAGATAGTGTTATGGTGCATAACTATGGGCATATAGAGACTACTAATAAGGTGGGGGCCCGGCATCCTCCTATCTTGTATCACTACTCTAGGAAGTAGAAGAAGGCCCAGCTAGAGGAGAGTGTTGGCCAAGGAAAGCTGCAAGACACGAGTGTGAAGGGTGACGTGGAGTCAGTGTGTGAGGAGAATAAAGAATGAGATCTTTTGTAACGGTTTGGCACATGGGTTGTCGTTGGTTTGTTATTTCCTGTTTATGAGTATTTAAGAGAGTGAGGGAATATTGTAAAAAGGCATCGAATCAATCATTTTCTTATTGGAGAGGTGTTCTCTCTGGTGAGTTGTGATTTGATCAATAAAGCTCTTGTTTCCTTTCATCTGTTTACAATCTAAAGTTTACTAAAGCAAAATCTTAACATTTGGTATCAGAGCCTTAATCCAGTGACTGTGGGTGATGGCGCCGGCGGCGAAGAAAAGCGACAAGGAGATAGAAGTGGCCATGGACAGTCTGCGTGATGATGTAGCCCGATTACCAATCCTTGAGAAAGACATGGCTGAGGTTAAAGGTAACGTCGGAGAGCTCAGAGACAGCATCGATGGAATCAACAAGAAGTTGGAGCTGATTACTCAAAAACTTCTGGGTGACAATACGGGTAGAGCTGCGAAACCCACTCAGATCCCGGTGAAGCCATCGTTCTCGTCTCAAGACATCAGGTATCCCGATCGAAACACAAAGGCGTTCAGGAAACAAATCGATTTTGGAGGTCAGAGCGAAAACCCATTTTCCCAGGGAAGTGGTTATCATTCTCGGACGAGAGATGACGTCGATCGTGAGGAGGATGATCACCTCTACCACTGGCCACCGCACCGATACCCGGAGGAGAATCGCGGACCGTATTAACGGCGGTTAGAACTCCCAGTGTTTGACGGAGAGAGAGCGGAGCACTGGGTACTACGTGTGGAGCAATACTTTGAAACCGGAAACTACTCTGAGGAGGAGAAGCTCCGAGCAGTGAGAACGTGCTTCGATGAGGATGCGTTGATGTGGTATCGATGGGAACGTGCACGAAACCCATTCCGGAACTTGGAGCAGATGAAGTTTCGGATTCTGGAGCAGTTCTCTACATTTCCGGAGGAATCGGCAGGAGAAAGGCTACTGCACTTGACGCAGGAAGAGTCGGTGAGAGAGTATTGCAGAGACTTTATATCCCTTGCGTTAAATGCACCAGAGTTTTTTGATCTAGTCTTAGAGCTCACGTTCATGGCTGGGTTGAAACCAAGGATTCGAGCTGGAGTCAAAATGTTTAAGCCTCGATCGCTTCGGGAAACCATGAACACGGCGAATATGGTGGAGGAGTGGTCCGGGAAAACGGAATCGCGGAGAGATTATCATCCGTCGAAGGGTCAGAGGTCAACGGAAGGAAAGTCGTTGAGACACGATAAGCCTTGGAAGAAAGTTGATGGGCTTGAATATTCGAAGCCCAAACCTAATGCAAACCCAAAAGCGTTGTCTCCTAATCGAGCTCAAAACAATCATCGGTCGGGTCAAGCCGCCTTTCAGGCGACTCACACCGGCAGAAGTAGCGAAATGGAAGGCGGAGAAGCTCTGTTTCAAGTGTGATGAGCCATGCGAGAGGAATCATGAGTGTGCGAAAAAGGAGTTGAGGGTCCTCCTGCTGTTAGATGATGGTACTGAACAGGAGCTGACTGAGCAGGGAACCGCGGTGTAGGATGAGGAATCAGACTTTCCGGAGTTGGCGGTATTGTCGATCCAGTCCGTCGTCGGGATTTCCTCCCCACGGACGATTAAACTCCAAGGTACGATCGAAGGTGAGGCAGTCACCATGTTGATTGATAGCGGTGCCTCTCATAATTTCATTTCACTATCGTTGGTTGAGAAGCTACAGCTGCAGCCGGTTAACACCATGGGATACGGGGTAATCACAGGGACATGAGCAGCTGTTAGGGGATGCGGAATCTATCATGCGGTGAGGCTGACTATCCAGGGCTATACGGTAGAGAGGAGTTTCTTACCTCTGGAACTGGGTAATGTCGACGTAATCATGGGGGTGCAGTGGTTGGAAACGTTTGGTGAAATGAAGATCAATTGGAAACTACAGATCCTCAAGTTACCTACTGAAGATGGGATGGTGAACATAAAAGGTGATCCAAGTATGTGTTGTTCAGCTGCTTCTCTGAAGGCGTTGTGGAGGGAAGTGGAAACACAGGGAGGTGGAGTGTTGATAGAATACAATGCTTTACAAGCTGTGATTGAGTGTAAAACCGTGGAACCTCCAAAGCACTTGCAGCAAATGTTGGGGGAGTTTGCGTAAGTCTTTGAGGAGCCTCAAGGGTTACCTCCGTCAAGGAGCCGAGAACACGCTATAACCTTGGCAGCAGGCTCAAATCCGGTGAGTGTAAGGCCTTTTCGCTACCCGCAGGCGCAGAAGGAAGAGATTGAACGACAAATAACAATGATGCTAGCAGCAGGGATCATTCAAGAAAGCATAAGCCCATTCTCAAGTCCGGTTCTGTTGGTGAAAAAGAAGGATGGGAGCTGGCGCTTTTGTGTGGATTATAGGGCTCTTAACAAGGTAACAGTGAGTGACAGTTACCCAATACCAATGATTGATCAACTGCTTGATGAGTTGCAAGGGGCAGTGATATTTTCGAAGTTGGATTTACGGTCAGGGTATCACCAAATACGGGTACGGGCTGAAGATGTTCCCAAGACAGCTTTCCGGACTCATGACGGACACTACGAGTTCATGGTCATGCCTTTTGGGCTCTCTAATGCACCAGCGACGTTCCAGTCCGTGATGAATGATGTCTTCAGACCTTACCTCCGGCAGTTCGTGCTAGTCTTCTTCGACGACATCCTCGTATATAGTAAGACTAAGCAGGAACACAAACAACATCTCAGGTTGGTATTGGAGAAGTTGTAATCGCATCAGCTTTATGAAAACCGCAAAAAATGCCAATTTGGAAGTGATAAGGTGGATTATCTCGGGCATGTGATATCCCAAGAAGGAGTGGCAGCGGATGAGAACAAGATCAAAGCTATGGTGGATTGGCCGCAACCTAGAAACATAAAAGAGTTGAGGGATTTCTGGGACTCACCGGATACTACCGTAAGTTCGTCCAGAAGTATGGAGAAATCGCAAGACCATTAACATCCTTGCTGAGGAAAGACCGGTATTCGTGGGGAGTAGAGGCCACAGTCGCATTTGACAGGTTGAAGAGAGCAATGACCACAGTACCGGTGCTAGAACTGCCTGACTTTTCTGAGCTATTTGTTGTGGAGTCGGATGCGTCTGGAGTAGGACTGGGAACCGTGTTAATGCAGTTGCGACGACCGTTGGCATATTTCAGTCAGGCGTTAACGGATCGACAGAAGCAAAAATCAGTCTATGAACGAGAACTTATGGCCATTGTGTTGGCGATACTCAAGTGGCGACACTATCTGATTGGAAGGAAGTTCTTAGTACGAACGGATCAGAAGAGCTTGAAGTTCCTATTGGAGCAGAGAGAGATCAATTTGGAGTATCAAAGATGGTTGACGAAGATTTTGGGATTCGACTTTGAAATCCAGTATTGACCCGGGCTGGAAAATACCCGGGCTGGAAAATAGAGCAGCAGATGCTCTGTCACGAAAGGGAACAATGACTGAGCTATATGCGTTGTCACTACCAACAACCATTCAGCTGGAAGAAATCTCGGGTGCTATGGATGCTGATCCCACGCTACAACAGATTGTGCAGGATATCACCAGGGATGCGCAATCCCATCCTGAATATACGGTGGTCCAGGGCAGGTTGTTGAGACAAGGAAAGCTGGTCATTCCGAAGGATTCACACTTGACGGGTATTATACTGCGAGAACTACATGATGGCAAGATAGGTGGTCATGGAGGAGTGCTTAAGACTCAGAGGAGGGTAGCTGAGCAGTTTTATTGGCAAGGAATGATGCGTGACATTAAGCAGTATGTGGCATCATGCCAAACATGCCAGAGGCACAAGTCGTCCACATTGGCTCCGGGTGGATTGCTACAGCCTTTAAAGATACCTGAAGCTATATGGGAGGATATAGCTATGGATTTCGTGGAAAGGCTGCCAAGGTCAGAAGGGTACAATGCTGTCCTTGTGGTGGTGGACCGGCTCACTAAATATGCCCACTTTATCAAGATCAAGCATCCGTTTGCTGCGACAGACATGGCAATGACAGTGGTTCAAGAAGTAATCAGGCTGCATGGGTTTCCAAAAACCATCGTCTCGGATAGAGACAAGATTTTCACCAGCTAGTTTTGGCAAGAACTGTTCCGGTTGTCAGGTACGTCCTTGTGTTTGAGCACTGCGTACCACCCTCAGTCCGATGGACAGACGGAAGTCACAAACAGGGGATTGGAAGCTTACTTGCGCTGTTTCGCTAGTGACAAACCAAGGACTTGGGCAGGGGCAGAGCTCTCCTACAACACCTCATACCACACTACCATTCGGATGACACCTTTCAGAGCTGTATACGGTCGGGATCCTCCGTCCATTCTGAAGTACGAGGACGGGTCAACGACTAATGCAGAGCTGGAGACCCGCTTGAAGGAAAGGGATGGAGCGTTGGAACTGATGAAAGAGCACATTCATAAGGCTCAGCAGTTGATGAAAGAGCGAGCTGACCACAAACGCATGGAAGTCAGTTTTGAGGTTGGGGATACGGTGTTCTTAAAGATAAGGCCTTACCGTCAAAAGTCACTAGCTCAGAAGCTCAACGAGAAGCTGGCTGCCCGCTTCTACGGACCTTATGAGGTTGAAGCTAGCATTGGGGAGGTAGCTTATCGTCTGAAACTTCCGACAGAGGCCAAGATACATCGTACTTTTCATGTATCACAGCTGAAGAGAGTTCTGGGTCAGGTGGATAAGGTGATACACATACCGGCTCAGATTAATGCAGAGGGGATGTTGGAAACAGAACCTGAGGCAGTCTTGGGATTCAGGGTTCATCCGGTTTCAAAGCAAGAGGAGGTTCTGATACAATGGAAGGACCTACCAGTTTATGAAAGTACATGGGAATGGAAGCGGGTGATGCAAGGGCAATTCCCACAGTTTGACCTTGAGGACAAGGTCAATTTCAAAGAGGGAGGTATTGATAAGGTGGGGGCCCAGCATTCTCCTATCTTGTATCACTACTCTAGGAAGAAGAAGAAGGCCCAGCTAGAGGAGAGTGTTGGCCAAGGAAAGCTGCAAGACACGAGCGTGAAGGGTGACGTGGAGTCAGTGTGTGAGGAGAATAAAGAATGAGATCTTTTGTAACGGTTTGGCACATGGGTTGTCGTTGGTTTGTTATTTCCTGTTTATGAGTATTTAAGAGAGTGAGGGAACATTGTAAAAAGGCATCGAATCAATCATTTGCTTATTGGAGAGGTGTTCTCTCTGGTGAGTTGTGATTTGATCAATAAAGCTCTTGTTTCCTTTCATTTGTTTACAATCTAAAGTTTACTAAAGCAAAACCTTAACAACTACTTGCATTTACCTGAGGTTATGGGAATGGGTATATGATGTTATGATCTATGATGATCTGAATTATAGGTTCTTGAAGGTAAAGTTGGATGTGAACTAATTTTGTTTCTTTTATTCCCCTTTGTACTGTACCAGGGTTATTTGGGATACATGGAAGGACTTTATGCTTGGCTTATATATCATTTTCGGTTAAGGATTTTTATGCGGCACACGAGATCTTGCTTGGGTTTCAAGTTGGGAATCATGAGTGTATTGAGATCGCGGAGAAGGGTCTTTTGAGTCAGGACATGAAAATGCGGGTAATCATACGAGGACCATATAAGGATATAGCAACAATAAAGACTGCTATTTTGAATGGACTTGGACGGCTTCAAATATAGAAGGAAGTTGTTCGCTTATTCACCCATTTGTATAATCGGTTTTTACTTGGTACGAATATGAGCAGAATTGATAAGGGGATATACATGTTTTTGGAAATGGGTCAATCATTTCGCTTTTCCTTGGTTTGTATAAAAGACCCCAGGATAACTTTGTGATGGGTAGTATGAAGGGAAGATTGGTACAAGAAGTTGTCGAGGTTTTACGTTCTTTATGGTCAAGTTTGTTATGGGGTGGACGAGACGGGATTGGTATATGGTTTGGAAACAAGTTCCTTTTATTCGACATTTCTCAACGAGGTTCTATTTGGGATAAAAGTACTTCAGATTCATTATGGTTCAGTTTTTTTTTTTTTTGTATAAGTTTGATAAAGGAATATATGAACAAAAGCGTGATGGAATCTGTGTTGGTTTTCGGATTAAGCAAGGAAAATATTCAAAAAGGTACAAAAAGGGGGATGGAATTTTGTTTATTTTAATAGTGCAAGAAGTGATGGAGAATATGAAACAAGAGTTTTTCTATCAAATAAAGGTCTGGGAGGTTTTAAGAAATTATGGATCATGTTATCTTTTGTACATGGATCTCGTCAATTCCTAATGTATAGCCGAATGGCACATGCTCACATACAATTTTAATATAGGATCTAAAGCTTGAATTGTCAAAGATGAGGAGGTGATTGGATAATTGGTTATTTGAGGGAGATAGTGTATAAAAATAAATTGGAATTCTTGTTTCTTTTTGAAACAAAGCAACAATATTCTTTCACATAAAAATTTATGGGTCATTTCGGATATGATAAACTTTATACGGTGGAAATCCGTCGGAAAATATATTAGAAATAAATTAATTAAAACATAATATTAAACCAATACATTACTTCATAATTCATATTACATAACATAAAAATATAATATTTTAAATAAAATATTACACATTAAACATACATTAAACACAAAATTTAGTATAGGATTTTTATAATTTAGTATATAATTTAGTATATTATTTTTTATAAATTAGGAAACATACCCAGTTTTATAAACTGGTTTTCGACGGATTTCCGACGGATGTAATATTTCTGTCGGAAATCCGTCGGAAATTTCCGACGGATTTTCGAGGAAATAGGTTTAGGGTATAGGGTTCCGGGATTACGAAAGCTTAAAAGTTAAATAATACAACCAAGGGGTGCATGCGGGGGACTTGCCCTATATTATTATGATACATCTAATGTGAAAATTTTGTACGCTAGCAATAAGATTATTGATATCGAGGCGGACTTACAAGGGCAAAGAGTATTCATCTCTTTTGTTTATGGTGATCCAGTACAGAAGCTACGAGTCAAGTATGGGAGAGGTTGACTCGCATCGGTGTGATCAGGGCGACACCGTGGTTTCTTATTTGGGATTTCAATGAGATTACTAGAAACCATGAGAAACAAGGGGGGAACAACACGCCAGGCATCGACATTTATCTCTTTTAATAATATGATACATGATTGTGGTTTGATAGAATATCCATCATTGGGAGATTCTCTATCATGGAGAGGTCGTAGAGGAAAACAATTGGTACGATGCAAACTGGACAGGGCACTAGCTAATGAGGATTGGCATACAACCTTCCCTTTCTCTTTTGTTGAATACTTAGGAATGATTGGCTCCGATCATCGTCCGATAGTGGCCACTATTGAGGACAAGATTTAAAAGAAAAGGAATCAGTTTTGAATTTGATAAACGATGGGTGGGTAAAGATGGTATGATGGATACTATTAAGCTAGGATGGGAAAGATCACATAATCGTAATGATACATATTTCTTTACAAAGGTTGGTAGATGCCGACACTAATTATCAAATGGAGGAAAAATAATCTTTCATATGCAACGGAGAAAATAAATGAGTTGCAAAGAGCTTTGGATGAAGTTCAAAAGGATGATGACATGACAC
This sequence comes from Orychophragmus violaceus, assembly GCA_030180135.1. Lineage (NCBI taxonomy): Eukaryota > Viridiplantae > Streptophyta > Magnoliopsida > Brassicales > Brassicaceae > Orychophragmus > Orychophragmus violaceus. The sequence goes on along the minus strand of CM058233.1, from coordinate 24,509,550 downwards.
AACCGGAGATAAAGGAAATTACGGAAAAACTGAAAGAGGCGTACAGAGATGAAGAACAATTTAGACAGCAGAAGAGTAGGACTTTGTGGCATACATCAGGAGATCGATACACAATTTCTTTTTTCGCCTTGACTAAACAAAGGCGAGCGAGGAATCGCATTGTTGGACTCCATAATTCAGTAGGAGAATGTGTAATGAAGGATCATGAGGTCGAAAGTGTGGATGTAGGATACTTTGAAGATTTGTTTACCACAAGTAGTCTACATATTTTTGAGGATTTCTTACAGGAGATTCCAGCATCGATTACAACACAAATGAATAAAAACTTATGGTAACTGCTACAGAGGAGGAGGTTAGGAAAGCTTTGTTTATGATGCATCCAGAAAAAGCCCTAGGTCCGGATGGCATGACCGCATTATTTTTTCAACAATCGTGGCCGATTGTGAAGAATGATATTATTCGTTTAGTTAATGATTTTTTACAAACTGGGGAGCTTGATCCACGGATCAATATGACAAATATTTGTCTTATTCCAAAAATAGAAAGGCCAAGTCGGATGACGGAATTATGGCTTATAAGCCTATGTAATGTAGGTTACAAGATCATATTCAAGATTATGTGTCAAATGCTAAAGGGATTATTACCAAAACTTGTGTCGAAATCATAATCGGCTTTTGTTGCAGTGAGATTTATTTCAGATAATATACTTATTGCTCAGGAAATGTTCCATAGCTTAAGAACAAACCCATCATGTAAAGCAAATTTATGGCAATAAAGACATATGAGAAAGGCCTATGATTGGGTTGAATAGACTTTCATTGAAAATCTATTGAATAGAATGGGATTTGCAGTACAATGAGTTGATCGGATAATGAGGTGTATTACCACAATTCAATATAAAGTTCTAATTAATGGTCAACCACAAGGTCATATTGTCCCACAGAGGAGACGTAGACAAGGAGACCCTTTGTCACCATATTTATTTATTTTACGCATGGAAGCACTAATAGCCAATATAAAGAAAGTGGAGCGAGAGAAACGATTAACATGGTTGAAGGTGGCAAGAAAATGCCTTTCGATCTCACATCTGCTTTTTTTGCTGATGATAGCTTGTTTTTTCTGCAAGGCTGAGAAGGAGGAATGTCAAACAATTTTACGGATTCTTAAAGACTTTGAAAGTGCTTCTGGTCAACAAATACACTTTTCAAAGTCTTCACTACAATTTGGACATAAGATTGATAACGAAGTCCGGGAAGAGATGAAGACAATATTAGGAATTACAACACTGGGTGGAATGAGGTTATATTTAGGTATCCCGGAAATTTTAAGTGGTTTGAAGACACAAATATTCAGTTTTCTTCAATATATGATTCATGGAAAAATGAAATGGTTGGACAACAAAACTATTTCACGAGGAGAGAAGGAGGTCTTGATAAAGGCAGTGGCTACGACAATGCCAAATCACGTAAGGTCGTGTTATCGGTTTCCGAAAACAGTTACTACATAATTAACAAGTATTGTTTCAAACTTTTGGTGGAGATCCGAGGATACAAGAACATGTATGCATTGGAAAGCATGAGACAAACTATGTAGAGATAAAGGAGATGGTGGGATCAGCTTTCAGTATTTTCAAGATGCTAACACGACTTTATTAGAAAACAGTTTTGGAGACTAATTGAGAAGCCAGCTATTCTTTTCTCCAAATTTTTTATGGGTAGATATTTTCGGAACACGAAACCTTTACATCCGATAAGATCATACTCACCATCATATGTGTAACATACCCATACCAGCCCGCTAAAAATTTTTGTGAAAAGAAGAGAAAGCCCAGTAGCCAAGCCCAAAAGCCCATTTTCCTTTTCTAAAACCCTAAGGTTTTCCAGAGCCTCCCCTATAAATGTGCCTCCTTTTCCACCAGAAAACCATTCTTCTTCTTTTCGGCGAAGCTCTGACGAGATCTGGAAGTGCTCGAAGTAGCAGGAAGCCCTATTCACGTTTTCTCTCTCCTCCATACTCACCAGGTAACTCCGGAAACCAGATCTGAGCTTTCATCACCTAAAAACGTTTTCATCCTTTCACACCTTTTAAAATACCCAAAATCCCGAGAAACCGAGCACACCACAGTGACCGTCACGACGAGACGAAGCCGGAGCCGCCGAGCCGACCACGACACGCCGCCGCACGCGCCAACACGCGCCGCCACTCGCCGGGGAGTCACGGGCGCGTGAGATCCACTCGCACCAGAGGAGCCACGCGCCGGGGCCCACGCGCCGACCGCCGGAGCCGCACGCCGCCGCCACGCGCCACCGCCGTCCGTCGCCGGAGACCCGCCGTTGACCGCCGCCGGAGCCGCCGTCCGTTGACCGTTGACCGGGCCCGTTGACCGTTTACCGGTTCGGGTCGGGTAGGGTCGGACCGGTTCGGGTCGAATCCTTGACCGGATCTGGTTTAGGTTGACCGGTTGGTTTAATCCGGTTTAGTCAATTTCCAATTTCAAATTTTAATCTCAATTTCCTTTTCCGGTTTAGGTCGGTTAAGCTGGTTTGAGTGGGTATTTTCAATCGATCATATCTAGCTCATCCTAAGCCCGATTTAATCGATTCAAAAGCCTATCTCACTCGATTTCTCGTCCTTTATCCAGATCCGATGTCCGCTTGGGCTAATGGGGCTTCTAAATTACCGTTTTGCCCTCTTCTTTGGATAAGGTGAGGAAAACTGTCGTTTATCTCCCTTACTTTATTCCAATTCCGGACGATAGTCCTCTGCTAATAGTGTCTTTCCTAGGTAGCGTAGGGATAGTAAGACGTCTGATGTGATTGATTGTGGAACGTAGAACTGCTAGGATATCGCTAAGTCTGAAAACGTTGATTGTGTGTGGTGGATATGATTGTTTAGAACTGTGGTAGGGCCCCCGAAAGGGTGTTGCGTGTAGGGGTGCGTAGCGGTTTGTGCGCATCCCTTGAGAAGGCGTCGGGGGTCTGACGAACCCCCCAGAAGGATTGTTTGGGCCTACAGGTCGAAGGAAGGGGTCCACGAGTGTGAAAGCACGCGTGGATGTAGATTGTGTGATGAAGCCTTCAGGCCTGTTTGCAAGGTGTTATTAGCTTAGGACTTGTGAGTCGTAGTTGTGTAGTGTAAGCGGGATCGCGGGCTCCTTAAGCCCGACCTCACTGGGTAATTGTGTTTGAAACAATTACTCAGACCTCCTTTTCCTTTCCTGTCCCCATTTTCTTGCAGGTCCGGATGCGGGATCGATACAGTCGAGCGACGTCATTGGTGATTTTGAATACGAAGGAGGCGCCTGGGACCTGGGACCAGTTGAGTTGGCGTCCCGGTTGGACCGAATCCGGTTCAACGGGCGTCCTAATGCCGCGTCTCTGGTTCGCCGGGAGACTGGTGTTACAATATGGGTGGAGGAGTATTATCTCAGCTAGATCTCTGGTTAAAAAAGAACTAATCAAGAGGGTGGGAACATGAGAGACTATTTCAATATGGAATGCTTCTTGGATACTAGCCTATCGCCCGAGACCAGAATTTCAAAAACCTAACGTTACGCATAATATTTACATGGTGGACCAATTGATTCATCATCAAAATCATGTCTGGAATAAACAGCTAATAGAGATGATTATTGAACATGGGAATGTGAGCCTGATTATCAGTATTCCGTTCAATCGCCTTAATTGACCAGATTCGATAGGATGTCATTAAACAAAGTTGGGGAGATACACGGTTAGATCGGGCTACCATACTGAAAGGGAGTTTCCAGAAAACAGAGAGGTTATTCCTATTTTGGGACCAAATGTCAAAAGCTTACAAGCTTATTCGTGGAAACTAATATGTCCACCTAAACAACGACATTTTATTTGGCAAGTAATCTCGGGATGCTTACCGGTAACAAGAAATTTGAAGGCCAGGGGAATAAAATGTGATACGCGATGTGTAAGGTGTGGAATATAGGAGGAATCAATAAACCATGTTCTGTTTGAATGCCCACCAGCATTACAGAGTTGGGCTTTGTCTTCAGTTCAAACTAACCCGAAATCTTTTCCATCATCATTGAGTTTTACAAACATGGATTATTTATTTTGAAGACTATCTTCAGATGATAGTACCAATAGTTATCCTTAGATTTTGTGGTATATTTGAAAAAAAAACATGAATGATATGATCTACAATCACATCGATAGATGCCTCCGAGATACCTTAAGGATGACTAAAATAGAATATGGAACATGGGAGAATGCAAAATCACTTGAGGTAAAGAAACCGGTAGGGAACATTGGAGGGTCAATAAATGTTGGACATAATTGGGTTCAAGATAGTCAATGGTGCTATGTAGATGGATCCTAAAAAAAAGGGAATTAATGAGGGACAATGATGATATAAATGTAATGAGGGTAGGGCAAACATTGTGATGGGATCAATGAATATCATAACAAGCTTATTCTCTCTTCATGCGGAATTCAAAGCTTTAATTTGGACGATGAAATGCATAAAGGATTTTAGGCACACATACATTATATTTGCAACTGACTGTTCAGAATTGGTTAAGATAGTATCAGACCTAGAAGAATGGCCATCTTTTGATTCACTTAAAGGAGTATGACAGAAGGAAGATGTATTTTAGAGCATTTGATCTCAAATACATCTCGTGCGAAATTTGATGGCAAATAAGTTAGCACGAAGTGCTCGGCTAAGATCATCACATAATCTTCAAGTTGGTTCGGAACCACCAACTTTGAATTATAGAAAGATAGGCTAATTTTGTAAGTTGTACAAAAATCAAAGTTTCCCTGTTACATAGTCCTATGGACACGAGAGAAAAAAAGAGTAAAAGACATAAGAGCATGCATTAAAAAACAATAAAATCATTTAAAGATTCTCAAACTTGTCAGCAAATACATTATTTAGTATAAGAGTTACACAGATACAGAGGTATCAAGGGCCACAACTGTTAAAAGAACATGTCACCTTGAGTCCTTTCCAAGGAATATAAAGATGGACTATTCCGCTCTCTCAGGCGCGTTCATCATTCACGTGGTTTGGGACCTCGGGTTGGCTGTCCAGTGGCATGTACTGTGCCATTATGGCTCTGATCTCCGAGTCCATGTATTGCTGTAAGACAAGGGGAATAGGAAAGTTCAAAACAAATTCCCCAACCAACGGATATGGCAACCGTGTTTATGTCCAATTCACAATATGAAATTATCGAAGAACTATGTTTTGATAGACATCTCAGACCACAAAACAAAAAGATAAATCTTTTGCTTTTACCAAAAAAGGCAGACAAAAGAAGAGAAACTCTTACCCTTAACCTATATTTGTAAACGAGGTACGCTCCACCAGCTGCAAATCCTAATGATAACATTATAAGCCAAACGGCAGCCCACGCTGATCTCACTTGTGAACCCGTCTTGCCTAAATTTCAAACAAAAGAACCGACTGCTGTTGGAAACCAGACAGGAGACCTTGTTTTCATAAAAACACTATTAGAGCACTCTAGACTTTCAAGTTCATGAAAACTCACTGATACAAGTGTCATGGTCTCTGATGTAGAGAAGGTCCCCGCTACAAGAGCACTCATAGCTTCCCCAGGTATTTTTGCAGCTACATTCCGGGCACTGACAGGCTTTCTTCTCTTTGCACTCATTAATGTCTGTAGTGTTGAAGAGGCATTGAAATCCATAAAAAGAGGATTCAGAAGTATTGTAACGCAAGTTTTACAGAGAGCCTAACCTTCACACTTCTTAAAACCGTCTCCTTTGAATCCTGGCGGACATTCGCACTTAACACTGTCCTTATCCTGAATGCATTATAAGTTGAGACATGACTCTCTTACTATACGGTGAGATTGTGCTAAACAAAATGAAGCAACTTGCAGAGGAAAAACTAACCACACAAGCAGAGAACGCATGTCCGTCTCTCTCTTCATGCCAACAACCTCCATTGTTGATTGTGCATCTCCCTGGCCCGCTTGCTGCAATGCAAACACCAAAGTGTGGACTGAGACATCCAACAGAAACAAAGGCAAAGAACACAAAAATCATCCATTTCTATTGAGAAAAATGGAATATAACGTTCAAAGTTCTCGTGAGCATGCAACCAACATAATATTTGGAATTTCACCAGGTAAATGTGCCCTATAAAATATCCAACAAGGCATACCAAAAAATATGTTTACAATTCACTGACTATGAATTCTACTAAAGATGCTAAAAGAAGAACAAAATATGTCTCTATGTAAGTAACTTGACTAATAGTTTGTTGTCATACTCAGATTGCTACTTCATAAACACAACCCCACTAATATATGACATGAACACTCACGTTCACAGTGGCTGTATCCATCCCCCTTGAATTCCACACCATCAACTCGAGGACACTCACATACTCTTCCACGAAACGTATCCTGCAAACTTAGCAGATTAATATATATATATATATATATAACTTTTGCCAGGAATATCACATTATACCCTGCAAGCGGTTATGTTGGCGGATTTATCTTGCCAGCAACCGCCATTGTTATCCAAGCACTCATTTGACTCCATCTCTGTCATTTGCAGTAGATGTGAATTTAAAATTTCAATGAGTCTAAAAAGGGGAGATCAAGCATGAGACATTTAAAATCAAATCTGGATTCTGAACAGGCAAATCCTAGTCAAAACTCAAATGAGTGAAAATGTATCCAAATTTAGATTAGATATAGGTATGGTATTAAGGTTTTTCACATATTTGGTGAACCCAAACTTTGAATACTCAAACCCACAAAGGTTCACCCGATCATCGGATATACCCAAACGTTAAATTAAGTAACCAGCCATATATACCGGTGCTCAGGCATATAGCAGGTTCAGTCGTCTCCTCAAATCCAGAACACAGAGCCTTGAGTACTGCACTCTTCTCCAACTTTCCTGCAAGGAAAAATTTATTAAACAAGATGAACTACATGTTTAGAAAAGTCTAATGTGAACACTACAAGACAAACCTCGGTACTGTCTATTGTTGACAACCAAAGTAGGCAATATGGTAACATCACCCCTTGATCCCTTGCCAACCTACATAATACGTCAAATCCCAAAACGGATTATTCATGCTCCTCTCATAACATAACTATTAGATAAGAAAAATATAAGTAATTTACTTGAGCATCTTGTTCTTCCTTTAGAACTTGATTGTCCGAGTCAGCATCAGGGTCTCCCATACACTTGTCAAGTTTTCCACTATCAATTCCTGTAGAGACATAGAAGATATGCCTTATTCTCCCGAAAAAGAAAGTTCTTTACTTTCGACCTATAAAAGAAACACTCACCAAGAGATTTGATGACAGAATAAGCACATTCTTTGTTGTATTTCTTCTCCTTCATGGGACATCTGATCTGAAAATCAGTGACATAATCCCACCAGACCCAGGGTTTACCAGTTTCATTCGCCACCTTGTAAACGCAAAGCTGTCTCAGATTTTCCACAACCACGTCTTTTCCATCGTATCCAGAGCTGAAGTCCTGTTCTGGATCAGGAGCGCAGTATCTTCCCTTGTTGATACACTGAGACTTGCACTGTCTGCTCAATGTGAAAGCGTGAGGGCAATACCAAGTGATGTAATGAGGTCTGAACTGCGTGTAACCGCCTTTCTCAAGAATCTGAGCGGCTCCCTTGAAATCTTTCACAAATTCCATCAACATATCGCACTTAACCCCGCACTCGTCATTGCTATTGGTCCATAGTTCGTACTCCACACGGGCATCAGGGTGCGGAACAGCTTCTCTCCAGTCAAGATTCAAATTGACCATATCACCTCCACTGATTGCTTTCTTCAGCTTTTCACCAAAACCTTTTGTGACAAGAGCAGAAGGTATAGTAATATTCTCAATATATTTTGCAGATAAAACACCCTCTTCTGGTGTGTCCATAGTAATCAAAGGCTCATCAATATTGTCTGCTACAAGAACAGCAGAAGCACCAGCTTTCTGTGCATTCCAGACCTTCAAAGCGAAAAAACAATCTACAAAAAAAAGAATATAACCATCCATTAGCCTAAAGCGTATAAATGTTTATGCAGAACAGTAAGAGTAAGACAAATTCTGCACCAAACTGAACCAACTAAGACGAAGGACAAAACTTCCTCAGCCAACATCAATTGTAAGATCTTCAAATACAAAGAACTAACTCAATCAATCGAAAACCAATAAAATTGCTAACAGATTCGTGTAAATATAGAAGGAAAAGAGTTCAATTTGTACCTCCACGATCAACCAATAGGAAGGTAGGCAAAGCACCAGGCTGTGACTTGAAAGAAATTGAGAAATCGCTGAATTCTTTGCACGACTTCTGATTATCCTTTGGATAAACCACCGTGCCGGCCATGCTTCCGCCGTACTGAGGGATACCAAAGTTGCCAATTGCACTGTCGTGAGTCCCCTTGATGCTATCCGGCGACGTCACCGATAAGCTGTTCTTTTCAACAACGAATCTAGCCTCGCAACAAAAGGGTATGGAGAGAAGAAGCAATGGAAGAAGAAAAGAAAGGAGCTGCTTCTGCTTGTATTGCATCTTCTTCGAGATCTCCGCCTCAACACTACAACCAAACTCAAAGGATTGGGAAAAAAACAATCAGGAGTTAAGGAGCGAGCAGAGCAGGTTGATTCAGAGTATTGATGATTGAAAGCAGTCCTTGTCAGATCGAAAGGTTTATGGTTGAAGGGTAAGTATTGATCGATTCACAAGTGTTTCCGGAGGAGAAACTAAAAAATTGGGTTTTTCTTCCACTTTTCCAGTCCGACTAGAAGACTATAGGCGACACAGAGTCAAAAATGCTATTATCTCAAAAAAACTTAAAATATGTATGAGTTATTTATTTCTATAGTCCCTTTTTGACTAATACTCGTATATTATAATTTGCGGTAGGCCTGGGCATTTTTACTTGGATCCGAAAACCCGAACCTGAACCGACCCGAAAAAGTTGAGTCCGGATCGGGTCCAGATCCAAGGTTTAGAACCTTTTGGGTATGACGATCGAAGACCCGCGGGTATAGGTTCGGATCCGGGTCTTATTCGCGGGTCTTTCGGATACCCGTTGGAACCTGTAAAATATTAGACTAAATAATTATTAGAACCTGTTAGTAACCTGTTAGGAGCCTCGTATATTATAATTTGCGGTAGGCTTGGGCATTTTTACCTGGATCCGAAAACCCGAACCTGAACCGACCCGAAAAAGGACGGGTCCAGATCGGGTCCAGATCCAAGGTTTAGAATCTGTTGGGTATGACGATCGAAGACCCGCGGGTATAGGTTCGGATCCGGGTCTTATTCGCGGGTCTTTCGGATACCCGTTGGAACCTGTAAAATATTAGACTAAATAATTATTAGAACCTGTTAGTAACCTGTTAGGAGCCTGTTAATAACCTGTTAGTAACCGACTCCATAAGATCCGATAGGACCTGTATGACCCATATGATCCGATAAAACCTGAAAAAACCTGATAAAACCTGTAGTTTTTGAATATTTTTACAGGTTTATTCGGGTATTTGCAGGGTTATTTGGGTATTTTATATCCGAAAATATCAAAAAAAAATCTGTAAATATCCAAACCCGAATAGTACCCGTAAAAATTCGGGTTTTTGCAGATATGGCAATAGTAGACCCGGACCCGAGAGGACCCGACTCGAACCCGATCCGAAAATATACAGGTTCTTAAATGGATCCTATATTTCTATACCCGTTAGATCTGGTACCTGCAAGGATCCGATCCGGACCCGACCCGAATATCCGAACGTCCAGGCCTAATTTGCGGGTAACGTCACATCTCTTCTTTACACCCATTTAGTTTTTACTTTTTTTTTGTTGCTTTAACTCATTTAATACCCAAAAAAATTAACCGTCTCCAATCCTAAAAAAAATAGTTTCTCTCTATGTCTCACTATTTGACACTATCGTTTTTTGTACATTCATTTTCATCGACATGTTAAAATGGATATTTTTTATGTGCATTTTCTGTCATATTTTGTTGTATTATAATTATCATTTTTTCATTACCCATCATGTAGACAAATATTTTATGAACATGATATATGTTATTCATATTAGCTAATTAAGTCTTGTTAGTTGAATCGACATATTGTGTTTGTACAGCCATCTTTGAATATACATATTAAAGTATTATATGTTTTATGGACAATATCTTATAGACATTATTAATAAGACACATTACAAAAAAAAACTTAAAAATTATAATTTTGATTTTCAGTGGTGTATGGACAGTATTTCGTTGACACATGTACTTTTTCACATGCTATTCTGTGGATGCTATATTCCTTTATTACATCTTTTAATGTACTATTTTCATGTTAACAGACATCCGCTTTCCTCGAAGACTGTTTGTTACCTATAGATATCCCATCAAGCGGCTAAACGTCTACTTGTACACATGCAACATATCGACAACAAAGTAGAAATTTTGTCCACGATGAAGAAAGTATAATGTGGATATTAGTCGCCGGAAAGGGTGGTCATGGACAACAAGATGTGGACGACGGAAGTGGTATTGGTAGGCATATCATGGACATGTTTTGAGAAACTTCATAAGTTATTAGAACTTTGCAGTACCAAGTTCTCGTAGTAGTACATAAGGTTTCATGGACATTGTAAGATGGACATATATCGACATATGGATCGTTTACATTTGTGTGGACATGTTTTAATGGACACCCATTTATTTTTCAATACGCATTTTCGTTTATCGTGGACAAGTTCAAATGGACATATGAATCTATATATTCTACCATAATTCTCGGTTATTCCGTCCATACGACCACTTTAAATGAACATGTCCGTAAAGTTAGTTAGAAAAGAAGAAGTTCCAAACCAAATCATCCACATGGACACATACATAAAATGAATGACAAAGATTGTAAAATGCGACAGTTTACCAAAATAATGTCCATGTGGATTTATCCAAAAACTCTTGCATGATACTTTACCAGTGCATTCAAGCTATAACTTTTTAACGTCCACAAATTTTTTATAAAAAAATCTACAAAAGTATATCAAAATGGATGTCAAATTAAAGATAATTTTTTTATAATTTATAGGATCAATTAAAATAATTTTATGTTTTACAAAAACCAATAAATAACTAAATAACTATTAAAAGGTTTTATGGCTTCATATTACATAAATAAATAAAAAATGAAAAAAAAAAATCTTCTCTCTTCACATTTTTTTCCCCGAAAAAATCATCTCCAATCCCATCAACACTATATTTTTGAATAAATAGACATGATTCATTGATAAATTCAATGGTGAAGATTTAATGGACATGATTTTATCTCTAATAACAATATTAGTTTATTTCTAGTTAAACACAAACTAAATCACAAACTAAATCATAAGAGATCTCAGGGGTAACTTGGCCTTTTAAAAAAAATGAACAGTGCCGAAACGCCTCTCTAACACCAATGTGTCTTATTTTGTTATTTTTAACACCCAAAGTGAATTATTATGTTAATGACTCAAAATTTATTTATTTATGAATTATTTTTAAGGTAAATTGCATAAATATTATTTTGAGCACTTTAATTAAAATCCATATCACTATATTTCTATTATGGTCAACACAATATTTGCCATAAAAGATATAAAATTACTCTTGCTAACACATGATCAAGAAAGTTTTTTTCGCTTGATACACGTACTAAAAGACATAGTATGGTACGAAGATGAAAAGGACATGACATCATAAGTTGCTTGTGTCAGTGGTATAATAGTTGTCTACTATTTTGCAGACTACCACTGTAAAATAGTCGTCTACTTAACGATGTAATCAACTATTCTTACAAGATATATAACATTCAAAACTTATTTTTGTCTCATATTCATATAGTGTAAAATAGTCGTCTACTTAACGATGTAAACGAATAATATTATATGTGAGTGTAGTCGACTATGCGTAACATATACGCTAGTGTTTGTGCATATTGGACAATCTTGTAATTAGAAACAACCTTCACTAAGAGTTACAAACACTACACAAAATAGTTGTATATATGAAAATAACTATTTCATCATCCATATATATATCATAGTTGTCTAAATGTACATGACTATTTTACTTGAAAAAATTTAAGCATTTAAGTGTTGGTTTTTTGAAGATAATTGATTAGAATAGAATATCATCTATATATATATATGTATATATACTTATATGTAGTCATATATTCGTGTTATTTGTTCTATAACACATGGCTATTGATTTTCAAATATTATAAAAGATAGTTGTCTAGATGTAGATGACTATTGTAAGTGAGAGAGAATGAAAAAGCGAATTGGGTGGACAATCTGGTTGGACCCAATATGATGAGGAAAAAGAACATATAATTGTAAGAGAGTGTTTTCAAAAAAAATAATTGTAATGATATTTGGAGATTAAACATCTCATTTGAAATATCATGTATGTATGTTGTGTGGGATGACTGACCATTTAGCTGAATAGCTTTTCAAGTTTGAAATTTTGAGTAGAAAATGTGCAAATAGCTGAATACTTAAGTCCTCTAAATAGTTGATTATTCATTTTATTGGGGTTTATATACACGAGATAGTTGATTATTCTGATTATATGTAAATATACGAAAGTAACAGTAGTTCAGTGCGCAAATAGTTAAATATTTAGGTTCTCTAAATAATTGTTTATTCATTTCGTTGAAGAAAATTAGTTAAATGACTAAATGTACTTATTCATATAAGTATTTGATATATGTGAAATTCTTAGATCTGCCAAAATAGTTGACTATAAAATAGTCGTATACTCATCGAGCCATATAATGCTTGCGTTACCACAAAAAAATATGAAGTTGAATTCTAGAAAGAGACTGAAGATGGGATTATAAAAAGTTGGGACTGTTGTGGACCATAGTGTTCTGCAATTGCAGAAAAAATATTCGATTGTTAGCAGAAAAAGAAAGCTTTGAGTGTTAAAAAGAAAGGGTAATGGTGGAATTTTGCATAGGAGTAAAACATCACTTTTATAATTAGTTCCCAATAATGACATATTTGAAATTTCTCTTATTTTTAGTGTTTAAAATGGACAATTACATGTTAGATCTTTAGACATTTATCTTCTTCGTTGTTCTTCATATTTCCACTCGGCGTAATAATAACCAGTCTTTGACTTTTCCCGTGCTACGTTTTCTCCAATGGCACTGATACAACATGGTTCGGTTTCTAGCACCTATGTGGTTCAATTTAGTTTCTCATCATCCGCATCACCACCGTTTCTTCTCATGAGGGTTTCTCTCAAATTTTAGCCAGAGAAGAATTGTTTAAGGTGGAGTTATTTCCGGAAAATGATATGCAGAACTATGGTACAAGAGGCGGTTCAAGGGATTCCTTCGTTTTATGACAGGGAAATGAAACGTCTTTCTGTAAAGGAATCACTTATTCTCCCAGTATAGTCATTCTTAAAACCTTTTGTTTCTCTTCATTTAGGTATTCAATTTCAAAATCTGGAATTGAAATTTGCATGCTTGCTTAGTAATTGGTGAGAAGAATTAGGTTGAATTTAGTTGAGAAGAATTCTCAGATTGCTTTGATGGATTCGTACTTGTTGCGATTGTGAAAAAGGAAACAACTTTATTTTTTCAGTTTCAAGAATTAGAAACATTAAGCTATTTTTATTTCTCTTTGTTCGAGTTCAGAAACCATTTTAGATTACTGTTCATTGATGTTAGAGGCTTTGAGGCTTTAGTTACAAGGAATATCACAAATATGCAAATAATTAGTGAAAATTGGAGGATAGCGACTCTTGAGCGGCTTAGCCCGACTCCTAGACCAACCACGTAGGTGCTTCATTACAACTTCAGGTATTTAAGTTTAAAATTACAATGCCATAAAATGGTTCCAAATAGCTTTCCAGGTCTCCTTATCTTGAAGGCGTGTGGAGTTCTGAGTTGTTTTTTTTCATTTGTTTTAAGGTTTGTCTATTGCATTTGATCTCAGCAGTGGAATTAGTGGCCAGAATGGCCAGAAACGTAGAGGGCTTTTTTCCGCCAGATGATATAATGAGAAACACAATATTTATTATCTTTTCTGCGTTTAACTCTTTATGTATTCTTGAGTCGTTATAAAATCAATGTTCTTGGGATATATCACATGCACTATTGTACTTGCTTCATTAAATTTGAAACCTATTCGAAAGCAGAACTTCAAAACCAAAACCACTAAGGAAATGAAATTCATAACTAGATTCGCAAACTCATCTGGTACAAATGAGAAAAATGGAAGATGAGTAGAAAGAGAAGGGAGAAGATAATTCGGTTTCAGAATTGAAAGCTCCAATATAAGAGGGAAATGAAAATTTAGGCGCCTAAAATTCGTGGAAAATTCATTTTGGCGCCATAATAAAATATGTCAAATTAACACATAGTATTACATAAGATAGTAGTTTTACAGAATTTTCAAATAGTTCTACTTTGACTGTTTTTCAATTTATTTAGTATATTATCTACCATAGAATTGTTTTTTTTTAGTTTTATAGTTGATATAAGTATTATATTATCGATTAACCTATAATTCGATTAACCTATAATTCGATTAAAATATAATTCTAAAAGTACTATATTGTCAATTAAAAGTATAAGTACTATATTGTCGATTAAAAGTATAAGGACTATATTGTGTAGTTTCTTTCAGTATAAGTCGATTAACATATAATTCGATTAACTTATAATTCTAAAAGTTTTATGCATGAATATGTTGACTAACTTAGATTTTTTAATGATACTTGCTTTGGTTTATGCATTAATACGTTTGTACTATCTTTTCGCAATTTTACCAATATTACGTTCTTCTCTCGGTAATACCAATACTATCAGTATTACTCAGTAACAACATATATGATAAATAGTTATACCATTTCTACCCAAACTAAATCGTATTAGTAATACAAGTCTTACAAAACATAGAAAAGTCTTACAAAAACAAAAGGCGAAGACACAAATACTTCTATAGAATAACTTCCAGATAACAACCATTGTACTCTTTGTCTTGGCCGCCTTTTGTTTCGCATCTTTGGACGCATTTCCCCAACTGATGGATACCTTTCAACTGTCTTCATTCCTTTTCTGGATTCATCAAAAGATAAGATCTACTAGTTTTACACACTACTCCTAGTTTTACCCAATACTTTTACTAATATTACTGAGATCGACAAAAGCTCACAAAACTGCGCTTTTTAACTATTTCGTTTAAAAAAATAAAAATGATTAATCTATTAATAAATAGAGAAGGGCATTTTGGTCTTATAATATATCATTAAAATTATGGGTACATGTAAATTAAGGAGGGATATAAAAAGTTTGATCTTGACAAATAAAGGCACGCGAAATTAAAACTCTTCAAAACAGATAAATCTTCTTTGTGTAAAATAAAATAGCCATACATGAATTAAACAAACACATTTAAAAATAGAATATTATAATTGACATAGAATTCATTTAATAAAATTCTATTAAAATAAATAATTGATCCATATATAAAAAACGATTAGTTGTAAGAAAACAAATACTATAAATGTATATAAATGTTAAAAGGTGCAAATTTTGTTAAAACAATATAGCAATTTGACAACAACAAAAATCTCACTAGCGTGGTAGATAGATTTTATCAAAATATTTAGAAACTTTCCTAGGATCTAAGATTGATGCCATAATGTTTTTGGTAAATGATTGTTTTTGTCACAGTTTTTTGGTAATCTAAATATGTTTTTAATCTCTAATATTCACAAATGTTTAGAAACTTTTATGAATTTGCCATGTAAAAATGATTAAAATATTTTAATTTTATTGAACTTATAAATCATAATTTCAAATATTTTTAAATTTAACTCTTTCAACTTTATTAAACATGTACACTAACAGAGAACATTACCGCAACTTTCTCTCATTGTCGTGTGCATAGAAGTTACACAAGAAAGTAAATACGTAGCCAAAGGATTATAATTTTTGCAAGTACTAGATGTCGTACTTCAGTTGCAGTTTTGAGACTGATTTATGATTGAATTGCGAGTACCGCTTGTCGTTGTACATCATTCGCAATGTAGCCACAAATTCCGTCTGGGAATTGTACTGCTTTCACACATTCCAATAATTATGTTGTCAGCTTCTTGCGAAGTGAATACAAGAAAATGTTCTTGACTATCGCCATCAACATGTAAGTGTGGTCGATCCTAAAATCGTGCTATATCAAATCTTAATTTGATTGTGTCTTTCGATTT
Organism: Orychophragmus violaceus; assembly: GCA_030180135.1. Lineage (NCBI taxonomy): Eukaryota > Viridiplantae > Streptophyta > Magnoliopsida > Brassicales > Brassicaceae > Orychophragmus > Orychophragmus violaceus. The sequence goes on along the minus strand of CM058233.1, from coordinate 24,493,280 downwards.
AGCCTTCATACTCATAATATTATTTATGATGTTATAAAAAATCTTCTGTATATAGATCACATCAAGATTATGTCGGAGATTGAGGTTCCTCTAGTATGGTAACTCCTATAATATGCTTTCTTTATGCCAGTTATGCCACTTTCTATATCCATTCTTTTTATGACCATTTCCATCGCACCCTAATGTCTTCAGTGGTTTGACATAGTCTATTCGCTAGGTATATACTTGGTCACCAGTTAGAGAATCATGTGGATAATCATTCAATGTGTGTTTACCCTTCATGAAATGGATGACCTTGAGGAAGAAACCTTATGTGACAATCAAACCAACACGTCTTACTTCCATTAGGAAGATAAAAAGCCTCCGTATCTTCCATGCAATTTGGACAAAGATAATCAACCATGGGTCGTCCATTCTGATAACATGTCATACGTCGGAAAGTTGTTTATCTTCCACATCATCACAAGTTTTTTAAATTGAAATTTAATTCAAGGACACATTGTATGCATCGACTCTAGTTGACCACAAATTATTTTAACTCCTCGAAAAGAGGTCAGAGGAAGATAAAGACTAGCTCACAGATGATTTGGCCCACAATTCAGTATTGTAAGGAACACGTACTATGTATTCATGCACATACCAAAGGGTAAATTATAAGGAATCAGTTTCACATGCCACAAAGAGTGATTACGAGACATGCCAAGTTGATTGAACACATTAGTACATTATCCAAGATAAAGGTTACATGGTTCTTGAGGAAATCGGGGATGTAGTTCTTGAAAATATTTCCACTCCGCAGCATCATACTGATGATACATTTCTCCCTCCTTTGCTTGGTGTTTAACATGCCACTCATTGCCGTTGAAGTCTTTTCGGTTTAATACATTATCTTAAATCTATCAGAAATAGGTAGATACCACATATGACTATATTGTATCTTGGTTTGTGATCGTCGCCCTTTTTTAAGCTTATATTTTGGTTCTTGACAAAATTTACATTCCTCCCACTTTTCATCTTCTTTCCATAAGAGCATACAATTCTTAATACAAACATCAATTTTTAAAAAAATGGAGGCATAAATTTCCCATCAATTTCCCTGTCTCTTAACGTGAACCAGTTGCCTGATTTCATCTGGTAAATACACACTATAAACCAGCCCACAAATCGAAACTTTTCACTCATATAATAATCTGCCTTATTTTACATAAACCGAGCACATGATGATAATTGTGAGTGACTTTCACGGCAACTATCATATAATGGTTTCTTCCCAGGTTCAAGCAACTCACAATTTTTTTTTTGAATGGTTACTACCAGTTCAAGTAAATTTTGATAACTATCATGTTGATAATCGTTATGATCACAAAATGCATAATTCACCATATCGACATATTTATCGTCTACTACATTACCCACTTGATCTCCTTCACTGCCACTTATATGAGATGTATTAACATACTTGTTCCTAAATCCATATTGATTTCTTCTCCATGTTTGTACCAAACATAATAATCCGACATGAATCCTTTACTAAACAGATGATTTAAAAACAAAATCCCCGACAAAAAGTTGTCATTTTCGCATATATTACAAGGGAAATGAAACTTACCGCCTTTGCTTTGCTCTAAAGGCTGGTTATTTTCAAATTTCATGAATTGCTCCATCCACTCCCTATAATTACTATAATTGTAGTTTCCGACATCGATCCAATAAAAAAAGCTTTCTTCACTCATATTTTGTTTTCTTTTTCAAAAGTATTCATTACACGAATCATATGAAGAAATGTCTGAATATATAGACATTTTTGCGACATTTTTGCGACATTTTTGCGACATTTTTGCGACTGAAGTATGACTGAAATGTGCAGAAACAGGTACACCAACCAAAACACTTTCTACACGTGTTTAAATTTCTGTGATTCACTGCATAGTCGTAAATTAGTCGCAAAATTGCTATGAACACTCTTTTTTTTAATCGCAAAAACCGTCACAACAACCAAAACAGTTATAATACATGGTATTATTTTCACGATTCACCGCACAGTCGCAAAATTACTATTGTTTTACGACAACGATTTATTATCTACTAGATAGTAACCAATCAATCACTAATTTATGACTAATATGTGACTACTAATTTTGGTTGTAATTTAACTACTGATTTGTGACTGTTTTTATCTGGTCGATATATAGTCGCAAATCAGATTGCTAAATAGTCATGGATATTGGTGAGTACGTAGGCAGTCGCAAAACGCAGTCACTAACTCACTGTTTTTTTGTAGTGTATGCTCGCTTAGACATCATTATAGCGACAGTGAATAAGTCCATATGTTTCTCCCCTGCATAGGCATCGCCTCTCGTGCCATATGTTTCCGGCTTTCGTTCTTCTTTCTCATTTTCTGGCTCCCCTTGTTCTCAGTGTTTTGGGCGGCTTCTGTGTGCTCCTCCTTCTTGATGGAGGTTTGGTCCTCGCGCTTTATCTTAAGCTCGAGCAAGAAGTGTTTCTTTTGGCTATAGCGGTTCCCTTACTTCGTCTAGTGTTTCTTATGGTTTTGGGCCGCTTTTGGAATTTCTAGTTTAGTTGGGCATTGAATATCTGGGCTCAATATGGGTTTTTGGAGTTTGAATTTGTAGTCTGTCTTTGTTTTTCTTTTAGTTTTCCTTTTTGTTTTATATTGTGTATTTTGTAAAACAAAAGACCCTTAAAATCAAAAAAAAAAAATATTAACATGAAAACCCTATAAAAAAATAGATATGTAAGAGAGATATGAGAAGAATATACATTCCTCACGTTTATTAAAAATTAGCTTCTAGTAACACTTTAAACAAAACTCATATAATCATGTTGTCTTATAAGTTCATTCCAAGGATCAATTTCATCAAACATGTAGTTATGTAACTACCAAAACGTTATGATATATAAACGATATCATCATAATTATATTGTTTATATCTTGTATATTAAGATGATATTGTAGGTTTCTCAAATATAAGAACTAATCCTTTTATAAATATGTAACACAATTCTATAAATTAATATACAATCAATCATATTCATATTGTTTAACAACTTTTAATATAAATATCTAATTCATTTTTCTTCTCAAAGCTTTCGGTGAACATGAGCACTGTGACTCGGCTCACATCCTCAAACTACATCACCTGGAATCTGCAAGTCTCTATTTCTTGATGGACATATTGTGAAAACAGCATATCAGTAATTAATAATGCTGAGACCAATCAACCTCTATAAAAAATGACAATATGAGCATGTTGAATCCAACACTACAAAATTACAAGAAAACTGCTTTATAGCCACGGATTAATTCGTGGTTATGGGGTTTAATTCGTGGCTATTTTTACCATAATCATAGATAGCTATGAAAAAAATTTTGTGGTATGGGCTCGTAGCTATCGGTCATTCGTGACAATTCATGGTACCTTTCCACGGATAGCCACGAACAGCAAGGAAAACATTTGTGGCTTATATAGCCACGAATGACCACGAATAAATCCGTAGATTTAGCTACGAATTTTCTACGAAATATTTCGTGGCCTTAGCCACGAATTGCCACGAAATTATCTGTGGCTTTCTTAAAAAAAACTACAAAAATATATTTAATTTAATATAATAATTATTAAAAACAAATTTACAAATTAAATAAAAATTAATATACAAAATCTAAATACATAATTAAATAAAAATTAATTGATAAAAAATACATAAATTATTTGTCAAAAAAATACATTAATTAAACAAAAAGGAGATCGAACATCTCGTTGCACCGTCGCGTCCAACGCCGTCATCACCCTCGCTTCGTCTTCTTCTCCGGTGGTCCCATAACGCTGCCGCAGCACCATGACTCATCCACACCACGAATCCACCGCAACACCATGGACCACCTTCGCCGAACCACATATCACCACCGTCGACGTCTTCAACACCTTCATCGACGCGAGATCCACGACTCCGCCGCACCACGAATCTACCGCAGCCATCGTCGACTCTTCACCACGAATCAACCACAACCATCGTCGATTCTTCACCACGCCTCGAAGAAGATGTTGAAGCTGGTTATCATCGGCGATGTGGGCAGGGACGATTAGGCCACGATTCTTCACCACCGCACCACGAATCAACCACCTTTGCTTGGGCAAGGACGATTATGCCATAGAATCTGGTTATCATTGGCGATGTGGAGCTGAAGAATCGTGAAGGAGTTTCGATTACATGGGCTTGACTCTTGTGGAAGATGATTATTAGGTTAGAAGATGAACGGTCCCGATCTAGTTAGATTTAGATCTAACGGTCCGGATTTGATCTGAAATATAGATCTAACGGCTACGATTGAAGATAACAAATTGATCGAGCGGTCATGATTTGAGATCCGCGTGATCTTTTAGACGAAATCCGAACGGTTGATAATGTATAATCAACGGTCCACAACGTGATCTGCGTGATAAACTTTTGACTATTTTTTTGGTTTGTTTAATATATAATAATCAATAATGGTAAAAAATCATAAAAATAGTTAAAATATTATTATTATTTTTTATAAATTTAATGTGTAACAAATATAAACTTTAAATTTTTTTAAAATAATTTAAAATAACAAAAACGAGTTTATATACTAATTTAAATGATTTAAAAATAATAAAATGTTTAAATTGATACATTAATTTCTATACATGATTTATTAATATTAAAAATGTTATGTTTTATCTATGAATATATACAATACTATATTATTGTTTAAGACTTTTAGATTATTATTAGTATAAAAGGTTAGTAGATTTTTAAAATAAAATCATAAGATGTTTTAGTTTATTATTGTTTAAATTATTTTTAAAAGTAATTATGTGTAAAATATATATGTCAATGTTTAAATATTAGTTGTATTTATATAATTAATAGTTATATTTTGATTTTATAGTATATAATTAAGAGTTTAAGGTTTATAGTTTATGATATAGGGTTTAAAATGTTGTGTTTAGGATTATAAGTTGATGTTTGAAAATAAAAGGTTTGAAAATAATAGGTTTGAAAATATTTTTTTTTATAAGTGTTGAATGTTAGTTTGGATATGTTATAATAATTGGAATTTTATTAATTAGAGTTTTGTTTATACTTTAGAATTTTAAGGTTTGTTTAGGTTCAGGGTTTTGAGGTTTAGATTTTAATAATTAGGGTACTTGATATGAAAATAATAGTTTATGTATATATAATTAATGGTTTGTATTTTAATTTTATAATTTATGATTAAGAGTTTAAGATTTAGAGTTTGATTGTGGTTTAGTATATAGGATTTGAAGTGTTATATTTAATGCTTTAAATTAAAGTTTGAAAATAGTAGATTTGGAGTAAAAATTCTTTGTATAAGTTTTGAATCCTAATTTTAGACATATTATAGTATTTAGAGTTTTAGTTATTATATTTTTGGTTATAGTTTAAGGTTATATATATATTTTTATTTTTTATTTTTATTTTAGGATATGAATATTGTGGTTTTGGATTTGAAAATAATAGTTATATATATATATAATTAATGGTTTGTATTTCGATTTTATAGTTTATGAGTAAGAGTTTAAAGTTTAGATTTTGGGATTTTGGGGACTATTTAGGGTTTAGGGTTTTGAATAGCCACAGAAAAATCCTGACTATCCGTAGCTAACTCTTTCCATGGACATTTCGTGGCTATTCGTGGCTTAATTTGCCACGAATAGCTAGGACCCAAGGTTGTGGCTAGGTAGCCACGAAAATTTTCATTTGAAATTCGTGGCTATTTAGTAGCCATTCGTGGCTGAAAAAAAAATAGCCACGACCAATCCGTAGCTGGGTCGTGGCTATTTACAATTTTTCTTGTAGTGCATACATCACATGGCAGAAAAAGACAAGTTGATTTTTACAGAAAATTTGTGGTCCATCTTTATGCCTCTCCAACCTCTTGTCTTAGTGGCCAAAACAATTTCGAGGCATGTAATATTTTGCAAACCACCTTTGATCGTCCTTCTCATGCTCATATGAAGCAGATTTGAGAACAACTTAAAAGAGCAACAAATAAGACCGCGCGATTCATGATGCAATCAATGAAGACAAAGGCGGATCAGTTGACTTTGTTAGACAAACCTCTTGACCATGAAGGCAATATCGAGTACATCCTTGACGGACTATATGATGATTATAGTGGTGTAATAGAACAAATAAATGGTCTCAATACTCCATTGTTTTTTGAAGAATTGTGGGACAAGCTTGTAAAAACATAGCAACTCTCCTTGACTTACCATCATCATCTATTTTATAGTCACTACAAATGTTGTCTCTCACAAACTAAAATTTTCGTTCATTGCCACAAGACTTTGAGACTCGTGTGTGACGGCCCATGGTTAGTCTTTGGTCATTGCAGAATTTCAGAGATCAAGGGTCATTTCGAGAGTGAATTTTGGAGATCAAGGGTCAATGATCATGCAAGACAAATCAATACTATAATAAGTGAAGTGCAACTCCTGGTGTTGACACCTCAGCATCCGTATTGCATGAGGTGTTGACACCTGTTTTAATGATTAAAATCTCAAACCAATCAAATTAAAACGTTTGAACACCTCAATTTCCACCTGTAAAAAATAACAAAATAAAGTAATAAGCTGAATCGTTCAAGTAGATGAAATGTAGAGTGCGCGAAACACTAAACCCCAAAATTGCACCACCATGACCACCGTCTCCTCCGCGCGAAGGTTGTCACGCCGAGATGGAAGAATAACGGAAGAAATGAAAAGTCACGGGTTATGTGTAGGTACGGCGGTAGTATCGATTTTCTTTTACAGACGAAATTGCCTCGATACGTGGGTGGAGATACTCAATTGTCGCCGTTCTGCGGAAACGAGCTTCGCTTCGCTTGTTAATCACCTCGTTGTTACCCTAGAAATCTCTTACGATTTCAAGGTTAAATATCAGCTTCCTGACCAGGAACTGGATTCGCTTATCTCAGTGGAAACGGATTAAGATGTTCAGATCATGATGGAGGAACATGGATATCTCTCATGTGAGTCATCGATTCCTAAAACGCGCATTCGATTGTTTATTTTCCCTAGTAAACTCAATTGAATGAATGCGGCGCGAGTCAGGTAGATCCGTCTCAGTGTAAAGCTGTAGTGGATATTGATTGGCTTGGAATAGGAGAGTCAAATCCTACTCACGATGAGTTGACTCAGCCGGTGCTTCAGCACCCAAAGGCGGACACTGTTGGAATTATGTCCAGTAATCTCTGTACTGTCTCTAGAAAGTAAGAGTATGTCAATGATCAGACATAAGTCATATAATACTGGGGGTCATGATGGCTTGCTAGAGTCCGCTCATGATCTATAAGTTTTGGACTTATTGCCTTTATTATATGATCCCATATGGGTCACACGCCTAAGCTAACGGGAAAATACGAAGGAACGGTTTAGCAGAAGTACGGTAAAAGTGCTAGGCATTTACGGTACTTGGAGAGACTAAAGGGCCTGATTAAATCCAAGGGATTTAATCAGAATTGAGAATTGGGCCCAAAAGCCCATGAGAACTAGAAGGGATTTTAATGACTAAAATCAGACCTAGCTCTCTAATTTTTCTCAGCACTCTGCGCCTCCCATCTCTCTCTCTGCGCCTCCTCTCTAAGCTGGTCTAGCAGCCAAATTTCCCGGTGTGCGTGTGTGAGCCTTTGGAGGATCCATCTCTTGGTGGTTCTGCTGATCTCTGACCCTTACCTCCCATTCCGCTGCAAAACAAGGTAACATGTGAGATCTATCATGTTTCTATTCAAGAGAACCTAGATCTGCATGTTTAGTAGGATGAATCAATCTGAGAATTGAATCTGGAGACACTAAACGATCCTACAGTGGTATCAGAGCCATTGGTTCTGTGGTTTTTCTTGTTTAGAATCATGTTTAGGATTGTTTAAAGAGGTGTTTTTGAATCAATCTACTGATAAGAGAAAAACAGTTAAGAAACAAAGAATTAGAACCTAAACAAACAAGAAATCGCATGATCCAATCTATATGAATTGGTATGCGTCGGATCGTCCGGATCGAGACAGACGCACGAACCGATCGACGAGGATCGTGTTGCGTGGTCGCGTCCCGATCGAAGGATGGATCGCGTCCCGATCGCGTGGATGGACCGAGCTGATCGCACGGATCGGAAGCTGCGATCGTCCCGCTATCGACCTGCATCGTCCCGTCCGATCGCGAGAGATGGCCCGGCTATCTCGTCCCGATCACACGGCCCGACCGTCCCATCCCGTCCCGATCACAACCAAGCACGTCCCGATCGTGAGGCACGGCCGTCCCGATCGCGTGTGTTGCTCGCGGCCATCCCAACACGTGACCTAATTGGTCGGTTCGGTTTGGCTCGAGCTTGGTTCGTTTTGGTTTGTGGTGGTTCGGTTTAAAACTGATTAAAAATTAATCGTCACGGTTTAATAAACAGACTTAATAAATTTATTAAGTTCTGGTTAAACCGGGATAAGAAATCCAAAGTCGAAAAAATTGGATTTTGTGCCTAAACCAGTGATTTTCTAATTTGATTTGGTTGGACCAAATAAATTGAGAAAATCCGGTTTAGTAAATAACCGGTTGACAATTGTGGTCATCGTAGTAATTAATTTTGGTTAGACCAATTTTAATGAACCAGACCGGTTATGTCATTTAATTGGACAATTGGGTTATGTCTTGGACATGGACCAAATACTTGGGCCTCGGGCCAAGAAGTTAAAACAATTGGGCCAATTATTTGAGTCTTTTCTTCAGATTAATTTAAAATTTATTTTATAAAATTATAAAAATCGATTTTTTAAATTAATAAGTTTCCAAAATTTTGAAATTAGAAAGTTTCTTAAATTAGAAGTTTCTAGATTTGCATGTTTTGGATTTTAGGAAATTTCTATAATTAAAAGTTTCTAATTTTAGAAAGTTTCCAAAATTAGTAGGTTTCCAAAAAAGGAAAGTTTCCCAAAATAGAAATCTTCTATTTTGGGATGAAATTTTTAATAAACCTACAAACCTCAAATAATATCAAGCGTTGGATGTCTTGTCCAGTCTATGTCAGCTGTCGAAGCCCATTCAATTGTATTCATGGCCTTACAGTGTGAGGGTGTCTATTTTTGCGTGGATAAGACGGTTTGTGATTCATAAATGTCATTGGGAGTCCCAGACATTAATGATTACATGACTGTATAGTCTGGTTTTCTTGACTAGGCCATCGGGAGTCCCGGGCCTTGAGACATCAGAGTGGATTGGGCCTCGGGCCCAGATTCACAACCAAGAGTTATATCACAGATATAATTAGCCGATATAGGGCTTACCGATATAAGCTAAGGTTTGGTGACGGCCAGTGGCCCACTTTAATCTTAGTTATATGTGGATCTTGGAATCATTATATTCTATTGAGGATAACTGATGTTATTGAATATAATGTGAGATTAATCATATTAAATTTAATACGAGATTAATCATATTGAACATATTAACTAATAACCTTTTTATCTTATATTTCAGCTATGACTACTACAAGCACACAAAACACATTCTCAATCCGGTCTGTTCTCGAGAAGGAGAAGCTGACTGGAACGAACTTCCTGACGTGGTCAAGGAACTTGAGGCTGGTCCTCAAGCAGGAGAAGAAGGATTATGTCCTTCGTGATCCCCTCCCCGAGAGGCCTCCTAACAATGCCGCCAGGACTCTGCATAATGCTTGGGAAAAGCATTCGTCAGATGAAAATGATGTCTATTGCCTGATGTTGGCGACAATGACTGCTGAGCTGCAAATGCAGTTCGAGAGTGTATTGTCACCCATCGAGATAATGGCAAGCCTGAAATCACTTTTTCAGGAGCAAGCAAGGACTGAGAGGTTTCAGACTGTTAAGAACCTCTTAGACTGTAAGTTGGCTGCAAATGCGGCAGTGAGTCCTCATGTCTTGAAGATGATGGGTTATCTCGATCATCTTCAGAAACTCGACTGCCCTATCAGCCAGGAACTTGCCTGCGACATCGTTCTGCAGTCTTTACCTGCAAGCTATGATCAGTTCATTCTGAACTTTAACATGCATGGCTTGAGTAAGACATTGCCTGAGCTTCACGGAATGCTCAAGACTGCAGAGCCCAACTTGAGGAAAACCGCCAAGGACCCCAATGTGCTTATGGTGCAAAAGGGCAAGGGCTTTAAGAAATCCTCTGCTAAGGATAAGGGAAAGGCTAAGGCTGTCCAAGTCTCGGACAAGGACACGCCAAAGCCCAAGCCCAAGTCTAAGGCTGGGCCTACTGACATCTGCAGGTTCTGTAAAGAACCAGGGCATTGGAGGAGAGAATGTAAGAAATTCCAAGAAGGTCTAAAGGAATTGAAGAAGAAGACTCTCGAGACTTCTTCATCAGGTATTTTTGTTATAGAAGTTAATACAACTACTTCTGATAATACCTCATGGGTTATGGATACTGGTTGTGGGGCTCATATTTGTACTAATATGCAGGCACTCAGCAATAGTAGAAGGCTGAAGCAAGGACAAGTGGAGCTACGAGTTGGGAATGGAGCGAAAGTTCCTCCACTAGCTGTAGGCACATACTTGTTGTCTTTACCTTCGGGATTGGTTTTAGAACTCAATAATTGTTATTTTGTACCTGCGATAAGCAGAAATATTATTTCAATTTCTTTGTTGGATTTGGAAGGTTATGATTTTTCAGTTAAGAATAAATTATGTTCCTTCAATCGCAACAATTTGTTCTATGGTTGTGCTGAAGGAACGTTTAGTTGATCCTGATTCAATTCCAGATTCATATCAACCTAAACATGCGATCTAGGTTCTTCTCAGAATAGAAACTAATGATGATCTCACCTTATACCTGTTTGTTGCAGCGGAAGGAATAGAACAGGTCAGAGATCAGATAGATGCACCGAGGGATGAATCCTCCAAAGGTTCACACACACTTTCACAGGAAACAGCTGCTAGACCACAAGGGAACTCGGCGCAGAGAGAGAGAGTTTACGGCTCAAGTGTTAGGGTTAATTAGTCTGAAACTCGAGTTTTATGACAAAAAACTCGTCCTGTTCCGTTTGGGCCATTTGGCCCAAACACCAATTAACTCGACGGTGTGTAGGCACTGCATCGATCGATGCACCTTATGCATCGATCGATACACAGTACCTAAACCGTTTTATTCTCTCTAAGTACAGTAAATGCCTAGCACTTTTACCGTACTTCTGCTAAACCGTTCCTACACATTTTCCTGTTAGCTTAGGCGTGTGACCCATATGGGATCATATAATAAAGGCAATAAGTCCAAGACTTATAGATCATGAGCGGACTCTAGCAAGCCATCATGACCCCCAGTATTATATGACTTATGTCTGATCATTGACATACTCTTACTTTCTAGAGACAGTACCGAGATTACTGGACACAATTCCAACAATCTCCCACTTGTACTGGAATCTCTGTATTCATAATCCTTTCGTCACAATATCTCGATTAGTCATAAGGCAAGATTGGTGTCATCCTTATAAAGCCTAATCTTGTTCATCGGACTCTGATTTGATACTGACAATCCAAACGACTCGGGAAAGTCCGTTTGAGCATGGCCATGCATTTTCCAGTATTCAAATCTCCGATTGGCCTAGAGATATTCACTCCATTTATATTGGAGGGACAAATTCCGTCTTGTTCCATCACTGTAAACTATTCATTTCATAATGTGCCCAAACAAGGTCCTTATAACTATCGCAGAACGATAGCGTTAGACAATGATCAAAGTGCATCACTCCATGTGCAGTCACATGCATGCGAACTCAGGTCTAAGGACTATACTCTATAGTCGTAGTAAGAATCTCTTATGACACAGATATAAATATCCTGAAGAGTTCTTATAAGCGGGTCTTGTCCGGTCGTATGTTCCCAAACATACACCTATGTACTGACTTTGATGCCGCGCATCTATGACACACTGAGACTTTGTCATAAGTCACGTACCAATCCAGTCTCACACGGTTGTTGGTGTTCCAATTTCAACAACCTTCGACTAGGGACGGGATGATATAAAACATCTATCAAATATAGGGTCTCATGATCAAGCTAAATGACTTCGATGACTCAAGATTAAGTCATTTACTTCGATGACCTATAAAATGGTTCATATCACTTTGGAACGATTATTTCATCACAGTTAAAATAATCTTGAAATAATAATTTCATTAAACATAAGAATGTTTTACAAGAACATATCAAATAACTAAATAAAAGCCCTCAAACTCCCACTCAAATTTAGATTACATTTCTATGTCTCTAATGCCTACAGCTTCAGTCAGAAACTCGAGCTTAGGCCTTGGGAGTGGCTTCGTCAACGGATCAGCGACGTTATCATCTGTCTGAACTCGGCTGATCTTGACTTCCTTTCTATTAATGATGTCACGTATCAAGTGATATCTTCTTAGAACATGCTTGGATTTCTGGTGTGATCTTGGTTCCTTTGCCTGAGCTATAGCACCATTGTTGTCACAAAACAGTGCCAGAGGCTCAGCCGCATCTGGTATCACACCTAGTTCAATAATGAACTTCCGTATCCAAACAGCTTCCTTCGCAGCTTCTGAGGCGGCGATATATTCAGCTTCTGTGGTGGAATCTGCAACGGTGTCTTGCTTGGAGCTTCTCCAACTGATTGCACCGCCATTCAGACAAAAGATATAACCGGACTGTGACCGGAAATCATCTTGGTCTGTCTGGAAACTTGCGTCCGTGAATCCACTGACTTTAAGCACATCACTTCCACCGTACACTAAGAACTTATCCTTAGTATGTCTTAGATACTTCAAGATATTCTTTACGGCAATCCAATGGTTTTCACCTGGATTTGACTGGTATCTACTCGTCATGCTCAATGCATAAGCAACATCAGGACGAGTACAGATCATGGCATACATGACAGATCCTATTGCAGATGCATAAGGAATATTCTTCATGCGCTCAAGCTCAGCAGCCGTCGTAGGGCTCTGCTTCTTGCTTAGCGTTGTGCCATGTACCATTGGCGTGAAGCCCTTCTTGGAATCCTTCATGCTGAATCTTTGTAGGACTTTGTCAATGTATGAATCTTGACACAAGCCTATCAGCCTTCTAGATCTATCTCGGTAGATCCTGATTCCAAGAACGTATGCGGCTTCACCCATGTCTTTCATGGAAAAACAACTTCCAAGCCAGTCCTTCACGGACTTCAGCATTGGAACGTCGTTTCCGAGAAGCAGTATGTCATCGACATACAAAATAAGAAATACATTCTTGCTCCCACTAGATTTCTTATACACGCATTGTTCTTCTTCGTTTCTGATGAAGTCAAATTGCTTGATCGCTTCATCAAAACGAAGATTCCAGCTCCTCGATGCTTGCTTCAATCCATAAATGGATTTATGAAGCTTGCATACTTTCCCAGCATTCTTTGGATCTATGTAACCGTCAGGTTGCGTCATATACACATCCTCTTCCAGAATACCATTCAGGAAGGCGGTTTTCACGTCCATCTGCCAAATTTCATAATCATGAAAAGCTGCAGTTGCTAGTAGAATCCGAATAGATTTCATCATAGCCACTGGTGAATAGGTTTCATCGTAATCCACACCGTGAACTTGTCTGAAACCTTTTGCCACCAACCTGGCTTTATAAATCTGGACATTTCCATCCACGTCAATCTTCTTCTTGAAGATCCATTTGCACTCGATGGCTTTTACACCAGCGGGTAAGTCAACCAACGAAAACACTTGGTTGACCGACATGGAGTCCATTTCGGAATCAGTGGCCTTGCGCCACTTAGAGGAATCTGTGCCCATCATGGCTTGATTGAAGTTCGATGGTTCATCACCATCAATGATCAGAAGATCATGACAGTCAGTCACGAGGAATCCTTGATATCTCTCGGGTTCGTGACGGATCCTCCCGGATCTTCGAACTTCAGGTACTACAAGTTCAGGCTCTACAATTTCTTGTAGGTCCTCCTGCTGCTCCTCCTCATTAGGTTGAGCAGTATCCTGTTCATCTTGAATTTCTTCAAGCAGTACCTTACTCCCACTGTCTTTCTTAGAGAGAAATTCCCTCTCAAGAAAGTTACAATCCCGGGCAACAAAGATCTTGTTCTCGGAACGTAGATAGAAGTAATAAGCCTTGGTTTCCCGTGGATAACCAATGAAGTAGCATTTGTCAGATTTTGATGTAAGCTTGTCTGAGATCAATCTCTTGACATAGGCTTCACAACCCCAAATTCTGAGATAAGACAGCACTGGAGCTTCTCCAGTCCATAATTCATATGGTGTCTTTGCTACTGCTTTCGATGGCGCTCTATTTAGAGTGAACACTGCTGTTAGCAGAGCATATCCCCAAAGGGATATTGGAAGGTCTGTGTGACTCATCATAGATTGAACCATATCCAATAAGGTCCGATTTCTCCTTTCAGACACACCATTCCATTGAGGTGTTCCAGGAGGAGTAAGTTGGGATACGATCCCACACTCTCTCAGATGATCACTGAATTCTTGGCTTAAGTATTCTCCTCCTCGGTCGGACCGAAGAGCCTTAATGCTTTTGCCAAGTTGGTTCTGTACTTCATTTTGGAATTCTCTGAACTTCTCAAAAGATTCAGACTTATGTTTCATCAAATAAACATATCCATACCTACTGAAATCATCAGTGAAGGTAATGAAGTACTGATAGTTTCCTCTTGCATTTGTGGACATTGGGCCACACACATCAGTGTGTATCAGGCCCAATAAGTCACTGGCCCTCTCGTTAGGTTTATTAAAGGGGGCCCGTGTCATTTTGCCCATCATGCAGGATTCGCATTTCTCACATGACTCAAAGTCAAATGAGCCAAGAAGTCCATTCGAATGGAGCCTCTTGATGCGTTTCTCACTGATGTGCCCTAAACGACAATGCCATAGAAACGTTCGGTTCTCCTCATTAGGTTTAAACCGTTTGGTATTAATGTTATAAATTGGCGCGGATTGATCGAGTATGTAAAGCCCATTCATAAGAGGGGCAGAACCATAGAACAAATTGTTGCGATTGAAGGAACATAATTTATTCTTAACTGAAAAATCATAACCTTCCAAATCCAACAAAGAAATTGAAATAATATTTCTGCTTATAGCAGGTACAAAATAACAATTATTGAGTTCTAAAATCAATCCCGAAGGTAAAGACAACAAGTAAGTGCCTACAGCTAGCGCTGGAACTTTCGCTCCATTCCCAACTCGTAGCTCCACTTGTCCTTGCTTCAGCCTTCTACTGTTGCTGAGTGCCTGCATATTAGTACAAATATGAGCCCCACAACCAGTATCCATAACCCATGAGGTATTATCAGAAGTAGTCGTATTAACTTCTATAACAAAAATACCTGTTGAAGAAGTCTCAAAAGTCTTCTTCTTCAATTCCTTTAGACCTTCCTGGAATTTCTTACATTCTCTCCTCCAATGCCCTGGTTCTTTACAGAACCTGCATATGTCAGTTGGCCCAGCCTTGGACTTGGGCTTGGGCTTTGGCGTGTCCTTGTCCGCGACTTGGACAGCCTTGGCCTTTCCCTTATCCTTAGCAGAGGATTTCTTAAACCCCTTGCCCTTCTGCACCATAAGCACATTGGGGTCCTTGGCGGTTTTCCTCAAATTGGGCTCCGCAGTCTTGAGCATTCCGTGAAGCTCAGGCAATGTCTTACTCAAGCCATGCATGTTAAAGTTCAGAATGAACTGATCATAGCTTGCAGGTAATGACTGCAGAATGATGTCGCAGGCAAGTTCCTGGCTGATTGGGCAGTCGAGTTTCTGAAGATGATCGAGATAACCCATCATCTTCAAGACATGAGGACTCACTGCCGCATTCGCAGCCAACTTGCAGTCCAAGAGGTTCTTAACTGTTTGAAACCTCTCAGTCCTAGCCTGCTCCTGAAAAAGCGATTTCAGGCTTGCCATTATCTCGATAGGTGACAATACACTCTCGAACTGTTTTTGCAGCTCCGGAGTCATTGTCACCAACATCAGGCAATAAGCATCATTTTCATCTGACGAATGCTTTTCCCAAGCATTATGCAGAGTCCTGGCGGCATTGGCAGGAGGCCTCTCGGGGAGAGGATCACGAAGGACATAATCCTTCTTCTCCTGCTTGAGGACTAGCCTCAAGTTCCTTGACCACGTCAGGAAGTTCGTTCCAGTCAGCTTCTCCTTTTCGAGAACAGACCGGATCGAGAATGAGTTTTGTGTGCTTGCAGTAGTCATAGCTGAAATATATAGATAAAAAGGTTATTAGTTAAAATGTTCAATATGATTAATCTCGTATTAAATTTAATATGATTAATCACGCATTATATTCAATAACATAAGTTACCCTCAATAGAATATAATGATTCCAAGATCCACATATAACTAAGATTAAAGTGGGCCACTGGCCGTCACCAAAACTTAGCTTATATCGGTAAGCCCTATATCGGCTAATTATATCCGTGATATAACTCTTGGTTGTGAATCTGGGCCCGAGGCCCAATCCACTCTGATGTCTCAAGGCCCGGGACTCCCGATGGCCCAGTCAAGAAAACCAGACTATACAGTCATGTAATCATTAATGTCTGGGACTCCCAATGACATTTATGAATCACAAACCGTCTTATCCACGCAAAAGCAGACACCCTCACACTGTAAGGCCGTGAATACAATTGAATGGGCCTCGACAGCTGACATAGAATGGACAAGACATCCAACGCTTGATATCATTTGAGGTTCGTAGGTTTATTTAAAATCATTCCCAAAATAGAAGATTACTATTTCGGGAAACTTTCCATTTTTGGAAACCTACTATTTTAGGAAACTTTCTAAAATTGGAAACTTTCTAAAACGGAAACTTTCTAACTTTAGAAACTTCTTAAAATCCGAATCATGCAAATCTAGAAACTTCTAAATCAAGAAACTTTCTAATTTCAAAATTTCGGAAACTTTTAATTTAAAATCGATTTTAATAACTTTATAAAATAAATTTTAAATTAAATCTGAAGAAAGACTCAAATAATTGGCCCAATCGTTTTAACTTCTTGGCCCGAGGCCGAAGAATTGGTCTATGTCCGAGACATAACCCGATCGTCCAATTAGATGACATAACCTGTCTGGTTCATTAAAACTGGTCTAACCAAGTTTTAATTACTACGATGACCACAATTGTCAACCGGTTATTTACTAAACCGGAATTTCTCAATTTATTTGGTCCAACCAAATCAAATTAGAAATTCCTGGTTTAGGCACTAAATCCAATATTTCTTTCGACATTGGATTTCTTATCCCGGTTTAACCAGATTTAATAAAATTATTAAAATCTGTTTATTAAACCAGAACGAATCAATTTTAATTAAATTAAACCGAACCAAAACCCTAACCGCATCGATCGATGCTCTCAGCATCGATCCTGCAACGATCGTTCATCGATCCTGCATCGATCGATGCTCTCACGCGTGCACGAACGGTTATCAGGTTTGCCCGAGAGATTCTCGCGAGATCCATGCGATCGTTTGAACGATCCATGCGATCATGGTCAATCTCTCGCGGTTGCAACGATCGATCCATGCATTGCATCGATCGATGCAATGCGATCTCAGTCGATGCAAAATCAGTTTAGGTCGCATACCAAATCAGTATAGCTTGGTCATGCGATTTTTTTAACTGTTTGTTTAGAATTCAATTCTTGTTTCTTAAGTGTTTTAATCTTATCAGTAAATTGATTCAAAAACACACTTTTAAACAATCCTAAACAAGCTTCTAAACAAGAAAAACCAGAACCTGGCTCTGATACCACTGAAGGAACGTTTAGTTGATCCTGATTCAATTCCAGATTCATATCAACCTAAACATGCGATCTAGGTTCTTCTCAGAATAGAAACTAATGATGATCTCACCTTATACCTGTTTGTTGCAGCGGAAGGAATAGAACAGGTCAGAGATCAGATAGATGCACCGAGGGATGAATCCTCCAAAGGTTCACACACACTTTCACAGGAAACAGCTGCTAGACCACAAGGGAACTCGGCGCAGAGAGAGAGAGTTTACGGCTCAAGTGTTAGGGTTAATTAGTCTGAAACTCGAGTTTTATGACAAAAAACTCGTCCTGTTCCGTTTGGGCCATTTGGCCCAAACACCAATTAACTCGACGGTGTGTAGGCACTGCATCGATCGATGCACCTTATGCATCGATCGATACACAGTACCTAAACCGTTTTATTCTCTCTAAGTACAGTAAATGCCTAGCACTTTTACCGTACTTCTGCTAAACCGTTCCTACACATTTTCCTGTTAGCTTAGGCGTGTGACCCATATGGGATCATATAATAAAGGCAATAAGTCCAAGACTTATAGATCATGAGCGGACTCTAGCAAGCCATCATGACCCCCAGTATTATATGACTTATGTCTGATCATTGACATACTCTTACTTTCTAGAGACAGTACCGAGATTACTGGACACAATTCCAACATGTGCCCCTCTTACGAATGGGCTTTACATACTTGATCAATCCGCGCCAATTTATAACATTGATACCAAACGGTTCAAACCTAATGAGGAGAACCGAACGTTTCTATGGCATTGTCGTTTAGGGCACATCAGCGAGAAACGCATCAAGAGGCTCCATTCGAATGGACTTCTTGGCTCATTTGACTTTGAGTCATGTGAGAAATGCGAATCCTGCATGATGGGCAAAATGACACGGGCCCCCTTTAATAAACCTAACGAGAGGGCCAGTGACTTATTGGGCTTGATACACACTGATGTCTGTGGCCCAATGTCCACAAATGCAAGAGGAAACTATCAGTACTTCATTACCTTCACTGATGATTTCAGTAGGTATGGATATGTTTATTTAATGAAACATAAGTCTGAATCTTTTGAGAAGTTCAGAGAATTCCAAAATGAAGTACATAACCAACTTGGCAAAAGCATTAAGGCTCTTCGGTCCGACCGAGGAGGAGAATACTTAAGCCAAGAATTCAGTGATCATCTAAGAGAGTGTGGGATCGTGTCCCAACTCACTCCTCCTGGAACACCTCAATGGAATGGTGTGTCTGAGAGGAGAAATCGGACCTTATTAGATATGGTTCGGTCTATGATGAGTCACACAGACCTTCCAATATCCCTTTGGGGATATGCTCTGCTAACAGCAGTGTTCACTCTAAATAGAGCGCCATCGAAAGCAGTAGCAAAGACACCATATGAATTATGGACTGGAGTGGCTCCAGTGCTGTCTTATCTTAGAATTTGGGGTTGTGAAGCCTATGTCAAGAGATTAATCTCAGACAAGCTTACACCAAAGTCTGATAAATGCTACTTCATTGGTTATCCGAAGGAAACCAAGGCTTATTACTTCTATCTACGTTCCGAGAACAAGATCTTTGTTGCTCGGGATTGTAACTTTCTTGAGAGGGAGTTTCTCTCTAAGAAAGACAGTGGGAGTAAGGTACTGCTTGAAGAAATTCAAGATGAACAGGATACTGCTCAACCTAATGAGGAAGAGCAGCAGGAGGACCTACAAGAAATTGTAGAGCCTGACCCTGTAGTACCTGAAGTTCGAAGATCCGGGAGGATCCGTCACGAACCCGAGAGATATCAAGGATTTCTCGTGACTGACTGTCATGATCTTCTGATCATTGATGGTGATGAACCATCGAACTTCAATCAAGCCATGATGGGCTCAGATTCCTCTAAGTGGCGTAAAGCCACTGATTCCGAAATGGACTCCATGTCGGTCAACCAAGTGTTTTCGTTGGTTGACTTACCCGCTGGTGTAAAAGCCATCGAGTGCAAATGGATCTTCAAGAAGAAGATTGACGTGGATGGAAATGTCCAGATTTATAAAGCCAGGTTGGTGGCAAAAGGTTTCAGACAAGTTCACGGTGTGGATTACGATGAAACCTATTCCCCAGTGGCAATGATGAAATCTATTCGGATTCTACTAGCAACTGCAGCTTTTCATGATTATGAAATTTGGCAGATGGACGTGAAAACCGCCTTCCTGAATGGAATTCTGGAAGAGGATGTGTATATGACACAACCTGACGGTTACATAGATCCAAAGAATGCTGGGAAAGTATGCAAGCTTCATAAATCCATTTATGGATTGAAGCAAGCATCGAGGAGCTGGAATCTTCGTTTTGATGAAGCGATCAAGCAATTTGACTTCATCAGAAACGAAGAAGAACAATGCGTGTATAAGAAAACTAGTGGGAGCAAGATAGTATTTCTTATTCTGTATGTCGATGACATACTGCTTCTCGGAAACGACATTCCAATGCTAAAGTCGGTAAAGGACTGGCTTGGAAGTTGTTTTTCCATGAAAGACATGGGTGAAGCCGCATACGTTCTTGGAATCAGGATCTACCGGGATAGATCTAAAAGGCTGATAGGCTTGTGTCAAGATTCATACATTGACAAAGTCCTACAAAGATTCAGCATGAAAGATTCCAAGAAGGGCTTCACGCCAATGGTACATGGCACAACGCTAAGCAAGAAGCAGAGCCCTACGACGGCTGCTGAGCTTGAGCGCATGAAGAATATTCCTTATGCATCTGCAATAAGATCTGTCATGTATGCCATGATCTGTACTCGTCCTGATGTTGCCTATGCATTGAGCATGACGAGTAGATACCAGTCAAATCCAGGTGAAAACCATTGGATTGCCGTCAAGAATATCCTGAAGTATCTAAGACATACTAAGGATAAGTTCTTGGTATACGGTGGAAGTGATGTGCTTAAAGTCAGTGGATTCACGGACGCAAGTTTCCAGACAGACCAAGATGATTTCCGGTCACAGTCCGGTTATATCTTTTGTCTGAATGGCGGTGCAATCAGTTGGAGAAGCTCCAAGCAAGACACCGTTGCTGATTCCACTACAGAAGCTGAATATATCGCCGCTTCAGAAGCAGCGAAGGAAGCTGTTTGGATACGAAAGTTCATTATTGAACTAGGTGTGATACCAGATGCGGCTGAGCCTCTGGCACTGTTTTGTGATAACAATGGTGCTATTGCTCAGGCAAAGGAACCAAGATCACACCAGAAATCCAAGCATGTTCTAAGAAGATTTCACTTGATACGTGACATCATTAATAGAAAGGAAGTCAAGATCAGCCGAGTTCAGACAGATGATAACGTCGCTGATCCATTGACAAAGCCACTCCCAAGGCCTAAGCTCGAGTTCCTGACTGAAGCTGTAGGCATTAGAGACATTGAAATGTAATCTAAATTTGAGTGGGAGTATGAGGGCTTTATTTAGTTATTGATATGTTCTTGTAAAACATTTTCTTATGTTTAATGAAATTATTATTTCAAGATTATTTTAACTGTGATGAAATGATCGTTCCAAAATGATATGAACCATTTTATAGGTCATCGAAGTAAGTGACTTGATCTTGAGTTATCAAAGTCATTTAGCTTGATCATGAGACCCTATATTTGATAGATGGCTTATATCATCATGTCCCTAGTCGAAGGTTGTTGAAATTGGAACACCAACAACCGTGTGAGACTAGATTGGTATGTGACTTATGACAAAGTCTCAGTGTGTCATAGATGCCCGGCATCAAAGTCAGTACATAGGTGTATGTAGGGTACATACGACCGGACAAGACCCGATTATAAGAACTCTTTAGGATATTTATATCTGTGTCATAAGAGATTCTTACTACGACTATAGAGTATAGTCCTTAGACCTGAGTTCGCATGCATGTGACTGCACATGAACTAATGCGCTTTGATCATTGTCTAATGCTGTCGTTAAGCGATGGATATAAGGACCTTGATTGGGTGTATTATGAAATGAGTAGTTTACAGTGATGGAACAAGACGGGATTTGTCCCTCCAATATAAATGGAGTGAATATCTCTAGGCCAATCGGAGATTTGAATACTGGAAAATGCATGGCCATGCTCAAACGGACTTTCCCGAGTCGTTTGGATTGTCAGTATCAAATCAGAGTCCGATGAACAAGATTAGGCTTTATAAGGATGACACTAATCTTGCCTTATGACTAATCGAGATAATGAGACAAAAGGATTATGAATACAGAGATTCCAGTTCAAGTGAGAGATTGTTGGAATTATGTCCAGTAATCTCTGTACTGTCTCTAGAAAGTAAGAGTATGTCAATGATCAGACATAAGTCATATAATACTGGGGGTCATGATGGCTTGCTAGAGTCCGCTCATGATCTATAAGTTTTGGACTTATTGCCTTTATTATATGATCCCATATGGGTCACACGCCTAAGCTAACGGGAAAATACGAAGGAACGGTTTAGCAGAAGTACGGTAAAAGTGCTAGGCATTTACGGTACTTGGAGAGACTAAAGGGCCTGATTAAATCCAAGGGATTTAATCAGAATTGAGAATTGGGCCCAAAAGCCCATGAGAACTAGAAGGGATTTTAATGACTAAAATCAGACCTAGCTCTCTAATTTTTCTCAGCACTCTGCGCCTCCCATCTCTCTCTCTGCGCCTCCTCTCTAAGCTGGTCTAGCAGCCAAATTTCCCGGTGTGCGTGTGTGAGCCTTTGGAGGATCCATCTCTTGGTGGTTCTGCTGATCTCTGACCCTTACCTCCCATTCCGCTGCAAAACAAGGTAACAGGTGAGATCTATCATGTTTCTATTCAAGAGAACCTAGATATGCATGTTTAGTAGGATGAATCAATCTGAGAATTGAATCTGGAGACACTAAACGATCCTACAGACACGTGGTTCGTAGACGCGTTAATGAGCGCGAAGAGGATGCAGACTGGGCAAAATAATAGCGGAAGTAGCGGGGGAAGCGGAGATGGTAACAACGGGATTTGTGGATATGAGTCGATGATGCTCGAAACCAACTCATCCTTTGGCTCGACATCATCCTCGGTTTCTTCGAGAAATTTACCTCCGATGAAAAGCACCGCCACGGACAACACATCGAATCCGCATGTCAAGTTTTCGCCGATAGAACCGCTGAAAAGTATCCAATTCTCTATCTGCTTCATTTCAACCATATTTTTGCTGCTTTATCGAACAACTTTAAGCGTAGGTGTTCTAAAACTTCTACACACAATTATTTGTTGTCTGGGAAATGCATTGGACTCTGAGTTTTTCAATTGTTTAGCCAAATAGCAGAGTTTTTCAATTGTTCAACCATTTCAGATTGTATATGCAAATCACACATATGGGGAAAATCACCTACAGAAGTTGGAATCACAATCTGCCAAGAATGAAAACGTGTCTAAAGGACATGCCAACCTTTCTAAGGAGAACGCAGAGAGAATGAAGAAGGTATTCTGCAAAACCAAACCGGCTTTGATTCTCAAAAGCATGCTGCCATGGTGAAGGTGCAAACAGAGGCAAGTTTATAACTTCTCTATATTTGGTTTCTTTTACGAACTTGGAATCTGCTTTTTGGATGTAAGTATTACAAAGCATACACACGACTCCTTAGGTTTAATTCCCATTAAAAGTATGAAGTATATATAATATGATCTATATTACGTTTAAAGCTACAGTATATACATAGTGAAATAAAGAGAAATAATTTAAACTATATTATCGTTGCAGATGTAGTTTAGCTTCTAATGTGTGATTTATCCTCTGCTGGTTCTGTTTTTAAGTCAAGGATTTTGCTCATCTATTCTGTTTTACTAGTGATTGATTTTGGTTTTTTCCATTTGTTTATGATTCTCATTTTGTTATCCAGTTAGGTTTGTGTTGGATTACGTATGTTATTTGATTTGATTTTCTCTTGAATTTACTAGTGGAGCTTATACAATTTTGCATTGTTTCTCAGACTGTAGCAAAGATGACGAAGAACTACCCAACAGTGAGCGAATATTACCAAAAGGTTATTGAAAAGTGCAAGAAGAATCTTAGAGGCTTGATAGCTGAGAAGAACTATGCACCCATCATGGTCCACCTGCGTGTGGTTTCCAAGTATATGTGATGTGCGATCATGGCTGATCTTTTTGGCTTAACTGGATATGGCACTCTAACCGGTAAAAAAAGCTTCTGGTTAGTTCATGTGGTAATTTCTGCACATATAGTTCATGTTGGTAATTGTTGGAAATCTGTTGAATTTCCCCGTAAACTCATAACTGGACAGCAACATATAACTTTCCCTGCTGATATTTTCTAAGATACAGCTTCAGCTATCTGCCTTAGTTATGATCTTTATTGGTTGATTACTTGATCTCGGCTTATCCTAAGATGGGTATGGCGGAGAAGGCAGAAGAATCGTTTGGAAGGATGAAGGAATTCGATTGCAGACCCGATGTGTTCACGTACAACGTGATACTGCGAGTCATGATGCGAGAAGAAGTCTTTTTTATGCTGGCGTTTGCTGTGTACAATGAAATGTTCAAGTGTAATTGTTCCCTTAATCGATACACGTTTGGTATTTTGATAGATGGATTCTATAAGAAGGGAGAATGAGTGATGCACAAAAGATGTTCGACGATATGACAGATAGAGGGATTTATCCTAACTGGATTACTTATACGATTATTATTTCGGGCCTTTGTCAAAGGGGAAGTCTTGAAGATGCACGAAAGCTATTCCACGAGATGAAAGCGACCGGTCACTCTCATGATTCTGTGACGCACAATGCTTTGCTTGATGGGTTTTGTAAGTTAGGTCGGACGGATGAGGCATTTGAGCTGTTGCGGCTTTATGTGTATACATCTGATGATTACGTCAAGATTCTTGATTTATCTGGAGATTCCGTTATTGAGATCGTGGAAGGGAACCCATATCGTGATCACATGTTTGAATTTGTTTTACAACCTGGGGAACATTTGTGGAAGAAGAGAGTATCGGTTACGAAATCAGGAGAGGTTTTGATCGATCCGAGCTTAAAAGGGTTAGACGAGAAACGTTTGTTTTACATCTTTAAGATGAATGTTGGAAGTGGTAATTGGGAAAGACTTGATTCTCTTGGAGGTGAGATGTTGATATTTGGTCAGGGTGTCACGGTAATATCTCCGGCTAAAGAGATTGATGGTGAGGGAATTAAGAGTGATTCAGTATGTTTCCTTGATGATGATATTTGGCCAGGTCAAGATTATTTTATCTACAACAGACAGATTAATTGCGGTGTATTCGATCTTGGTACAAGTACAATCACATGGCCTAAACCATCAGATGTTTCGGTCTTGAAGAGTTTTTGGTTTGTTCTGGGATATGCTTAAGTCTTGGCCAAAAGAATGGGTTCGACTTAGGGTCTTGTCTTAAAAGACTCAACAACTCAAAAGAATGGTTTC
Source organism: Orychophragmus violaceus (assembly GCA_030180135.1). NCBI lineage: Eukaryota > Viridiplantae > Streptophyta > Magnoliopsida > Brassicales > Brassicaceae > Orychophragmus > Orychophragmus violaceus. The sequence goes on along the minus strand of CM058233.1, from coordinate 24,467,994 downwards.
TTATTTGTTTGGCTACTCTCTTAAGGATACTTATCACTTATGGTAGGCCTTTTGTTTATCTTTTGCGGATTTTAGCATATGATTTTCCTTTATCCAAAAAAAAGCATATGATTTTCCAAGGAATCTTGCGGGCTGATCATTGTTTGATAAAAGTAATTTAGAAAAAAAAATATTTGCAATGATAAGTAACTCAAACCCAATATACAAACATTACCACTTACTACTATACTGATTTTCTAAAATCGTTGTTGAGCACTCAAATTTTACACCAAAAAAAAATAATAATAAAAAGAAACAAAAACTCATATAGATCATCAAGACCGCAACTCGAGCATACTCGACCATCACTCCAACTGCCCAAATATTGATAGGTTTATTGATTTTTCAAAATGAAACCTCAATTTCACATTTACAAGCATACTCGGGTATAGTTCAACCAAAACCGATCCTAAAATGGAGAACTGAATTTGAAACCTACAAGATACACAAACAAGTCTTAAACTTTGAACATTAATAATACTAGGTAGATACACGTTATACGCCGCAGATTTATTGTAAATATTTATTCTAAATGTGTACATTCAAAATAACTTTTGTTTATTATTTTTTTATAGTTATTATAAAATGATTATAATTTATGCAAACCATATAATAAATTGTATAGTTAATCATTTCGAATACAAGTATATATGCATATAACATAAGTAGTTTTAAATAAACCACATGCTCTTATCTTTTAAATCCTTCCTCCTTTTGAAACAATTTAGTTTTATAACTAAATCACTTAAAATTTCTTTTTTTTTTTAAAGCCCCGCTGCGTAGCACGGACCAATACCTACTGATCCTTAATTTGCATAACTTCATTTCCATTTGGCTTAGTTAAAAGTGTTCGAAGGCCCATGATTAGTCTTTCGTCATGGCCGAATCTATTAGGAAGACTACATAGTTTTTACCACATTTATTTTTGTCTTTTCATCTTCTTTTTTTTTCATTCCATAAGTTTTCTTTGTAACACATTCTGGAAAAAAAAAACAGTTTCTTAATAAATTTCGAGAGTTATTCTCTTTGTTCATTGTGAATATTTCTGATTACCATTAAGTCTTATTCAACAATAAAAACTTTATCCTATTTGGTCTGTAATATCCCAAGAAGATCATTGGAATATCATGAGGCTTCCGTAGATTCTGTGCGACCAATCAATCAATTTCCCTTGTTCTTTGGAGCTAGTAGATTCTACGTCCTAAAGCATATCTAATCGCCAACTTAAGAGTGTCAATCTTTGATTGCCAATATTGAGAAGAACCAAATCAACGAATCTCACTTGTAGTAGTCTCAGCCAATGCCTTGGAAACTTCATGCTCATCTTGCCTCTAATCCCCATCTCAAAGCGCATCTTCATGGCTGCTCAGACACTGGTGCTTACCACCATATCACTTCTGATTCGAGTAATCTCTCACTTCACTCTCCTTACCAAGGAAATGAAACAATCACTATTGGGAATGATATTCATAAGATATCCTCATCATTATATTTGATTCTCTCTTGTATATAGGAAGACGATATTGTAGATCTCCCAAATGTAGTCATTCATATACATATTAACCATTCTCATTTGATTAGTCAAAATAGTGTTACACTTAAGAAAACTTGGTGAATGAGCTACATGATCATATGAATTAAGTGGGTATTAAAAACCCCCGGACCATCTACTAATTACGATAACAAAAACTGTATATACAGTAAAACATCTATAAATTTATAATATTACCTTGTTAATTTCTATATATATTAATTGGGTTTTATTTTTTTAATTAATTTCTATATATTAGTTAATTGATAAATTTAAAATATTAATTTATAGAAAAGTTATTTTTGTTCCATAATTTTTCTGTAAAAAAATCTTTCTATAAAATGATATTATACTAAACCTAAAATCATTACTATAATGAGTGAAGGGTCTCTCCAGGAATTGACACATCAGCTCCTGTGTTGATTGTGAAGCTGACATCTGTTTTAATGAAAAAACACATCAACCAATCAGAACAAAACATCAACCAATCAGAACAAAACGTTTATCCACGTCATTGTTGTTATGTTTTTATTTGAATATATGAAAAGTCTTTTTTTCTTGCAAATATACGAAGAGTCTATTCACGGGAACCTCTTCGAAAATAGAAACTCATTAGTATTTACTTCTTTTCACCCAAATATCATAAATTCGTCTTTATGATAATGTTCGATGGCCCTGAATTATAAAACAAACCAAAATCATCAATTCCTCATCTAGATCCAAGCATGATTTGGGATCTCCAATTTTGTAATCCATCTCCGAAAATCGTCGCCTCTTGAATCATCTTCAGTATAATCTCTCTGATCCTATCGTCCTTCTACTCGTAGCCTCTTGAGCCTAAACAAAAAAAAAATCCAGATCAAAGCATGTGCGGGATCTCTGAAAGTCGTCGCGTCTTGAATCATCTTCAACAAATCCAGATCGAATCTTTGTAATCGAGGGTCTACATCTCCACCACCGCCTCCGGTCGCTCCTGGTGCTCATATCGGATATCGGTAAAAATAAACAATTCCTCTTCCTCCGAGTGATTTTCCAAGCTTTCATTATATGTATTGGGTAAAGCAACTATTCAAGCGATTTTTAGATGTATCTAAATTCAAGCAAGTATTTGCTTAATACTCTTAGTATGATGTCTCAGATAATCCCCACTGAGCTAAAGAATCCTTGCCAACCTTTAGTTGCACTTTCTGCTTTGGAACTGATGAACAGTTTACCCACTGGTTAGATTTTTACATTCTTCTTTTGTCTAATTCAAATAGTGTAATGAATAATGCTGAATGTTTTGAAATGTTTTCTTTTGGTGTTTGATTACTTTCCAGCGATGGTATCTGCCTCTAAAGATTTGATGAACAATATTTGATAGTCACAACGACTAGCATTGAAGAAAATAGAAGGAAACTAATAAACCTTAAAATGCAGATGGATTCTGCATGTGAAGGTCATGTAACATCACCAACAACAGCTAATGGACGCCTCTTACTCCTGAGAAGCATGTAGATAAAATGAAACTGCATGAATTGAAGGACTCAATTGATGAAATAGAGGTAACTAGCTCTCTATAGGAGTGGTTCATGTTTTTATATATATTTTCTTTCCTCACGTGTAAGCTTAGTAGTGTTTTAAATGATTACTCTAGATAGTGGTAGAAGATCGTATGTCTGGGTTTCAAGCAGCACAAGAGTAGAATCTTTCCCTGTCAAGACAATGTCAAGATGAGGTATAATTACAAAAAAAAAGGGTTAACATATATTTCTAAGAGCAATAGTTGCAGTGTGACAATGACTTATTTTGCTTTATGAATGTAGAATGAACTAAAGGATGACCAGTATATATACTCATTCAGACTTTATAGCCTGGACAATGATCAACTTTTCACTGTAGCGTTGAACTTGATTGGTACAAAATTTCAGGCCAGCTTCTTATATCTCCCTCATAAGTCTTGATTTTTTCTCACCATTCTTTGTCTAACCCCTACTTCAGGCTGAAAGGCCCTTTATAATAAGACGGGAAAAGGAACTAAATCAAAGGGCAGCATCCTGGAGGCATCTAACCAAAAGATGACCACTGTTGGTTCATGAAAGTTTTAAGCATCTCTTTACATCTCCATCTTTCGTCATACACCATCAATAATTCATATTGTATTGTTTAACTCACAGATTTTACTCATTCAACTTTAGGTGGTACGAAGGAGTACATGGTTCTAATGGACCAATTTCAGCATCCTGCTGCAGCTTTTTTGGAATTTGAAAAAAGGTTAGTTCTAATATTTGCTCCAAGCTCTATTGTTCTGTTTTAAAATCATTTGCTCTGTTTTAGACGTTTTCTACTCTGGTTTACTGAATTTGTTGAAACTTTAATTTGCTTTCTGAGAATACTAATAATTGTTCTTCATAACATGTTCCTTCATATATGCAGGTACCTAAAGAATGGGTGCATAATGGCCAAGTTTATCTGCCAGTACGTCTGTATTTTGCCAATATATTTGTTGGGGATTTATTTTAGAGTTGTAGTAGCAGCTTGGATCGAATTAGATTGGGTTTATGTTTCATTTTTAGGTTGTGGTGACAATGTATAATGACGTGTAGAATGTTTATTCCACATAACTTTGCTACCTTTCACAATTTATATCTTTGAATAATTTATAAAACCTATGTGCAGAAAACTACATTATCAGAGATAATCTTGAGGAAACTTATGAAATCCCAAAGTCCCCATGTTTTGGCCTCACAAGATTTAGGGGAACTATGCTGGCAAGCTCGAGGTGCATACATATCACTCTCAAGCTCTCATCTAAGGTCTGATGTCATAGCAATAAATGTCACACTATTAAAAAATTTGAAATCAAAAAAATACAAAATATACAAAAAGGTTAGAAAAAATAATCCCGCTGCGTAGCGCGGGCACATACCTAGTAATCTACTAATAAATGACATATACAAAACTGAAGTTATGATAATCATACTGTTTATCACAATAAATTAGATTTTATTAACATATCTTGAATATCTATGTGATAATAACACATGTTCAAATTCAAAATGTATAAAAAATGATGTTACAATCTGCAATGATGAATATGAAATTGAAAATGATATTACAATAAACTTAAAAAAACAATCCCCGCATTTAAAACTATTATTATGTTTTGAATTCTGGTTGGAAAAAAACATCACTTAAAGTGTTTTGATATAATAAGTAAAACTAGAGATAAGCACTAATGAGAGTTCAGTTATAAGTAAATTTAAACTACAAATAGGTTTATTTATTATTTTTTGATATTATTCAGACTATATATTAACATAAAAGTTTTAAAAAGTTATTATATTATTATCTTATGGAAGTTTGTTATTTTTACAGTCCCAACTTAGGACTGTCATACTTTATTAATTTATTGCATTTTAATTTATATAAGTGTAACTGTATTTTCTCCAAATATAAATATAGGGGTTTGTTGAATAATACTGTTGTACATTCTTTATTAAATATTAATTAATGATCTTGGTGACTATATTTCATCTAAAAACAATGGACATTGTTTTTTTCTCTATATTGCTTAAATAAAACAGGGACAATTGCAAAACTACCTTTGAAATTAAAGTCAACCCTAAAACTACTATTTTCTTTCTTTCTTCTTCTTCACTAATATATCTCTCTGATAGTTTGGGTATTCACGGTAATGCCATCGCTAGACTTCATATGAAGTCTAGCTGATATTTTTACCAAAAGACAAAAAAGCCTTTCAAATCTAATTTAATTACAAAACTGTCATCTTCTCTAATTCACGCAACCACCATTAACAACAAAATTTGAATTCCTATTGCCTCACACAACCAATTTCGAGTCATTAAAGCTCTATATTAGAGTTCACAACCTTCTATTCTCCTATTTCTCTCTAATTTCATCCAAAAAACTCTTTAATTCACGTTTTAAAATTTGGATCTCTTGCGATTTTGGTTATTCTTGCATAAAAATGGTTAGATTTGTTGGGTATTGGTGTAACTAGAAGTTTTGAGCATTTGACGAAGGTAAAAATGAGCTCAAACCCAGATTTAGGCGATTTTTTCACAAGATCCGCCGATTTTCAGATCTGTTTCGCGATTCAGACTTCATAGTCTGATGGATTATGATGGTCAACGAGAGGATAGTTTTGGAATTGACTTTCAATTGACAAACCTCCATTGAAGTCTGAGAAATTCCTTTGAAAACAAAGAAGTCTAAATAAGAAGATGGTAGTTTTGCAATTGATTCAAATTTGATTTTTTAGTCAGACTTCTTATTTAGTTTAGCAAAAAATTGGGTGAATTTGACTGAATCTTGACTTTTTGTCAGACGGAATCTGATGTCTGAAAATAAAAGGGGTAGAAACTGCAATTGACCCAAATATTCAGATGTTGACCAGAATTAGGGAAAAAACATCACACTTCTAAATCTGTCTGAAAACAAGGAAAAAAATATCAGACAACATTAGACGTCTGATATTCAAAACTTTTGCAAAATAGCTATAGAAATTTGAAAAAACGAATTTTGGTCAACGCTAGAAATACCCCAAAAATGCGAAGTTTTGTATCAGACTTCCCTCGTTGTCTTTTCAGACAGCAATAAAAGTCTGTTACAAAAAGTCAATCCCAAATTTTCTTGGTCAACCCCAAAAATATCTCATACTTTTTGTCAGACAGCAGTAGAAGTCTGAAAATGATCAGTTTTCCAAGAAGTCTGATAAAAAGTCAAATTTAAAAGTTAATTGCAAAACTACCCCTTTTTGTTCTTAGACTTCATAAGCTGTCTGACAAAAATGTCAAAAATTTTCAAAGCAGGCTGCATACGCTATCTGATCGCTTTTAGACTGCATCCGTTGTCAGCCACTTTGATTTCAATTGCAAAAATACCCTCTTTTCAAATTGTCATAGATGTCTGGTTTTACTACAATCAGACTGCTGTAGACGTCTGAAGTGTTAAAAACTTTAAAAACACATTTTATTGTATATTTGTGATTAATTTCGTTGATTTTAGTTTTTATAAATGTGTGTTAATTGTATATGTTCCTCCTGCATGAGTTTTACATTCTTATATTTGGTAAGTAGTTTTAAATCAATTTTTGAATAATATTGGCAATGTAGCTAGTAGCATCAGACTTCACAATGAAGTCTGGCTTTTCCCATAAGACCTCTAATGTGGTTTATACGTGTTTATTTATACATATAATGGTTCAGTTACTTGTTAATTTTGGTGAGTGGGTTGTGAGATGAAGATGCAAGGAATCATGATGAAAATATGTGAAGAACGAACCAAACAAGTATTGGGTGATGATTTATTAAAAAACCCATACATGTTCAGTGGTGGAACAGATGTCTACGCGTAAACGTTATACTCTACATTACATATGTTGGTTGTTTTTTGAATGCTTTGGTATAATTGAATTGATTACACCAAAGCATATCAAAGTATCAATGAAGAAGCAGTTTGGGATTAAGATGAGCTACACAGCCACATGTAGAGCGTTTACATGCTGATTTTTTCCAATAAGATCGCTAATGTGATGATGAGAGAACGGACTTGACATTTGGACTTTTTAAGTTTATAAACTTTTATCTCATAAGAATCAGACAACAGTAGAGGTCTGACGACCCTATCATCAGACTTTTTTGACAGTCTAGATATTACAAATGACCTTTTTCCCAAGTCTAAGAAAATTCTCGAGGGTTAAGGTGACACATTTTTCTCCAAGGTTAAGTTGACATATTTTTCCTAAGTGTAAGAAAATTCACCACCACTTTATTTTAGTTTGTCATATGTTGGTGTATGTAATCTAAGGGGTAATGTTTTTCTAACCAATTTTCTTAACTCATGGTTTTTCTTTAAGGTTAAGGTGACCCATTTTTATGGTGTTGTATACTTTCAATCACAAAATTCCTTGTTGATTTGAGTAAAAAAAAAGAAAATTTATACAACTTTGTATTTTTTTCTACAAGCATAGTAGACAAGGAGAGCTCTCTTCTTTTGATTTAATACAATATAATGTGTGAAAACACATAATCTAGTATGAGACTTCAAACTTCAAAAGTAGTCTAATATCAGACTTCATGTTGAATTTTCACTCTCAGACTTCAGTAGTCTGCCATGTCTACAATGTAAGTCCCACCATAGACAATCCTTTATATATGGTGAACCTCCTTGGAAATCACCTTTCTCCTTTTTTTTCCACCATAGCAGTCTGAAATAATACTTCATGAGAAGTCTAAATACTTGAACCAGATTTACTTGAATGTCTGAGAAACTCTCAGACTTCGGTTGTAGTATGATATTAGACTCTCAGACTTCATGTTCCTCGTACTATAATGAAATTCTAGGAGCCATTAACAACATAAGAAGCCCCAACTCTAGCCTCTTTGGAGAGTCATCTGGCTCAACCTTAAACCAAGCACCTGAAAAAGCAAAAACACAGAGCTCTTGCATTAGTTAGCGAAAAAGTCTCTAAGAAATGGTTAATAAAGAATTGTTTGAGCAGATCCAATTGTATAATCAAAAGTCTATGTCAGTCCCAATTAGTTTAGTTAAAAAAACTTTTGAAAACACTAAGAACATATTCACTCGCCTATTACGCAATTCAAAGAGAATCATCTATGAATCACATAGGTAAGAACTCAGATGAGAAAATAAGCTTGAGAATCTTGTTGGGTGAGAAATTTGAAAGAGGTTTTATGAAAGAGAGAGAAAGAGAGGTTTTAAGGGAAGGAAGAATGTGAAGTTTTTTTTTTTTTTTGCTGTTATATGTGTGTACAATATTAGGTTTAGATAAGTGGAGAGAAATTGGAGGGAAAGTTTGCCGCCTGATTTTTAACAATTAAAAATTGTAAAATATCCGGTATCAGACTTCATATGCAGTCTGAGAAGGAACTTCTGAATTGAGCGGGAATTTTGAAATTTTCAGGCAGAAATTTCCCGCCTTTTTAAAAGTTTTCGTGTGAAAATTTTCAAAAATTTGTAAATTACAGACTTCATATGCAGTCTGAAATAAGACTTCATGAGAAGTCTAAATACCTGAACCAGATTTACTTAGAAGTCTGAGAAACCCTAAATCTAATAATTACTACTTAAAATACTATCATATTATATAGAAAATTTATAATAAACATCAAACTCGTTTAACATATTCACAAACTAACCACTATATGTAAATGTAACAATATGAATGTAAATTAACAAACTCTCAATCTAACCCTACAGATAAAAACATGATATTCAACTTCATATGTGAAACTTAGATCAAACTACATATTGTTTTGAACCAAATAGATCTTCAATACTTAAATTTGATCACTTTATGTAATTTTAATTTATATACATCAAAATGCTTATGCTTAATTTATGTATCAAAAATTTATATCAAATTATCTCTTAGAAATCTGAGAAACCCCAAAATTCAAACTTCGCCGTGAAGTCTGAGAAATCCCAAATCTAATATTTATCACTTATAAGTGAAAATATTTAAACAAAACAACTAGGAAACATCAAATTCTTTAAATATATATACATTATAACACATATGTGCAAATTTAAAATTTCAAATGTAAATTGGTAAACCATGAATCTAACCCTAAATTTATCTATAAGTTATATGTAAATATTTCATTACAAAGCATGTGTTGAGGTTTAGAACTTTCTCTATCTTATATATTTTTTAGTTTGACTCAACTTTACCAAATTTTAATTTATATATTTCATAACTGTCTATATTTAGTTTATGTATAATTTTTAACAAAATATTTTTTTACTATTTTTAAATTTAAATTTACTAAATTAATCTGTTTAAGATTTCTTCGAAAAGTGAAAATTATAGGATAAATACATACTTTAACTAACATTGTTTATTTTTTTGATTTGATAAAAAAAAACTAACATTGTTTAGTTAGATTCAGTTTTACCAAATTATAATTTATATACTTCTAAATTATATATATTTAATTTCTGTATATAAAATTTTTAACAAAATATTTTTTTAATAATTTTAAAATTTAAATTTATTAATATATTTTGTATCAGACTTCTAAGGAAAAGTCTGATAAAGTCATTAAGAGTCTAACTCATGAGACCTTTACAAAAGTCTAACACAGGCGAAAGTTATAATAGTAATTGCACTTTTTTTTTTGTTTGGTCATAGAAACTTCAGGGTAATTTTCTTATGGCAAAAAAACAATTTTGCATTTGATTCAATTTTAAAAGTACACTTTTATTTTAAATTAATTTAGGAGGCATTTTTAGCAATTGTCCTGATAAAACAATGTACATTGTCACGTAACGAAAGATGCATAAAGAAAAGTAATAGTTGTCACAGTAATATCTCGATCGATGTTGATCGTCTCATGCATTCTGTGAACATATATATTGCATTAATTTACACTGTTATTCTACTATACAAATATGCAATTTAGATTAATAAAATAATACAATCCCCATGACTAAACTCCAAAATAGAATATATATTAGATTTTAATCCGCGTTAAAAAAATATAGGTATTTAAAAAAAAAATTTAATTAATATTTTTCTTTTTGAAAATAATTTTTGAACCAATATTTATAATTGTAATAATTTTTAAAATTATCCTATACATACTTTAATAATTGAATATTATGATGATTATGTACTTAATGCGAGAATGCACTGAATATTTTTGTTTGAAAATAATTTTATAATATTTTATTTTTTAATAAAATAGGCATTATATAAATATATTCTATAAAATAATATGTATTGTTTTGATTTGAACTATTTATTTTTCATAGAACATCATATGCTTATATATGAAATTATATTTTTTAATATTTTGATAATTAGATTTATAATTTCATATAAATATAATATAGATTTATAAAATTTAAAACATGTTAATCTATTTTTTTGAACATTTTTGCACTCATTAATTTATCTTGTTAACTAGTCTTCTAATAAACAATGTTTTTATATTTTTTATAATCTAAAAAAACTAATATATATTTTCAAATCATCTTCTAATAGTATAAATATTTTGAAATTTAATAAAATAATCCGTCCAAAACTGGGATCGTAAAAACATCAACTGTATTCTAACCCATCATATATTCGAATAATAGAAATATTAAATGATTTTAATACTTTATCAAATTAAAAATATATTACTTAAAAATGGTTAATCCATCTTTTAATCTGCATTTCAGTAGATAAAATTAATTTTTAATAATATAGATAATTTAACTTTGTTAAAATATTTTTAACTTGTTTTATAATGGTCTAAACATAAATATTTTGTGTCTATTTTATTGATGAAAATATAACTAAAATATGATAATCCGTTCATTTAACATTTTTAAATTGATTTAAGTTCATTTAATATTTGATAATTAAAATTTGTTAATTCGTCTTTTAACATGTCTCCCACTGAACATAAATTGTTTTTAATATTTTTATAATTGAAAAATTAATATAGAAAGTCATCTTATAAATTCAATTTATAATCGTCAAAAATTGCAATCCTAAAAACAACAATCGAAATCTAATTCCATCATATATTCAAATAATATAAATATTGAATAATTTTAATACTTTTATCAAATTGAAAATATATTAATTGAAATTGGTTAATGCATCTTAATTTTTAACCCGATTTTGAGTAGACAATTTTGTTTTAATATTATAAATAATTGAAATTAGTTAATATATTTTAAATTCATTTTATAATGGTCTAGATAGAAAGATTTGTATGTTTATTTTATAGATCAAAATGTAACTAAAATATGATAATCCGTTTATTAAGATTTTTAGATTGGTTTAAATTTAAATTTATGTTTTTAATCATAATTGGTTAATTTATCCCTTTTGATTTGTCTTTCAATGAACATAAATCTTTTTAAATCTCTTACAACCAAAACAAATTAATCTATATTTTTATTTATTTTATAATAAGCTAAAATATTTTTAAAAATTTGATAAAACAACCCCTTAAAAACTACAATCGTAAAAAAACTTTTGTAATCTTATTCATTATATATTTAAATTATAGAAATATTCAATAACTTTAATATTTCTATTAAATTAAGAAATTTATATTTTGCTTTTAATAGTTATAGATAATTGAATTAGGTAATCTGTTTTTCAAACCGTTTTATAACGGACTAAATATTAAAATATTCATGTTCCTTTATAAATCAGTATGTAACTAAAATTATTTTTAATAAGTTTTAATAATAAATGATAATTTAGTAGTTATTTTTCTTAAAAAATCAAGAAATTTGAAATATATATTTATATGTAAAACAAAAATGATACAAAAATATATTATGAGTATATTTTTAATAAAATCATAAATTATTGAATGTTCAGATTAAAATGTAATTATCATTATTTTATAATAATTTTTTTTATAAATTCGAAATTAGTAGTTAGTTTTTAGAAGGAATTGCTATTTATGCCCCCTAAATTAATTCTAAAAAAATACCCCAAATTAAAAGAAATCCAAAACTGCTCATTTGCTCTTAGAAATTACTGTTACCCCCTTAAGACCAAACAAAAAACAGAAACCGTAATTACAATTATAACATTTGCAATTATAATATTTACAATTATAACGTTTTGGGATGTCAAAGAAGGAACAAATGGGTCTTGGATTTGGAGAAAGCTGCTAACGATGAGGACTCTAGCCTATCACTACATTCGAGCAGACATTCATGATGGCTAGAAGATTTATTTCTGGTTTGGCAATTGGTTGGACTCTGGTTGTTTATTGACCAACTATGGAGCTACAGGTCCGCAACAGTTGGGAATTGGGAGGGAGGCTAAAGTCATGGATGTAGTCACAGCAGGACGATGGTCAATAAGGGCAGACCGTATTCGCTTACACAGTCATCTGATTGCTCAGATTTTGGCCCATCCCATCCCAAGCATAGCTGCAGGCGAGGATAGCTTCATGTGGCGCCATGGCCCAGACAAGTATAAATATCAATTCTCAGCTTCAGCAACATGGGAACAGATCCGAGAACACAAAGCTGAAAAAGATTGGGTTAAGGTTGTTTGGTTCACTCAAGGGATACCTAGATGTGCCTTCATTGTTTGGCTAGCGATATGGAATAGACTGTCCACTGGCGATCGTATGCGGGCTTGGGGAATCCAACAGCACTGCGTATTCTGTGGGGAACGGGATGAGACGCGAGACCATCTATTTTTTGCTTGTCCTTACACGTACACATTGTGGCTTCGGATAGCGCAGAGCCTCATGGGATCAGCTATCACTCCGGATTGGATGGATACTCTCAGCTATATCAAAAGATCAGGTGGAAATGGTATGGACTTATATTCTGCTTCGACTAGTTTTCCAATCAGCCATATACCATATTTGGCGCGAAAGGAATTCAAGAAGACATCAAAGAGGCTGGGCTACACCGGAAAAACTTGAAAAGAACATCGACAGGTGCATTCGCAATCGGATATCCTCCCTAAACTACACGGCACCTCATAGACTCCAAGGTATGATGCGCCGGTGGTTTGAAGTCTCTGCTAACTAAGCTTTAGCTTTCCACCTTTTTGGGAATCCTAAGCAAATCCTTTATACACCATTCTTTTATTCTTTCTCCTTTTATCCTCCTTTTTATTGTAAAGGAATATTATAGCCAATTTGATTAATAAATTTGATATTTCATCAAAAAAAAAAAATTATAACATTTGCAATATGTTAAACTTCTATTTGAGTATGATGCGTTAGGCTCTAATAGAAGTCTAAATGACTTTTTTTATCAGATTTCTAAGAGAAGTGTGATACAAAAAGAATTAATAAATTTAAAATTACAAAAATATTTTGTTATAACTTTTATATACAAAAATCAAATATAGAAAATTTAGTAGTATGTAAACTAAAATTTGGTAAACTTGAGTCAAATTAAACAATGTTATTTAAAGTATGTATTTATCCCATAATTTTCAGACTTCTCTAAAAATTCTGAAACAAATTAATTTAGTAAATTTAAATTTAAAAATAGTAAAAAAAAATATTTTGTTAAAAAATTATATATAAATTAAATATAGATAATTTAGCAGTATCTAGATTAAAATTTGGTAAAATTGAGTCAAATTAAACAATCTGTAAGGTAGAGTAAATTCTAAACATCAAAACATGCTTTGTAATGGAACATTTACATGTAACTTACATATAATTTTAGGGTTAGATTCATGGTTTACCAAATTTTCATTTGAAATTTCAAATTTGTACATTTGTGTTATAATGTGCATATATTTAATGAATTTGATGTTTTTTAGGTATTTTGTTTAAATAATTTTACTTATAAGTGATAAATATTAAATTTAGGGTTTCTCCGACTTCAAGGCGAACTCGGAATTTCTGGGTTGATCATACTTCTCAAAGAAGTCTGAGATATATTTAAACTGGAAATTTAAATTTTTAAAAATTATAAAAAATAATTTGATACAAAATTTTAATACATAAATTACACATAAGCATTTTTGACGTATATAAATTAAATTGCATAAAATTTAGTCAAATTTAACCATTGAAAGTAAATTTGGTTAAAACACCATGTAGTTTGATATATGTTTGACATATGAAGTGAGATATCATGTTTTTATATGTAGGGCTAGACTGAGAGTTTGTGAAATTTTCATTCATAATGTTACATTTACATAAACTTGTTAGTTTGTGACAATGTTAAACGAGTTTGATGTTTGTTATAAGTTTTTATATAATATGATGGTATTTAAGTAGTAATTATTAGATTTAGGGTTTCTCAGACTTTCAGATAAATCTGGTTCAAGTATTTAGACTTCATATGAAGTCTGGAATTTGAAAGTTTTTGAAAATTTTCACACGAAAACTTTTTAAAAAGGCGAGAAATTTCCGTCTGAAAATTTCAGAATTCTCGCTCGATTCATAAGTTCCTTATCAGTCTGCATACCAGATATTTTATAATTTTCAACTGTTAAAAATCCGGGCCTGACAAATTTTCCCTCCAATTTCTCTCCACCTATCTAAACATAATCTTGTATACACACATAACAACCAAAAAAAAAATCTTCACATTCTTTCTTCTCTTAAAACTTTTACTTCTCTCTCTTTTGTAAAACCTCTTTCGAATTTCTCGAATTTATTGCACCCAATGTATCTTTTTTTTTTTTTTAAACTAATAGGAAAATTGTATCTTTTGAAAACTCATTGCATTTTTTAAATATTTTTTTATCTTTTAGTGTGTCAAAAAGACTACTTTGCCCCTAACGAACAAACCAACTATATTGTATTATAGTTTGCTAACACATTTACATTTCTGATCTAGTTAGTAACTTAAAAAAATGGATTTTTAGTTGGGTTGTTCTGAACTAATTGAGTGAAATATATTATACAATTTAGAGGCAAGATACACATATACACAACCACTAGTTCTTAAAAACCGTAGTAAAACATCATGGATACCGCAGATCCCAAAAACTCGAACATGAATTGTGTTGTTGTATGTGGCTCATGCTTGGTGAAAGGCGACATGGGCTGGAAATTTATTGTGGACATAGAGGGGGTATCATGAGTAGTTCTGATGATGCTGTGCATGAAGATTAAAGACCTTGGTATGCTAGTTATGACAAAGTTTGGCTTGGAAAGTACTTCAGCTACTCGCCAGTTATAACATCCTCCTCTGCTAGCAAGGAAAGCTCGCCGCCGATTATGGTGACAACAGATTTTGGCCTGTCTTGTTTCCTACACTTGATGTCATCTAACCGCTCAATGACGCTATTCCTGTCCCTGGGAAGATAGTTAGGAAAGAAAGCAATTCTGTGAAGAAAAACTCTTCTAAGATAGCTCACCGAGGGAGGTTTATGACGCCTGTAAGACTATTTGGTAATATGACTTCGTTTTGGAATAAGAATCCCCGGTAATGATTGAAGATGAGACTGTTGAAATGCTAGACTCGATGTTTCGTACATATCTGCCTCCTGCCAAGCCAAGCGATTCAGGGTTGATAGATCCATTCACCAGGCCATTCGTCAAGCAAGAATTTGTTGATGAAGTTGCAGATCAATGCTCACCATCATTTACTTATACCAACTACCCTCAAAACCAGTCTCCGCTGGAATACGGTATACTATTCAGTCTCCTTTCATCTTCAAATTTCTAGATACTAGAATTCCAAATAAAAATTCCAATCGACAATAAACATTGTTGACTTCCGTTTCATACTGTTCATCTAAACCAGATTTAATGGATAAAACAAACGAATATTTTGCAAAAAAACAGGCCACCATTTAGTTTTGAATTACTAGACAGAGATATCCAAGAAGATGTCCTCACCAATGATTTATAAAGTAATAAATATGGAAGCCAACAATCCATCAAGCGATTATTTAGTGGATATAGAAGTTAATCACGTAGCAGGGAACATGCCTCCATTCAGCTTCGATTTACTAGATAAAGCTACCCAAGAGGTGGTCCCCAATAACGCCGGAATCGCAATGTATTAGTTGATAGCTCAGATGAACACGTTCCAGGCAAGAGGCCTACATTCAGATTCAATTTGCTAGATACCCAAGAGGATGTGTCCGCCAACACCGAAACTGTTAATCATGCGGTCACTAGCCATCCATCTAGCGATGCTGATATGGCAGGAGGAGAAGAAGAGGATCATCAACATTTTAAGAATATCTGAAATCTTAACACCTTGGTCCCTCTTTTCCCACCCTTACCCATATTGCCAAACAAGTCTTCCCACAAGGACGTGGATCCTTCTGGAGTCATCCTCTTCTCCTCTATCTCCTCTGGTTCGGGCAACTCACAATGATTTAAACTTGTTATCAATCGAAACTCTACTAGAGAGAATCACAGCTGTTGCCCTGCAAAAACTGAACTCAACTCGTATTTTTCGTAATTAGTTGACTCGCCAATAGTCCATGAATCATTTTCCCAAAAATTGAACACTATTTGACTTCAAGTTTAAACAACTCTCCAGAACTGGAATCTTGAATTCTCTCCCACTCGGGCGTATACTTAATCTTCTTCCATACCTTTTTAGTCTCTACGGTTTTGAATGTATATTCAGTCGGCGTTATGGGTATCAATATGTCTTGTACAATCTAATCGGTAGTTTTTCGTCTACCATCGTCCGCAAGAGAAACAAGTATTGGTAGATTTTTTGATTGCATACCGCTCAAAGATAATCTTAGAGTATTCGAACCTTACCTTCCGAGTAGTAAACGATGGTTAGAAACTCTAAACGGAAAACGAGTTCTCCTCTCGCCAGAGGAAAATGGAGGAAAGAGACGACGACAATTTTTTTACAGATAGAAAATTATATAACTCTTTACCATCGTAAACCGTCCAACCACTGGAATATCTAGTTTGGAGATTGAGCAATTGGTCAGTTCAATTAGTGTAGGGGCATTATTGTCTTTTCATTCCCTATTTTCTGACAAAAAGATACAATATTGCAATGACTTTTCAAAAGATACAAAAGTGCAACGAAAAAAAAAGATACAACATGTGCAAGCAACCTCGAATTTCTCACCCAAGAAGGTTCTCAAGGTTATTCTCTGATCTAAGTTCTTATGTATGTGATTCATAGCCGATTCTCTTTGAACTGCGAAATAGGTGATTGGATATGTTCTGATTTAGTGTTTTGAAAGGTTTTTTTTAACTAAACTAATTGAGACCTTTGACATGGACTTTTGATTATACAATTTGATTTGCTCATATTTTTCTCTCTGCAGGAGTAAACGCTGACGATTTTCGTGTTACTATTGCAGCACCAACATCTTGTGGGGAAGCTAGCAATGAGCTTCTTGAGTTCATGGGAAGGGTATCAAAGAATTATTTATTAACCATTTCCTGGAGACTTGTTCCCTAACTAATGCAAGAACTCTGTGTTTTTTTCTTTTTCAAGTGCTTGGTTTAAGGTTGAGCCAGATGACTCTCCAAAGAAGCTTCAATTCAAGCTTCTTATTCTGCTAATGGCTCTAAAAAAATCAGTGAAATACGAGGAACACGAAGTTTGAGATTCTAATATCAGACTACAACCGAAGTCTGAGAGTCCAAGTAAACCTGGTTCAATTATTTAGACTTCTCATGAAGTCTTATTTCAGACTGCATATGAAGTCTGAAATTTGAAAGTTTTTGAAAAATTCACACAAAAACTTTTTAAAAAGGCGGGAAATTTGCCCGCACGGTTCAGAAGTTCCATACAGACTGCATATGAAGTTTTAAACCAGAGATTCTGCAACCCTAAAAAATTCCATTTGATTTGGTGTAGAGGTTGAAGGTGCTTTGGACAAAGCAAGAAAACATAAGAAGAGACAACGTGAAGATACTCTTAAAATGGTGGAGAAGAAGAGAAAGGTAAATTCCAAGGAGGTTCAAGGATTATTTATGGTGGGACTTACATTGTAGACTTGGCAGACAAAACTGAGGAACATGATGTGTATGGTGATACAAGGAACCCAAAGCAATCAAAGTTCTAATATCAGACTACAACCAAAGTCTTATATTAGACTGCTTTGAAGTCTGAATACTGATACTAGATTAGGTGTTTTCTCATTTTTGTAGATTTTTTTTTACTGGTTATTAGTCTTCTTATTGAACACATTGTATTGTATTAGATTATTGGATGATCAAATCAGAGAAGGAAGCTCTCCTTGTCTACTATGCTTGTATAAAAATATAAAGTGGCATAAATTTACTTTTGTCTACTCAAATCAACAAGGAATTTTGTTCATTGAAAGTATACAACATTAGGAAAAATGATTAGAAAACATTGGTTAGGAATTTTGTCTACTCAAATCACCTTAACTTTGGGAGAAAAGCCATGAGTTAAGAAAATTGGTTAGAAAATATTACCCCTCAGATTACATACGCCAATATATGACAAAGTAAAATAACCTTAAGTGGTAGTGAATTTTCTTACACTTAGGAAAAATGGATCACCTTAACCTTGGAAAAAAATGTGTCACCTTAACCCTCGAGAATTTTCTTAGACTTGGGAAAAATGAGTCATTTGTAATATCCAGACTCCCAAAGCAGTCTGATGATATGGTTGTCAAACTTCTACTGTTGTCTGATTCTTATGAGCTAAAAGCTTACAAACTTAACAAGTCCAAATATGAAGTTTTTTCTCTCATCATCACATTAGCGATCTTATTGGAAAAATCAGCATGTAAACCCGAAAAGTAATACAAGACACAAGCAATAAACTAGGTAAGGCAAGAATAAAAAACAATTAAGACACAATACAACAAAGTCACAACCTAATATTAAACAATTTTTTTTAAGGAAATAGACAAATTACAAAGAGACATTATAATGTTGTAATTCATAAAATCTTGTTAACTACTCAGACTTCAAACGAAGTCTGATTCTTATTATCTAAAAGCTTATAAACTTAGTTACATTGCCAATAACTTAAAAACTTGATTATCAGATAAATATAACACATCATCTTGTAGAAATGATAAAGACGCAACATAATTAGGTATAACACATGTGAAAGCTAAAAAATATTTTAAATAAATTATATGTAATGTACAAATGGATTTTTATTTTAAATAACAGCTTTCAGACTGCACACGAAGTCTGATCCTATTAGCTACATTGCCAATATTCATCAAAAATTGATTTAAAAATAATTATCAAACATAAGAATGTAAAACTCACGCAGGAGGAACATATTCAACTAACACATATTTATCAAAATTAAATCAACAAAATTCATCACAAATATACAAAAAGGACGTTTTTTAATCATTTTAGATTTCCCAATAAGTATGACAGTAGTTTTACCAGACCTCTATTGCAGTCTGAAAATAGGGTATTTATGCAATTGAAATGAAACTAAGTAGACATCGGATGCAGTCTAACAACCACTCAGACAGCTTACGCAGTCTACATTTTAAATTTTTGATTTTTTATGTGAGACAGCTTATGAAATCTGAGAAAAATGGTAGTTTTGCAATTGACTTTTAAATTTGACTTTTTATCAGACTTTTCCAAGAAGTCTGAAGATTTTCAGAATTCTAGTGCAGTCTGACAAAAAGTAGAGGGTATTTTTGGGGTTGACCAAAATATTTTGGGGGTTGACTTTTGAGAACAGACTTCTATTGCAGTCTAAGATGATATTCTGATAGCGAGAAAAGTCTGATAAAAAACTTCGCATTTTGAGGTATTTCTATAGTCGCCTGACAAAAAGTTTTATATTTCAGGCTTCTACAGCTGTCTGAATTTTTTTTCTTATTATGGTCAACATTTGAAATTTCGGTCAATTACTCTCTCTACCCCTTTTTATTTTCAGACTTCATATTCCGTCTGAGAAAAAGTCAAGATTCGGTCAAATTCACTTATTTTTTTTTGTTAGACTACATAAGAAGTCTGAACGAAAAATCAAATTTTGGTCAACTGCGAAACTACCCTCTGCTTATTTAGACTTCTTGGTGAAGTTCTGATAATTTTTTTCAAAGGAATTTCTCGGACTTCATTGGAGGTCTGTTAATAAAAAGTCAATTGCAAAATACCCTCTCGTTGACCATCAGACTCCATCAAATTTCATGAGAAGTTTGAAATCGCGAAACAGATCTGCAAATCGGCGGATCTTGTGAAAAAATCACCCTAAATCTGGTTTTGAGCTCGTTTTTACCTTCGCCAAGCGCCCAAAACTTCTAGTTACACCAATACCCAACAAACCCAACCATTTTTTCTGCAAGGATAATCAAAATCGCAAGAGATCCAAAATTTTATAATTTAAAAACGTGAATTATAGAGTTTTTTTGGATGAAATTGTAGAGGAAATATGAGAGTACAAGGTTTTGAACTCTAATAAAGAGCTTTAATGGTTCGAAATTGGTTGTGTGAGGTATAAGGAGCTGAATATTGGTTGTTAATGGTGGTTGGGTGAACTGGAAAAGATGACAATTTCGTAATTAAGTTAGATATGAAAGACTTTTTTGTCTTTTGGTAAAAACATTAGACTACGCAATAATCTGATGATGACATTATCGTGAATACCCAGATTATTAAGGAGATATATTAACGAAGGAGAGGAAAGAGAAGGGTGAAAGTAGGGTTGATTTCAATTTCAGGTGGTAGTTTTACAATCAGCCCTAGTTTTTAAGAAATCAAATTACATATTTTTGTAAATTTTTATTGTAATTTACATTTAAAACAAAATATATTAAAAAATATTATGAATATATTTTAGAATCAAAACACTAAATAAAAAATATTTAGTATAGATCACATATAGTCTAAATATATTAAATCCAACATAACCCTAATAAATAATTTAAATATTCATTTTACAATGACGTAGTTCTTAATAAAAACGTGAAATACAATTTAGTCTTTCAAATACTCTATGTTTGTAATAGTATTGATTGTTTGACTCTTCGTTATAACACCTTCGCTTCTTTTTTTTTTCATCTGAAGTTATATTTATATTAAGCCAAAGTGGAATGCGTTTTTGGGATACAAAAGCCGGCAAAAAACAGAACTTTCTCCGAAAACTAAGCCCAAACAAGGGAAACAAAGCCGGCGGAATAAGAGAATACGCCCGGAAACAAATAGTACAATATAATTATATGGGAATTTAATGGGGGAAAAATCTGTCCGATCCATTTTCAATTTCTAAACTAAAACTTTAACGGATCTCCTTACTCTCTCCTCTTCGTCTCTCCATCTTCTCTCTACAAGTCTCTTCGAGTTTTCATCGCGTTTCTAGTCGGCCACCGGTCGTTTGGCTTTCTAGCCGCGCCGGTGGTCTGACTTTGTGAATATTTTTTGGGTTTTCCCTATAAGATATCGTTTCAGATCTATCGGCTTTCTTAATAAATCTTCGGCTCTAGGTGCCGACTTTTGCTTCCGACAACTGTCGGACTTTCTTCTCTGGACCTGCTTTATCCGGACTTTCCCGATCTTTTCTCCGGTTCCTATCCGCCGTAAAGCTGACGACTTCTCTTTTTCTCACCTAATCCTCGAGCGCTTATGAGTCGGAAGGTGCACAGCCCGATCGAGTTGAAGGTGTTGACTTGCTTTTCTTTTATTGATTTATTTTCTGTGTAGGAAATCATCTATGAAGTGCTTATCGGCGATTCAGGCGGAAGAATTAGAGGCATGATATCAAGAAGCAATGATCTTGCGGTGATTTTCTGGAAGGACTGGATCGGCATGAATCGCAGAGGTGCAGTTTCGGCATTACCAATAACCGGAAACGGTCACGGCGATCTGCATGCTGGTCTTCACCATATCTTGGCGCGTGGCACCTACACCACTTCGTGTATATCCATGAATGCAAATATTTCGGTTTTGTTATTAGGCATGTGTAGCCCGTTTAGCCTTGTACCCATTTTAATTATGTATGTCTGTAATTCATGGACTTGCCTTTGGGCCTTTCAATGAAAACAAGGTTGCCGACTAAAAAAAACTAAAACTTTAAGGAAAAACTTTTTATTTTTCTAAAGAAATACCCGAAAACAGCAACAAAAACAGTTATGTGAACAAAGTAGCAACAAGGAGACATATTAAGATAT
The DNA here is from genome assembly GCA_030180135.1 of Orychophragmus violaceus. Classification (NCBI taxonomy): domain Eukaryota; kingdom Viridiplantae; phylum Streptophyta; class Magnoliopsida; order Brassicales; family Brassicaceae; genus Orychophragmus; species Orychophragmus violaceus. Next base: position 24,445,897 of record CM058233.1, on the reverse strand, counting down.
TTAACATTATTATATTAAAAATGATAATAATAATAAAATTTCAATTTTTTATTTCAAATTGTTTTTCGAATATTTTTTTATTAAATTTCTGGAAGACATTCTCGATACTATATTATTGTTTCCAGAAAATGTTTAAAACTATTTATTAAATAATTTTGTAAGTTATTATATTTTCGATGTATTACTGTAGTTTATTGGCTATACATTACCAACTTGCACACCTTTGTAACACTTATGTTCTATGTTCGATTTTAAACGAAATGCAAAAAACTTTTTATTTTGTTTTTGGAATGCTTTCTTGAAACTTTAGTTTTGTTTCTTGGAAAAAATTTAAAATAATGTATTATATAAGTTTGTAAATTATAATAATATCCAAAGTAATAAATTTACTTACCGGTTATACATCCCCAACATATGCACCGCTATAATTTCTATAACCAAGGTTCGATTTTAATGAAATGTAACAAACTTTTTTTTGAAGGCCTTTGTTAAATGTATTATTGTTTTCTGAAGATATTTAAAACTATTTATTATATAAGTTTGTAAATTCTAATATTTTCTCAAGTAATACAATAGATTAGTGGCTAAACTTCCCTCAACAAGTGCATCTTCGCAACTCTAATGCTCGAGATTCAATTCCAACATAATTCAAAAAAAAAAAAAAATATATATATATATATATATATATATATTTTGTTTTAGAAGGCTTTCCTAAAACTATATTGATGTATCCTGAAAACGTCCAAAACTATTTATTATATATGTTTGTAAGTTTTTATACATTCAGAAATAATATTGTAGCTACATTTCCAACATGTGAACATTTGTAATTCATATGTCCAAGGTTCAATTCTAATGAAGTGCACAAAATATTTTTGTTTTAGCTTTTGGAAGGTTTTCTTGAAACTGTATTATTATTATTTTTAAAAACTTTTAAAGTTATTAGTTATATAAGTTTGTAAATTTTATTATTTTCAAATTAATACCGTAGATTAATGACTACACATCCCCAACTTATGCATCTTTGTAATCATATTTTAAAGAATGCAAAAACTAATTTTTATTTTATTTTTTGAAAAAATATTCTCGAAACAATTTTATTGTTTCTTGAAAACATTTATATAACTTTGGGAAATTTGTTTGCAAGAAAATTAGTTTAAAAAAAAAAAAGATTTTATAATAAACATGTTTACTATTAGTTAGTTAAAGTTAATTTAGTCTTTATCCTCTTTAATGAATATTAGTTTGGTCAATTTTCTTCATTGTTATTATTTTGGTCACACATCATGTTTTAATGCTAATTTAGAAAATTGTCTTATCTAATATTCATCACTTAAATTACCCTTCTAAGGATTACATCAGTGGAGGATCCATAAATAATTTTAACTGTGACAAAAATATTTAAACCAATTTTTTTTAATTAAAACTGCTTTTAAGATAGTATTATATTAAAATAAAAATAAAAATATAGAAATATATATCCTTAAGTTTACTTTTAATATTTGTTTCTAGAGGATTATGAATAACAAAATTTATAAACAACGTAAATTTTTATCTTTAACCTTCTTTTTCTGGCTTTGCAGCAAAAAAAAAAAACAATTGGGATGAAGGATCTTCAAGATTTTTACCCACATTAACATGTTCTGAATCTAGTTCAACTACATTCACATCTCAGAACAACCCTCTTTTCTTCATTTTCTTTTAGAGCTTTTTCTCATTCTATGTTGACCTTTTAAAGATCCATTCGTACATGTTTGTACATTGCCTTTTATCCATGCATATGATGTTTCATTCTGTTAATTCCTTCTAAATTCTGTTTTTTTGTTTGGGGCAAAAACGTAAAGTAATAACCAACCTTCATGGTCATCATCATATCTACTATATATTATTTGCGAAGTGCGATGCTTGAAATGATGATGTCATTGATGGTGTGGATGAATCTTCACCAATCAAAACTATGATGTCATTGATGACATGACCTTAATGAAAGGTTTTGATTCGTCGAGAGTATTTTTGACATTGAAAATAAATCAAAAATCTTTTAGGAAACTTTTGGAATTAAAAAAACCAAAATTCGAGAAATAATCTAATTTTGAAAATTAAATGTGGTTTCCTAAACTTTCGAAATGTAATCTTAACTTCTTCCCATAATTTTAGATTACGGTTTTTTTTTTCATAAGTGATTTCCTTACATTTCAAATTCAAACTAAATTCGACACTAAAATGTAGCAACTAATAAATATCGACATTAATCGTCAAATTTGAAGAAATAAAATATCCCAAAGAATATACTAATCTTCTAATAGAAGCTTTCGAAAACTTTGTGCAACCCCAAATATGATGATCCTATAAATACAGCCTCTACCAGACTCATATGACCCACATGTCGAACCATTCTTTTGTTTTTATTATTTCTATTGTTCTAATTTTGTTTCTGTTGTTTTGCTGATTTTGTAGGTATGAAACCTACAATGCCAAACAATAAGGTATCTTTCTCACTTGCTATTAACATGCTGCTTAATTTTATTATAAAGTTTTGATCATTTTGTAGGTATATAACATACCAAGCCAAACGATAGGTAACTATATCATTTCACATTATCATGCTTATTATTTTGTTTTTAGGTTTTTATTCATTTGCAGGTATGTAACATAGCAAGCCAAATGTTAGGTAACTATTTTATTTGCCTTTACATTTTTGTGATTATTTTGTGTTTATTAATTTGCAGGTTTGATTCATATGAAGCCAAATGATAAATATCTATCGGCTAATCTTTTCCTGTCAGTAATCTTTATTTGCTAGATAAGTACGAGTCAATCGATTTTGTTACATTTCACACGGAAAGAAGATTAAGCACGAAGTCAATGAAGTATTCAAACTATTTTTCCTTTATAGTAGATATTGTTTTGTATGTTCTTTTTAGTTCACATTTGTATACTTTTATTCTTGCATTACTAAAGCATACTTGAATAATAAAATGATGATTTTCTTATTTATCTGTCCATTTAATCCTTCACTTTTGCTTCGAGATTCTTCTTAATAGAATAAAATTGAACATACACATGTTACCAATCGGTGATTGTTACACTTGACACGGAAAAAAAGATTAAGCACGCAGTCAATGAAGTATACAAGACGATTTTTCATATGTAATAGATTGTGTTGCATATTCTTTAAAGTTCACATTTGTATACTTTTATTGTTTGATTACTAAAGCATACTTGAATAATAAAACGATTATTTTCTTCTTTATTTGTCCATTTAATCCTTTACTTTTGTTTTCTGGTTTCTTCTTAATTGAATAAAATTGAAGTATAAGATAATTAGAACCATAATATCTTAACTATTAACAATCTAGACTAATAATCAAATTTACTTTACGCAATTACGACTCAATCATATGCAACTTTCTATACTAAAACCAAAAATCTAATTAATTGTTAATATTCAAATTTACTCAAGACGCAATATTTTTTTGTTAGTATTAATATTAGGAAGATTATCTATAAGGAAACAAAATTCATTAATACGTCACGATCAATCAAAGTATACGTCGAATCTCTGGTTTACATTATATTTGTAACAAAATAGAGAATGAAGGTATATAGCTTTTAATGATTTTGTTTTATCCATTATAGATGTCCTTGGTGTAGTTACACATGTTAGAAAATTTGAAGAATATTACCAAAAACAGAAGCTGCGGTTTACAATTCGTGATCTAAGGTTAGTTAAGTAGATGACTATAATATTTTTTCACATATGTTTTGTTGTTTGTCTATAATAAAAATCTTGAAATCATTATTTTGTTTAGCCTCCGGAGTGTTGAATGTTTAATATATGGGGAAGATGCTAAGAAACTAAGAAAAAGATTTTGGAAGGAGGCTGATAGACATCTATTTGTTATTCTACGTTGCTTCTACATCAATCCACTAGAAGGTGTGTTTCTAAACTCAGTTTTGTATCTTTTTCAAATGAATTCCTTGACTATTACATGTTTGTCGTTATGATTGATGATACTTTTGATTTATTTATTGTTTACAATGTTAATATTGTTTGTGTTTGAAATTTAGCATATGGTATAACTTGGCTCAAAGCAGAAGAAGGGATTTCTAAGATTATGTACGATCAAACAATGAATTCTGACTATAATGGATTTCGCCACAGGTTTTCTTAGTAACTTTAATACAACTCCTTATGTACTATGCTTTATATCTTTCCTTGAATTCATACATTTTTTCTTCTTTTGTAGTTTTCCAAATCATGTACCTGACAAATATCCTGAAGATAACATCCATCCCTGGTTCAAGCCGTGGTAATTTATGTTCCTGTTGTCAAAGACTTTACTTTGTTTTTTTTTTGGGGTATATGATATGTTGTTAATATGTATGTTTCTGTTAAAAACAAATGTATCGTTATGGGTTACAACACGTATAAATTTAACTACATAATTTAAATTTCATATAGAATCTCATCTAAACAAGATTTTCTAATGTTGGATTCAAACCAAAATAAATAGATCTTCATGATAAAAGAGGTCTTAAGTGGAAGTATAAAATGTCAAATTATAAGAGCAATAGTAAGGTGTGAAATATATTATACATATTACGTCAACAATGCTAAAACAAAACATGTGAAATGAATAGCTATATGTAGATCTCCTTAACCAAAATAAAGACATCTTCATGATAAAAGTGGTTTTTCGTGGAAGTATAATATGCAGTGAATAAATTGCTTAAATGACTAACTTTATTGGTCCCGAAATTCTAAACTAACTTTTAAAAAAATGTCAATAGTTAATAATCACAAATCCATTAAGAGATTAGGATTAAGCCCAAATTACTTAGGCCCACTAAAACATACATACTGCTACATCTACTCGATCCCAAATTCACAATTCACTACAATCAGAACAAAAATTCAAAGCAAAAAATCGATCTAGAAGATAAACAAACACAAGTAAGGTGCGGTAGGCAGAGATTGTTTTACGAAAAAATCAATTTCATTCAACAACTCCGGAAACAAGGTAATCGATTATTTATGAAGATTTGTCATATACCTAGGGTTACAAATCTTTATTTTGAAAGAGAAAAAAAACTGTCGATGACTAAAAAGAGGTGTTTACTATATCTTAATCATGAAAATTTTCATGTTTTTACTCATTGATTTCTATTAAAAATTCAAGCTTTCAAATTGTAACTATACTTTAAGCATTAGTCTACTATTTGGATGTTCCCTATTTTTACCTGATGTCTATTCAACTTCAAAATAGTAGATTTTCGATTGTCTTGGTTTATGCATGTTATGATTTGGGGTTGATCTGAATATATATTATCTTTGCGGATCAAATCATATCATCGCAAACCCTTTATTTTTTAAACATCTTATTCCCGATGAATGTTGTGATATTGTTTTTGATAAATGTATGTAAGGATTAATGATTTTCTATATTCTTCTCAAACCAGCTCGGAAGATGAAAAACCCAATATTTTTTGTGCCTATGGTTCCAGGCAAATGTAGAAAAAGTCTGGTATGTATATACTGAATCTTTGTCTCATTAACGTTTATTTTTTATAAATATTTAATTTTTGCCAATCATTGTTTAAACTGTGTGCTGCAGACTATCCCGGATGTGTTCTATAAGAGGCATATACTTGGAGTGACGAATGTTACAATCGGTGTACTCACATCTGATTTAAGACAAGAAGATTTTCCAATCAAACATATTGCTGATAGGCTTACGGAAGGTTGGAGACGGTTCTTCAAGGCTCATGCATTAGATGATTTAGATCTTCTGATTTTTGAGTATCGTGGAGGTGCTGATTTCCATATGATACACCAGTTTGGACCAAACTGTTGTGAAATCACATATGAAAATACAGCACCTCAAATGGAGACTGGAGAAGGTAGCTCGGGTAAGTGTTTTTCACTTATTTTGGAGACATGTCCTTCACTCTTTCTAATATTTTTAGTAATGGATAAATTATATTTGAAGGAAATGAGGAGAAGTTTGTTACCTTAAAGGTCACCAGTGACGGCCTCAAACGAAGCATAATCGTAAGTTATACCTTTTCTAGTTTGTTTTTAACTATTATTACATGATCCATTTATTTTCTTCATTTTGCAGTATCTTCCAAAGTCCTTTGTGGATGCAAAAAATTTAAAGGATGTTGCAGGGAGCACCATATTGATGGTCAATGATGCAGGAGAGAAATGGTATGTTGAGCTTGCATTCCATTCCTATAGCGACACGCGACGTATACTTTTGAGCTTCGGCTTAAGAGAGTTTTTGTTGGCAAACAATGTCAAGGCCAACCAAACAATCGTGCTTGAACTTTTCTGGGAAAGTTCAATTGCTCCTATTCTCAAACTCTCCTCTAAAAATGATTGAATTGGTCTAATTCACGATCCATACTATGTTGTAGTTTCCTTTGCTTATTGACAAAACTTATGTTTAGTGGATATTATATTGTTTTGTAAGTTTTTTAATTAAAATTATATTCAGGTTTGTGTTAGGACATCTTTCAATGGTAAGTAATTAAATTACTATTCTAACTTAGCAAACGATTTTGAAGAATTTTAGCCAATTACTCTTTATATTTTTACTTACAATTGTAACTACTACCACTCCCATTCTACTATTTACTTTTATAGAATTTATACCGATTTTTAATGAATATCTTTAATTTATTCACTAAGGAAAATATGAAAATCTTTTAGATTTCGAATTTGGAATTACTTCCCGAATGTATAATAAGTTAAGAAATTATACAATATTACCTAATAAGAAAATGAGACATTCTTGCCATTAAATGGAAGATATTATATTCTTACCTCATATCTAAACAATAAAATTTTATGTATAATTTATGTGGTCGATATTAGTAAACTAAATATTCAAAAAAAAAATATTATCACTAAAAAATCCTAATATCACAGTACTATATATTTGATATCCTCTTCTCATTACTATGAGTTTCGTACCCGGGTTGCTAATGGAAGCTATATGTACATTTGACAACTCTTTATATTCCACACTTTTTTTGGTTTCTGTTGAACAAGTTTTACTATTTTTATTAACAATTCTAATTTTTTTATAGATTCTTCCAAACGTTCTACTGATTCTACGGAAATTTTACCTATTGTTCTTCCTTCTCCAGAAATTGTTTTCCACGAAGATGTCAGTTTTGCTTCTCAAGAAAAAGAAGATAAATTTCGGGCATGGATGAAATGCAATCAAGTTCATCTTCAAGCAAGAAGTCTTTTATATTCACAAATAACAACTCAATTTGTTTGGGATAAAAATAACCTTCAGTGGAAACCCCGAATACAAGGTAAACCGCGATTATTTTGTTTACCGGTATATCCAGAAGAAATTGGAGAATTATATTATTTACGCCGTCTGTTGGATGTAATGAGGGGACCATGTGACTATTTGGATCTAAGGACGATTGACAATGTTGTTTATGACACATTCCGAGATGCATGGTTTGCCCTTCAAAATATTGAAGGTGCCTGATTTATGTTCGATTATCTTAATCATCTATTTAATTATCTATTCAAATAATGGTTGTGTTTCTTTTAAATAATACATAATTCATCGTTCTTGATTTTCATTTTTATTGTAAGTTTCTCTTTCTATAAATTCATGCTTCATTTACCATTTCTATAGTTTCAAATACTCCACTACATGTGAACCTACTTATTAAATTAAGCTAAAAATCCTTTATAAATTAATTCGTTCCGCAAATTATTATATATTCTATCCACTAACTCACATCTTCTAATCTATATAACTAACTATTTATATATTCAAATGAAACTTTTCTCTTAATCCAAAAAACAAACAATCGTCTAGCAAAAAAATTAACCCGCAAGGTGCGGATGAGTCATCTAGTATATAATATAAAAGTTGAAGCTATAGGCGTTTGAGACTGTCCACATAGGATTTAAAAAACTCAATATCATTGGTCCACTTCATCATTCAAAATTGAGAAAATTTACAAATTTTACAAATAGTAAAATTTAAAATTAGAAATAGAAATAAAATACATCAATACATTGTCATAAAAACATAATGTAATAAGAAACACAATTTTATAAATAAGAAAACTAACATAAAAATAAATATCCATAAATTGTCATAAAACATAATGTAATAAGAAATACAATTTTATAAATAGGAAAACAAACATAAAAATGGAAATAAGAAACATACATAAATTGTCATAAAAAGAAAAAAAATGTCAAGTAAAACTTACATAGAAATAGAAATATAAAAAACATCCATAAATTGTCATAAAAATATAATGTAATAAGAAACACAATTTTATAAATAGGAAAGCTAACATAAAAATGGAAATAAGAAACATACATAAATTTTCATAAAAAAACAGAATGTCAAATAAGTATTATTTAATTTAATAATGTACTTACTGATGTTCGAAAAAAAGAAATTATAAAATTCAAAAAATATAATTAAATATTACGTACATTATTTACATTTTCCTTGATTAACATAATTTTCAACTATTATAAAAAAGGAAATTAGTTTCTTTTTTTGAATTAGAAGTTTTCTTTTTTAAACACAACTACTTATAAATTTAACAAAATAATATAAGGATTTGTTATCCACGTATTCATATCTGCTAACCGGATATGCTACTATGAATAAAAATATTCTTTTATAATATAATAGTAAAATCAAAAACAATAATTATTAACCTTATTAATATTGAATTTAAACTAATTTAGAAAAATATAATAAGAAAAATTATGAATACGTACCTGCGTAGCGCAGGTGAAAAACTAGTAAAACTAATAAAAGTTGAAGCTAAATGCATTTGAGGGCGTCCACATATGATTTAAAAAACTCAATTCCACTGGTCCACTTCATCAATCAAATTGAGGAAGTTTACAAATTTTAAATTTTATGAAATTAAGAAAATTTAAAAATATTTAAATATAAATTTTAGAAATAATTTAATATTTTTAAAATAATAAGACAGTAAGATTTTATAAATAGGAAAACTATAACCTAGAAATAGAAAAAAGAAACATCTATAACTTAAATTTTCATCAACAAAATAAAAAAGGTCAAATAAGTATTACTTAGTTTAATGATTAACATATTGGGTTTTGAAAACGAAAATTATAAAATTCAAAAAACGTAATAAGAAACATCCGTTATTAAGTTATCATAAACTGAAGAAAATATCATAAACTAATAAAAGTTGAAGCTAAATGTATTTGAGGGTATTCACATATGATTTAAAAAACTCAATTTCATTGGTCCAGTTCATCATTCAAAATTGAGGAAGTTTACAAATTTTAAATTTTATGAAATTAATAATGGTTACAAATATTTTAAAAAATGTTTAGAAATAATTTAAATTTTTAAAATAATAAGACGTAGTAAGATTTTATAAATAGGAAAACTATAACCTAGAAATAGAAATAAGAAATATCTATGAGTTAAATTTTCATAAACAGAATAAACATGTGTATTTCTTAGTTAATGATTTACATATTGGTTTTAAAAATAGAAAATTATAAAATTAAAAAATAGATATAAGAAACATCCATTATTAAGTTATCATAAAAAATATCATCATATATAATATAAAAGTTGAAGCTATAGGCGTTTGAGAGTGTCCACATAGGATTTAGAAAACTCAATTTCACTGGTCCACTTCATCATTTAAAATTGAGGAAGTTTACAAATTTTAAATTTTATGAAATTTAGAAAATTTAAAAATATTTAAATATAAAATTTTAGAAATAATTTAACATTTTGAAAATAATAAGACATCGTAAGATTTTATAAATAGGAAAACTATAACATAGAAATAGAAAAGAAACATCTATAACTTAAATATTCATAAACAGAATAAAAAATGTCAAAATAAGTATTACGTAGTTTAATGATTTACATATTGGTTTAAAAAAAAGAAAATTATAAAATTCAAAAAATAGAAATAAGAAATATCCATTATTAAGTTATCATAAAGAGACAAAAATATCATAAAACTAATAAAAGTTGAACTTAAATGCATTTAAGGGTATTCACATATGATTTAAAAAACTCAATTTCATTGGTCCACTTCATCATTCAAAATTAAGGAAGTTTACAAATTTTAAATTTTATGAAATTAAGAAAGTTTACAAATATTTAAATATAAAATTTTAGAAATAATTTAACATTTTAATATAATAAGACGTAGTAAGATTTTATAAATAGGAAAACTATAACCTAGAAATAGAAATAAGAAATATCTATGAATTCAATTCTCATAAACAGAAAAAATGTCAAATAAGTATTACTTAGTAGGGGTTATTGGTTTATGCATTTTAATGAATTTTTAAATGCAAGTGAAATCAGGTGTTATTGGATCATTGATTTTAAAATTCTTTCTAAAATCATGTGTTAGTGGTTCTATGATTTTAGAATCCTAATTAAAATACTATTGGTTCTATGATTTCAAAATCCAAATTAAAATCAAGTGTTATTCAATAGTAAAAATGTATATACGGATTTGATTTTATCATGGATTTGAATGGATTTCTGTGGATTTTAAAGTTAAAAATACAAAGACTCAAATCCGAGTGAAAACCTACGGATTTCACAAATATTAGTAAAATCTATGTATTAGATTTTAAAATCAACGGATTTCTAAATACACGAAAATATACAAACCAATAACACCCCCTTAGTTTAATGATTGACATATTGGTTTTTAAAAAAGAAAACTATAAAATTCAAAAAATAGAAATAAGAAACATCCATTATTAAGTTATCATAAACATACAAAATATCATAAAACTAATAAAAGTTGAAGCTAAATGCATTTGAGGGTATTCACATATGATTTAAAAAACTCAATTTCATTGATCCACTTCATCATTCAAAATTGACGAAATTTACAAATTTTAAATTTTATGAAATTTAGAAAATTTAAAAATATTTAAATATAAGATTTTAGAAATAATTTAACATTTTAAAATAATAAGACATAGTAAGATTTTATAAAATAGGAAAACTATAACCTAGAAATAGAAATAAGAAACATCTATGACTTAAATTTTCATAAACAGAATAAAAATGTCAAATAAGTATTACTTAGTTTAATGATTTACATATTGTTTTAAATAAAAAATTATAAAATCAAATATATAGAAATAAGTAATATACATTATTAAGTTATCATAAAACGAAAAAAATATCATCATCCTATTACTAATAATAGTTGAAGCTATATGCATTTGAGTTTGTCCACATAGGATTTAAAAAACTCAATATCATTGGTCCAGTACATCATTCAAAATTTTGAAAGTTTACAATTATATTTTTTTCGTGTTTTTTAGAATTACGAAAAATTCTACTAACTTATAAAAATAAGGTAATGATAGAATTATGGAAAGTTTCCACATACATATTAAAAAAAACTTAATTCTTGTTTCGCTTCATCATTCAAAATTTACCAATTTTAATATTTATATATAATTTTTTTAATTATAGAACAAACTATTAACTTATGAAAAATAAGATAATAGGATAACAATGGAAAATATGTTATATTTCAATTGCAAAACTATTAAAATGAAAATTAAAAATATTAGCAATTATGAAAAATTATGTTATATTGGAATTGTGAAATTAACAAAGGTTGCAAATTTTATAAATTTCCAAATAATTCACATCATCATTCCAAATTAAGGGAGTTTTTTTTTTTTTTTTAAAGGTTTTTTGGGATTATCAAAAATTCTATCAACCTATGGAAAATAATATAATAAGATAATTATGAACTTTTTTTAATATTAGAATTGTAAACTTATAACAATATAAATTTAAAAATAAATTATCATACATTAATATATATATATATATATCGTAAACTTATAAATTTATGTCATTTTAAAAAGTTTATTTTAAAATGAAACTATATGAGAATAATTATTTACATATTGACTATTATATTTATCTTTTAATAAAAAAATCAGTTTAGTGACATGACAATAATAAAAGAAATCAATTTATTTCATCGTAATAAAACAAATACAATATATTTTGTTAAAATTTAATAACAATTATAAAAAATATAAGCATGTAACATATGTTTACAAATTTTAAGATTTTTCGTTAGTAAAATATAAATATATATAGGTTATGTAAAATATTTCATTAACAATAAAATAATATTAATTCACAAAAGGTAAAAAGAAGAATATAAAAAAAATTAAAATTAGTACAAAATCTTTAGCTTAGTAAAAATGTAATTTCGGCTAAGTGATTGTACGAACCTAAAACTATCCTAGAAATAATATAGTTATAAATGGTACAAATGAGTAAAAAAAATAACAAATCAAAAGCAATTGGTTAAATGATTGTCCTTTATCTAAATTAATTATTATAAATTAGAAACTATATTTTATTTTATTAAAATAGTAGATCTTAACAAATATGATTAAATAGAACATTATGTTTTCAATATAAGTAAAAGTTAATGCCAAAAATTTACTTTTTACTTGATAAATCTTTGTATAATTTAAATAGTAAAATAGAAAATTATAAAATATACAATTTGTTTTTATAAATTTATTTTAATAATATAAAACAAAACAGTAAAAATATAATAGTCAAATTATAGATATGTATTCGTGCATAACGCGGATGAAAAACCTAGTAAAACTAATAAAAGTTGAAGCTAAATGCATTTGAGGGTGCCCACATATGATTGAAAAAACTCAATTTCATTGGTCCACTTCATCATTCAAAATTTATAAAGTTTACAAATTTTAAAATTTATGAAACTAAGAAAGTTTATAAATATTTCAATATAAAATTTTAGAAATAATTTACCATTTTAAAATAATAAGAGATAGTAAGATTTTATAAATAGAAAAACTATAACATAGAAATAGAAATAAGAAACATCTATGCCTGAAATTTTCAAAAACAGAAAAATGACAAATAAGTATTACTTAGTTTAATGATTGACATATTGGTTTTTAAAAAAGAAAATTATAAAATTCAAAAAAATAGAAATAAGAAACATCCAATATTAAGTTATCATAAACATACAAAATATCATAAAACTAATAAAAATTGAAGCTAAATGCCATTGAGGGTATTCACATATGATTTAAAAAACTCAATTTCATTGGTCCACTTCATCATTCAAAATTGACGAAGTTTACAAATTTAAAATTTTATGAAATTTAGAAAATTTAAAAATATTTAAATATAAGATTTTAAAAATAATTTAACATTTTAAAAATAATAAGACATAGTAAGATTTTATAAAATAGGAAAACTATAACCTAGAAATAGAAATAAGAAACATCTATGATTTAAATTTTCATAAACAGAATAAAAATGTCAAATAAATATTACTTAGTTTAATGATTTACATATTGTTTTTTAAAAGAAATTATAAAATTCAAATATATAGAAATAAGTAATATACATTATTAAGTTATCATAAAACGAAAAAATATCATCATCTTATTACTAATAAAAGTTGAAGCTATATGCATTTGAGGATGTCCACATAGGATTTAAAAAACTCAATATCATTAGTACAGTTCATCATTCAAAATCGTGAAAGTTTACAATTATAATAATTTTTCCTTTTTTAGAATTACGAAAAATTCTACTAACTTATAAAAAATAAGGTAATGATATAATTATGGAAAGTGTCCACATACATCTTAAAAAAAAACTTAATTCTTGTTTCGCTTCATCATTCAAAATTTACAAATTTTAGTATATTATATATATATATATTTTAATTATAGAACAAACTATTAACTTATGAAAAATAAGATAATAGGATAACAACGGAAAATTATGTTATATTTCAATGGAAAAACTAAAAAATTATACATTAAAAATATTAGAAATTATGAAAATTATGTTATATTATAATTGTGAAATTAAAAAAGGTTGCAAAGTTTAAAAAAATTCCAAATAATTCACATCATAATTCAAAACTATGGGAGTTTACATTTAAAAAAAAAGTTTTTTAGGATTGCCAAAAATTCAATTAACCTATGGAAAATAATATAATAAGTTAATTATGAACTTTTTTTAATATTAGAATTCTAAACTTATAATAATATAAATTTAAAATAATTTATCATACATTAATATATATATATATATATATATATATATATATATAGTAAACTTAAAATTTATGTCATTTTAAAAAAGTTTATTTTAAAATGAAACAATATGAGAATAATTATTTACATATTGACTATTATATTTATCTTTTAATAAAAAATCAGTTTAGTGACATGACAATAATGAAATAAATCAATTTATTTCATCGTAATAAAACAAATACAATATATTTTGTTAACATTTAATAACAATTATCAAAAATATAAGCATGTAACATATGTTTACAAATTTTAAGATTTTTCGTTAGTAAAATATAAATATATATAGATTATGTAAAATATTTCATTAACAATAAAAAATAATATTAATTCACAAAAGGTAAAAATAAGAATATAACAAAAAATTAAAATTAGTACAAAATCTTTAGCATAGTAAAAATGTAATTTCGGCTAAGTGATTGTACGAACTTAAAATTATCCTAGAAATAGTATAGTTATAAATGGTAAAAATGAGTAAAAACAATAACAAATCAAAAGCAATTGGTTAAATGGTTGTCCTTTATCTAAATTAATTATTATATATTAGAAACTATATTTTTATTTTATTAAAATAGTAAAATTTCGATCTTAACAAATACGATTAAATAGAACATTATGTTTTCAATATAAGTAAAAGTTAATACCAAAAATTTACTTTTTACTTGATAAATATTTGTATAATTTAAATATTAAAATAGAAAATTATAAATTATAATTTTTTTATAAATTTATTTTAATAATATAAAACTTAACAGTAAAAATATAATAGTCAAATTATAAATATGTATTCGTGCGTAACGCGGATGAAAAACCTAATTAAAACTAATAAAAGTTGAAGCTAAATGCATTTGAGGGTGCCCACATATGATTGAAAAAACTCAATTTCATTGGTCCACATCATCATTCAAAATTTAGAAAGTTTACAAATTTTAAATTTTATGAAACTAAGAAAGTTTATAAATATTTCAATATAAAATTTTAGAAATAATTTACCATTTTAAAATAATAAGACATAGTAAGATTTTAAAAATAGGAAAACTATAACATAGAAATAGAAATAAGAAACATTTATGTCTGAAATTTTCATAAACAGAAAAATGACAAATAAGTATTACTTAGTTTAATGATTGACATATTGGTTTTTAAAAAAGAAAATTATAAAATTCAAAAAATAGAAATAAGAAACATCCATTATTAAGCTATCATAAACATACAAGTATCATAAAACCAATAAAAATTGAAGCTAAATGCATTTGAGGGTATTCACATATGATTTAAAAAACTCAATTTCATTGGTCCACTTCATCATTCAAAATTGACGAAGTTTACAAATTTTAAATTTTATGAAATTTAGAAAATTTAAAAATATTTAAATATAATATTTTAGAAATAATTTAACATTTTAAAAATAATAAGACATAGTAAGATTTTATAAAATAGGAAAACTATAACCTAGAAATAGAAATAAGAAACATCTATGACTTAAATTTTCATAAACAGAATAAAAATGTCAAATAAATATTACTTAGTTTAATGATTTACATATTGTTTTTTAAAAGAAATTATAAAATTCAAATTTATAGAAATAAGTAATATACATTATTAAGTTATCATAAAACGAAAAAAATATCGCATCCTATTACTAATAAAAGTTGAAGCTATATACATTTGAGGGTATCCACATATGATTTAAAAAACTCAATATCATTGGTCCAGTTTATCATTCAAAATTTTGAAAGTTTAGAATTTTAATAATTTTTCCTTTTTTAGAATTACGAAAAATTCTACTAACTTATAAAAATAAGGTAATGATATAATTATGGAAGTGTCCACATACATATTAAAAAAACTTAATTCTTGTTACGCTTCATCACTCATAATTTACAAATTTTAATATTTATATATATTTTTTAATTATAGAACAAACTATTAACTTATGAAAAATAAGATAATAGGATAACAATGGAAAATTATGTTATATTACAATTTCAAAACTAAAAAATTATAAATTAAAAATATTAGCAATTATGAAAATTATGTTATATTATAATTGTGAAATTAAGAAAGGTTGCAAATTTTAAAAGTTTTCCAAATAATTCACATCATCATTCAAAACTATGGGAGTTTACATTTTTTTTAAAGTTTTTTAGGATTATCAAAAATTCAATTAACCTATGGAAAATAATATAATACGATAATTATGAACTTTTTTAATATTAGAATTCTAATATATATATATATATATATATATATAGTAAACTTATAAAGTTATGTCATTTTTAAAAAAGTTTATTTTAAAATGAAACAATATGAGAATTATTATTTACATATTGACTATTATATTTATCTTTTAATAAAAAATCAGTTTAGTGACATGACAATAATGAAATAAATCAATTTATTTCTTCGTAATAAAACAAATACAATATATTTTGTTAAACTTTAATAACAATTATCAAAAATATAAGTATGTAACATATGTTTACAAATTTTAAGATTTTCGTTAGTAAAATATAAATATATTTAGATTATGTAAAATATTTCATTAACAATAAAAAATAATATTAATTCACAAAAGGTAAAAATAAGAATATAACAAAAAATTAAAATTAGTACAAAATCTTTAGCGTAGTAAAAATGTAATTTCGGCTAAGTGATTGTACGAACTTAAAATTATCCTAGAAATAATATAGTTATAAATGGTACAAATGAGTAAAAAAAATAACAAATCAAAAGCAATTGGTTAAATGATTGTCCTTTATCTAAATTAATTATTATATATTAGAAACTATATTTTTATTTTATTAAAATAGTAAAATTTCGATCTTAACAAATATGATTATATAGAACATTATGTTTTCAATATAAGTAAAAGTTAATACCAAAAAATTACTTTTTACTTGATAAATCTTTGTATAATTTAAATAGTAAAATAGAAAATTATAAAATATACAATTTTTTATAAATTTATTTTAATAATATAAAACTACAGTAAAAATATAATAGTCAAATTATAAATATGTATTCGTGCGTAACGAGGATGAAAAACCTAGTAAAACTAATAAGAAGATTGAATCAACATATGATTGAAAAAACTCAATTTCATTGGTCCACTTCATCATTCAAAATTTAGAAAGTTTACAAATTTTAAATTTTATGAAACTAAGAAAGTTTATAAATATTTAAATATAAAATTTTAGAAATAATTTACCGTTTTAAAATAATAAGACATAGTAAGATTTTATAAATAGGAGAACTATAACATAGAAATAGAAATAAGAAACATATATGCCTGAAATTTTCATAAACAGAATAAAAAATGTCAAGTAAGTATTACTTATTTTGATGATTTACATACTGGTTTTTGAAAAAAGAAAATTATAAAATTCGAAAAATAGAAATAAGAAACATCCATTCTTAAGTTATCATGAAAGACAAAAAATATCACAAAGCTAATAAAAATTGAATCTAAATGCATTTGAGTGTGTCTAAATAGGATTTAAAAAAACTCAATTTCATTGGTACACTTCATCATTCAAAATTGAGGAAGTTTATAAATATTTAAATATAAAATTTTTGAAATAATTTAAGATTTTAAAATAATAAGACATAGTAAAATTTTATAAATAGGAAAATTATAACCTAGAAATAGAAATAAGAAACATGTATGACTTAAATTTTCATCAACAGAATAAAAAAATGTCAAATAAGTATTATTTTTTATGATTTACCTATTGGTTTTTTAAAAAAAAGAAAATAATAAAATTCAAGATATAGAAATAATAAAAATATCATCCTATTACTAATAAAAACTGAAGCTATATGAATTTGAAGGTGTCCACATAAGATTTAAGAAATAAATATCACTGGTCCACTTCATCATTCAAAATTGAGAAAATTTATAAATTTTAATTTTACGAGTAGCCGGTAACTCCAACCAGTAGGATACCCTCATACTTCTGAACTAAGCCTTTGTGCAAGCTCCGAAACGCCTTAAATTGTTGAGGAAGAAGCTTCACCAAGATTAAGTCCCCCACTGAATATTCAGATGGTCGTCTTTTCTCGTCCGCTCACTTCTTCATCCGTCTTCGTGATTTTTCTAGATATACCCGGGCAAAGTCGGCGTGCTCCTCCCATTGTTTGGCCATTATAAACGCCCCTGGACTATTTCTTTCAGTCGTCGGTGCAACCAATGTGTGTGGTGTCAGAGGTTGCTGTCCCGTCGCAAGCTCGAATGGACTCTGTCCTGTGGACACACTTCGTTGCAAATTGTTGGAAAACTGGGTGATGTCCAGCAACTTAGCCCAATATTTTTGATTTGCACTCACGAAGTGTCGGAGGTAACACTCTAACAACGCATTCACCCTTTCCATATGCCCATCAGTTTGAGGGTGAAAGCTTGTTGAGAAACTTAGGTCCGTCCCAAGGATCTTGAATAACTCCTTCCACAAGTGTCCAATAAAGCGGGGGTCCCGATCACTCACGATATTCCTCGGCAATCCCCAATGCTTCACCACGTTCTTGAAAAATGCCTTGCCGCTTCTTCGGCTGTGGCATCCCGATCGCACACTATGAACGTTCCATAGTTGGAGAACCGGTCCACAATCACCATGATTGAGCCAAACCCTTCTGACTTAGGTAAGGCGCATATGAAATCCAGTGAAACTGACTCCCATGGTCATTCCGGAATCGGCAAAGGTTCCAGCAAACCCGTCAACTGCTTATTCTCTGTCTTTTCTTGTTGGCAAATGATAGGTCGTAAATTTTTAACCCTATACTAACTGCAAGTGCACAGCAATATCAATGTAGTACTTAGGGATCGAATCCACGAGGACTCTAGGCAACGATAGAATTAGAACGGTCAAGCTTAAACTAGGACAAAGCAAATTGTATTGAGAAACTAAAAGCAATGCGAGAAAGTAAACAAGTAGAAAGTTGTGGGTGTAAGCAGTTAACTAAAGGCGCAAAGTCTAGGGAGTTCTCAGGAAATCAGAAAAGCAGACAAATCATTCAGTCATGATCAAATTAGGTACAGTTCTAGAACTCAAAACACAGATATAGAATTAACCAACTTTCGTTGTGAGAATTCTCTAAGCCTAATTGCAGAAATCCAAATGTCTTTGTAATTCCTAACAGATTAAACCAGCTTTAATGATCAAGTTCGATAAACCAAATTTCTTTGCGAGTAATTATATTGCTCAACCTAAATAGTTCAGATTCTAAACCACACTTTCGTGTCAATCTAGCAACCTAAGATCTAGATTCTAAGTGATCAAGTTAGAACTAGCATTAAACACAATTTAGCTTGAAGAACATCTATTGATATGAATCCTTAACTGAATTAATTATATCTAGCAAGTCATAAAATCCTTAATGAGAATCCCTAAACCTAACTATGAATCTACTCAGACATAGATAATGAAAACATGATCAATGAATAATTAGATATCATAAAAGAGATTAAACAAGTAAAAGGGTTCAAAATCTTCTCCAAAAACAAGATGTAGTACAGGATCAGATCAGCCCCAAATAGCTCTAAAAACTCTCTGCTCTAAAGTATGGTAGCGTATGTAAAAACTGAAGTTAAAACCTAATTAAATAGCTAAATCACATCTTGGGGCTTCTGTGTAAATATCTGGAACTTATGGGCACTTTGCAATATCATCATTCTTCATTAACTCTCGCCGAGACTGGCCCAACTCGCTTTGCATCGATCGATGCTGATGTGCGTCGATCGACACACTCCTCTGTTTTGGACAGTGAGCACAAACTCTCGGGTCAAAACTCCAAAATGCTCCATTTAGCTCCATAATCTCCAAATCCACTCCAAACGTGTGTGTACCTAATAAAACCTGTAAAAGACTCTAAAGAAACACCAAAAGACTCTAAAACATACTTATATCATGGCATAAAACCGGTAAAAACCATGATATATCAACTCCCCCACACTTATCCTTTGCTTGCCCTCAAGCAAAACAGAGAACTAGAACATGGTGAAGAGGTTTGAAAACTTTCAGAAACTCCTTTTTGTCCTAGAAGCAACAACACTCAGATTCTCCTTAGTAATCCACTGAAAGGATCAACTGCAAGATATCAAGACCAACATATACTTCCCCCAGACTTAGCAACTGTCCTAAGTAAACTCCACAATCAATCCAAGCAATTCAAATTCACCCTACTGACTTCTTAAGCATATTAAGTGCGGTCTCACCTAAGGATTATCGATCAAAGGGCACATGGATTCTTACTTTGTCAGCTCTAGAACACCATACTATCTTTTTCTGGTTCCTTTTCTTCTCTTTTTTCCTTCCTTAGCATTCTGATTTTTCCCCATTGGGTATCATTTTTTTTTTATCAGTGCTCTTCCCGTTAAGGGGTGTACTTTGGACACATTCCATGGATAGCACAAGAGGTAATAGTGTTTGCTACTACTCCCGTGACCACTTCGGAGTTATTAACTCATCCTCTGTTTATTACTCTTTTTTTTTTTTTTTATGGAAGGGGAGAAGGGAACCATACTTGGACAGGTTTACAAGCTGTGTCAGAACTAACAAAGGAGTCCGACTCAAGGTATACCAAGCCCTTAGGTGAGAAAATTAAAGTTAGGTTAAGGGTGAAGCCAGTAAAAGGATCCTCTGAATACCTGAATTGATATGGGTGTCCTCAGTAGGTTGATCCGTGTTGGGTTTTCTAATAGTCATAGATGGATCTTTCAGCTTCATCCCGATGGTTACTTAAGTTCCTGCAAGATGTTGTTAACTTCTCCAAAATTCAATGTTTCTTACTTAAACTGGTTTTGACTCAATAAAACAAAATTTTTTGAAAACATGGACTGACTCTTAAGAAAACAGAAAGACAAAAGTCAGTAGGTAGCTACCTCCCCCACACTTGAAACACACTGTCCCCAGTAGTGTTAAGCTAAATGTTGGTAAAAAGAAAGAAAATGTTAATGGATGTGTTGAGTTCTGTCTGATTTTACCTCTGTCGCTCATGCATCGATCGTTACATAAATGTAACGACTGTTGCTAGGCGATTTTTCGTCATGTGTCGATCGTTGCTCAGGACCGCAACGATCGCTGCAATGCGATTTCTCGTTTTGTGACGATCGACACAAGGTTGTGTCGATCGACGCACTGCGATTCTGTCGAAACCTGCAGACAAAACTAACCAGAAACAAAAACAAACGTAAAATCCTAACAAAAACACCAAAAATGAATAGCAAAAACAAAACAGTGGGTTGCCTCCCACTCAGTGCTCTTTTAGCGTCAATAGCTTGACCGGACGAACAAGATCAGTTTGCTGGAGATCCTGACAAAGACTGTGATTGCCTCTGTGTAAGTCTCCTCATCCAAGGTGGAGAGTAAGCGTCATTAGTGTGAACTCGTCCAAGAAAAGACGGAATGAAATGTTCCCCAGGATCAAAAACCAAAGTGTTACTAGTCTGAGCTCCATGTCCATCCTCAATAGTGAAGGTCTGCCCATCTATCAGTGGCTTACGCAGCATGTCCATCTCAAAGTGCAGAGGCTCATCTCCCAGATGGAGATCAATCAAGCTGTGCCTCACATCAATCACTGCTCCAGCTGTGGCTAAGAATGGCCTGCCCAGAATCAAAGCATCATCTTGCTCACTGTCATACTTAAGCACCAAGAAGTCTGTCGGAACCAAGTAGTTCCCAACTCTCACTGGGATGTTCTCAAGAACTCCTTCAGGAATCCTTATTGACTGATCAGCTAGGACAAGAGAGGTCCTAGTGGGTGAAAAATCCATCATACCCAGCTTCTCTGCCACAGAAATGGCATGAGACTTCCAACAGCTCCTAAATCACACAAAGAGCGCTTAAAACCATCCTCAAAAATGGAACAATTCAGCACAAAAATCCCAGGATCAGGTAGCTTCTTAGGAATCTTAGTTAGCAACACCTCACTGATATGTCTAGGAACCACTATTACCCAATCTCTCAGCTCTTCAACCAAAGGGAACATCTTACCCAAGTATCTCTGCACACAAGGGTGATAAGGTGGATCATCAGATGGTGGAATTTCTTCCAACTCTTCACTAATTACTTCTCGCTTTTTAAGCTCATCAATCTCTTGTTGGACTACCTCGGACACTTTAGGATACATTCGATTAGATAGTGCATAAATCTCCTGTTGAGTTATCTCAGACACTCCAGGGAATAAACGATTAAGCTCTGAATCTGCCTCTGCATCAATGCCATAAGAATCCTGTGAATCTGTCTGTCCACGCCATGCAACGATCGACGCTAAGGGTGCATCGATCGATGCAGTTAAATTTTCACAGATCCCACCCGAGAGATTTTCCTCAAAATCAGAAATTTCAGCCTCTTCTACCAGTTCAGCTGTATTTAGCTCAAATCTTTCACCTAGGTGCGATCCATCATCAATGTACACTGACCAGGCCTTAATGTGGGTGTATTCAACACTCTTTCCCTTGACAGAGTTCGAAATTTGGCTCACCAGAGTGTCCAATTGCTTCACATGAGTACTTAGAGACTCAAACTTCCCATTGAGATCCTCATAAACAGCATCCAACTTCTTGTTGCAGTCCACAACAATCTTAGTCTGTCCTTCCAGCAGCTGCTCCATCATACTCTCCATCTTACTCTCATGAGTAGTAGCTACATGAGGTGCTTGGTAAGAGGAAGATCCATAAGTCCTCTGATTACCTTGTTGGAAAGGTTTCTGAAAACCAGCATTCTGTCCAAAGCCAAAAGAGTTTTGATTGCTTGTGAAAGCACTCTTTTGACCACTGAAAAATCTATTACCTTGCTGATTACCAAACCTGTTACCTTGGAAACCAGATCCTCCGATGTAGTTCACATCCTCTTCCTTCCCATCTTCTTCAGCATTGATCACCTCAACATCTTGAGCAAAATGGACAGCTTTCTTCCCAGCTAGAAGATTACAAACAATGTCCAGCTTAGATCTAATATCAGCTATCTCCAAATTCTCCATCTTCCCACCAGACTTCTTCCTCCTTTTATCAGTAGTCTTGTAGCTATTACTGCTTACTAAGTTATCTATCATTTGCTTAGCTTGAGTAGGAGTCCTAGTGTTGAAATTTGCATTGCTAGAATTGTCTAATGCAGTCTGATATGGAAGATCTATACATCTAAAGAAGATACCCAACAATGTTACCTCAGTGAATCCATGATGCGGGCAGTCACGTTAGTACTTCTTAAATCTCATCCAGGCAGTCTTAAGAGGCTCTGTCGGACCTTGAGAAAAAGTGAGAATGTCCTGCCTTGACTGATCAGAGCGAGCATCATCATAGAAGTGTCGCAGAAACTCACTCTTCAAAGAATCCCATGTAACAAACTTTCCAGGTGGAAGCTGTTTCAGCCAGGCAGCAGCATCTCCAGCGAGAGAGTAGGGAAAGAGTTTGAGAAACAGATAGTCATAATTCACTCCATCATATTTCATCCCAGTGACTATGTCCTGAAACTCATCTATGTGATCCATCGGCTTCTCATTAGGATAACCATGGAAGGCATTCTGCCTCAGAAGCGAGTAGTAGATGGTCTTGATTTCAAAATCATTCCTATCAAAATCAGGAGGTACGAGAGCTGACCGGTTAGCATGAAACTCATCCGGACGGTTATAGTCAGCCAAAGTCCTCTCATGGACAACCATCTCTCTACCTTGGGCCTGTCCTTGGCCTTGGTTCTGCTCCTGGCGTGGTTGCTCAGGAGGATCAGGGATAACATTCCCTTCAGCATCAATCCGTTCTCCAGCAGCATTGTACGGATTCCCAGCACGGTCCCTCAGGACACCTTGAGCATCAGGCAATATAATCACACGTTCAACTACCATCCTTGCTCTTTGAACTCTTCTGTTAGTCCTCTCTAGTCTAGCAAGCTCTTCAAGTTGGAGGTTAACGAGATTAGTGTTTGGATTACTTCTGGTATCACGCGTCTGCATAAACCGTCTGTAATCGTCAAGCAACGATCGATGCTAACAGTGCAACGATCGATTCAACTCCAATCGCCTAGTAATGATCGACACAAGAAATGCAACGATCGATGCTATGTGAAAGTAAAACCTGCAATAAAGAAAGAAACAGAAAAATCAGTAACTAAAACAAAAAAAAACAAAAAAAAATCCTAGTAAAAACCCTAAGTTCGAATCTATCGAAGACTCCAAAGAGTCCCCGGAAACGGCGCCAAAAACAGGATAGGTCGTAAAGTTTTAACCATATACTAACTGCAAGTGCACATCAATATCAATGTAGTACTTAGGGATCGAATCCACGAGGACTCTAGGCAACAATAGAATTAGAACGGTCAAGCTTAAACTAGGAGAAAGCAAATTGTATTGAGAAACTAAAAGCAATGCGAGAAAGTAAACAAGTAGCAAGTTGTGGGTGTAAGCAGTTAACTAAAGGCGCTAAGTCTAGGGAGTTCTCAGGAAATCAGACAAGCAGACAAATCATTCAGTCATGATCAAATTAGGTACAGTTCTAGAACTCAAAACACAGATATAGAATTAACCAACTTTCGTTGTGAGAATTCTCTAAGCCTAATTGCAGAAATCCAAATGTCTTTGTAATTCCTAACAGATTAAACCAGCTTTAATGATCAAGTTCGATATGTTCACAATATAATTAAACCAAATTTCTTTGCGAGTAATTATATTGCTCAACCTAAATAGTTCAGATTCTAAACCACACTTTCGTGTCAATCTAGCAACCTAAGATCTAGATTCTAAGTGATCAAGTTAGAGCTAGCATTAAACACAATTTAGCTTGAAGAACATCTATTGATATGAATCCTTAACTGAATTAATTATATCTAGCAAGTCATAAAATCCTTAATGAGAATCCCTAAACCTAACTATGAATCTACTCAGACATAGATAATGAAAACATGATCAATGAATAATTAGATATCATAAAAGAGATTAAACAAGTAAAGGGGTTCAAAATCTTCTCCAAAAACAAGATGTAGTACAGGATCAGATCAGCTCCAAATAGCTCTAAAAACTCTCTGCTCTAAAGTATGATAGCGTATGTAAAAACTGAAGTTAAAACCTAATTAAATAGCTAAATCACGTCTTGGGGCTTCTGTGTAAATATCTGGAACTTCTGGGCACTTTGCAATATCATCATTCTTCATTAACTCTCGCCGAGACTGGCCCAACTCGATGTGCATCGATCGATGCTGATGTGCGCCGATCGACACACTCCTCTGTTTTGGACAGTGAGCACAAACTCTCGGGTCAAAACTCCAAAATGCTCCATTTAGCTCCATAATCTCCAAATCCACTCCAAACGTGTGTGTACCTAATAAAACCTGTAAAGGACTCTAAAGAAATACCAAAAGACTCTAAAACATACTTATATCATGGCATAAAACCGGTAAAAACCATAATATATCAGCAAACTAGACAAGTTTTCACGTAAAACTCCACAGTGTTTCACATTTGTGGCCAAAAGTAGGCTGCTTCAACCAAAGCCAACATTCGTTTTTGCCCCGGGTGTCCAGCTCACTGAGTATCGTGACACTCCCAAACTATGTCTCGGCAATGACTTTCCCACTTTGGTACATAAAGTCTTTGACCCTTGGTGAGAAGTAACCCGTTCTCCACCCAGAACCGGTGTGTCTTGCCTTCTCTCGCCAATCTCATCAATTCTTGAGCAGCTGGATCACGCTGCAAGCCTTCTCGGATCCGTACCAAAATGCCTCCTTCGACCAAACTAACGGCTGCCAGCTCGGCCTTCCGACTTAATGCATCAGCCACCACATTTGTCTTTACTGGCTTGTACTCCAAGGTATAATCGAACTCAGCCAGGAAGTCTGGCCAACGAGCCTGCTTTGGAGATAACTTCTTCTGTGTCTGGAAATAACTTGTAGCCACATTGTCCGTCTTAATCACAGTGATCCCAGCAGGTGGTGTCTCCAGATTCTTAGGCAATGGACCACGGCTGTCATCTCCTTTTCCTGGACCGTGTATCTCCTCTCGGTCTCGTTCAGCTTCCGACTCTCAAAGGCAATAGGATGACCCTCTTGCATCAAGACTCCTCCAATCGCAAAATCAGATGCATCTGTGTGTATCTCAAATGACAACTTAAAATCCGGCAAGGCAAGGATAGGTTCTTGACTTACTGCGGTCTTTAACTCCTCAAAGGCCTCTTGGCATCTATTTGACCATTTCCCATGACTTCTCCTTCTTCAATAAGTCTGTCAAGGGAGCAGCCCTCTTAGAGTATCCCTAAATGAACCGACGATAGTAGTTCGCCAGTCCAAGAAATGACCATAACTCCGTCACTTTAGTCGGATCCTCCCACTCCATGATCGCCTTGATCTTGGTGTCGTCCATCTTAAGTTTTCCATGCCCAATGACATGTCACAAGAACTAGACTTCCTTGGTAGCAAAGGTGCACTTCTCTCGATTCACGAACAGCTTGTTATCACGAAGAAATCGGAAGACAGTTCGCAAATGTTCAACATGCTCCTCCATCGAGTTACTATAGACCATAATGTAATCCAAGTAAGCCACCACGAATCGATCCACATACGGCTGAAAGATTTGATTCATTAGGGTGCAAGACATGGCTGGGGCGTTCGTGAGGCCAAACGACATCACAAGCCACTCGAACGACCCATACCGAGTTATGCATGCAGTCTTTGGCTCAGCTACTTCAGCAATCCGAACTTGATAGTAACCTTTTTGTAAGTCCAACTTGGTATACGCCTTGGCTCCACCAAGTCTGTCAAATAAGTCCGCGATCAAAGGAATCGGGTAACGGTTCTTGATCGTTACCTTATTAAGTGCCCTGTAGTCCATAAACATCCTCAAAGATCCATCTGGCTTCTTCTGGAGCAACACTGGTGCACCATAAGGAGCTTTGGACGGTCACAGCTTCCTTGTTGCCAACAGTTCGTCGAGTTGCTTCCTCAAATCTTCAAGTTGCGGTGGAGCCATCCGGTAAGGCGCCATTGCTGGTTGTTTGGCCCACGTCTACAACTCGATTCGGTGGTCCACCTCCCTCCTAGGTGATAACTTCTCTGGTAATTTTTCTGGCATCACGTCCATGTTATCCTCGAGAACAACTTCAATAGCTGGCGGTATTGGCGTGGTATTCTCAGATTCGCCTTCCACCTTCATCACCGCCAAAAATGTGGACTCACCCTTTTTCACACATTTGGAGAGTTGCATTGCCGTCAAATGCTTCGGTCCATCATTCTAACTCTCCAACGGTAGGAACCATGCAAGGTGATTCCTTCTCAAAGATGAAAACCAAGCTGAGTGCAGGCATCATTATTGCCATGATTTGCCTCATGAAGTCTAATCCAAGGACAACTTTGAAGTCATCCATAGGTACCATAGAGAAGTTGACCAGACCGATCTAATCTCCCAGATTCATCTCCACTCTAGCGGTACCAATAACCAGTTGGGTTTTGGCTTTCACCGTCTTCATCCAGCGCTCCCGTTTATCCCACTTGATCTTGAACCTTCTAGCTTCCTCGTCAGCCATGGAGTTGTGAGTGGCTCCCGTATCCACCATCACTCGAGTTTGCTTCCCATTAATTCGGGCCTCTACGTACATGAGCCCCTTGCTCATTGGTTTTGTAACCGGACTTTTCTTAAGAGCGTTAAGGAGTTGTTTTGACCCCATCTTGCTCGATTCTCCTTCTTGAGTCTCCGCATCACGATTCTCTCTAATCGCGGATAGTGACCCCATCTTTAGACAGTCCTTCATATGATGTGGCCCCTTGCACACGAAACATCCACCCCTTGGTACGAAATATTTCTTCTTGGCTTCAAAATATTCCCGTCGAGAACCTCTCTCATAGTTCCTCGATGGTCGGGCATTTTCTCGGCAATAGTCTCGCCTCTCTCCCACACCTTTAGTCACAACCTTCTCACTCTTCTTGAATGAATCGGAGCGACCTTGAGTGCGGAAGTCAGTCAACGACTCGGCGACCGCAATAGCCTCATATACAGACTGAACTTCCTTCGGTGCAACTCTTGTTTAGCCCAATTTTGAAGCCCATCGGTGAAGTAGAACACGAGTTCCTCATCCGACATGTTAGGAATTTGTAGCATGAGGGTCGTGAATTCCTTCACATAGTCACGAATCGTACCTTTTTGTCGAAGTTCCATCATTCTTTCGGGCTTCATTCACGACGTTTTCCGGGTAGAATTGACGCTTCAGTTCCTTCTCGAACGCCTCCCACGTCTCGATCCAGCATACTCCCTGTTCCATCTCCGTGTGTTTTCTCTGCTACCATAACATGGCTGTGTCCGTCAAGTACGAAGTCGCGGCCTTCACCTTCGCCATCTCCTCCCCAAGATTGAGATTGTCGAAGTATTTTTCCATCTGCCAAAGGAAATTCTCAACTTCCTTAGCATCTCTTACCCCGTTAAATCGCGATGGTTTGGGAAAGTCCACCCGTCCTGCTCCTTTGGCGATAACGGCTCCTCCATTTGCGCTTGCCTTCTTGCATAGCGACACGTCTCCCTCCACAAACACGAACCTTACTTTCATCCCCTCGATGTCTTCTCGCAAGTCTTGGATACATCCCGTCATTAGTTCCTTCAACCCCTCAAAGCGGGAGTCCAGGTCAGAGGCGCTTTGCCTAAATTCCTCCAATCCTTCGAACACATGACTCTCCAACCCGGTCACATTGTACTCGACCCTCTCGAGCTTCTCCGACATCTCTCTAACAACCGCCCCCAAAGCCTCCTGGGAAACACCCTTATCCCGCTTGTTTGCTCCTTGGACAGTCGTGGCCTCGGACATCGTACTAGTAGCATCTTTGCTTCCCTTAACCATTCTCTCGGAAAAACTTCTCTCTAGCCTCGGTCGAACTCGGCTCTGATACCACTTGTCACGAACTAATTCTTCTGAATTGGTACATGCGGCCTTATCACCTTTTCACCCTTGTGATTTCTAAGTTAGCCTCACTCAAACTCGAACTTTAGAACTTAAAAGATAAATACACAAAACTCTTTAGAGAGAGAAAACTCAGAGAGATGTTTATAAGATAAATTGTTGGATGCTTACAAATGAAAAATTCACCCCGATTTATACAAATTCTCAACCCAAATGAATGGTCGAGATTAAAACGATCTAATGGTGGAGATTAGATATAACCTACTCCATTACCTCCGCCATCTCCACTATCACACTCCACTACCATCATTACACTCCACCACCATCATTATACTCTCCCACCATCATTACACTCCACTACTCCAACATAATCTTTACACTCACACCACAATCCACTATCTCATCTACTTTTAGATAATTACATTTACATAAGTAAAAATACTTAGTAAATATTTGGTGGATTTACTCTCCCGGTTAGGCCCATTCCGTAAATTCATTCGTTATACGTATTGGGCTGAAAATGGGCCTATATTTTGATTTTATAGTTATGATTAATAGTTTATGGTATAGGATTTAAGAGATCATGTTTAAAGTTTAAAGTTAATGTTTGAAAATATTAAATTTAGAAAATAAGAATTCTTTTTGTAATTATTGAATCTTAGTTTTAGATATATTATAGTAATTTAAGTTTTAGTAATTAGATTTTGGTTTATACTTTAGAGTTTTAGGATTTTTTAGGATTTGCAAAAGTAGCGACTAATTTACGACTTTGCGACCGGCCGAATCGTCCCACATTAGTCACAAAGATAGATACTACTTGTTGACTAATTTTCCAATCTCGATAAAAATAGTCGTAAATTGGCGGCTACTTAGAATCCAGTTTGCGACTGTATTGCGACTAGCAATATATAGACGTATATTAGTCGCTAATTTATGACCAACAAAGGTAGTTGCCAATTTAGTTGCAAAGCTAGTGACTACTTAGTGACTAACTTTCCGATCTAGACAATAGTCGTTAATTACTCGTTTGGCGTTTAAATTGGTGACTACCTTTATTGGTCGTAAATTAGCGACTAATATACAACCATATATTAATAGTCGCAATACAGTCGCAAACTAATCTCCAAGTAGTCGCAAAATTTTAGAACTACAAATATAGTCGCTAAATGTAGTCTCAAAAACAAATTTTTCTTGTAAAACACTTGAAACCAGGATCTCTAACTATATGTGAAGAGATCAAGAATGCATTCCTCAGTAACTTATATTATAAAGCTAGGTCTGAAGAATTGAGGACAAAGATCTCCACATTCAAGCATGGTTCAACAAAAGCTTTCAAAGCTGCTTGGATCAGATTAAAGTCTTATGAAAGAGATTATCCACATTATGGGTCCAGTGAGGTTCAACTGCTGAGAACCTTATTCAAAGGCACTGGTTCGAGATACTAGATGAATACTTAATATGCTTATACGCGGATTGAGAACATGGATTCTGGCAATATTATTGAGAGGAAGACGCAAGCTACGAGATTGTGGGAATTGCGATAATTGATGTTAATTATAATTTATATTCTATGGACATCCTTTGTTTGGGGTAAGAAATCAATCCATTTTTTCTACAGAGATTGAAGCTATCTAGGAGGATGTGAACTACATCAATGGAGCTGGTTTTAAGAACCAAAAATACTCCTTTAAATAAAACAACATAGATGCCTTCACACACAATAAAAACTCCTCTCGGTTCACTTCTAAGCCATCTTATCAAGAGCCTTTTTAGATCAGTAGGTTCAACAAGGATTATGGTAATTCCTCTTACCAATCAGGAACTCCAACATTACTAGATAATGCGGTAAAGTCTATGTTGGAGCAGATCCTAGAAGGAAAGCAGAAGATCAGTGTGGACTTCAGTAGAAATATAGATGCTTTGTATCAGGATATGAATGGAAAGATTGAGATATATACTGAGAACTCACATGAAGAAGTTGGACATTCAAGTAGCTAAAGTTTATGGTTCAATAAAGAGACAAAACAATATGTCAATGCTGTCTTTGTTCATAGTGAAAAAGTTCAATTCAAAGCAGAAAAGTGGTTCCATTTAAGAAGAGTTCGAGAGATTTCGAGAAGTATAAAATTCTCTTGAAATTGAGCCTTCAAATGAGGTGCAGATCTACATTCACCACAAGTGTCGGTCGATACCAAGAGAGATTCATAGGTTAGTGAGTAAATTCGAACACAAATCAACCTTGCTTGACGCTGAAGAACAAGCATCGAACAATGGTGCCGTTTGACACCCACCGATGAGCCTGAACATACTTCTATTTTCGTTTTTTTCACTAATTTTTTTCTTTAGTCTTAAGAAACAACCGGATACAAATAGGACTAGTTTTGAATGACACCAAGGGCGCATAGACTGACTAAATGCAACACAGCTCGACACTCAATTTCAATACACATGATTGGTGTCAGTCGACACCTTCCATGAGGTAAGGATTTTCTTTTTCCCTGTTTTTTTTTTCTTCCTTTTTGTTTTGTTTTTCCTCTTTCAGGCTTCACAGCACTAAGCGGAAAGTTATTTAAGTCTGTGATATGTATTTACTGACATTTGTTGGGGTCAGAATCAACTCCATCGAGAACATCGGCTAAAGCAATAAAGTATGGAATTTGTACTTAGGAAAAATGTCTCTCCTCATATCCTTGTCTTATCACTGAGTCGCATATGAATGTCCCGACCATGATCATCATCACCAAACTCTCGATTTGTGAGACTTACTTCATACATTTGATCAATTGCCCTTGCTTGTGATGGGGTTAAATTCAGTCTTCGGCAAGGTCAACACTCGAAATCAACAACGTACGAGAACTCGTATATCTATACGAGAAATTGTCTTCTCAACAACACACGACCGTCTCCCCTCCTTCTAACACCATAATAAAAAAATTAAAGCCACACTATCACCTCATAGTAGAGCGGAAACACCTCGTCACATCCATCTCCACACATCACACTCGTCAACACACCCGAGATGAACTACACCTCGCTCACACTTCGGCTCGCAGATAATTGCAAACCTAAATGATGAGCCCTCTGGCCCAAAACAATCTCCATCCATGAATTCATGTATGCTTACTACGCTCTTCCTTGTCTCTGGGTGCCTTGGTATCCACTGTAAGCCTTTCCTCGTTTGAACCTCGCCCTTCACTTCAACTCATACATACTACTTTTTGACTTCAAGGAGATCAGATTTTGACCCAAGAACACAACAAAACCTGTAACACCCGTTTCCCGGCGAACCGGAGACGCGGCATTAGGACGCCCGTTGAACCGGATTCGGTCCAACCGGGACGCCAACTCAACTTGTCCCAGGTCCCAGGCGCCTCCTTCGTATTCAAAATCACCAATGACGTCACTCGACTGTATCAATCCCGCATCCGGACCTGCAAGAAAAACGGGGACAGGAGAAAAGGAAAAGGAGGCCTGAGTAATTGTTTCAAACACAATCACCCAGTGAGGTCGGACTTAAGGAGTCCGCGATCCCACTTACGCTACACAACTACGAATCACAAGTCCTAAGCTAATAACATCTTGCAAACAGGCCCGAAGACTTCATCACGCAATCTACATCCACTCGTGCCTTCACACTCATGGACCCCTTCCTTCGACCCGTAGGCCCACACAATCCTTCTCTATCCTTCTTTATCCTTCTTTGGGGGCTCTTCAGACCCCCGATGCCTTCTCAAGGAACGCATACCCCGGCAATGTATACGCCCCTGCCACACAACACCCTTTCGGGGGCCCTACCACAACTACCAATCATATCCATCACACACAAGCAACATTTTCGGGCTCAGCGATAACCTAGCAGTTCTACATTCCACAATCAATCACATAGTGCACATTATTAATCTACTCTACCTAGGGAAGACGCGATTAACCTAGGACTATCGTCCGGAATTGGAATAGAGTAAGGGAGATAAACGACGGTTTTCCTCACCTTAGCCAAAGAAGAGGGCAAAACGGTAATTTAGCAACCCCATTGGCCTGAACGGACATCGGTTCTGAAAAGAGGACGAAAATTCAATTGGGATAGGCTTTCGTTTCGTTCGAATCGGGTTTAGGACGGTCAAGTTATGGCCTACCGAAGTTTGGTTGACTGAGAGTCAACGGTCTGGTCAAAGTCAACCGGTTGACCCGGTCAACCCAGACCCAGACCCAAGCCCAGACTGAACCAGGCCCATTTGCCATAACCGGCCCAATTCCTAAACTGGACCCTAACCGAAGCTAAACCGAGCGAAATCGAATTGAACCAGAAAGTTAAAGGAAATCGGACTAACCAGGAATTAGAATCTGAAAAGGAATCGAACCGGACTGGTTAACCCAAACCGAACCGGTCAACGCCTGACCCGGTCAAACCAGACCGGTCAACCGAGTCAACTCGGCGACGGTCCGGTGGCTCTCCGGTGGACCTCCGGCGGTGGAGCTCCGACGACTGTCGGTTCTCCGGTCACGAGCTCTGCTCGAATTTTTGGAATAGTGTGAGAAATGAGGAGCCCCTCTCCTCCTTTTATAGGAAAAAGAACTAGGGCTTCACTCTTTAATGAGTTGGGCTTTTGGGCTTTGGGCTTAAAATAGAAAAGAAAAGATATTAATGAGGGAATAATGGAAAAGGAAGGTGGATTTGGGCTAGGCTTTTGGGCTTTCTCCTTGCTTCCTAAGGATTTTTAATCCTATCGGGTCAGGGCCCTTACAATTATCCCCCCCTTGAAAAAGAATTCGTCCCGAATTCTGAGGTGTGCGGTTTCCCGATCACTCCCGAACTCAAGGGCACTGCTCTATCCAAGATGTGGAGACGGGATTACGGAAGGTCCGTTCGGAAGGCAAGATGTGTCGAAAGAATGAATAAGGAATGGGGCCACTTAGTTTTCGGAAAGGAACAAAAGCAAAACAACTACGCGGAATCCGCGAAGCTCAACAACTAAAACCCAACACCTAAAAAGAATCACTACGCCCTACCCCAAACAAATGAAGGATTCGTTTAGTGTTAATCCTGATTCAGTTCTTCAGATTAAACTCACCTAAACATGCCAGATCTAGGTTCTCTTGCAGAATCATAAAGGATCTCACCTGTTACCTTGTTTATGCAGCGGAAAGAGGAGGTACGGGTCAGAGATCAGCAGAACCACCAAGAGATAGCTCCTCCAAAGGCTCACACACGCACACAGCAGGAAATTGGCTGCTAGACCGAAAGGAGAGAGGCGCAGAGAGAGGCTATGGGAGGCGCAGGAATTGGCTGAGAAAAAGGAGCTAGGGCAAGTTTTATTAATTAAAACCCTTGTCCAGTTCCTATGGGCTTTTGGGCCCAATTCTCAGTCTGATTAAATCTCTTAGATTTAATCAGGCCCTTTAGTCTCTCTAAGTACAGTAAATGCCTACACTTTTACCGTACTTCTGCTAAACCGTTCCTTCATGGTTTCCTGTTAGCTTAGGCGTGTGACCCATATGGGATCATATAATAAAGGCAATAAGTCCAAGACTTATAGATCATGAGCGGACTCTAGCAAGCCATCATGACCCCCAGTATTATATGACTTATGTCTGATCATTGACATACTCTTACTTTCTAGAGACAGTACCGAGATTACTGGACACAATTCCAACAATCTCCCACTTGTACTGGAATCTCTGTATTCATAATCCTTTTGTCTCAATATCTCGATTAGTCATAAGGCAAGATGAGTGTCATCCTTATAGAGGTTAATCATGTTCATCGGACTCTGATTTGATACTGACAATCCAAACGACTCGGGACAGTCCGTTTGAGCATGGCCATGCATTTTCCAGTATTCAAATCTCTGATTGGCCTGGAGATATTCACTCCATTTATATTGGAGGGACAAATCCCGTCTTGTTCCATCACTGTGAACTACTCATTTCATAATACACCCAAACAAGGTCCTTATAACTATCGCTTAACGACAGAATTAGACAATGATCAAAGTGCATTAGTTCATGTGCAGTCACATGCATGCGAACTCAGGTCTAAGGACTATACTCTATAGTCGTAGTAAGAATCTCTTATGACACAGATATAAATATCCTGAAGAGTTCTTATAATCGGGTCATGTCCGGTCGTATGTACCCAAACATACACCTATGTACTGACTTTGATGCCGCGCATCTATGACACCCTGAGACTTTGTCATAAGTCACATACCAATCTAGTCTCACACGGTTGTTGGTGTTCCAATTTCAACAACCTTCGACTAGGGACAGGATGATATAAGCCATCTATCAAATATAGGGTCTCATGATCAAGCTAAATGACTTTGATGACTCAAGATCAAGTCATTTACTTCGATGACCTATAAAATGGTTCATATCATTTTGGAACGATTATTTCATCACAGTTAAAATAATCTTGAAATAATAATTTCATTAAACATAAAATGTTTTACAAGAACATATCGAATAACTAAATAAAGCCCTCAAACTCCCACTCAAATTTAGATTACATTTTAATTTCACTTATCCTACAGCAACAGTCCGCGACTCGTGCTTAGGCCTAAGGAGTGGCTTCGTTAATAGATTAGCAACGTTCTCATTCGTTGAAACTTGCTGATCTACTTAACATCTCTGTCATTTATCTCACGGAATAGGTTATACCTATCCTCAAGGTGTTTGGACCTCTGATGTGCAGCTAGTCTCATCTATGCTGGGAATCACATCAAGTTCAGTGACGAACTCTTCTTTCCAAACAACCTCTTTCGCCGCTTCTCAAGCTGCGAAATGTTCAGCTTAAGTCATGGAGTCAGCAACAGTGCCTTGCACCGCCAGAGAGACACAAGATATAACCGGACTGTGACCGGAAATCATCTTTGTCCGTTGGAAGCATGCCTTTCAGACTCTACCGACTCGTAGCACCTCACTTTCTCCGTAAATCAAGAACTTATCCTTAGTATTCCTCAAATACTTTAGGATATTCTTTACGGCAATCCAGTGATTCTTTGCTGGATTTGACTGGTCTTTTACTTGTCTTGCTTAATATTAAAGCAACATTAAAACAAGTACGTGTCATGGCATATATGATAGATCCAATTGCCGACGCATATGGAATCTCATCCATGCATTCAAGCTCAGCAGATATCGTAGGATACTGTTTCTTGCTTAACGTTATGCCATGTGACATTGGCATAAAACCCTTCTTGGATTGCTGAAAACGTGTAGGACTTTGTCAATTTAAGAATCCTGACATTGTCCTACCAGCTCTTTTGGATCTCTATCTTTAGATCCAAAATCCAAAAACATACGTGGCTTTACCCATGTCAATCATAAAACCAACTCCCAAGCCAGTCCTTTACCGACTGCAGCATTGGGACGTTATATCCGAGAATCAGTATGTCATCGACATACACTATGAGAAATGCAATATTGCTCCCACTTATCTTTTAGTAAACGCACAGTTCCATTTCGTTCCTGTTTAAGTCAAAACCTTGACTACTTCAACAGAACGAAGATTCCGAACTCCGATATGTTTGCTTCCATTCATGAATGGATCGATGAAGCTAACTTACACAAAATGTAATTTTTCCGGAGTCCGGGCTCACTTTCGCTTCTTTGAGTTTCGCAGATTCGTCGCTTTCAATGATCATCAGATCATGCGAACTTTCAATGATCATCAGGTTCAACTAATGACGAGAAATTACTCTCGGATTAGTGACTGATTCATTCATATCTGCGAACTTCAGGCTCTACAGGTGTAGATTCTACAGAAATCTGTAAATTCATCCGTTGCTCTCCCTCAACAGGTTGAGCAGCCTCCCGTATTTCTCGAATTTCTTCGAGTTATACTTTTACTCCCACTGTTCTTCTTGGAAAGTAACTTCCCTTCTTAGAAAACAGAATGGACGTAAAAGTAACAAGCCTTGGTTTCCCTAGGACAACCAGCAAAGTAGCACAACTATAAATACTCAGTAAAGACGAATTTGGATCGATTCCAATCCACATTTACGTGGTGTCTTTCAACTGATATTGGTGGAACTATTTCAGCGTAAACTTAGATATTTCTAGAGCGTTATTCTTAAAAATATCATGGAAGATTCGTGTGACTCATCATTAATCATTTCTGATAAGATCTGACTCTTTCTCACAGAAACACCTCCAGGTTTTTAGGAGAAATGAGCTGTGAAACTACTTCACACTCAATTAGATGATCACACCATTAATGACTCAAGTATTCTCACTCGTGATCTAATCCAGAGTCTTAATACTTCTGTCACTCAGATTCTATACCTCATTCTGGAACTCTTTCGACCATGTCAAAGAATTCCGACTTGTGTCTCATCAAATGAACACAGTCTTACTCACTGAAGTAATCAGTAGAGACAATGAAGTACAGGAAATTTTCTCTGGCATTACTGCTCATCGGACCACATATATGAGTATGTTCAATCTCCAATAAGCCTTTGGGCCTTTTGCCTTTTGGTCCAGTAAGCAGAATTCAAGTCTCATAAGATATCGTATCAAATGAGCCCAACAGTCCATAACTATGGGATTTCTGAATCCGACTTACTCTATGTGACCAAGACTTTTATGCCAAGAAAAATCAGGTTTAATTCATCAGATTTAAACCAATTCGGTATTTATGTTACATTTAAGCACTCTTTGGTTTAAGATATAAAACCCATTCCTTGAATAGGGTGCTACAATTAATATTTCATTAGGATCAAAAGAACAAAACCTTGTCTTTTATCAAAATGAAAAACATTCAAATTCTTACAAGAAAATGAAAAACAACTCTGCTTAAAGCAGGTACATTGTAGCAATTACTTAATACAAAACCAAGCCTCGAAGGCATCTACAAGTGAAAACCCTACGGCTGAGGCAACGTCCATAGCTCCTTCCAGACATGTAGATCCACTTGTCCTTCCTTCAACATTCTACTGTTGCTTAGGCTCTGCATATTACTACAAATATCAGTGCCACAACCAGTATCCAATACCTTTAAGGTAGAACTTGAAGTAATAACATGAATACCTGAGGAAGTAGTCTCATACATCAACTTCAACACCTCATCATCTTCCATGAATTTAATGCAATCTCTCTTCCAATGCCCTGTCTCTTTACAGTAGCAGCACTTACCAACGTAAGAGGTATCTGACTCGGACTCAGAAGACACATGCTTGCCATGATTCAAAATCTGGACAACTTTGCCTTCACCCTTGTCAGCATTAGGTTTAGCAAACCTACCCTTCTCTATCATGAGATTATTCAGGGTACTCTTCACGTTTGGCTCAACTGTTTTGAGCATATCATGCAGTTCAGTCAGCGTCTTCGTTAAGCCTTTCTTGATATAGTTCCTTCTGAACTTATCATAGCTTGACGGCAGTGACTGTAGAATGATCTCAGTTACTAATTCTTGGCTAACTGGATAATCCAGTTTCCTCAGGTTATCAATGTAACCCATCATTTTACTGACATGAGGACTCACTGGACGATCATTTGGTAGCTTGCAGCTAGTGAGAGACTTAACCAACTGGTATCTCTCCACTCTTATCTGCTCCTGAAATTTCAATTTCAGGCTGCTGATCATCTCTATTGGCGACTCCATGTTCTCATATTGCTTCCGCAAGTCTGAGTCCATGGTAGCCAATATCAGACCACGCACGTCTACCGCATCATTATAATGCTTATTCCAAGCATCATATACTGCATGAGAAGCATTGGACCCGATCCTCACGGGGAGAGCTCTCTCAAGGACATAGTCCTTTCTCTCCTGTCTGAGGACTAGCCTCAGGTTCCGCGACCAAGTCAAGAAGTTTGATCCGTTCAGCTTGTCCATCTCAAGGACAGACCGGATCGAGAAACTGTTTTGATTGTTTGTGCTAGTCATAACTGAAATTTAAGATAAAATAATTTTAGTTAATATGTTCAATAAGATTAATCTTGTATTATACTTAATATGATTAATCTCGCATTATATTCAATAACATCAGTTACCCTCAATAGAATATAATGATTCCAAGATCCACATATAACTAAGATTAAAGTGGGCCACTGGCCGTCACCCAACCTTAGCTTATATCGGTAAGCCCTATCTCGGCTAATTATATCCGTGATATAACTCTTGGTTGTGAATCTGGGCCCGAGGCCCAATCCACTCTGATGTCTCAAGGCCCGGGACTCCCGATGGCCTAGTCAAGAAAACCAGACTATATAGTCATGTAATCACTAATGTCTGGGACTCCCAATGACATTTATGAATCACAAACCGTCTTACCCACGCAAAAGTAGACACCCTCACACTGTAAGGCCATGAGTACAATTGAATGGGCTTCGACAGCTGACATAGACTGGACAAGACATCCAACGCTTGATATTGTTTGAGGTTTGTAGGTTTATTAAAATTTTATCCCAAAATAGAAGATTACTATTTTGGGAAACTTTCCCTTTTGGGAAACCTACTAATTTTGGAAACTTTCTAAAATTGGAAACTTCCTAAAACTGGAAACTTTCTAAAATTGGAAACTTCCTAAAATTGGAAACTTTCTAAATATAGAAATTTCCTAAAATCCAAAACATGCAAATCTAGAAACTTCTTATTTAAGAAACTTTCTAATTTCAGATTTTTGAAAAACAGATTAATTTAAAATCGATTTTAATTTTATATAAATAAATTTTAAATTAAATCTGAAGAAAAGACTCAAATAATTGGCCCAATTGTTTTAACTTCTTGGCCCGAGGCCCAAGAATTGGTCCATGTCTAAGACATAACCCAATTGCCCAATTAAATGACATAACCGGTCTGGTTCATTAAAATTGGTCTAACCAAAATTAATTACTACGATGACCACAATTATCAACCGGTTATTTACTAAACCGGATTTTCTCAATTTATTTGGTCCAACCAAATCAAATTAGAAAATCACTGGTTTAGGCACAAAATCCAATTTTTCGACTTTGGATTTCTTATCCCGGTTTAACCAGAACTTAATAAATTTATTAAGTCTGTTTATTAAACCAAGCCGATTTAAGTTTTAATCAAATTAAACCGAACCATCACTCAGCCAAACCGAACCGACCATTAGGTCACGGTGAACCGAACCGAGATGCATGCTTCACGCGATCGGGAATGATCGGGACAGCCGCATGCCGCGATCGGGACGAGTTCGGTTGCGTGATCGGGACGGGAGCGTGATCGTCGAGCTCGGGTCGTGTGATCATGACGCGATCGGGACGAGAGACTCACGCGATCGGGACGCGGGAGAGGCAGGCCGTGATCCGCGATCGAAGCATGCGATCGCCTCGGCCGAGCAACTCGCGATCCATGTAGCTGATCGGTCCGACGCATACCGATCCATGATCGGATGACGCGACGCGACTTGATCCGGACGTGTGATCCTTTGGCGATCAACACTCCGACGCAACCAATTCATATAGATTGGATCATGCGATTTCTTGTTTGTTTAGGTTTTTAATTCTTTGTTTCTTAAGTGTTTTCTCTTATCAGTAGATTGATTCAAAACACTTCTTAAACAATCCTAAACATGATTCTAAACAAGGAAAACTAACAGAACCAATGGCTCTGATACCACTGAAGGATTCGTTTAGTGTTAATCCTGATTCAGTTCTTCAGATTAAACTCACCTAAACATGCCAGATCTAGGTTCTCTTGCAGAATCATAAAGGATCTCACCTGTTACCTTGTTTATGCAGCGGAAAGAGGAGGTACGGGTCAGAGATCAGCAGAACCACCAAGAGATAGCTCCTCCAAAGGCTCACACACGCACACAGCAGGAAATTGGCTGCTAGACCGAAAGGAGAGAGGCGCAGAGAGAGGCTATGGGAGGCGCAGGAATTGGCTGAGAAAAAGGAGCTAGGGCAAGTTTTATTAATTAAAACCCTTGTCCAGTTCCTATGGGCTTTTGGGCCCAATTCTCAGTCTGATTAAATCTCTTAGATTTAATCAGGCCCTTTAGTCTCTCTAAGTACAGTAAATGCCTAGCACTTTTACCGTACTTCTGCTAAACCGTTCCTTCATGGTTTCCTGTTAGCTTAGGCGTGTGACCCATATGAGATCATATAATAAAGGCAATAAGTCCAAGACTTATAGATCATGAGCGGACTCTAGCAAGCCATCATGACCCCCAGTATTATATGACTTATGTCTGATCATTGACATACTCTTACTTTCTAGAGACAGTACCGAGATTACTGGACACAATTCCAACAACAAATTCCCCAAAGCCCCCCGACTCTAGCCACTCGATGATCCCGGGGTCCGTAGCTCGAGGTCCATGTCGACCCGTGGTGGCTCTGCTGCTTGCTCTTGCACATGTGCAGCCTGCTGCTCATCCCTCTCTTGCACCTGTGCAGCCTGCTGCTCATCCCTCTGTCCGTGCTCCCTTGCGGCCTGCTCCTGGTCCATCCTCTCATGTACCCGCTCTCGGGTAGACTGCTAGCTGGGTGCGGGGTAGGTGGAACGGCGCCGGGGGTCGTAACTGGCGCCCCGATCACGAGACGTCTCCTCTGTCGTGGCGGTACACTTCTCCTGGTCACAGCACGAGCGTATAGAACACTGGTAGAACTAGGGGCGTACTCAGACCCGGAGCGGTGCTAGAATCGGTGGACATCCTGCATACGATAAACTAGGGGAGGTCACAACAGGAGATAATCAGCAGTGTCTATTGGTGTTTGAAAGATTTCGCAAAGTAGCCATTTTATAAAAATTTCGCAAACGGTTTTGAAAAAGACTTGAAAACAGGTTTTTGGGGGTAAACAACGAAAGCTGATCTCCCAGGATAGGACTGGGAGATCTTAACCTAGGCTCTGATACAAAATTGTAACACCCGTCTCCCGGCGAACCGGAGACGCGGCATTAGGACGCCCGTTGAACCGGATTCGGTCCAACCGGGACGCCAACTCAACTTGTCCCAGGTCCCAGGCGCC
This sequence comes from Orychophragmus violaceus, assembly GCA_030180135.1. Taxonomy (NCBI): domain Eukaryota; kingdom Viridiplantae; phylum Streptophyta; class Magnoliopsida; order Brassicales; family Brassicaceae; genus Orychophragmus; species Orychophragmus violaceus. The sequence continues at coordinate 24,403,934 of CM058233.1, read as the reverse complement.
TCCTTCGTATTCAAAATCACCAATGACGTCACTCGACTGTATCAATCCAGCATCCGGACCTGCAAGAAAAACGGGGACATGAGAAAAGGAAAAGGAGGCCTGAGTAATTGTTTCAAACACAATCACCCAGTGAGGTCGGACTTAAGGAGTCCGCGATCCCACTTACGCTACACAACTACGAATCACAAGTCCTAAGCTAATAACACCTTGCAAACAGGCCCGAAGGCTTCATCACGCAATCTACATCCACTCGTGCCTTCACACTCATGGACCCCTTCCTTCGACCCGTAGGCCCACACAATCCTTCTCTATCCTTCTTTATCCTTCTTTGGGGGCTCGTCAGACCCCCGACGCCTTCTCAAGGGACGCATACCCCGGCAATGTATACGCCCCTGCCACACAACACCCTTTCGGGGGCCCTACCACAACTACCAATCATATCCATCACACACAAGCAACATTTTCGGGCTCAGCGATAACCTAGCAGTTCTACGTTCCACAATCAATCACATAGTGCACATTACTAATCTACTCTACCTAGGGAAGACGCGATTAACCTAGGACTATCGTCCGGAATTGGAATAGAGTAAGGGAGATAAACGACGGTTTTCCTCACCTTAGCCAAAGAAGAGGGCAAAACGGTAATTTAGCAACCCCATTGGCCTGAACGGACATCGGTTCTGAAAAGAGGACGAAAATTAAATTGGGATAGGCTTTCGTTTCGTTCGAATCGGGTTTAGGACGGTCAAGTTATGGCCTACCGAAGTTTGGTTGACTGAGAGTCAACGGTCTGGACAAAGTCAACCGGTTGACCCGGTCAAACCTGACCCAGACCCAAGCCCAGACTGAACCAGGCCCATTTGCCATAACCGGCCCAATTCCTAAACTAGACCCTAACCGAAACTAAACCGAGCGAAATCGAATTGAACCAGAAAGTTAAAGGAAATCGGACTAACCAGGAATTAGAATCTGAAAAGGAATCGAACCGGACTGGTTAACCCAAACCGAACCGGTCAACGCCTGACCCGGTCAAACCAGACCGGTCAACCGAGTCAACTCGGCGACGGTCCGGCGGCTCTCCGGTGGACCTCCGGCGGTGGAGCTCCGACGACTGTCGGTTCTCCGGTCACGAGCTCTGCTCGAATTTTTGGAATAGTGTGAGAAATGAGGAGCCCCTCTCCTCCTTTTATAGGAAAAAGAACTAAGGCTTCACTCTTTAATGAGTTGGGCTTTTGGGCTTTGGGCTTAAAATAGAAAAGAAAAGATATTAATGAGGGAATAATGGAAAAGGAAGGTGGATTTGGGCTAGGCTTTTGGGCTTTCTCCTTGCTTCCTAAGGATTTTTAATCCTATCGGGCCAGGGCCCTTAAAAAACCGGTGATCGATCGTCTGGGGAGGTCGAGGTGTCTCATCCATTATCCATCTGTCCAACGACCACCCGTCAACCTAAGCATTCCACGTGCATTCTCGCTTTTACAAGACGATATCTCGTCACATCTTCTCCTTTTGTGATCAGCTTAACAAACACACCCGAGTACGCGATCATCCTGTGCCAAGCTGACCACCTTCTGAGCTATCCATATTTCTAAGTTTACATATGGCTCAGGACTAGGCCTAGCCATAATTACAGAGCTAAGTCCTGTCGATTGATCATCGCCTCCGTACGAAGAAAGGCTTGGCAACCATACAATGCATCCCAATTCCTAACGAAACTCTCTCGACATCACTACCCGCTCAACAAAGAAAAATCATGAGGGACCCAGTTTCCGGACTACCGAGCTCCATCTATATGCTCCGAACCGTGTTCGATCATATCGTCTCGTCCGAATAGCTTACCCGAGCGCATCCCTCAGTCCGAGCATCAAGCCGAATTTATATATAATTATCCTTTGGATGGCTTGGCAGTACGTATAATGCAAATGAAAAGGGCTCGCCAGTTACAAATGTCGTTCGTTTAATGATTATTCTGGATCGGCACACCAAAAGTGCAGTCAAGCATCAATGGAAACTCGTCATGTATCACTAAACACTAATTAAACGGCTCATCAGTATGTCTCTTTAACAATTTTTCATCTGACTTGATTTGGAGCCGTATTTTCAAGTTTAGGCTAGAAAATATGTGAAGTGGGACAAAGCATGAAGAACATAATTTCATGGCTTGTTTTGAGAACATAAGATCAGGTCGCAAGAAGATAAATTTGAACACATAAGAAGATATCGAAGATCGAAAAAGGAAAGAGAAAACAAAAATCTTCAAGAATATTGCAAGTTATTCTCTTCGAATCGACATGACACAACTGTATAAGAAGAAGACTTGGTTAGTCTTAAGGAAAACTTTTGACCTAGCTTAATCTCTTAGATTATTTTGCTCTCATTCTCTACACGTAAACGCTGTCCAAAACATCGATTAATAAGAAAAAAACATCATTGGATCCTTAGTTTGTGTGTCTATTCAGAAAGTTTCGAACCCCTATATTACGTAACAAATTTTGATTGTGCGAGTTTTTACTCAAACAATTTGTCGTCGTCTGTGTAAAGAATACATTTTTATACCTAAAGACCACCGATCAAGAATCTGAAGAGATGACCAACGAGGACGAAAAAGAATAAATCACCAACATGGAAACACCAAAGAAACAAAAGCAACCCTAACCGAGTTGAGAGTGATGATTGCTATGCTGATAAAAAAAAAATCACAAGATCAGGACAATGTGATCATCACGTTAACCAAACAAATGGAGAATCTTAGGACGGAGAGTCGAGCCTGAAGTGCACACGGAGTAAAACTGGGACCAGCCATCTGAAGGAGACTCGATCACTCGACACCAAATGGCTCGGCAAAAAATCTGGGAAGACGAACACCAGTGCAACCTTCTGGAGGGCATACACTGCCGAAAACCGAATAGGAGATCAACGTATGAAAGAAGGATAAGGAACAAGATAACTTGGCCCGAACAAGACAACTTGTCTCAAACTAGAGAACTTACATAGTAAGAGGAAATATCTCCTATGGCCTCAGCAAGAAGAACTAGCTGAAGATTAAAGAAAAAGAAGGACCAGTTGTATGAATTACGAAGATAACGAAGAGCTCTGAACTTCTTTTGTATGAGCCACCGCGATATGAAATCTATGTGATCCCAAATCCATTTGGCATCCAGCGAAGTGCCATATATTGATTGCGTCTTGGAATAGACTCATAAGACACAATTTCCAGCTCAGATAGCCGAGGTGAAGATTTACGTTACATGAAAGATCATGATTCTATTCTACAAAGGAATGCCCGATCCGAGAGCTTATATAAATGCCCTATGCATTGCAGTGGGCCGAGCCAATCTGAAGGATGCAGGTTTTGTCTCTTTTTTTGTGAGACACTTGAAAGAGCAGCGCTTGAGTGGTTCTTAAGACACGAGCGAAATCCCATCGACAATTTTCAACAACTTTCCCCAGATTTCCTTAAGAAATGTTCAATATTTATATAGTGAAAATTCTGATGTCGATTTATGGTCCATCTCGCATGAACTAACATAAAGCTTACGAGATTTCATGGGACGTTCAAGAGAATCATATGAAAGGTAAAAGGATTAAGCAAAACATCTGCACTCGATTCATTGAGAAAAGCATTGTGGTTCGAGTAGGAGTTCAGAAATGAGATATCACTAAACATACCCAAACATCCAAGACACTATGCACATAGCCTCCGACTTCAGAATTGATGATAATAATTCAAGATTCTAGATCATTCCTTATCTACTTATGTGTATTGTTGAAAATAATGTGTCAATCCATACTCAAGAGGGAATTATCACAATAGAAATACATGCAAATGCTTAATCTATGCCAAATGATCAAAATTTAAAGAAGTTTCTAATTGCAATAAGTAAACAAGTAAGTAAATGGAAAATGAGATTAAACAAGATGATAAAAGAAATCCCTTGGGTGTAGGTTATTGATTATATGTGATCTAGAGCTAACTAGTGATGCTACAACAATCAATCAAAGCTAATCTGGCCTAGGATAATTAATAAAAACTAATCTACTTCCATGTTATTAACCACTATGCTAATCATGCGACCAAATCAATTTATACAGGTAATCATAAGATAAACATGCATTTAAACCATCATAATAGCCACTAGCAATGCTAATCCTTAGGTTATGAACACAAATCTAGAGTTATATAATCCCTTTGATTAATTCCATAATCAAGAACAATTTATCAATTTCGATTAAGAATAATCAAGCATACAGAACATGTTCTAAATACCATTAAACACATTAAACATGTTCTAATCCTTTGGGCTAAGAATGCAAATTCTAAAATTTGGTTCACTGGGCATTTCATCAAATACCTTGGTTGCATGAAATTTCCTAGGATCTAAATCAACAAATCAATGTAAATCTAGCATAGAAATCACCAAATAGAGAAGGATCAACAAGATTAAAGCCCTAAGAATCACTAATAAACATATAAACCACCCTAATCTACCTAACACAAGAGCTTAAAAAAAACTACTCAATAATCCTCATATTAACACATAAACCCATAATAATCATGTGCAAATACAAGAGATCAATATGTATTAAAAAGAAATCAAGACGAAAAGAAAGACAAATTGCATAAGCTTAAGAAAATCTCCAAATTAGTTCTAGGCTTAAAAAAGAGATTAGGGAAAAGAAGATACCTTTAGGTTTTTTCCCTAGAAGAGTATTTATAAGTGTCTACAAGGAAAATCTGGTCAAAACTCGAATGTTGTCTTCTTTCTCGACCACAGCGGCCTACGGATGATGCGGGATAATTTTAGATTCCTAATCAATTACCTAAATGCACATGCCATTGTAGCATTTGAGATATCAATCCAAGGAGGCAAGAAGAGTAGCCAATCAAGAATACAAGATACTACTAGAGCTAAGCAAATCAAATAAAAGGGTTTATCTAACAACCTAGAGACAAATCAAAACAAGAAGTAAACAAAACAAGCAAGAACAAAGAAAAACACTAAAAGAGAAGACAAATAAGCTAAAAGAAGGGTCATAGGATAAGGCTATGGAGACTAGGTAGTCTAGAGATAATCAATGATGATTCAATCAAACATTGCTAAACAAGGCTAATGATCATAATTAAGCTAATCACATTCTCATGTTCATAACTCCTATGCTAATCATGCAATCATTCAATTCTCATTTGCAAATTACAAGACAAGCATGCATTAATATCCATCAAATACCTTTTAGCAAAGCTAATCCTTAGGCTAAGAATACTAATCATTAGACTAATCCAATCTCTTGGCACTAATCCATTTGTCTAATCCCTAATCAAGATCAAATTCCCATTTGTGATTAAGAGATAAACAAGCATTAATTTCAAGTTCTCATTACCAATAATCACCTTAGACATCTAATCTCTTAGGCTAAGATGTGAAAATCCTCTAATAATTTCATTCAAGCATTTCATCGAACACCTTTCGGGCATGAAATAGCCTAGCATCTAGATTCAACAATTCCTTGCAACCTAGCATAGAGATCAACTAATTAGAGAAGGATCATTCATAAATAAGTCCTAAGCATCACTAATCATCACATAAACCACCTAAATCAACCTCATCCACAAAACCCAAAAACTCTACTCCCTAAACATAAGAGAGATGTGAGAAATCAAAGATAGAAAGAGAGATTAAGAAAAGATAACAAAATACTTAATTAAAACTCAAAATCAAAGGTTTACAAATCCTAAATCATAAACATAAGAAAAGAGAAGACTATGCTTAGGTAGCTTAGAGTTTTTAATCCCCCAAAATGAGTATTTATACAAGAAAGGGTCGTAGTGGCAATATTGTAAATAACTGGGTCTGATTTTGGTCTTCACAGGGAAATCATCGACCTAGTGTGGTCGAATGGGGACGTCGATGGAAAACTTTGGAAATCATCGACTGTGTTTGGTCGGTGGAGCACGTCGATGATTTTTCGGATTAATTTGTGCAGCTTCGACGTAAATTTCCATCGACGTTGTCTGGTCGATTTGACACGTCGGTGGAATGAGGGATAAATCATCGACCTCATCTGCTCGATGGTGGACGTCGATGATTTCACTGGTCGACTTGCACACTTCTTCTTTCATCCTTGAGCTTCTCTCTTGCTTCCTTGAGTCACCAAAACCTCCAAGCATCTCCATGAACCTATAAAAACACAAGATACACTCCAAATGCATCATAATAAGCTAAATCCTAACTCTAGATGCTCCTAGACTCTAAATGAAACTTTGAAAAACAAAGATGGAAGAATGTATGGAAGAAAAGTCAAAACACTAGCAAAACACTATCCTAAATGCATGAAAACACAAGTATATCAATTCCCCCAAACTTGAATCTTGCTTGTCCACAAGCAAGCATAAGACCATCAAAGCTAGTTGGGAGAAAGGTTTGAAAATGGGAGATGAAATCCGAGAATGTCAACAAAGGAATTCAATTCAATGCCCTTCAAAGTAGTTGCAAATGCACAAACAATCTCTACTCCAAAAGAGTTAGCCATGCTCATCAAACATTTCGCTCTAATGATCAAACCATCAAAGCAATAACAAGCAACCAAAGCAACACAACTCTTTAACATTCAATTAGATGTTTGGTGGACTCTCTACTTGGAAACATGAACCACAAACCAAAGGGCAAGGTGTCAAAGAGGCTTAACATGGATTTTGGTGGGGTTACAAGTGTTTAGTGGCTTATCTCAATAAAAAGGAACACAAGACTTTATGCAAAAGTAGGAAGAAAGAGAACAATTCATGCATACAAGCATCCACTTCCATGTTCTACCCTTTCTTTAGATTAAATCCCAAAACCCAAAGCATAAAACCAATTCCAAACCCACTCTTGAATCTTTAAACTCACACCCCACTCTTTTCTTTTTCACTCTTTTTACAACTTAGGAAGATTCTTTTTCAACACTTAGCTCTTCTATTTTCTCTTTACTATCCTCTTTTCTTTTCATTTTCTCTTCTCTTTGATTTTACCTTCTTAGAGGACTCATTTGCGTTACGAACTTAGAGCTATTACTTCATTTATACTTCCTAAACTTTTCCTTTGAACACTCATGCCTCATGGCTTTTTCTTTACTTTTCTTGCTCTCAAATCACTCTATTCTTTTCAACTCACTCAAGAAATGATCTCTCACCATCAAACCCATTAAATAAAAGCAAAAACCCATCCCAAGTCCTATCCTAGATCTAGCCAATCAATGCAATTGGCGCATGGAAGTAAGTTCTTGTCGTTCTCCTATCAATTCAAAATTTTGCACAAGTTTGCATTATCAACAAGAGACCTCACTCAAGAATCAACAAGGGGAAAAGAACAATGGGCTAAGGTTCAAGGTGAAGGTACCATTAAGTGATATAAATGGCCAATCAATGCTTGTAAGAATGTCAAATGGAATAAGCAAGCATGATTGTTTTTAGAGTTACAATTGGTGAGCAATCTAAGTTCCAAGAGAGAGTAATTGAAAGTTAAAATTAAGTCCAAGTTCATTAGAGTTGTGTTACAAGGGGTGACATGTATCAACAATGAGGTCTAACTTTCAAGCTAGTGAGATCCAAACATGGTGCATCCTTAACTTCAAATTCACTCAAATGCATTTACAACTCCTAAAGAGGGCATTAATTCAAGCTCATGAGTTGACACTCAAGTGGAAGTTTCATCAACACTCTTTATGCAAAATAAAATACAATGCTAATATATACTAGACTCAATCCTAAAGATGCAAATGCATGCTTTTTTGTGAAAAGTTTTCAAATTTTTCAAATGTTTAGGGATTTTCTATGCCTTAGATGAAAGCATGAGACTCAAGGGATGAGAAAGATAAAATAAGATCACAAAACACATTATTAGCAACTAGTCTCCTCCCCCAAACTTAAATCACACAGTCCCTTGTGTGAAAGAAGCAAGAGAAAGAGACCAAAAAGAAAGGTAAAAATGCAAAATGAAACAAAGATATGAAAAAGATATTGGAGTTGTTTACTTGGAGATGGAGTGAGAGAGTAGTGGGATGGAGCAATGGGAGGTGGAGGCTAGAGAGTTCCCCCAAACTTGGTTCAAGACCCAACCCTTCTTTGATTTCGCCATGACCTTTCCTCTTTCTTTCTTCTAATGCCTTGACCATGTGGTCTAATACCTGTAGAGACCTAATAGAGAGATCAACATTGACTAGGAAACTTAAAACTTAAAGAAATATATACAAGAGATAGACATGGGACTTCCTCCCAAGTGAGCTTGTTTAAAGTCACTAAGCTTGACTACCTTCTCCTTTAATGGAGAGGTGGAGGAGTCTTGACCTTTTGGGTGATGGTCAAGACCTTAGTGAGATGCTCTTGGAGCTTGATAGGGTCTCCTTGTAGTTCATGGCTTAGAATTGTCTTGGCACTTGAGAAAGGCTTGAATCTTCCTTTGCATTTGACTTTATACTCAATCACACCATCCTCATATTTCCAAGGTGTAAGAGTCATGGTATGAGCCACATCATACTTGTGTGGTTCATTGGCCTTAGTGCCTCTACTCTTCTTATCTCCCTTGATACTCCTACTCACTTGATCAATTGGGGTAGAGAAAAGAGCTTCTAAAGAAACTCTATCTAAAGCTAAAGGTTCTTCAACATTACCATAACCCAAAGCTTCCTCCTTATGAGACTTCTTCTTTCTTTCACAAGCTTTTGGGGGTGAAGACTTATCCACTATCTCACAACTTTCCACATACTTCACTTCCTTAGCATGATCTCCATCATTCTCATCAAGCAAGTTAACCTCTCTTGAGAAGATTGCACTACAATACTCCTTGGGACTTGATTCAACATCACCCTCTATTTCATCCATGGGTATTCTAATGAGATCACTCTCTAGAGAAACTTGATTCTCTAAGTGGTTGAGCCTAGAAGATAGGTTTTCAAGTCTTGTGTAGAGATCATGTTGAGAAGATGTCACCTTAGTGTAAATGTTGTCAAATTTTTTGTTCCTCTCATTGACTTCACAAGCTTGTCCCTCTAATAGTTGTTGGAGCATCCTTTCCATGTCCAAATTGTGACTTGTAGTTGTGTCACCATGAATTGTTGGTTCAAGGACTTGTTGGTGGATGATGTAGCCTTTACTCTCTTCCCTTACAATGGTAGATGACTCTTGGGTAGCTTGTAAGACTTCATCTAAAAGAGCATTAAGAGCTTCCAAATCCTTACCCACTTTATCCTCAATGTCTCCATTATCCATTGAAACCTTCTCAAACCCATCAACATAGTTCTCCTCACTTTGGGCTAGATTCTCAACAAGTAGCTCCCCTTGATCAATTGTGAGGTTCAAAAACCTTCCTTTGCTAGCTACATCTAAAGTCCATTGGTGCTCATTAATCACTCCATGATAGAAAGTACTAAGGATGACTTCTTTGTTGAACCCATGGTGAGGACAATCATGAGTGTAGCCCTTGAGTCTTTCCCATGCTTCATGAAAAGTCTCATGGTAGTCTTGTTTAAAGCTCAAGATGTCTTTTCTAGCTTGGGATGTTCTTTGTGGAGGGTAGAACTTTAGGAGGAATATCCTCTTGCAATCATCCCAGGAATTCACCAAGTGAGATGGCAATGATCTCTCCCATTGGCTAGCTTTATCTCCAAGTGAGAATGAGAACAAAAGGAGCTTGACACTATCCTCATCCACATCTTCAATCCTAAATGTGTTGCACAACTTCTCAAAGTAGTACAAGTGATTATAGGGATTCTCCACTCTTGTCCCTAAGAACCTTAATTCTTGAATCAATCTAATCAAACTTGGCTCGATCGTGTAAGCATTGGCTTTGATAGGAGAAGGATGGATCCCATAGCTCATGCAACATTGAGGAGTGTCAAAACTTCCAATTGTTGGCATTTCTCTTGGGTTGGAGTGGGTATCAATGGGAGTGTCAAGGAAGCTTCTTGAGGTTGAGGTTGTGGTGAAGTTGCTTGAGGTTGTGGAGCTTTAGTGATGCTTCTTTGATTGTCAATCTCCAACACCTCAAGTGAACTTGGTTTGTCATGTCTCTTCCCTTTGGTTGGGTACCTTTGAAAGCACAAGAGAATCAAGGAAACCAAGTTAGTAACAACAAATGAAAGAAAGTTCATCACCTTAACTTGAGATGAATGAACCAAAGCAAAGAGAAAGAAAAGCTTAATCTCAAAAAGAAGTAAAATCTTAATGACTAAAGCTAAACCCAATTGGCAACGGCGCCAAATTGATACGGGATAATTTTAGATTCCTAATCAATTACCCAAATGCACATGCCATTGTAGCATTTGAGATATCAATCCAAAGAGGCAAGAAGAGTAGCCAATCAAGAATACAAGATACTACTAGAGCTAAGCAAATCAAATAAAAGGGTTTATCTAACAACCTAGAGACAAATCAAAACAAGAAGTAAACAAAACAAGCAAGAACAAAGAAAAACACTAAAAGAGAAGACAAATAAGCTAAAAGAAGGGTCATAGGATAAGGCTATGGAGACTAGGTAGTCTAGAGATAATCAATGATGATTCAATCAAACATTGCTAAACAAGGCTAATGATCATAATTAAGCTAATCACATTCTCATGTTCATAACTCCTATGCTAATCATGCAATCATTCAATTTTCATTTGCAAATTACAAGACAAGCATGCATTAATATCCATCAAATACCTTTTAGCAAAGCTAATCCTTAGGCTAAGAACACTAATCATTAGACTAATCCAATCTCTTGGCACTAATCCATTTGTCTAATCCCTAATCAAGATCAAATTCCTATTTGTGATTAAGAGATAAACAAGCATTAATTTCAAGTTCTCATTACCAATAATCACCTTAGACATCTAATCTCTTAGGCTAAGATGTGAAAATCCTCTAATAATTTCATTCAATCATTTCATCGAACACCTTTCGGGCATGAAATAGCCTAGCATCTAGATTCAACAATTCCTTGCAACCTAGCATAGAGATCAACTAATTAGAGAAGGATCATTCATAAATAAGTCCTAAGCATCACTAATCATCACATAAACCACCTAAATCAACCTCATCCATAAAACCCAAAAACTCTACTCCCTAAACATAAGAGAGATGTGAGAAATCAAAGATAGAAAGAGAGATTAAGAAAAGATAACAAAATACTTAATTAAAACTCAAAATCAAAGGTTTACGAATCCTAAATCATAAACATAAGAAAAGAGAAGACTATGCTTAGGTAGCTTAGGGTTTTTAATCCCCCAAAATGAGTATTTATACAAGAAAGGGTCGTAGTGGCAATATTGTAAATAACTGGGTCTGATTTTGGTCTTCACAGGGAAATCATCGACCTAGTGTGGTCGATTGGGGACGTCGATGGAAAACTTTGGAAATCATCGACTGTGTTTGGTCGGTGGAGCACGTCGATGATTTTTCGGATTAATTTGTGCAGCTTCGACGTAAATTCCCATCGACGTTGTCTGGTCGATTTGACACGTCGGTGGAATGAGGGATAAATCATCGACCTCATCTGCTCGATGGTGGACGTCGATGATTTCACTGGTCGACTTGCACACTTCTTCTTTCATCCTTGAGCTTCTCTCTTGCTTCCTTGAGTCACCAAAACCTCCAAGCATCTCCATGAACCTATAAAAACACAAGATACACTCAAAATGCATCCTAATAAGCTAAATCCTAACTCTAGATGCTCCTAGACTCTAAATGAAACTTTGAACAACAAAGATGGAAGAATGTATGGAAGAAGAAGTCAAAACACTAGCAAAACACTATCCTAAATGCATGAAAACACAAGTATATCAACGGACACCGCTGCAGAAGCCGCTCCACTCCTTCCATGAAATTCAGCCGTATGTGCCGCAGTATGGCGACGTCACTTTGTTTCTCGGATGCTTCCTTCTACGTGGTATGGTTTATATATGTCTATTAAATAGGCCATAACTCCTAGTATACAGATATAAACTCCTTGAAACCACCTCTATTTTCAGCTATAAAGCTTACAACTTCTATTTGAAGCTCCAAAGCTAACGATGAACGTAAGGGCTTCATTATACTTGATCTTTCGAAAACATCGCTTTCATCCTTTATCACCATTTTCCCATTATTTCTTTCTTGCACCAAAATGCTTGCATTTCTTCCAAGTAACGACTCCAGGACCTACAATGGACAAATGCATATATACATGCTTGCATATATATATATATATATGGAATAAACACTTCTAAATGCAAACAACTAAATATTCTAAAAAGAAGATATTAAAACCATTAAAAATGCAGTATATTAACTCCCCAAAATTATCATTTGCTTCGCAAGCAAACAACTAAAGAAAGTAAGAACAAGAGGTTTGAAAATGGGAGATGAAATCTGAGAATGTTAAAAGAATTCAATTCATTGCCTCTCAAAGTAGTTGCAAATGCACAAACCATTTCTACTCTTTTTCAAAAAGAGGTAGCCATACCCAGGTGCGGACTCACCTTAAGACTTTTATGGCACGTGCCCCACACTAAATCATTATTAAAATTAGCGTTGTAAGGTAAATAAGTGTATAAAATTCAGTTCAGCTGTTTTAAGATTTTTTTTTGCTACTATTAAAGCTCATTGTTGCCATTTTGACTTATCTTTTTCTTCAAAACATTTTTTGTATTTCTGTTTTACCATTTTCATAAACACTTCTTTTATATGTTTTTAGTGTATTTCAAAATCTTATAATATGGTGATATTGATTTTTTCTTTTAGTTATATTTTCTGCTGCTAAAAAAATTTCTCACGTTTTACTCCAATAACTGATTTCAGTTAAATTTCCTACTTTTAATATTTATATATAAATAACAACTAAAACAAATATACTTTTAATACAAATGGTATTATCATGTATATTGTACAATATAATACCACTAAAATGAATATGCATTTAGAAAAAATATATATGTACCTTTTTTTAGTTCAAATTTTTAAATTTCAAAAATAAGATTAAAATTTTAATAATTTCTTTAATATTTTATGTAATGTATTTTAACTAAAAATTTATCCGCTCCTAGCTATGCTCATCAAACATTTTGCTCTAATATTTGAAACCTGAACTACGAACCATTTTAAGCTTATAAGTTGATACTCAATCATGGAAATTTCAAAATAGCTCCTATGAAAAATAGAATGCAATCCAAAGATGTTACTAGATTCAGTACTAATTATGCAATGCAACTATATGTTTTCTTTTTGAGTTGAACTTTTCAAATTTTTCAATTTTTTATTTTATTTTCTATGCGATTGATGATGCATGAGACTCAAAGGAAGAATATAAGAACAACTAACACAAGAATAGCAACTAGACACTCCATAAACTTAAATCACACAGTCCCAAGAAAAAGTGGCTGAAGACAAAAGCAAAATTCAAAATAAAAGAAAACATATGTACAAAAGGAGTGCTACTTGGAAAATTTGTTGGTGGAGGAGAGTAAGTGCATTGATATGGCTTGAAGCTGTCCCCATAACTTGATTTCTTGCATGATTTTCTCCTACAAATACTTAGCAAAACCCTTTGAAATCACTTGAATAGTCTTAACTAAAAGACTATAATAGAGATAGACATGGACATCCTCCCAAGTGAGCTTGTTTTGAGTCACTAAGGTTGACTACCTTTTTTTCTAGTGAGGAGATGAGGATGGGTGGACCTTTTGATTGATGGTCAAGACTTTGTTGAGATGCTCTTGGAGCTTGATTGGATACTCATAGATCTTGAAGTCAGAATCTCTCTTGAACTTGAGAATGTTTTGGACCTTCCTTTGCATTTGAACTTGTACTCAACGGTCCTATCCTTATGCTTTTAAGGGTGAAGGGTGAGATTGTTGGGAACTTGAGTATTTAAGGAGGTTTTTGGAGCTTTTCTCTTCTTATTTTTGATCATAGGAGGAGCTCCTTTAGATCTACTAACCTCCTCCGATTTAGCACTTTTCAAGTGCTTACCAAAAATTCTAGACTTGGCTCTCCAACCAAAGCATATTTCTCAACTTTTTCAACTCTTGAAGAGTGTACCATCTCAAACTTATCAACTTATATATCCCCAATGCTTAACTTTCCCAAGGACATGGATCCACTATACTAAAAGCTTCCAATATTAGAAAAATATATTTTCTCCTCATGATCAAAGTCACTAGTGATTGTTCCACACCTTGTCATTCACCTTTGTAAGCACTGCCCTCTTTTTTTGAAATTCATTGTAGCTCTGGTAGTGTTTAGGAAGTCATTTCCAACGAATAGAGGAAGTTTCTTACCCCTTTTATCTTTGTTACAACAAAGTCTGTTTGTATGGCACAATCCTCGATAATGACCGGATAGTCTTTTAACTCTCAATATAGAATTTTTTTTGAAGAATCTCCAAACGTGAGAGTAGAGGTGTACCTCTCCATACTATTGATTCCCAATGTCTCAACCATCTCAAGAGGCATGACACTCACATTTGAACCAGTGACATACAAAGCATTCTCAATCTTCATGTGGCCAAGTGTGCAAGACAATCATAACTTTCCCAGGCTCCTAGCTTTGTAAGTAAAGTAAGTGTGATCGTGATTGTTGAATCATACTCATCATTGAAGGAATCACTAGAGACGTCAGAACAATGATCAAGATAAAACTCCTCAATGATAGCCTCTTCTTCCAACCTTTCATCCTTCTCCTTCTTGAGTGGAAATCCATGTAGAAAATCTTCAATTTCAGCTATTGCCTTCTCATTCCCATTGATTGAATAGATTTTGTTGCTATGGTTTTGTTGGTTGGAATCAGCCTTTACCTTTAGCTTCTCCATTTGTTCCCTGTTGAAGCCAATTTCTCTAGATTGGAGGAGAGATCCTTGAAGTTACCATCAACTTGTTTCTCATGTCAACCATTTTCTTACTAAAGTATATGGCATCATTAGCTTTCCATTGAATGAGTTGTTGAATTATGTTATTCAATTAGGGGTCTTGAGCTAAAGAAGTGGAAGGTTGTGCTTGAGGGTTGAATGAAAGCTTGGGTTGGAAACCTCCTTGTTGGTCTTGGTAGTTTGGCCTAGGAGCATAGCTTTGTTGTTGGTTGAAAGTCACAAATCCTTGTTGAGTTGATAACATTGGCTCCTATAGTTGTTGAAGACTTGTTTGTATTGGCCTTGATTTCCCCAGTAGTTGACCTCGTCTTGATCCATTTCAGTAACCTCTTAACTGGCTCCATTATTTTCAATGAAGTGTTTCTCCTTCTTCTCATGAGCGAGGAGAATCTTATCCAACTATTTATTCAAGATTTTATCTCCTTGGTAGTGGTCTCCTCAACAGCCTTAATTCCCCTTGGTACTCTATCATATTCCCCATTGTAGTTTCCATCACTCAAGGAAAGATTCTCCACTAGCTTCATTCTATCTTCTACATCCTTTCCTAAGAAGTTTCCATTGCTATCAGTGTCAAGAAGCATCCTCATCTTTGGAAAGAAACCACTGTATAGAGTACTAAGGAGAGATTCTTTTTAGAAACCAGGCTGTGGGCATCGATTGGTGTAGCTCTTGAACCTCTCCCATGCCTCAGACAAGGTCTTAATGTTGCGTTGAGCAAAATATGTGATCTTGTTCCAAAATCGGGCTGTTCTTGAGCTAGAGAAGAATTTGGAGAGTAAATACTGCTTGCAATCATCCCATGATGCTATTGAGCTTTGTGAAAGTATCTTTTCCCATACAAACAAACTTTGGTACGCTCTTAAATACTTATATATGCATATACGTCCTAGCATATACGTCCTACCATGCCGTTCTATATGTATGCATCACCCAATCAAGCAATCAACGAACTATCAATCAATTAATGCAACACCCAATCAAGCAATCAACGAATTATCAACTATTACGGATATAAGTTAACAATCATGCATCTCTTAACTTAACCATTTAATTAATTAACCGAGTTATTAATCAACCTAGCCGTTCTAACCAATTTAATCAATCGGGTATGCAAACTAAACTACGGTTTATCAATTCCGGATCTATATGATTCTAACTAAATGCAACACACAATTTAGCAGACTCACAGTGTTATTATAATGACGGACGGACATATTGACGAACTAGCGGAACAACGAGACCCGGCATGAACCCGACGCTAACCCGAACCTTCCCCAAATCATCGGCTTTCTTTGACCCGACCTTGACCCGCACTTGACCGTACCGTTGACCTTAGTGATTCTGATCGAGCCTCCGGACCATCCGTATCTTCTCTCTCCTCCGGTTCTCTCTCTTCTTCTTCATCTTCTTTCTCTTCTCCATGCTTCTTCTCTCTTTCTTCTTCTTCTTCACGCCTCTCTCTCTCTCTTATTCTTCTTCTCTCTTTCTTCTTCTTCTTCTTCATGCCTCTCTCTCTTCTTCTTCCTCTCCTCTCTCTTATTCTTCTTCCTCCTGTCTTCTTCTTCTTCCTCCTCTGGCTTCTTCTTCCGGCTCCTCTGACTTCTTCTTCCTCCTCCGGCTTCTTCTCCTCCTCCCGGCTCCTCCTCCTCCTTCTTCTTCTCTCCGCCTCCTTCTTCGTATTCTTCCTACCTTCTCCCTCTCTTCTTTCTCTCTTCTTTACTTCTCTTTGCTTTGAGAGTTTTTGGTGTGAAGAATGAGAGGTGTGGAGGCCTCTTTTTATAGCAAAAGTGGAGTGATCTTCACCCTCCATTTGTCTCCTCTCTTCTCCCATCTTGTGCCACGCCTTCTCACCAGGTGTTGGACATAAACACCTCATTTTAAGATCCATATCACACTTGTAGAGCCCATCTAAAAGCCCCTTGGGTTTGGGCCAATAAATTTTTGTAGATTCATTGTACCAAAACTCACAAAGCCTCTTCTTTTCTCTTGCAGGATTTGTGGCCCAAGCCTTTTAATGGGCTTGAATTAGGTCCAAATAACTTCATCTATCAGCTCTGATCAGCCTGAACCAAGCCCAAGCTCCCTTGATTTTATTTTGAAATTTTAGTCCTTAATTACCTTTTAATGACCAAAACTTCATAACTTAATCTAGGAGTTAAATATTTATGAATCCTTTTAACCATAGCTTCTACATATGTTAATGGAGCTGTGGTAAAAATTTCATAATTGTTTGTGGACTTTAGAGGAGTTTCCGTCTTTTTCTCGGTTTTGTCGGTTTTCATTACCGACAGCCCGTTAAAATATATTTAGAACCCCATAGCCTCTGAAATAAATCCTCCAAGCTTCTTTTTAAAATATTAGACTACTTTAGAAGCATTTAGAAATTCGCTTCATCTCAGTCGGATACACGTAGCTCCTGTTATGAATTTTACAAGTTTTGTCGGTTCTATCGGTTTCCATTCCCGATAGTCCGAAAAACTCATCTACGGTCCGTTTTCACCATTCTTGGTCTTCTAAATGTTTTCTTTACTTAAAAAGAATAACATTTGGCCTGTCTCAGCTTCCGGCTCATATTTTGATAAAATTACCAAAATGCCCCTAACTTCTCAAAATTACCCAAATGCCATATGTTGACTTTTCTGCTGCCCGTTGACCATTTCTTGATACAAGGTATTACATTCTTCCCCACTTAGTTCTGCTGCTCCCAAACTAAGCTCATACTCCTGATGCTTACTGATTTCCGAACCAGTGGTTTGCACAAAAATTCTTTACACTGATCTGCACTCTGATTGCACATTCATTGCTCTTGACTGCACGGCTCCTTCCTGAATCTTGTTTTCATCTGCCGTCTGATACTGCTTGAATTCTGAACCAACTGCAACTACACTCCCGATGCTCCACTAATTCTTGAAACATAGTTTTGCTCCAACTCTCATCACACTGACATCTTAAATTTCCCATGTTAGTTGGCTTGACTCTCGATCAATTATGACTTCTCCATTTAATTGCTTCATCGATTCTATCTCTGATTCCCAAATCCACCAATCTTGACTGAATTGCTATACTCCGCTTCATACATTTCTTTGCGCCGATCAATGCTCCAGGCTTCCCCACTTTGTCTTGACTTCCCCGATCACGCAATAGTAACTCGTCCTCCATTCGCGTCGCTTAACTTGTTTCCAATGATTATCGCTCTCGACCGATATTATGTTCATATCGATTTTCTTCCTTTCATCTAAACCGCCATACTCATGCACGCCTCGAACTTCCTCGATCACTGATCTCCACGCTTCACTGACTCCAAAACTGTTCTTCCCACTGATCTCCTCGAACGGACTCCTCCACTTACTTTGACGCTTCTGAATCTCTTCGCTAACTCATCAAACTCATACGTCTTGATTTCTTCTGCCAGTGGTACCCAAATTCTTTTCTAAATCCACACTGACTTTCTCGGGTCAAACTGCTTCCTGAAATAACATCTCGTCTCTCATGTTCGGGTTCGGTCTCGTGTCCTTGTCAGATCATCCATCACGTCCTACATCAACAGCCTCAACAACACTGGAACGGTTAGACCTTTCTGACTTACTTCCCGATACCACTTCCTTATAGGGATATTGGTATTTAGTCACGTACCCAACGGTTACACGTGCCTAATTATCAATATCTTATAATTCCGCTCAATCTCAAATAAGCTTCCTATAAAAAGCACTTTCTCAATTATGAGCTTAAGTCTATCTACGAGGTTCTCTACCTTTCCAACTATCCACAAGTTTAACTGAGTAATTATCATTTTGTCTACACAAAACTAATGGTTTAATACTTACCCAAACGTCTAACACCCTATCCGATCAACCCAAACGATTCGCTAACCAGAACTCAAGAACTACTTTCTAGCAACCTAGCGAATCAAACAATTCAAAGATGCTCAACATTCATCTAACAACCGCACGAGATGATTAATGCACCGAATCTCAATTAACAATCTAGCGATTAAACAAATGCAATGCTAGCAACCTATCGATCAAATGAATGCAATACTACTAAACAAAATCAACCCATGAGCAATGCAATGATACCATCAAACACTCTAGCAACCTAACGATCAATCAAATGCAATTCTTCAAAATCAACAACTAACAACCTAGCGAGCAATCAAAGCATCAATCAATTCAACATTCTAACACCCTAGCAAGGCAATCAATCACACACAATCAATCAATCAAGCAAATCGGCGATTGCAGTCATCTCTCCGGGTTTTGATGGAAACCGTCTGTTCGGACCATCATTTGTTTTCACATCGTAACTACATTGCATTCACAACCATCATGAATATGCAATATAACCATTCCACTACTCAAAACGACAACCGAAATACTCAACATCCCCTATGTAAATAAAACTTCTATTCACCACATAGAGTTTTAAATGCATAGGTCTGTCGGAGTCTACATACTAGCGGTTCCAATCCGTCCCACAAAAAACACCGCTTCACACAACTGAATCGTCAGAGACGAATGCAAGCCGATACACATCAACCAACGAGTTAGAGCCCTTACTTACCTGGGCCTAATCTATTTTCTAATCTCCAAAATTAGTGGTACAACTCATGTGGATCCTAACCGGCAGGTGCGCCAGGACGATGGAATGAGTGCGGTGGTGGTGGTGTTGGAGCTACACGATCTTGATAGAATGGGGAATCATGACGGAAAGGAGCATAATGTTCATCTCGGCCGCAAATGTGACAAGTCGGAATCTGCGTCAATGCGGCGGTGGCTGATATTCCCGAGCAAACAATTGGCACAAGGTAAAACTTAAAACTCGTAGCGTCGCAGGCAAGGCGCGGAAGGTCCGACGCAGAAGATGTGTTTCCGACTAACGGAATGTCCAGTGGTGGTAGCTCATATACTCCGAGAATATACTGGATCACCATGAATATCGGCGGTGCAGGTGCTGCTGACGGTGGTACTCTGAATGTAGCTGTATCAAAAGATGGCTATGGAATGGGTGGAGCGGTAACGGGCTCGGCACCGGTAATCACATAATTCGGAATAGGCTGCGAAAAATGAAAACACTCCGCAAGCTGGAAGTATGGACCTGGACTAGCTGCAGTAGATCCCACGGACTCACGATCGTCCATGCTGATTTCACTAATCTTGTTGTCGCAACCACTCACACACGCCAATCCTAGGACAACTCTGCTGTTACACTGCACCAAACACAAAACTGTTAGTACAATCCTAGAAAATTCCTAATTTACCCATTCCCCCGGGTTTGATGGACGCGACTCGGATTCCTAACATTTGCATTAGCGACACATTTTGACTCGATAAAACATTGAAAACTTTGAAAAACCGGAATTTTGAACCCATGACGAAACATGCTCTGATACCACCTTTTGTAACGCCCCCCTCCCGTTTTCCGCTGACCGACGAGCTAACTGGACAATAATCAAACAAGAACATGACCGATCGAACCCGAGCAGTCATACGAGAGGAGTTTGTCACAATACGAAAGCCAGAGACAGTCCAGTTTGAGACAAAGACTAGAACCAAACCACCTTTGACTCCGTTTACCTCGTTTTCACGATACGAGGCTTTTCAACCCTTACCGCTTCCACGAGTTGTGTTCGGTTTGGACTAAACCATATATCATGGAATTATTCCGTTTTTATTACTTTAAAAATATAAATCTTATTCATAACAATATTCGATCTATTACAAATTGTTTAACGGGATCCCAACAAAATCCAAAACCGAAACTAAGTCAAAATGCGTAACAACCAATACCCAATGCCAACCCGAGACTACTCCGAGTGTCCTACGCATCCGCCGAGCTAAGCCAAACCTGAAAAACACAAAAGAGTCTAATGAGCAAACTAAGATTACCCAGTAAGACGGCTCCCAACTAAAGGCTGTTAACAATCTAATAATCCCGCCCAAACTCAAAATAACAATGAAGTACAAATAGCTGGTCACGTGCTACCAAGACGTGACGAGCTTCACAACACACAAGCATTTGAATAACAACACAACTACACAAAATTAACCAAGGGAATCGAGAACACTACGACACATGCTCTCGATTAAACTCGATCTATCTATCGCATATCTAACGCAATCTCCACACCATGGGCCCCATATGCGAACTCGGTAACTTCCACGGGAACACTTAGCTACCCCACGGTAACTAAAATCTCCCACGACTCCTAGACGAAAACACGAAGTCCTGCGACAAGGACACCGTTCTCTATCCATTGATTCACGGTGACTCGGGTTACCCCTAGATAACCAAAGCTTCCATGCAGTCCGACCCTAGGACGCGACACCGTATTCTCCGGACCACACACCTACCGGCGTCACTCAGTAGGTTAACACCATAACCTGAATCACCACCCGAAGGTACGTGAACTGATCAGGTCACTACCCAAGGATCCAATCGGGTCGGAAGTACCGGAACGCCATCTCTAGACTTGCGGGATCTAACGCATCCTATATAGACCTAATAACAACAATGTAACCAAGAAGACTCACTGGGACTCTCTCACGCAATACCAACAAGGTCAAATAGAACTACCATCTCAATCCCCAGTCTATCCCGCAAGTCCTATCTCCAATCTCCACATCACCCGACTTTACTCAGACTTACCCGGTCCCGCACCAGAGTAAGTCTCTACCAGTACAGTCTACTCGGCCCAACACCGAAGTAGATAAACAATCAAGCAAGCAATCAACAGTCTACTCGGCCCAACACCGAAGTAGATACACAATCACACAAACAACATTACACAACTAATTATTTATTAGTCCTTTAATATTTCCTTAACCTTTACTCATTCAATCCGCTACCTTGGGATTAGTGGATTACTAATCCCGTAGAAGGCCCATCAATCACACCACCCCTTTTACTTATTGATATATCATGGTTTTTACCGGTTTTATGCCATGATATAATTGTGTTTTAGTGTTCTTTTGTGTTCTTTTAGAGTCTTTTACAGGTATAATCAGGTTTGGAGCAGAATTGGAGATATTGGAGCATTTTGGGGATTTTTAGAGTGTTTGGCCGAGAGATTGAGCTCACTGTCCGATTTTGAGATCATGCATCGATCGACACACCTTTGGTGTCGATCGACACACTAGCGAGTTGGGCCGATACGGCGGTTTAATGAAGATTCAAGATTTTGCACTTTGGCCCAGAAGTTTCCAGTATTTACAAAGAAGCCCCAGCCGAGATTATGCCTATATAATTAGGATTTTGGTGTTTATTTTAGATACGCTTTCATACTTAGAGCTAAGAGATTTTTAGAGCTTTTGGGGCTGATCTAATCCTGTACTTCATCTATTTTGGAGAAGATTTCGAACCCCTTTATCTATTTAATTTCTTATATGCAATCTATTAATTCTATGATTTATGTTTCATTAATCATGTCTGAGTAGATTCATAGTTAGGTTTAGGGTTTCTCATTAAGGATTTCATGACTTGCTAGACTTGTTTAATTCAGTTAAGGATTCACATGAATAGAATGTTCTTCGATCTAAATTGAGTTTAATGCTAGTTCTAACCTGATCAATTAGAATATAGATCTTAGGTTGCTAAATACGACACGAGAGTGTGGTTTAGAATCTGAACTATTTAGGTTGAGCAATTAAACTTCTCGCAAAGGAATTTGGTTTAGTTTAATTGTGAACATATCGAACTTGAAATTAATGCTGGTTTAATCTGTTAGTAATTGCAAAGGAATTTGGATTACAGCACTTAGACTTAGAGAATTCTCGCAAAGAGATTTGGTTAATTCTATATCCGTGATTTGAGTTCTAGAACTGTGCTTAATTAGATCCTGACTGATTGATTTGTCTGCTTGTCTGATTTCCTGAGAACGCCCTAGACTTAGCGCCTTTAATTAACTGCTTTCACCAATAACAATCTGCTACTTGTTTACTTTCTTGCTTTGCTATTTAGTTTACTACAATTTGCTTTCTTCTTAGTTTAAATTCCTACGGTTCTTTATCTATCGAGACCAGAGTCTCTGTGGATTCGATACCCTATATACTACAATCACTTAACTGTGCACTTGCAGTAGAATAGGATTAAAACCTGACCCTATCAAGTTTTTGGCGCCGTTGCCGGGGACTCTTAGAGTCTTCGATAGGATCGAACTTAGGGTTTTTACTAGGATTTTTTATTTTTGTTTCGTTTTGTTTTGTTTTTATTTTAAGTTACTAATTTTTTCTGTTTTCTCTCTGTCGCAGGTACCGATTTCGCTTTGCGTCGATCGTTGCACCTTTGTGTCGATCGTCACTAGGCGATTCTGAGATTGAATCGATCGTTGCACTGATAGCATCGATCGTTGCTTGACGATTACAGACAGTTTATGCAGACGCGTGAAACTCGAAGTAATCAGAACCTGAACCTCGTTAATCTCAGACTTGAAGAACTTGGACGTCTAGAGAGGACTAACAGAAGAGAAAGAAGAGCAAGGATGGTGGTACAGAAGTTAATCATTATGCCTGATGCTCAAGGTACCCTGAGGGACCGAGACAACAATCCGTACAATGATGCTGGGCATCGGATTGACGCTGAAGGGAATGTAATCCCTGATCCTCCTGAGCAACCGCAACAGGAGCAGAACCAAGGCCAAAGACAGGCCCAAGGTAGAGAGATGGTTGTCCATGAGAGGACTTTAGCTGACTACAACAGACCGGATGAGTTTCATGCAAACCGGTCAGCTCTTGTGATGCCTGGTTTTGAGAGGAATGATTTTGAGATCAAAACCATCTACTACTCGCTGATGAGACA
Organism: Orychophragmus violaceus; assembly: GCA_030180135.1. Classification (NCBI taxonomy): domain Eukaryota; kingdom Viridiplantae; phylum Streptophyta; class Magnoliopsida; order Brassicales; family Brassicaceae; genus Orychophragmus; species Orychophragmus violaceus. The sequence goes on along the minus strand of CM058233.1, from coordinate 24,380,289 downwards.
GAATGCCTTCCATGGTTATCCCACGGAGCAGCCTATGGATCACATTGATCAGTTTGAGGACCTAATCACTGGCATGAAGTATGATGGAGTCTGCCAGGATTATCTGTTCCTTAAGCTCTTTCCATACAGTCTCGCTGGAGACGCTGCTGCATGGCTGAAGCAACTGCCACCTGGGCAGTTTAATACTTGGGCAGCCCTGAAGAGTGATTTCCTGCGTCACTTCTATGATGATGCGCGTTCCGATCAGTCCAGACAGGACATACTCACATTTTCCCAAGGACCTGTGGAGCCTCTTAAAACTGCCTGGATGAGATTCAAGAAGTACCAGCGTGACTGCCCACACCATGGATTCACTGAGGTCACATTGCTAGGTATCTTCTTCAGAGGCATAGATCTGCCATATCAGTCTGCGCTGGATAACTCCAGTAATGCAAACTTCAACACCAGGACTCCTGCACAAGCTAAGCAGTTGATTGAGAAATTAGTGAGCAGCAACAGTTGCAAGACTATGGATGAAAGGAGGAAGAAATCTGGTGGAAGTGTAGAGAATTCAAAGATGGCTGAATTTAGATCTAAGCTGGACACAATTTGCAATCTCCTGGCTGGTAAGAAGGCTGTCCACTTTGCCCAAGATGTTGAGGTAATTCAGACTGAGGAGGACACTCAGGAAGAAGATGTGAATTACATTGGAGGATCTGGTTTCCAAGGTAACAGATTTGGTAATCAGCAGGGAAACAGATTCTTCAATGGAGGACAAAAGAGTGCCTTCACAGGCAATCAAAACTCAGCTGGTTTTGGACAGACTAGTGGTTTTCAGAAACCTTTTGGACAAGGTACTCAGAGAACCTATGGATCTTCATCTTATCAGACTCCTCCTGCAGCCACTGCTCATGAGAGTAAGATGGAGGCAATGATGGAACAGCTGCTGGAGAGTCAGACCAAGATTTCTGTGGACTGCAATAAGAAGTTGGATGCTGTCTATGAGGATCTCAATGGAAAGTTTGAGTCTCTGAACACTCATATGAAGCAGTTGGATACTCAGGTGAATCAGATTTCCAGTTCTATGAAGGGAAAAGGAGTAGCAGACACCCATATTAAGGCCTGGTCTGTGTACATTGATGATGGATCTCACCTAGGTGAAGGATTTGAGCTAAGCACAGCTGAGTTGGTAGAAGAGGTTGAATTTTCGGATTTTGGAGAAATTCTCTCGGGTGAAAACTGTGAAAACAGTGTTGCATCGATCGACACACACCTAGTGTCGGTCGATGCAGGTCGTGAACAGACAGACTCGCCGGATGTTGTTAGCATTGATGCAGATTTGGAGCTTGATCGCTTGTTCCCTGGAGTGTCTGAGATTACTCAGGAGGAGATTTATGCACAATTCATTAGACTATATCCCTCAGTATCTGAAGTGATTAAGCAGGAGATTGAAGAGCTTAAGCAGCTAGAGGAGATTGGTGAAGAGTTGGAAGAAATTCCATCATCTGATGATCCACCTTATCACCCATGTGTGCAGAAGTACTTGAACAAGATGTTGCCTTTGGATGAAGAGCTGAAAGATTGGGTGATTGTAGTCCCTCCACAGATAAGTGATGTGCTGTTAACCAAGGTTCCCAAAAAGCTGTCTGATCCTGGGATTTTTGTGCTAAGTTGTTCTATCTTTGAGGATAGTTTTAGGCGTTCTCTTTGTGATCTGGGAGCTGCTGGAAGTCTCATGCCATATTCTGTGGCAGAGAAGCTGGGTATGCTGGATTTTTCTCCTACTAGGACCTCTCTTGTCCTATCTGACCAGTCTATACGAGTTCCAGAAGGACTCCTTGAGGACATCCCGGTGACAGTTGGAAACTATTTAGTTCCAACAGACTTCTTAGTGCTGAAGTATGACAGTGATCCTGATGATGCGTTGATACTTGGGAGACCATTCTTGGCTACAGCGGGAGCAATGATAGATGTTAGACACAGTCTAATAGACCTCCACCTGGGAGATGAGCCGCTGCATTTTGAGATGGACAAGCTGCGCAAGCCACTGATAGATGGGCAGACCTTCACCATTATGGATGGAGATGATGAGCAGTCAAGTCACACTACGGTTTGGATCCTGGAGAGCAGTTTACTCCTTCTTTTCTTGGACAGGATCATTATGATACAACTTATTCTCCGCCATGGATGAGGAGGCTTGCACAGAGACAGTCAAAGTCTCTGTCAAGATCTCCAGCAAACTGATCTTGTTCGTCCGGTCAAGCTAATGACCTTAAACAAGCGCTGAGTGGGAGGCAACCCACTGTTAGGTTTAGTTGTTTTTCTTTCTTATTTTTGGTGTTTTTCTTAGGATTTCACGTTTTTGTTTGTTTTTGCTAAGTTTCAGATACAAAACTCGAGTCTGGAGATGTGTGACGATCGATGCACCTGTGCACCGGTCGTTGCAAGGAGATTACAATGAGGAGATAGATCGCATTGTGACGATCGTTGCGGTCCTGTGCAACGGTCGTTGCAATTGGTTCAATTGCAAAATTAAGGTACGCGCGCTAAACCGGAATCGATATGGTTCAACCAGCATCGAGCGTTGCTCTCTAGCAACGGTCGTTGCACCCACGACCAAGGTAAGTTGCCTTAAACCCTTCTCCTCTCTTTTCTTCTCCATTTCGCCGACCGTATAACCGAGATTCTCCACTCCTAAATCTCTCAATTTTTCATCATTTCTCGTGTTTCAAAGCTCAATCCTACTTGTTTTAACATCCACTAGCTATTTCTATAACCCATTTACAAAGATTCCAAGGTATGAGCTCTCATTTTCATCATTTTCGGAATTGATTTTAGGGTTTATGAAATTCGGATGTTTAGCCTGAGATTGATGATTCTGTGCCGATATGAACATGATTTAGGTTGTTTAGTGATGGGGTATTGTTGATTTTGTGGTTGTTTGAACGAATTTAGAACGATTTATGGATTTTGATTGCGGCTGAAATCGCCTTGCAACGGTCGTTGCACTTGTGCAACGGTCGTTGCTTTGCGATTTTGGGGAAATGTTCGATAATGCGAAATCGCCTTGCAACGATCGATGCCTTAGGTGCAACGGTCGATGCTTCGCGATTTCACAGAGAGTTTGCCGAGACTTATTGGTGTTTGAATTTTTCTTATGCAGATGGCATCTCGCAGACAACCCCGCAAGCGCCGAGCAACAGCAGCAACAACCACACGACAGTACATTCCACCACCAGGGTAGTTTCATAGAGACTCTCAGCCACCTGAGCCATATGTGAGAGTTGGTCCAGTAGTAGCACTGCCTTGGCCCCGAGCAGACACGACAGATATCCCGACAGCCAGACAGTGGCCACAGAACATCGCTAAGTTCCTTAAGACTGCTGATTTTACAGAGAGGCCACTGCTTAACCAGTGGGATGAGTTGACACGTTGCTATACAATGGTTGGTGTGGGATGACTATCAAACCTACCAAGTTTGCAGACTACTCTACCTGTAAGAGTCTGGGGATGGATGAGCAGGTAATTGCAGTGTGTAAGGGCATTGGTCTAGGGACAATGCCTATGCGTCCTTATGATTTATATCCAGAGCTGGTCAGACAGTTGCTAGCCACTTGCAGAGTGGTTTACCCGGATCCAGACAGCAGGAGTGCTACAGGAGGTATCTTTACCTTCATGAGTTGGGGAGTCAGGTATCGGATTCCTTTACTAGATATCTGCAGGATCTACGGTTTCAGCACTGAGCCGAGACGCATTGGCATGCCACTTGAGTGGGATAGAGGAGGCTCAGTATTTTGGGAGTGTATTGGCACTGGTCGATACAACTCGAGGACTACACCGGTGAAGCAGGTGAGGCATCCTGTGCTGAGATATGTCTTGCGTATCTTGTGTTGGAGCTTTGTTGTGCAAGTATGAGGCCAACAAGATGCGCAAGTATGAGATGGAGATGTTGTTTATCGGGCTGCGAGATCAGTTTGAGGGTTCTGGCTTGAGAGATCCTACTAAGGGTCTCAACTTGGGAGCCGTTTTCACTCAGCATTTATGTGACCTGCAGCTGAAGCCATTTGATGGTGTGGATACTGAGACAGTGGGGAGCCTGCTTACTCCCATCTTTATGCACTGCGGGATTCCCTCTAGAGGGCACAGGGTGTGACACTGCCAAGGAGTTCCTTGATTTCAGTCACTTGCAGAGCGCAACATGGCTCAAGGAGGGGCGCGTGTGGGTCTATTACGACCCTGTCACTGCAAAGTGTGGTGTGGATCTTCCTTCTCCTGGTCTTACACAGATTGATACACTGGATGCCTTGAGATTCCAGCCTCCTGCGAGCGAGCAGCGCAGAGTCCCTTCTATGGCTCATCCGCTGGGAGAGCCTTCTACACGAGCTTCTACATCTTCTGCACCTCCTGCGCCTGCTGCTGCCCCTGCTGATGATATTGGCCCTTATCCCGAGATTTCAGTGCCTTATAGTGATATGTCTGTGGCAGAGTGGAGAGAGCGTGAAGATAAATTAATAGATCAAACACAAACAATCGATTCAGATCAGAGAGAGAGATGAAAAGACACAACTTTTCACAAAGTGGCTCTGATACCACATGATGCGATCTTAATGGAGAAGATCGTAGCTCTTTGATGCACTTTGTGAGTCTGGTTGCTTGATGGATGATGATAAAAATGGATCAACATATTGATGGATTTGAAACCGTGGATTGAAAGAAACTTCATGAAGTTTGCAGAATGACTTCAAGACTTTCAAACTCGGATCTTCTAGGATATGACACACCAAAGAAGAATACAAGATGAATGGATACTACACACTATTCAGATCAAACACTTTCAAAAGTTTTAGAATAAAAGAAGTTTGATATTTTGATTGAAGAAAAGAGAAGAGTACAAATAGAGTTTACAAGTCTCGGAAATAACAAAACTCATTACACTAAAATCAGACCTAGCAACGGTCGCCTCATTAAATACTCCTAAGTTCAACGATCTGCTTCTTCGCGACAGGTTGTAAAACCTTACAGGACTCAACCAATAGGCAAAGGTAGCATGTGGGCTTGCCTCATTAAAAACCTCTCTGGAAAACACATTGGGACAAAACAAAGAGGAGGGAAAAAGAGTATAAGTACACACACCTCCTTGCTGATGACTTAAGTGGCTTGAATCACAACCAAGGTGGCTGGATTATTCACACTCAAGTTGGCCATGAACGTGGTGTAGAAGGGTGTAGAAAGCTTGCTTGAACTGATTTGCCTTTGCTTTGGTCATTGTTCCACTTGGTGTGTGCCAAGATTCTGATCCTTGCTCTTGATTCTCCTCAGCTCCATTCTCGTCTGGTTCATGCTGCTCAATGTCTTCGGGTTCCAAGCTTTCCATGATCTCATCATCTTGTTTACTATCAAAGGGAGGAAATGAAGTTCAAATAAAATATATGAGCACAATGCAATTTGTATGAATTTAATAGTTCTAACTTCTGTTATTTCATGATATTTTATGTCGCAAGGTATAATAGATAAACTCAAAAGCATAATCTTGAGATATTAGTTGAGCTCAAAACCGAATAGTGGCAAGATTCATTTGTATATCCTTAGATTTAAGTGACTAGGTTTCTACAATTTGTATGAGTTTAATATTGATTTGCTCGCCAAGCCACTATGGCGTCTTATCATGTTTCTTTTGTCCTTGCTGGCACGAGTACTAGAAAGAATCTATTTAGGTAGATCATCCCCTTGGAAAACCGGGAGGTATATTCACCTTCTTATGGTTGGTGGAATATTCTTGCCGCAAAGCCTTTTCTATAGATAGACTTGCGGAAGACCATTGGATTGAAGCTTAATAAAATGGTTTGGAGAAAATCATGGATACCGGATATGTTGCACGCTCAGCAAAACCTTCAGATCGATTGGAAATACGACACCCACAGTTTATGGTCCACTCCTTTGTCATTCATGAGACAAAAATAGAATATCCCCTTTTTAAGGATTATTTACCTCCATATGACATTACTTTCATTTTAGGTATGAAATCTAGCTATAATTGAACCCTAGACAAGTTCGCATGAAATCATACAAAGAATGAACCCTAAATCCTATGGGAGGAGACTCTAGACGAACCCAACTTCAAGCATGGTCTGAGATACCAGAAGACTCAAAACTCGCAAAGGAGTTGGGAAAATTGTGAATCCAAGCATCATTTATAAGTACACGATCAAGATTTTTTCGCTATTGGATTTTCAGCTTGACTGTTTGTCCAAGTGTACTTTGCTCCTACGGAAAACAGATCAGTGAGGTTACAATCAGCTATAGTAGACTGAAAAGCACGCAATCCACTTTGCGTACTGAAGTTTGTGTGTCTCAGCGAGTGCTCAGATGATGAGATAATTTCGTTGAAGTCGTCCGTAATAATCCAAGGAGCCTTTGTCAAACCAAACCGCGCATGATTTTGTATCAGATCAGACCATAAACATTTGCGATCCGTTGAGGAGCTGGAAGCATATACCGCAAAGTAGATGAACTGCTCTCTTGTCATCGATGTAACCCAAACAGTTATAATATGTGCACTTTTATAGAGAGGTATGACAGTGACATTGTCAGACCAAACAATCCAGACATTTCCAAGTCTATTATGGTTATAATTTGTAATAGATTTCCAGCCATGAAGAGAAGCTTGAAGAATTTTCCCATGATTCTCCTCCTGAACATGAGTTTCAATCAGACAACCAAGAGAAGGTTTTGTAGTATTAACACAAGAATGAAGAGCTATATATTTGTGTTTTTTGTTGAATCCCCAAGTATTCCACGCAAATAGGGATATCATCATTTAGTTCCTCAACGAGGAGGCTGTTTTTTGTGGTTTACTGCCCTTGACTTGTTCTTTCTTTGCTTGTTTTTCTGTCATTTTCTTGACCTTACTACGGCTTCTACCACGACTTGCAGGTTTTACCGGAGAAGGATCCTTCCTATCAGAATTACCGATGATTTCCTCATATGAATCCTCTTCATTGACTTCATTTCCATCAACCTCTCTCTCCTCAAGTTCATTGCTTAACACATGATACCGAGAAAGACAGCTTGTAGCCTCAGATGTATTACTTATGGATTGTTGTGACATGACGGATACATCATAAAAATCTTTACGCCGCTGAACCTTTGATGTTTTTATAGCAATTAACCATGCCTCCTCTCTCTCTGTTTAATAGCTACTTCTGCTAGTTCTCTTCCATGATTATTAGTACACAAATTATTTTGATGATCCTCTGCAGTTTCAATTTTTTGAGGCGAACTTGTCATTACATTTGCAGTACTAGCTCGTGTGTTTTGAGCTTCCAAAGCTGGCATGCACTGGTCTGATATGCCCTCAATACTCTTCTCAACATAAGAATTCATGTCCATAACTGATTTGTTTTGTTCCGTACATTCTTTATATGTATGGCTCAAGTTCTTGCAGTCATACAGCGTGACGGAAGCAAGGGAAAGCTGACTGGAATATTGATGTATGTCCCCCTTAAAGCTATGCAATTTGGTAATGGCTTCTCAAGGTTAACAATGACTAATAATCAAGCAACATGCATTTGTGTGCAGCGTTCCGTACTGGGATAAAGAATACTGTTTTTCCTACAATGTCACCAAGGAATGTTAGTCCCTTGTGTGAAAAGAGGTTACCATGCACATTCTTGAGATCAACCCACGGGGGTATAGCGGAGAGATCTGGTCATAGAGATGCAGTATTTGGGCTCCATTTCTGCACTAATAATGCTATGTCAGCGATGTGCCAAAAGTGACGACGCAAAACTCTAGCACGTGCTTGACTATTTTTTTATACGAAACAGAACTGTTTTAAGGCTGCTAAAATGAGCATTGATTTTGATCGGTTTCTATTTCGAGGACAAGATTCGATTTATAGTGGCATGCACTTTACCAATGTGAGGAGCTTCTCCAATGAAGTGCCCCATGATGTACGAAGACCACATGGGTTCCACATCAGTCAACACATCCGTAGGGATGTCTGCAGTCACTATTCTGTCATTGAGTTCAACCACTGGCGAGTAGTGGACAAATGAACGATTTTTATCAGATATTACATGTGACAATGTTAAATTTTTTTGACAGTGAAAAAGATTTTGTGGTGGACTTTGGTAAAGATTGGTGATGGTTGTTGTCGAAGAGGGGAAGGGGAGCCTCCACCCCACCAGAAAACCAGAGCCTTGCGGCCAACATAAGCATAGGCGGCTGGAGGTTTCAAATCGCACTTCTCTCTCAAACTAGGGCATCCTCGTCACTTGTTTGGCGTCCCCGGCCCACAGAAGAAGCGGCGGTTAGCACATCTCAAATTATAACTTCTGCAAATATACTTTTATATAAAGTAAAAAAAAATCAATTAAAAAATGTAACCTATTCTAAAAATATATTAAAACTATATAATCTATTTATAAAAAAATAAAATTGTTTTCATATCTTAAACTTTCAAATTTACAAATACACATTATTCAATAGTTTTTTTTTGAATAATGTGTATTTGTAAATTTGAAATTTTAAGATATGAAATTTTGTATAAATATACAATTATATTTTGTATAAATATATTATATAATTTAATATATTTTTAGAACGGATTATATTTTTAATTGTTTTTTTTACCTTTTTACTATCTATAAATATATATTTGTGGAAGTTATAATTTGAGATGTGCTGAAAGTTTTATTTTTAAGGAGATATTGGTACTATATAATCTATTATTTTTGTTTTTGTTTTAGTATTTTATAATTAAATCTATAATTATAAAATTACATATTTATAAAAATTAAATATGATAGTACATATATTAAACTTATCTTCTATTAGTTATTTGGTAGGTTTTTACGATAACCAAAGCGTTTTATGTTATTGAGAAGAAGATTTCCGCAATAATAAAATAACCTTAATTAAAGCATAGTAATCTTTTGTTTTTTTTTTAATCATGTTAACCTTAGATAATCCTTTAGTAGAAACATAGTTGTTTAAGAGTTTACTCTTCTGTATTTTGTTTGTTTTAAGAAGCTTAACGTAAATACTTTTTACATTAGATTTCAATTTCAATTTTATTCTTTTAAAAAAAAATATTTTACAATTTTATCAATTTTTAGATTACAATAGTTTGGTTTTGATTTTAAAATTTTAAATCCTATGGCTAATACATTTGGTTTAGTTTTATTATTTAGTTTTTTGGACTTTTTTTGTTTCGAGTATTTTGCAATAACCAAGTTTATGGTTTTTTTTAATTGGATTTCATCTACGGTTTTATAATTAAGATTATAACCCGTCCTATGGACGGGATTTTTTATGTCTAGTTTTTATTGAATAATGTGTATTTTTAAATTTGAAAGTTTAAGATATGATTTTTTATTTTGTATAAATATATTATATAGTTTTAATATATTTTGAGAACGGATTTTATTTTTAATTGGTTTTTTAATTTTTATTTGCATTTGTGTATTTTTGACATTTAAAGATTATATATGAATTGTTGAATCATCTTTGTTGATATCAACTATCAACGATAAATTATGTCAGTCCATTCTTTTTCTTTCCATTGTGTTCTACTTTTGATCTGTATATTCTGAATGGTGTTGAATTTGTATTTATATAGTCTGTAAAGTTAAAAAATAATTAAGAATATTAAAATAGTTTATTTAGCTTGGAGAGCAATAATAACGCATTTGAATTAATAATTTTTTTGTCGATATTGTATGAGACGCAAACGAAAGAAAAATTAATAATATTCTTTTAAATCACACTAATTTAAAGGTATAGAATGGATACGATTCAATTTGTTAGAATCTAGTAGTTAAATTAGTTCATATAATCATAAGATATTGTGATATTATTATAATTATAATAAATTATTTTATTGGCATACCTTAAATACATTTATATCTTTAATGAATTTAAAATTTAACAAAGAAATTTAGTGGCATACTTAAATACATTTATATCCTTAATGAATTTAATGACGCGTTGGTTGCTTTTTCTTCTTAATTTTTTTTTTTTGTTTCCAAAAGATAAAAAAATAGATGTGTGTATATTATGATGGGAAATGTTTCGGATTAAACATGTTATGAAATCGGTGTCTTTGTAGTGCGTTTCAGTAGTTGTAGAGTGCGATGGTAGTGAGCAAATGAACTTATATGATTTAAGGTCGAGAGCTCCATTGATTTGTCAGCCATTTTTGTGTTTCACGGTTTCACGTTTTCCCCCCCCCCTAAAACTTTAGAAGGCGTATATATTTGTGTGAGAATGATGAATGTTGCTTATATAGGTGTCTATATAGGGCGGGAGTAACAAATTTGTTTGGTTTAAAATTTTGGAAAATTTATGTATAAGATATTTTGGAGCGATAATTTTGATATTTATTATGTATTAAACATAATCGAATTTAATACAGATTATGGTTACTTTGATTTGAAGAATATTCAATTATCATTTGGTTATAGAAACAATTTAATTGCCGTAAAAAAAAAACTATTTAATTATAACCTAAAATTAGGGAAGGTTTCTATTGCAAAAAAGATCATTGGTCATTTTGTTTTTATTAGACTTTTCTATAATAGTATGATCAAGTGATTTTAGGGAAATAATATAAGATTGTATTTAAGTAAGTTTAATGAGAGAACGGATTTGTAATCTTTTTGAGATTTTACTATTTTTCAAACTTCAAAATACAGTATTGTTTCCACCGCTGCAGAAAGAAACAACTCCATTAAGGATGAGAAATGTGTATCTGGTCTGGTCCTTCAATATCAGCACATATTTGTGAGTAATCCTTATCATTTACCACAACCTTGATCCCATTTGGAGAATTTTTGTCAAAAACCTTCAACTACTTAGCGAGATGCTTGATAACATTGGGTGGTAGATTCCTGTTACTTGCCTATAAAATTGAAAACACCATCAAAGAAGCCAAATCAGAAAACCAAAATTTCAAAAGTGCAATTCAGAGAGAGCGAGAATATTAAAATGGAGAATAATACGCGCAAAAGGACCATCTTCAGAAATTCTTATGCTCAGACTCGGTAGGCAAGAAGGGCTAATGTAATAGGATCTGTTTCCGGACCGTAAAAAAATGCAATTCTTTTTTCATGGAGCATACTCAAAGCAACCTGCAAGAGTTTACATAACACAATGCCGATTAATATATGCAAATGAACACGCTAATATATAGATCGAAAAAAACATTTACAAACTTTCTGATCAAAACCCATTACCTTTTTGAAAGCCAAAAGGGTAAAGAGCTCTTGGACCTATAACAATGACCAGATTCACACTGCTAGCAGATTGAAAGCCAAAAGGGTAAAGAGCTCTTGGACCTATAACAATGACCAGATTCACACTGCTAGCAGATTCACGCTTATGGATAGTACATTACCCTTTTGGCTTTCAATCTGTTAGCAGTGTGAATCTGGTCATTGTTATAGTTTGCACAAACTACCTCCATAACCCCTATTTCTTTCTTTGCAGTTTGCACTATGATTTCCAATTCGTATGCCATATTGCCATGTGTCTGCAGATAAAACAATATTCAGGTTAGAAGAAAGAACAAAATCTCACAGTAAACGACAAAATAAACACTTTTCAAGGTTCATCTTCATCTTCTGTTGCATACTTCTTTGTCCCCTTTAACAATTAAGTTGTAATAAAAAAGCCTAATTACTATCATAATCGTACGGCTCAACTCTATCCAGAATTTCCCCCATGTGAGCTTAGAATACATATAATAAACCCGTAACAAAACAACCTATGAGCGAATTTACACATACTAAGAGAATAATAACCGGTCACTGTTACCATTTCTTTGTTTCTGAATATGTCTCATTAGTTAAAAAAATGCACAACTACAAACACAACAAAATAAAAAAAGAGACAGATCCGGTGGCACAGGTTTCAGTGACTCAAACATATATGATCCACTCATCTAATGCGTATTTCACATGTAAATCTGATACCATACTTCTATATATAAGTGAGAAAAACAGATTTCAAGCTTAGATTCTTATCAATACCAAACTCTCGGTCCTGTCATCAACACAAATGGCAGTGAAACATATGTTTTGGACAACTGGAAGATCATCACCTGCTTGTATTATCAACAAAAGATTTAAAGAAATCAAAATCAATCACTGTGATTTTCAAGAAGAGATAAGTAAACTCAACTTTAAATTGAGAAGTTTCCATACTACCAGTTGCTAATACACATGAATATTTATTTAGTGAAATTCTCTAACTATGATGGTGAAATTACATCTTCTTGGGTAGCTATACTCAAATGGTTTTTGTACCATTATAGTTCGAAAAACTTAAGATCATACTACCTAAATCATTTACCAAGTCAAGATAATTAAACATAGAGAAAGAAATATCTTGGAAAATAAATGAAATATCTTATTAATTAAAAATAAAACAACAAAACCTTCATATGCCCATAAATTAATGAATCTTTCGGTGATAATATAATACTGCTACTTCCCAAAATTTGATTGAATTTGCATCTCCACATACCTTTTGCTTCGCAGAAATGGCATCTGCGTTAGACTGAATCGAACCTTCTATCTGCTCAATCTCCTTCGCTGCGTCCGTCACAACCCTTCTGCGACCCAGAAAAAAAAACAAACCGGATCTATCATTCAATATCAAAATCACAGTCGCATATTGATAATTAAAAGAAAGTTTCTGTGTTAAAACGTGTGGCAGTTGAATCGTTATTGAAGATAAAGCTCTACCAACCTAGAGTAGCAGGCCATGTAATCGTTTTCTCTGTCAAATTTTTTTGGAAAGAAATAAAAAATCGATCTACTTTTCTTTCATCTAAAAGATACTTATACTAACATCAAACGAAAATACTTAGGTTCACCCCTAGAGGTGAACCCATTTGTTCACCCCCCTCTTTATTAACCAATCAAAATATGCCATGTAATATTATTTTTAAATAAAATTATAAAATTAAAATTAAGATTTAGGGATTAGGGTTTATGATATATAGTTTAAGCTCTTTGGGTTTAGAGTTTAGGGATTAGGGTTTAAGCTCTTTGGGTTAGGGTTTAGGGTTTAGGGATTAGGGTTTAGTTTTTATTTTTTAAAATTTACATATTGAGTTTAGGGATTAGGGTTTATGGTATAGGGTTTAAGCTCTTTGGGTTTAGGGTTTATGGATTAGGGTTTAAGCTCTTTGGGTTAGGATTTAGGGTTTAGGGATTAGGGTTTAGTTTTTTATTTTTTAAGATTTACATAGGGATTAGGATTTAGTTTTAATTTTAATATTTTAGGTTCAAATTATCGTTTAGGGTTTAGGGTTTAGAATTTAGGGTTTAGAGATTAAGATTTAGGTTTTAGTATTTTTAATAAAAAAAATTATTTTTAAGTTTTGTTTGAAATAAAATATATTTTTTTTCTTTTATTTTCGTTTTTTTAAAAAAAAAAATATTTTTAAAATTTTATTTATTTTTAATATTAGATTATGTGGAATTATTTGATTGGTTAGAAAATGTGGAGGTGAACGAAAGGGTTCACCTCTAGGGGTGAACCCAAGTATTACTCAACATCAAATGATGCAATTTTGGAATATTAAGTCGGCAGAAGACAAATCCTTTTTCGGAAACTAAGCCGGCGGATTAACAGAATATCCCCGGAAACTAAAGCCCATAACGGATTGCTACTCCTACAACTATAATAGACATTGATCGATACGATCAAAATCGAACAGTAACAAAAAGAGCTTGCACATCTCGACTCCCGCGAAGAACAAGGAGCGAGATAAATCGTCATCGCCCACGGTCCACCGAACGATTACAACAACTACCTGGAGACTAACAGAGAAAAAAAATTCAAATTTAGGTTACGGCCGTGGAAGATAAAAACGGGTCACCATCCTTGATAGCTAATCCTTGAGAATAGAACAATTCTGGGTTAAAAATCCGGTAAAATTTGAACGGTTCGGATTAGAACGAAAAGAAAAAAAACAATGGCGAGATTAAAAAATGCCAGATCCACGATTTTATCATGGTCGATCGGGTCAGATCCGATCTGTTTGATTTCATTTGAATTCTCCCTATTAATATTGTTCAATATTTGAGACGAAAATACCCTTACTCAATCACACTATTTTATCCATAATAGCATTAGTATTTATTGTAATTTTAATTATCAAGGTAAGAGTATTTTTTGTTTTGTACTGTTGCTTTAATAGTATAGATTCTAGAAAAATAAGATTTATAATTTGACTCAGTATCTTGCTAGATCATAGGTATTTCATATTTGTGTGGATTTATTCAGGTTTAAGTTGTTAAATACATGTCTAAATACAACTTCACAGTTGTGTCAAAAGAATTTTTAAGAAATAACTTAAGTTTGAGTAATTGAGAATTGTGGACACTTATCATATAGTTCGTCATCTTATAATCTTGTATAGTGATATAACTGTTGGATCTCCTAAGATCTAGGGTTTGATATATTGAAATTCAACCAACCTCGTTCTTATCTTGAACTGGCAGCGGAATGAAATGGTGAACGAGATCAGTGGAGCAACGCAGGTGCCTTGCCTCTACCAGATACACACGCACACAAGCTGGAAACAGGATGCTAGTGCCGGATCAATGGGACCTCACAGTTTCTGGTGTTTCTGCTTTTCTCGCTGAGAAAAACTCGACGGCTTGCGTTTTAGGTCAAGACACTCATGTTTTATTCGACCTAAAACACACTTAACGGGCCAGACTTGATTAAGTCTTAATTTCGAAAAGCCCTTTCGAAACCCAAACTGTGTCGACCGACACACAAGCTGTGTCGATCGACACAACACCATTTTGTCGATAATAATGTGTATCTAATACGCATTAAAATGATCATTACCATAATGATCATTCCCATGTCGTAGCTACTAGTTTGCTTAGGTGTGTGACCCTATAGGATCATATAATACTGGCAGTAAGTCTACAACTTACAGATTGCAAGAGGCTTCTAGCAAAACATTGCAACCGCCCAGTATTATACGAATGTCTGATCTCGACACACAACTATCATCAGGAGTGAGTACAAGTGTGATTTCAGGACACTATCCCAACAATCTCCCACTTGTACTGGAATCATCAATTCCTATAATCCTTTTGTCTCTATATCTCGATTTGGCATAAGGCAAGATTGGTGTCATCCTTATTAAGCCAACATCGTGTTTATCAAACTCCTGATCTCATACTGAACATTACAAACAACTGAACTACAGTTCGTTTGAGTGCGGCCACACATTTTTCTCAGTATTAAATCTTCGATAGGCCCTGAGATATTTATCTCCCGTTATTCAGGAGAGACAAATCTCATCTTGTTCCATCTCTATTTCAACGTACACTTCATGATATACTTGAACAGTGCCGTTATAGTCGCCAGTTACGGGTCGACGTTTGACAAAGTCAAAGTGTACCAATTCATATGCAAGAAAGCATGATGAACTCAGGTCTGAGGACTATACTCTATAGTCGTAATGAGAACCTCTTATGACACAGATATAACAATCTTGTAGACTTCTCATCAGCGGTTCATGTCCGATCATATGTTCACCAACATATATCTATGTGACTGACTGCGATAATCATATCATTGGCTCCATGAAACTTAGCCAACAGTCACCTCACAATCTAGTCTCTCGCGGTTGCCATTGTCCCACTTTGACAACCTCGACTAGGGACAAAACATAATTTATATCATCTATGACTTATAGGGTTTCATGATCAAGTCCTCAACTTGATGACCTATAATATGACATAAACTTATTTTGGGACCATTATTTAGATCACAATAAATAATGCTGAAATCAAATTTCATTAAACATATCCAAAAGAATGTTTTACAAGAGCATCTTATTATAACTAAAATAGAACTAAAACTCCCACTAGAATCAAGATTACATCTTAAGATCTCTAATGCCTACAACATTCGTATGAATCTCATGCTTAGGCCTTGGGAGTGACTTAGTCAGAGGATCAGCGACATTCTCGTCCGTCGGAACTCGGCTGATCTTCACATCACCTCTATTGACGATATCACAAATCAGGTGATATCTCCTCTCTATGTGTTTGGACTTCTGATGTGACCTAGGTTCTTTCGCCTGAGCAATGGCTCCATTGTTGTCACAAAACAAAGCCACTGGCTCCAAGATACTAGGAACCACACCAAGTTCAGTCATGAACTTCTTGATCCAAACAGCTTCCTTTGCCGCTTCTGAAGCAGCAACATATTCAGCTTCCGTCGTGGAATCAGCTATGGTATTCTGCTTAGAGCTCTTCCAGCTCACTGCACCGCCATTTAGACAAAAGACATATCCATATTGTGATCGGAAATCGTCTCTGTCCGTCTGAAAACTCGCATCGGTGAATCCATTCACCACAAGTTCTTCACTTCCTCCATACACAAGGAATTTATCCTTAGTATGTCTCAAATACTTGAGAATATTCTTGACAGCTGTCCAGTGAACTTCACCTGGATCAGATTGGTATCTACTCGTCATGCTTAACGCGTAAGCTACATCTGGACGAGTGCAGAGCATGGCATACATAATAGATCCTATTGCAGAAGCATAATGAATCCTATTCATGCGCTCCCGCTCAGCATGTGTCACCGGACACTGCTTCTTGCTGAGACTAATGCCATGAGACATCGGTATGAAGCCCTTCTTGGAATCATGCATCCTGAATCTGTGTAACACCTTATCAATATAAGTGTCATGGCACAATCCAATCAGCCTATTCATTCTATCGCTGTAGATTCTGATTCCAAGAATGTACGCGGCTTCTCCCATGTCTTTCATGGAAAAACAACTTCCGAGCCAAGTCTTGACTGACTGAAGCAACGGAACGTCATTACCGAGGAGGAGTATGTCATCGACATACAGTACAAGAAACACAATTCTGCTCCCACTAGTCTTCTTATAAACACATGGTTCCTCTTCGTTCTTGATAAAACCAAATTGTTTTACTGCTTCATCAAAACGAAGATTCCAACTCCTTGATGCTTGCTTCAATCCATAAATGGATTTATGAAGCTTGCATACCTTTCCAGCGTTCTTAGGATCAACAAAACCTTCAGGCTGTGTCATATACACATCCTCTTCCAGAATACCATTCAGGAAAGCGGTTTTGACATCCATCTGCCAAATCTCATAATCATAATGAGCGGCAATTGCTAGAAGAATCTGAATGGATTTAAGCATAGCGACTGGGGAATAGGTTTCATCATAGTCAATACCATGAATTTGCTTGAAACCTTTAGCCACCAACCTCGCTTTGTAAATCTGTACATTGCCATCCACGTCAATCTTCTTCTTGAAGATCCATTTACACTCAATGGCTTTTGCACCATTGATAGGTGTAGTTTTAACCCTATTCTAACTGCAAGTGCACAGTGATGTAGTTGTAGTACTTAGGGTATCAAATCCACAAGGACTCTGGTCAACGATAGATAAGAACAGAAAAGATTAAACTAGGAGAAAACAAAAGTGATTAAACTAAAAGCAGAGCAGAAAAGTAAATCAGTAGCAGGAGTGATTTGTGAGCAAGGAAGCGAAGCGTTAGGTTTCAGGAGTTCTCAGGAAATCAGGAACACAAGCAATCAATAAATCTGGATCTAATCAGAAACTGTTCTAGAACTCAAACACAGATATATAACTAATCAAATTCCTTTGCGATAATTCTCTAAGTCTAAGTGCAGCAAACCAAACTTTCGTTTGCGAGAACTAACAGATTAAACCAGCATTAAATTCCAAGTTTGATATGTTCACAATTAACCTAAACCAAACTTTCGTTTGCGAGAAGTTTAATTGCTCATCTAGGTTCTTTCTAGCTAAATTAACCAACTTCCGCTGCATTAATCAGCCCAACATCATAATTCTGATCAGCTACTTCAGATTAAGCATTAAGAACAACTTAGATAAAGAACTAGCAGATATGAATCCCTACAGATTAATTTAACTATAATTCCATGAAATCCCTAATGAGAATCCTTCAACCTAACATGTAAACTACTCAGACATGTTCATCGAGACAGAAAATATCATAAGTAGAAAACCAAATATCATTAAACAGAATAATCAACAGGGGGTTCGAAATCAAGTCTCTTTCGAGAACAAGATCAGCCCCTAAGGCTCTCTGAAATAAAATAAAACTAAAGTAAAGCGTAGCCTAAACAATGACTTAAAAACTCTTATATAATGGTCTAAAGTCGGCTGGGGCTTCTTTGTAATTATGGAAACTTCTGGGCAAAGTTGCAATATCCAATTCTTCTCATTAAACGCTCGCGAGAATGTCTGCGTCGACCTTGCATCGATCGTTGCCACAAGTGTATCGATCGATGCAGGTCTGTGAATTCGGCAGTGAAGTCCATCTCTCGGGTTAAATCCCCAAAATGCTCCAGAATGCTCCAACAACTCCAATTCCGCTCCAAACGTGTCTAGACCTGTAAACATAACTAAAAGACTCCAAAACATAGTAAAAGACTCGATAAATAACACATATACCATGGTTAAAAACCCTAAAATCCATGGTATATCAACTCCCCCACACTTAGCTCTTGCTTGTCCTCAAGCAAGTAAAGAACTAAAATATAAGAGAAGAAGTTTGAAAACACAGAAACTCATTTCGTCTTAGGAACTTTCGCATTCACATTCACTTAGTAATCCACAGAAAACTTTCCTGCAGAACTCAAGACCAACATGTACTTCCCCCACATTTAGCAACTGTCCTAAGTAAACTCCACAATCACATTCACGCATTCAAATTCACCCTACTGACTTCTGCAAGTATTTAAGTGCGGTCTCACCTAAGGAGTATCGATCAAAGGGCACATGGATTCTTACCTTATCAGCTCTAGACCACCATACTATCTTTCTCTAGTCCCTTTCTTCTCTTTCCCTTCCTTAACAACTGATTTTTCCCCACTGGGTATCATTTTTTTTTTTATCAGTGTTCTTCCCGTTAAGGGGTGTACTTTGGACACATTACATGGATCACACAGGAGATAATAGGGGTCTCTACCACTCCTGTGACCACTTCGGAGTTACTAACTCATCCTCAGTTTATTATCTTTTTTTTTTTATTTTTTTTTATGGAAGGGGAGAAGGGAACTAAATAGGATAGGTTGACAGGCTGTGTCAGAACTAACAAGGGAATCCGACACAAAGTATACCAAGCCCTTAGGTGAGAAATCTAAGTCAGTATTAAGGTGAAGTCAGTAAAAGGATCCTCTGATACCTGAAGTGATGTGGGTGTCCTCAGTAGGTTGATCCGTGTCTGAGTTTTCTAACAGTCATAGAGGCTCTGCAAGTCTGTCCAATGGTCACTTAGTTCCTGTTCAAGCGAAAAATTTCCTCGAAAAATCATAGTTTCATACAAATTTTGACTCAATAAAACAAATTTTGAAAAACTAAGAAAACAAAAGCGTGCGTCAGTAGCTTCCTCCCCCACACTTAAACTACACTGTCTCCAGTGTAATCAAGGCATGAGCTCGGTGAGAATAATAATCAAATTTGAAACAATCCGAAAAGTTGCAGAACACTTACCTGTCGTCGCCCTGCGTCGATCGATGCCCAAGGGTGTCGATCGATGCAAGGCGATTATCGCTCGCGGTTATGTAGATAACCGATGTCTGAACCGCAATCAATTCGTTAAACCGTAAATCGCGAGTGCACCGACCGATGCACAATGTGTGTCGATCGATGCAATGCGATTATTCCTGTTTCCCTCAGCTCTGAACACACTTAAACAGAAAAATTTAAAATACCAAATCAAAACGAAAAAATAAAAACAAAAACGAACCTATCAGTGGGTTGCCTCCCACTCAACGCTTGTTTTTAGTCATTAGCTTGACTATTGGAAGAGATTTGACTCAAGGCGTTTTCAACAGAGACTTTGAGTGTCTCTGTGAATATCTCTTCATCCAAGGAGGTGTATAGGCTTTCAGATCATGAGGTTTTCCAAGGAAAGAGTAATCAGAATCAGGGCGGGAGCGAAGCTTGGGCGGTCTACTGCGTTTTCCTGCTTTCAAAACAATGTGATCAGAAGGTTTAAGCTTAGGTTATTTGTACCTTACCTTTGATGTATATCTGATGTCTGGAGCTTTCTGCTTATGAGCAGTTGCAGGTACTGAAGATGTTAGAGCAGGTTCAAGAGGAACCGCCATCTTCTTCTTTCCACTATCAGATATTGTAGTTCTACAAATCTGAACTTCTTCTTTTAGATGACCATCAGTGGAGATCATCTTCTTTGCATGAACTCGCGAAGTTTCAACTGATGGTGTTTTATTCACCTTCTTATCCATCACTTTCATGCAGTTAGCCACTTCTAGCTCTTGTTTGGAAGGTTTAGGAACCTTAGGATATGTCACAGGGGGTTTATACACTCGTTCTGGTTCTGTGTCAATCGTTGCATGATATGTGTCGATCGATGCAAGGCGATTCTGTTCGTCGCAAGATCTCGAAATTGCCGTCAGAACGGCGTGTCGATCGACACTAAGGGGGTGTCGATCGATGCATGTATCAGACATACAATTGTTGGGAATGTCCTGAAATCTACCGTACTATCTCTAGAAAATATGATAAGTGTCGAGATCAGACATAAGTCATAAATACTGGGTGATCATGATGACTTGCTAGAGCCCGCTCATGATCTATAAGTTTAGGACTTATTACCAGTATTGTATGATCCCTAAGGGTCACACACCATAGCTAACGGGAAAGTTAAATGGAATTAATACGGTAAGATGCAAGGCATTTACTGTATTTGTACAGAGAATTGGGCCAGACAAAAGACAGTCTTTTGTCTGATTTGGGCCTTGGGCCCAAAAGCCTAATGAGCCATTAGTTTAATTACTTGGGCCCATATAAAGGAAGGAGGAGGCGCAGGAAGCCCTAATGCTTCAGTTGTCTGCGATTTTGGAGCCTCAGCCGTCTTCCTCTCTCTCTGTGATTTCCAGCTTGGTCTAGCAGCCTGATCCAATAGCTTGTAAGCGTGTGGATACCTGAGGAGGAGCCGGTAATCATCAGCTCTTGCAGATCTCGATATTCCATTGATTAATCCGCTGCAATCATAAGGTAATGATCCTGATCTGTTTATGATTCAACTGCAATCACCTAGATCCTTGTTTATTATGTGCTAGGATGTAACCTGACAATTACACCATGAAGACACATAATCCTTCAGTGGTATCAGAGCCTAGGTCGTTAGGTTTTTGTCTTTTGGATCATACTAGGTTGTTTATTAGTTTGATGAATCGATTTTAATGAGTAAAATTGATTGAAACTTTGAAAACCTAGAAATAAGAAATCGATATGAAAGCTTGATAATTAAAGATGATATCGTCTTTTTGTAAGCATCGTTTTCTTTGCTGTTGACTTTGCCTTATAATCGTGATGTCAGTATCGCCATTTTTGTAAGTAAATAATGAATTACGATTTGTATAAAGTGAGGTTTAGGGTTCGCTTGATTGACGTTTTTGTCTTTAAGTGAAGAACGTGATCGATTTTTGATTTGGTAAAGTCAAAGTTCTTGTTGAAATTAATTATCATTCGGTTTGTTGTTGACTTTGCTTGATCGTAACAAACAATCGATTTGTTTAAACAATCATGGTGGTTTTGTTATGATACGATTTGGTTAAAGTCAAAATAGTTTTGTCTTTAAGTGATTGAACAAATCGATAGTTTTGGATCGCATATTGAATTAAGTATGAATCGATTTTGAAAAGGTCAAAATCATTTTTTGTCTTTTTGTGAATGTGATGATCGTTTGAATAAGTGATTGATTAATTAATTATGGTTTAAGCGGTTAACCCAAATCGCGGTTTGCTGGAAATTATTTAATACAATTGGTATCATTTAATTTCTGGTTAAACCGGATTTAAATTCAAAAAAAAATTGAAATTTAACCTAAACCGAAGACTGGTCTAAGTTTGATTTGGTTGGACCTAATAATTTAGAGCTGGTCTGGTTTAGTAAATAACCAGTTGGATTTAGTAGTTAATTTGGTCTCGGACCAGAATTAATGAACCGACTCGGTTATGTCAAATTATTGGGCCAATTGGAATTCTGTGGTCTTAGGCCAAGAATTGGGCCTATAATTTGTGACCCAACCGAAAACTTTAATAAAATATTAAATTAGAAATTTCTATTTTTAGCATGTTTCTAAATTTAGAAAGTTTCTAAAATAAGTAAGTTTCCCAAAATAGTAATCTTCTATTTTTGGAAAGAAAACCTAAAATCCTCAAAACCAATATCAAGCTTGGATGTCTTGCCCAATCTTGTCAGCTACTTAACGCTTATTCAATTACAGATATGGCTTACAGTGTGAGGTATCTGTTTTTGCGTAAGTAAAGTAGTATATACTCACTAATTTCATTGGGAGTCCCAGACTTTAGTGATTATTTGGCTGTAAGAGATTGGTTTCCTTGACTGGGCCATCGGGAGTCCCGGGCCTTGAGACATCTGGTGTATTGGGCCTTGGGCCTAATTCACAACCGAGAGTTATTGGACATAACTAGCTGTGTGTATGCTTACCAAGTAAAGCTACTTCTGGGTGACGGCCAGTGGCCCACTTTGGATTTAGCCGAACATGGGTCTCGGAATCATTGCATTCTTATGAGGTTAAACAAAGAAATTTTGAATGCAATGCGAGTTTTCTTATAAGTTATTAAGATTACACTTTTATGAACTAAATAACTAAAACTCTATTTATCTCTAAATTTCAGTTATGACTAGCACAAACAATCAAAACACTTTCTCGATCCGGTCTGTCCTTGAAATGGACAAACTGAACGGATCAAATTTCTTGACTTGGTCGCGGAACCTGAGGCTAGTCCTCAGGCAGGAGAGAAAGGACTATGTCCTTGAGAGAGCTCTCCCCGTGAGGATCGGGTCCAATGCCTCTCATGCAGTATATGATGCTTGGAATAAGCATTATAATGATGCGGTAGATGTGCGTGGTCTGATATTGGCTACCATGGACTCAGATTTGCTGAAGCAATATGAGAACATGGAGTCACCGATAGAGATGATCAGCAGCCTGAAATTGAAATTTCAGGAGCAGGTAAGAGTGGAGAGATACCAGTTGGTTAAGTCTCTCACTAGCTGCAAGCTACTAAATGATCATCCAGTAAGTCCTCATGTCAGTAAAATGATGGGTTACATTGATAACCTGAGGAAACTGGATTATCCAGTTAGCCAAGAATTGGCAACTGAGATCATTCTGCAGTCACTGCCGTCAAGCTATGATAAGTTCAAAAGGAACTGTATCAAAAAAGGCTTAACGAAGACGCTGACTGAACTGCATGATATGCTCAAGACAGTTGAGCCAAACGTGAAGAGTACCCTGTATAATCTCATAAAGGAGAAGGGTAGGTTTACTAAACCTAGTGCTGACAAGGATGAAGACAAAGTTGTCCAGATTTTGAATCATGGCAAGCCTGTGTCTTCTGAGCCCGAGTCAGATACATCTTACGTTGGTAAGTGCTGCTACTGTAAAGAGACTGGGCATTGGAAGAGAGATTGCATTAAATTCATGGAAGATTATGAGGAGTTGAAGTTGATGTATGAGACTACTTCCTCAGGTATTCATGTTATAACTTCAAGTTCTACCTTATAGGTATTGGATACTGGTTGTGGCACTGATATTTGTTATAATAATCAGAGCCTAAGCAGCAGTAGAACGTTGAAGGAAGGGCAAGTGGAACTGCGTGTCTGGAAGGAGCTATGGATGCTGCCTCAGCCGTAGGGTTTTCACTTGTAGATGCCTTTGAGGCTTGGTTTTGTATTAAGTAATTGCTACAATGTACCTGCTTTAAGCAGAGTTGTTTTTCATTTTCTTGTAAGAATTTGAATGTTTTTCATTTTGATAAAAGACAAGTTTTGTTCTTTTGATCTTAATGAAATATTAATTGTAGCATCCGATTCAAGGAATGGGTTTTATATCTTAAACCAAAGAGTGCCTAAATGTAACATAAATACCGAATTGGTTTAAATCTGATGAATTAAACCTGATTTTTCTTGGCGTAAAAGTTTTGGTCACATAGAGTGAGTCAGATTCAGAAATCCCATAGTTATGGACTTTTGGGCTCATTTGATCGAATATCTTATGAGACTTGAATTCTGAAGGATTGTTTAGTGTTTATCCTGGTTCAATTCATTCAGATTAAACCCTACTAAACATATTGGATCTAGGTTCTCTTGCAGAATCATAAAGAGATCTCAGTATACCTTGTTATGCAGCGGAAGAATCAGGTATGAGTCAGAGATCAGCAGAACCACCAAGAGGTTGTTCCTCCAAAGGCTCACACACGCACACCAACATGAAGAAGGCTGCTAGACCAGAGAGAGGGAGGCGCAGAGAGAGAGAGAGAGGCGCAGGGAGTTTTGTGTAAAGGAGCAGCTAGGTTAAGTTTTAATTATAAAACTTATGTCTAGTTCCTTTTGGGCTTTTGGGCCCAAGTCCCAATCTGATTAAATCCCTTAGATTTAATCAGGCCCTTTAATCTCTCTAGGTATAGTAAATGCCTAGCACTTTTACCGTACTTCCGCTGAACCGTTCCCTCATAGTTTCCTGTTAGCTTAGGCGTGTGACCCATATGGGATCATATAATAAAGGCAATAAATCCAAGACTTATAGATCATGAGCGGACTCTAGCAAGCCATCATGACCCCCAGTATTATATGACTTATGTCTGATCATTGACATACTCTTACTTTCTAGAGACAGTACAGAGATTACCGGACATAATTCCAACAATCTCCCACTTGTACTGGAATCTCTGTATTCATATTCCTTTTGTCTCAATATCTCGATTAGTCATAAGGCAAGATGAGTGTCATCCTTATAAAGCCTAATAATGTTCATCGGACTCTGATTTGATACTGACAATCCAAACGACTCGGGACAGTCCGTTTGAGCATGGCCATGCATTTTCCAGTATTCAAATCTCCGATTGGCCTAGAGATATTCACTCCATTTATATTGGAGGGACAAATCCCGTCTTGTTCCATCACTGTAAACTACTCATTTCAAAATACACCCAAACAAGGTCCTTATAACTATCGCTTAACGACAGCGTTAGACAATGATCAAAGCGCATCAGTTGATGTGCAGTCACATGCATGCGAACTCAGGTCTAAGGACTATACTCTATAGTCGTAGTAAGAATCTCTTATGACACAGATATAAATATCCTGAAGAGTTCTTATAAGCGGGTCATGTCCGGTCGTATGTACCCCAACATACACCTATGTACTGACTTTGATGCCGTGCATCTATGACATCCTGAGACTTTGTCATAAGTCACATACCAATCTAGTCTCACGCGGTTGTTGGTGTTCCAATTTCAACAACCTTCGACTAGGGACTGGATGATATAAGCCATCTATCAAATATAGGGTCTCATGATCAAGCTAAATGACTTTGATGACTCAAGATCAAGTCACTTACTTCGATGACCTATAAAATGGTTCATATCATTTTGGAACGATTATTTCATCACAGTTAAAATAATCTTGAAAAATAATTTTATTATTAAACATCTCAAATGTTTTACAAGAACATATCAATAACTAAATAAAGCCCTCAAACTCCCACTCAAATTTAGATTACATTTCAATGTCTCTAATGCCTACAGCTTCAGTCAGGTACTCGAGCTTAGGCCTTGGGAGTGGCTTTGTCAACGGATCAGCGACATTATCATCTGTCGGAACTCGGCTGATCTTGGCTTCCTTTCTATTAATGATATCACGTATCAAGTGAAATCTTCTTAGTATATGCTTGGATTTCTGGTGTGATCTTGGTTCCTTTGCCTGAGCTATAGCACCATTGTTATCACAAAACAGTGCCAGAGGCTCAGCTGCATTCGGTATCACACCTAGTTCAATAATGAATTTTCGTATCCAAACAGCTTCCTTCGCTGCTTCTGAGGCGGCGACATATTCAGCTTCTGTAGTGGAATCAGCAACGGTGTCTTGCTTGGAGCTTCTCCAACTAATTGCACCGCCATTCAGACAAAAGATATAACCGGACTGTGACCGGAAATCATCTTGGTCTGTCTGGAAACTTGCGTCCGTGAATCCACTGACTTCAAGCACATTACTTCCACCGTACACCAAGAACTTATCCTTAGTATGTCTTAGATACTTCAGGATATTCTTGACGGCAATCCAGTGGTTTTCACCTGGATTTGACTGGTATCTACTCGTCATGCTCAATGCATAAGCAACATCAGGACGAGTACAGATCATGGCATACATGACAGATCCTATTGCAGATGCATAAGGAATATTCTTCATGCGCTCAAGCTCAGCAGCCGTCATTGGGCTCTGCTTCTTGCTCAGCGTTGTGCCATGTACCATTGGTGTGAAGCCCTTCTTGGAATCTGCCATGCTGAATCTATGCAGGACTTTGTCAATGTATGAATCTTGACACAAGCCTATCAGCCTTTTAGATCTATCCCGGTAGATCCGGATTCCAAGAACGTATGCGGCTTCACCCATGTCTTTCATGGAAAAACAACTTCCAAGCCAGTCCTTTACCGACCGCAGCATTGGTACGTCGTTTCCGAGAAGCAGTATGTCATCGACATACAGAATAAGAAATACTATCTTGCTCCCACTAGTCTTCTTATACACGCATTGTTCTTCTTCGTTTCTGATGAAGTCAAATTGCTTGATCGCTTCATCAAAACGAAGATTCCAGCTCCTCGATGCTTGCTTCAATGCATAAATGGATTTATGAAGCTTGCATACTTTCCCAGCATTCTTTGGATCTATGTAACCGTCAAGTTGTGTCATATACACATCCTCTTCCAGAATTCCATTCAGGAAGGCGGTTTTCACGTCCATCTGCCAAATTTCATAATCATGAAAAGCTGCAGTTGCTAGTAGAATCCGAATAGATTTCATCATAGCCACTGGAGAATAGGTTTCATCATAATCCACACCGTGAACTTGCCTGAAACCTTTTGCCACCAACCTGGCTTTATAAATCTGGACATTTCCATCCACGTCAATCTTCTTCTTGAAGATCCATTTGCACTCGATGGCTTTTACACCAGCGGGTAAGTCAACCAACGAAAACACTTGGTTGACCGACATGGAGTCCATTTATGAATCAGTGGCCTTACGCCACTTAGAGGAATCTGGGCCCATCATGGCTTGATTGAAGTTCGATGGTTCATCACCATCAATGATCAGAAGATCATGACAGTTAGTCACGAGGAATCCTTGATATCTCTCGGGTTCGTGACGGATCCTCCCGGATCTTCGAACTTCAGGTACCACAGGTTCAGGCTCTACAATTTCTTGTAGGTCCTCCTGCTGCTCTTCCTCATTAGGTTGAGCAGTATCCTGTTCATCTTGAATTTCTTCAAGCAGTACCTTACTCCCACTGTTTTTCTTAGAGAGAAACTCCCTCTCAAGAAAATTACAATCCCGGGCAACAAAAATCTTGTTCTCGGATCGTAGGTAGAAGTAATAAGCCTTGGTCTCCTTTGGATAACCAATGAAGTAGCATTTATCAGACTTTGGTGTAAGCTTGTCAGAGATTAATCTCTTGACATAGGCTTCACAACCCCAAATTCTAAGATAAGATAGCACTGGAGTTTCTCCAGTCCATAGTTCATATGGTGTCTTAGCTACTGCTTTTGATGGCGCTCTATTTAGAGTGAACACTGCTGTTAGCAGAGCATATCCCCAAAGGGATATTGGAAGGTCTGTGTGACTCATCATAGACCGAACCATATCCAATAAGGTCCGATTCCTCCTCTCAGACACACCATTCCATTGAGGTGTTCCAGGAGGAGTGAGTTGGGAAACTATCCCACACTCTCTCAGATGATCACTGAACTCTTGGCTCAAGTATTCTCCTCCTCGGTCGGACCGAAGAGCTTTAATGCTTTTGCCAAGTTGGTTCTGTACTTCATTTTGGAATTCTCTGAATCTCTCAAACGATTCAGACTTATGTTTCATTAAATAAACATATCCATACCTGCTGAAATCATCAGTGAAGGTAATGAAGTACTGATAGTTTCCTCTTGCATTTGTGGACATTGGGCCACACACATCAGTGTGTATCAGGCCCAATAAGTCACTGGCCCTCTCGTTAGGTTTATTAAAGGGGGCCCGCGTCATTTTGCCCATCAGACAGGATTCGCATTTCTCACATGACTCAAAGTCAAATGAGCCAAGAAGTCCATTCGAATGGAGCCTCTTAATGCGTTTCTCACTGATGTGCCCTAAACGACAATGCCATAGAAACGTTCGGTTCTCCTCATTAGGTTTGAACCGTTTGGTATTAATGTTATAAATTGGTGCGGATTGATCAAGTATGTAAAGCCCATTCGTAAGAGGGGCACAACCATAGAACAAATTATTGCGATTGAAGGAACATAATTTATTCTTAACTGAAAAATCATAACCTTCCAAATCCAACAAAGAAACTGAAATAATATTTCTGCTTATCGCAGGTACAAAATAGCAGTTATTAAGTTCTAAAACCAATCCCGAAGGTAAAGACAACAAGTATGTGCCTACAGCTAGTGCAGGAACTTTCGCTCCATTCCCAACTCGTAGCTCCACTTGTCCTTGCTTCAGCCTCCTACTGTTGCTGAGTGCCTGCATATTAGTACAAATATGAGCCCCACAACCAGTATCCATAACCCATGAGGTATTATCAGAAGTAGTTGTATTAACTTCTATAACAAAAATACCTGATGAAGAAGTCTCCAGAGTCTTCTTCTTCAATTCCTTTAGACCTTCCAGGAATTTCTTACATTCTCTCCTCCAATGCCCTGGTTCTTTGCAGAACCTGCAGATGTCAGTAGGCCCAGCCTTTGACTTGGGCTTGGGCTTTGACGTGTCCTTGTCCGAGACTTGAACAGCCTTAGCCTTTCCCTTGTCCTTGGCAGAGGATTTCTTAAAGCCCTTGCCCTTTTGCACCATAAGCACGTTGGGGTCCTTGGCTTTCCTCAAGTTGGGCTCTGCAGTCTTGAGCATTCCGTGAAGCTCAGGCAATGTCTTACTCAAGCCATGCATATTGAAGTTCAGGATGAACTGATCATAGCTTGCAGGTAAAGACTGCAGAACGATGTCGCAGGCAAGTTCCTGGCTGATAGGGCAGTCGAGTTTCTGAAGATGATCGAGATAACCCATCATCTTCAAGACATGAGGACTCACTGCCGCACTTGCAGCCATTTTGCAGTCTAAGAGGTTCTTAAAAGTCTGGAACCTCTCAGTTCTTGCCTGCTCCTGAAAAAGCGATTTCAGGCTTGCCATTATCTCGATGGGCGACAGCACACTCTCAAACTGCATTTGCAATTCAGGAGTCATGGTTGCCAACATCAGGCAATAGACATCATTTTCATCTGACGAATGCTTTTCCCAAGCATTGTGCAGATTCCTGGCGGCATTGTTTGGAGGCCTCTCGGGGAGGGGATCACGAAGGACATATTCCTTCTTCTCCTGCTTGAGGACCAGCCTCAAGTTCCTTGACCACGTCAGGAAGTTCGTTCCAGTCAGCTTCTCCTTGTCGAGAACTGACCGGATTGAGAATGTGTTTTGTGTGCTTGTTGTAGTCATTGCTGAAATTTAAGATAAAAAGGATTTTAGTTTATATGTTCAATATGAGTAAACTCGCATTATATTCAATAACATTAGTTATCCTCAAAAGAATATAATGATTCCAAGATCCACATATAACTAAGATCAAAGTGGGCCACTGGCCGTCACCCAACCTTAGCTTATATCGGTAAGCCCTATTTCGGCTAATTATATCCGTGATATAACTCTTGGTTGTGAATCTGGGCCCGAGGCCCAATCCACTCTGATGTCTCAAGGCCCGGGACTCCCGATGGCCTAGTCAAGAAAACCAGACTATACAGTCATGTAATCACTAATGTCTGGGACTCCCAATAACATTAATGAATCACAAACTGTCTTACCCACGCAAAAGATAGACACCCTCACACTGTAAGGCCATGTGTACGATTGAATGGGTTTCAACAGCTGACATAGACTGGACAAGACATCCAACGCTTGATATTATTTGAGGTTTATAGGTTTTCTTAAAATTTCATTCCAAAATAGAAGATTACTATTTTTGGAAAATTTCCATTTTTGGAAACCTACTGTTTTGGAAACTTTTATAATTGGAAACTTCCTAAATTTGGAAACTTTCTAACTATAGAAATTTCCTAAATATCCAAAACATGCAAATCTAGAAACTTCTATTCTAAGAAACTTTCTAATTTGAAAATTTGGAAACTGATTAATTTAAAATCGATTTTTTTTTTTATTTATTAAATGAGTTTTAAATTAAATCTGAAGAAAAGACTCAAATAACTGGCCCAATTGTTTTAACTTCTTGACCCAAGGCCCAAGAATTGGTCTATGTCCAAGACATAACCCAATTGCCCAATTAAATGACATAACCGGTCTGGTTCATTAAAATTGGTCTAACCAAGATTAATTACTACGATAACCACAATTGTTAACCGGTTATTTATTAAACCAGATTTTCTCAATTTATTTGGTCCAACCAAATCAAATTAGAAAACCACTGGTTTAGGCACTAAATCCAATTTTAAACGACATTGGATTTCTTATCACGGTTTAACCAGATTTAATAAATATTATTAAGTCTGTAAACCGTAACGATTAGATTTTTAATTATTTTAAACCGAACCGTTAACCAAACCGAACCGACCGATTGGTCACGTGAACCGATCACGACCGAGTCGCAATCTTCACGCGATCGAGAGACGGGACGCGATCGGGACGACCGCAAGCATCACGCGATCGGGACGAGAGTCGGGACGGGAAGGGACGGCTCGGGCCGAGAGAGGCGGGACGCGATCGGTCCATCTCTCGCGATCGGAACGACCACGCGACTCGATCCGGCAAAGCGATCGGTCCGTGCGTCAATCCGATCCGGACGTGTGATCCTTTGGCGATCAACACTCCGACGCATACCTTTCCAAAAAGGATCGGCTCATGCGACTTTAGTTTAGGGTTTTTAACTTTGTTTCTTAAGTGTTTTACTTATCAATTTCAAGCATAGATTGATTCAAACACTTCTAAACAACCTAAACATGATTCTAACAAGAAATCCTAATAGAACCAATGGCTCTGATACCACTGAAGGATTGTTTAGTGTTTATCCTGGTTCAATTCATTCAGATTAAACCCTACTAAACATATTGGATCTAGGTTCTCTTGCAGAATCATAAAGAGATCTCAGTATACCTTGTTATGCAGCGGAAGAATCAGGTATGAGTCATAGATCAGCAGAACCACCAAGAGGTTGTTCCTCCAAAGGCTCACACACGCACACCAACAGGAAGAAGGCTGCTAGACCAGAGAGAGGGAGGCGCAGAGAGAGAGAGAGATGCGCATGGAGTTTTGTGTAAAGGAGCAGCTAGGTTAAGTTTTAATTATAAAACTTATGTCTAGTTCCTTTTGGGCTTTTGGGCCCAAGTCCCAATCTGATTAAATCCCTTAGATTTAATCAGGCCCTTTAATCTCTCTAGGTATAGTAAATGCCTAGCACTTTTACCGTACTTCCGCTGAACCGTTCCCTCATAGTTTCCTGTTAGCTTAGGCGTGTGACCCATATGGGATCATATAATAAAGGCAATAAATCCAAGACTTATAGATCATGAGCGGACTCTAGCAAGCCATCATGACCCCCAGTATTATATGACTTATGTCTGATCATTGACATACTCTTACTTTCTAGAGACAGTACAGAGATTACCGGACATAATTCCAACAAATTCTGCTTACTAGACCAAAAGACAAAGGGCCCATCTTAGCCGAGCTAGAGAAAAGCCCAAAGACTTATTGGACCTTGAACATACTCATGTATGTGGCCCGATGAGCAGTAATGCCAGAGAAAATTTCCTGTACTTCATTGTCTCTACTGATTACTTCAGTGAGTATGACTGTGTTCATTTGATGAGACACGAGTCGGAATTCTTTGAAATGGAAAAAAGAGTTCCAGAATGAGGTATAGAACCTGAGTGACAGAAGTATTGAGACTCTGGATTAGATCACGAGTGAGAATACTTAAGTCATTGATGGTGTGATCATCTGAAGGAGTGTGAAGTCGTTTCACAACTCATTTCTCCTGAAAACCTAGAGGTGTTTCTGTGAGAATGAATCAGATCTTATTAGAAATGATTAAAGATGAGTCACACGAATCTTCCATGATATTCTTTAAAAATAACGCTCTAATATCTAAGTTTACGCCGAAATAGTTCTACCAATATCAGTTGAAAGACACCACTTAAATGTGGACTGGAAATAATCCAAATTCGTCTTTACTGAGTATTTGTAGTTGTGCTACTTCGCTGGTTGTCCTAGGGAAACCAAGGCTTGTTACTTTTATGTCCATTCCGAAAACGAAGTTAGGTTGTTCGGAATTCTGTTTTCTAAAAGGGAAGTTGCTTTCCAAGAAGAACAGTGGGAGTAAAAGTATAACTCGAAGAAATTCGAGAAATACAGGAGGCTGCTCAACCTGTTGAGGGAGAGCAGCGGATGGATTTACAGATTTCTGTAGAATCTACACCTGTAGAGCCTGAAGTTTGCAGATTTGAATCCGTCACTAATCCGAGAGTGATTTCTCGTGATTAATTGCCATGATCTGATGATCATTGAAAGTGACGAACCTGCGAAATTCACAGAAGCGAAAGTGAGCCCGGACTCCGAAAAATTATACTGTAAGTAAGTTAGCTTCATCGATCCATTCATGGATAGAAGCAAACATATCGGAGTTGGAATCTTCGTTCTGTTGAAGTAGTCAAGGTTTTGACTTGAACAGGAACGAAGTGGAACTGTGCGTTTACTAATAGATAAGTGGGAGCAATGTTGCATTTCTCATAGTATATGTCGATGACATACTGATTCTCGGAAATAACGTTCCAATGCTGCAGTCGGTAAAGGACTGGCTTGGGAGTTTTTTTTATGATTGATATGGGTAAAGCCACGTAAGTTCTTGGATTTTGGATCTAAAGATAGAGATCCAAAAGAGCTGGTAGGACAAAGTCAGGATTCTTATATTGACAAAGTCCTACACGTTTTCAGCATTCCAAGAAGGGTTTTATGCCAATGTCACATGGCATTACGTTAAGCAAGAAACAGTGTCCTACGATAACTGCTGAGCTTGAATGCATGGATGAGATTCCATATGCGTCGGCAATTGGATCTATCATGTATGCCATGACACGTACTTGTTTTGATGTTGCTTTAATGTTAAGCAAGACAAGTAAAGACCAGTCAAATCCAGTAAAGAATCACTGGATAGACGTAATGAATATCCTTAAGTATTTGGAAAATACTTAGGATAAGTTCTTGATTTACGGAGAAAGTGAGGTGCTACAAGTCGGTAGAGTCTGAAAGGCAAGTTTCCAACAGACAAAGATGATTTCCGGTCACAGTCCGGTTATATCTTGTGTCTGTCTGGCGGTGCAAGGCACTGTTGCTGACTCCATGACTTAAGCTGAACATTTCGCAGCTTGGGTAGCGGCGAAAGAGGTTGTTTGGAAAGAAGAGTTCATCACTGAACTTGATGTGATTCCCAGCATAGATGAGACTAGCTGCACATCAGAGGTCCAAACACCTTGAGGGTAGGTATAACCTATTCCGTGAGATAAATGACAGAGGTGTTAAGTAGATCAGCAAGTTTCAACGAATGAGAACGTTGCTAATCTATTAACGAAGCCACTCCTTAGGCCTAAGCATGAGTCGCGGAATGTAGCTGTAGGATAAGTGAAATTAAGATGTAGTCTTAATTTCAGTGGGAGTTTGTAAAGGGCTTTATTTAGTTGTTTTGAAAGGTTCATGTAAACATAATATTTTATGTTTATGAAATCTATGATTTCTGGATTATTTTAACTGTGATATAAATAATCGTTCCAAAATGATTCATGTCATTATATATGGGCCATCGAAGTACATGAGTAGACTTGATCCTGAAACCCCATATTTAACGAAATGACATAAATCATAGTGTCCATAGTCGAAGGTTGTTGAAATTGGAACACCAACAACCACTTGAGACTAGATTGTGTTGAGACTTATGACCAAGTTTCGAGGGGTCATAGATGCGCGGCATCAAAGTCGACACATAGGTATATGTAGGGGAGCATATGACCGGTCATGGCCCGCTGATGAGAACTCTACAAGATATTAATATTTGTGTCATAAGAGGTTCTCATATACGACTATAGAGTATAGTCCTTAGACCTGAGTTCGCATGCATGTGGCTGCACATGGAGTGATGCGCTTTGATCATTGTCTAACGCTGTTTCGTAACTGGGAGCTATAAGGACCTTGGTTGGGTGTATTATAAAGTGTGTAGTTCATAGTGATGGAACAAGATGGGATTTGTCCCTGCCGTTTAACGGAGGTAATATCTCTAGGCCAATCAGAGACTTGATAGCTGGTAAGAGAGTGGCCACTCCCAAACGGACTTGCCCAAGTCGTTTGCATTGTCAGTATCAAATCTGGTCCGATGAACATGGTCTGGCTATATAAGGATGACACGCATCTTGCCTTATGCCAGATCGAGATATTAAGACAAAAGGATTAGGGAATGTAGGATTCCAGTACAAGTGGGAGATTGTTGGGAATGTCCTGAAATCTACCGTACTATCTCTAGAAAGTATGATAAGTGTCGAGATCAGACATAAGTCATAAATACTGGGTGATCATGATGACTTGCTAGAGCCCGCTCATGATCTATAAGTTTAGGACTTATTACCAGTATTGTATGATCCCTAAGGGTCACACACCATAGCTAACGGGAAAGTTAAATGGAATTAATACGGTAAGATGCAAGGCATTTACTGTATTTGTACAGAGAATTGGGCCAGACAAAAGACAGTCTTTTGTCTGATTTGGGCCTTGGGCCCAAAAGCCTAATGAGCCATTAGTTTAATTACTTGGGCCCATATAAAGGAAGGAGGAGGCGCAGGAAGCCCTAATGCTTCAGTTGTCTGCGATTTTGGAGCCTCAGCCGTCTTCCTCTCTCTCTGTGATTTCCAGCTTGGTCTAGCAGCCTGATCCAATAGCTTGTAAGCGTGTGGATACCTGAGGAGGAGCCGGTAATCATCAGCTCTTGCAGATCTCGATATTCCATTGATTAATCCGCTGCAATCATAAGGTAATGATCCTGATCTGTTTATGATTCAACTGCAATCACCTAGATCCTTGTTTATTATGTGCTAGGATGTAACCTGACAATTACACCATGAACACACATAATCCTTCAACAATATTCATCCAGAAAATCCGAGATTATGCTCTCTTCTTCACCTAGCAACTCAATCTCATCCCCTAAGGTCACAGCTTTGATGTGCAGCTTCTGTTCAGCTCTCTTAGCTTCATTATGCCTTTGCATTGTTTCAGCTGTTTGAACTCGGACATCTAGCTTCTTCATATGTGTGCTCAAGTATTCAAACTTCTCATTCAGATCCTCATGCAATGCATCCATCCTTGAGTTGAAGGACACAATGATCTGTTGTTCTCTCTCAAGAAACTGTTCCATCATAGCTTCTAATCTGCTTTTATGTGTAGGTGCAGGCGGTACTTGGTAAGAAGAAATACCATAGTTCCTCGAGAAGGTATTACCCTGTTGCTGGAAAGGTCCCTGAAAAGCTGATTCCTGACTGTAGAATTCATTCCCTCCAACGCAGTTGATAGCTTCTTGCGCATACTTTCCAAGTAGAAGGCTATGCAGATAGTCAACTTTACTCTTCAACCCAGCTATCTGTGAATTATCAATCCTTGGACTAAAGAAATCATACATCTTCCTACGATATGTGTCGATCGATGCAGTGGAAGCGTCGATCGATGCAAGCGCGATGATGTGACGATCGACACACAGGACCGTGTCGATCGATGCAATGCGATTACAGGCGTACCTGAAACGCAAGAACAGAAAAAAAAAAAAAATTAGTAGCAAAAATTAAAAACGAAAATCCTAGTCTAAACCCTAAGTTCAAATCTATCGAGGACTCAAAAGAGTCCCCGGCAACGGCGCCAAAAACTTGATAGGTGTAGTTTTAACCCTATTCTAACTGCAAGTGCACAGTGATGTAGTTGTAGTACTTAGGGTATCGAATCCACAGGGACTCTGGTCAACGATAGATAAGAACAGAAAAGATTAAACTAGGAGAAAACAAAAGTGATTAAACTAAAAGCAGAGCAGAAAAGTAAATCAGTAGCAGGAGTGATTTGTGAGAAAGGAAGCGAAGCGTTAGGTTTCAGGAGTTCTCAGGAAATCAGGAACACAAGCAATCAATAAATCTGGATCTAATCAGAAACTGTTCTAGAACTCAAGCACATATATAGAACTAACCAAATTCCTTTGCGATAATTCTCTAAGTCTAAGTGCAGCAAACCAAACTTTCGTTTGCGATAACTAACAGATTAAACCAGCATTAAATTCCAAGTTTGATATGTTCACAATTAACCTAAACCAAAATTTCGTTTGCGAGAAGTTTAATTGCTCATCTAGGTTCTTTCTAGCTAAATTAACCAACTTCCGCTGCATTAATCAACCCAACATCATAATTCTGATCAGCTACTTCAGATTTAGCATTAAGAACAACTTAGATAAAGAACTAGCAGATATGAATCCCTACAGATTAATTTAACTATAATTCCATGAAATCCCTAATGAGAATCCTTCAACCTAACAGGTAAACTACTCAGACATGTTCATCGAGACAGAAAATATCATAACTAGAAAACCAAATATCATTAAACAGAATAATCAACAGGGGGTTCGAAATCAAGTCTCTTTCGAGAACAAGATCAGCCCCTAAGGCTCTCTGAAATAAAATAAAACTAAAGTAAAGTAAAGCGTAGCCTAAACAATGACTTAAAAACTCTTATATAATGGTCTAAAGTCGGCTGGGGCTTCTTTGTAATTATGGAAACTTCTGGGCAAAGTTGCAATATCCAATTCTTCTCATTAAACGCTCGCGAGAATGTCTGCGTCGACCTTGCATCGATCATTGCCACAAGTGTATCGATCGATGCAGGTCTGTGAATTCGGCAGTGAAGTCCATCTCTCGGGTTAAATCCCCAAAATGCTCCAGAATCCTCCAACAACTCCAATTCCGCTCCAAACGTGTCTAGACCTGTAAACATAACTAAAAAATCCAAAACATAGTAAAAGACTCGATAAATAACACATATACCATGGTTAAAAACCCTAAAATCCATGGTATATCAACCATTAGGTAAATCGACCAAGGACCATACTTGGTTTTCTGACATGGATCGCATTTCGGATTTAGAGGCTCCAAGCCACTTTTCGGAGTCCGGGCCCATCATTGCTTCCGCGAAGGTCGCTGGTTCGTCACTATCAATGATCATCAGATCATTAGAATTGGTCACGAGAAATCCATAGTATCTCTCGGGTTCGTGACGGATCCTTCCGGATCTGCGAACTTCAGGCTCCACAGGCGCCGGTTCCACAGAACTTTGTGGATCCAACTGCTGCTCTTCCTAAGCAGGTTGAGCAGTCTCCTGTGCATCTCGAATTTCTTCAAGATGTACTTTACTCCCAATGTTTTTCTTAGAGAGAAACTCCCTCTCAAGAAAAGAACAGTCCCGAGAAACAAATACTTTGTTCTCAGACTACCTTGGTTTCCCTAGGATAACCAACGAAGTAGCATTTATCTGATTTGGGTGCGAGCTTGTCAGAGATTAAACGTTTGACATAAGCCTCACATCCCCAAATCCTCAGGAAAGACAGACTAGGAATGTTTCCAGTCCACATTTCATGTGGTGTCTTTTCCACTGATTTAGATGGCACCCTATTTAGTGTAAACGCAGACGTTTCTAGAGTGTATCCCCAAAAGGATAATGGAAGATTTGAATGACTCATCATAGACCGAACCATATCCAATAAGGTTCGATTCCTCCTCTTTGACACTCCATTCCATTGGGGTGTTCCAGGAGGAGTGAGTTGTGAAATAATCCCACACTCGCTCAGATAGTCGCTGAACTCTTGACTCAAGTATTCTCCTCCGCGATCCGATCGCAGAACTTTAATACTTTTTCCAAGTTGGTTCTGTACTTCATTCTTGAATTCCATGAATCTATCAAAGGATTCTGACTTGTGTCTGATCGAATAGACATAGCCATATCTACTGAAATCATCAGTAAAGGTAATGAAGTACTTGTAATTTCCTCTGGCAACAGTACTCATCGGCCCACATACATCAGTATGAACAAGGCCCAATAAGTCACCGGCCCTTTTATTCGGTTTGTTGAAAGGGGCTCTAGCCATTTTGCCCATCAAACAAGATTCGCATTTCTCACATGATTCAAAATCAAATGAGCCCAGGAGCCCATTTCGATGGAGCCTTTGGATGCGTTTCTCATTGATATGGCCCAAACGACAATGCCATAAGAAAGTCGGGTTTTCGTCATTTGACTTAAACCGCTTTGTATTTATGTTAAAGTTAGGCATTTCTTGGTTTAAAACATATAACCCATTTTCTAATGGGGCGCTACCATAAAATGTACCATCACGATTAAAAGAACAAACTTTATTCTTAACAGCAAAATCAAAACCTTCCAAATCCAATACGGAAACTGAAATTATGTTTCTGCTAATCGCAGATACAAAGTAGCAATTATTCAAAATTAAAACCATGCCCGAAGGTAAAGACAACTCGTAGGTGCCTACGGCCAGTGCAGCGACCTTAGCTTCATTCCCGACCCGTAGCTCCACTTGTCCTTTCTTCAGCGTTCTACTGTTTCTTAGTGCCTGCATATTAGTACAAATATGAGCACCGCAGCCGGTATCCAATACCCACGAAGTAGAACTAGAAGATATAACATTAAGTTCGATAACATAAATACCTGAGTCAGACGCATCATACGTCTTCTTCAGCTTCTTGTAATCTTCCATGAACTTCTTGCAGTCTCTCTTCCAATGCCCTAACTGCTTGCAGTAGTTGCACTTATCCTCAGGAGAAGGCCCGGATTTGGGCTTCGGCTTGGGCTTGTCCTGACTCTCAGTCTGGACAACTTGGGCCTTTCCCTTATCCTTCTTAGGTTTCTTAAACCTTTTACCCCCTTGTACCATCTGTACACTGGGAGTTGCCTTCTTGAGATTCGGCTCTGCTGTATTCAGCATGGCGTGCAACTCAGTCAATGTCTTAGTCATGTTTTGCATGTTGTAGTTCATGATGAACTGATCAAAACACGACGGCAAAGACTGCAGAATCATGTCAGTGGCTAGCTCCTGGCTAATGGCACAGTCCAGTTTCCCCAGGTTATCAATGTAACCCATCATTTTAAGGACATGAGGACTTACTGGACTGTCCTTAGCTAGCTTGCAATCCATGAGAGATTTAACCGTCTGGTATCTCTCTGTGCGAGCTTGCTCCTGAAACAAAGCTTTCAGGCTGCTAATCATCTCAATGGGTGACATCACATTCTCATATTGCTTCTGCAGCTCAGAGTTCATAGTCACCAGCATTAGACAATTAACATCTTTGACATCAGCTGAATGCTTATCCCAAGCATTCTTTTCTGTCTACGGGGCATTGGAACGTGGCCTCTCGGTGAGAACTCTTTCAAGGACATATTCCTTGTTCTCCTGCCTGAGAACTATTCTCAGGTTCCGATATCATTCCAAGAAATTAGATCCATTTAACTTGTCCTTCTCAAGGACGGATCTTAGTGAGAAAGTTTTGATGTGAGTTGAGACAGACATAGCTGTAATTAAAAGAGGTAGAGGTTTTAGTTATAATGCTCAAGGAATTGAGAATTCTTATCTAATAAGAAAACTCGCATTGTATTCAAAACTATGTTTCCTCAGATGAATACAATGAGCCAAGATCCTCAGATCACCAAAATTCGAGTGGGCGACTCGCCGTTACTCAAAATTTAGTCATCTAGGTAAGCAAATCATTGCTAATTGTACCTAGTACAACTCTTGGTCGTAGATGAGACAAACTATGTCTAATCTACTCTGATGTCTCTGTCAAGTAAAACCAATCTCTTCTGTCTTGTGATCACTAATAGTTGCACTGCAAATCTATCAATGATCACCTGCATTACTCATGTTGTTGTGGATACCAAGGACTCCAAGGATATCCAACAACAACACGAGTCTTGACAGTAGATAAGATCAGGCAAGACATCAAGATCACTTGATATTTGGTTGAGGAAAAGAATTATTTAATCTTGATGTATATCCAATATACATTCAAGAAGTTATTAATTTAATTAAAACATTCAGTTTTATTAAGTTTATGTTCAACTAGAACTTTTGGGATTGAATTTGATCTGGTATACGCAAATTTGTGGTCCAACCAGTAATTCTGCGAATGGTGTGTCGATCGACGCCAACCATTGGCATCGGTCGATACAACATAATTTAAACCGGTCTTCGATAACCGGTCAAACCGGATCGAATTTCATTAACCGATTCAATCTAATTGAACCGGTTCGGTTTAACGGTCCATGTCGATCGTCACACAACTCTGTGTCGATCGACATTACCAAACCAGAACCAATTGGTTAATTAAAATTAACCGAGCGAGATAACCGGTTCAATCCAATTGAACTGATCTATCTAATCGCATTGCCTGTGTCGACCGACACACCCAGTGTATCGATCGACACAGTAGGATTACGGGTACTCGATCTCAGATCGAAACCCTAAAATTGTTTACGAGTTTTTGCTTTGTGTCGACCGACACACGCTTTGTGTCGACCGACACACGCTTTGTGTCGATCGACACTCTGCGACAAACCCTAAAAATTTTACGCGGTGCGATTTCAACAGTTTCATCATTTTCAACAGGCACATAATCCGAGATTAACATTTTGAAAACATGATTTAGCATGCAATATTCAGTTTAATAACATCAGTTTTCGAATTAATTGCATCTGGTTCAATAGACTAAACCCTAACAACGCTCTGATACCACTGTTGGATCTCCTAGGATCTAGGGTTTGATATATTGAAATTCAACCAACCTCGTTCTTACCTTGAACTGGCAGCGGAATGAAATGGTGAACGAGATCAGTGGAGCAACGCAGGTGCCTTGCCTCTACCAGATACACACGCACACAAGCTGGAAACGGGATGCTAGTGCCGGATCAATGGGACCTTACAGTTTCTGGTGTTTCTGCTCTTCTCACTGATAAAAACTCGACGGCTTGCGTTTTAGGTCGAGACACTCATGTTTTATTCGACCTAAAACACACTTAACGGGACCAGACTTGATTAAGTCTTAATTTCGAAAAGCCCTTTCGAAACCCGAACTGTGTCGACCGACACACAAGCTGTGTCGATCGACACAACACCATTTTGTCGATAATAATGTGTATCCAATACGCATTAAAATGATTATTACCATAATGATCATTCCCATGTCGTAGCTTCCAGTTTGCTTAGGTGTGTGACCCTATAGGATCATATAATACTGGCAGTAAGTCTACAACTTACAGATTGCAAGAGGCTTCTAGCAAAACATTGCAACCGCCCAGTATTATACGAATGTCTGATCTCAACACACAACTATCATCAGGAGTGAGTACAAGTGTGATTTCAGGACACTATCCCAACAATAACATTGACCTATAACTCTATGTATTCGTCCGAGAGACAAATTGACCGACAATACCACCAATCATATCCACCACCAAAAGGTAGGAACATATTTTAAGGGGATAAAACGAATACTCTTCACCAAAATACATAGACAACAAATATGACATGACAACTAAAACATTTCATTTAAGATGGAGTACTACTAAAAATGGAACTCAACAAAACCATTACAATAATAAAACCCCTGCGCATGCGCGGGGGTTGAGAAAATTACCAGTTTTCTTAAAGGTAGATGGATTTGAGCTCGAGATCGTCAAGTAATAGTAGGAGCCCATCTTGATGTAACTGCACTCTCGGTCAATCAAGTTATGCCAAGTCAAACCGAGTTCAATTTACGCATAGCTAACTCTTTATCTTCTAACTATTCACCTCTCACCGAACTGAGGGGTAATGTTAGAGGTGGGTTTGGTATTTCGAGTTAGCCTAGCCCACGATCAAACTCGGCCCAATAACAGAAATACAAATCAATTCAGACCATTAGGAAAACCTATCAACATGCCGGATGTACTAATCCAGAAGAGCATGAAGAATCAATATGTTAACATAAACAACGTTCTATAGATGAACAGTGCGGCAAATCAAAAAAAAAGTAAAGGAGAGCCTAACACGATAGTTC
Source organism: Orychophragmus violaceus (assembly GCA_030180135.1). Taxonomy (NCBI): domain Eukaryota; kingdom Viridiplantae; phylum Streptophyta; class Magnoliopsida; order Brassicales; family Brassicaceae; genus Orychophragmus; species Orychophragmus violaceus. The sequence goes on along the minus strand of CM058233.1, from coordinate 24,338,022 downwards.
CCTCCAAGAGTTACATAAACGCTAGGATATGAGACATCCTGTCTTATACCCTACAATCTCTAGGAAACCATGGGGAGTGCAACCATAAATAAAGAAGCCCCCGCATTAAATAAGAGTATTTCTCTAGAGAGAGAGATAGACTTAAAAACGTACTGATCCTAATTTCAATCTTGTTTAGATTTAGTGATAAGTAGTATTTAGTGTCTCTTAACTATATCAATTCCTCAAATCTCCTAAACTTGTCACTATAGTATTATGAAGTGCCAATCTAAATAGGTAGAGTTTAGAACACTAAAAATGCATACAATTTCCTAATCTAAGCCAAATCAAGAGAAAAAGGTTTGAATCTAACAATCCTAAGCTATTGAAAAGGGATAAGCAAATAGAAACAAGAAAGAAAGAGGTAAAGAGAATTAAGTAAATAATAAATATGAATCATAGGATGAGCTTCTGGAGTTTTGGTTGATCTTGAAATAATATATGATGATCATACATTCATACAATGGTAAATATGACCTAAGATCAAAAATATAAGCTAACTCTTTCCATAACATTAACTCATATGCTAATCAAGTAACCATTAAATTTTTCAATTGCAAATCACAAGATAAACATGCATTCAATCCAATCAAGCTAGACCAATCTAATTCCTTGATATTAATAAATTTGTCAATTCTCTAATCAAGAACAATAATTCAATTGTGATTAAGGAACAAAAATCATGAAAAAAACAAGTTCTTCTAACCAATAAACACCATATACAATTATTTCCATGAGCTAGGAATGTAAATCATCAAATTTGGTTCTTTGAGAAATTTTATCAAACACCTTCTGGGCATGAAATTCCCTAAGATCTAGACTTTCAAAATTCAAGTCAGTATAGCATTGAGAATACCAAATACACGAGGATCAATCAACATTAAGTTTTAGTCATCAATGAAAATCACTAATCACACCCTAATCAACTCATCCCAAGATCAAACGCTAACTACTCACTAATCATAATTTTCTCAACTAAACCCATAAGATAAAAGTTAAGAAACATAATTAATGAGCTTAAAAAGGTGATATGAAGAAGATTAAAGAAGTAATTGCTTAAATACAACAAATTTAGATTTTACAAAACTTAGAATTTAAAAAATTCATAACAGAAAAGAAATTACGTGATTTTTGCCAAAAAGACATTCTAAGAGGAAGGGTTTGATTGGGTCAACCCGGAACTAAACGGGTCTTGACCCAGTAAAAATAAGGTCTTGGAAGATTCCATCGGAGTGGTCTGACCGATGATTTTGTCTGATACTTCTTCTGATCAAAAATGGACATGGGGTTGAGCTGCGGACTGTGTTGAGATGTGTCTAGTATACAACTGAAAAGTTCTTGAAACATCCTCCATTGGAAAGCTTACTAATTTATCCACGACTTCTATTTGTAGTACAAGAGCTAAATGTAAACAGAAGGGATTCATAAGACTCAATCTTTCAAGCCCATTTGTTTGGTTATTCATAACCATTTCACTTTCAATCACTCATTTGGCCTCCAAACTCTTCCAACCCTCCTTAGAAACTCCAAGAACTCTCTATTGCTCCAAAATCACCTAGAAATACTCAAGAAAATAACAACAATGCAAAATCTAATCCTAAAAACACTAAGTCGTAAATGAATGAACTCCATATGAAATTACTAAAATTGAATACAATATGAAAGAAAGTATGCAAATTTTGATCCTAGAAACCTCTAAATTATGATACTATCAGTTTCCTCAAACTTATATTTTGCTTTTCCGCAAGCAAACAATCAAAGACCAGAAGGAAGAAAGGTTTGAAAGTGAAAACTCAAAGCTTCCAAAATCAACTGTAAAGCAAAGGTGGAAACAAATTATAGACATGCAACCAAATGCTACAATCAAGCTTGCTCTACTCCGAAAGAGTTAGGCATGCTCATCACTACATGCAACAAGTCCAAATCTCAACCTACACATGAGTTCCTAAATCTCTTTAAAATTCATTAATTAATGGTGAATCATGATTGTGCAAATCAAATAAACACATTTGGATAAGGGTTTAAGGTCTTGAGATGAAAATGATCTCAAATGATTTGTGGCTTTTCAAGAACATGGATCAGTCAAAGAATGGATGAACTTACGCAAAATACTAAGAGTGGAGAACAATTATTTATACAAGGGTATCTCATCTACCTAATGCCCAAGATGATCCTACAAAAAGTTCTAAACCAAAGAAGTTTTCATCCTAATGTACCCTTTCATAAGGGTTTTTGCTTTCTCAAACCACAAAACTCAATCATAATCTTTTCTTTTAAGCACTTAGGAGACTTTTTTTTCAATCTTTGATTCATGGTGGTGTAAACTCTTTCTCTTTCACTATAGCTCTTTCTTTTCTAGTTTCTTTTCTTTTCATATTTCAGCCTTAAGCTTTTTGTTTTTGAGATTTTTTTTTCACTTAGAGCTATTTCAACTTTTCTTTTGCCCACCAAATCAATCTTTTGCTTTCTCCTATTCTTTCTCAAACTTCTCAAATGGTTCCCGTTTCTCCCACAAACTTCTTTCCTATCATATGCATAGCCTAAATGACGCAAGGCTAGCTTCTACATGGAAGATTACCCTTGTCGTCCTAAACTCAACACTTTTTGCTTAGTTGATCCGAAAAGACCTTATAGCTCTCAATAAAGTGTTTAAGGCTTGGAAGGAAGATTGGTTTAAGGTGGGATAGTTACTTGGACAAACAAGATAGAGGTAAAAAGTTAAAAGATAGTCCAAGTATGTATTTAGGTACCCATGAGAACACTTTTCAAACCATAACATGATATTTAAAGTAAAGATTAAGAGTTCTAATAGATAGGGAAGGAATAAAATCACAACATGCTTCAATCAAGAAAACAACATCAATGCAAGAGATCCAATAATGGTTCTTCCCTAATTTCAAGCTCACAAGATGCATCAAACAACCACATGCTACCATGATAATCCAAATTCACAAAAAAAAAAATCTTTACAAGGAACACATGTCTTAGCTCTCAAATGCAAATGAATGTAATTCTAAATGACTTCTAGACACAATCCTCAGCATGCCAATGCAACTATATGATTTTTTATTTGTGAAAATTTTCAAAAACAAATCATTTTTATGGATTTTGTATGCAATAAGTGAATGTATGAGACTCAATATGCAACAAAAGAATATAAGATCACAAAACCATTATTAGCAACTATTCTTCTCCCTCAAAATCAAATCACACAGTACCTTGTATGATGAAAGTAATAGAGAAGAGACCAAGAAAAAACAAAAATTCAAAAAAGACACAAAGAAAGAACAAGAGACTTGGAGCTGTTACTTGGAGTTGGAGTTAGAGTTGAATGTGAAGGAGGAATGGGAGGTGGAGGCAAGAGAATTCCCCCAAAATCGGATCATGACATGATTTGGACCGCTTCCCCCCCCCCTCCCCGACTTGTAATTTAGCCATGACCTTCCTTCTTTTTTTCCCTTAATGCCATGACCCATAAAGGTCTACAACATGTAGAGACCTAATAGAAAGATAAACAATGACTAGAAAGATAAAATTTTAAGTATCCATACAAGGGATAAACAAGGGACTTCCTCCCAAGTGAGCTTGTTTTGAGTCTCTAAGTTTGACTACCTTTGTTTTAAGTGAAAATTGGGGAATGACCTAACTTCTTGATTGATAGTTAGGACAGTGATCAGATTTTGAAGCTTAATTAGCTCTCTTTGAATTTCAAGGCTTCATATAGCCTTGGCACTTGAGAAAGGCTTGAATCTTCCTTTGCATTTGAATTTATACTCAGTTGCTTTATCATTGAGCTTGATTTGATGCAAGGTGAGAGTTCTTAGGGATAGAGCATAGTTGGAGGGTTTGGCTTCTTTGGTCTTCTTTTTTCTCGCAAGATGAGCTTTCTTAGCTACATACAACCTATCCTTTTTAGAACTTCTCATGTGCTCACTAAAAAAATCCTTGAAAGCTCTCTCCATCCAAGGTTTCCCTTTCATCACCATTAAGCTTGGTCATGGCCAGTGTCGTTTTCTTTCCTCTTTTCCTTGTCATTCTCACTCTCTTGCTTCATTAGGGTAGAAAAAAGAGAATTCAAAGAGAATTCATCCAATGAAAAAGGTTTTTCAAGATTATAACAACCCAAATCTTCATTCTCATGAGGCTTCTCCATTTTTTCACAAGGTCTTAGGGGTGAAGAATTCTCCATCATCTCACAATTATCCACTTACTTCATTTTCTCAACAACTACTTCATCATTCTCATCAAGCAAGTTGACATATTTTGAAAAGATTGCACTACAATATTCCTTGGTACTTTATTCAACCTCACCCTATATTCCATCCATGGGTATTTTAATAATCGCCCTCTCTAGAGAAACTTGATTCTCCAAGTGGTTGAGCCTAGAAGATAAGTTATCAAGTCTTGTGTAGAGATCATGTTGAGAGGATATCACCTAAGTGTGAATGTTGTAAAAATGTTTGTTCATCTTAATGGTCTCACAAGCTTGTCCCTCTAATAGTTGATGCAGCATCCTTTCCAAGCCCAAATCGTGACTTGTAGTTATGTTTCCATGAATTTATGGTTCAAAGCCTTGTTGGTGAATGTTGTACCATTAACTCTATTCCCTTACAATGGTAGATGACTTTTGAGTAGCTTGTAAGAATTCATCTAAAAGCTCATTAAGCGCTTACAAATCCTTTCTCTCTTCATCCTAAATGCCTCCCTTTTCAATTAAAACTTTCTCAAACCCAGCAACATATTTCTCCTCACTTTTGGCTAGATTGTTAACAAGTAGCGCTCCTTGATCCATTGTGAGGTTCACAAACCTTCCTTTTCTAGCTTCATTTGAAGTTCATTGGTGCTCTTTATACACTCCATGATAGAAGATATTAAGGATAGCTTCTTTCTTGAACCCATGGTGGGGACAATCACTTGTGTAGCCCAAGTTTCTCCCATCCTTCATGAAAAGTCTCATGCTAGTCTTGTTTGAAGCTCAAACTGTCTTTTCTAGCTTGTATTTTTCTTTGTGTAGGGTAGAAATTTAGGAGAAAGATCCTCTTATAATCATCCCAAGAAGTAATAAAGTGAGAAGTTAGAGCTCTCTCCCATTGGATTGATTTTTCTCCAATTAATAAGGGGAACAAAAGGAGCTTGACACTATCTTAATGCACATATTCAATCCTAATTGTGTTTCACAACCTCTCAAAGTAGTACATGTGATCATAAGGATTCTCCATTCTTGTCCCAAAGAAACTAGAGTCTTGAATAAATATAATCAAGGTTTGCTTGATCTTGTAGGCATTGGCTTCTATAGGAGTTTCATGTATTCCATACCTCATTCTACATTTAGGAGTCTCAAATCTTCTGATTGTGGTTTTTCTCTCAGGGGATTGGATTGGATCATTAGGTAGTGGAGCTTTAGGTTGGGTGCTCTTTTGATCTTGGTTTGGAATAACTACAAATGTCTGAATTTGTTCAATTTTATGAATACTTCTTTGGTTTTCAATCTCAACATTGTCCGGATGAAAGAGAGGGAGAAAAGATAGCACCCAGAGCTAAAAGCAGAAGAGATGAGCTGTCAATCTTTGAACCTCGCCAGCCAAGTAGCAGATTGGGACCTGAGAGAAGAGGTAGTAGGGGAGATGTGTGGCCAAACCAGGAGGAAACAAGAAGAAGATGTGATGAAGGGAGAAGCAGAGAAACTGAAACCAGGAGAAGTGAGGCAAACGAATACAAAAGAAGAAGACAAATACAAGCTGAATATCCGTTAGAATAAAGAAGAGATAACAGAGACCTGAGAGGTGGACAAAAGATCTGAAGAGAAAAGCAACATATGGGAGAAGACCACCTCTCTTCCACATAAAGAGAATCTAGAAGGAGAAATAACCATAGGGAAGAAGAGAACTGTGAGGACTGAGACGGTGGAAAACACAAAAACAACGGCTGGCTGGAAAGAACACCGGTGAACCTGATCAGGACAAATGATGAACCTGGGTCTAGGAGAGAAGCCCCAGACCAGGAAGTAACATCTGAAATCAGGAGACTCCCTTTGGAGAGAACACTAGTATTTGAAGAAGCTCCCCCATTACAAGATCCACATAGAGAGGAAATTATGGAGCAGCTAAGGGAAGTGACCTATAAATACGTCAATGTTGAGGACCCTGTAGAGAGAGCTGCTAGACAACAAAGAGTCAACCAGCAGGAGGATCAAATGCTTATGGACACAACAGTGAATGCAATATTAAAAGCGATCCGAAACAACAGAGAAACTGGGGAAAGAACGGAAATGATGATCAGAGAGGAAGAAATAAGGGGGCAGAATCAATACCAACAAGCGGTAACGATGGTGGAAGCAAATAGAGAAGCTGGAAGGAACTCACCTGAGTTCAACAACAGGAATGAGAGATCATGATATATCATGGTTTTTACCGGTTTTAGACCATGATATAAGTGTGTTTTAGAGTCTTTTAGTGTTTCTTTAGAGTCTTTTACAGGTGTTATTAGATATATGCATGTTTGGAGGGGAATTGGAGTTTATGGAGCTTTTTGGAGCATTTTGGTGTTTTGACCCAAGAGATAGAGTTCACTGTCCAAAACAGAGTAATGCATCGATCGACACACATCGTGCATCGATCGACACACATCGTGCATCGATCGACACACTAGCGAGATGGGCCTTCCTCGGCGGTTTAATGAAGAATGCAGAATTCACAGTTTTGCCCAGAAGTTCCTAATAATTACAAAGAAGCCCCAAGACGTGATTAGCTTATATAATTAGGTTTTTACATCAGTTTTTACATACGCTTTCATAATTAGAGCTGAGAGTTTTTAGAGCTTGGGGCTGATCTAATCTTGTACTGCTTCCTGCTTTTTGGAGAAGATTTCGAACCCCTTTACTTTTATATTCTCTTTTATGCAATCTATTATTTCATTGATTATGTTTTCATGTTCCATGTCTGAGTAGATTCATAGTTAGGTTTAGGGATTCTCATTAAGAATTTTATGACTTGCTAGATTTATTTATTTCAGTTAAGGATTCATATCAATAATTGTTCTTCGATCTAAATTGTGCTTAAACACTAGTTTCTAACCTGATCACTTAGAATCTAGATCTTAGGTTGTTAAATTGACACGAAAGTGTGGTTTAGAATCTAAACTATTTAGGTTGAGCAATTGAATTACTCGCAAAGAAATTTGGTTTAATTGAATTGTGAACATATCGAACTTAATCTTAAAGCTAGTTTAATCTGTTAGGAATTACAAAGAAATTTGGATTTCTGCTATTAGACTTAGAGAATTCTCACAATGAAAGTTGGTTAATTCTATTTCCGTGTTTGAGTTCTAGAACCGTGATTAATTTGATCATGACTGAATAATTTATCTGCTTGTCTGATTTCCTGAGAACTCCCTAGACTTAGCGCTTTTAGTTAATTGCCTACAAACCAATCTTGCTACTGATTTACTTTCTTGCATTGCTTTTATTTTCTCATTACATTGCTTTCTCCTAGTTTAACTTGACTGTTCTTAATCTATCGTTGCCTAGAGTCCTTGTGGATTCGATACCCTAAAGTACTATATTCACATCACTGTGCACTTGAAGTTAGAATAGGGATAATTCTTGACCTATCAAGTTTTTGGCGCCGTTGCCGGGGACTCTTTCGAGTCTTCGATAGATTTGAACTTAGGGTTTAGACTAGGATTTTTTTTTTTTTTTTGGTTACTAATTTTCTCTGTTTTTCTCTGTCGCAGGTTTGACATTCGCCTAGCATAGATCGTTGCATCCTTTTGTGTCGATCGTTACTAAGCGACTGAGTTGAGTCGATCGTTGCACCTTAGCATCGATCGTTGCACTATGATTACAGACGGTTGATGCAGACGCGTGATACCAGAAGTAATCCGAACTCGAATCTCGTTAATCTCAGACTTGAGGAGCTTGCTAGACTAGAGAGGACTAACAAGAAAGTTCAACGAGCAAGAAGGGTTCAAGAACGTCTGATTCTGATACCCGATGCTCAAGGTGTCCTGAGGGACCGACATAACAATCCGTACAATGCTGCTGGGCATAGGATTGATGCTGAAGGGAATGTGATCCCTGAGTCTGAAAAAGAGCAAGGACAAGGCCAAGGACAAGGTGAGAGGCAAATGGTTAATCCTCTTGCTGCTAATGAGAGGACTCTTGCTGACTATAACCGTCCGAATGAGTTTCATGCTAACCGGTCAGCTCTTGTGCCTCCTGGTTTTGAGAGGAATGACTTCGAGATCAAGACCATCTACTACTCTATTCTGAGGCAGAATGCCTTCCATGGTTTCCCTAATGAGCAGCCAATTGATCATATTGATGAGTTTGAGGACATAGTCACTGGGATGAAGTATGATGGAGTGAACTATGACTATCTGTTTCTCAAACTCTTCCCCTACTCTCTCGCTGGAGATGCTGCTGCCTGGCTGAAACAACTTCCACCTGAGAAGTTTACTACATGGGACGCTGTGAAGAGTGAGTTTTTGAGACACTTCTATGATGATGCTCGCTCTGATCAGTCGAGACAAGACATTCTAACTTTCTCCCAAGGTCCTATAGAGTTTCTTAAGACTGCCTGGATGAGGTTTAAGAAGCACCAACGTGACTGCCCGCATCATGGATTCACTGAAGTAACATTGCTGGGCATTTTCTTTAGAGGTATAGATCTCCCTTACCAAACTGCATTGGATAATTCCAGCAATCGAAATTTCAACACTAGGACTCCTGAGCAAGCTAAGCAACTGATAGATAACTTAGTAAGCAGTAATAGCTGCAAGACTGCTGATAGGAGAAGGAAAGAATCTGGTGGGAAGATAGATAACTTGGAGATTGCTGATATTAGGACTAAGTTGGACACTGTTTGTAATCTGCTGGCTGGGAAGAAATCTGTCCATTTTGCTCAAGATGTAGAAGTGATCCAAGCTGGAGAAGATGGTCAGGAAGAGGATGTGAACTACATTGGAGGATTTGGTTTCCAAGGAAACAGGTTTGGAGGACAGCAAGGTAATAGGTTCTTCAATGGTAGACAGAAAAGTGCTTTCACAAGCAATCAAAACTCTTCTGGCTTTGGACAGAATGCTGGTTTCCAAAAGCCTTTTCAACAAGGTAATCAGAGGACTTATGGATCTTCCTCTTACCAAACACCTCCTGCTACTAATGCTCATGAGAGCAAGATGGAGAGTATGATGGAGCAGTTGCGAGAAGGACAGTTATGGATCTTCCTTAAGTACTCACGTGAAGCAATTGGATACACAAGTGAGCCAAATTTCAAGCTCTGTTAAGGGAAAGAGTGTCGTGGACAACCACATCAAGGCTTGGTCAGTCTATATCAATGATGGATCATACCAATGTAAAAATTTCGAGTTAAATACAGCTGAACTGGTGGAAGAAGCTGAAAATTCTGAAATTGAGGAAAATATCTCGGGTGGAATCTGTGAAACTTATACTGCATCGATCAATGCACCTCTAGCGTCGATCGTTGCATGTCGTGGACAGACAGATTTTCTTGAGTTTCATGGCATTGATGCAGAGACGGATCTGGAGCTTATTAGATTATTCCCTGGAGTGTCTGAGATAACTCAACAAGAGATTGATGAGGTCCGACAGATAGGAGAGATGGATGAGGAGTTGGAAGAAGTTCCACCATCTGATGATCTACCTTATCACCCTTGTGTGCAGAGATACTTGAAGAAGATGCTGCCAATGGATGAGATGCTAAAAGATTGGGTGATAGTGGTCCCCCAACAGATAAGTAATGTGCTGTTAACTAAGATCCGGAAGAAACTACCAGATCCTGGGATATTTGTGCTGAGTTGTTCTATTTTTGAGGATGGTTTCAAGCGCTCTCTGTGTGACTTAGGAGCTGCTGAAAGTCTCATGCCATACTCTGTGGCAGAGAAGCTAGGGATGATGGATTTTTCACCCACTAGAACCTCTCTTGTCCTAGCTGATTAGTCAGTAAGGATTCCGGAAGGAGTTCTTGAGGACGTCCCAGTAAGAGTTGGAAACTACTTAGTTCCGACAGACTTCTTGGTGCTTAAGTACGACAGTGAGCAGGATGATGCTTTGATACTGGGAAGACCGTTTTTAGCCACAGCTGGAGCAGTGATAGATATAAGGAACAGTCTTGTTGATTTCTATCTGGGAGATGAGCCTCTGCACTTTGAGATGGATATGCTGCGCAAGCCGCAGATTGATGGGCAAACCTTCAGGATTGAGAATGGATATGGAGAGCAGATGAGTGAAACTTTGGTTTCAGATCCTGGAGATCATTTTGTTCCCTCTTTTCTTGGACTAGCTCACAGTGAGACAGCTTACTCTCCACCTTGGATGAGGAGACTTTCGCAGAGACAATCACAGTCTCTGTTGAAACCTCCAGGATCTTGATCTTGTTCGTCCGGTCAAGCTAATGACCTTAAACAAGCGCTGAGTGGGAGGCAACCCACTATTAGGTTTTAGTGTTTTTCTTATCTATTTTTTGGAGTTTTTCTTAGGATTTCACGTTTTGATTTTATTTTTGCTAAGTTTTCTTTACAGAACACTGTCTGGAGATGTGTGACGATCGTTGCCTACATGTGCAACGGTCGTTGTAGGAAGAAATGATGAAGAGATGAAATCGCCTTGTGACGATCGTTGCGGTCCTGTGCAACGGTCGTTGCAAGTGGTTCGATTTGCAAAAATTAAAGGTACGCGTGCTAAACAAGAATCAATTTGGTTCAGCTGCAACGATCGTTGCTTACCTGCAACGGTTGTTGCACACACGATCCAGGTAATTGCCTTAACCCTTTTCTATCTTCTCTTCTTCCCCATTTCGCCGTCCGTACAAACCCGATTCTCATCACCCTAAATCACTAAAATCTTCATCATTTTCATTGATTCAAAGCTCATTCTACTTGTTTTCACACCCTCTATCTATTTCTCTAACCCAATCGCAGCGATTCCAAGGTAAGAGCTCTCAAATTCACCATTTTCGGATTCGGTTCTAGGGTTTTGAAATTGGGGATTTTTAGCTTTGAGATGATGATTCCGTACTGTTATAGACTTGATTTAGGTTGATTGATGATGGAATTATGCTATTTGTGAGATTGTGGAACAAATTTAGAAACGATTTGGGGGATTATTTGGCGACTGTGAAATCGCCTTGCAACGATCGCTGCACTTGTGCAACAGTCGTTGCATTGCGACTTCACAGGGAGTTCTGTCGTGACTAAATGTGCATTGTTTTCTTGTTTGCAGCAGCTGCAGCTGCAGATGATCATCCTCCGCCAGTTGAGTGGTTTCCTCGAGACTCACCATATCCTGAGCCTTATCAGAGAGATCGGGAAGCGATACAGTTGCCTTGGCCTAAGGCAGATAAGGAGTGGATTCCGACAAACAAGGTATGGGATATGGAGATTGATAAGCTGCTTAAGACCGACACATTCACAGAGAGGCCGCTACATGAGCATTGGGACGAGTTCGATACATTGCTCTACAATGGTTGGTGTAGCATGACGATTAAGCCGACCAAGTTTGCTGACTACTGGACTTATAGAGGTCTAGGCATTGATGAGCAGGTGCTGACATTGGTTAAGGGAATTGGTCTGGGGACAATGCCTATGCAACACTATGAGTTGTATCCTGATCTGGTGAGACAGCTGCTGGCCACCTGCAGAGTTATTTATCCTGACCCAGAGAGCAGGAGAGCTTCAGGAGGTTTCTTTACCTTCATGTGCTTAGGAGTCAGGTATCGGATTCCCCTTATTGATATCTGTCGGATTTATGGATTCAGCGTTGAGCCTACGCGTATTGGTATTTCTCTTGAGTGGGATGTGCCGGAAGCTCAGTATTTATGGGACTGTATTGGCAACGGTCAGTATTGCTCGAGGACGACGAATCGGATACAGGTTAGGCATCCTGTTCTCAGATATGTCTTGCGCATCTTGGGATATACTCTGTTGTGCAAAGCTAAAGCCAACAAGATGCGTAAGAATGAGCTGGAGATTCTTTTCATTGGGTTAAGGGAGTAATTTGTTGAGACTGATTTGAGAGATCCCACCAGAGGACTCAACTTAGGATCTGTCTTTGCTCATCACTTGTGCTCACTGCAGAAGAAGCCATTCGATGGGAAGGACACTGAGTCAGTAGGGAGTCTGCTTACTCCCATTTTTAGGCATTGCAGGATTCCCTTAGAGGGTACAGAGTGTGATGACAGCAAGGAATTCCTTGATTTTACCCACCTGCAGAGTGCTACATGGCTGAAGGAGGGACATATATGGGTCTATTATGACACCACTACGAAGCGTGGTATAGACCTTCCTGCTGCTGATCTGACCAAGATTGATACGCTGGCTGCCTTGAGTTTCCAGCCTCCTACGCGAGATCAGCGCAGTGTGCCTACGATGGCTCATCCACTGGGAGAGCCTTCTACACGCCCTTCTTCTTCATCTGCTCCTGCACCTGCTGCTCCTGCTGCACATGACATTGGTCCTTATCCTGAGCCTTCAGTGCCTTTGAGTGAGATGTCTGAGGGAGAGTGGAGAAAGCGTCAGGATGGTATTCTGCGGAGCATCTGGAACTACATGCGTGGCTTCACTTGCAGGAGTCAGCCACAGATTCATCAGCCCAGACCTTCCCGTCGACGTAGACAGCGATCTCCGACCCCTGTTCTTTCGAGCGATACTGATCACTATGATGGCATAGATGACGAGTGAGAGTAGTGGCTTTTCAGACTACGGTTCTGTATTTCTGTTTTCATCTTTTCTTTTGCATTTTTCTCTTGATTTTCTTAGGATTCTTATGTTTGGATGATTTTTTTACTTTGAGACTATCTGTTGCTTTGATTCTACTTGTTTGCATTGATTTTCAGCTTGCAGGTTTGAAATTTGATAATTTCTCACAGACTAACCTGCTAACTACTGAATGTTCGACGGAATCGCAATGCAACGATCGACACGGTCCTGTGTGTCGATCGTCATAACACGAAAATCGCATTGCAGCGATCGTTGCGGTCCTGAGCAACGATCGACTCATGACGCAAATCGCCTTCCAACGGTCGTCGCATTTATGCGTAACGATCGATGCATGAGCGACATAGGTAAAAATCAGACAGAACTTAAGACATCCATTAACATTTTTCTTTCTTTTACCGATCCTTAGCTCGATACTACTGGGGACAGTGTGTTTCAAGTGTGGGGGAGGTGGTACTGACTATTATCTTTCTGTTTTCTTAGAGTCAGTCCTAGTTTTCAAATATTTTTTGTTTTATTGAGTCAAAACGGTTTAAGTAGGAAACAGTGAATTTTTGAGAAGTTAACAACATCTTGCAGGAACTTAAGTAACCACTGGGATGAAGCTGAAAGATCAATCTATGACTATTAGAAAACCCAAGACGGATCAACCTACTGAGGACACCCATATCAATTCAGGTATTCAGAGGATCCTTAACTGACTTCACCCTTAACTTGACTTAATTTTCTCACCTAAGGGCTTGGTATACCTTGAGTCGGATTCCTTTGTTAGTTCTGACACAGCTTGTAAACCCGTCCGAGTAAGGTTCCCTTCTCCCCTTCCATAAAGTACAAAAAAGAGAGAAATAAACTGAGGATCAGCTAGTAGCTCCGAAGTGGTCACGGGAGTAGTAGCAAACACTATTACCTCCTGTGCATTCATGGAATGTGTCCAAAGTACACCCCTTAATGGGAAGAGCACTGATAAAAAAAAATGATACCCAATGGGGAAAAATCAGAATGCTAAGGAAGGGAAAAGAGAAGAGGAACCAGAAAAAGATAGTATGGTGGTTTAAAACTGACAAAGTAAGAATCCATGTGCCCTTTGATCGATAATCCTTTGGTGAGATGATATATCATGGTTTTTACCCATTTTAGACCATGATATAGATGTGTTTTTAGTGTCTTTTGTCTTTGTTTAGAGTCTTTTACAGGTTTAATCAGGTTTGGAGCTAATTGGAGATATTTGGAGCATTTTGGGACTTTTGGGACGTTTTGGCCGAGAGCTTAACTCACTGTCCGATTTATTGATCATGCATCGACCGACACACCTTGTGCATCGGTCGACACACTAGCGAGATGGGCCGTACGCGTCGGTTTAATGAAGTTATGAAGATTTGCAAAGAAGCCCAAGATAGTTCCAGTATTTACACAGAAGCCCCAGCCGAGATTAGGCCTATATAATAGAGTTTTTGGTGTTTTAATTAGAGACGCTTTACATTACGCTTTCATAATTAAGAGCAGAGGATTTTTAGAGCTTTTGGGGCTGATCTGAACCTATTACTTCATCTGTATTTGGAGAAGATTTCGACCTTTTACTCTTATTCTTTTATGCAATTTATTCATTCTATGATTATGTTTTCATTATCTATGTCTGAGTAGATTCCTAGTTAGGTTTAGGGTCTCTCACATAGGATTTCATGACTTGCTAGACTTGTTCAAATTCAGTTAAGGATTCAAACTATATCTGTTCTTCAATTTAATTGTGCTTAAAGCTAGTTCTAACCTGATCAATTAGAATCTAGATCTTAGGTTGCTAAATACGTCACGGAAGTGGGGTTTAGGAATCTGAACTAATTAAATTGGGCAATTAAACTTTGCGCAAGCGGAAGTTTGGTTTAGGATAATTGTGAACATATCAAACTTGGGATTAATGCTAGTTTAATCTGTTAGTTCTCGCAAACGAAAGTTTGGTTTGCTGCACTTAGACTTAGAGAATTATCGCAAAGGAATTTGGTTAATTCTATATCTGTGTTTTGAGTTCTAGAACTGTGCTTAATTAGATCCTTGCTGAATGAACTGTCTGCTTGTCTGATTTCCTGAGAATACCCTAGGCTTGACGCTTTTAATTACTTGCTTCCACAACCGTTAATCTCTGCTACTGATTTACTTTCTCGCACCACTTTTAATTCAATCATATTGTTTTCTTTCTAGTATTAGTCTCTACTGTTCTGATCTATTGAGACCAAGTGTCCCTGTGGATTCGATAACCCTATATACTACTTTGACATTGCTGTTCACTTGCAGTATAGTATAGGGATTAATTCTTGACCTATCAAGTTTTTGGAGCCGTTGCCGGGGAATCTTAGAGTCTTCGATAGGACCGAACTTAGGGTTTTTACTAGAAATTTTTCTTTTTGTTTTTGCTTTTTTTCGTTTTGTTTTTATTTTACTAAGTTTTTCTCTGTTTCTTTCTGTCGCAGGTACGAATTTCGCCTTGCGTTGATCGTTGCATCCCTTGCGTCGATCGTCACTAGGCGATTCTGAGATTGAATCGATCGTTGCACTGATAGCATCGATCGTTGCTGGACGATTACAGACAGTTTATGCCAACGCAGAAAACTCGAAGTAATCCGAACTCGAGCTTGCTTAATCTCGGACTAGAGGAACTTGGACGTCTAGAGAGGACTATCAGAAGAGAAAAGAGAGAGAGAATGGTTCGAGAACGTCTGATCTTGATACCAGATGCTGAAGGTACCCTGAGGGACCAAGATAACAACCCGTACAATGCTGCTGGGCATCGGGTTGATGCCGAAGGGAATGTCAACACTGATCCTCCTGAGCAACAGCAACAGGAGCTGAACCGAAACCAGGGTCAAGGACAGGCCCAAGGAAGAGAGATGGTGGTTCATGAGAGGACACTAGCTGACTACAACAGACCTGATGAGTTTCATGCAAACCGAGCAGCTCTAGTGCTTCCTGCTTTTGAGAGGAATGATTTTGAGGTAAAGACCATCTACTACCAGCTGATGAGACAGATTGCTTTTCATGGTCTTCAAGCAGAGCAGCCTATGGATCACATTGACAAGTTTGAGGACATAGTCACTGGCATGAAGTATGAAGGAGTATGCCCGGACTATCTGTTCCTTAAGCTATTTCCGCACAGTCTTGCTGGAGACGCTAGTGTATGGCTGAGACAACTGGCACCTGGTCAGTATACTACTTGGGCAGCCTTAAAGAGTGAGTTCTTGCGTCACTTTTATGATGATGCGCGCTCGGATCAGTCCAGACAGGACATACTCACCTTTTCCCAAGGAGCTGTGGAGCCCTTGAAGACTGCCTGGATGAGATTTAAGCAGTATCAACGTGACTGTCCACACCATGGATTCACAGAAGTACAACTGATTGGTATCTTCTTCAGAGGCATAGATCTCCCTTATCAGACTGCGCTGGATAATTCCAGTAATGCTAATTTCAACACCAGGACTCCTACACAAGCTAAGCAGTTGATTGAGAACCTGATTGGCAGCAACAGTTGCAAGACGATGGATGAAAGGAGGAAGAAATCTGGTGGAACTGTAGAGAATTCTGATATAGCTAATATAAGATCCAGATTGGACACAGTCTACAATCTTCTGACAAGTAAGAAAGCTGTCCACTTTGCCCAAGATGTAGAGGTGATTCAGACTGAGGAGGAAACTCAGGAAGAAGATGTGAATTTCATAGGAGGTTCTGGTTTCCAAGGTAATAGATTTGGTAATCAACAGGGGAACAGATTCTCCAATGGAGGACAGACTGGTGGTTTTCAGAAGACCTATGGACAAGGTACTCAGAGAACCTATGGATCTACATCCTATCAGACTCCTCCTGCACCTACAGCCCATGAGAGCAAAATGGAGGCTATGATGGAACAACTGATTGAGAGTCAGACCAAGATTTCTGTGGACTGCAACAAGAAGTTGGACGCTGTCTATGAAGACCTCAATGGGAAATTTGAGTCTCTGAGCACTCACATGAAGCAGTTGGACACTCAGGTAAACCAGATGTCCAGCTCACTGAAGGGAAAAGGAGTGGCAGACACTCATGTTAAGGCCTGGTCTGTGTCGGGATGGCAACGATCGACACACCCTTAGTGTCGGTCGTTGCAGGGCGTGAACGGACAGAACTGTCGGATGATAATGGCATAGATGCTGACTTGGAGCTTGACCGCCTGTTCAATGGAGCCTCTGAAATTACTCAACAGGAGATCTACGAACAGATTTTTAGACAACACTCCTCAGTGTCTGAAGTGATTAGGCAAGAGATTGAAGAGCTGAAGAAATTAGAAGGGATTGGAGAAGAATTGAAAGAAATTCCGACTTCTGATGATCCACCTTATCATCCATGTGTGCAAAGGTACCTGAACAAGATGTTGCCCCTGGACGATGATCTGAAAGACTGGGTGATAATAGTTCCTCAGCATATTAGTGATGTTCTGCTAACTAAGGTCCCGAAGAAGCTGCCTGATCCTGGAGTCTTTGTACTGGATTGTTCTATCTTTGAGGATAGTTTTAGACGCTCTCTGTGTGATTTAGGAGCTGCTGGAAGTTTAATGCCATACTCTGTGGCAGAGAAGCTGGGGATGCTGGATTTTACTCCTACTAGGACTTCTCTTGTCCTAGCTGATCAGTCCATACGAGTTCCTGAAGGACTCCTTATGGACATTCCGGTGAGAGTTGGAAACTACTTAGTTCCAACGGACTTCCTTGTGCTGAGATATGACTGTGATCCGGATGAAGCATTATTGCTTGGGAGACCCTTTTTGGCTACAGCAGGAGCGTTGATTGATGTTAGGAACAGCTTGATAGACCTCCATCTGGGAGATGAACCACTGCACTATGAGATGGATAAGCTGCGAAAGCCACTGATAGATGGGCAGACATTCACCATAAGGGACGCAGATTTTGAGCAGCCTGATCATACCATAGATCCTGGAGCACATTTCACTCCATATTTTCTTGGACAGGAGCATTCCGCAACAGCCTACTCACCACCTTGGATGAGGAGACTTGAACAGAGACAGAAAAAGTCTCTGTCAGGACCTCCTGGTACTTGAAAATTCCCACCCGTCCGGTCAAGCTATTGACCTTAAACAAGCGCTGGGTGGGAGGCAACCCACCATTAGGTACTGGTGTTTTTCTACTTAATTTTTGGTGTTTTTGTTAGGATTTTACGTTTGTTTTTGTTTCTGGTGAGTTTATGTTTGCAGGTCTCGGATAAATCGCAGTGCAACGATCGACGCACTTCTGTGTCGATCGTCACAACACGAAAGGAATCGCATTGCAGCGATCGTTGCGGTCCTGAGCAACGATCGACTATACACGAAAAATCGCCAAGTAACGGTCGATGCACTTAGTGCAACGGTCGATGCCTGAGCGACAGAGGTAACCCGACAGACATAATTTCACCTTTTCAATTTTTATTTTTACCGATCCTTCGCTGGACACTACTGGGGACAGTGTGTCTTAAGTGTGGGGGAGGTGCTACTGACTTTTGTTTTCTGTTTTCTTAAGAGTCAGTCCGTTTTTCAAAAAAAAATTTTGTTTTATTGAGTCAAAACTGTTTAAGTAAGAAACTATGATTTTCTGAGAGGATTTACAAGACTTGCAGGAACTTAAGTAACTATTGGGATGAAGTTGCAGGATCTATCGCTGACTGTTAGAAAACCCCATCACAGATCAATCTACTGGGAACACCCACATCACTTCAGGTATCAGAGGATCCTTTACTGACTTCAACTTAATACTGACTTAGATTTCTCACCTAAGGGCTTGGTATACTTTGTGTCGGATTCCCTTGTTAGTTCTGACACAGCCTGTCAACCTATCCTATTTAGTTCCCTTCTCCCCTTCTATAAAGTAAAAAAAAATAATAATAATAAACTGAGGATGAGTTAGTAACTCCGAAGTGGTCATGGGAATAGTAGCAAACACTATTATCTCTCATGTGATCCATGGAATGTGTCCAAAGTACACCCCATAACGGGAAGAACACTGATAAAAAAAATAAAATGATACCCAGTGGGGAAAAATCAGTTGTTAAAGAAGGGAAAGAGAAGAAAGGGACTAGAGAAAGATAGTATGGTGGTCTAGAGCTGACAAGGTAAGAATCCATGTGCCCTTTGATCGATACTCCTTAGGTGAGACCGCACTTAAATACTTGCAGAAGTCAGTAGGGAGAATTTGAATGCTTGAATGTGATTGTGGAGTTTACCTAGGACAGTTGCTAAGTGTGGGGGAAGTACATGTTGGTCTTGATATCCTGTGATTGATTCTTTCAGTGGTTTACTAAGGGGATCTGAGTATTGTAGCTTCTAGGATGAAATGAGTTTCTGAAGAGTTTTCAAACCTCTTCACCATGTTTTAGTTCTATGTTTTGCTTGAGGGCAAGCAAAGGCTAAGTGTGGGGGAGTTGATATATCATGGTTTTTACCCATTTTAGACCATGATATAGATGTGTTTTTAGTGTCTTTTGTCTTTGTTTAGAGTCTTTTACAGGTTTAATCAGGTTTGGAGCTAATTGGAGATATTTGGAGCATTTTGGGACTTTTGGGACGTTTTGGCCGAGAGCTTAACTCACTGTCCGATTTATTGATCATGCATCGACCGACACACCTTGTGCATCGGTCGACACACTAGCGAGATGGGCCGTACGCGTCGGTTTAATGAAGTTATGAAGATTTGCAAAGAAGCCCAAGATAGTTCCAGTATTTACACAGAAGCCCCAGCCGAGATTAGGCCTATATAATAGAGTTTTTGGTGTTTTAATTAGAGACGCTTTACATTACGCTTTCATAATTAAGAGCAGAGGATTTTTAGAGCTTTTGGGGCTGATCTGAACCTATTACTTCATCTGTATTTGGAGAAGATTTCGAACCCCTTTTACTCTTATTCTTTTATGCAATTTATTCATTCTATGATTATGTTTTCATTATCTATGTCTGAGTAGATTCCTAGTTAGGTTTAGGGTCTCTCACATAGGATTTCATGACTTGCTAGACTTGTTCAAATTCAGTTAAGGATTCAAACTATATCTGTTCTTCAATTTAATTGTGCTTAAAGCTAGTTCTAACCTGATCAATTAGAATCTAGATCTTAGGTTGCTAAATACGTCACGGAAGTGGGGTTTAGGAATCTGAACTAATTAAATTGGGCAATTAAACTTTGCGCAAACGGAAGTTTGGTTTAGGATAATTGTGAACATATCAAACTTGGGATTAATGCTAGTTTAATCTGTTAGTTCTCGCAAACGAAAGTTTGGTTTGCTGCACTTAGACTTAGAGAATTATCGCAAAGGAATTTGGTTAATTCTATATCTGTGTTTTGAGTTCTAGAACTGTGCTTAATTAGATCCTTGCTGAATGAACTGTCTGCTTGTCTGATTTCCTGAGAATACCCTAGGCTTGACGCTTTTAATTACTTGCTTCCACAACCGTTAATCTCTGCTACTGATTTACTTTCTCGCACCACTTTTAATTCAATCATATTGTTTTCTTTCTAGT
Organism: Orychophragmus violaceus; assembly: GCA_030180135.1. NCBI lineage: Eukaryota > Viridiplantae > Streptophyta > Magnoliopsida > Brassicales > Brassicaceae > Orychophragmus > Orychophragmus violaceus. The sequence continues at coordinate 24,317,735 of CM058233.1, read as the reverse complement.
ATTAGTCTCTACTGTTCTGATCTATTGAGACCAAGTGTCCCTGTGGATTCGATAACCCTATATACTACTTTGACATTGCTGTTCACTTGCAGTATAGTATAGGGATTAATTCTTGACCTATCATGAGACCGCACTTAATAGCTTATAGAAGTCAGTAGGGTGTATTTGAATTGCTTGGATTTAATGTGAAGTTTACTTAGGACAATTGCTAAGTGTGGGGGAAGTACATGTTGGTCTTGATATCTTGCAGGTGATTCTTTCAGTGGCTTACTAAGTGGAATCTGAGTGTTGTTGCTTCTAGGATGAAAAGAGTTTCTGAAAGTTTTCAAACCTCTTCACCATATTTTAGTTCTCTGTTTTGCTTGAGGGCAAGCAAAGGCTAAGTGTGGGGGAGTTGATATATCATGGTTTTTACCGGTTTTAGACCATGATATAAGTGTGTTTTAGAGTCTTTTAGTGTTTCTTTAGATTCTTTTACAAGTGTTATTAGATATATGCATGTTTGGAGCGGAATTGGAGTTTATGGAGCTTTTTGGAGCATTTTGGTGTTTTGACCCGAGAGATAGAGTTCACTGTCCAAAACAGAGTAATGCATCGATCGACACACATCATGCATCGATCGACACACTAGCGAGATGGGCCTTCCTCGGCGGTTTAATGAAGAATGCATAATTCACAGTTTTGCCCAGAAGTTCCTGATAATTACAAAGAAGTCCCAAGACGTGATTAGCTTATATAATTAGGTTTTTACATCAGTTTTTACATACGCTTTCATACTTAGAGCTGAGAGTTTTTAGAGCTTGGGGCTGATCTAATCATGTACTGCTTCCTGCTTTTTGGAGAAGATTTCGAACCCCTTTACTTCTATATTCTCTTTTATGCAATCTATTATTTCATTGATTATGTTTTTATATTCCATGTCTGAGTAGATTCATAGTTAGGTTTAGGGATTCTCATTAAGGATTTTATGACTTGCTAGATTTATTTATTTCAGTTAAGGATTCATATCAATAATTGTTCTTCGATCTAAATTGTGCTTAAACACTAGTTTCTAACCTGATCACTTAGAATCTAGATCTTAGGTTGTTAAATTGACACGAAAGTGTGGTTTAGAATCTGAACTATTTAGGTTGAGCAATTGAATTACTCGCAAAGAAATTTGGTTTAATTGAATTGTGAACATATCGAACTTAATCTTAAAGCTAGTTTAATATGTTAGGAATTACAAAGAAATTTGAATTTCTGCTATTAGACTTAGAGAATTCTCACAACGAAAGTTGGTTAATTCTATTTCCGTGTTTGAGTTCTAGAACCGTGCTTAATTTGATCCTGACTGAATAATTTTGCTTGTCTGATTTCCTGAGAACTCCCTAGACTTAGCGCTTTTAGTTAATTGCCTACAAACCAATCATGCTACTGATTTACTTTCTTGCATTGCTTTTAGTTTCTCATTACATTGCTTTCTCCTAGTTTAACTTTACTGTTCTTAATCTATCGTTTCCTAGAGTCCTTGTGGATTCGATACCCTAAAGTACTACATTCACATCACTGTGCACTTGCAGTTAGAATAGGGATAATTCTTGACCTATCAGAACACCACTAAAAAGACAAGTAAACCATCAAAGGTTGGGGATAGGAGCATGTGCAAGAAAAAGACTTTTAAATCTTAGCTACATGCCAACCCGAAAGAAGAGCTCAATCCGAACTGGAACTGGTCAGCACAACAGAGAGGATTACCTGCATCTTGACAGGACGCAGGAACTGATGACCAGACAGAACCGTACTCTACAAGATGGTGAAGGAACGTCAAATGTAAGAGATAACAGGAAATGGGGAAAGGAACATCACGAGCTCAAGAAACGATCACCTAGGAAGGCAGGATTTTCGGTATCAGTCAAGCTCGGTTCCTTAGCCATTATGAGCTGGAACTGTTGTGTAATCAACAACCACACAACAGTTCGTAGAGAAGAGGAGCTGCGGACAACAAAGAAACCAGATTTATTTCCTAATGGAAACAAAAAATGCGGATGAAGGTTTCTAGTTTCCATTGTTCAACAGCTTCCATAGCTAAATAAGAATCAATGGACATTATATAACATAATAGAAATTTTTTTATACATTACTAGAAGAAAATGGAAGATCATCAATTTGGTTTCCAGGAGAATTGCCGCACGGAAAAACCTACCACCTAACGACATTGCTTCAGCTTCAGCTTCAGCTTCATTGTCTTCTAATCATCTCCTTCACACTTCTAAGATTTGGCCTGGATATTTTATTAGTGGTTGGCTTGTGTTGAAAACCCCACCATAGAGCATGCTAACCATAGAAATAGTTGGGCGATGCGGTGACAATAAAAAAAATAAAAATTCCATTATTTTAATTCACATAACTTTTTCGACAATATTATAGAGCTACTGCTGTCCCGTTCCGAACCAAATGATGAACTACTGGAAAAATCATTACTATATTTTCTGTGAATATCGCAGTACAAATCTGGAGAATCTGGCTCAAACCCAAGTTCAATGCAACCTTTAAGCTCCTCTAGATCGTCGTTCGTGATGCTCTTGCTGCGATGAATGAGGTCCGATGTTTGCTTCTTTTTCTCCGCAGCTAAGCCTCATTGCGGTTCACATCATGTGACCATGAGTGCTGTTTGATCAGATGTCTCGGCGTCTGTGGCTCGTTATGGATGGACATTGTAGTGGTGAGGTATTTGATTGTACAAACCACTTCTGATAGGTAAGACAACTATTATCTAGACAAAAAATGTTAATGTCGTAAGAAAAGTGTCAGTTTAAAAAAAAATAGAAAGCCTCTAAATTTTTGTATAAACTTACCAAATTCTACCCCGTTTCCCTAGATAAAAATATGTCAAGATCCACTCGGAGTTTCGGCGGTGGCTTTTAAGCGCTTTGAGAGGTCTCTCTCTCTCTCTCTCTCTCTCTCTCTCTCTCTCTCTCTCTCTCTCTCTCTCTCTCTCTCTCTCTCTCTCTCTCTCTCTCTCTTTCTCTCTCTCTCTTCTCTCTTCAAATCGGTGGTGTTGGTGTCTTGTTTGAATTGATCCCGTGGATGGTGGATCCTCCAGCAGTGAGGTATGTCGGAGGCGGAGGAGGATTTGAACGGATCGATGTTGTTGGGTTGTGTGCAGTTTTGAATAAGGTTTTCTAAGATATCGAATAATATTAGGGTTTCGAGGTGGTGTGTGTCGTGAGCTCTGGCAACCGGTGTTAGTGGCCGCATGACCTCTCCGATAGCCATAGTCCACATAAGGGTTCTCCATTTGCAGATCTGCTCTCCGGGTAAGGAAATCCGGAGTAATGAAAAGCAAGAAAATTGGTCAACGGGCAATCAGAAAGTCAACAAGGGCATTTATGTAATTTCCAAGAGATGAGGGGCATTTTGGTAATTTTACCAAAATGTGAGCCGGAAGCTAAGACGAGCCAAATATTATTCTTTTTAAGTAAAGAAAACATGTAGAAGACAAGAAGTGGCAAGAACAGACGTTAAACAAGTTTTTTCGGATCGGGAAAGGAAACCGATAGAACCGACAAAACTTGTAAAATTCATAACGGGAGCTACGGGTGTCCGATTGAGTTGAAGCGAATTTATAAATGCTTCTAAAGGATTTTAATATTTTTAAAAGAATCTTGTAGGATTTATTTCAGAGGCTACGGGGTTCTAAGCATTTTTAACGGGCTGTCGGGAATTGAAACCAACAAAACCAAGAAAAAGACGGAAACGCATCTAAAATTGCTTCAAAAATTATGAACTTTTGACCACTTCTCCATTAAACAATGTAGAAGCTATGGCTAAAATAATTCAGCAAAATTTGATCCCTAGATTAAGTTATGAAGTTTACGTCGTTAATGGGTAATTGAGGACTAAAAATTCAAAATAAAATCAATGGAGCTTGGGCTTGGTTCAGACTGATTAGAGCTGATAAATGAGGTTATTGTGGACCTAATTCAAGCCCATTAGCAGGCTTGGGCCATGAAATATTGCAAGAGAAAAGAAGAGGCCTTGTAGTATTTTTGGTGCAATTAATGAATCTACAAAAATGTGTTGGCACAAATCTAAGGGGTTTCTAGAAGGGATCTACAGGTGTAAGGTGGATGATAAAATGAAGTGTTTCTGGCCTACACCTGGTGAGAATACGTGGAACAATATGGGAGAAGAAAGGAGACAAATGGAGGGTGGAGATCACTCCACTTTTGCTATAAAAAGAGGCCTCCACACCTCCCATTTTCTTCATACCAAACTCACAAAGAGTAAAGAAGAGTAATAAGAGAGAAAGAATATAGGAGGAAGAGAGGAAGAAGGGAGGAAGAAGAAGGAGAAGGAGGCGAGAAGAAGAAGGAGGAGCCGGGAGAAGAGGAAGAAGCCGGAGGAAGGAGGAAGAAGAGAAGAAGAAGGAGGAGAGCCGGAGGAGGGAGAGAGAGAGAGCGAGAGAGAGAGAGAGAGAGAGAGAGAGAGAGAGAGAGAGAGAGAGAGAGAGAGAGAGAGAGAGAGAGAGAGAGAGAGAGAGAGAGAGAGAGAGAGAGAGAGAGAGAGAGAGAGAGAGAGAGAGAGAGAGAGAGAGAGAGAGATAGAGAGAGAGAGAGAGAGAGAGAGAGAGAGAGAGAGAGAGAGAGAGAGAGAGAGAGAGAGAGAGAGAGTAAGAAAATAAATAAAAGAAAGATGGGGAAATGAAAATTACTACGTCGGAATATTCTCGAGAATATTCTTCGGAAAAGGAATTTTTCCGACGTGATAATCTTCCCGATAAACCGGACTTCTTTTTTTTATAAAAGGGATAAACTGAGTTAGGTTCTTTAGTAGCGGCAAGTTCGAGATCGGTACACTCGGGTCAAGTTTGGTTCACAGCAAGTCAACGGTTCGGGGAAGGTTCGGGTTAGTGTCAGGTTTGTGTCGAAGTTCCGTCAATCCATCCATCCGTCGTCATGATATCACTGTGAGTCGGCTAAAATGTGTGTTTCATTTAGTTAGAATCATATAGATCTGGAATTGATAAACCGTAGTTTAGGTTGCATACCCGATTGATTAAATTGGTTAGAACGGCTAGATTGATTAATAACTCGGTTAACTATTTAAATGGTTAAGTTAAGGGATGCATGCTAGTTAGCTTATATCCGTAATAGTTGATAATTAGTTGATTGCTTGATTGGGTGTTGCATTAATTTATTGATAGTTCGTTGATTGCTTGATTGGGTGATGCATACATATAGAACGACATGCTAGGACGTATATGCATATATAAGTATTTAAAAACGTATCTAAAGGAATCTATATACGGGAAAGTATGAGTTGATTAAAATACAGTTAAAAGACATAACACACTTAGAATATAATAACGGGGTGGGTTAATTAGTCGGGTTAAAGGTAACGGATGGAAGTTAATGAATAATGAGATATCGGGGAGTTAGTAAACTTACTTACTCTAAACCGACAAATTGAGGACTTATTAAAATATACTTAGGAAGGGATAAGTAAGAGAAGTTGTGTGATTTCTGGACCGTCTACGGGATTAGTAATCCACTAATTCTGAGGTAGCGGACGGAATAAATTAAGAAAAGATGAAAAGACTGTTAAACCTAATTAATTAGTTGGGTAGTGTTGTTTGTGTGATTGTGTATCTACTTCGGGAAGTTGGGACCGAATAGACTATCGATTGCTTGATTGCTTATCTACTTTGGTGTTGGGCCGAGTAGACTGTTGATTACTTGATTGTTTATCTACTTCGGTGTTGGGCCGAGTAGACTGTACTGGTAGATACTTACTCTGGTGCGGAACCGGGTATGTCTGGGTAAGGTCGGGTGATGTGGAGGTTGGTGATAGGACTTGCAGGAAAGACTGGGTATTGAGAGAGTATTTCTATTTGACCTTGTTCGTATTGCATGATAGAGTCCGAGTGAGTCTGCTTGTTTACATTGCTGTTATTAGGACTCTATAGGGTGCGTTAGATCCCGCAAGTCTAGAGATGGCGTTCTGGTTCTTCCGACCCGATTGGATCCTCGGGTAGTTACTTGATCGGTTCACGTACCTTCAGGTGGTGATTCTGGTTTTGGTGTTAACCTACTGAGTGACGCCGGTATGTGTGTGGTCCGGAGAATACGGGGTCGCGTCCTAGGGTCGGACTGCATGAAAGCTTTGGTTATCTATTGGTAACCCGAGTCACCGCGTATCGATGGATAGAGAACGGTGTCCTAGTCGTTGGACTTTGTGTTTTCGTCTAGGAGTCGTGCGAGGTTTTAGTTACCGTGAGCTAAGTGTTCCCGTGGAAGTTACCGAGTTCGCGTTTGGGGCCCATGGTGTGGAGATTGCGTTAGAGATGCGTTTAGTGTAGATCGAGTCTAATCGAGGGCATGTGCCGCAGTGTTATCAATTTCCTTCGTTGATGTTATGCGTTGTTATGCTTGTGTGTTGTGGAGCTCATCACGTCTTGGTAGCTCGTGATCAGATATTGTTCTTGATTGTTATTTTGGGTTTGGGCGGGATTATTAGATTGTTAGCAGCCTTTAGGTTGGAGCCGTATCACTGGGTAATCTTAGATTACTCATTATACTCTTTTGTGTCTTTCAGGTTTGGCGTAACTCGGCGGACGCGTAGGACACTCGGAGTAGTCTCGGGTTGGCATTGGGTATCAGTTGTTACACATTTTGACTTATTTTCGGTTTTGGATTTTGTTGGGATCCCGTTAAATATTTTGTAATAGACCGTATATTATTATGAGTAAGATTTATATTTTTTTTAAAGTAATAAAAATGGAATAATTCCCTGATATACGGTTTAGTCCGAACCGAACACAACTCGTGGAAGCGGTACGGGTTGAAAAGCCTCGTATCGTGGAAACGAGGTAAACAGAGTCAAAGATGGTTTGGTTCGAGCCTTTGACTCAAACCGGACTATTTCTGGCTTTTGTATTGTGACAAACTCTTCTTGTATGACTGCTTGTTTTCGATCGGTCATGTTCTTGTTTGATTGTTGGCCGGTCAGCTCGTCGGTCAGCAGAAAACGCGAAGGGGCGTTACAAAAGGTGGTATCAGAGCATGGTTCGTCATGGGTTCGAAAATTCCGGTTTTTAAAAGTTTTCAATGTTTTATCGAGTCGAAATGTGTCGCCAATGTAACCGTTAGGAATCCGAGTCGCGTCCGTCAAACCCGGGGAATGGGTATTTTATTAGGATTGTGCTAATCATTTGGTGTTTTATTGCAGTCACGCAGCAGAGTTGTCCTAGGAGGATTGGTGTGTGTGTGCGCGGTTGCAACGACGGTAGAAGAGACATCCGTATTGGCGATCTAGGCATACATGATGGTGGACCGTTTCCTCAAGTAAGTGGAGACTCAGAATTTCGTGGTCACTCAGCAGCAACCACCACCACCGGATGTTATTCCATTATTACCGCCGTTGTTGCCCGAAGTATCAGTTGTCGTCACCACTAGCACAGCTCCTGCCTTGTTTCATTTGCGGCCGAGAGGTACATTGCGCTCTTTTCCCTGTCACGATCGAGATCGTGTCGCTCCGCCACCACCACCACCACACTCATTCCATCCTCCTGGCGCACCTGCCGGTTAGGATCCACATGAGTTGTACCGCTCATGTTGGAGATTAGGAAATAGATTAGGCCCAGGTAAGTAAGGGCTCTAACTCGTTGGTTGATGTGTATCGGCTTGCATCCGTCTCTGACGATTCAGTTATGTGAAGCGGTGTTTCTTGTGGGACGGATTGGAACCGCTAGTATGCAGACTCCGATAAACCTATGCATTTAAAACTCTATGTGGTGAATAGAAGTTTTATTTACATAGTGGATGTTGAGTATTTCGGTTGTCGTTTTGAGTAGCAGAGTGGTTATATTGCATACTCATGATGGTTGTGAATGCAATATAGTTTCGATGTTAAAATAAGTTGATGGTCCGAACAGACGGTTTCAATCAGAACCCTGAGAAACAACTGCAATCGCCGATTTTCTTGATTGATTGATTGTGTGTGATTGATTTCCTTGCTAGGATGTTAAAATGTTTAATTGATTGATGCTTTGATTGCTCGCTAGGTTAACCGCGGCATTTGTTTGATCGCTAGGTTGCTAGCATTGCATTGTTCGATTCGCTAGGTTGCTAGAATGTAGTTCA